>CM056569.1:16554506-18007006 GCA_029721515.1 Synanceia verrucosa | reverse complement strand
TTCCATGAAGCTCTCTGCACACTGTTCTTGAGCTAATCTGAAGGCCACATTAAGTTTGGAGGTCTGTAGCGACTGACTGCAGAAAGTTGGCGACCTCTTCACATTATGCGTCTCAGCATCCGCTGACCCCGCTCCATCAGTTTACGTGGCCTACCACTTTGTGGCTGAGTTGCTGTCATTCCCAAACACTTCCACATTCTTATAATACAGCTGACAGTTGATTGTGGAATATTTAGGAGCGAGGAAATTTCATGACTGGATTTGTTGCACAGGTAGCATCCTATCACAGTTCCACTCTGGAATTCACTGAGCTCCTAAGAGCGACCCATTCTTTCACAAATGTTGGTAAAAGCAGTCTGCATGCCTAGGTGCTTGATTTTATACACCTGTGACCATGTAAGTGATTGGAACACCTGATTCTGATTATTTGGATGGGTGAGCGAATACTTTTGGCAATATAGTGTATGCCAAAGACACTCAGTAGGTTGAAGGTACCGGGGATGTTCTCAGTTGTTTCTGATGAAAAAACTCACTTCTTTGACAGTTATTATTGAAGTTAGAAGACTACACATTAATTTGTTAACACTGAGATAAATGTCATGTCCTGTCCATCTTGTTCACTTAGGCTAAAAAGTTCTGTCTTGTTCGTTTATATCGTCCCTGTTTCTGCTTTTATTTTGTAGTAGCATTGTCTCCTCCTTTGACTGTCTGACCCTGCTCTGATTGTTTCCAGCTGTCACTCCCTTCCTCATGTAGTCCTGTCATTCTTTGTCCAGTGCTAGTTTGTCTTGTTGCGTATGCTCATTGCTGCGGTCCATGCCCTTGATCATCAAATACTTTTCTCTGTACCGTGTGCTGCATCTGGAAAGAGTAACTTTGTGTTTCTTTGTACTTTTTAGATTTAGGATTAGTTTTTATACTTACCTCCTTGTGAGCGTCCTTGTTTATCGTTAAATTATAATTAGATTAATCAATATACTTACTTTCAGTGGCTTTAGTTTGTAGTTTTTTACACCTATGCTTACCTCTGTAGGATCGTCTTTTGCTTGTGGATTTAGTATAGATCATTTACCTCTCTGCAAGCTCTTTCTTTTGTAGATAGGGTTTGATTTTCTTTTATTTCCTAGAGAGCACTTTTGGTTGTTAATTTTTATTTACGCTAATATACCACAGTTCTTGCCAATTCTTGTTCAACTAACTACGGTGCCTACAGTGAAGAACACATCACGGTTGTTCTATACTGAAATATAATCTATAATCTTTGTTGATACATACCTCTCTCATCTTTGGGCCTGCACTCAATCACTCTGGTGAGTGGCGCTATTTTGAGTTTTGAAGTGGATAAATAGGAGAACGATAATGTAACGTTTTATTTTGTGCAACCATACTTGGGTTATATAACTACTCACGTAACCTTATTTAAATAGGGAAAACGTGGAAGTGCTTGGGTGCTTCTAACTTTACTAAAGGAAAGTACTGGGCTATGCTAAATGCTAACAAAAAATAGCGCTGCACGCCAGAGTAATTTAGTACACGCGCAAAGACGAGAGAGGTATGTATCAACTCCTCTGACAACGGTGGCATGTTCCTTTTACTTTGAAAGGAGTATTGTGCTTTTGATTTCAGGCCCTGATGAACTTTAGGTTATCCCTCACAATAAATTCATAGTTCATTCATTGCTCAGATGCTTAAAAAAGTGTAGTTTTGGAGGCAGATGTTGTGCAGTATGTCCAGTGATGTAGTGGTAAAAACTGGGACATCATCACATGAAAACCTCAAGCAATCAGTAAAATAACAATTCATATGACAATTATACTGATACTTTCATACTTGGTAATGATTTTGGTTAAGCTGCTCTGCTACAGTATAACAAGCTTTGGATTTTTCAATTCACGGGCCACATTTGGTCGTGTGAAGCTTGGCCACATAAACATCACCGCATGTTTCACCAAAGGTGCTATAAAATAAAAGCAGTGCAGTGGGAAATCTAGTAATCCACATGCAGGCAGTGTGGCTAAACAGCACCAGCTGAATGTGAGTGTGTGTTTGTGTGAGCCACTGATTGCGTCAGCGCTGCAGGGACGGAAGAAGGACACATGTGCCAGAGGAGCTGAGAATCTCTGGGCTCCAAACTTCCAAACCTTATCCTCCCCCTCCATCTGTCCTTCCGTCCTCCTCTGTCCAGCCATCCATGCCATCAGCAGATGTGTTTGTCATGAAACATTTATCGAGGTCGGCAACAGTAATGAGGGCTGCATATTTAAATCAGATTTGTGAGCCCCAGGAAAGTGCATATCAAAGTATGACTGAGCATGGAAATATGACTATGAGAGCTGGTGGAAAAGTCCTTTAAGGCCAAGATGTACAAATGAACAGCTCCGCTTGGAAACTGAGAGAACTGAAGAGGAAAATGTTGCTAAACAACAGATTATGTAACTAAGCAGGTTCTCCTGAAAATTAAAGATATGAATTTGTTACATTTCTGCATTACAATGTATAAAATTGTATATATGTGTATAAAAACATACAACCACTTAAACACATACATGTTCACGAATGACAGGAAATAACTGAAAATTCTCAATTAAAGAGTAATAACTTTTTTTTTCTGCTTTTTGTAAAACAGTAAATTTGTTTGTTTGTTTCGCTCGCTAATCTTGATTGTCTACACTTCCTGTTTTGATCTCTGTGGCATATACCGTCTCTTTATGGTCCGACTACAAATCCCAGAAGCCCCAATACTACTCACAGGTTGTGGGAGACTGCGTTCAGCAACCGCTGCTACAGAAACAGAAACATTAAAATATTTTGGTAATCAGTTAATCAGTAATACTATTGAGTTTGGACAGTGGTGGCAAACACCTTGGGCTGTTTGATGGTCCAATACCTTTCTTAAGCACTGTATATGAACTTGCATTATCCCAAATGTTTCCAACGATGTTTATTTTTTATGGTCTTGGACCATTTCATTTGGTCTCCTGTCAGTTACATTGTGTCTTCTTTGGGCAGAGCAAACAAAATCTACCATTAGCCCTTTCTGTTAAATAACTTACCATAACCTTATTTAAAGTGGATACAGTTCATAACCTAAAGAATTAAATATTTCCCGCCATCTAATACTGTACTTAAGTCATTGTTTGGGTGTATAACATTGAACTGGACTCTAAAACTAGCTCCTAGATGAAGTGAGAATTAACTCAGCTGTCTTTATTTTGGAGAATCTTTTCAAATTTCCCTCTGCACATCTGATCCTTGGTAGGAGAATAGTGCGCACACACACACACACAACAGCTGTGGAAAGGAGAGGTCAAGTCTCAATATGGCTGAGGACAAGTCAACCTGGAACTTTGGAGGGATCGTGTTGCATAGGGAGATGGAGTCAGTGTGATGCTGAAGTGGAGGGAGGAAAGTGCCGATGGGAATAAAGAAGTTTTGAATGAAAGACAGACAAATAGACGACCGGGCAGAGGACAGACCATAATCAGGAAGGTGCTTCAACCAGGGTGAAAGGCAGGAATCGACCCACCCACCTATCTGATTGATACTCAGCTACTAGGTCTTTATTCTAAACTAAATGAACATATCATTTCATCAATCCGAGGTCTCTAAACAGTCTTGGAATTGCATAAATTAGCATACTTTTGTATTTAATATTAAGGGACACATCAGGTAAATGCATACTGTATGTTACCTGATGTCGTGTTACATGATTGGGCCTACCTAAACTGAGACTTGATTGCTTTTATTGACGTACCAGCTAATCTGCTTTGCCATCAATATGTGAATGAGTATTTACATAACCCTAGAAAGCCAGGCACTGTATAAAATGCAATCCATGTACCGTTTTATTGAAGAAAAGATGCATAATGCAGCTTGAAGCTCACATCGCAGCAAACCCTAGAGAGAGCTGCACATGTGCAGGGAGGAGTTGTTTTGTTTGGATATACTGCAGGCAGCTTGACAATGACTGACTAACTGTATATGCTCTCCTTCCACCCACCATCAGTTAGACCTTGTTTACTCTGGAAGGCTAGCTGTCCGTGGTTGGGCTCTGTATGTTTAGATCTCTAATGGGTCTGTAGGCTGTCATGTAAACTCACCAATAAAGGGAAGGAACTCTGGGTTTCTATGAGTCAAACACAAACAGGCACTTTACAGGAACTGTTGTTTTACAGGTTCAAACTGATGGACTCAGTTACACTGAATGCACATGGTGAAAGCCTTGGCTCCACTTTGGCAGAGAGGTTTTCATTTGCTCAGTAAGATGACACAGCCTAGTGTAGTGGCTGTCAATGGACAGAAACACACACTGAAAGAAGAACGTGAGCGAAACATGCTCACATTTGGTTTGCCTATCTAAGAGAATGCAGGAATGTGTGTGTTCGCATGTGAATGAGATGAGATGAAAAGTCATCTGCAGAGCTCCAGCTGTTTTGCACGAAGCACCAGAGAACATGAGGCCCGGGTCCAGCTGCACGCCCATCACTGTCGTCTCCAAGTAGGACAAACACAGTACTGTACCTGCAGGACGGTAATGGGTGGCAAACACCTCATCACACTGTATGGAAAGGTGTCTTAATCACGTTCTGTGCTGTCGATATGTAATTATCAATGCTCCAGAAGTCAGCCTGTGAAACGGCTGGACCAGTTGACAAGTCTGCACATATTTAACATATTGGAGCGTTCACAGAAGCAGAACGGTTCTACTAATATCCACAGTTCTGAGGCCAAACTTGTTAACAGTATACAAACTTTATATTGTAGATTAGTAATATGCAAATATACTTTTGAGATCAACTTTTTATTGATGTTTTATTGATGACAAGTAAAAAAAAAGTAACAAACAGTACACAATTATAGAAAATAAATCAAGCAAACAAACAAATGCATCATCTCCAAACATTAACAAGCAAAACAATAGCATCAAAATTTTAATTAAAAAAAAAAATTGATTACAGCAATTCCATAATTTTATCTGCCATCGCTTGCCATGCTGAAATAGAGTACCAGCTCCAACACCATGTACCCTCCCCACCCCACTGATAATTCAGTATTTATGATATCAGTATAGGTGTTAATCCACTGAAATTATAGTGTGTGGAGGTTTCTAATGTGAAGCCATTTATTGGCAGTAGTATCATTCAAGAGTAGCAAAGTGGACATACTATGCATGTACGAACCCATGAGTGTTGGTAATGTGCAAATATATTGTGTGATATGCATGAGTCACACTGACATATTTGGCTTGTTCAGGTGGTCTTCACCAGTACTGGGTGTCTGGATTTACTGCATACATTTTCCTGAATGGTTTAGGCATGGCGTAAGATGCATAAGCACAACTACTGTCAGTCTAATCCTTACATGTGCATGTGACACACTTGGAATCAGCACCTCTGCCAATCAAAGTGAGTGAAATTTAAACTTAAACTGAATAAAGCTCTCATCAAAAATACTGGATGTGAAATGCACAATGCACAGTGTTGGGTTACTTTCAGCAGAGCATTTATCCCAGTCTCTTCATTCTTCATTATTTTACTTTATTTAACCAGTGGCTTCTGCACTGAGTTATTTAGAAATGAAGATGCAATGACACCAGGTTTCTCTTTAATAACTTGTGCATTAATAACATTTAATAACTCGCATTTAATTTAATGCATTAATGCATTCATTTAATGCATTTAATAACTTGTGTTGTGTTCCTCTGCCAAAAGACTAGTAGGCCTATAGGACAAAGGGCTCACAATAAGATGTTTGACTGAAGAATGTGAAGTATTCCTCCTACTGTCCCTGTGAAAAGCAGAACATCTGCTGTCCATTCAGGTCCACAAATGAAATAAATGAAATGCAGAAGAGGAGTGTTCTAGCTAAGTTTCCTGTAGGTTAGAACTGAAGAAGCCTCTTGGATGAGAGGTGAAATGTCTTCAACAAACCTCAAGCAAGTCAAGTTTACTTGTTTTTTGCTCTTTTTGATTTCCCTGTAAGTTGTTTAAGGGTTAATATGCTGAAATCTTTACATTTAGGGTACAGACAAAGACAAACATGTGGTTATGGGTGGTGCAAAATAAGCCTGCAACGCACTGTCATAAATGGATCATAAATTACACACAAGATTGACACCACATTTCTAAGAATAATGCAAAAGAGAGGTGAAGAGGAAAATAGCAGGGAAATAAGGGAAGAGGAAGGATATTTTGGGGGTAATTTGTAAAGTTTTGAATAAATGTATGATGTGTGATGTAAAACAGTGAACCTTTATAGTAGGTTACAGAAGAAGACATCCTTTTATTTATCTCCGAGGGGAAATTCAAATATTTTTTCGGACCGTTATTTAACACATATAACGAGGGGGCTGTCAGGCACCCTGAGCAGTTAGGGTTCTGTCTTTTGCTTTTGGACTCCTCAGCAGTACACAGGGTGAATAACTGGCACCTCTCCAGTCCACTCTCTGTACTTGGTCCATACGGGATTTCAAACCAGCGATCCTGTGGTTACCAACCCAGTCCTGACCATAGACTGAATATAAGTGAATACTGACTGCCATAGATATCTATAAGAAAGGCTAGATGACTCACCAGCGTCCCTATACAGCGGCCATCTTACCACAGTATATTATTCTGGTCCGCTCTATGGTAGCTGTCGGAAGGTGAGCTATTTGCACAATCAAAAATACACTTAACTCACTGAAATCTTGACAGATTTACAAACGGTTTTCCAAACCTTAGTAACGTGACTATGAGTCTGAATGCTTGGATATGTTGAAATTGCAGCTTTTCTTCGAGAAAAAAAAACTTAATCGTGCAGCACAGTTGTTTCACGGCTATTTGAACAAAGGGCTAACTTTGAGTCGCTTTATGTGAGCTGTCAAGGCTGAAACCACAATCCAGATTTTAATTTCTTGTATGACAACATATTTTTTTGTCTAAGTGACGGTATTTGTGGACATGCTTGTGTTTTTGTTAGCTGTCTAACTTGGCGAACAGACTGGCTGTGAGTGAGACCAAGTATGTATTACAAAGTTTACATCAGTGGGAGAGGCAGAAAGGCTCTTTGGTTTCAACATAACTTCAGTTGCACATGATTTCCAAGCTGTTTGGTTTGTTAAAGCATCTTAAATGTTGATACATTATGATACAGGAAATTTCTGACTTTGTGTTTACAGGAATACGTCAAATGAGTCAAAATGCCTGACTTCTGTGCAGCTTATGGATGCTCCAGTAAACGGTGCCTAGAAACAAGGAAAAGGGGATCATCTTTCATCTGTAAAATATGACAATATTATGACTAGAATCAGCATAATAGTTTGTTACTTAGTGAAATTGTTCTCAAAGTGGATTCTAGGTGTAATATGATGTAATAATCATACATGCACGTCACACTAGGGACTGTGGATTCTTTTAAGGGGTCTAAATTGACTGAAGACTGAACAAGATGGTCAGGAGGACCAGCTCTGTGCTGGACTGCTCCCTGGACTCCATAGAGGAGGTGGCTGAGAGGAGGATGTTAGGAAAGCTCACATCCATCATGGATAACCCCTCTCACCCTCTGATGGACTGTGGAGGCTTTAAGCAGCTCCTTCAGCTGCAGACTCAGACTTCCACCCTGCTAGAAGGAGTGCTACCGCAGGTCATTCCTGCCGTCTGCAATAAAACTTAACATCAGCATCACTGGCTGATGTTAACATAACTGGACTCTTTACCATCACCTCCTTGTTTTCAAATCTGTTTGCACTATCCTTCCTTTTGCGCAAAAATATTTGCACTTCTATTTTATTTCATGGTAAAAATACATGTATTCATCTTATAATTGTGTTAAACATTTCATTTACAATTTAAAAATATATTTTTCCTCCCTTGTTATTTAGTACATATTATAAATATGTAAATATCATTATATTGTTATTATTATTATTATTATTATTATTATTATTACTTATTCTTTTATGTCTTTGCTGTGGTTTGTTTTTATTACTGTATCATGTCTATGCTGCTGTGGCAGGTGAATTTCCCCCAATGGGGAATAAATAAAAATCTATTCCATTCTATTCTATTGACCCATGCAAGTCTGTAACCCTGACAGTTTACAAATGGAACCATGGTACAAATAGACCTGTTTGTATGTACATCACAAGTTCTGCTTCACAGGAACAGCAGGGCTATGTGAGTTAATGTTATTGCAAGAGTGTTTTTGACCCAAGCTTGTGAGAAATGTTGCTACCATTTGTTTCGCAATCATTGAATGTTACTTTTTTTAATAACTACTTTCGTGTGGTTGTCTTATTCTTAAGGTTTCTGGATTTTACATGAAAACATACATTCATTCAGTATATTTGTATGTGCGTATATACGTATATATATATATACGTATATACGTATATATATATATACGTATATACGTATATATATATATATATGTATGTGTATATATACATATATGTACATATGTATATATATGTATGTGTGTGTGATATACATATATATACGTATGTGTATATATACGTATATACGTATATATATACACACACATACATATATATCTCACAGAACGGACTTACAGAAATGCAACATGAGACAGATATTTATATTGAAAATAAACATATATGTTAATGTTATGTGTTATTATAGTTATATAGTTATCATAATAATAGAAATATTACTAATAAACATGGAATGATTAAATGTTTTATATAGAAATTAATATAACTACCTTGTGTGTAGGCCTATAGCTATTTCTGTACCTATCTGCTTATGAAAGTCCACGGTTAAAATTATTCTTGAGTATGCAGGAATATAACCACAACTCTGAGGTTTATAACAAACCAAACCGTTTGAAAATTGGTTTAAAATTAAGCAATCTATGGTTATTTAAATGGCCATGCAGCATAGACATTCATGTTATGAGTGAGCGAGCTGCCTGTGGCAAGATGGCCGCCATGTGAGGACGTCAGTCTCCATTGGCTAACAGCGTGCGTGAGCCATGTAGCGTTTATATACATATCTATGCTTACTGCCCTCTGGTGTAAAAATGATGCAAGTGTAAATTGTTACGTCATCAAATGTGCGCCGCAAGCCTACACGCATGCGCAAGAGTAGGGAGCTGACAAATTTCAAACTGGACGGCGGGCCGTTGAAACCTAGACAGAAAAAAAGCACAACAAAGGTTAACTGTGAGGAGTTTAACCAAAAGTGTAAGAAAATGACCAGCACAATGAAAGGAATTACCCTCAAGGGAAGCGCAGAGCTAGTCGCCGACTTCTTCTGTAAGTATTTATATTCATGGTATTTGTTTTTTAGCTCGTTTTAGCCGCTTTCAACGCTTAGTAGACATGCTAACATGCTACTGGGCTTGTGTAAAGTTAGTTCCGCACACTCAGCGTGCCATTCAAACCCCAATGACTAGGACAACGTTGTGTTTTGAGCTTACGAACCTCTTCATCTGAGCATACGACCAAGCAAACGTAGTTTTACTTATTTTAATTTTATGCTCCCATGCTTTTAAGCATGGTAGCATTTCTACATGACTCCTTTATGAACGAGGTTTTACTGTTAGCTTGCTGCGTTTCCAATGCTCCAATACAGCAGCTGTAACAATGATTTCTATCAATAAATGTGCTTGCAATTATTTGTGAATGCCATTCAGTAAGTTTTGATCCATACCAATAATGTTTTTAATTTTTTATTTTATAATTAGAAGTTTTCACAGTACATTTCTAACAAGATCTGCATATAAAAATCTAAAATGCATGAATTCCTGTTTATCTCAAAGCATAACTGCAATTTAGCAGCTCAATTAAAAAATATAATAATGTGCTTTGATATTTTTCAAGCTATTTTATAAAACAGTAAATTTGAATTTCCTGGATAACACCAATAAATATATTTTAGCATTAAAAATCTCATTTTGGCTGAAAATCTTGCACATACTGGTGGATTAACCACTATAGAAACATAACATTTTAAAATTTGTTTTAGACGACTCAGTCACACTTGGATGGATGATCTGATATCACCAAGTACTTAACAGTTCTGGACAAATGTAAAACGTTTTAGAGTTAGGGAAAGGATTGGGGTTAGTGGTCCAGGACTGTTAATTACTTGGTGATATCAGATCGTGCTACTTGGATAGTCAATGTGTGGCAGTATTGCCAGATGTGGAATATTTTGCCTCTGATTCGTTTCCATCTTATCCGAGCCATTTGCTTCACTTTCTCCACCCCAGCATTTGGAATCAACAGCATCCTGTACCAGAGGGGATTATATCCTCCAGAGACATTCACCAGGGTCACCCACTATGACATGAGCCTTCAACTCACCACTGATCCCAAACTGAAGAACTACCTGACCAATGTGATTTCTCAACTCAAAGGTACCCTCAGCCAATTGCTTCTTTATATCTTGAATCACATTTCCACAGCCTTCAGTCCACAGGGGAGTGTTGCACAGGTGTAAGACGAAGACTTGAACCCTGTGTAACTGAATCTGACCTGTACTGCCCAGACTGTATATAGATGGACGATATGTCAAGCCAAAACATCTTGATCACCCACCTCCTCCATCTTAGTAGATGGGACATGGGCCAAACTAAAACATCAGAGTTTTAAATATGATTTGTGCCACTCAGGTAGTTCTTATCATTTTTGTCTTAATTTGTCTGATAAGTCTGGTTTAATTGGTTATTTGATGCTATTAAAAAGGAGATGAGATCATGTCATGAGTTTTGATTGGCATCTGTGAGTGAAAATCTCAAGATGGCAGCAAATGGAGACGTATCATGCTACATGCTCTAATGCTACACTGTTGGTTTCACCCTTGTCTCACTGTTCCTATTGGACAGTACATATCTACCAATGCTATGCTTAACGCGGCACGAGTGGACACTGTAAAACTGATACATCTCAAAAGACATTTGAAAGTAACCAAACCTGAAAGCACCCTGACTGTGACACTTACTTACTGAAAAATAGTAGGTATAATGCTCATTCTCATTAACTCTTTGAGTGTCATTGATGTATTTTGACAAAGTGTTTTTTTGGGCAGCGGGTCGCCAATCCCAGTCTTCTGCATCCTGTGAGTAATATTGGGGCTTCTGGGAGATGTAGTCAGAGCATAAATTGACGGTATACGCCACGGAGATCAAAACAGGAAGTAGAGGTGATCGAGATTAGAGAGCAAAACAAACAGAATCTGGACAAACCTCTGATAAAACAAGAATGGAACAAGGTAAAAACAAACAATTTTCATGATGAAATAGAGTCTCTTCTTTCATCTGAGCTATTTAGTGTTTTCAGAGACATAGTAAAAATATTCTGTGGGTCTAGAAATATGATTCAAAATGACCAAAACACTGGAACAAGGTACTTTGATAAAACGTCTAGCACTCAAAGAGTTAATGATTCATATCAAATAAAGATGACTGTGTTTGTCTATGCTGCAGAGTGGCTCTATGAGTGCACGGTGCAGAAGCTGGTGTTGGTGATCACATGTCTGGAAACCAATGACGTGCTGGAGAGATGGCAGTTTGATGTTGAGTGTGACAAATCAGCCAAGGAGAGCAGGTCAGTCTCTGTTACACGTCTTTATTTAGCAGCATTCTTTCCAAATGGATGAAATAACCATTTAAAGAGTTCTTTATGGATTTGTAATATTTATTATTATAGTGTGTGTCTGTTGCCTCACTGCTGCCCTGGCTGCCATATTCCTTCACTACCATGAACACATTATGATTCAACGCCACACATACTGTCCTGCCGAAAAACTACAATGGCCAGCCGCTGTTGTTGTAATACTACTAGTAGTTGTAGGAGAATTATATAGCTGTTTTTAAAAATTAATTAGTCCCTCTGTAGTGACTCTTTCTAGCTTTGGAAAAAGATGACTTTCAGTTTTATTTGTATTTATTTATTTATTTATTTGTTTGTTTGTTGCACAATTATCATATAATCACATTTTAAAAATATTATGTAATTTAAAATATGCATCACTTCCTATGTCTATGTCCGCCTCCTTTACCTGCAGGAGGATAATCTTGAGTTTCTGAAACCTCAGTGATCTAACCATGGAACAATCCAGAAAAAGGATAATACTGAGATTAATTCTGATTGGACAGATTAATTTTCCTTCACTGCCAACGATGCTGGCTCACCTGTATGCTTGACATGTGGTGGAAAAAGTAGGCTACATTTTATTTGATTAATTTTCCACAAATATAAGAAGACCTGAATAGTTCTGTATTTAAATCATTAGACCTACACGTTTTTCTCCTCCTCATAACAGTTGTTGGTTATAACAGATAAAAATCGAAAGTATATATATATAGATATAGATATATATATACACACACACACAACAAAAAAACACAACACTTTTGTTTTTGCTCCCATTTTTTATGAGATGAACTGAAAGATCTAAAACGTTTTCCACACACAATATCACCATTTCTCTCAAATATTGTTCACAAACCAGTCTAAATCTGTGATAGTGAGCACTTGAGATAATCCATCCCACCTCACAGGTGAGCCATATCAAGATGCTGATTAGACACCATGATTAGTGCACAGGTGTGCCTTAGCCTGCCCACAATAAAAGGCCAGGACAGTCAAGTTCATCCACACCAGACTCTGTCATCCATGTCTTTATCGACTTTGCTTTGTCACGTTGGGAGAGGAAGGGGCCAGCTCCAAACTGTTCCCACAAAGTTGGGAGCATGGAATCGTGCAAAATGTCTTGGTATGCTGAAGCATTCAGAATTCCCTTCACTGGAACTAAGGGGCCAAGCCCAGCTCCTGAAAAACAACCCCACACAATAATCCCAACCACCAACCACCAAACCCAGACTTGTCCATCAGATTGCCAGATTGAGAAGCGTGATTCATCACTCCAGAGAACGCGTCTCCACTGCTCTAGAGTCCAGTGGCCACGTGCTTTACACTACTGCATCCAACACTTTACATTGCACTTGGTGATGTATGGCTTGGATGGAGCTGCTTGGCCATGGAAACCCATTCCATGAAGCTCTCTGTGCACTGTTCTTGAGCTAATCTGAAGGCCACATGAAGTGGAGGTCTGTAGCGATTGACTCTGCAGAAAGTTGACGACCTCTTCCCGCTATGTGCCTCAGCATCCGCTGACCCGCTCCGTCAGTTTAACGTGGCCTACCACTGAGTTGCTGTCGTTCCCAAACACTTCCACGTTCTTATAATACAGCTGACAGGTGACTGGAATATTTAGGAGTCAGGAAATTTCACGACTGGATTTGTTGCACAGGTGGCATCCTATCACAGTTCCACACTGAGAATTCACTGAGCTCCTGAGAGCGACCCATTCTTTCACAAATGTTTGTAAAAGCAGTCTGCATGCCTAGGTGCTTGATTTTATACACCTGTGGCCATGGAAGTGATTGGAACACCTGATTCTGATTATTTGGATAGGTGAGCGAATACTTTTGGCAATATAGTGTATATAGAAGCTGTGTTCTGTTTTGCGGCTCCTTAAACATGTTATTTGGCGACATTTTTTTATTTTAGACGGTAAAGGTTGCAGAGTGCTGGGTTGTGAAGTCATGGCAGTGACACACACAGGGAACCATTGCTACCACTGATAACAGCCTGACTGTTCTCACTGTTGGACACTATCTCTCCTCATCATGCATGTGAACTCACTTCTCTCATGTAACCCAGTGCTCCCAGACAGAAGTCCATCAAGAGCATTCAGGATGAGATCCGCTCGGTTATCAGGCAGGTCACCGCCACCGTTACCTTCCTGCCACTGCTGGAGACACCCTGTGAGTAACTACGTAGACCCTTCTTTTCTACCAGTAACACCACTGCTCATCTCACTCTCACTTCTGGATCATAGGCAAGAGACTAAAATTGTCACCACACTGACCTTTGACCTCCTCCTCTCCAGGTGCTTTCGACCTCCTTGTCTACACAGACAAAGACCTGATGGTTCCTGAGAAGTGGGAAGAGTCCGGACCGCAGATCATCGACCAATCAGAGGAGGTGCGCTTACGCTCCTTCACCACCTCCATTCACAAGGTGAACAGCATGGTGGCATACAAGAGGACCAACTCAGCTTAGACCTTTGAGCCATGATCCCCTCACCTTGTCCTCCCTCACCTGTCCACTTCCCTTCTTCACTTTGTCTTTTTGAGAACGACGTGATGGCAAACTGCTCGCTCTACACCCATGTAAATATTTCTCACGTTTCTCCCTTTCTCTCAACCTCTGTTTTAGAAGCTAGTGGTTTATATGTTAACCTTTTATACAAAAAATGTACTAAATAAATGTCTGTCACGTTTTGTTTGCTCTTTATTTTACCACTTTTAACCAGAAGGTGGCAGCGCCACAAGTAGCTGACTTCCAGTTTGTAGTGCACAGGGTTCCTGCAGTTCCTTAAAAAGTCTTAAAATGTCTTGAATTAAAATCTGGGTTATTAAGGTCTTAAATTTACCTAAATTCGCTATAGATATTATATTTTCAGATGGTACGTTTAATGCCAATGGGAAAACACAATATTCAGAGATTTACTTCAATTTTGCACATTCTTTTGTTCACTTCTTTGTTCTTGAATGATGTGAAATTAAATTTGCAGAAAACGTTAAATGCTATGCTATGAACTGTGGCACACCATGTTTCATATTACAGAAAAATACACAGAACACTTAATAAGCATTATACATTTCATGAGACGATGCATTTACTCAGCTCACAGTGTTCAGTGGTGTGAACAGTTGTTACGTTCATTCATCTCAGTAAAACTAAGCGCTGTGATGCCTTCATGTACAAGCAGCAGAAGGACAGGTACACGCTTTACATTAGATTTCTGTTAAGGTACAAAGCACAACCACGTTAGTGCTCGAGTGAAAGACAGTTGCAAAGTATTTCAGTTCTAGAGGCCTTTATTTTTTTATATCAATAAGTATTGCACCTTATTTCAATAGACTGATCTGAAAAAAATCAAATAGTTTTGTTTGATATCTTTAAGCAAAAGTTTGAAAGGCTTGCTAATAGTTTTTCATTTGAAAAAAATATATTATTATCATTTAAAATCAAATGTGAATAGTGTTGATGTCATGATATGTCTTAGGTCCACTTTTGCTCATTAGTCATTTCCAGGTATGTTATCACTTATCGGTATCAGTATCACCCTCGGAAAGCAGAATGTTATCAGTTATATCAGTTTTAAAAAAGAAAAAAAAAGTAATCGTGCATCCCTAGCTTTGAGCGTCTTTTCTAGTGCTCTGTAGTGCTGATAGTTTCATGAACAACAGGGATGGAGACATCTCAAAGATAAGAGGTTCCTGAGCTGAACAACTGTCATAGTGAAATTTCATATTTTCTCTTTTAATATGTACGTTAACTTTGTTTTATTGCTTTGTCATGAAGGGGTATTATGATTGTGTAGATTGATAAGGGGAATAAACACTTTTAGGTTTCAATGTGACAAAATGTGAGAAAATTAAGTGGTCTGATAAGTTTCTGAAACCATTGAGGAATGTTTGAATCATTGCAGTAGTATTTTGAGCTGTGTAATTTTACTCTTTAGACCAAGGGTGTCAAACACAAGGCCTGAGGGCCACAACTGCCAGTGATCTCACCACTTGCAGTTAAATGCCTATAGCCTAAACATTTCTCAGAGATACGGTGGATAGCTGTTGTGCTCTGGGATGCCAGAACAGCTGAGGATGTGCAAAGAGAAGATAATGAATGAAGACAAAACGATAAAACATGTAAGAAGTGATCATAAGAAAAGAGAGTGGTGAGAACCTGCAGAGACCACTTTATATCAGGTACAGAATCCAGCATTCCCTAAACTTTATATCTGATTTATTTTACATGCTTTCATTATGTTTCCAAACGGTTGTACCCTCATTAAACGCACGTTAGACCAAGGTATTATGGGAGCATCCCGCAATGTAAAAATGTTTGTCTGCAGAGTCGTTTCAGCAAACTAACAGAGCATTGTGTAATTTCTGGTTATATGATTCACGAGAGAAGAGACTTTAAAACATCTACAACAACTACTAAACCTTTTCATGATTAGTGAAAAGTATACTGGGGATATTATAGGGGTCAGAGATATTTATTCTTTAGTATTTATTTGTGCATATGGTCATGTCTTGTGATTTAAAACTCCAAAGGCATAAATTGACTGCCGGCACCACTCATTTTGATGCAGATTTTATTCATCTGAGCTTGATGAGTGAGTTGTGCTTTCACTGGCTGGTTTTCAGCAAATTGTGGAGGCATTAATGGGTGCAGAGACATGTGGACAAATACCAGCATTTTCTTTTCCTTTTTAATTGTGAATTGGTCCTATTTTATCACAAGGCAGTGGAAACAAGTAGACCCATTTCCCTTTGAAATTGCAGGCCTAGTCTTTGGCTCTTTTACATATTGAAAAAGGAAATAATTCAAAATTTCAAACTACACAAAACAGTACATTTCCTAACATCATCAGAAAGAGCTCTTCCTTCAAAAAACATATTTTTTTTTTAAACATGAAAAGTACATTTCCTCTATAAAGAATGGTGTGCTCTTGACAAAAGGACAACCTTACAATATAGAAACTCTAATAAATATATAAAACAAAATAAATATACAAGAGATAAGACAATGAGTGAAAAAATATTACAAAAGACTTTGTTAGTGTGTGTTCTGTGAATAAAGACATTAGACAAGCTTATCAGATTATTGTGCCACCATGTAAAGTGTACATAGTCAGTACAGCATCTGTATCCGCCTGATGCATTCAGTGTCGCCCTAAAGTTCACTACCTGTGAAAGATAATGTTATTCTGTGCAAAAATAAACATGGCTATTGTAATAAATATAGCTTAGTGCCGACTGTTATTGGAAAGAATGGTGATGACAGCGAGACGAGTCTGACAGAGTTTGATGAAATGAGAATGATCTCTAAAACCAGGAAAAAGTTCATTTAAGAGAATGTAACAATGTATAATATACACAAATATATCTGCCCTTCTAGGTCACTGTCAAGCCTCTTAGATATCATGCTGATTTCATGAAACTCTGAGAGACATGGTTGGAAAGGATGAAACCTGAAAATGCGTCTTGGTTGATGGGATCACACCAGGCCATTACTCGACTCCTTCTCACACTCCTCAGCCAAACGCTTCCAATGCTGCCGGTTCTTCTGACATCCTTCCAACAAGGGGGAGCAATATTCTGACATACCAACCAGGGTCTGTAACAGGGAAACTCAATGAGCATTGGGGAAAAGACAACCACTGCCACGACTACTGATGGTGGTAAAATGCTTTTCCTAGCTATCTAGACATTAAAAACAGTAACTGTGAGTTAAACTGGTTAGTTTACCTCGTATAACTGAATGCAGATGGTGTCAATGAAGGACACCTGCATGCTGGGAATCTTATCTCTTTTCTCACGATTCATCAGGTCCTGGAGTGAAAGGAGAAAAAAATAACATGTAAACCAAATGAAGGGTTGTTATAGTCCAGTTTCTTTGACAGTAGGCTGAATGAAACTCATTTGGCAGGCTTGATCCTACATAAGTTTCTGTATCAGACATGGGCAAACTACAGCCCGTTTGTTATGGTGAACTGAACTTGTCTAAATTCAATTCAATTCTATCATATTTAGTGATGCCGCTGCGTTAACACCATCCTAAGTCTAATTTGACAAGCTGGCCGAAATGAGTAACAACTAAAGAAGATTAAAGCAGGTCATAAAGCTGAACTCCATTCAAAAAAATGAAGGAAACTAACAACATAGTTATAACTAACAATCATGCTGATAAAATCAGATTAACCATCTTTTCTGAATCTGTCCAAGCTTCCCCTGTAATTCTATTTTTTATGTAATTTTATTATCATTATTATTATTATTATTATGTTATTGCTGCTGTCTGTTGTATCTTTACTACTGTAATTTGTCTGTGATTTTGTCTATGCTGCTGTGGCGGGTGAATTCCCCTAATGGGGATCAATAAAAAAAAAAAAAAAACACTTCAATTCTATTATATTCAGCAAACAAATAATCCACCAAAGAGCATTGTTCAAGTATTAATTTGTAACAAGAAATGGATGAAAAGGAAAAGAGAAAAAGATGTTCTTTTCATAAACACAGCACTTATTAAAGCTAATGTGATGTCATTCTGATTTAAGCACCTCATACATATACATATGTATATGTATATATACATACGTATGTATATATTTATATATATATATATATATATATATATATATATATATATAAAGGTTTGCCCATCCCTATTCTAGATGATGACGACACTCCCACATGTTAAGTCAATTTTATAATTTATATAATATAATATATAATATTTGTAATATAATTTACAAATTTATAATTGATAAACATGATCTGAGGTATCTCAGATTAATGATTTAAAACCAGATATGTTGTTTTCATTGTCCATCAATAAGATGGTTATTTTTTTACCATGAAAAGAAAAACTGCAAATCATATTTGAGTAGAATTAAAATAAAAATATTTCCATGTAATATTTTTCAAAACCAGAAGGAGCTACTGTAGAGCTGTGGGTTGCAGAACCCTGTCTTTGAGCACCCCTTAACAATTATTGAAAAACAGATAAAAATATAATTTCAATTTAGCAAATTTAGCTGCAACAGAACCTCAACTATTAAACATGTTTGAGTCATTAGAATTGGCTGATGTGACCTCATAACAAGTCTTTTCTGTTATGTTTTTGGCCTTTTGTTGTTTTTGTCTGTCTTCTTCGTTATGCCCTTTAATTTTATAGTTAGCTGTTTATTCACCTGTTCTCCTTTTATCTTTGTGATGCTATTTCTGTTCTACCTGTGATTCAAATGTTATCCATATAGCAAGGAAATGTCTGCATATATAGTTGGATATATAGAGCTTAACTAATGTATTATTCCTCCACCCAGTGTCAGATGTTTAACATTGCTGCCCTAAATTAACAGCATCACAGATTACCAGAGTATTTCTGTAATGGTGAGTCCACCAGTCTGTGCTCTTTAATCAAAATGATACCTTTAATGGTCTAAAAAGGAGAATTCAGTTTAAATTCCTCACTCCTGTTCAAAATGGTTAAGAGTAGTGAACTCAGTGAGGAAGAAAGAGTCCAGTTGAAGTGAGTGAGATGATGCTCTAATACATTCATTAAGCTCTGGATATATATTTAATCAATAAAAAGAACTACAATTAATGTAGCATTTCTTTAAAAAGGATTCCTAATCCTGTATTGCTTTCTGAGGACGCCACACACCACAGTGCCTAATTATGAATCTTAATGCTTTTTTTTGTGCATTGAAGCGCTACGACTGGCCAGGTGCTGGTTAAACTATTTGTTCAAGTCCTAGGTCCTGACCAGTGGACTATCCTGATGTCAATGTCTGACCTCAACACTGTTGCTCCATGAATTCATAAATACTAAATTCATGAAGGGGGCTTTCACAAGCCATAGTACATTAAACTAGCCAGGATCACAGTGAAATTCATGCTTTCCTATTAAATCTAGTTTGGTTTCACTCTACACAGTGTGTCCATCTCAACAAATTGTTGTATGAGAAAGTCATTTTTAGGAGACAGGGCTGGACCAAATGAACGTACAGGTATATAAAGCAGCCTTAAAGAAAAACAGGAAGCCCTGTAGTGACACACTGTACTTACACTGGGCTCAATGTTGAGCTCTCGTCTCTCCTTATCCCCCTGTTCGAAGAACTCAGTGGCCACCAGCTCTGCAATCTGCACCAGAGACAAGAGTTCAGGTAAAATATACAACCTCAAGCATGTTGATTCAGAATTTCAACGGACATTAGAACACATTAAGGCCTTATATGTTAACAGTTTTAGTCCCAAAAGCTGCTTATTACAAGCAAAGCCTGTGAGGCCAAGGACAGAAGAAACTATTCATGTATCACAAGAGGGAAAACACATTATATAGCCTGTTAAAGTCCCACTGTTTAAGTTTTCATATCATGATCATATCCTAAGTGTGAATTTAATGGGACTAGAACTGGCAGCTTAATGAGCATCTAGAAGGCTGATTTTAGACTCAATATTGCCAAAGTATTAACAGTTTTAAATTGAAAGAGAGAAAAAGAAAGGTATGGTAAAGTATAGAGATAAATTTGGAATAAAACAAAGTAAAGTAAGTAGAGTAAGAGGAGCAGAGGTCTCATTTACCTTTTACTCACTTCATTTTATCATGATTTTATTCTTGTTTTCATTAAACTATTCTTAAAGGTTAAAATGGAACTCCAATGAAGGAAATAATCTTCCCTTTAGTTTTGGCAGATGAGTGCACATGTTTTAGTGAGAGAGCACGTTTGCATGTTTACTTCCTTGTTTTTTTAAGAGGTGTCATCTGAGGACAGGGGCACAGCTGCTTTTATTAATGAGCATGCTAACGAGATGCAGACTTAAGGCAGGTCAGCAGGGAGATGAAGCAACAGGGACACAGCTGATGAAAGGAATATACGAGAGCGAAAGACAGCAAGAGAGAGAGTATTAAGAAGGAAATATGGAAATAATGTTTGAATCAAATATCAAAAACAGGAAGTGCTGCGCTGCAGTAGAAACCTTTCAGGCCACACCCAATCAGTGATGTCACAACAGGTGCTTCCTGTGTAAACTTCTGAATGAAAAACACACGTTCATCCCACATCCCAGCAGCTGTCAGGTCAATGACAGAGCCAGGGACTACTGTTTTAATTTAAACACGCACGTTAAAATGTTTCCTGATTACCATTATCATAGCTTTAAAATATAGAGGATGTTACCATTAGCATAGCCTTAAAATATAGAGGATGTTCCCATTACCATAACATGCTTTTATGTGTGGGGTTGAACTGTGGCCTCCACTTGTTGCATTACACACACCTAAAGCATGTCTTGTAATATCAAGACAATCCAGCTTTTATTGCATTTATTGTTTTTTTTTGTCATTTTAAAATCAAAACTTTCCTTTTCTAAAACTTTAAGCCAGGCAGATAATACATAACATTTTGTCAATTATCTTGTTCTCTGGCATCTGTTCGTCATGCTGTATAATTACCATTGTATGGCGTATGATCAAGGAGGTATCCTACAGAAATTAGAGCTACAGCAATGAGAAGAAAGACCAAGGAAAAGACCAAAAACTGCATCTTAATGTATATCCATAAGAGGGATATGTTTTACCCTTTTTTGCACTGGCCAGGGCTTGGTGATGGCTGAGATGTCACATGCAGTCATCAGCATTGACCTGAAAGGGGAGATACATTGACACACATTGATCTTCACACCGCCACATGTTAAAAACTCCTGCCATCAGGCCACAAAAACATTATGAGTGAATTTATATGCTGACTAGATTTTGGGAAACAGGCTTAAATTTGCTTAGAATGATATGAGAAGATTGGTATCACTCTCATGTATGTATCTCAAGTATGGATTTGATTAGCCTAGCTTAGCATTAAGTCTGGAGGCAGGGGGGAAACACCTCGCCTGGCTCTGTTACTTACAACATTCTGCATTTAGGAGAACTGCTACTCACCTCAGTAAGTCTCTGTGATGCTCATCCTCCCAAACGAATTGGCTATTCTTGGTGAGTTCAAAGAACTCCCCACGCCTCCTGACAACACACAAACACTCACACAATGACACAGCAGATAATTATCCTCTCAAAGTACCTCTTCTACCACCCACTGTCTAGACTGAGAGAGGGATAAGAGTTGCAATCAGGAGCATGATTTCCAATGCAATGCACGAGACTGATATAAACATGCCTTTCATTCAGGCAATGCTAATATGTGGTACTCTATCACATTTATTCACGTTTTCTCTACTGTAAGGAGACCATAGAGGGCACTCCATCATGTTTTCTCTCCTGTAAGGACACCATAGAGGGCACTTAATCATGTTTTCTCGACTGTAAGGACACAATGGAGGGCACTCCATCATGTTTTCTCTACTTCAAGTACACCATAGAAGGGACTTCATCATGTTTTCTCTACTTCAAGTACACAATAGAAGGTACTTCATCATGTTTTCTCTACTTCAAGTACACCATAGAAGGCACTTCATCATGTTTTTTCTACTATAAGGACACCATAGAAGGCACTTCATCATGTTTTTTCTACTATAAGGACACCATAGAGGGCACTTCATCATGTTTTCTCTAGTGTAAGGACACCGTAGAGGGCATTTCATCATGTTTTCTCAACTATAAGGACACTGTAGACGACGCTGCATTATGTTTTCTCTACTATAAGGACACTGCAGAGGACACTTCATTATGTTTTCTCTACTATAAGGACACCATAGAGGACACTTCATCATGTTTTCTCTAATATAAGGACACCATGTGAGCTGCCAAGGGGCCAAAGATTAAGTCACAGTCACTGTTTTTAAGGAAAAAAATATGATTGAACACTGCACAAACTTTCACCATTTTATGTCTATTTTATGTCATAATTTATAGGTATCCATAGTTAAGATATTGCATTTAATTAAATTTAATTTGCCATTAAAATCTATTCCTTTTTACAGTACTCTACATTGATTATTATTATTACTTATTTTATTATTCCATTATTGTTGTTTTATTGTTTGTTTCTTACTATAACTTGTTCATGCAGGTGCAGTCAGTGAATTTTTGGGGGATGAATAAACATTATTCTATTCTACTCTATTCTAAAAAAAAAAAAAATTTAAAAAAAATACAGTTTAGACAAGTTCAAACTTTTCAAGTAAAGAGTTGCAGCCATCCCTGCCTTACACCTCTGCAAAATTACTTTTCTTCTTCCGCTCTCCCTCTCTTGCCTCTCCAGTCAGATTTCCATCTGGGCTTGACGTTTGGTACCTACTTCATGTACAGGGCCAGGTCAGTGGCCAGAATAGCCCTCTCGATCATCTTCAGAGTGGCCTTGTACTCGTCCAGGGAGAGACCGCTCAGGATCTGGTTTCCCTGGAGACACAGAAACCGAAAGAAACAGCTCTGTATTTTATCCACTGACTGATCCATTCATAGAGCACACAGATGAATGTTTGACTGTGTGTGCACAGAATGAGACACTGATAGTGCTGACCGCAGTTTGCCCTATTATAAACCGCCGAGGGTTTTCCATGACAACACAAAAGCACACACATACACACAAATGAATCGACTAAATCCAGTGATAAGTGTTTATGAGCATGTTAGCTGACATATTATTCCCCTCCGTTTCAAGTGGTTTTATGTGTGTGCGCTTGCACGAATGCTCGTCAGCCTACATATGGTGATATGGTTTGCAACAGTGTGTGTGCTTTTATCTGTGTGAATATGTCTGAGTGTGTCCAGGAGCAGTGGGGTTAAGTGGTGCTGTGGAGTTAGGATTGTATATAGTTTGTTTTGAGGCCATAAAGATCAGAGCAGGCTGTAAGTCACTATTTTATTGGGCCATCAGCGTGTTCTGGTGAAGGCTAGCAGCTGGAAAATGAGCAGAATAGGCTTAATAAATAGAGGGATCCGGTGTGCTGCAACGAGCAGACAACATTAAGGCCTGTGAACATCCGCCACCAGGTTGTTTTCCCTATGCAGAAACCACTGGCAACCCCAGTTTAAGATCATCTTAAACTGTGACCTATTTTAAGATGATATTTAAGCCTGATTACACTTTCATGAGACATAAAGATCACTGATAACACTGTTTATTAAAAGGCTTATACTGCAAACATACTGTTATGAGGCTTGTGCAGAAATGCAGAAATTGGAGCTATTTGTCTCCTTCAGTAGAGTTATATGTTCGTGATGCTGACATAATTGGAAATGTCCATTTAAACAGAGTGAACAGCTGCTTTTGGAACCTTCTACCAGAGTAAAAGTATGAAAACAGTTGACAGCAATATAAAAATAAAAAAGTAGGGTAATTTTAATTACAAATCCTTCCTGTCTGCTGCTGTCAGACTTAACAACAAACTCAATTCTGCTAGTTTATACACATCCAACAATAAAACATAAGGAATAAACAAATAGACCAATGTGCAATACTAATACTGATACTCATATTGTAATTATTAATACTTCTGTTTTCTCAAAATCTAATCATAATCTGTGCATCTTTTCTATATTTATTTTCTACTAATGTGTAACATCACTTCTATTCATTCCTACTATTCACTGTGAAATACTTCTGCTGGCTTTACTACACCAGTTATTTCTGTGTTCACTTTTCTTGTTCACTGTTGTTTATATGCTGACTTTGCTTCTTCTGTAGACTTTTATATTGTTTACTATTGTCCTTATTGTTTTATCGGCCCTTATTGTTATTGCTGCTCTATCCACTTTGCTGCTGTAATGTTGCAAATTTCCCCATTAATGGGACTAATTATGTTATCTTAAGATGCTAACCACATTAGAGAGACAGAAACATACACATCACTATATATACTGACCAAAACTTCCAACGCAACACTCCCATGATTGAGAAATTTTGGGCACACAAAGCCAAACAATGAATTTGACTTATAACACACAAAATATCACATGAAATCTCAAAGGATTTGCTTTTGTTTTCTGTGTGCCTACATGTTGTCCCACTTGACTGCACATCCTTAGAATTTGTCACCGCTGATGAAACTGAGCAGATCTTAATCACCAATCCTTTTAAAACTTGGTCAATAAGGAGCCGTATCAATGGAGATCTTTAGTACTCATTTGCATTGTCCTGGTGAAACGTTCGTCCATGGCACGACTACATCAAAATCAGAGAGAAAGGGCCATTGGTATGCTGACAGCTGGACTGGCACAGAGACGTGTTGCCAGGGCCATGGGTGTTCATGTGTTGATCATTTCGCGTCTCGACAGGACCACCATATTCGTCTTCAACATCTAAGAAACCGTTTCCTGCCAGCTACAGTGACTGCAGCACAGACCAGAGGTCGACATCAGAACAGAATCAGCAACCAAACAGTACGCAACCGCTAGCGTGAGACCGGGTTGCACAGCCGACCCACCGTGGTCTGCTGTTGACTCCAGCACGTCGCCATGTCCATCTGCAATGGGCAAGAGCGCTATTACACTGCATTCAAATTAAAACGTCATGTCTGATACGTGTTGTTAGCATGTCACTTGAATTTGGTACAATATGCATAAACCATGGGAGTGTTACGTTGGAAATTTTGGTCAGTATGTATCCTGGGGTAAAATATTTTTTGTTTCTTCCTTTTGTGCTAGTTGTGTATATTTTGTGTCTAAACATTATCTGTACACACACATATGCATTTGTTCCAGATAGAGTTCATTTAGTTATGCACAAATCTCTATTTGCGTGGCCAGGACTTGTAAGCTACACTGTTGGGGCATGTGAAGCTACTAATATCTCCCAACACATGGGAATTAAATGAGTACACATATAATACTTATAACAGTACATGCAAAAAACTATTAAATGACTCCCAGCTCTATAGAGGTAGAGTCTTGTGAGCTTGCTAAGAGCTCAGCTGCTGTATTTGAATCAGTAAGAGGTCAGCTCATGTCAAGTTTTGCATAACTGATGCAGAAAGATACTGGGTGTAAGGACATATTTGCCTGATGCTCTTGTTTCCTTCCCTTTCCTGCTACTACACTGATATCCATGATGATAGTGACAGCTCCTTTGCTACATTTCTGTTATGCTGAATGCTCTTTCATTTATATAGCATCTGATCACTCAAAGCACTATTCACTACATCAGCATTCATGTTCAGCCAAATTAAATTCTCATTGAATCTGGGGTTCAGTGTTTTGCCAGAGAACGCAGACATGTGGACTGGAGGAGAATCAAAACGCTAAAGCGCTGATTGGTACTGGCTGATGACTCGCTCTACTTTGAGCCACAGCTGCCCCCAAGTCACGTCTCCTACTGTAAAAAGAAAAACATCAACTGGACCAAATTTCTAATACATCAATAATATTAAACTACAATCTTCATAGAGCACTGCTTTATTCCAGCAGCCGCTGGTATAGGGCATAGATGCAGCTAATCCAACAGTCAGTCGAACAGAGAAGTGAATGAGCGGTAAATGTGTAGCCTGACAAGCCAGACTATGACATCAAATGTATGGTCTGGGGTCAGTCCATAGGCAGAGCTGAAGCCTGTGGATGGGACCAACCGTCGTCATTCACACTGCCTCTGCACGTAATAGGCCAGCACTATGACCAATCAGAGCAACAGACAATGTGACCTGTTCAGAGCGATTATTTTAGCTACCCATACGGAAAACATACATATAAATCTTATAAAATTTGTATCTCCTTTGTATGAAATTTGTATGTAAAGCATACAACAGTGAATATAACAAATAAAAAAGATCCTTTGTAAATTTAAATAAAATGAAAGTTGTTGTTGTTGTATATGATGCATACAATATCCTTAAACTTTTTATTGTCTTGCATGAAAAGAATGCAAAAGTGGCCACTTCAAATCATATAAGTTAGTCATAAGTTTTTTCTGTTTCTTTTCTGTATGGATACCAGCGGAGCCAGCTGGTATATTAGGCTTAGTCGGTAAAACAGCAAATAAATCCTTCTTTAAAACGGATGACTTGAGTACTTCTTTCTGCTCAACTTTCAAAGAAAAGCCCAAATCTAACTCTTCCACTTGATGACAGAGACGATTCAAATGACCGCTGTTCGTTAGCCACAGCCATCTTGTTTGTTTTGCATCTACAGCTTCGCACAGCCCTGTCATCATCGTGCTACGTCCGCCCCAACGATTCTCTGCGCAGATAGAGCGTTGTGATTGGTCCAACAGATTCCTTGCCGGAGCTAGGATTAGCGCCTCTGGTGCACCACTAGACAATCCTGCTCGGCAAAAATATTTTTTGCCGCTAGGGTATGTCTAGATTTCTGGGCTAGTAAATGTGCCTTTGTCCAGAAAACTTCTCTTTGTTTTTGATCAAAATTATTTAACTAATCTATTTAATTTTTATTGGATGGCTGAAGCTTAGTGGGTAGGATGGTCATCCTTTAACTGCAAGGTTGCCTGTTCTATCCTTGTTGCTACTGTCTACATGACGCTGTGTCCTTAAGCAAGACGCTGAACCCCCAAGCTGCTTCCGGAGTTCTTTACATAGCAGCCCTGAATACCTGTATGTATATGACAAACATTTTGAAGTGTAAAAAGAGTGTGTTCATCTATGACTATTCAGTTTTAAGCCAGGACAGAATCTACATTGCTCCCCCTGCATCTACTATTACCTATGGACTACTTATATGTAGATAAAGTAGATATTTACTAATAAAAAAAATCATGTTGTTACTTTACATCCATCCACTATCTGCATATGAGGAGGACAGAAAAACAAATCAAATCTCTTTTCCTGACTTTGACTTCAGAGCTGGACCTCATGGACGAGGAGACGAACAAAGATGGAGGAGCTGGTTGAGACATCTTTAAAGGGTGGAAATATGAACATTACTGAGGATTTGTTGGTTTAAAGGACCAGAATGTGACGGTAAATTGCTATTACTTATCCGCCGACATCTATGCTGAAAGTGATATGTGTGCAATAAGCTGGTATCGGCTTGACTAATCCATCTGTCTGGCTCTAATATGTAATATTGTGTAGGGACTATACAACAAGGTGCAATATGTAAGAAATCGAAAGCAACTTGCCGTAAAATCATCCAATCATCCAATCAATATATCATTGAGACTCAGGAATAATGTTCATATAACATACTGAACTCACCAACAACAACAGTACAGCCAAAATATTCACATTCAAAAAAATTTTTACGGACTGCAAGTCATTTTTATGTTGTCATGTTGTGTTTTGGGCGGTGGTGTAGTGTTTAGCACTGTCGCCTCACAGCAAGAAGGTACAGGGTTCGAATCCCGGGCCCGGGGCCTTTCTGTGTGGAGTTTGCATTTTCTCCCCGTGTCTGCGTGGGTTCTCTCCGGGTACTCCGGCTTCTTCCCACCATCCAAAAACATGCATGGGGATTAGGTTAACTGGCTAATTTAAATTGACCGTAGGTGTGAATGTGAGTGTGAATGGTTGTCTGTCTCTATGTGCCCTGCGATGAGGTGGCGACTTGTCCAGGTTGTACCCTGCCTTCCGCCCTAAGACAGCTGGGATAGGCTCCAGTCCCCCCGCGACCCTATGAGGATAAGCGGTAGATAATGGATGGATGGATGTATGTTGTGTTTTGGCCTGATGTGCCATCCTCCACCTATCTCCCAATCACCAAGTCAGTAGTGTTTCAGCATCCGGGTTGCCAGCTCTACTCTAGTTACCACAGCTACGAACATGTCGGATAAATAATGTCTAGTATTACAAAACCTGAAAGACGTTGTTATGAATCCGAAATATGTCGTGACAAACTCCGAAATAAAACAAGGAATTGTACAGGAGATGCCTTTTAAAGATGGAGGCGGCTGAAAGCAGATGGGCAGCAGCACTCCTCACCGCGGACCCACATCCCCTACCCCGGAGCATTCACTGTTACACTTTCCATTCCGTTCCTGTTGTATCCTAGCCTAGCTGGTAACCTCTAGTCAGGGGAGAGGGAGAGGGGAGACATCGCTCTACAGTAATTTGAAAGTGATTGCAGTACCAGTTTTGGCCACAATCCTACATAATGTTCCTTTAAGTTGCTTCAGTATGGGCTTCATTGCCGTTGCTCACAAACCAATGGGTGACGTCACGATAGCTCTGTCTGCTATTTATATAGAGTCTATAGTGCAAACACCTGAATTTGCCCCTGACATAAGTAAAGTGTCTTCATCGTTTGAAGACAACTTTTTTTCTATTTTGGTCGTTTGTACTGTAGGTAAAGGGATGCTGAAATGAGAAGAGTAATGGTTAACTGGAAGACTTCTTATGTGTCTGAGTGAGTGAGAACACCTACAGAGCTGTTGAGGATCATGAGACACTGGTCGAAGTGGTGGTGCTCCATGGTTGAGTGGCAGTAGAGCTGGGCCAGTGGGTGGTCACTCCTGAACACACACACACATAAACACAAGAAGCATGATTGTATTGTGCCTATACAATCATACATATACTTGAACTGATCAGGTATAACATCATGACCACTGCCAGGTGAGGTGAATAACACTGATCATCATGGCTCCTGGATATATAAAACAACAAATGAACATTTAGTCCTCAGAGTTGTTGAGTGTGAGTGTGAGAAGCAGGAAAAATGTTCCAGCTTCAGGATTTTTCAGGTGTATGACACCAAGAAGCAAACAGTGATGTCTAGAGGACTGGATCAGAGCATCTCCAGAACTGCAGCTCTGGTGGTCTGTTCCTGGTCTGCAGTGGTCAGGATCTATCAAGAGTGGTCCAAGGAAGGACCAGTGGAGAACAAGAGACAGGGTCGTGAGAGGACAAGGATCACTGATGCAGGTGGGGAGTGAAGGCTGGTCCTGGTGGTCTGATCCAACAGACCGACCATCTATCCATCCATCCATCCATCCATCCATCCTCTTCTGCTTATCTCTTTGCCGGGGCAGCAGCTTAAGCAGGGAAGCCCAGACTTCCCTCTCTTCAGCCACTTCATCCAGTTCTTCCGGAGGGATCCCGAAGATATAGTCTCTCCAGCGTGTCCTGGGTCGTTCTCTGGGTCTCATAATGCAATGTCTAATGCTCTCCTGTTGTACCTCTGGATGTAGGAGTTGTTGACTCCTCTGTGGTCCAGATCGTGGCAGAGTGTTGCAATCATCAGAGCCAGGATCTCCACATCACTCAGGTTATTCTGTCAGGAAAGAGGACGTGTGAACGAAGTACAGAGGAAAGCATGGGAGGAAGGTAGGACATCATTGATATGCTTTGAAAATGAGCTGCAGTAAAGCAAAGGAGTTTTCAACAAATGATCAGTGATTGGCCATACTGACCTGTAAGCGTCCTGACTTGAGGAGGGTGAACATGCTCTGGGCAGTGTTGAAGGCGTGTCTCCAGTTGTGATACGCAACATTCTTCCTGTAGTTCTTCTTCACACTCAGAACCCACTGGCATAAACTCTAAAGAAAAGACAGGTGTTCAGTACATGTCATTTGATTTTAGGGCGTTATTGTTGCATTCTATATCATGCCAACATGGTGTTTATTAAAGTTGTGTTTAATACAAAATATCTCAAGTTAGTCTAATCTAATTGTTCAAACTCATTGAGCTGTGTAAAAAGTTCCAAGAGTGAATTACGAGAGTACAAAATAACAGCAGTCCAAAGAAAAGGTAAGGGGTTTGACTGACAAGATATTTGCCCTTTCTGAAATCTAAGTGGTTAGAGTGGACGTCCTTCAACCGCAGGGTCACAGGTTCAATCAAATGTTAATTTCGTTGATGAAAAACATTTCGTTATAATGTTCGTCAATGACGGAGACCTAAATACCTAAATAAAAAGTAATTAATGATGAAGACAACTATGACAAAAACAACTGACACATTCATCAACAAATAAAATCGAGACAAAATGTTAAGGAGGGAAGAATCAGTAAATGATCCAATAAAAACTAACTCAGGGTGCACATCCAATCAAAACAGAAGATGTCATGTGACCTGACATACTGCACTTCTGGGTGGGATGATGATCGGTTCAGCTTTGCTTATTACCACAGTGTCACAGTGTCACTGCGGGGCAGCCTGGGAAGGGCTTCGAAATGCTTGGGTAACGAGTCTGGACCTCCATGCCGGAGGGCGGACATCGCCAGTAAGTGTGGCCACCCAAAGGTGACCCTTACAGCCTAAGGCCAGTGGATTACCACCTGGAGGTCCAGTCATGGCTCCTGGGGCACTGCAGGGCGGTACAGACAGCACAGGAGCCCCACCATGGAATATTATTATAATATTAAAATATCAAAATCCCCTCTTTGGTCTTTAGTGGAAAGAAATGGACATATTTTTCCTCTGAGACTTGGCTTGATGTGTCTTTAATTTTAAAATAAAAACAGGTGAGGGTGGGTTAAATGCAGTGCAGGGAGGTACTGTATGTACAGTGCTTAACAAATGTATCAGTCCAAGATGAACTTTGTTTGTTGTTCAGTGAGTAAAACGAGAAACCCATATGATGCTTTGTTTTCTTTACTTTCTGATCTGAGATTATAATGACTGAATGTCAAAATTAAATGTTAGAACGGTAATGAAGCAGTAACGTAATTTAACGCCAGGTTGGATGCTCAGGGGTGGTCAGTGTGTCAGCTCACACAGCTGGAGGGCCCAGTCTCCTCCCAATCAAAGGCTCTCTTTATGAGGCCTCTCCGAAGGCACTCCAGAGGTCAGCCATCAACATACAAGGACCTCTTCACGTGGAGAGTGTGCTGAGGACATAAGCCAAACCCAGCGGCGACCAAGCAGTTTTAGCACCCAGGATGAGCCGGATGAGGAGAAAGGTGGGTTTATAGATGGTGGTAATGGAGGCAGAGTGATTTTTGGAGGGGAAGTGTGATGCAACATAGTTCATGTTGGGATAATGTGGCAGTGTTGTGGTGTAAAGCCCTCTGAGGCAAATTTGTAATTTGTGATATTGGGATATAAAAATAAAATTGACTTGACTAACTTTTGTGGTTACCATGATATATTTCATACAGTAATAATAGCACATTTATTGTGATATAATGCATATGTCCTTCGACTATCTTCATAACAGGAGGACAGAAAAACAAACCAAATTTTTTCCTTTCATCATGACTTTGACTTTAGAGCTGGAGCTCATGAACAAAGATGGAGGAGCTGGTTAAGACATCTTTAGAGGGACTTCATCCCAACGCCTCATGACGTAATTAGTACTCTGATGGCTGTATTATCTAATTTAATAACATCCCAGGTTCTTACCATGTACTTCATCTGGAAGTTTTGGACCAGGTTGAGGTCAACAAACATACGAATAGTAGCCTGCGTGGTTTCCGTGTCCGACAAGTCAAAGTCACTGAAGCTGAAGTCCAGAAGGCGCAACGACTGGGCTGATGGCACTGTGGCTACCTTCAAACACACACATACACACACATTAGGGAATTTGTTTTCAAACTCATGAGTATAAAAGTATCCATCTGTATCATTTATTTGGACTTTTAATATTTTTCCACATTCTTAATTTAATTCTTGCTTTGATTTATATGACTGTACCTGTACCTTCTCAAGCAGGAGGTGTTTTCATCCTATGATTTATGATGTAATATAATGTATGTAGTAATCTCAAGCATGTGTTCTAGATACAGAGTGACGCATCTTCTTTGTGGAGCCAGTGGGAGGCCACTTAATCAGGCTATGCTGTTAGTTGAGCCACTTCATCACAAGGAGAGGAGAACAGGACCTTTTGAGACGGTTATGTGACTGTGGTGAAAGCTGGGCTGCACTGATTGATTCACATTTGGATAGCTGCCAGAAAAAAATCAGTTATACATGTACAAGTACCGGATTTTGTAATTAACATAAGACTAAGTCTGGCCGCAAGGACATAATAATTTGTGAGTAAAGCCTGAGGGCCACACTAGAGGTTGCTTGTAGACTGAGAATATAACATGATGATCATTTTGACTTCAAAACTGTTACCATGCATTTTAGAGATTCTGAATATTCAATAAAAATAGATCCAATGGGACAAGACACATAAGTGGTCAGATGATCAGTCAGCTTCTAAACAAGCCAACAAAAACATGTCTGTAAATACAGAAAAAATACATAGATATACTCATGTGCGACCTACAACTGACCAACAGACAAAACACAACACCATCTGGTCTCTTTTTGAAACTGTGCTAACATCAGGGACATTTTATACACATTCTGCCACAGTTCATTGCCAGCACTTTTTTGTTCTGAGATGTCAACTTTGCTAAATACATTTTCGGAAATGTTGTTTTTTACTAGCCTGGGCCCATCCATACTTCCTGTGATGCTGCACAAAATTTCGCGACCAAGTCAGTCTGGCCAAGCTGCCGTTCTCTTTGATTTCAGACCAATGAAAATCTAGCATTTCAAATGGCTCGATTGAGGCGTGTTTAAGGCAATGATGCACTAGTTCTTTGCATCAAACATTTTTTGGCGCTACGCATACGTCAAAGGAAAGAGTGGTCTGATTGGTTGAAGCTTCGTCCAGTAGCACAAAGGCCCTCTGAGAAATCGGTTTACAAGGCAGCTTGGCCAGACTACGCTCGCAGAACTTTGTAGTCGCAATAGCCAGCTTAGTGTTTTACACCTTTTTTTCAGAATGTCCTAAATTTGTCTCCCCAAAACGTGTAAATTTGAGCCCTTTAGATGCACAGACACTGATTCTCCATTAACATCATGTGGCAATTATTGGAATAAGTATGATTAGTAAACATAGATTACCCTGACAGCTTCGCTTTATCATTATTTCAGTACAATAGCATGTGCCTGAACCCCTCACAAGGAGGCCTCATGTCAGTCAGTCCACTGCTCAGTGTAAATAAATGCTAATTCAATGCATGTCCAGCTTGCTGATTACCATGTGTTTTAATGTGAGAAAGAAAGAGTCCCAGTTCAAGGCCTTCATGATGCTGGAGGCTCTCTGCTGCTCTAATACATCTGTTCAGTTCTGCATATTGACCAATGATTTCCACTTCAGTTGTGTGTGTTTGTGAGGAGAGCAGCCACTTGGAGTTGCTGTGCTGGCTGCTGTCCTGCTGATTCAGCACTGTGGTGTTGTTACAAACTCTACTTCCTCTGACCCTGTGTGCATCACTGTGTGTGTTCATGGCTGTGTGTTGAATAATACATACATGAGTGGGAACTAATGTAATATAAGTGTATATCGTTAAATATATATAAAAAAAAAAAATAATTTACCGCGGTTACCTGGAGTTCCCGCGACTCTTCCTCTGCAGCAGAGGCATGATAAGACAAGACCTGGAACACACATAAAAAGATGAGGGATATCAGTTTATGATCAGTTGATTTAAGGTCATCAGTATGTGTCACACAGACGTCCTATAGCTGGGCTAATTGGAATAGATTCCATCCATCCATTTTCTACCGCTTAACCTCACATAGGGTCGCAGGGGGGCTGGAGCCTATCCCAGCTGTCTTAGGGTGAAAGGCAGGGTACACCCTGGACAAGTCTCCAGTTCATCACAGGACACATAGAGACAGACAACCACTCACACTCACATTCACACCTATGGACAATTTGAATTAGCCAATTAACCTAATCCCCATGCATGTTTTTGGATGGTGGGAGGAAGCCGGAGTACCAGAGAGAACCCACGCAGACACGAGGAGAACATACAAACTCCACACAGAGAGGCCCCAGGCTGGGAATCGAACACAGTACCTTTTTGCTCTAAGGAGACAGTGCTAACCACCACACCCCATTAGAATAGATTGATCAAAAACAATTTGTCAGTGTGTGTATACAGGCTTTGAACGTTATGATAGAGGGTGGGTGTTCAGTTTCATGAGGCTGTGATTATCCTAGAGGTCACAACAACTCATTTTACGCAGTGTATACAGGTCTCACAACTGTCAAATGGTGAGACCTGTATACACTGTGTAAAGTGTATACAGGTCAACTGGGCTCCACAACTGAATACACTGAATACACTGGAGTCTTTCCAGTCAGACCCAGTATATTCCAAGACTGATCAGTTGGGAAATCATCATAAAATGGGTACGTCTGTAAAAGGGAGACTTGTGGGAACCCACAGATCCCATTTTCATGAACATATCCAGGTCAAATGATCCCATGATAATCACCATGCTAGTTTTTCCTCGTCAAAATGTAACTTATAGCCGTATCTCTTATTTCTTATTTTTTCTACAACTATGTTTACTATGGAGTAAAATCTGAAAATCTGAAAGTCATAAATCACGATAGTGCACTTTAAGTACAGAGTAATTTAAACATGTAAATGTACAACAAAGTAACATAAATAACTAGACAAAAATTCCCGAAGAAATTTTAATATGTGCCTGCACACATGATGCCGGGCCCATGCGACGCCTTATGCATGCTGACCCTCTCCTGCACCGAAGCACGCACTTTGTGCGTGCCTGTCCCAGGTTCATGTTGAAAACAAACACGCCGAAGCACGCGTGTTTGCACGTGCGTGCCTATCCCAAATTCGTGTTGCAAACAAACATACCTTGTTTCCTGTGAAGCTTAAATCAGAGTTCGGGGCTTTTATTTTGAAAGGACAGTCATAGCCACAGCTTCCTGTGAGGAAAGACTTACTCCTCCAGAGTTTGGTGCTTTTATTTTGAAAAAAACAGACTTTTATTTTGGAAGAAACAGCCTGAGCTTCCTGTCTGTGTGTGTGATCAATGATGTCATCCACTCTCTGTATCTGTGGTAATGGCCAATCAGAAACCTGTATCATATCATCATCTAATCTCAATATATGTGTCTATGTGGATCCCCCACCTGACACAGACACGCACCAACATCCAGTTACACTCTGCCACTGATTATGTGAGCTGACCTGTCGAATCACCTCTCGTATAAAAAAAAACTATAAGGAGTAGAGCTTAGATTTTTGCAGGTTTTTGGAGGTTCCTGCATATCACTTAATTCTGCTGGCCACCCCTGCATGGCTTCAACACCCCATGGGGCACCCCTATGGAAAAGTCTAGGCGCGCCCCTGGTCTGTCTCCCACACTGGCTCCCACTGACTACCACTGTTTTCAAGCTGAGTCGGACCGTGCCGAACTCCTCTGAATAACTCAAGAACCGTAAGGAGTACGGGTTTGGGCGAGAGGCGGCAGGAGCTCGCGATGATCGCAGCGGTGTAAATTTTATGTCTCTAGCCCACTCAGAAGGCCGACAGTGGCAAGTTAAACACAAGAGTTTTTTCTCCTTTTTCAGATTTTTTTCTCTGAAAATTAACATTGGACCCTATGGAGAGAATTTTGGGAGGTGGGGCATTAATTTAGGCCATAGAGCAAAAAGTACAAATCTCACAGACATAAGACAGACATTGCTACGACCGGGACGAAATTTCCAATGTTTTGCTGTAAAAATTATGTCGGTGGAGTGAACGTAGCCCTCACAATCGCGATTTCAATATATTTTTTTCAGATGATTGAGACACTGCTCTCCACTATACAGTCATGGAAAAAATTATTAGACCACCCTTGTTTTCTTCAATTTCTTGTTCATTCTAATATCTGGTACCACTAAACGTATAATACAATGAACACAACAAAAAATGCAGCTGGTCACATAATACTTTATGTCCTATTTGACATTCTTAAGCTTAATTGATTCCCAGGGTATATAAGAGGCCATTTCATGTCACAAGCAGCACTGCACATGCAAAGGCCTAGAGTGGTTTCCTGCTTACATTCAAGCCGTAGCACAACTCAGAAGTTGTCAGCTCTCACATAATGCCTAAAACAAAAGAATTATGTGAAGCAACAAAGGCAGCCATCTTGGCACTGCTGGAAATTGGCATGAGTGAGAGACAGGTAGCGAAAAAACTGAAGATCTCCAAGACAGCCGTTCATTACAACAAAAAAAAACAAGCTGAACATGGCACTACCAAATTGCTACCTGGCCGTGGCAGGAAACGTCTTTCTACCCCACGAGATGACCGTGCACTCATCCGTTCCTGTGTCAGGAATCGTCGTCAGACCTCCAGGGACCTTAAAAATGAGTGGGCACTGTCGAGAAATGTGATTTGCTCGGCAAGGACAGTTCGAAACCGACTTGTTGAAGCTGGTTTGAAGTCACACAGAGCACGCAAGAAGCCCTTCATCAATGAAAGGCAGAGGAAGGCCCGGTTACTCTTTGCTCGAGACCACAAGGATTGGACTGTTGATGATTGGGCTAAGGTTCTCTTCAGTGATGAATCCAATTTTGAATTGATGCCCACTCCAGCCAACTTACTGGTTAGGAGGAAGCCTGGAGAAGCTTACAACCCAGACTGTCTTGCCCCTACAGTAAAACATGGGGGTGGATCAGTCATGATCTGGGGCTGTTTCAGTCTGAGTGGAACAGGGCAAATGCAATTGTGTGAAGGCCAAATGAACCAGGTCAAGTACAGGACTTCCCTTGAAAACAGTCTTCTTCCATCAGCTGGAAAACTCTTTCCTGCCTCGAATGACTGGATTTTCCAACAAGACAATGCCCCTTGCCACACGGCAAGGTCAGTTAAAGCCTGGATGGAGAACCACAACATTCGCACCATGCCTTGGCCTGCTCAATCACCAGATCTTAATCCAATTGAAAACCTGTGGAAAATCATCAAACTCAAAATGGAGAACCACAAGCCCAAAAACAAAGAAAGTTTGTTTGAATTTGTCCAACAGGAATGGGCTGCTGTGACAGCAGAACAATGTCAGAAGCTGGTGGAGAGCATGCCAAGACGCATGGCTGCAGTCATCAAAAACAATGGTTATGCAATCAAGTATTAACTCTTGTGTGTATCATGCGTTTAAAGCAAACAGAAAAGAAAACATGGAATGCTTAAAAGTAGTGTTTTTGGCGGTACAATGCCATAGCTATTGATGTAAGAATTTAAGTAATTTTGGTTATTATCAAGAAAACCATGGAAAATGAATAATCCTTAGTTCTTAAATTAAACTCTCATGAGCTATTTTTGTTGTTATCATTATAATTGTCCAAACAAATGTACCTTTAGTTGAGCCAGGCATTAAAATTAACAAGAAATTGAAGAAAACAAGGGTGGTCTAATAATTTTTTCCATGACTGTAGGTGTGTAGTTCTCCCACTCTAGTGCACGCAATAGACACCCATGTTAAAGTCTGATTTTTGAAGATTTCATGGTCTGGAAAAAGTTGAAATGCTGAAGAAACTATACATTTTTTTAATTGAAGATGAATTATGAATATGTTTCCAGGAAAATTTGCTGCATTTTGAAAGTTGAGTGGAGTTTCTAGGTGAAAGTATGAGGGAGCTGTGACTGTTTGTTCGCTGAAGAAAAAAGTTTGAAATCCGACCCTTTCCCCATTCATTCCTATGGGACTTTTTTCGGCGGTTTTTGGGGTCTAGCGTCGCCATGGTAACGGTTTTGACAGAGAAAAGTAATACCACCCCTCACACGATCGAGATGCACGTTTTGATATATGTCATGCCTGGGTGCACCTTACGGTACGGGCCGCATTAATTGCCGAAAATGTGTCTATAATAATAAAAAAATGAACCTCGTCCTGGATACTAATATACGCGTTGCTGGCTTAAAACACAGTGTTTTTTATGGTGTTTGGATGGATTTTTTGGTATTTTTTTTTATCATTTTACATCATTTATGTGTGTTTTGGACCTACTACAAGTAGACTTCGCCTGCCATGAATGCTCAGACACTTGGGGCCTCCCCCCCAAAAGGAATAGTAATATGTGCCGCCGTGCATATTACAAGTGCAGGCTTCGCCTGCCATGAATGCTAAGACACTTGGGGCTCCCCCCCAAAAGGAATTGTAATATGTGCCTGCCGTCGAGCAAGGCTGGCAAAGCCAGCCTTGTGAGCACTGCGTTACTAACAATAAAGTAACGCAGAAGTGTTGTGCAATCATTATTTCACTTTTGTTGGTGTTGTTTTGCATTATTTACTGTAATTTAGAAGTATTTAGCATTAGCTTTATTTTGGCGTTACTTTGTTGTATTTAGCATTATTAAGCATTATTTAGCATTACAAAGTGTTATTTAGTGTCTTTTAGTGTTATTTAGTATTATGTTGCATTATGTTGCATTATTTTTGCTTTATTTTGTGTTTTTTGTGTTATTTAGCGCTATTTGGTATTGTTTTGCTTAATTAAGCTTTAGTCAGTGTTATTTAACGTTACCTTGCATTACTAACTCTTTGAGTGCCTTTGACGTGTTTGTACATAATTTAAAATACAATATTTGAGTGTCATAGATGAATATATCAAAGTGGTTTTTCAGCAGCAGGCACAAGAGGGCACTCTCACAACAGCCTGTGTGTAACACTGGGGTTTCTGGGATTTGTAGCCGGGACATAAAGAGACAGTGTACAGCACAGAGATCAAAACAGGAAGTGGAGATGATCGAGATTAGAGAGCAAAACAAATCTGGACAAAAAGTGGTGATTTTGGTTAAAGTGTCCTCTACCTTTGATAAAACAAGAATGGAACAAGGTAAAAACAAACATTTTTTCATGATGAAATAGAGAGTCTCTTCTTTCATTGGAGCTATTCAGTGTTTTCAGAGTCATTGCACATTTTTTTATTCTGTAGGTCTTGTAATATGACACAAAATGGCCAAAAATGCTGGAACAAAGCACTCTGTTTTATAAAAGGGTTGGCACTCAATGAGTTAAGCTTTATTCAGCATTATTTAGCGTTATTTTGTGTTTTTTGTGTGTTATTTGGTGTTATCAGATGTCATTAGGCATTATTTAGCATTATTTTGTGTTATTTAGCATTCGTAAGTGTTTGTCCGGAAAAAGCACATCTGTTGAGATCAAAGAAAGGTGCAACTAAGACTGTTATTAAATGCTGCATGGTGTTAGAAAAGATCTAGGAATGTGACTGATTTGGAAACAATAAAGAACAAAAGTGCTCTGATGCTGCAAGCTGTCACACAACATGTAAGCGCAAGATAAACAGCCGTTTGACAGGGAAGAAAAGAACAATCAAATATGTCGGTGAAGTTAAAAATATGATGTTCTGAAGTTTATAGACAACATAGCAGGAGAGAAAAGCTGCAACTGAAATTGACAGGAAAGAAACATGTTCATGATAACATTATTTCAAGATACTTTTTACCTTTTACTTACTTCATTTTATGTCATTTTATTGTTGATTTTATTTTTATTCATTTGTAATTTACTCATTTTATATGCACATGATTATGCTTTACTTCTGACCCATCTTTTATTTAAGTTAGGTAGTCAGGTTGTGCTATTATATCTATTAATTGTACAGCACTCTCACTCGGGGGGGGGGGAGCTATCCCAGCTGTCTTACTTCATCACAGGACACATAGAGACAGACAACCACTCACACTCACACCTAGAGGCAATTTAAATTAGTCAATTAACCTAATCCCCATGCATGTTTTTGGATGGTGGGAGGAAGCCAGAGTACCCGCCGAGAACCCATGCAGATCATGCAATCAAACCCGGTACCTTCTTGCTGTGAGGCAACAGTGCTAGCCACTACACCACCGTGCTGCCCAGCATGGAACTCCTAAATTCTAAATTAAAGCTGATTAGATTAACGATATAAGTATGACAAAGAAACACAGATTTCTCAGAGAGCTTTGCTATATCAGCATTCTCACACAATATAAGAATTCAGACCAAATTCACACCGTGAAGTGTTTCAATAATTTATTTTTTCTGCAACCAAGCTGCTTCCAATTCCATTTCCTAACTCATTGTCAGACTTGGTTATTCTATCCATAGCAAAAGAGCAAAATCACCATACTGTACACATTTTTCATGCTGTGCACAATTGGCAGTAGTCTGTGGGGAACCAGAGAATCACATCAAGTCCCCACATAGTGGGGTGTGAGTAGAGTGTGAACTGGTAGCTGGAGAGATTAATGAGTTACAACAACAAAAAATGACTTTCCCCACATGGAATAATAAAGTATGACTTCTTCTTTATCTAACTCCTCACAAAACATCATTATTATATCCTAATGAAGCTCCCCACTGTGGCATCTCTGTTTGTTGGAATCCTGAGGTTATTTCCACAATGAGGAGTCTTCAGTCACTCGGTGTTTACCAAGAGTGAGGACACTTCATAAATTCTGTCTAGTTTGTTACAGCAGTCACATAAAGAGAGACATAGTGGCAGAGAGCACAGAAGAGTGGTACAATGGTCCAGACCAGTCCAGAGTAAGGCCTGGTTGAATTGGGTGAAGTGAAGGATGCTGGGTGGAAGAGGAGGTGCGTCAGCTGCAGCCGAGGGGAGTCGTCACCTCTGACACCCTGAAGCTGACAGCTTAAACACAGTCCTTAAAGGGGAAGTACACTAAACTGAATAGAAGTTTGAACAGTTGTGAGTGTGTGGGCACCGTTTTCATAATTTTGTGCTTTTCTGCCAGTCGTGAACAGAGGCTGAAGGCAGGAAAGTGTCAAGATACGCTTGAAAAATAATCCTGCGTTGCTTCATCACTGTCACTCACACACCTACATGCCGCTCTGTCAGACACACTGTACTTTTATATTTATGAGGACCCTCACCAGCATAATTCCACACTTAAATAATCATAACCATCACAAATAAACACTATTTTTATGCTCAGTTACTGGGTAGGCCTACTACCCAGTAACTGAGCATGTTTTGGGATCTGGGCCAAGAGTACAGCTCCAGTTATGAGTGATTTAAAACTGAGAATGTTGAGTTAGAACATTACAATGATGTGTAAGAACTTTAGAATGTTGAGTTAGAACATTAGAATGTTGATTTAGAATGTTAGAAAGTTGAGTTAGAACAACATGTTGATTTAGAACGTTGAGTTAGAATGTTGATTTAGAACATTGAGTTAGAACATTAGAATGTTGATTTAGAATTTTAAAATGTTGTGTTAGAACATTAGAATGTTGTATTAGCATTTTAGAATGTTGATTTAGAACTTAAGAATGTTGAGTTAGAACATTAGAATGTTGTGTTATAACTTTAGAATGTTGAGTTAAAACTTTGGAATGTTGCATTAGAACTTTAGAATGCTGAATTAGAAATTTAAAATGTTGCATTACAACTATAGAATGTTGTTACAACATTACAATAATGTGTTAGAACTTTAGAAAGTTGAGTTAGAATATTGTGTTAGCATTTTAGAATGTTGATTTAGAACTTTAGAATGTTGAGTTAGAAAATAAGAATGTTGATTTAGAATGTTGAGTTAGAACATTAGAATGTTGAGTTAGAACATTAGAATGTTGAGTTAGACCTTTAGAATGTTGAGTTAGAACTTTAGAATTTTGAGTTAGAACATTTGAATGTTGCAATAGAACTTTAGAATGTTGAGTTAGAACTTTAGAACGTTGATTTAGAATGTTAGAATTAGAACATTAGAATGTTGCGTAAGCATTTTCAAATGTTGATTTAGAACGTTAGAATGTTGAGCTAGACATTAGAATATTGTGTTAGCATTTTAGAACGTTGATTTAGAACTTTAGAATGTTGAAATAGAACTTTAGAATGTTGAGTTAGAACTTTAGAATGTTGATTTAGAATGTTAGAACTAGAACATTAGAATGTTGCATAAGCATTTTCAAATGTTGATTTAGACCTTCAGAATGTTGGGTTAGAACTTTGGAATGTTGCATTAGAACTTTAGAATGCTGAATTAGAAATTTAGAATGTTGCATTAGAACTATAGAATGTGTTAGAACATTACAATGATGTGTTAGAACTTTAGAAAGTTGAGTTGAAACATTAGAAAGTTGAGCTAGACATTAGAATATTGTGTTAGCATTTTAGAATGTTGATTTAGAACGTTAGAATGTTGAGCTAGACATTACAATATTGTGTTAGCATTTTAGAATGTTGATTTAGAACTTTAGAATGTTGAGTTAGAACATAAGAATGTTGATTTAGAATGTTGAGTTAGAACATTGGAATGTTGAGTTTGAACTTTAGAATGTTAAGTTTGATCATTAGAATGTTGAGTTTGATCATTAGAATGTTGAGTTAGAACATTAGAATGTTGAGTTAGAACATTAGAATGCTGTGTCAGAACTTTAGAATGTTGCTTTAATGATAACATTGACTAGGAAGTCCCGATTTGTCTTCGGTCAAAGCTGCCAGTTTGACACATGCTGTATTGTGGTACTGGTATTGTATTTGCTGTATTTGCACACTTTTGTCCTGCTGGGTCAAACTGACCCAAAGACAATATGAGAGTTGACTGCTCTAAACTGCAGACGTTTCTTAGACCAGAAAACTGAAACTATGATAAAATGTACCTATTTATAAAAAAATGTCTCTCTTTTCAGTTGAGGATTTACTGACCATCTATGTATCTAAATAAAGCATGGGATGGGATGACGAGTTAAATTCCATCTTTCAAACTTCAATATTATATATAATAATACTGGTTAGTACATAGGTCAGTATGGGTAACAGAACGTTCTAAAATAAATTAATAATAAAGTCTCAAGATGTGTGTGTGAGGCTGACCTCCAGAGTGACCTCTTGCTTGGCCATGGCTCTCTCCACTGTTTCGTACATCTGGGTGTTCTGGATGCCGAGACCACAAAAGATGGCAAACGCCTCCAGGAACTGCTCGTCGTTCCTGTTAAAGGCCTTCACACTGCCGGGTGCTTCATCCATCTTGTTCATCAACTGACATGCTCCTACACACAGACACACACAGAAACAGATACTGGGGTCCTATTTTTGACATAGAAGTTCAGCAATTTAAGTTTTCTTGTCAAGCACTTGTGATATATTTTTCAAAAATTTGCCATGCAACAAAACATTTTTTACTTTAGGACCACAACATTGAGACCATTCAGAGGATAGACAGCTTTCCTGGCTATACTGACCATAAGGGGGTTTCTGGGAAGGTTCATCCAATCCATCCAATCACAGAAAAAATGTAATTCTTGCAGAAATATCCAAATGTCAAAAGTTTTTGATCCCAAATCACTGCATGGCTTTTTCTGCACTGTTCCTAAAGGTCTTGTTGTGGTATGGTATCAACCCAAATGCATGATGTTGAATAATAGTAATGAATATCAGGTGACTTAGGTGAGATTGAAACCCTAGTTAAAGGTACCCTGCATGCACTCCATGCTAATGTGTTAGCCAAGGCTGGGTAACTTCTTTGAGAGCCCCTGGGCTGCAGAATGTCTGTGAACTGATTAGTATTAAATTCAGTGAAAGTTTGAGGCCCTGTCTTGAGGAGGATCCCAGTCAAAATCTAGTTGACAGTGCTTCAGCAAGTTAGCTTTATGTTAATGTATTTCATACCATTGGTATGGCTACTTATTGGCCAGGTTTTCTGCTCAGTTTCATCAGCGGTGACAAATTCTAAGGATGTGCAGTGAAGTGGAACAACATGTAGGCACACAGCAAACAAAAGCAAATCCTTTGAGAGTTCATGTGATATGTGTGCCCAAAATTTCTCAGTCATGGGAGTGTTGCGTCAGAAGTTTTGATCAGTATATGTAAGACATTTATTATTGTATTTTTCCCTGTTTAACTTGCATGTTGCCATGTTGGAGTGACGCCACTGCATATGGAACAAGGGTGGTTTGCACTGAGTTGTGGACAGTTTAGATGGTCATCATTTTAAGATAAAAAAAAGTAAGATATTGTTCCACAAATAAATCATTGTGCCTTACATTCGTTTGTGTGATTTATGAAATTTCTAAAATTTTGTACATTGTGATGGTAGATCTGGTATGCTAATGTTGAGCCAGTAGCTAGCTAGCACAAGCTACAGGCATGTTACGTCAACAACCTGCCTCAGAGTCCCTGTGCTTTCTCATCTCACAGGTATCCATGGATCCAGTTTATGTGGTGGAGTAATGATTGTTGGGTAGACCAGGCTTCATCTTTCATCTGTGCTTGATATGGTGATGGAGGACTTTCTGCCCAGACGCATGGTGGAGAGGAGAACGTGTAGCTCAGAATCCACTGCCGACAGCTTCATGCTGCTCTTCATCCTCTTAGACATTTCCTCTCCATACTATTTTATATGTATTTACTGTTATTTGGAGTATCTGTGGTTTTCATTGTTGTTACTCTGCACACATGGCATCTATTGCACGTCTGTCCATCCTGGAAGAGGGATCCCTCTGTTGCTCTTCCTGAGATTTCTATTTCTTTTTCCCTGTTTAAGTTTTTTTGGGGGGAGTTTTTCCTGAGTTGAAATGTTGTATACTGTACAGACTTTGTGACTTTGTGATGTGTGATATTGGGCTACACAAATAAAACTGATTTGACTTGACAAATGCTATAATTTAGGTTGAATACAGCAATAGTGTTTGTGTTTGAGATTCCAGCTCAAATTGTATGACTAAATCACAGAGTTCAATAGTTCGCAGCTCACGAGTTATGTGCTCACACTATACGGTCCAATGCTCTGATGAGACCTAAATGCTCACACTGTACGTCCATACACAACACTTCAGACTCTTGTCTAAGATGTGACATAAAAATAATAATAAGAAGAAGTAGAGGAACTGGGAAGTGGACTGATGCTTGAGAATGCTAAAGAAAAAGAAATGTTGTGTTCTTCTGTCCTGTGTCTCAACACGGTTGTGGCTCTTTTCCACTAGTACCTGGTACCATGTACTTTTTCCTTACATCCTCAGCCCTGGTTCCAAGCGAGCCGAAACGATACTAAAATATGACGTCAGCCAACTCCACTGATTGGCCAACGATTGTCGTCACTGGAAGTGTCATTGGATGCGCAAAGTCCGACTAGACAATTGTATTTTGTCTCACCGCCTGGAGTCTTCTGTCTCTCTTCTTGTGACAAAAAGTCACAGAGCGAGCAAGAAATACATGATTTGTGATAGTAGTTTTGCTCTTCTTTTTCTTCTTCCCGGTTTTCTGTGTTGCATGTAAATGACGTCATGGCAGTTTCATGCTGCTGTATGACAACCCCGCCCACTCTGAGGAGGTACAATGAGGAACTCAGTTGTAATGGAAAAGAAACAAACTGTGCCGTTACTGTGTAGTGGAAAAGTGCCATAAGTCTCCATCTTTCACTGGCTCTACCATTGTATTTGTGTAACACCATCAAGCAAACCAACCTCTGGACATAACAGGACAGTACTACAACATGGCATTGTCCTTGCTAAGGAAGTTAAAAAGAGGTATATCATGTTCAATGAGAAAGGGATGGACAGATGGATGGATGATGGATGGATAACGGATAACCTGAAAACAAAGCCACAGTTGTCAGTGACACATTGGTATGTAACTTAGAATCAGCAGTTTTTGTTTGCACCTGGATAAAACCTGTAGATTAAAAGGACCCAGAACAGATTTCTGCAGGTGTTATTTATTCATTCATTCATTATTTATTATTTATTTATGAGCTGCTTTGATCTTGATTGTTACCAAGACTTTTAAAGGTTAGAGGAGAGGATCTGGTTTGTTTGATCACTGAGCGACATCCTCAGTCATTAGTCTTCATAGCCAACTAATGGAGCTGCTATCGGCTAATTATGTCGATGCTAATCACAGAGATGGGTCGAGTGGCAGGATTATTCATGGATGGATAATTAAAGTGGTATTTCTATGCTGGTTTATTCTCAGGCCAAGCATCTAACCCCTACTGGTGATGTTGCATGATTACACCTGTAAGAATATACTTCCCATCTGTGGGACAAATAAAGGATTACTTATCTTATCTTAAAGGAACATTTCACCTTCAACTCCCGTGCTGTGCTAGTGGTCCACGCCAGCATATTGCTTGTGTTTTAAATCGGTGCATCTCGGAAACCCATATCAACCAATGCTAAGTTTCCCAAATCTTGCTGCAGCTAAGCTAAACTACTGTAATAAGCCTGGGTTTAAGCCCAGGTTTAGTGCTTTAAATGGTAAGGGAAAGAGACCGATAGAATGAGAGAGATCCCACCTATGACTTTGTCCTTCTTGCCATTTCTGATGGGAGTGCAGAGCACACTCTTTATCTGGTTACAGGTGTGATCTGGGTTTTCTCTCTGTCAGGGGACAATAAGGATAATTACTTACGTTGGGAAAATAATAGCAGAGAAAATAAGAAAAACAAGGAAAATGTATACACTGACTGTCCAAGGGAAGCGTTGGTCCTTGGTGACATCTGCAATGTTGAGAGGCAGCATGGTGTTTTTGACATACTGGGCGTACATGTAGTTAATCTGACTGACATCACAGTCCCTGAGGAGACACACAACAACACAAACAGCTTCATAACTAACTATACATGATGAGCTGAAACGCCAAGCCTGTCTGGGTTAACTTCTAAAACCCTGTGGGGGTTTGGAATGTACAGGGACACATTTAGAGGAAAGCATTATGGAGTTTGAAAGCAGTTAATTTGGGTAATGACATCTGCCTCTCCTTTTAGCTCTTCAGCTGCTTATCACGCAGGTAAAACAAGATGGCATTTAAGAAATGACTTAAAAATACCTTTGTTTATTCCAAATTAACAGATACATTTAACATACAGCAGCTTAACTGTTAAATAGCAAGTAAAAATTAAGAGAAAGCAAGTTTTTTTTAACCAGTGAGAACCAGAGACACTGCTGAGGTGCCTTTGAACATGACACTGAACCCCCAACTGCTCATGGCTCCTATAGATGGATCTCCATTTAATGCATGTGTTGTTTGAGGATATGTGTGCATTTTTGGTATTATTTGTGCAAGGCATTGACAAACTGAGTACTTGGTGCTTGCCAAGAGTTTTGAAAAGGGGGAAAATAAGGAGAAGAATTCTAGATTCAGATAGGCCCCTAATATAATCAAAGTACTGACAAAATAATGACACTCAGTAATAAACTCACAATCACACATATTTTTTATGTACAACGCATTGGTAACACTAAGTTTATTTGTTTTGGAAACATTTCTCAGCTCCCCACCCCTCTATTTACAGTAGTAAAATGGTTCAGTCTAGCTGCTCCATCAGACAGCCTGCAGAGAGCTAACTTTTCACAGACAGGATGGAGGAAGAGACGACAGAATGTCTCAAAAGTCAGGGAGGAAAAAAAGAAAAGAAAAAAAAGCTCAGACAGGAGAAAGAAGTGAAGGGTCAACAGTTTGTCACCCAGTTCTTTCATAGGTAAGGTAGGTCTGTTAGTGGTTCATGTGATGGAAAGTTCTGGAACATTAGCCTGTTGGCTAACTTTGTCCAGGGTTTATAAGCTAGCTCACCTTTCTCCCCTCATTAGCTCATATTTCTGAAGAAAACTCTTCAAGTAAGTCTACCAAGTAACTGTCATGTTGTTCTTTTCATAAATATGGGAATGATCTGTATTTGTGCTAAAATAAAAAAAAATAAAGGGATTCACTTTCTCCTTTTTGATTGCTATTGGAATGTCAGGAGGATTTCAAAAAATATAACGGAAATAAATTAGCAAGTAAAAAAACAACTCTAGCCATGAGCACCATAAAACGTGGTTAAAGAGAACTGCAGCTGAATCTGTCAGTCACGCCTGTCAGCGTTTAATAAGCCCGTTTGTTGTCTTTGGTTGCGCCAAGTTCAACCACAGAGTCGGTTATAATACTGCATGATAAACGATGGAAAACGGATACATAAACATAACATGAGGTTAAGGCAAAAGCCAGTGGACTTTGGCTGTAGTGTTGCAGAGGAAACATGAGAGTGTGGGACTGGATTACAGACAAATAGACAATGTGTGTTTCTCTGGGTGTGTGTTGGGAGGGAAAAGGCAGAAACAGAAAAGCAGTGGTGGAAAGTATGGCCATTTACTCCAGTTCATTTTCATTCTATGCTGCTACTTAAGTGAGGAGTACTGCACGATTTTTACTTTAATACATTTTTTTAGACTTAAAAGGTGGTATTATTACAGGTATTTCTACTTGTACCTAGGTAAGAAAACATCTGAGTATGTTTTCTATCACTGCAGATTCGACTGTGAGTGTGTTTTTGCTTGATTTCCAACAACATATTCATTTAATTTCGGATGGTTTTAATGCTTCAGGCTAATTCTAACAATGTGTTCTGTTCACACACACACGTTTCAGATGGACATGCAGCACAGTATATACTATACAGTATGTCTGTGCTCCAGTTTTATTACTAAACTCCACATGTCCTTTCCCTATGTCTGTGATCGCCTTAAATGTGGCCACAGAATACAGAATAGTCACCGGCATCACTCGTAACCATGATAGTTCTGTTTGCTTTCAATTCAGGGACAAAATCAAACTCTTGATCTAGAAAAAATGTAAATTGCCTTACTTTGTCAACTTGAAACTCACGGCCTATCATTCCTGCAAGCCGGTTCTGGTGCAGCAAGACAGAACTTCCTGTTTCAGCCAAACAGACTCTGTATCATTGTAAAGCCACATCCTTGGTTTAATGTCACTATAAAAAGCCTCCTGTGGTTCCAGTCAGTCAAAGCTAACATCCTGCAGGGCCCCTCCCATGGTGCGTTGGCCCAGTTGGAGCTGCCTGGTTTTGCCATATTGGAGTCCTCTGAGAGTCCTCCAGCACAAACACATAGCTGTATTAAAGGCAATTATTATATCTAAACAAGGGAGAGGCAGCCATGAGAGCACGCTGTAAAAAAAAAAAAAAAAAGGAAAAAAACATCTTTATCTGGGAAGACAAGATAGGACATCTGGTTTGTGTCATCCCTGACAGTGTTGGGAGTTTCCTGACGGACTGTTTTCCTTTTCTTCTTCTTGGTGACCGACATGCTGAGCTCTGTTTGCACACACAGATATAACAGCTTTAATCTGGAGAACATCCACTCACTGGTTTTAAAACAGGAAGTTCACACGTCTGTTCTACCAATAAGCAGAAATGATCACAAACGATCAAGTTCATCATTTTATCATTTATCTATGTCTCTTTGCTGTACCTCTGCCAGGAGCAGCTGTTAGTGTTAAGACAGAATGAGTCAAAACTGACTGCTCGAGATCCTGCTGTCACTACATTGCATAATACATTATACTGTATTTATATTTTTTGGACTTTAGATATTTCTATATTAACTGTGAGCCTCTGTGAGTATAAAGTTGGCATCAATAATGTGTCATAATAACTGGTAACGCAATAGCTATAATCCATATAACATATAATTGAATTAATCTATATAATAACTATATTTATCGTCATGCATCATTTGTGCTCAGTCCACTATATTGCACACGCAGTCTAAGTCATGTTAACAAGATAAGCCCCTGCTTGTCCCTTTTGTGTTTTATGAGTGCTGTAAAAACTCGAGACGAATTCCTCACATACCTGACCAATAAGGCTGATTCTGATTATGTCAAATTTTATTATTGTCAACAGATCTTATGAAAAGGTGTGTCAGTTCGTCTCTACATACACTATATTGCCAAAAGTATTCGCTCACCTGCCTTGACTCGCATATGAACTTGACAATTGACATCCCATTTCTAATCCATAGGGTTCAATATGACGTCCACCCTTTGCAGTTAGAACAGCTTCAACTCTTCTGGGAAGGCTGTCCACAAGGTTTAGGAGTGTGTTTATGGGAATTTTTGACCATTCTTCCAGAAGCGTATTTGTGAGGTCACACACTGATGTTGAACGAGAAGGCCTGGCTCTCAGTCCCTGCTCTAATTCATCCCAAAGGTGTTCTATGAGGTTGAGGTCAGGACTCTGTGCAACTGAGAAATAATAACACAGTGAAAAAATGTAATTTCCCCATTGAGGGATAAATAAAGTAAGTCTTCTTCTTCTTCTCTGTGCAGGCCAGTCAAGTTTATCCGCACCAGACTCTGTCATCCTTCCATGTCTTTATGGACCTTGCTTTGTGCACTGGTGCACAGTCATGTTGGAAGAGGAAGGGGCCAGCTCCAAACTGTTACCACAAAGTTGGGAGCATGGAATTGTGCAAAATGTCTTGGTATGCTGAAGCATTCAGAGTTCCTTTCACTGAAACTAAGGGGCCAAGCTCAGCTCCTGAAAAACAACCCCACACTATAATCAGGGGTGCACATAACTTTTTTAGAGAGTTACTCATATGAGTACCAGCAGATAGTGTTTGGTACTCACCTCATCCGCGATAAGTCTTAAAAGTCCCCCTCACTGTCCTCCTCAGTGTCGCTCCCACTGTCCTCCTCAGTGTCACCCCCAATGTCCACTGCTTCAGCTTGATGATGATGATGCTGCTGCTGCTGCCGATGGACCTCCTTGCCTTTGGTTGACCCTCCGATTCGCTGTCTCCATCCACAGGTCAACAGCTGGCTTTGGGTTAAATGTCTCTGTGGTTTACTTTGACAGGTGGATGTGCATAAGGGCTGAGAGACGAGCTTGTGACAGGCGGGATCTGTACTTGGTCTTAATTATGTTTAGATGTGAAAAACCTCTCTCACAAGCTGCACTGCTCAAAGGCAGTGCAAGAGACAGCTTAACCAGCTCTTTGATGTTGGAGTAAGCATCCGGGTTACTTGGATTATTTAGAATTTCTTCAATTAACCCCCTGAGTAAGTCTGCCTTATCTCTGTCAGCATCAGCATTAGAAAAAGTCTGTGCACTATGGTCTCCAGCATCCAGCATAAGTCTGAATTGTCCAATGGCCACCATGAGCTCGTCCTTACATTCCCCAATGATCAGCTTTTCTTTCTGAAATCTGATCGATGTGGTTTTTAAAATGTTTCCAATGTCAACCATGTGTGATAGAAAGCATTGAAAACGCTCTGTGCAGATATGCTGCAAGTCAGTGTTATCACTTGTAGCCAACTGCATTTTAATGGCTGGCAATAGTCTTGATATTTTTAACAGCACTTCATGCCGCCATGCAGACCACCTGATATTATGAAACTTTCCCAATTTCACAAAGGCTATCCCGTTTTCTTCACATAGCTTCTGCAATGCAGCTGTTTTTTTCGCCCCACCCTTCTGTAAATAAAACTGCAACAGTCTGACCACAGCCTGGTTGAAGGTCTTGCAGTATGGAACCTGGCAGTCAGCTGATTTTGCGCAGTTCTCCAGCGTGTGTGCAGTGCACAGAATGTGCACAAGAGCGTCTCCGATCGTAACTAGTCGTTTTAGTTTTGGCACAACCCCGTTGTACACCCCGATGTTAACAGCTGCCCCGTCTGTGCACACGGCGACCAACTTTGTCGTCCAGTCATTCAAGCCCGCGTCGTGAAAAAGTTTCACTAATCCATCTGTAATTGCCTGTGCGGTTCGATCGGCACCCAATTCAATCAACCCAAGAAAGTCTGATGAAAACTCTCCATTGCTGGATACTGACACAATGTGGACAATTTCTTGTTCAGTTTTTGTAATGTCCTCCGATCCGTCAAAAAGAATCCCCCAATACTGTGCAGCCTGTAACTTTACTCGTAGCTCTCCACTGATGGCGTGAGCGATGCTCTGCATAATCCTTGTCCCCCCTTCACGTGAATGATAAGCAGTGCCGATATTTACTCCTAGCCGCTTCAGCAACGGAATATCCTCAGAAAACGATGACATGGGACGTGCATGTTCGGCTTTATGAAACGCGAGGAGAAAAACATTGAACAGGGCTTGTCTTTGTTCCTCGGTAAGCTTGTCTTGCCATCTGCTAAGTGGGCGACTTGCAATCTCATCTCGGCTAGCTTGTTTATTGGCAATGGCTTGCGCTACGTTGGTATGTTCCTTGCTCTTTTCGTGTTTGTTAAATAATAGATGGTTGAAATTCTTCGAGCCTTTATAAAACGCACCTGTTTTGTCTGCTAGCTGTGGATGCGCACGGAAAACCTTGCACCACATCTTAGTCCGGTCATCATTAGCCTCAAGCCATGGCACTTCTTGTAGCCACTTTTCGGAAAAAAGTCTTTTCTTCGACTCTGGCTCCAGTTGTTGTTTCTTTGGTGGTGGTGGCGAAACGCCAAAAAAACTGCTGACTGTTGTCTGTTTCTTTTTAGACATCTTTGACTTTACCAACATTCAACATAGATACTCGGTCGGCAACATAAATAGCCATTTGCATTATCAGGTACGCATAAGCGCTGCGGGGGGACAAGGGCCAGTACGCAGGGCTCAGTTTTGTAGCACATGCGTACCTGCGTACCAGTTATGTGCACCCCTGACTATAATCCCCCCTCCACCAAACTTTACACTTGGCACAATGCAGTCCGACAAGTATCATTCTCCTGGTAACCGCCAAACCCAGACTCGTCCATCAGATTGCCAGATGGCGAAGCGCGATTCGTCACTCCAGAGAACACGTCTCCACTGCTGTAGAGTCCAGTGGCGGCGTGCTTTACACCACTGCATCCGATGCTTTGCATTGCACTTGGTGATGTATGGCTTGGATGGAGCTGCTCGGCCATGGAAACCCATTCCATGAAGCTCTCTGTGCACTGTTCTTGAGCTAATCTGAAGGCCACATGAAGTTTGGAGGTCTGTAGCGATTGACTCTGCAGAAAGTTGGCGACCTCTTCACACTATGCGCCTCAGCATCCGCTGACCCCACTCCTTCAGTTTACATTAAACATAATTATATATATATATATATATATATATATATATATATATATATATATATATATGTATAATTATGTTTAATCAACAGTTTCATCTATACAAGTATAGATAATTATATATATATAATTATGTTTAATCAACAGTTTCATCTATACAAGTAAAATATATATATTTTTCATTCCATTGTATTTAGTTCTTTGTAAATATGTAAATATTTTATTCTATTTTATTATTATTACTATTATGTCACTACTGTTTTTTTCTAACTTACTGCAATGTGTCTGTGATTTTGTCTATGCTGCTGTGGTGGGTGAATTTCCCCCCAAGGGGGGATGAATAAAAAAACTATTCTATTCTATTCAACTAGAGAGGCCAGGCCACCCTGGAGACCAGGGAGCTGAGGGGTGGAGAATGTGGGGGCAGTCTCTACATCATTGCATCTAAAATCAGATTGCAGTTTGGTTGCCTCCTGGCTGAAGAACAAGTTGATGTCAGGAAGCTCTGCAGCTGGAGCCTCTTCCAATAATTTTCCTTCCACTCATCCTGCCTGTTAGAGCATTTTGTCTCTGATTGACCTTCATTTATATTTGTGCTCTTTCTTTTTGATCTCTTTGATGATTGCACTTGCATTAATGAGACATTATCATTATCATAGGAGATGCAGGAAAAGTGGTAATTATGCAGTTTATGAACTGTAGTCACTTGAGTTTTCACCGGTCACTTCATGAGGTACACCTGTTCAGCTCCTCAATAATGCAAATTTCTAATCAGCCAATCACATGGCAGCAACTCAACGCATTTAGTCATGTAGACATGGTCAAGACAACAAGATTTAAGTGACTTTGAACGTGGCATGGCTGTTGGTGCCAGATGGGCTGGTCTGAGTATTTCAGAAACTGCTGATCTACTGGGATTTTCACTCCAACCATCTCTAGGGTTTACAGAGAATGGTCCAGAAAAGAGAAAATATCCAGTGAACAAGATGCCTTTTTGATGTGAGAGGTCACAGACAGACTGATGGAGATGATAGAAAGGCAACAGTAACTCTAATAACCACTGGTTCCAACCAATTAATGCAGCACATCATCTGTGAAGAACAACACTGAACCTTGAAGAAGATGGACTACAGCAGCAGAAGAGCACACACCTGTCAGCTAAGAACAGGAAACTGAGGCTACAATTCATACAGGATCACCATAACTGGACAATAGAAGATGGAGAAACGTTGCCTGGTCTGTCCAGTCTCCATTTCAGCTGAACAGTCACATGGTAGATGGTCAGAGTTTGGAGTAAATGAAAGCATGGATCCATCCTGCCTTGTATCAATGGTTCAAGCTGCTGCTGCTGGAGTAATGGTGGGGGAGAGTTTCTTGACTCACTTTGGGCCCCCTAGTACCAACTGAGAATGGTTTATATTTTTCGTCAAAGCATTGCAAACATTTATGTAAGATGTGTAATGCTATAGTCAGATTTCTATTTTAAATCCATACATTCTCAACAGTTAGGCCGTTTTCACACCTGCCTTGTTTAGTTCGGTTGAATCGAACCCTGGAGCGTTTACCCCCTTGGTGCAGTTCATTTGGGAGGTGTGAACACATTCGCATTCGGGTCCGGACCAAAACAAGCGGAGCCCCGTTGAAGAGGTGGTCTCAGACTGGTTCCAAACGAATGTAGGGCGCATTGAGCCTGTGTTGGACTGAACTCCGCCTGAACTGTCTTGATTTGCATTGTCGGCAACCCCAGTGCATCATGACATTGAACCATTTGCCTACAGTGATAACAGAGGCAATTTTTCTAACACTGCAAGGGAAGCTCAGATTCCCCTAAAATGTAAAAAATTAAATGGCTAAATATGTACAGTTGTGTTAACAATTCATTGACTACAAATGTGTTAGAACAAGTTCATCTCAAAGACGAGTTCCTTCAGAATCAACTGAGTTGTTAACTTATGTGACTTATGTAATTGTTTGCACTATATTTGCTCCTGACCACACTGGAGGGCATGTCTGTAATTTGTGAAGTAAAAATTCTGCCTCAAATTAACTACTATATTTCACCAAACACAGACATTCAATGATAAGCGAATGTGCATCTCGGTGTTTGTAGTTGTAACTGCATGCCTTTTCTATCTCTTTCTGACTTGAATAATGGAGGCCATTTTGATCAGCAGTTTTGACAGCTTTTTAGGGGCAAATTATAAGCGGCGAATATACTTCTCCAACTGTGTATTGGTCATCCAACTCTGTAACCAGAGAGCCCTCCAGCCCTGGCTTTAAAAACTGTAAGCAACTGATTGTTCTTTTCTTCTATCTCCCTCCGTGCATGAAATATTTTTTAACTGTCCGTCACTCTGTCAAGGGAAAACGTAGATGGTAGATTGGTCCTCTAAAAACATCACAACACCGGTCGTGTTGCTTATCCGGTGTGAATGCGCTGCAAGAAACACAGAGATGTGGCGGTAATTTGCAAGTTACCAGTCATCCCCAGGTAATACTAATCCTGTGCGAATAGGGCAATAATTACAAAATTGTTGAATGCAGGCTGTCCAGTTTACAGAAAGGCAAATTTAAAAACATATATACAGTCACGGAAAAAAGTCTCATGATCCACAGAAGTTATAATACTTGATTGCATCACTGTTGAAGACTGCAGCCATGCATCTTGGCATGCCCTCCACCTAACATTGTTCTGCTGTCACAGCAGTCCATTCCTGTTGCACTAATTCAAACTAACCTGCTTTGATTTTGGGCTTGTGGTTTTCCTTTCTGAGTTTGAGGATTTTCCACAGGTTTTCAGTTGGATTTAGATCTGGTGATGGAGAGGCCAAGGCATGGTTCCACTTTTCTGGTTCTCCATCCAGGCTTTAACTGACCTTTCTGTGCTGCAAGGAGCATTGTCTTGTTGGTAAACCCAGTCATTGGAGGCAGGACAGAGTTTTCCAGCTGATGGTAGAAGACTATTTTCTAGAGTAGTCGTGTACATGACCCGCTTCATTCACTCTGATCCAGCCAGACTGAAAAAAGCCCAGATCATCACTGATCCACCTCCATGTTTTACTGTAAGGACAAGACAGTCTGGTTGGTATTTTTCTCGAGGCTTCCTCCTAACCTTTAAGTGGGCTGGAGTGGGCATCAACTCTAAATTGGATTCATCAGTGAGGAGAAGCTCAGCCCAGTCATAAACAATCCAATCCGTGTGAACCCCAGCAAAGAGTATCCAGGCTTTCCTCTGCCTTTGGTTGATGAAGGGCTTTTACTGTGCCCTGTGTGACTTCAGACCAGCTTAAAGAAGTCAGTTTACAACTGTCCTTATTGAACAAATCACATTTCTGGACAGTGCCCACTCCTTTTTAAGGTCCCTGGAGATCTGATGAAGATTCCTGACACAGGAATGGATGAGTTTACGGTCATCTGGTGGGTGGAAAGACCTTTCCTGCTGACCAGCTTGCAGTTTGGTAGTACCATGTTGGTCTTGTTTTTTCTTCGTGTAATGAACGGCTGTCTTGGGTATCTTCAGTTTGTTGGCAACCTGTCTCTCACTCACGCCAATTTCCAGCTGTGCCAAGATGGCTGTCTTTGTGGCTTCACATAATTCTTTTGTTTTAGGTACTATGTGAGAGCTGACAACGTCTGCGTTGTGCTACAGCTTACACATAAGCAGGAAACCACTCTAGGCCTTTGCACATGCAGTGCTGCTTCTGACATGAAATGACCTCTTGGACAAATATCAAGTATGGAATCAGCTGCATATTTTGTCCTGTTCATTGTATTCTTCAGGTAATATACATGTAACGATACCAGGCATTAAAATGAACAAGAAATCAAAGAAAACAAGGGTGGTGTAATCATTTTTCCATGACTCTATGTATTTTACAGTTCTTAAATTGATCTTTGCTAAACAGGAAACAACAGGAGAGAGACGGGTGTGCCGTGCAACATGTCCACTTGGCTTCTGGGGAGTAGGATTTATAGTATGTCAGCATATTTTGTGGGGGTTGATACAGCAGAAGAAACAAAAACTCAGCTGGGAAAAATTAGAGAAGAGAAAACACACTGACAATGCCAGAAGGGGGTTGACCACCATGATATTATGGTGGAACTGTAACATAACAAAGTTTCATTGATACTTTACACAGGAAGTGGCGTTGTCAGCTCTTATGTATAGAGCGCCGGACCCCACGTGACTTCGTTTGTTTACATCGCCATTTTGGCACTGCTGACAAGTGGCGCCATGCCGTAATACCTAGGTCTAACGTGCGTTTAATTAAAGTACAGCCGATAGGAATCGTAATAAAAGCACACTGGATTCTGTTGCTCTGTTTTCTTATGATTGCTTCTTGCATGTTTTATGGCAGTTATTATCTATGTCTTTGCTCAGGTTCATTGGGAATCCTGTAAAATGATCTTCTCTTTGCTCATCCTCGGCTGTTATGGCATCCTGGAGCACAACAACTATCCACTATATCTCTGATAAAGTTTACAGGTGTTTAGCTGCAAGCGGCAAGATCCCTGGTAGTAGTTTGAACAGAGCGCTTTACTGCCAAAATGACTGTGTTTTGGTTTTGACATGCTGGGATTGTGTGACGTCAATTCCCGGAGCTCTATAGTACTTTTTATTTGATTCTTTTTCTCTGTATCTGCACCTAAATTTATCTTATTTTACAAACATACACATGGATTAAAAAAAAAAATCAGGCATCACATCAGCAGAACTTCTTCTCCACATATGCAACTAATGTACTGTAGTTGTGACAAATAGTACAATAAAAGGGCATGTTGACCTGAAAACCCAAACATCTGTATGCGTGACGAGCAACTATTACCTCTCTGACCGTCTTGGAAAGGTCTTGGATTGCCTCCAAGAGAGTGAAAGGGCCCACTTCATCATCATAATTCGTGATTGAGGTGCTGTCAAATCAACCCTGAAGACAGCGTATGGAGCCAAATGAGCCCGGCTAATGAGATCAAGGGCTTTGAGCAGAAAACCTGCCTGGTTATTTGGCAGGTGAAGAAGGCGGATTACTTCAAGTCGATCCCATGGGGCTGCAAATCAGCTCTATAAACTTTCTTTTCTCTTGCAATTCAAACTGACTGATTGGGCACAATGAGTCATTCACTACTGCCAAAACCTTGCTTCACATCACTCTTTTTCTACTTCTGTGAATATACAGTGTTTAATAAATGTATTATTCCTCCATCCAGTGTAAGGGGTTTACCACCGATGCCCTAAATTAACAGTATGAATGTGAAAATAAAATTATTGTTGTTATCCAGGAATTTTCAAATTTACTGATTTCTAAAAAAAAGCGGAAAAAATAAAATATCAAAGCACATTCTTTCATTCACATTCTTTTTTTATTTCATTACTGAACAGAAAAATGTGTTATGTTTGTTTGTTATTCTGGATTCATTTCTGACTACCCAGTGAATTCCAGTGTTCTGGATCAAATTTGAGAATAAATGTGACAAAGTAAATGTAAATGTAAATGTAAATGGACTGAGTGAAGAAAGCTCAAAGAATGTGACTGGACATTAAAAAAGCAACACATGAAAGGATAAGATAACTAGAATATCACTCACCACCAAAGCGGCGGCTTTTTATTTAAAGTTACCCCTGCCGCCAAGAAGGTTATGTTTTCACCGGCTTGTTTGTTGGTTTGTTGGTTTGCAAGCTAAATCAAAAATTGATGGTTTTTGATGAAATTCTCAGCATTGGCTGGAAGTGGCCTAACTTAAAACTGATTAATTTTCTGTGGCGCACTTGAGTCAGATCTGATCACCACCAAAAATTAATTAGCACTGTCACCTTACAGCAAGAAGGTACCGAATTTGAATCCTGGCCCGGGGCCCTTCTGTGTGGAGTTTTCATGTTCTCCCCGTGTCTGCGTGGGTTCTCTCTGAGTACTCTGGCTTCCTCCATCCATCCAAAAACATGCATGGGGATTAGGTTAACTGGCTAATTTAAATTGTCCATAGGTGTGAATGTGAGTGGTTGTCTGTCTCTATGTGTTCTGTGATGAACTGGAGACTTGTCCAGGGTGTACCCTGCCTTTCACCCTAAGACAGCTGGGATAGGCTCCAGCCCCCTCACGACCCTATGAGGATATGCGTTAGAAAATGGATGGATGGATGGAAGTTAGGCCACTTCTGACCAACCTTGAATTTCTTTAAATCCGTCCACAACTTTTTGAGTTATTTTGCGAACCAACAAACAAATAAACACTGGTGAAAACATAACCTCCTTGGCGGAGATAACAAGGATCTAAATCTGCAGCACATCAGTGTGTGCAGTATACAACTCACTGCAATATTACACATTTTTTCAATGTAGGTGGTGAAATTCCCCAATGTTGTTCAAAATGATGAAGAGTAGGGAACTCAGTGAGAAGGAAAGAGTCTAGTTAAAGTGGATGAAATGATGCTGGAGGAGCTTTGCTGTTCTGATACATTTGCTGAACACTATAAATATGATTATAATGAATCCTTGTATGAATATCTGTTACACAAACCTCTGAGTATGAGGAAAGAGATTAGATTGCAGATTCAATGACACATTATTACAGGTTGAAATCATAGACTGAAACAGCTGGAGAACGCCTTAAGGCCAATATGCAGGACTTTTAATTAAATCATGGGTTGCAGTTGAGGGCGATCACCTTACCTTTTAGGGATATCCAGGACTTCAGCCAGCTCTTCGTATTCCATATGAAAGACACTGGAGAAGGAGTTCTGCAAAAACAATAAAACTGTCTGAGATATAACAGTAATTTCATCAAGTTGTACATGGTATAATATCATTATGATCAGGTGACAACAGGTTTTGGCAGTACTGTAGCCTCAAACTAAACAAACACGTTTTATGTGCTTCACTGCAGGTCCACCCTGAGCCTTTTCTGGCCATATCAACTTCCTCATTTCCTCCAATTAAGCCATTATGACTAAACCCAAGATCCAAACAGCGTAGGTTAAGCAGGCATGCTGCCTGAATAACATCTACAAGGTGAAAAAAACAGGAAGATCTAATACCCCTCAAGCTTTGCCAGAGGGAGAGTTTATGTCCACATTCCAGTCTTTCTGTTGCCATTCCCCACCTTATAGGGACTTGTTTTCTCTCAACCTGCACTCCATAAACCCTAGCAAAAGATCCATTTTTAAGAGATGGGGACAGGATGTTAAAGATGGACAAGGTTTCTTGGTTTTGGAAAAATTTGCCCCCCTACCCATGCAAGCTTATACACACCTTCACTCTGTGGCATTTGTTCACTGTGATCTATCTCGGTGAAAGTAATAAAGCTGTTTTAAACAGAAAAAGGAGCCAGCACTGTTATGACATTTATTGGGGGTCTCTGGCAAGCATGAAAGTTTATAACAAGATGACACGGGATAATGGATTTTTTTTTTTTTTTGTGCGTGTAGGAATATTGAAATGAATCAAGGTCAAGGTTTTACATGTCAAAGAATGATGAAGGGACACACATCAGGCTTATCACTCACAGATACAGAAAAATGTCAGAATTGGTTGTTCTATTACAGAACCAGCATAACATTGTCATTCACAACACACCAGAGCATGTCATGCTAGCTTTTCCGGAATAATGGTAAATAATGGTAGCAAGTTGCACTAAATGTTAGCAAGGACACACAACAATGACATGATTATTTTCAAAGGGGTTCCTTGATGTTTAACCTCAAGATATGTGGATGAAAATGCATGCTAATACTAATCCCATGCAGATTTTGGGGAAAATGTCTATTTTAACTTTTTCTTAAAAGGTTGTATTTTAATATTTCTAAACTAAAAGAAATCTTGGAATTGTTCATCCCCACAGTAACCACTTCATGGAGTGACAATTTTTTTTTAGAAACTTCACATTTATTTATATATGTTATATGTGTTTATGTACCACTAACTACAGCCCCCTTAGCTATATTGATCGGAGGGGTGTTTCTGTGCAGTTTCCAGAACAGAACTAATTACAGAAATATAACTGTATGTAAAAAAAAGGTCATCAATCTCATTATAGTCTGTTGCATAAATTCATAGATTAATATGATGAAAAAAGTATAAAAATCCAAATCATAGCATGTTGATTCTGATGAAAGTGTCATAGTATAGCATGTCGAAAGAACAGCACGGCTTTTGCTATGGTGTTCCTCAAGGTCTTAATATGGTATTTTGGAGGGATCATTGGTGATTATACGTATATTGACATGCAGGTCGTTGATGTCCATTTATCACAGTTCAAATAGTCTTTTGCAACATGTACTTTATATCGCACACATTGATATCACATGACAGTGGATTTCAGATATAGCAGTCCTATCTTGTACATACATGTACTGTACAGTACAATACAAATACATCACATACAAATGGTATGTGTATGTTGAACATAAGCACGCACACACGCCTGTTTCCAAACAGATGCCACAAGCTGCAGTAAAAAGAAGTGAGCCAACACAGGCAAACATCTTGAAAACTCCTGTGTTATTGTTGGTATGGCCGAGTGTTAAAGAGCAGCGCTGTCATTTATTAGACTTCCTACAGGAAAGCTCCTTTCCTAGAGGAAAACTTACATTCAAATGGGTCCTGCCTGAGAAACCACAGATGTATAATGCTGACACCTGTATACAGAGGGCCGTCTGGCAAATAAGGCCTGTAAAAGTTGCTAATCTCAGAGTAAATGTTTGGTAAGTAAAAAGACAAGAGAGAGAAGAAGGGAGGGATATAAAAGAGAGGGAGACAGCTGGTCTGGTAACTCTGAGGTCATGAGAGGGACAAACACGCACATACAGTTCATACACACTGTGGAGCTCTATGAAATGAAATACCTTCATTTTTAATGTTAAAGATCCACTTCACTCAAATTACAAGAAATAAAAAAATCATTTCAAAGAAATTCATTCTCATTTTCCTCTGATACCAACCTATTTTTTACAGATTGTTTAAAACAAGTGGGTCTAAAATACTGTATGTTTTGTAAGCTGATACAGATCGCTTCAATGCCAAAGTCCTCCCCAGCCATTTAACCCAGACCTGGAGTTCATACTTTATAAAACCAACATTTAGCACAACTTGACATTCGGAACAGCCAGTCTGTGTGTGTGTGTGTGTGTGTGTGTGTGAGACAACCTGAGAAAACCAAAGAGAACCAAGAGACAACCAGAGAGAACCCAAAGAAAACTATGTGAGAACCAGAGAGAACCAAGAGTGAACAAGAGAGGACCAGAGAGAACCCAAAGAAAACCATTTGAGAACCAGAGAGAACCAAGAGTGAACAATAGAGGCCCCAGAGAGAAACAACAGAGAACCAAGAGATAACCAAAAGTGAATGAGAGAGGACCAGACAGAACCAAGAGACAACCAAGAGTGAATGAGAGAGAACCAGAGAGAATCAAGGGAGAACCAGAGAGAACCAAGAGAGAGAACCAGAGAGAATCATGAGAAAACCAAGAGAGAACCAGAGAGAATCATGAGAGAACCAAGAGAGAACAGAGGGAGAATGAGAGAGAACCAGAGAGCAGCTGGAGTTGCTGTGCAGACAGGAGTTGCAGCCTTGCGCCTCTCCCTGCTCTCAGTCCTGTCTATCAGTCCCCTCAGTATATGACACTTCATTTGCTTCCTTTTCTTGTGTGAGTGTGTCAGTGTGTGTTTTTCAGGTGCTGGACACCCTGAGGAGGACAAGCCAAAACAAATGTTGATGTCCACAGAGGATTCTGCACAGAGTGCAGTGTGTGTAAAGCACATTAAAACACTGTCAGCCACTGTTCTGTCTGCTCTGTGTATAAAACCTCTTGCTGTCAGAAGTGTCAGAGGACTGCTGACATAACTAATCACACTCCTGAAAGTGGCTATTCATCAAAAGTCCATTAAGCTTTGCTTCATTTCAAAGGAAACAAAAGACCCTTGTATCCATTTGCTCTAAATATATTTGTAATGTTTACATTGGCAAACTGCTTCATGTGTTGTCAAGTGTTTTACAGTAAAGCACATAAAAGGTAAAAATTAAATTAAATTAAACTGAGCATCTCCGGCCACAGCTATCACCAGCTTTTCAGTCTAAAAGAGATGCAGATTAAGTCGTTTCTGGCAGTTGAGCTATCCTGCATCTCAGGTGGTGTTACAGAGTAATCCAAAAGTAATGTAATAAGTAGTGTACCTTTCAGCAGTGAGTAATTTATTGAAGTATTTTTGTAAAAGTGACTAGTAATGTGTAATCAATTACTTTTTTGGAGTATCTACCCAACACACTTGTTAATGTATGTCTAATTACATAACATGAAGACATGGAAGTCAATTTTACTTTTTTTCAGTTTATTCCCCCAATTTAGCTGCTAAGCTAACGTTAGCAATCCAGCTGTATGCAGCTATAGCATCAGGATGACTGTTCTCTGGGGAAAATAGCTGGCTCCCACTGTCTTCATGGTGCTGTGTCCTTAAACAAGACTCAGAAGCCTAAGCCAAAGGATAGGTTGAATGCAGTAGCCAAATTTCACATACAGTATGTAGCTGTATGTTTATGATGATTGTACAGTTTTAGTTACAAATATCTTTTGTGATCTCCAAACTTCTGTCCTCCCACCTCACTGCACTGATCCTCCATCTCCCAGGTCCTAAAGTGGTCTTCCAACACCATGGGAACTGTTCTGTGCTTCAGTTTCACTGCATTCAAACAACCATAAAGTATGTTGTTTGGTGCACTAGACTCACATGTTAACCTGAGTGTGTGTGTGTGCTGACCATAGAGTCGTCATCAGCGATGAAGATGGTGCAAGCCTGGGCCTGCATGAAGGACAGGATGGTTCCTGCGATCTTCCTCAGTAAAACCTCCAGGCACTGCTGCTCCTCAAAGATGAGACTGGCCAGGTCCAGCAGCACCTGCACATTCACACATGGAAGAACACCTCACCATCAGAGGTGTGTCTCTTCACTGTATTCACACCTTTAGAGACAATTGTTCACACTGACCCACCTGATTACGTCTGTTTTCCAGCTGCGATGTCTCATAGAGCTGAGCGTTGTGCAGGACGATGCCTGAGAAAGCCAGATAGGCTGAGAAGTCCTGTCGGAGAGGAACAGAACAATATGAGAGCAATACAAACACACACAGAACAGTGTTGCATGGAAAAAAGAGGAGAAAGGAAAGTAGAAAATTTCAGAAGAAATTTTGATGAGGTGCCTGGTGGAGAATTGAGACTCAGACTCAAGACCACATAAAGTCCTAAAGTCCACATAAGCCCTAACCCTAAAATCCAGTGACTTGTTTTTAATTTACTTTTAATTTGGGCTGTCAAAAGAATATTTTTATTGTATGTTTTAAATTCTATTATTGATCATTTCCCAGCATGTTTTCATCTCATACCTATGATTGTCTGATCGATGATGTCAGGTGACAACCAACCAATCAGAGTTGGTCTCTTGGACCAGAGTCGTCATGATGTTGACTGGTCTGCAGTCAGCTGACACCATTTAACAAGAGCTGGAGTTAACTTCTTCATTTAGTTTCATCCTCAGCTTTGTGGACACTTGATTACTGACCAATAGGAGCTTTAGCCTGTTAGCTGTTAGCATCAGAATGATTAGCTGCACTAGCATTAGCGTGTAGCTGTTAGCTCAAAGAGGAAGTACTTTCCTGATATTTTAATTCTGTTTTGCACAAAGTGCATATTATATTTGATATCTCCTCTGAGGTGTCTGGGAGTTTTTCAAAATAAAACCAACTATTCTGAAAGTGTATTGCTATTGTTTTTCTTCCTGACTGCAGCAGGAAGCAGGGAGCTTCTAGTGAGGGAGTGCTGAGCCAACAAAATAGCAGCACTCTATTCACACAATTTAAAGAATTAACATTTGACTTTAGTCTAATCATAATTAACGCTTCAACACCTTCCTTTTAGTCACTTTTCTTGGATAAAGCATGGTGAATTTCTTTGGCCCCAAAAGCCAAGCCAATTTGAGCTCTATTCACGTTGCATTTAGTTGGTGAAAGATGACACATAATGGTCACACACATCAGTCAAGAGCATAATTCCTTGCTAAGAACCTTTTCTGAATTTAGTCACATTAACAACCCGCCATCCATGGGGCTGAACCAGTGACCTTTACTGACCTTTTCATCCTGTTCACTGAAGGCACTGTCCTCCCCACATTTCTTATTGATAGCCTGAGCCACGCCAACGACCTGTCATGGACAGAGAAAACACAGTTTTTGTTTTTGTGTTTAGCTTAACCACAAAAAGTCTTAACTCAAGGTCTTTTTCTAACTGTACTTTTATACAACAACTACTACTACTACTATTACTACGGTATGTAGGACTCCAGTCCCACCTCGTCTCTGTGGTTCTTGATGGGAAGGCAAAGGATACTCTGGGTTTTGTAACCTGTGATTAGGTCCACCTCAGCATTGAACCTGGGATCCTGGGGAAGCAAAGCACACAAAGTTCAATAAATAATTCTGTCACATTCTGGATACACCAGTGCTGGAAATAGATTGAGTAGTGGTGATGGCCTAAAACATAAGCTGTAATCGGCTGTATAATGGTGAAGTATTTTTTGCTAGTTTGTAGGGTTACAGGTAATATTACAAGAAGCTTTGTTTACGACCTGCACATCCACTGTACATTATTTTTACAGTCTGTCTACTCAAGGCAGCATTACTCACCCTAAACATATGTACACATCTTAAAAACCTTTCTTCTATTATTGTTAGAAGGAAAACATTCAGTTTAAGAACACAAACAAGTACATAACCTAAGTAGTTAGTGGTTCTGTTGACTGAAATCATGGTGATCAATGCTAAGAACAGAATAGAATAATGATTATTGATTATTGAGGACATTCATTTGCTAAAGCAGCATAAACAAGTTAAACAAGTAATAATAATTGAGGCACAGATAGCAAACAGCAAATATGGGTGTTAAGTCTTGTCATTTTATTAAGTTAAGTCACCTTTTTTCATTACATTCAGTCATGTTGTCTTGTCATTTCCTGTTGTAATTTGTATTGTTTCCCTCTTGTTTCAGTCACTTCACTTCCCACCCTTCTGTTCTCCAGTCTGGTGATTTCCTGCCCTCTGATTGTTTCCAGCTGTGTCCTCTTACCTCAAATGTTAATGGGCTGCATCTTCCCTTGTTCTGTGCCAGTTCGTCTTGTTCCACGTGTTGAGGCAACCTGCCATTCAATGTCAGTGTCAGTATTTTCAAGTCTAGATTATCTCAGTCATGTTCAATGTGGGTCTTTTCTTTGTTACTTTGTTTGTTAGATGTTTTGAAGAAAGTTTATTCCCCCCTCACCTTTTATGAGCACTTTAAGTTTGTCTCCTTGATTTAGTTTGTTAACCATTTCCTCATTAGAGTGATTTTCTGTTGAGTTCAGTCAATCTCAGAGAGTTTTGTTTTGTTTTTTATTATACTGAACTAAATACTGGGCGGCACAGTGTTGTAGTGTTTAGCACTGTCGCCTCACAGCAAGAAGGTACCAGGTTCGATTCCTGGCCCAGGGCCTTTCTGTGTGGAGTTTGCATGGGAATTAGGTTAACTGGCTAATTTAAATTGACTGTAGGTGTGAATGGTTGTCTGTCTTTATATGCCCTGCAATGAACTGGCGACTTGTCCAGGGTGTACCCTACCTTCTGTGTTAGAACTAGGCAGCACGACAGGAAAAGAACCCAAATGCACAACTCAAAACAAAGTATCAACCAAGGATTGATTAACAGACAAAAAATAATACCAGTACAGGGAGAGATTTACACTCTAACCTGACTACTGAGTAATATGAATAGAGAATGCTATGAACGAAGTCTATGAAAATTATCTAAATGAACATAAATACTCAGATGCTATGGCTATAAAAGTTACAACACAAAATGCCCTCTCTCTAGCTGGGACTTATCTAACAGAGAATGATAATAACAATAAAGAAACAATAAAAAAAAAAAGTAATTTCCCTCATTGAGGGATTAATAAAGGAATTCTTCTTCTTCTAAAGGCAAAAGCTACAAGAACAGAAAACACTCACAAAGGTGAGGACAAGGAAAACTATTAATATAACAAAAAGCATTCACAACTGTGAGGAAGAATCCAGTAAGGTGAACACTCACACTAAAGACTAACTACACGTGGGTGGAAACAAGCAAAGTGACAAAGGAAAACAGCTCAACCAACAGGCACACACACTAATGGGGTAAAACCTGACGTGGATCGTACTATAGACGAGAAAAGAGCTGGTAGTTTGGCACGGGGACAGAGGACATTCTGGCACAGGTCTGGGGGAGACGCGGACACATATACACTAGGTAATGGGGAACAGCTGGACACAATCAGGGGTGGGGCTGACAATCACCAGATGCAGGAAACACAGGGCAGGAAGAGTGAAGCTAAAACGCAAGGGAAGACAATTTAATTTCAAAATAAAACAGGAAATGACAAGACTGAAATAATAAACACACTTAACTTGACAGACATGACATTCTGCCCTAAGACAGTTGGGATAGACTCCAGCCCCCCCGCGACCCTGTGAATGGATGGATGAATTAAATACTTAACTTTCTTATGAAGTGATCTTTCATTTGTAATTTTTTTATAGTCATAGTCATTTAGTGTTAAGGTTTTGTGTCGTCAAGCGTTCTTTTTCTATTCATTAAATAAATCTTTTATTTTGAAAAAGTTCTTTGAGGCATGCTTTTGGGTTCTGTTCTTGTTTTGAGCCAAGTTCTGACAAAGGGAAGTGTCATTTGATCAAGTATTAACCATCAGGAGTTTCAGCCATCTACACTAACAGAACCACAGGAACAGTACAACAACATTGTATTCTACTGTAGTCTAAAACAGGAGCCTCACACAGGTACATAGTTTGTTGTTAGTGTTTGGTATCAATCACAGTGAGGCAACAACCTTGTTTGGTGTGTAAACTATGAAACCATGAATAGAGGATTTCAGGGTAATGTTGAATATGAATATGGATTATGAAGAAGACACGATTATGATGCGATAAACCTTGATTAATACCAAAGTGGGGGAATTTATCTGTAGCATTTAAACCTTACTTCAATATAAATCATTTACAAACCATCTGAGAAGTAGAGCAAGTATGGCTTGATTATTCTTTTGAGTATGTAGTGACAAAATGTTTCTACTGGGTTAGGGTTACTACCATTCCAGCAAACCATTCCAGAGCAAGACCAACACAATTATCTCATAAATACAAGAAATATGTGTCAGGAAACTGAAAACAAAGCAAAACTGAATGAATCACAGATAAGTCCTGCAAGTGTTTTCCACCACAGATTGTATTTTGGATACAGCACAGTGCTGGCACTGATAAGGACATCATGGCCCCCAGCCTCGATGTAGACTGGTGTCATGAACTTAATTCATCCAGACCAGAGAGGACTGAACTAACATAAACAGGCAGAGGTTGTTTCTCATCACACAGTCGAAATCGATGCCATTCTGAGCAGACTAATGAGAAGCTAAAGAGTCAATCAAAGAGCTGGGAAGTCCCTCAGATGATGCAGATGAACTTCCTGGAAGCAGTGTGTGTGTGTAGCGGTTCTACACACACACACACACACACACAACAAAGAGTTGACAACATTTTTCACCATGCTTTGGAGTCGTGCGATGCACTTGAGGCACAAAGCATTGGTTTCTCCCGGTCCGCCGGGTCCACTGGGGTCTCCAGGAGGTAGAGCTCATCTCTGCTCTCCAAGAGCCATCAGTCATGGATGCAGGGGGAGGAGATGAGACCGCCCTCTCTGGGCCTGCTCGGTCAGGACCGCAGATACCATACGATATCTTCTCTCTGGGTCTTGGCTGGTCAGGTGGTGAGTATGCAGCCCCCCCGTGTCCCAACTCTACGGCAGCACTGCGGGAGTGGTGGTTCAGGCATCAGAACCCTAAACGTTGCCAAGTCTTCTATGGGGTTTAGTCTCACCCATGCATTAGAACATTCTGTACTACACAAGTTTATAGCTATTCCAATTTGACTAAATCCTCAATTGGGCGTCCTTCAAATTGCCACCCTTCTTCGTTTCCATCCCCCAGATTGACTTAGAGACTGGGCCGTGGAAGCACCGGGACCTAGGCATTGTTTCTCTCCCTCAGTCTGACTTAGAGACTGGGCTCTGGACATTGCGCAACCATAGCCATGTATTTAGATTAAACTATTTTAATACCTTACCATATTTAATATCAAAGTTTTTAGAAACCTAAAACTAACTCCCAACAAAATGCAAAAGATAATGTTAATCTCACCAAAAACAGAAAATTCTTAAAAACAAGCTCTTAAAATACAAGTGGCTAGTGTAGAGTAGAATAGGAGGGACACACCCCGGAGACGGCGTATCTTCGGCGGGGCCTTCCTTGGGTGAGAGTGTCTTGTTGTATGTGGCCGAAACACTCCAGGATCCCAAGGCACACAACTGAGGATGTGTCCCTAGTGAGCAAGGACTTTGCCAGGCATCAATCGCAAACCACATGGTTTCGCGCAGCTGGGGATTCGTGTACTTAAGGGAATGACCTACGTTCCCTTAAGTACAGACAATAAGTGGACAAACTTATTAAAAAACAATCGCAGATCAAATGGTTCAGCGCAACTGGGGCTTCGCAGGGCAACACAATGACCCACATTCCCTTAAATCCAGACAATACGTTGACACTTATTAAAAGTCTCCTTCTGCTGAAGCTTTCAAACTCCACTGGTGCGGACCACATGGAGAGGATACAGTAACTTTAGCTTTAGAAGGACCCTCTGTCATAATGGTCAGACTCTGCTGGTGTGGACAACATGGAGAAGGCCACTGGGGCATCAAAGGGATCTTCGAAGACAGCACTCGGACTCCACTGGTGCGGACCACATGGAGAGGAGCTCTGCTACTGGAAGATTTAATAATCCTGCATTGTCCAAAGTCACTTAGCTAGAATTACAATAACCTATAATATAATAACAATAATAATAATTCCCAACTGAATAAAAACCAAAATAAAATATCACTTTAACAAACCCTCATTTCTTACATAATACTTGATTACACACCTTATTTTAGAAAATTAACCACCAATTTGATACACCTTAACCCCAACTATCCTCCTAGTTTTACTCCTAGTCACTTCTTTCTCAAGCCCCATCTCCCTTAACACACCCTCACCAGGTACATTCTTGCGGCTCGCACACAGTGCAAGCAAAATGGCTGAATGGCGAATTCCCATAGGGAACTTTGGCGTACCTTAACGAAAATCGGTACACATGTTAAGCATACCCAGACAAACAAAATTGTCTCTTGGCAGGAAGCGGAAATTCCAACAGGAAGTCGGTCATTTTGAATTGTTGATTTTCGGCTGAAAACAATCTAGTCCTTGGGATTACATCCGATCAACTTGAAATTTAGTACAGATCATCTCCAGACCTAGCTGAGCAAAAGTTGTGCTCTACACTTGATTAGGTCAAAGGGTGTGGCTGCTAGTGCTCGTTAAACTTTGGCGAATTCGCCGTTTACATTCAAATGGCTCTCACGTTCACATACTCGATCCTAGCAGCTTGAAATTTTCTGGGCTTGGCCCTGAACAATCCAATGTAATAATATCATGCCTTGCTCATGGCGCCCCCCAGTGGTAACAGGAAGTGACGTGTTCTTAAGTTTTACTGGTGTCGCATAATTAACTCCATCAACTTCATTCCACTTCTAAGACATAAATAACAAGCCAGTGAAGCTACAGTCCGAACGCTGTCAGGCTACAGCTAACAGCGCCCGTTTGGTGGCGTGTCAATTTTTGACAATTTTTCAAGAAAATATGTTTGGCTTTTTGATGGCTTTAATAAAGTCGTATCATCATGAAAATTGATACATAGGTCAAAGCTCTAACATTGAAATTTTCTGAGCATGATGGGGGCTTGGCCCTGAACGATCCACATAATAATATCATGCCTTACTCATAGCGCCCCCCGCTGGTAACAGGAAGTGACCAGTTATTTGGCTTTTTAATGGCTTAAAATCGTATCATCATGAAAGTTGATTCACAGGTCAAGGGTGGCAACCTCTAACATCTGATGGGGGCCACAACCATGAGCGGGGCAAAATGGCTCCATAGCGCCCCCTTGAAATTTTCAAAAAACCCTCCCCATAGGGGTATTTACGGAGTAGGAACACGAAAATCGGGACACACGTGTGTCTTGACCGGATGCACAAAAAAGTCTCTTGCACCTATTGTCTATTCCAAACAGGAAGTCGGCCATTTTGTTTCCACTCTTCATTTTGGCATGATTTCCACATTGAACCATCGAATGGCCATAACTCCTTTGTGTATTGGCCAAATCGCTCAACGTTTATTGCCCCCTGCTCGTACCACCGTCCCCATCTGATACCCGACCGCGACATACCGCGATGGCCCTACATAACCGCTTGCAGTTTTCTTGTTTTTATGTATCACCTTTATATAATTATGTTGTGTATAGATTCTTAATACTGAATTTATTTCCTGTGCCCCTATGTATTGTAATGCAATTTATTTTCCTATGTCCCACAATCCTAAACCTAACCACTTTCTCCCCTTCCCTAAACCTAACCTAACCACTTTTCCCCCCTCTTCCCTAAACCTAACAACTCCCCCTTCTTGCTTTAATTACATATTAATTTTTCTTATGCCCCAACCAATCCCCTAAATCCTGACCCTGACATCTCCCATTGCCCAACTATCTTATTTACTACATATATAAAAAATATATCAAGAAATATATATATATATATATATATATATATATATATATATATATATATGTATATATATGTATATATATATATATTTCTTGACAGCTACAACAAATAAAACAAAACAACCCCCTCCCCCATCCTCTCATATGGTTCATGGCAGCAAGTGGGTGGTGGTCAGGGACTAACTTGCACCGGCCAGTGCCTTGCCTCTGCCTCACCACAAACTACAGTATGTTGTCGTTTGTCAACATATGGAGAGACTCTGAGTACATTCCCACTAACGCCTAACCAAAGTCTAACCTTACAGTAACATTATATTAGGGTGACCATGTTTTGATTTCCTAAAAAGAGATTTCCCAAAAAGAGGACACTCCCCCCCACCCAACACCAACACCCCCCCCCCAACGCCGCAACTGTTTTGTGTTGTTTTACATAAAACAATGCATTTATGCATTTTAATGATATTTGTGACTTTCATTCCCATATTTGTGAGAAGAACAACAGTCACTTGATAGGGGAAGCACTGAATGAACAAATCCATAGTTTTCTTCAGAAATATGAGCTAATATGTGGCGAAAATGAGCTAGCTTATAAACTATGGACAAAGTTAGGACTAGCCAACAGGCTAACGTTCATTCCATCACATGAACCACTAACAGACCCACTTTTTTACTCCCTGACTTTTGAGACATCCTGCTGTCTCCTCCTCCACTCGTTAAGTCACTGTCTGTCTGTTGTGCTGTGCAGGCTGTCTGACTGAGCAGGTAGACTGAACCATTTTACGTAAACAGAGAGGGGAAGGCATTGAGAAATGTTTCCACAACAGTCAAACACTGACAACCGGGGGAGGGGGGGGGCACACACAGAAGGAAAACCAGACATTATCATTAATCAATAAAAACCACCCAGACAAAAGAGGATGTTTGGTCAGCCTAATTAAATGTTCTCCAAGTCTTCAACCTAAAATGTAACAGTTGACATTATGGGGACCTGCATTTTGTCCCCATAAGGACGGTGAGTCCCCACAGTGTGACTGTGTGAACAAATTTATGTCCCCATAACCATAAGTAATACCTGTTCACACACACACACACACACACACACATACAAGCTCGAACAAATCCAAATTGCAGTAAACACTTAGATTATCAAGAGCAGGGGTAGCCTCTGATTGGCTAGTGCCCATTGCCTTCTTCTTCTCAAACATAAATATATGTATATAATAAGAAATTACAGATCTATTGGAGATTTACATTTTCATGTGGTGCCATAATGAACCATAATGTTGCTGTGACACTGATCTAGTGTAAGAGTGTGCATGAACTGAGTTGAATGAATTAATTTCATATTATTCACATATGCATTCATATATGCACAGAGAAACTTTGAGAAAAAACACAAACACACTAACACACACTCACACACACACAGCAAGCTAATTGGATGCAGGTGGACCATCCCATCAGCTTCATCACTCTTTATTTGTCATTTTCTCGCCCCGTCTCCTCTCTCACGTCTCCATCATCATTGTCTCGTGGTTGGCAGACAATCAGATGACAGGAAGCACACATCAGGAAACGTCTCTCTCTCTCTCTCTCTCTCTCTTCTCTCTTCTTCTTCTTCTCTGTTCAAAGAGGCTTTCCTGACATGCCATAACACAGTATCACTAAAGCTTCAGTACAGTACAGTTACTGAGATGCAAACTATAAAACATTATGATGTTTCAGCTTAATGAAGAAACATACATACATCCATCCACCCATTATCTACCGCTTATCCCCATAGGGTCGCGTGGGGGCTGGAGCCTATCCCAGCTGTCTTAGGGCGGAAGGCAGGGTACACCCTGGACAAGTCGCCACCTCATTAGAGGGCACATAGAGACAGACAACCATTCACACTCACATTCACACCTACGGTCAATTTAAATTAGCCAATTAACCTAATCCCCATGCATGGATGGTGAGAGGAAGCCGGAGTACCCGGAGAGAATCCACACAGACACGGGGAGAACATGCAAACTCCACACAGAAAGGCCCCGGGCCCGGGATTTGAACCCGGTACCTTCTTGCTGTGAGGCGACAGTGCTAACCACTACACCACCGTGAATGCAGAAACATGTCAACATTTTTCTGGGATGCAAAGAGCAAGAACAGATGAATATCAGCAGCAATATGAAAATAATAAGCTCTGTGTGTGTGTGTGTGTGTGTGTGTGTGTGTGTGTGTGTGCATGTGTGTGCGTGTGTGTGTATGTGGAATTCGCTGTGAATAGATTATACATAAATAAATAAAAGCAAAGAATAAGAATAATATAATATATTGTGTCCTACATTACACGATAACACGTTTTCCCAGCAGGGTTTGGACTAGTTTGTCTTTTGGGAGGATTAGAAAAAAGAGTTTTTCTTTTGTTTATTGGACAACTTGTGAGAAAATGAACTTCTACATGAACTGTTCCATAAATTCCCCTTGTTTCCTCTATTTCTTCTCTCTTAAGTAATCACATTACAGTTGCTGATCAAAAAATCCTGTTGCTACTTTACATCCTTCAAATATCTTCATAACAGGAGGACAGAAAAGCAAACCGAATGTCTCTTTTCCTGTTTGATCAACTTTCATCATGACTTTGACTTTAGAGCTGGAGCTCATGAGCAAAGATGGAGGAGCTGGTTAAGACGTCTTTAGAGGGTGGAGATATGAACATTACTGAGGATTTGTTGATCTTAAGGAACCAGAATGAGACGGTAAAGAAGTGAGAAGACTTTTACTGTGAGGGGATGTTTGGACTGATGTTCACTACTTCCTGTCAGCTGTGTGATAATATAATAATTTCAACTGGTTCTTGAAACTTCAAAAGGAATATTAGCTGGATTGATGCAATGCAAAAAAACTGAATATTTTTTTAACTTATTTTGGAGTAAAACCCTGTTGAAGATGTGTGTCAAAATACATCCAGCTGGTCACTTATTTCTTAGCAAATCTGTCAATCGTGATTTTATTGCATTTTATACATTATGCGTTGCGTAAAAGCAAAGTAAACATTTAAAGAGCAGAAAAGAGAGATCTGGTGTCTGCCCTGATTATATTACAATAAGGAGCTTTTCTTTGAAATGATCTAGTGTCTGTCCTCCTTTTATTACAATGAGGGGCTTTACTTTGAAATTGTCTGCATTCTGTCCTCCTTCCAATAAGGACCTTTACTTTGATTTTACAGATTAATCCAAAAGTAATGTAACTAGTAGTGTACTGTAACTAATTATTTCAACAAGAATAATTTATTAAATTAGTAATACAAGGCCTTTCTAAAAAGTAACTAGTACAGAGTAATCTATTACTTTTTAGTAGCTACCCCAACACTGGTTAGTTTCAAGGCTGTACTTAGCTTACAGAAACTCATACAACATTCACTTAAGTAGAAACGTAAAATTCTGCTGTCCGAAGACATTTAATTTGAAATATTACAGGCACTATGATTTTAACCCTGTAAATCTATCAGCCTGTAGGTTCTATATCCTTGGCAGCATTCATATTTCATTGTTGAGACAAACAGTTTTGATGGGGTCACTCAGGCTAACACACACACACACACACAAACACACACAGAAGTCAGCCACACAACACATGCATTTAATCACAGCCACCTCTCTCTCTCTCTCTCTTCCACCCACACACACACTCTTTCTGAAGACACTCATAACTCTTTCAGAGGAAGACGGCTCTCAGTGTGCAGTCAAACACACACACACACACACACACACACACACACGCTGCATGCGCTCCAGACATTCCTGTCTTACAAATACATATCTTTCACTATCACATTCCCATCGTTTCATCAGGGAACACTGTGTTCACATGAAAAATATTCATATTTACATGAACATGAATACGTTGCAGCCATATTTCATATAATATAAATATTAAATAATTATTAATACTTTTTCAACTGATCTGTTGCTTACTCAGATATTTATACAGTGTTTACTGATCTATATTGGTCTCATATATATTTTAAGGTATGATGTTTACTTATTTTCCTTATATTGACATATGTATCTACTTATTATTTCCTGATGTCACTGCTTCTTATTTCTTATATAAACACTTATTGCTCTATAAACTTTGCTGCTGTAACAATGTGAATTTTCCTGTTTGTGGGACGAATAAAGGATTATCTTATCTTATCTTATCACATCTTCATAGTTGGAAGCAGCTGGAGGGGTCAAAGGTCAGGGGCTCAACCTGCAGAGGTCACAATGCTGAAACCCAATCTAGGACTGGAGGAAGGGCAAAAAGGTTTAGGGTCAATTGACCTCTTCAATACTGCTCAAGAAAGAAAGTTTTGTGTTAACTATTATTAATAACCACAGGGCATTTGAAAATGAATAACAGCATCCGTATTAACGCTACATTAAAAATTTCCTGCCACTAATTTCCTTCCACTAGTGGGCGCAAAGAGAATTGTTTGATCTTCTACTAAGGTTTTGTTGTTTCACTTTATTTAAGGAGAAGTATTTAATTTTATTTCAGTTTTTATGAACCTTTAAATATTAAAGGACTACTACAGCCTTTCTCAAAACAAAACTTATGTGTTTAAAGTCATGTGAACAGTACAGAAACATGTTTCACTTTACACTGAAATACTTCCTTTATTGTCCACACTGAACACTTAGCAATAAATCAAAGTGTGAAATAGATAAAAAGATTAAAACAGATTAATAAAGGTGGCTTAAAAAAGGAAATGAGGCAGAATGTAAAAAATACCATATGTACAATAAAAAATATGGAGTCAGGATGTGGTTAGCCTAGCTTAGCATAAAGTCAGGAAGTTGTGGGAAAAGGCGAGCACTAACAAACAACAGAGCTTAAGCACGTTTGTTTGTAATATATAGACACAAAAATGTAAAAATTTGTAATTTGAGGGGAATTTATGTGCTAGAGGTGATTCTTAATGAGCAACAGTCTCTGTTGAAGAGAATTATAAACCATATCATTGGTGACAGATTTCCAAGACATGTTGGTTAAAGTGGGAAAGTGATATTATTTCACAGAAAGTCAGTTTATTTGACCTTTTTGATCGCCCTCCTTCACCCTCAAGTCTGCGCTCGATCAGCACCACCCATTAAATACCCCAAAGCCTCGTTCAGTACACCCGGCATGACCCCAGTATGTTATCAAAACGCCTCCTCACCTCGTAAGCGTTCTTGATATTGAGCGGCTGTCCCGTGGCTGCTACATGTCCCACGATGCCCTTGTTCCACTCTAGTCGGATGCAGCTACTGGAAGACTCTTCCAGTGTGGATCCCTCAGCTACGTCAAACAGGCGGCTGATCAAGAACTTTCTGTTGGAGCTGTCCTCGCCCACCTGGGAGCGATAGATATAGCAAGAAGTGGTCAAACAAATGATTGAAAGCCACTAACTCGTTCAAACTAGTTAGTAACTCATTCCCTCGAGCTACTCATACGAACGGAAATTAGTGAAGACAGCAATCACTTTTGGCAGGCAAAATATCCATTATGATCATATTTACAGTAATATCAGCTGGTAAAAATGACGGAGTGGGCTCTAATATAACAAATATAATCCCCATCAATGATATCATGTCATTTTTAGACAGAAAAACTGTTTAGTGACAAACAATACTGTAGTTTATTGTCCCATGTAAATATGCCATTACATTATAAACACCTTTGCTACACTTGTAATTATTTGGTTATATGAAGCCTTAAAGCCATCCGTTTGCTATTGCTAACGACATAAACTTATGTGTATTTGCATGTTGAGACTGTCCGATCCAGATAAAAACAGCTTTGAGCGTCATGAAAGGCGCTAAATAAATCCAAGCCATTATTATTATTATTATTATTATTATATAAACGTAGCGATGGTTTTGGAGAATGGTGCGCGCTCCCATGGACGGTGATCAGTTTCTGGCAGATGATCGCATGTATCATCTGATTATATGTAAAATAAAGAATATATATCTCTTTTGCATTCATGACTCTTCATTATACCATCACTGAAAAGTTTTTCTGTCTAAAAATGACATGATATCATTGCTAGGGATTTGTTATATTAGAGTCCACTCAGTCATTTTTACCAGCTGATATTACTGTAAATGTGATGATAATCAATATTTCGCCTTCGTATGAGTTGCGTATCTCGAGGGAACGAGATACATATCTCGAGGGAACGAGTTAGCAACTCGTTTGAACGAGTTTGTAACTCGTGGGAACAAGTTAGTATCTCGTTCTCACAAGTTACAAAAAAAAAAAAAATCTCCTAGGGGTCTAGAGGGGCTCCGTAGTATTCCAACAAAAAATTAAAGTGTAAATAGAAGATTTGTCTTCCTCTCACTACCATGTCTCACCCAACAGATTCACTCCTATTATTCTATGCAGATGACTGCGTCTGCTCTGTGTAGACTCACAGGCTGAACTGTGACTTGACGCATTTATTAACTCATTGAGTGGCATGGACGTACAGTATATATAAGTCAAAGTGTATTTTCGGCAGCTGGCACAACGGGGCACTCTCAAGGGCTTCTGGGATATGTGGTCGGAATATAAAGAGACGATATAAGCCACAGAGATGGAAGCAGGAAGTGGAGATGTCAAAATCAGAGAGCAGAGCAATCAGTACTAGAAAAAAAGTGTTGATTTTGATGAAAGTGGTCTCTACTCTACCTCTGATAAAACAAGAATGGAACAAGGTAAAAACAAATATTTTTTTCAGGATGAAATAGAGTCTCTTCTTTCATTTGAGCTATTCTGTGTTTTCAGAATCATAGTGTAAAATATTCTGTGGGTCTTGAAAGACGACTCAAAATGGTCAAAAACCCTAGCATATGGCACTTTCTGTTTTAGAAAAAGGCTGGCACTCAATGAGTTAAGTATTTAATTTTTAGCATACCCAGTAAAAAGACTAAATGTGTACTGTGCATACCAACTAGGACTCCACAATATATCTAAATATCAACATATGCAACATTTCAAAAAACACCCTGAACTGTGATAAATGGTATTCAGTGAGCCAGCCATTGATGCTCTGCACGTTAATATAATTGGCCAATCAGATGGACCTCTACTGCCCTAGATGCCCCTCCATGCGTGCAAGTGACTTATACAATAAAGAGCAAGGAAATGAAGTCAAGTTAGCTGAAAATATGGGTGGGATGTCTTGTTGTAAATAAGCTGGTTTATGTGGTGGTTGTGATGCTTATGTTTTGCAGCTTATCCCATTACTATAACACATCTGTTTTCTGTTTGATTTAATTTGTTCTTTGCACTGGTAGCACTGTTAGCACCTTTGGCTGCTATCCGCCGGCTCAGAAGTCGTCATGTTGAGAGCCATGTGGAGGCAATGTTTTCCTCTCACTACCATGTGAGTGATATAATGAAAAGAAGTAAACCACATTAGATTTGCTGTGTAATTTTTGTCTAATTATTTCAGTTATTTATGTTGTATATATGATGCTTTTTCCACTTATTGTTGTTTTCTGCTTGAGTTATTCTTAGTCTTTACAGGCCCTCCTTGTAATGTTGCACTATACACTTTGCTGCTGTAATGACACAAATTTTCCCATCTGTGGGACGAATAAAGGATTGTCTTAACTTCTCTTACTTTATCTTATTAGATATTATGTCATATTATTATTAACACTGGCATTAATTATCACCAGTCATTTAATCACATACACAGACAGGTGCAAACTATTCAGATGGCTCTTTCTAATTTCTATTTGCTTCTATGCCTTTGCAGTGAGACTTTTTATATTTTGTTGTTTAAATTGTTACCTTCACCAAGGAGGTTATGTTTTCACTGGGGTTTGTTTATTTGTTTGTTGGTTTGCAAAGTAACTTAAAAAGTTATGGACAGTTTTTGACGAAATTTCCAGGGTTGGCCAGAAGTGGCCTAACTTAAAACTGATTAATTTTTGGTGGTGCCGTTGAATCTGACCACCAAAAATTAATCAGTTTTAAGTTAGGCCACTTCTGACCAACTCTGAAAATTTCATCAAAATACGTCCACAACTTTTTGAGTTACTTTCCAAACCAACAAACCAACAAACAAACAAGCCCCAGTGAAAACATAACCTCCTTGGCGGAGGGGGTAACTTTAAATAAAAAGTCGCCGCTGCCTCCTTGGCGGAGGTCTGCGCTCTCTGAGTGCTTTTCTAGTTTCTTTTGTACAGAACAGGTTTGCATTTGTTATACTCCTGTATAAAGACAATAAGAGGATCTTCATTCTGATAACATCACATCTGTCTGGGACACTGTTTATCAAAACCATTTTATCGACCAACTGGTACTTTTCGTGCTAACATGTTGAGTTTTAATGTACAACAGCTCCCAGATATACTGATAGTGATATGCAGCCCTGCAGCCCTTTCTCTTCCTACCAGGAACAGTGAGTAGCGGTCTGCAGCGATCAGCTCATTGATGTGGAGAAAGATCTTGTGACAGAGTGCTGTCACATCCAGATGACTCGACACGTCCTTCACCAGCTCCAGCAGCCTGGTGCAGCGGTCACCCCCACCTCCACCTCCACTGCCTGTCCCACTGCATCCGCCAACTCCACCTTCACCCATCACTGAGCCACGAAGAGGCACAGTTTCACGGTCAGCGTCACTCAGGAACGTCAGAGAGCCCTCGGAGTCTTTAACTACGATGGGTCTGAGCGGCCGGTCAAACTCAGATGCTGAGATTTTGCGAGTGGGAGTGCCGGGGGCCGGGCTGGGGACCGTCGCTGGGGATGGGCAGCGGTTGTCCAGGAGGCTGAGCGTGGGTGGGAGGATGGTGGAGGCAGAAGGGGGGTCTGTGGAGGACTGGTGGCCCCGCTGCTGTGGAGGATTTTCTTTGCAAGCAGATGGCTGGATGGAGTGGACGCGCTCAGCAAACCAGGCATTCACCATCTCCCTGTCGAAAGAGAGAGCACTTTGTTTTAGTACTGTACAGCTGTTACAGTGACTTAAGTCATGAATGAAAACATGGAGTTCACGTAGACTAACAGACCACTCACTGGATGACAGGTAGAATATGATCATCCCACAAGAACACACATCATTCTCATCTGTTCCTGTACCAAAACCAAAACAGACATCCATCCAAAAGTGACTGGTTTGTGCCACAATTTTCATCTAAAAGGCAAAGATACAGAAGAAAATGACAAATGTGGGTAAGACTGGGGGTCAGATCTGGGCTTCTTCAGCCCCAGGGCCACATTCAGTTAGTTGGTTGACATTGATTAGTCCATGAGAGGTCAATGGCAATATAGGAATCAAAGTATACTCGGGCAGAATTGTGGTGAGCTGTGCTTTTATTTTGGTATCTTCACTGCGAGAGATGTTGAAAAGAAGTTTGCAAGCCCATGAAAATGTTAAAAAAAAGAGAGATACAGAATAATGGGCGGGTGGTGTAGCAGTTAGCACTGTCGTCTCACAGCAAGAAGGTGGTGGGTTCGAATCCCGGCCCGGGGCCTTTCTGTGTGGAGTTTGCATGTTCTCCCCGTGTCTGCGTGGGTTCTTCTCTGGGTACTCCGGCTTCCTCCCACCATCCAAAAACATGCATGGGGATTAGGTTAATTGGCTAATTTAAATTGACCGTAGGTGTGAATGTGAGTGTGAATGGTTGTCTATCTCTATGTGCCCCGTGATGAGGTGGCAACTTGTCCAGGGTGTACCCTGCCTTCTGCCCTAAGACAGCTGGGATAGGCTCCAGCCCCCCCCGCGACCCTATGAGGATAAGCTGTAGAAAATGGATGGATGATACAGTATCATTTTAACAAATCATAATACTTCTACATATTTATTTCCTGAGTTAAAAGGAAGAGCCATGTGTTCAGTTTGTGGAGAACAAGTCAGTGTGATTGAAGGTTTTAATCTGAATCACCATTACCAGACTAAACACCTGTTATTTTTGTATTAAGTTAATCTGATGATGGTCTTTGAAATACTTCAAAAACATGCTCATATTCCCAAAACTAGAAAAGCACTAAGAGAATGTGGACTGCCGCCACTGCGACTTTTTACCTCCGCCAAGACGGTGTTTTCACCGGGGCTTCTTTATTTGTTTGTATGTTGGTTTGTTGGTTTGCAAGTAACTTATGGACTAACTTATGGATAACTTAATTGGTTTTAAGTTAGGCTACTTTGGACCAACCTTGAAAATTTTGTCAAAAACAGTCCATAACTTTTTGAGTGATCAGATCCGATTCAACGGCAGATCCAATTCGACGGCACCACCAAAAATTTATTGGTTTTAAGTTAGGTCGCTTCCAGGCCAATCCTGAAAATAAGGTAAAATGTGAATGTTGATTAAGTATTGACATTATTATTTTTTATGCCTGTTCCACAATTTCACAACATATTGAAACCACACAATTTACTGCTTCATATGAAGAAAATTAAATTAATATTGAGCAGAATTGAATTAATTTTATTTGGCCCTCAACAACAGTTTCACTCTCATGTGGTCCCTAGGAGAAATGAATTGTCCTTCCTTGCTGTAACACACACTGTACAGTGTACTGTAAAGAGAGCAGAAGAGTGAGCTGTAAGAATAGAGTGAACGTGGCCACTGACACGTTTTGAACTGCTGAGGTGTCTAATGTGAACATTTGCTGGAACAAATTGAATGTACAAAACAACATGTGTGTGTTTATCGGACAGGAAGTAGCCTTTGTTTGAGAAGTGAACGGTAAATTGGATGTGAAGCTCTCTATTCAGCTCAAACACCAGATACCTAATCAACTTCTTCAACACACACATACACGGTTCAGCTCTGGACTTTCACAGCAGTCAAAGGCTCTGTTCACCTGGCAATAAGGGCAGATGCAGACTGTAACAGACACAGGTTATGAAATCAACCATGGTATGTTGGACCCAAAGCCGGGCAAGTAAAACCTGGAGAGCAGCAGCGAATGGGCTGTTATCTGCCTGCAGCGCTGAGCTGCCTGCCTCCCCACAGAGCAGACCCTAATGTTTCCAGAGGAGGTGTGGCCCAATCAATACTTCTCCAAGAAATACCTCTCAACCAGTGAGGATGTGCTAAGGAACACTTTTTTTCATGTGTGTTTTAGTAAGAGAGGGAGAAAAATATACCACAGGGCTTATGGTGGAAAATATTTGAGATGAGCCTCAGATAATGCTGCCGTTACTGGATGAAAAGACAACTACATGAGGTTGCCATGGTGTTTTAAGTAGGTAAATGGTTCTGAAGGGGTTTGTCACTAAAACAAACCTAGTGGCCCTGAGTGTGTCTGCTGCACACCTTATATAGCCGTTAAGACCAATCTGTGTTTGTGGAAGAAATTAACTTGCTCCGAGCCATTGTCTGAGGCTTAAAATGAAGAGGTTACAACAGAAAGAAAATTTTATTTAATAAGGCAAACAAGTGGAAGCCTTTCATAATTATCTCCAAGGATCTGACCTATTCAGCAACACATGCTGTGAATTTTGGCAGCAGTAAAGGTTAATGATTTAAGGACCCTGTGCAACCCTTAGAGCTGTTACTGATTATGGAGTGGATGGTGAGAGGAACTAGTGCAGGTAGACTGACTACCTAAGCAGGGTACTAGTAGATACTGTATGACATGATAAGCACAGGGATCTGCTGCACAGCCTTCCTTTCATAACAGTTATTCCTTATAAACATAAACTAACAGAGGACATGAATTTACTCCTGATTGGACACTCCACTTCCCATTCACAGAAACAAAGTAAACCAGGTTCCTTTTACCTTGAAGCCTTCCTGATAAAGTAGGAGTGGGTGAACTCCAAGTGGTCATCCAGCCACGCTTCCATCCTCTCGCTTTCCGGGGAATAGCAGTCCTCCATGGCGCTAAGGCGACAACAGAGGCTCCCGCTGTGAGCTCCGCTTAAAGCCTACATCTATAATGTGAGGAGCCGGTGCTTCCGAATAATGGGTACGGAGAAATAGTGCGAGAGAGCGGCCCAGAGAGTCAGAGAGGAGGGAGCTGCCGCTGCCGCTGGGACCGGTGTGGGTCTGTGCGCACCGATCAGAGAGAGAGAGAGAGAGAGAGAGAGACACAGAGAGAGAGAGAGAGAGAGAGAGACAAACAGAGAGCGAGAGAGACAGAGAGAGAGAGAGGTAGACAGAGAGAGACAGAGAGAGAGAGCGAGAGAGAGCGCCAAATGAAATTTTAATATTTCTGTAATGGTTAATCCATCAGTATAATATATTTAATAAAAATGTTTTGATTGAGATGTTATTTATTGAACAAAATTAAGAAAAATGTGTTTTAGTGTTTGTTATGTTGTTGGTGTTGTTGGAGACTCTCTGATGTTCTGATAATTTGTTGAACATTGTATGTTCCTGGGAATATTATTGAGGTTGCTTACATTATAGACATACTGTTGAAAATTAATGACACATGGTGGAAATGAAAAATCAAAAAATGGAACATCCCAATGTTATTTTTGTTTAAATTAAATCCACTATATATATATATATATATGTATATATATATATATACATATATATATATATATACATAAACACAATTTGGTGACGATATTAAAAGATAAAAGAAAGAATAAAGAAATGCATCATCATATAGTGTGTCCTTCTTTACTTGACTATTGACTATTATTTTATTATTAAACCCACATCTTTCAATTTCCATATTCTTGAGAGTGTGGGTTAGAAAGTTTTCTCCAAAACTGATCCCAGATATAGCATGATGACCAGGACAAATGATTTTTAGTGTGAACTTGTTGGGGTGGACCTTTTAAAGAGAGGTTTATATCCAGTGTGATTGTACAATGTACATGTCATAAGCTCTATCCAGTGTCATATGTTAGTCATATTAGATATAGAATAGAAGAGGTTCTGAAACCATAAAATAATCGCTAACATCGCTAATTTCCCCATGAAAGATATATTGTGATCAAATATATAGTATTTCCAAGATCTTAATAAAATATGAGGAACCTTATTAGTTCCCTGATATGTTGTAGTTCATATAACCAGGAATTGGGGGTTGGAAAGAAAATCCACATCAGATGCTGAGGGAGGATTTTTTACAGACATCAGCTCAATTTATACTCAGCTTTTTAAAACCAACATGACTTCCTGTAGAATCCGACCACTGCCTCCAGTCTTTACACAACAAAAATCAAATACTTTGATGAGACCCATAAGTCAAGTAGCCAAGGTCAGAGCAGAGATTTTTGATTGATTTTGATAGTCTATAAGTATTTTTACAAAAAAAGGAAAATGGAAAGCAAAGGGGTTCAAAATGAGCCCCACATTAGTAAAATCACCATCATCTTTCTACCGAGGCGAGCAACCACAGAACTGAACCCTGGTGTGGTGTTACAGGAAATTAAAGCCACAACAGAGCTCCACACATATACTGAGGTCTCCATCAAAATATTACAGGAAGTTCTGCAAATAAGCTACGTAGCAAAAACATCCTAATGTCAGGGCATAACCACCATTTATCACCCTCAGGAATAAGATATTGAATGACACAATACATTTAGCTAATATAAGGCAAATATTAACCACCAGAAATGTGACACAGCAGATTTGGAGATGACTATTTGGAGAAAGACTGAATAATTTTGTTAGTTAAATCTCAGTGCAGTACAGCTATATCAGCTTTCAACAGCTAACATCCATATCAATCATTTATTCATCTCATTTTAGCATGTTCACGACAATTAAGCTGCTGATTTACAATAAAACTGTATAATAAACCAGCAGTGTTTCACTTTCTACTTATCCTATGAATGGCATAGCTGGAAGAGTGCAGGCTGTTATTGATGAAGTGTAATGGCTCTCTGTGTCTGTCCTGGGCCTCCAGAGGGCCCTCCCCAGCTGGACACTTGGCCCCCAACGGTGGTGTTACCTTACCAGCAGATGGTGGCTGGTCATTGTGGGAGGGCGGGGGACCCACCACCAGCAGCAGCAGCATCCCAACCCCCTCCAAGCCTTCCACCCTCTCCACAGCACAGAAAGCCAATCAGAGACAACAGAGCCTCCATTCAGTCTGATGGTGACATGGAGAGGGAGGGAGACCCTCAAACAGACACATCTCCTATGCTCTTGCTATGGTCTGTGTCTACCTATGCTTTGCAACACGTCTTTCATTGTCACATTGCAATGTCCACTTTTAATACCTTCCTACAAGAAGAAGACACAATATCCATAGCTTAACACATGTATCAGAGCAGCAGCATCACCTCCAGCATCATCTCCTTCACTTTAACTGGACTCTTTGTTGCTCACTGAGTTCACTACTCTTCACCATTTTGAACAGGAGGGAGGAATTTAAACTGAATTCACCTTTTTAGACCCAAATTTGACCCAGAACACTGGAATTCACTGAGAAGACAGAAATGAATCCAGAATAACAAACAACCACTAAAACACATTTTTCTGTTCAGGAAGGACAGCAAATAACTGCAACTTAACATCTCAATCAAAAAATAATAAGAATATGATTTGATTTTTTTTTTTTACTTTTTAATAAAACAGTAAATTTAAAAATTACTGGATGACAACATTAATTCTATTTTAGTATTAAAGATATAATTTTGATTAAAGAGATTGAATAAACTGGTGGATTAACCATTACAGTAACATTAAAAACAGTACTGGTAATTAAGGACAGTGGTGGCAAACACCTGACACTGGGTGACAGTATAATAAATTTGTTAAGCTCTATGTATATTAAATTAAGTTTAACAAAGATTTCAATTTCAATCCATAGCAGCTCTGTGAAGTGATAGAAAGATGCTAAATACTGACATCAGCATGTGAAGGTGAAAAAGTGTAATATGCAGACTCAATAATCATCACTATGATCCGTTAGCAGTGTGTGGTGTCTGTAGAGACAGAGACCCTGCAACTCTGCAGCCTAAATTTTCTCTTTTTTTATTTTGTTGCATTCAGGATGTTTCTGGGCGTCAAACAAAGAGCTGTTGGGATGTGACCTTCAGCCAATGAGCAGGGCAAACAGCCAGCTTACTACCACCTAACCAACACTGGACCAGCATTCCTCCATCCTGGTTGGGAAGTTGAATGTACTGTAGGACGGTGGCCCACTGTGACAGCTCCTTTTCGTTAATAAAATCATGGTGGATCTTGACCTTTAATCTTACCTGTTATAAACACTGGCCAAACTCAACATCCCATCAGTGTAAACTGTTATAGTATCTTAATGTCCTATTGACCCTATTTTTAACTCTAGTTTCTAATATCACAAATCATAAATTTGCCTCAGGAAACTTTACAAATCTGTAGAAGACACAATACCCTCTGTCGTTTATATTAGGCCAAAAAAAGAGCAGTAGAGCAGGACAGACATACATTAGATGTGCAAACAATAAGAGATCACACATAATTCATGCATTTTTAGCACAATAAATGAGCCAAGGCACTGTATCATACGCAAACAGAAACACACATGAATGAGGAGTACACGCACACACACACAGTGAACAGAAATATAGGCTGAACAGATTTGGTCTTATTCTTTGCTGTGTGTCAGTGGACTTTGCCCTCAGGATTTTCCGTCTGGAGCCGGTCAGTAAACAAGTCTGTGACACGAAGGAAGGAAATAAAAACCTGAGTGGGCCATCAGCCATACGTGAAAAAAGCTTCAGCAGTGCACAGTGCTTGGATATAAAGAAAATCTGACTTCTGCCTGAAGTGGCCCACACTTTCTGGGCTGATAAAAAGACCATCCTCCTCCTAATGAAACCTTTAAAAAAGGCCAAGACCCAATCTTCTGTCTATTCTGCGGTAAAACTTTGCATAAGTCTACCTTGCTTGCGCTGGACACATCATGCCTCAAAAATATTCAGTCGAGGAGATAAAAGCTTTCTTTCCGATCCTGAAAACAGGGCTGTTTGTGAGCACCGCTATGTTTAATGGCTTGTCTCCATCCAGCAAATGTTTGACAAAGCACAGATGTGGATCTGCACAGTGTCAGCGCAGAGCAGGGACAACAGGAATAAATCTCACAAGAGGAGAGCGAGAGCGACACAGAGCCGCTCCCTCCCAGCTCAAATGGACGAAATGTTTTCTGGGAAACCACTGGAACGCCTTTGACAGCAGCAAAGTGACAGTGAAAGTGCCATAATCCATCCTGGAGCCTTCTCCAGAATGCAGAATTTGCACCAACTGACTTGAACTACAGTGACTTGCTGTCTCAGCTTACAAGGCTTTCTTAGTATTCCCAAACACACACACAGCAGCCTGGGGTTTGAACACAAAAGATAAATGTGGCGCTCACAGTCCAAGTTTGACAGTGTGGAGTGAAAAAAGATGACAGAGAAAGATGGTGACCCTCATTTTTAATCAATTACACTTCACATCCTTGCAGATCAAGCCGCTTTATGTGTGCAAACACATTTATAAATGACTTTATGGGGGTGTTTACATGACCTGAATTTAGACATGTTGGCATCGGCTCCCAGTGACATGGTAGATTGGGCAACTTGGAAAAATATACTTCTTAGCCTGCTAACTTCACAAATTAATTGAGAACAGATTACTAATTACTGTAGTTACATAACTCATTACATTACTTTTCGTTACATCCTCAGTATTTAACACAATATGAACAGAGATAGCATGTTTGTGCTACAAGAGTTGGACAAGAGGAGATAATATGGTAAATGGACTGTACTTTATAGCCTTTATAGTCATCCAACCAGTCAAAGCACTTTTACACGTCATATCACATTCACACATATTTATGCACTGATGGTAGAAGGCCATTAGGGCAAACACATTCATGGTTCTGAATGTTTTATGGGTAGGTATCTTGCTAACGGACACCACGGCACATAGACTGTACTTGTATAACCTTTCTAGCCACACTATCAAGCCAGGCTGGGCCAGGGCCATTAGGGGCTACCTCAAAGCTAATAGCCCTGGGCCACAAGCCCCATGCCCCGAAACCGTTTGTGCTCACACTGTAGGGCTATATCAAACAGGATAGGTTTGATACTTTTGATAAAGGAAGAAACTGTTATGGAGGCTATGTGCAGGACAATGGCAAAGAGCAATCACATTACAACAGGAATGACGACTGAGAGCCAAGGCATGGAAACACAAAAGAATTGAGTTATGTAAACCATAAAACAATAAAACAATTGGCTCCATAGTATGAAACCAGCTATTTATACTGAAGTGCAATTTGGGGTTAGGTATCTTGGTCAAGGACACCACAGCACATGACAGCTGGAGGCAGGAAACAACCTTTCACCAACCTTTAGGCTGGTGGCTGACCTGCTCTACCACTGAGTCAAAGCCAAATATCAGTATTGTGTTTATGCATTCAGTGGAGAAACTGTACCAGGACTGATGGAGGACTTGGCAGGGGGCAGTGTTCTAGTTACTGAAAATGGTAACTAGTCACAGTTACTAGTTACTTCATTCAAAAAGTAACTCAATTATTTTGTTGATTACTTACATCAAAAAGTAACGCATTACTGTTAAAAGTAACCTTTTAGTTCCTCTTTAGGACCCTGGGGAGTGAGAGTTTGTCTTATGGTGTGTTCACTGGAAGTCAGAACTTGGAGCTCAGATCATGTTAACCTCAAAGATTAGCGCTCCCAGCTTTTCCAGCCTTATAGACGTACAACAAAACATGTAGCTATTCTTTACATCAGTAGCAGATAGCATGAATTCTATGTCAAGTTGATTAATCCAACTTTCCGAGTTACAACTTCACGGAGGAGGTGCAACTTCACGGGGGTTCTTATTTAAATTCTGATTTGAAGTTGGAAATTCCAACATTCGTGTGCAATTGATGCGCCATGAGTTGAATCACACAAATATCAGGCTCCCAGTGCTGCTGCAGTGATATTAATGCTCTATTTCACTGGCAATCTTTGTTGCTGGAAAGTGGGGGGACGGATCAGTGTCTCGATACAGTCTATAGTGTTCTATGGATCTACGGGGACATGTCCCCTCGTCCCTAGTGCCACCTGAGAGCATGAATGAAAACAATTTGAATTCATCAATCAGGAAATCATTTACCAAGTAACGGACAAACGCACCATTTTGTAACTGTAACTGCGTTTATTTATAATGCGTGACAGTGTTAGTTACAGTCAAAAGTAACGGCATTAGTGATGGTGTTACTAGTGGCAGGGGGGTAGCAGCTCTAGCTTCTACCAAATTGGAAGAGAACCGTTCAGTTAATCCAAAGTTGTGTTGTTAAGCTAGCCTCCAGAAAGTCTTGATTCAGTAATCACCTGAAGCATAGCATATATGCATAGGCTTTACCTTGCATCCTTTTCTCAGGCAACAGAGGTTTTAAGTGATGCCATAATTGATGGTACCCAGCAGCAATATTATCATCCCTTTATCTCTTTGCCTCTTAGTTTGTTGAGTGTCAGTGTTGACAGTCATCACCCTGATCTACATTGTGAGACTGACATTTCCTCAGCAGGGCAAAGTATTCCTGGCGATAAAGTCATAAGAATATAGGTTTTGGAGAAGTCAACTAAGAAGTAAGCACTTAATAATAGATCTGACTCTTTATTATTAGACTGATACAAAATGGCGTCTTTGTTGTTTCGGACTCAGACACATTTCAAACTTTCACTAGAAACTTTCAGAGAAAATCAGGGGCTGAGTGAGGGAAGCCTGATTTCAAGCACATTGTTTGAGAAGTGGTACATTGCCAACGTCCTTTCTGGAAAATCAGACTAGGCAATGAAATAAATCAGACATTCTATGCTCCAGCTGGAAAGAAGGTTTGTGTCACCTTGAAAACTTTAAATGGTTATGATGTGAGATCCCAGCGTGGGGAAACTTACAGCACTTTTCATTACCCTGAAATCAGGTAAAAGGGTCAGAGTGTTCCCGGAGAGAACGAGAGAACAAACATGTCGGTCATCTCTGGGAGAGGTCAGCATCGCTCAGGCTGCTGGATTTGACTTTTCTTTAAAGTTGATGAAAATCACCAAAAAGCTCAATTTCTAATTATAAATGTGGAGCAACAATGACTTTTTTCTATAGTGTTTAGCTTACAGACTAACTTTGGCTTTCTGCTTCATGCCTGGGAATGCTTTCACTTCCATCTGTCTCACACGAAAGATGCTTGTCTTGATTTCAGTTACCTTCCAGATTTATGACAGTTTCCATAATCATAACAGCTCCCATAACTCAGCAAAGATAGCTTGCAGTAGATGTTCCCCTCCAGAATGCATGTACTGTATGTTACTAGATTGTTTGTCAGTGACCTCATTCTGAACTTAGCTGTAGTGATGTTAGCTAGCCTCTGCCAGAGATCATTTATGAAGGAAAAGAACTGAACCGTCACCATCTATTAGCATAGCAAATAGTCTACATCTGTATGACATAGTATGTAATACATTTAATCAAAATTTCACTTTTTCTTGCCATTTTATCTCCAGATAACCCAGAGTAATGGGAAGGAGTATAAATAAAACATTACAAACATTACAAAAACAACATTTCACTGACATTCAGTGTGTTGCGAGTACACATTTAGCCTGTCCATGTGTCATTGAATGCAGCTTTTTAGGTGTAATTTATATGCCACAAAAGCATCCGCCATCATGCTTATGCAGGAAAATCACTAAGTTAGGTACCAACAAGAAAAACACTTAGGGTAAGGAAAACGTCATGGTTGGTATGCATGGTATGAAATCAATGTAGCATAAATATGGAAAACACATCACAAACATCACATCCTTGTGATCTCCTGAATCAATTCACTGTCATTGTATTTATACCCAGACACATTTGTATGACAGTCAGTACATGGGACTACTTTTGTGGCAAAACTATTTACAAATGTGTATCTCAATCAGTGTGTGCATCATCTCATTTTGTAAATGAAAAACAATCTGCAAATGTGCATTCATAATCTTTCTGTGTGTAATCTGATTTCTAAATATTGAAAACAATCTGCAACTGTGTATTCAGAATCCTTCTGTGCGTAATCTGTTTTGTAAGTGTAAAACAATCTGTAAATGTGTAGTGAGATTCGTGAATGTGTACAAATCTTTATTGATTCCCCATTTTTGTAAGCCTAATTATTAGTTTAGCTCCATATTAGTACACGATACATGGCAAACAAATGTTATGCAATGAGCCTTGAGCATTATTGTGGCATTCACATGCCTTTGTGTGCAAACAGGATATTTCATGTTGTTACCAGAGGCTGCGAACATTATTTGGCTACTACTGAAAACTGCAGTGTTTCTGCCTTCTTAGTCAGAGGAAAGTGATGAAAGGTTTTGCAAATCTTTCAAAGCATCTGATAATGTCAATGAAGGATTTGAAAATAACTGGATTCCACCTGTGTCTGTGGTCTCTGTTTTCAAGACTTCGTCAGATCAAGGTTGACAGGTTGCTACAACAGAGTTGCTCGGTCTGGGAGATGTCCATGTTTTCATCTTAGAACTTTAACAATTTCTTAAACTTAAACTTACACAGATTTTATTGTCATTCAGGTGTGCAACAAGTCTACATAGAACAACATTTTTGTTGCAAACAAACGGGTAAAATCACAGTGACTCCATCCACTTCCTATCTGCAGTCTAAGGGTGCAGCCCACTGATGATGTCAGAGGTTGATTGCAGTGTTTACTGGGTAAAAGTAATATGATATGGGATGGTGATCAAGGAGAATATTTGGCGAAACCACATCATGAGACACAGAAAGACAAAACACCTGTTTGTGGTTCTGAAAAAATAGAAGACTTGTTTTGTACCTTCTCTTTACAGTCTACCTGGTGATTTCAGGTGTGTGTGTGTGTGTGTGTGTGTGTGTGTGTGTGTGTGTGTGTGTGTGTGGAAAAATCACTGTGTGGAAACAAGCATCAGTGTTGAGTGGAAACACACTCATTAAAGCTGTGTGTGTTTGAGGGCGTGTGATGCCCCAGGGTTGTGCTCAGATGGCGTTTGGTTGCTAACCTATGCACACATACTTCACATGCACTGTGTCCGTCCCATGTGTGTCCACATAGGCCTGATCAGTGCTAACTGCTCACTCACATGCTCCCTGGTCAATAATTACAGCACAAGAGTCATGGTGAGGAGGTACAGCACAGGTAACAGTTATCTGGTTTGAAGTCACAGAGATGACCTGCTGGGGATTAATGATGGAAGATATGTCTAAAGTTTCAATATGATTCTGCATGAAATGGGAAAAACTCTCCCAAAAAAATCAACAGGGAAAAAGAATTAGTGAAATAGTGACTTTGGCTTGCTGTGACCCAAATGTTCCAGTCAGCTGCTGCCTGACCATGATACAATCTTAGCTGCTGTTATTGTACTCTCACCTGCTTATTGTCTTGGCATATTTAATGGAGAACTTAATTTCAAAGCACCCTCTGGAGTGTCATCATGAACTGTAATGAAACCTGTCTCACTCTGCCTCAAGATGGAAGCAACCCTCCTTTAAAAAAATGTCATTAGTACATTATTGCATATAGTATGAATCTTATTTACAGGGATTTATATTAATAGGGACATTTATCATGAGTGTTGGATGAGTGGTAGAGATATAAGAGCAGTGCAAGTAAATTAAGCATTCTGTCACATCTTGTTGTAAATATTAAGTTACGTTTCTCGTTCCGTACAGCTGTGTTGTCCTGTCATTTCTTGGTTTATTTTGTATTAACTGTTTCCTCTTGCTTCCTGCCCTCCTGTTCCTCCCTGTCGCTCGTGATTGTCTGCCCCACCCATGATTGTTTCCACCTGTGATTCCCTTCCTCATAGTAAAGTAGTGGCGTCCTCTGCCAGTTTGTCTTGTTCTACTGTATGTGTCAAGTTTGTCAGCTTTTGTCTGTTGCTTATAGTTTGTATTTGTTCAACTACTTCTTCACTTTTTGTGAGTGCCTTATGTTAATTAGAGCAGTTTAGTTTGTAGTGTTTTCGTCTTTTTTGAGCACTTTTAGGTATCTCTCCATCATGGCTCCTGGGATTTTTAAGGCAACAAATGAGCATTTAGTCCTCAGAGTTGATGTTAGAAGCAATAAAAATGTTCCAGCGTTAGGATTTTTCAGGCATTTGACACCAAGAAGCAAACAGTGATGTCTAGAGGACTGGATCAGAGCATCTCCAGAACTGCAGCTCTGGTGGTCTGTTCCTGGTCTGCAGTGGTCAGGATCTGTCAAAAGTGGTCCAAGGAAGGACCAGTGGAGAACCAGAGACAGGGTCATGAGAGAACAAGGATCACTGATGCAGGTGGGGAGTGAAGGCTGGTCCTGGTGGTCTGATCCAACAGAGCAGAGGAGTTAATGCTGCTGAGTCACATTTCACAGAATAAACCTTCAGGGGTCAGAGGTCACACAGGAGGACCAGCACTAGATTAGACAGGAGGTCATGATGTTATGACTGATCGGTGTATGTTCCTCTTTGAGAGTATCTTGAGTTTGGTAGTTTTAGTTACCTTCTTTTTTTAAGCGGTTTACATTTGATATGTTCACAGTCATAGTCAAAGTAGTTATTTCCTTGTAAATCAAGGGAAATTTTGTTGTTGTTTTTGTAAATAAATACCTTTATTTTGACTCCTTTTCTGTTTTCTTCCATCATATGTTTTTAAGTTTATATTTCTATAGTAATGGCTTGGGAAAATGACAACATTGCATCTAATGGCAACATGAGCAGTCAGACAATCAGACTGTTTGTGAATAAGTCAATCATTTTGCTAGCCTGGCTTTCACAACTCCAAAGATCTGCGAACTCGCATTTATCAAATGTTTCTGTGTGCTACTGGATGAAGCTTCAACCAATCAGACCACTCTTTCCTCTGACGTATGCGTAACAACGAAAACTGCTTGATCCAAAGAACTAGTGCGTCATTGCCTTAAATACGCCTCAATCGAGCTGTGGGAAATGCAAAATTTTCTTTGGTCCCCGTTCCTGGGGGAATCTGAAATTGAAGAGAGAGGCAACTTGGCCAGACTGACTTGGTCGTGAAATTTTGTGCAGTGTCACAGGAAGTATGGGCGTGCCAATCAATATCTCCTCACAGAGGAAATAGGGCCAATTAAATAAAATATAATGTAAATAAATTTCTGTTATTGTCTATACATGTATCACTTAGCTACAATGTGCATGCTGGTGTTCTAAAAATGCAAAATTAATGTCCCTCATCCCCACACATTCCTGGAATATCTCTACATCATAAAACACACTACACATTAACAAATTATCAATCATTCACAGTGTTTTAACTGTGACATTATCACTGCCTGTACGTCCAGTTCCCTAATAAAAGTCTAGATGCCAGGGGAGGTCTAAAGTAAACATCTATCTTCTTGCCTATGACAGTTATGATTTGAATCTCCTAATAAATGTTGAGACAAGCAGATAATGTGTCAGTTGACTCTGACAGGAAGTGAACTTCAGCCTGTGAACACAAGAACACACTCCTCCAACAGGGCCACTAATGACTTAACAGGACAGGAGTTCCACTAATATGCTGTAGCAGTTAAAATAATAACAATAAATATGATATAATAATAAACTATTACAACCACTTGATAAATCTGTTGATCTACTGTAAGTAAGCTTAATTCGTTATTATATGCCATATTCACCTTATGCTTATGTCGGCGCAGGAGTAGAAATTTGTAAGACCTCTTTCGAGCGTGCAACCAATTTAAGCATTAGGTGGAAAATGACCAGGATCATTCAGCATATTCTCTTCCTGAACTATGGTATCATAATGCAATAATAGTTGCTAACTGAAATAAGCATTAAAAAAAAGCTGAAATGAAGTTTCAGCTCTTTATTGTCATTTCTGCATGAAAGTGTACAGGAACGAAATGCTGTTGTTTCTCACAGAAATGCACAGAAATGCACAAAAATCCACATTTTTTCACTTCTGATGCGATCCCGATACCTGAATTTTGATGTCTGCTTATAGAGCTTTGTTTCCTTTAATATCATCATCATTATTATTTTTGTATGAGGCTGTAATAAACTTCTCTTAGACAATTATATGTATGTATGCATGTACAGGTATGTCCCAAAAGGCAACTTGAGGGGGAATTTTTTCGAAAGTTGTTAAAAGATCAGAAATTTCTGGTCCATGAATTACGTTGGTTCAGAACCCGATACTGATACTGGATCAGATCGGCCCAATTCCAAGTTTCTCATGGACCAAGGTGCTTAAATAACAACAATTAAATTACTGAGCAGAACTAAATTAGACAACCAAACGCCTTTTCTCACCTTGAAAAGTTCGGTAGGACAGAAGTTAAAACAAATATTATTATAGAGAGAAACTAGCACTGTTAGTGCTGTGTCTACGTGCGCCACATTTTAGAATGTTTTTCAGGCCAAAAGTAATGACTTAGATAACAAAGAGGTGATAGATAGATAGATAGATAGATAGACAGACAGACAGACAGTCAGACAGGAAACTGTTTGCTAACACATTCATTAGGTCATTTTTCTAAGGTGCTTATTGTGACTGCTTGTAAAAGCCTATTTGTTGTGACTCTTGTTGATACCTAAATTAACTTATTTTATTATTTAAATTATTAGCATTATTTATCAAAGAAAACTTTGTTTTTATTTTGTCTGTTTTTATACTCTATAATTTAAGTCATATCCAGATTACCATTAAAAAGTCTATTTATTTTCCTTTTTCCATACATACTGTAAATATTTATTATTATTATAAATATTAACTGTATAAAATAATAATAAATAAATAATAATAATAATTATTATTATTATTACTTATTCCATGATTTCATTCTTGTTTTATTGTTTTGTTTTTAACTTGCTGTATCAAATTATTTTCCCCCAATGGGAGATCAATTTAAAATGATTTTATTCTATTCAATTCTCATTGAGAGTATTCACACACTTTCAGGCTTCATAAACAAGCAGAAAACTAAAAATAACAGACTCGTTTGATGTCATCACACAGAGACTAAATCACTGGAGCCACAGGTCCATTAAATGACAGTATCCACCCAGGTCTGCTCTGCTGACTGGATTAGTCTCAATGCCACAGGCTGCTGATGAACTGCTTGCAGTTGGTGTGAGGTAACGTGTTGGAGGAGAGTTGGTCCTGGGCATCCATCATAATCATCACCCTCCAGGGAGGTCTGCTCTGGATGGTACTCTGCTCTGAAAGACAACCACTGTGATGTCTACCATGAATTCTGTACTACATTAAAAGCTTATGAAGTTGTTATAGCTGCTGGAGCAAATAGTTGCCTATTTACACGTCTATCAAATACAAAATAAGAGCCGTAGCTACTATTGAGAACAATGAAGCCACTTCCTCTGGACTTTTACAGGAATTTGGTGATTCACACTATGCAATCAAAACTCACATATAATGAGTGTTTAATGGGCAATTGACAACATTTAAAGTAGTAATTTACATATAATTGTAGTTTATTGGTAATGTATAATATATAGGTAAATATGTGAAAGGGTTTGGTGATAATTCTATGTCGGTTTCATGTTTTCAATTCTCAATTGATCCTCTTTGTACACAGTTTGACTGAATCTGTGGTGTCCTGATCCAATATTGATTGGGATATTGGTCTGATATCAGTCAAAAAAGTATTGGATTATATCTACTTGCATCTAAACGCTCTGATATTATCACTGTGATAACATCAGTCCATTCCAGACTCCAGTCCAGCTCTTCTATCCAGCAGCAGAGTCCAGTGATCACAACAACAGCTGTGCTAAGGTGACAACAAAGTAGAAGGAGGGGGAGTAATGTCGACCCTGTGGCAGCTTTTTGAGTTAAAGTCTGAAAAAGATGTTGAAGGTGAGAGCAAAACTAGTCATGAACCAGTTTTCTGTGGTGGGACACAACCAGGAAGTTTAATACGACCAACCTCATCAACATTTGAAGTGAGGTGGCCAGATGAAATGAAATCCAGGAACATTTCCAGCTCAGAGATAGCAACACTCGTGGCTGGCTACAGTAACAACCATTGTTCTAGTCAACATGCAACATTTTTTTTCTCAATCGTAAAACTCTGAAATCAAGGGTATTTTCTGGGACCGCTTTAACTGGAGACTGGTCATCCACAATGGGAACTGTCCCCATCTGGTCACCTGAATTTGATGCAACATCACAAAAACAGCACAAGGATTTTCAGGGTCTAATAATTTATAATTTTCAATATTCAAAATATTCAATTGTAGAATATTCTTCTGTTTAAGGGTAAAATTGATGTAACCCATTGCTTAATAATAAATGGGTCAGTTTTTCTTAGATCTACTGTTACTGTTTGTTCTCTGTTTCAGCAATATCACTTGATCAAGACTTTTCTAACACTCCATACTACAAAATGTAGTATGTACTACAAATGTGACACCCTAGTAAGGACGTATTTTTTTTTAACTTCTGAGTACATAGAACAGATGTGACTGTAAATCTTTGCCTCTCCCTTTGTCTTCACCTTCCTCCTGTGGGCCTGATTCTGTTTATTCTCAGCCATTCACAGTGCGGTTCAATAAATTTTTGAGCTCACATAAGCGCTGAGGCTGGCTGACACTTCACCTCTGTGGCAGATATGTGTCCGAGTTTCTCCACATGAGCCAGCTGGTCAGGATCTGTCCTGCTATTCTAGCTCCTGATAGGTATGACAGTCTGCTCAGCATTGGAGCTCATGTCAAAACTGAAACACAAGCATGAAAACTGTATCTTTATCCACCAGAGTGCTGATCTCAGGACACAGATGAAAGTCAGTGCTCTCTAGCTTCTCCTACAGCCTGACACACTGGACTAGATGAGCTAAACGAAGCCTAGAACAGCTTGTCCACATCTGTTCGCCTGTTCATCTCATTTCTTGAGGTTTATTTTTAACCAAGTATGGCTTGGAATAGCTCACATCCTCAAATGGAAATTTGGGATGAACACAATGGGAACTTGGCTCCATCACTGTCACCCCCAGAGGGAATAAGTGACTCATGTAACCTCGACAGAAACAACTGCAGCCACACCAAAAGCAGAGAGAACACAGGGATATGAAGCAAACAACAAGGACCCAGATTTATGCCGACACTTGCCCATCTCCAAACATCACACAGCGTATGTTCATCTTTGATCTTCCTTTTTTTCATTATGTAATTGTCGTTCCTGCAGTGATGAAAAGCACATGGCCTTTGCTTACATGTTCCCATTATAAAGCAATAACTAAGCGGGGCTCGCGGACCTAATCCAAATCTAGCTGAAGAGCAGGGCCATTAATCAAACCGTTACACCCAAAAGGGTTTTCTCCCGCTAGAGCAAATATATCTCGCTATAAACAGACACGACCGTCCGCAGTGTTCATATCCAATCAGGGGTTAGAAATGTAGCACGGCATCAGTCACTGCAAAAAAAGACAAGAGCGTCTATAATGTTTGAAATTTTTTAAAAACTTGCAGCCGGTTCACAGCATGCATTGATTTTTTTGCCACTAGGGTGCGGTAAAACAATCTGTGTTATATTAACAGCTTACACAGTTGTTAAAGATGATGCTGGAGCAAATAGTTGCCTATTTATAAGTCCATCATATACAAAATAAGTGCTCTGATCTTTTGTTTTTGGTGGATCTAGGAAAGAGAGTTCACATTATCCAATCAAAACTTACACTTAATGAGTGTTTAACAGGCAAATATTAGTGCAGATTTTTATATTTTTATATTTATGTTTGTATTTCTTGTGTATTTGGCTGCTATAACAACTTAATTTCCCTTTGGGAATTAATACAGCCATCATCTATTTATCATCTATCTATCAAATGCCAGTATTTTAGACCTAGTATATTTAATGTAGACTACAATTATGCTCATAACTCAGAGATAATTATAGTATATCAACAACTAGGTGAAGTATCAAGACAATAACACTTCTGTTGTCTTTATTATACCAGTTATTCCATTATGTTAACTTATCTTGTTCCCTTACATTGTATATATGTTTTTTTTCATCAGTTGCATTTTATATACTGTACAAGAACAAGAAGAATTTAAATCTGTACAGTAATGTTACAAACTGCAGGTCATTCATCCCTGCTATGATTGATCCTTAAATATTAAGTATAGTAAAAATGTAAATGAGCTAAATAAATGAATGCACAAATTTACAATCCTTTAATGTGCTTATTTTTGTTATAGGTTTATTGTTATTCCTCCACCCTTTGCTGCTGTAGCGTTGCAAATTTCCCTGTTTTTGGGACTAATGAAGAATTATCTTATCTATCTGTTAGCTTATCTTAAATATGCTGTGCAGAATGTAGAATATGGATTATTGCAGCTTTAAGCTATAAACAGGCAGCTAAAGGAAGTGTGGTTTTGTCACTCTGAGATTAGCTAAAATAAAAACAAATGCCATCTTTGCTGTGGACCTTTTGATGTCCAAATGAAAGTACACTAATAACACGTTCCTTGGGTTTCACAGCTGAGACACTTTCCACTTGGCAAACCTCTAATTCCTCCAGCGTGCACACATGAAAGCTCAGAGCTAAACCACCCCTGCACGCTTCATCCCATCCACTTCCCACATCATTTAGAAAGTCTGCAGATAAACATCTCTGATCCTGTGTGGCGAAAACAAAGCAAAAAGACCCCTTGAGATATTTCCACTGTTAAGGAGATTGCCAGATTGCAGACGGAGGACGGACGACAGAGGCCTTATATAGTCAGAATAAAGTCATCCTCTGGCTCAGGTAGCTGATGACTGATAACTCTCAGCGATACACCAGCACAACTGATGAGCTGTTTTAGAAGATAAGAGGATAAATGAATCCTGGAAACACTGAAGACAGAGAACACAAAAACACACATTATCTGAAAGAAAAACTGACCGGATGACAAGTCATGTTCTCTGCCGATCACAACTTAAAAATGGAGGCCAAAGGTGAAGCTGTCCTGGCTGTAGCTTTCAAGGTCTGTCCCCCTAGGCGCTGGAACCAGTTCAAATTCAGCCCACTAGTCCCATGACCTCTGTGGGACTGATGTCTCTCCACACCAGGCTGTGGGATCTGCACTGACTTCTTTTTTTAAAGTGACGGTATGTGTTTATTTATGTCTCTGTGGGCGGCAACAGTGACACGAGTGAAATCATGCGAGGTTTTAGTGAGATTCGACACGCTCAGTCACACTCGTTTTCAGCATTTAAGGAAACCACGCCGCTGCAGGATAAACAGTTCAGACACAAATGGAGAGCAAACAAGGCTGACTCAGAACTTTTTGCCAGAACTTCATATTCCCCTTTGAGACAGCAGTCCTCCTAACATGCTAGCACCATTTTCCTCTCAGTGCAGCGTAAACGCCTCATTCAAAAGGAATTACATTCAGATTGTTCCATTATGTGGACAATTACAGTAACAGGTCTGCTCAAATAAAACACACAGTCTGGCCACTTAGCTTTGTTGCAGTTCACACACAAACTCTTCCTCCTCTTTGGAAAACTTTCCAGGCTTCATCATTTTCTGTCTCTCACATACAGAGAGGAAACTCTGCCATGCATAGTTGTGGTTGTGGTCTGTATATTCAGCGGACCTCATCCAGAGTATCATACTCACCCCATGGCGTTAGCAAGAAATCCTTCTGGCTGGGCTGACGACCCTCTGGAGCTTCAACATTCAGACACATGGAGTCTAACGAGGGGGTTTCCTCTTCCTGTCACTGCGTTATCCTTTTTAGGATCTGAGGAGTGTTAGAAAGTAAGGGAAGCAGAGACGGGATGATAGTAATTGCTCTCTGTGTGTTCCACACACTGATACCTCCAATCATCCCTCTCTTTTCCTCCTCCTCCTCTCCTGCACAGACACTGTGCAGGCCTGTTGCCCCACAGTCTGTCATTCACCTTATTTAATATGACTGGATACTTGCATGACATTTGCCGACCAGTCATTTAGCTTTATTTTTCAAGCAGCAAGAAGAGGTGGTAAGCCTTCAGGGACAGGGAGGACATATAAGACAAACAATTAGAACATGTTTTCTTAAAGACAGGGTGAAGTGAAAAATTGGTTGCACACGTCACACATTATGACTGACAAAAAAAGTTAAAAAAAAACAAACAAAAAACTTTTAAATAGACATACACACTAAATAGTTTAGATTTTGATTTTGGTCTGAGTTTGACTATTATTTTTCTCCTTTCTGTGGCCAGGATTTTCTAGGTGGTCCTAAAATCATGGTTTAATGACGCACATCAGCATTAGCATTTAAGACTGGGACACACTGGGACTCATGGACAGTCCATTGATGTTAGAGAATGGAGTTAAACCAACTGTCTCCATCCCTGGTGTTCATCCTCTGGTCTCTTCATCATCAGAGGCTTCTGCCTACATGTTTTTTAAAGACTATGTAAAGTGATTATCATCATTTGTTTGCTCACGTCACATATGTTATAGAAGTTTCAAAAAAGCCCCCCCAAAAAACACTTTTAAATAGAGTAGTACAGAATTTTGGACCATTAAAACATTTTTTTATCCTTTCTGTGGCCAGGGTTTTCTGAGCAGGGCTTAACCATTTAACCTGACTCTCGCCAGCTGAATGTAGTTCCACTGAGCTCCACACATTCATCTGGACTTGCATCTGATGGGAAGGACTTCAAGGGAGCAAAAAATGACTGACTGACAATCAGGATCGCCAGGCTGGATTTTAAGAGATGTGGTGTAGCGGAGAAGCACCTGTTTGATTCAGACAAGAATGGTGGCTCACAGCGAGGAATCATGCGATTCTGATTCTGCTGTTTCAACTGTGTTGTCGAATCCATTGCATATTGATTCTTTAAAAGATGAACAGACAACGGTTTTGAAGGCATTTATTGGTGGCAAGGATGTTTTTGCTCTTCTCCTGACTGCGATAAACAAGAGCTTGATTTATCAAATAGCTCCATTGGTGGTTCAGGAAATGGAACAAGTGCAGGACCCCGTTGTTATTATCGTCTCTCCACTGATTGCTCTAGTAGAGGATCAGATCAGAGAGGCTGAAAAACTGTAACCTGACTCTCGCCAGCTGAATGTCATTCCACCTAGCTCCACAGATGACATCGATCATTTACTGACATTGCTGCACTGTTTGCCCTGCTGCTATATCCAAGATGTCAGCTGTTCTGTTCTGGTTTTCCCTGTGGTTGGTTTTGATGTGAGTGGTTGAAGTATACGTCATTAAAGGTGACAGACAAGTGGTTTATCCAATCACATGCAAGGGTTTTTGATAAGGCCCTGCTTTCTGAAATACATCTCCAATGGAGCTATCCCAGATGGATGTGTGGAGCTAAGCGGAACGACATTCAGCTGGCGAGAGTCAGGTTATTAATCACTAGCATTTAGTCTGGAAAGTTTTTCGAACTTTCATCGGAGAGGAATGGGACTCATGGATAATCTGCTGATAGAGCCAAACTGTCTTCATCCCACGTGTTCATCCTCCGGTGCCTCTGTTCTCAGGGGCTTCAGTCTCCAGACCCAGCCTTCATCCTCCAGTCCAGCTGTTATCAGTAAGCAGCGTCGCCGTTCATCCTCTGGTTCTGCCACCATCGGGGTTTCTGTCTCTGGGCTGGTGGTCCCACTGTTATTAGTCCCAGAGTTCATTCTCTGGCCTCAGGAGCTACTGTCTCCTTGCATAGTTTAAAACCTAGTGCTTAGCATTGATTTGAAGGCTGGAGGAACTATGCTGGCTCTCTGAGTTTGAATCTGGTTCTTCTGGTTGAGACATGCATGTTGAACACATCCGATATAGCTGAAGGAGGAAGTGTTCATGTTTACTGGAGCTATAGCAAGGCTGCACGGCGATGGTTCTGTGAGGGTTCCATGTCTGGCGGAGAATCCAAATGCATCACTCCAGTCCCAGTTCTTTTAGAATAAAAGTCTTTATTGTGTGAAATGGCTCCGGCACACAAAAAGGTACGGGTGCACTCTTACAGGCTGGTGGAAGAAACACACGAAAAATCCTACTCCTACGCTGAAGAAACAAATGAAAAACTAGACACTATAACACAAGATCACAAAATTGCTCTCTCACAAAAATACTCTCACTCTCAGCTATGAAAATTAGAATACAAAACACTCGACTAGAGGCTAAAAAAATTACAACAAAAATGCTCTCTTCACTAGAGGCTACAAAATGTACAAACAAAAAAAACACTCAATAAATGACAAATAATCTTGCAGCAAAACAACACAGGGCTGGACTTGAGGTGCCCGGCACGCGACAGAGACTGGTGATAAGACGAACTGGCAAAAGACAAGGGGAGACAAGATTTTTTCCACATGAGGAAGGGAATCCCAGCTGGAAACAATCAGGGTGAGGCAGACAATCAGAGGCATGGGAACACAGGAGGGCAGGAAGTAAATTATTCTTGTTTGGTCTTTTGCTTGATTAGTTGTGTGTGATTTTTGGTTTATTGATTGGCCTATCCCAGCTGTCTTAGGATGAAAGGCAGGGTACACCCTGGACAAGTCTCCAGTTAATCACAGGACGCATAGAGACAAACAACAACTCACACTCATATTCACACCGATGGACAATTTAAATTAGCCAGTTAACCTAATCCCCATGCATGTTTTTGGATGGTGCGAGGAAGCCGGAGTACCCGGAGAGAACCCACGTAGACAACATGCAAACTCCACACAAAAAGGCCCCGGGCCGGGAATCAAACCCGGTAACTTCTTGCTGTGAGATGACAGTGCTAACCACTACACCACTGTGCCACCCTGTTGTTATCCAAGAATTGTCAAATTTACCGTTTTACAAAAAACAGAAAATGTGTTTCAGTGGTTCTTTATTCTGGATTCATTTGTAGTTTAAATTCCTCACTCCTGTTCAAAATGGTGAAGCAGAGGGAACTCAGTGAGGAAGAAAGAGTCCAGATAAAGTGAAGGAGATGATGCTGGAGGTGATGCTGCTGCTCTTATACATTTGTTAGTCACTGAATAGTGTCTATAATCTCATTGAGCAATAAATGACCTTGTATGTGCTTGTAGTGTACACTCCATCTGTGTAAGCCCTGTCAAACTGCTTTGCACTAAATGTAGTTTTATGCTGTATCATTGTACTGCAGAGACTATATAACAGCTGGTAGTGTCCTCCCTACTGAACACATCCAGTGACAGACACAAAACAGCACAACAAGACAAAGCATGCTGTGGTCTCTTGAGAGAATCCATGCACAGGTGTGTGTGGGGTCACCTGCTAGATGAGTGGATCCACTCTGTCGTTGTTCTCAGCAGATTAAAGCAGATGGAAAAAAGCTACTTCAAAGGTTAGTGAAGGTTCTGATAGGATGGGAATAAAACCAACAACCTCTTCTTTCAACCTGGCTCCTTTCAGCTTTTTATTGATATTCAGCAGGGATAAAACAGCCTGTTTGAACCACCTGTATTGACCTGTTTCAAACACTGGAGGTGTGGTGTGATATTTGAAGTGTCCCTGACCAAGCAGAATAAAACATAACGCTGTCCACATACTCTCTGTATGAAGGGTGTACTTTATTATTGAGGTGCTGCCTCTTGAGGGACATTGCTGCAGAACTGTTAATCTTTTACATAGCATCTGTTTGCATCTTAATGCCTTTGTAAACTCCTTGGTACACAATTTGATATTATGCACTCAAGAGATAAATTCATTCAGACCATAAACTTGTATTTGTAGTGTTTACAGAGGTAATAACACCAGGAGTACAAATATAAATGAAACCAACAGTATCGCCCCCTGCTGGCTGGAGAGAATGCAAGTTTAAATTACTTACGGGCTTCGTTGAACAGACCTCGGTGTTGCCCACTGGTCTCAAGAGTCCAGAAATTAACCTAAGAAACACAGTAACTTGGTGTGTAAAAGCACATGGTTCACATGTTTATCAAAGTGGCTCACAGGATGTACGGTTTTCATGCTTTGAACTGTTTGGAAATTTCCAGGGAATACCCAAAAAATGCCAAGTGTTGTTTCCTCTTGACAGACAGGAAGGTTGAGCTTGGATTGAGGAGCACTTCACAGAAGATGTGGCAGGGAATGCAACACATCACAAACTACCACGACAATAAACAGGGGTCTGTTAACGCAGATGCCTCGCTGGCAGAGGAACTGAACTGTTTCTTTGCCCGCTTTGAGACTGACAGAGCAGACCCAGTCTCACCACATCCACCACCCTCCAGCAGCACACTGATACTTCAGGAACATGAAGTGAGACGTGTGCTGAGGACTGTAAGCACAAGGATGGCTGCCGGTCCACATGGAGTACCTGGGAAGGTACTCAAAGCCTGCACTGACCAGCTGACTGGTGTCTTCACAAGGATTTTTAACTGTTCCCTGCAACAGTCTGTCATCCCCTCCTGTCTGAAGTGCACGACAATCATCCCTGTCCCTAAAAAGCCATCCATTGACAGTCTGGATGATTACAGGCCTGTTGCACTTACGCCTGTGATCTTTAAGTGTCTTGAGAGGTTGGTTGCAAAACACATCAGGGACTCGCTTCCGCCCTCGGTCGACCTTCACCAGTTTGCTTACAGAGCAAATCGGTCCACTGAGGATGCCATCTCTGTTCCTCTTTACACTGCACTGAGCCACCTGGAGCACCAGGGCAACTATGTGAGGATGCTTTTCATTGACTATAGCTCAGCCTTTAATACCATCATCCCTGGTATTTTGGCTGAGAAACTCTCCCACCTCGGACTATCTCCTTCCATCTGTTGCTGGATTAAGGACTTTCTCACAAACCGTCCACAAACTGTTAAACTTGGCCCCCACTCTCCTCCTCCATCACACTCAGCACTGGATCACCTCAGGGTTGTGTACTGAGTCCTCTCCTGTACTCACTGTACACTTATAACTGCACTCCAACCCATCTCTCAAACTCCATCATCAAGTTCACGGATGACACCACCGTGGTCGGGCTCATCTCAGGAGGAGATGAGTCTGCTTACAGAGATGAGGTTGATAAACTGTCAGCGTGGTGTTCGGTGAACAACCTCACACTGAACACCACTAAAACCAAAGAACTCATCCTGGACTTTCGGAAACACAGCACAGACCCAGCCCCACTTCACAGCATCGGAGAATGTGTTGAGAGGGTCCACTCCTTCAAATTTCTGGGAGTCCACATCACCAGCAACCTCTCCTGGACTGTCAACACCACGGCAGTGGTGAAGAAGGCTCCACATCCTGAGGGTGCTAAGGAGGCACAATCTGGATGCTAAGCTGCTAGTGACTTCCTACAGATCCACAGTGGAGAGTATCCTGGCGTAGTGCATCACAGTGTGGTACGCTGGGTGCACAGCAGCAGACAGGAGAGCTCTGCAGAGAGTGATTAACACTGCCCAGAAAATCACTGGCTGCTCTCTGTTCTCACTGGAGGACATAGCGAGCTCACGCTACCTCAGCAGAACTATGAACATTATTAAGGACTTTTCTCACCCTGGTCACCACCTGCTATATTATGTATACATATCTTATATCATATCTGTGTAATAACGGTCAACAACAATGTGCAATATTTAGTTCTGACAATGTGCAATAACTTTTTTAATTACATGTAGCAAAACTGTTTTACCCTTACCACTGTGAAAATTATGCTTTACTGCTGTAAATAGTGTCTTATTTCTTAGATAACTTTATATATACAGTATATGTGTTTTCTATTTTATTCGATTTTTAAGATGACTGTCTTCCTTTTGATATATGTGACTGAGCAATTACAATAAAGGCTTTTGATTTGATTTGATTTGATAAATCTGCCAAACGGCATTATAGTAATGTTTTGGGGTTTTGGCCAATAGAAGATGTTTAACAAGAGGTCAGGATTAGGCAATTTAACTGAAACACTGAAAACACAAACATTAATTGCAGGTTGGTGAAAGTCAGACATGCTACTCCTCTGTAGATACAGGTCACACTTCCTGCTAAACGGTTGTATTGGATGTAAGATGCTGAATTGTGTAGTATGGTCTTATCTCCATGGGGCGTCCTCTTGGCTGATTAGCTCCTTGTGTTTTGGAAGGTGACCTAAATGTGTGGGATTGAGGTCACAGGCAGCATCACTCCTCTTTGGCCCAAACCGTCCGTGTATACTGCACTGAAACAGTAAGCAGTAACTAATGGAAAATGGACTGTACTTGTATAGCACCTTTCTAGTCATCTGACCAATCAAAGCACTTTCTGCTTTTGAAGCTTTCAGAAAAAAATTACTGTGAACATAGAAAAAGTAAGTGTTACGGCAGTAGGGTGTGAAGAATGGCTCAGAGGGCACTGCATTGCGTAACACTTTACTGTAATCAGATTACATTCATGTGTAATTCAGTCATTGTTATTAGCTTAAGAAATTACTTTACTGTTACTCATCACAAAGTCATTTGTTGTTGTTGTTGTTGCTTTACATCCTTCAACTCGCTTTATAACAGGAGGACAGAAAAACAAATCAAACGTCTCTTTTCCTGTTTGATCAACTTTCATCATGACTTTGACTTTAGAGCTCGATCTCATGAACAAAGATGGAGGAGCTGGCTAAGACATTTTTAGAGGGTGGAAATATGAACATTACTGAGAATTTGTTGCTCTAAAGGAACCAGAATGAGATGGTAAAGAAGAGAGAAGAATTTTACTGTGAAGGGCTGTTTGGACTGATAGTCACTACTTCCTGTCAGCTTTGTGATATTAAAGAGCAGAAAAGAGAGATCTGCTGTCTGTCCTCCTTTTATTACAATAAGGAGCTTTACTTTGAAATGATCTGCTGTCTGTCCTCCTTTTATGACAATAAGGAGCTTTACTTTGAAATGATCTACTGTCTGTCCTCCTTTTATTACAATAAGGAACTTTACTTTGAAATGATCTACTGTCTGTCCTCCTTTTATTACAATAACGAGCTTTACTTTGAAATTTTCTGGTGTCTGTCCTCCTTTTATTACAGTAAGGAGCTTTACTTTGAACTTATCTGGTGTCTGTCCTCCTTTGATTACAGTAAGGAGCTTTAATTTGAAACTATCTGCTGTCTGTCCTCCTTTTATTACAGTAAGGAGCTTTACTTTGAACTTATCTGGTGTCTGTCCTCCTTTGATTACAATAAGGAGATTTACTTTGAAAATATCTTGTGTCTGTCCTCCTTTTTGTTACAATCAGGAGCTTTACTTTGAAACTATCTTGTGTCTGTCCCCCTTTTATTACAATAAGGAGCTTTAATTTGAAATTATCTGCTGTCTGTCGTCCTTTTATTACAATAAGGAGCTTTAATTTGAAACTATCTGCCGTCTGTCCTCCTTTTATTACAGTAAGGAGCTTTACTTTGAACTTATCTGGTGTCTGTCCTCCTTTGATTACAATAAGGAGATTTACTTTTAAACTATCTTGTGTCTGTCCTCCTTTTATTACAATCAGGAGCTTTACTTTGAAACTATCTTGTGTCTGTCCTCCTTTTATTACAATAAGGAGCGTTAATTTGAAATTATCTGCTGTCTGTCGTCCTTTTATTACAATAAGGAGCTTTAATTTGAAACTATCTGCCGTCTGTCCTCCTTTTTTTTTTTTTCTTTAATTATTTTCATCAGTGAGTAATTCAGTTCAGTATCTACCTCAAGACTGCTGAAAATCCACCAAATGTTCTATCACATTTCCTGGATTCTGGGTCACCACAGAGGGCATGTTTAGCTTTATTCTCCAGGAGGTCATTTTTTTAGTGTTGTCTTTTTCCATGTCTGTAAACACCACCCCTGCTCTTCCTCTTTCCATTCCACATACCTGCATTATAGCCTTCCACTTTGATAAACTGCTTAATGTGCGAATATGATATCTGTAGAGAAAAGCTCCATTCTCCTGCATTTTACTGTCTATCTAATTAGATGGCTCCCTGTTCTGCAGCTCTCTGGGCTCATTTGCATTTCACAGAGAGATGATAGATCCAGATCTTTCTCTGGATCTCACATCAGAGCTCTGCTTCTTTGAGGTCTTCTGGCCTCTCACCATCAAAGCCCAAATTTCCTTTTCTCATTTCTTTTCTGATTTTGGTTCATTCTTTCTCATTTTCCTCTTCATAACTTTGCTACCTGAAAACTTAAAAGGGCTCCAAGTAGGTGTCACAAGTTGATGATTTAAATTAACTTCTTTGTTGTCATTGCTGTTAAATAGTTTTTTTTTGTTTTTTTTTTTTACTTTTTTTCACTCATATCATGATGGAGGCAGAGGTGAGCTTCAGGGGCACCTGGGGCTCCATGATTGAGCTGTATTCCACTGTGAGAATGTTTACATGCAATCCAACACTTCTTATCTAATATGGATATGACCCAAAAACATACCACAGTCCACATACTTTGTATAAAAGGTGTACTGTATTATTTTGGGTGGTGCACCAACTATTTATCTTCACATGAAATTTTATTACATTTTAATGTGTTGTTAAACATCTTGGTATATAATTTGTACTTATGCAATCAGGAGATAAGTCAATATTTAATTTCCATCTTGATTATAGCTATTATTATCTTGTTTTTTCCTGAGCCTCACAGTTTCTTAACCAGAAGTTTTTCACTCAATGTTCACATACTACTGGATTTCTTCCAGAGCTTTCTGCTGCAATAAACACTACAAGATGTGGCTAAAAGCTTGTCAAATGTGTCAGAAAGTATGAGTAACTAGAAAAGCACTCAGAGAGTGCAGATCTCTGCCACGGCAACTTTTTTATTTAAAGTTACCCCCACCACCAAGGAGGTTATGTTTGCACTGGGGTTTGTTTATTTGGTTGTCGGTTTGCAAAGTAACTCAAAAAGTTATGGACGTTTTTTTTTACGAAATTTTCAGGATTGGCCGGAAGTGGCTTAACTTAAAACTGATTAATTTTTGGTGGTGCCATCAAATCGGATCCGATCACCACCAAAAATTAATCAGTTTTTAGTTCGGCCACTTCTGACCAATCCTGAAAATTTCGTCAAAATCCATTCATAACTTTTTGAATTACTTTGTAAACCAACAAACAAAAAAATAAACAAACCCTGGTGAAAACATAACCTCCTTAGCAGAGGTAATAATGATGCCTAGGACCAGTGAACTCTGCAACTAGAAGGACTGAATAAAATTTGTTGAAAACTGTCTCCACACGTCTCCAACACTCCGGCTCACTTGGAAATGAGGCCCTATGTCCAAAATCCTGAACTATCACTTTAAGAGGGACAGACAAGTTCCAGCTTTGAAAAAATTAAGACAGTGAATATAGCACACATTAATGTGTTAAGAGCCCAGAAATTAACCTGTTCAATAACTTGGTGTGTAAAAGCAAAGAATTAAATTAAACTGTTAAGAGCTTGACAGCAACATACCTCTAGTCATCTTCAAAATAAAACAATTTTGAATTTTGAATCTCTCATTGAGTAATCATGATTGTAGTCTTCAATATTAATATTATGTCATATTATATAAATGATATACGTTATTTATAATTTAATAATTAAGACACTAAAATAATGTCGTAAGATTTCAGAAATTACTGTCTTACAACACAATGACTTGGTGTTAAGAGCATAGAGTTCATATTTTTGGCTTGCAATATGTAAAGTTTTCATGCTCTCAGAGGTTTGTGTGGATTGGGGGACATGTCCTCTTAAGATTCATAGAGACGCTGATCTGTCCCCCCACTTTCCCAACATAAGGAGACAAACATCACCTGTAAAACAGAGGATTTATGTCATTACAGCAGCACTGGGAGCCTAGCGTTTGTGTGTTTCAACTCATGGTGCGTTTGTGGTATACGAATGTTGGAATTTCCAAGCTCAAATCCAAATTTAAATCAGAATCCCCGTGATGACACATCTCCAACTTGGAAAGTGGGATTTATCTCACCAACCCAACATACGTACCTACAGTACTTACCTAAACAGTAGCAGCACCTGCTTTTTGTTTTTTTTTCGCCATATATTTGACCATAATTCAGTAAATGAACATCCTGTTGTATTATAAGGGGCTTTAAACTAATCACGATAGCTCCGTCCCCTATTTATATACAGTCTATGGATTAAAGCCCAAATTACACAAAAATAACTTACTGAGCTGAAATCATTGGCTGACATCTTGGTCCTCCCAGTTCAAAAATACCATCTGCACCCCTGCCTGCAACTGTGTGGAAACTTCCAAAGAAAAAGGGAATACCAGAGAAAAAAACTGCTCAGTGCTGGACAACAATGTAAGAGCTGAGTTTAAGTTGCCTTCAAAATAAAATATAGTAAATTGAGTCACTTTAAATGGATCAGTGAGGAGGAAGTGTCTTCACTGTTCAGACTGTGTGACTCAGGATGCATTTCCATAAACATATACAGTACCTGTTTCTGGCAGGATGTACTGTACTGTATACCTATCTATCTAGTTTATAAGACACCCCTTGATCCACTGGAAGCCATCATAAGGTGTGTGTGCATGAATGTGTGGTACTGCCACACTTACAGGAAATGAATGTCTAGTGCATTGAGACATATTTGTTGAATTATCAACACAACATTTTTACATGGCTCCAAGGTTTTCTGTCAAACTCAAACAAATGAGACAGCAGAGTGAAACAATGCTACCATCATGTGGTCACCAACCTTTATGAAGCCCTTCAGCCACTCTGCAGTGGCTTCCTCAGGCTTACGTATATATACGTATATACATATACGTATATATACATATATGCACATACATACATATACACACACACACACACACACACACACACATTAGCAAGAGTATTTATTTCAATGAAAAATACAATGCAAATCCTCATCTTGTGTTTTTTTTCCATTTATTTGTTCTACACTTGATAACAGTTGAGAAGCAGATGTGGGTTTTCATAAAATAACTCTCTAGCTGACAAAGTGCAGAAACGCGGACATCACTTGGAAAGAGCAGCATTTTTTTTGGCTCTTCGAGCTGCTCCGGACTTCCTCTTAGCTTTCGGCTTCAAGAGGGCATGATGGGATGCATTCCAGCCAGTGCTCTTGGCATTGGACCAACGACTGGAGGAGGCAAAAACACAGACGGACCACACAGTGATGCAGAGGAGTAAGTTAAGACGTGCAAACAGTGAACGTGATGAGCACAGTGGTGGCCCTGTGTGAACTCACCTGGTCCTGTGAGCGTCCTTCAGAGGACAGGCTTTGCGTTTGTGCTCCACGCTGCCACAGTTGAAGCAACCCTCCTTACCTGGACCAGGTCCACAGGGGTGGTCTGGGAGGGCACAGCGGCCACAGGACTGGCAGTGTCTCCAAGCTGAGAGGCAACACAATAATACAAATATGCATTTAATAGTAGTGATGTGAAAACAAGCAGGAGCCATGCACATCTTACTGCTACATCTGATGGGATTAAGTAGGAAAGCAGAAAGTAAATTATTAAAGTTATTAATTACAATCTTTTTAAGAGAGCAAGAACATGAGGGAGAAAACAAAAGAAAGATGGACTGTGGCCATTATTTTTTCAATAAAACTGACACTAATCAAACATGGACGTGTCTGTTGAAGTTCATTTCACATTTCAATTCATAACACGTACATGGTTTCACACATTTCTCACAAGCCGAGCAGTGCTTCCATTCCCGGCCGTCCTGCAGACACAGACAGACAGAAAGCTCTAACATATTCCTGTATTAGAGGATATATATAATGTATGTCATTGTGCTTTCATACCTTGGAAGGGCAGACGTTGCATTTATCGCAGTGTTTGTTGAGGGACAAGACGTATCTCTGACATATAGAGCAAAATCTAACAGAGAAGAGAAGTGAAGAGAAGAGGACCTTTTAACACCACGTTAAAATATCTAACTTACTTATTATGATTAAGTTAAGTAGTAGTACAACAACCTTTATCACTGTCTGATATTTTTTTCCATAAACAAAAGACAAGCTACTAAAAAAATAAGTAAGAGAAGTTGGTTCTGATAGAAAGCAGTCACATACCACAGAATAAACCTTCAGGTCAGACAGAAGGAGCAACACTATACAAGGCAGAAGGTCATGATGTTATGACTGATCGGTCTATATTCCTTAAAGTAAGGTCTTATTTTGTTATGGCTATTGAAACTAATGGCACTGCATTAACAATAACAAAAGAATGCCCTATGATATGTAGGCAAAATAATTCAACAGTATTTTAAAATTAGAAGGAAAATAAAAGCAGATTCATGCAACCCTGGAAAAAAGGTGCATTCAACTGGAAATGTTCTCTCTATACAGTGATTAATAAATCTATTATTCCACTACGCAGTGTCAGGTGTTTACCACCGCTGTCCTAAACTAAAAGTATTGCTGATGTAAAGGTTAATCCACCATTATGTTCAAGGTCTTTAATAAAAATAAAATAAAAATGATATCTTTAATGCTGAAATACAATTATTATTGTTATCCAGAAATGTGCAAATTTATTGTTTTTAAAAATAGAAGAAAAAATATCTAAGCACATCATTATTATTATTTACTGACTGAGATGTTAAATTGCAGTTATTTCCTGTGATTGCTGAGCAGAAAAAAGTTTTTTTTTAGTGGTTGTTTGTTATTCTGGATTAATTTCTGACTTCTCAGTGAATTCCAGTGTTCTGGATCAAATTTGGGTCTAAAAAGGTGAATTCAGTTTAAATTCCTCACTCCTGTTCAAAATGGTGAAAAGTAGTAAACTCTATGAGGAAGAAGGAGTCCAATTAAAGTGAAGGAGATGATGCCACATTCTCTCTAAACTGAGATAGATGTGAAGAAATAACAGCAGCTGATGGATCAGTCAGTGTGTTCGTACCTGTAGCCCTCCTCTTTGGGCAGGACCACATCTCTGGGTGTGATGTTAGTGAAGAGTCTGACAGGAGACTGCTTCCTGCCAGTCTTCCCATGTTTATACAGAGGATGGTTGTCATAGTCAACCTGGGAACAAACCCAATATTGACATTATTGTTTGAGTCCACAAGGCCAGACTTTATAGTCTAATAACACTACAGCAACAGCTACACAGCAAATCTCTCTCTCTACAGACAGAGCAGACCTCCACTACTGTTTGACACTGATCTAGGATCACTGAACCAGTCCACTACAATATTCCATTCATTATTGCCTTATTGTCTCATTATTATTCGTGCAGCTCTTGTGCTCTCTGAACAGTGGTCATGTTGGATTTAACTGATAACAATCAGCACCCTGTCAGAAGTCTGGCCATCTTGAACTGGACATCAAATTTTGCTCTGTATAGGGGTATGTGTGGTCATATTGAATCATATCAGTATGGGGTATTTGACTTGACATGCGTCATCCTTTCAGTAGGATGTAGCTGTTTATGTCGAACAGAAATTCTAGAGCTGGATTTAACGAGCTCAGTGGACAATAAATAGTGCCGAACTGAATGTAAAGGCCAGTGTTTCCTTCTGTGATCACTGGTTAACAATACAGAATTAATGCATGTGGTCAAAGTGATTGAGTCTTGTATAAATGTGCCTTCATTCCATTACTATAATTCATCAGGGATCCTCAACATTTTCCAGACCAAGGACCTCCAAACTGACAGTAAGACCGAGCAGGGACCCTGTTATATATACTGTATGTTGTATAACATTTTACATTACACTGGTGCTGGTGTCACCTGTAAACAGATTCTCTGTTGCATTCAATACTGATAATACTCAGGTTCATAATGTATTGGCAATGTGTATTTAAAGACATTTGAATTTGTGGCAAAGAAAATAGGAGTAATCCTCCTCCAAGTAGATTATGTTTTCACCAGGGTTTATTTATTTGTTGGTTTGTTTGTTTGTTGGTTTGCAAAATAAATCAAAAAGTTCTGAAAGGATTTTGACAAAATTTTCAGGATTGGTCAGAAGTGGCCTAACTTAAAACTAATTAATTTTTGGTGGTGACTGGATCTGATTCTAAGTGATCAAGGTCAAATGAAAGGTCATGTCATAGTGATGTATGGGAGATTTTGAATATATCTGAATGCTCCAGGGTGTACAATTTTCAGCCAATCATCACCTAATTTTGCATTTATCTAATATAGGAATCCAGAAGTTACCAATTCAGTTTGGTCAAGATCAGTAAAAGGTATAGGTCACCAAGGTCAAATATGCGTTTTTAAAAATAACTTCATGTAGGAAGGAGCTAGAGCAATGCAACTGCTCTCAAAATATCTGGAAAAGAATTTTCAAATTTTATTTGCAGTTTTACTGGTATTTTGGTGTTTTTTAAAATTCAAACTCAAATGTGACAAAATATGAAATAGAGAAAATAAATAAAAAGTACATGATATTACATGATATGTTAAATGTGGGTTTCAAGGTGCGTCAAAATCAACACATTAACTCTTCGGGGGTTGTGGGCTTGCACAAGTATACGCTCACTCAGAATGCTGCCTTGGTAGAAGTCTGCGTTTTCTGAGTGTTTTTCTAGTTTTTCAGCATTTACTTTTTAGGACCTGAAAAATATTTCACTTTGTATTCTGTGGCGAGTCTCAAAGGTGTTTAAACATACTCCATTCCTTCTCAATCTATATCTTTTATCTAAAAGTCTAAAGTCTATCTAAAAATAAAAAATCCAAACTTGAAAAGGACTGAAGACACAATGAGCTACAAAACTGCAGGGCTGCTTCTCTCAGTTCTCCGTCTCCAGCAGGGAGGTGGAACTGATACGTTGAGTTTCATATTTCCAAGTTGGAAGATCTGCAACATTTGTAGCCCACCCTTAATGTCGAGTCCTGTCTGAATTTTATTTCTTTTCCCTGCTGCACTGAAAACATACCAAACCATGACCCCATAACTGAGAAACACACCGAAACATCCACTTTACCACTGTACACCTACTTCTGAATCAGATTCACAGTGGACATGTATTATTAAAATGCATTTATTTATATTATTGGTTTCACCTGTTTGACAAATTTAAATGTCTGCTGTGAAAATGTAGTTTCACTCTTTCTCTGGTCTCCTGGAAGCACTGCAGTACAGTCTGAGCATCAAGTCTGGTTTTCATTCATATCTGCCTGCTAAATTATGTCTGTAATAATTATTAAAGAGCTGCCAGTGATGCATACCTGGTAGTCCAGCATGGTGAATGAAGGGAGACACTCCAGGATGCGAGGCTCAAAGAAATAAGGGAAGATCCATATCATGGGCATGTCAGTGTTAGCGCAGTCTGCACACAACAGTACATACATTAGCTCTTACTACTGGAACTTTACTTCTACCGATTTAGAAAAGACTGAAAGTAGCAAAAGCATTGACAGGTTTGGTAATTTCAACAGGTTAAAGCTGCACTAATTCATATTTTTGTATGAATGAAATGACTGCTGGAGAAGATCATGAAGAATTCACATTGTTCCCGAGAGCTGGTGGAGACCAAACCAAAGGAGTATGAATATTGAGCATGACTTGAAATTACCGTATTTTTCGAAGCTCCGGATTATAAGTCGTACAGGTCAAAAAATGCATCATGAAGAAGAAAAAACACACAAGTCGCATCGGATTATAAGTCGCATTTTTTGGGGAAATTTATTTTACAAAATCCGAGACCAAGAACAGACATTTCATCTTGAAAGTTCTAATAATAAAAAAAGTAGAATAAAAAAAAAAACAGGCTGAATAAGGTCAGTTCATACTGTAGAGGACTGAGAGGAATATCCGCTCCTCTCAGAGCTTTTACAGCAGAGCGCACAGCCGTGCTGTAGTTTAAAGTGAAATTGCCATGAATCGGAAGATCAGGGTCACATTTAACGTAACACATTACAGTTATTCAGCTACACGAAGCATGAACAACTCAGCCAAGAAGGAAGATGAAGCACCGCTTCCTCTTCCGTGTGGCTGCTGCTCGTTTACCGTTTTCGGCTGCATATTTCACCACTTGCAGCTTGTAATCTGCAGAATATGATTTTCATTTTTGATTTTGATTTTTCATTTGTATCGTTCTCAGTTGTCTTTAAGTTAATGTTTAAATAAATTTTCAGTGGTACAAGAGTAGCAGAAACTGGAACTACCTACAACTCACGGCTGTAGGTAATATTTACGCTATTTAAGAAGATGTGAAATTATATATTTTAATAAATAAGTCACACCAGAGTATAAGTCACAGGACGAGCCAGACCATGACAAAAAGTGCAACTTATAATACAGAAAAGGTGTGTAAATATTTAAGTGCTGCATGACATGAGAAAAACTGTAGAATACTGCAGTGATAATATAACTTATGATAAACTATCAAATCCTTCAGTATCCACTGTCAATTTCTCTCTGCTAACATAGACCAGAGACAGCAGTTTATGGACGAACTGGAAAAATAAATAAAAGCATCATTTCTTAGTGGAGCTTGTTGTTTCCTCATCAGGAGTTCCTCCAGATAAACTCTGATCAATTGATGTCTGCTGCACTGTTTTCATGCTACTTGACTGAACGTTAGCAGATTAGCTTTTAGGTACTCTTCCTATAGATCTTTGTGGTTGTGTTGAAGGTTGCCATGGAAATTAGTTTTTAGATTCCTCTGCATAGTGCCTGTGCATTTCATCTCTCTAGTATCCAAAATATTTCAAAACAAGAGACTAGCATACATATATTGACAAAGCCTGGCACACTAAACACCATTTATCACAGTTCAAACAGTCTTTTGCAGTATGTACAGTATATCACACACGTTGATAGCCTAATGCCGGTGAATTTTAGATATATTCAGGGTTCACACGAGTCCTGCAAAACCTGGAAAGAGTGCAAAATGATTGACCAATTTTCCAGCCATGCAAAACATGGAAAATGAGTAAAAAGGTAAAATATCCTGGAAACAGTTAAGTTATCCTGGAAAATTATTTATTCACTTTTCATGTTTTCCATGACTGGAAAATTTGTCAATCATTTTCCAGGTTTTCCAGGACGCATGGGAACCCTGATCATGCAGCCCTACGGACGTGTTATTCTGGGTCTGCAGCTTCTTGTGCTGCCCCCTACTGGCCAGAAACTAAATGAATTGTACTTGAAATAAGTGACCAAAGAAACTCTTGTGGAACCACAAACATCTCAACTGAATATATACCGGAGCTGAGCTGTCACTTGATAAACATGTGAAAAATATAAACTGACCAGAACTCGGCATCTTGCTCCATGTCTGTGAGAGCAGAGAGAATGTACTGGCCAGAGGCTTCACCAGGCCACCGAATGGAGGGTCAGCCACCATCACCACCTTCTGGTCTCCCTCCTGTTCTGTGAGGAAGGCCTGCAGGACGCCACTAGAAGCCTGACGAGAGGAGAAGCTGTGCTCTACTGAACTGCATGACGAAGACATGAAAAGCATGTTTTTACCTCTTACCTCCCCTTCAAAAAAGTGATGGTTGAACATGTTGTAGTGGCAGAATTCATCATGGTTGTAGAACTGAGCATATCTGAAAAGTGAGAAAACAATTTGCGTTTAAGCTTCAATGTTATATTTGGTTCAGTCTAATAACATCACGCTTAATAACCACAGCAAGTTTGAACTGTACAGGCAAACAAAGTTAGCAAATACACAAAGTTTGTATCCAGGAAACAATGAGGTGTGAATGTGAGAGCAGGCTGGAGCTTGTAGGACAGGAACACACCCTGTGTGCTTCTACCTGCACATTCTTTACAGGAGGAACAGCAGAGACGCCACACTAAGACACCGCGGGTAAGAAACATCAGAAATGCTAACATACAAATACAGTTTAGACGGTATATTATGAATATATTGTTGTTACAGCATGTAAATTGTAACTAGGTTTATGAATTTATATAGTAAGTACTCAGAGCTCTTTACACTACATGTCAGCATTCACACACTCACCCAGAATGCCATTCAAAAAGCCAACCTGCCACCAGAATCTGGTCTATTCACACACTGATGGGTCATCCTGCTGAGCAATTTGGGGTTCAGTATCTGGCCCAAGGACACTTTGACAGGGTTTGAACCACAGACCTTTACAGCTATGTCCGAGTTCTACAAACTGATGTCTTAGTAGGGAATAACTCATACTGTATATATGCAGAATACACCTAAAAGACTGGTAACCATGACAGAAAGCTGTGAGAATGACTTTGCTTCCAGTGGTTTGGTTGTTATTGACACAAGCTTCACAAATTTCTCAAAAACCTGAAGAACTGGTCTACTCTGCACAGCTAAAGCAAATATACAGAATGCACAGAGCTTAACGAATGTATTATCCCTCCACCCAGTGTAAGGTGAACTCAGCTTAAATTCCTCACCCCTGATCAAAATGGTGAAGAGTAGTGAACTCAGTGGGGAAGAGAGTCCAGTTAAATGTGATGATGCTAGAGGTGATGCTGCTGCTCTAATTGTTAAGCTCTATATAAAGGGAAGATGCTCTGAACAATGCAAATGGGGACCATCTGTCAGGCAGATGTTTCATATAAATTTGCTGTTTGGTTCAGTCCTCAGAAATGGCAGGCAAAGAAGCTTTATCTGCCAGTAACGGGCAGTCAGCACAGAGTGGTGCTGCAGTGCCCTCTGCAGGAAGCCACTCTGTACTGCAGGATGGACTGAGCTTCACTTCACTGGACTCAAACACTGACGAGGTCGTTCAGCCTTTCCCACGCTCTCCAAAACTACAAAAGAAGATAGCCAACACTGCGCAGCCTTCTCAGGTAAAACACACACACACATACACCATATGTTACGGGGACATTACCCTGACACATTCATTTCCTGACTTACAGTGACCACAACCACTATTTGCATTAACCTAGTCCTACTTTTAACACCAACCAAAATCTAACCTTACCCTAACCTTAAACCTTCACCAAGTCTTCACCTTTAAACGTAATGATTTACATTATGGGCCATGCATTTTGTCCCCATTCGTGGGATGAATATCTCATATATTTTCTTCATGATGGAAAGAATTTCACATACGGTCACAAAGATAAATAAGACTACTCGAATGAAAAATGGAAAGATCATGCAAAAAAAAGTACAAAAAAATCCAGGTTCAGGCACTCAAATTTGTTTTAAAAAAGTAAAAGGCTTTTATTTAAAGGGCTGGAGTCATTAATAACACAACAACATGTGTTGGCTTGCACCTTCTTCAGGGTGTGGAGACACAATTAAACACATAAGACTGTCGAAAATGTCTGAAAATGTTTAGCAATTAGTTGAATGAGTTTTGAACTATTGGTTGTGATGGTATTTTTGAACAAAATAACGATGTCTACCTGAGTTTAGACAATAACAACAAAAACAACGGAAGATTAAGTGTATGTTATATTTAGACTATTTTTACTGCTTTATCCTGCCGTTAGACAGCTCTTTCCTTCCTTCTTTCAGACAGTGAACCAAACTCAGTGAAGTCAGCAGATGACCAAGTGAGCTGTTTCACAAAATATTTTTAATATAGCATCAAATGGATATCAAATTTTTCTAAAGATGGACCTTTCTTAGGGCTGCAGCTAACAATTATTTTAATTCATCTGCATATTACTTTCTCCATTACTGAACTCGTAAAAAGCAGAAAAATGCTAAAATGATAACATCCTCAAATGTTCTTCAAACTTTTAACACCTGAGCCTTAAAATCTGTCTGTCTGGACTTTTTACTTTCAATTGTGTGAGTCTTTGTCTCTAAATGTGCAAAAAATAGAGAACAAAGAGGCTGCTTCACTGGCAGGAATGAAATTACCGTACCAACAATGATTGGCTGTAAAGAACAACATTGTTCAAAAGCCATTTTTTTCTTATAGCAAAAGCTGTTACATACGGTAATTACTGTAATCCGAAAGTGTGCATGTGCAATGTGTCGCTAATGACATGTTTGGTGTTAAAGACTTGATTTTTATTTTTATTTTTACTTGATATTTTATTTTATTAATCATGCAAGAACATCTAAAAATATCTTCTAATCAGTAAACAGCAATGTGAGTATTCTTCAGTTCCGGACAAGTTTTTTTTTTTTTACATTTTACAAAACAAAAATTCATCAGTTGAAAACTCAATCTCTCAGACATTGGAGAATAAATCCATCATGGGAGCAGACTGATGTGACCGGTTTATTTTCGAGTTATTTTCATGCCAAGGTGTTTGTAACTGTGACTGAGCAGGAACAGCTATCCAGACGTTTGGAGGAGCTGCAGGCAGAAAGATCCTGGACTGAGGCTCACATCCAGTCTCTGAAGAAACGCAAGGCAGATCTCTCAGTAAGATGCTCTGAATGCTTTAAACACACAGATATCAGACTGCAAGTAGTTTGATCACATACAGTGCATACTGTTAGCCTCACAGCACAACTGTCTAAGTCATATTTTGTGATATCTGCCTAACTCTACTCCCCTAACACTGATTGTTACGTACCCTAATATTGTGCATTATTGCTTGTCCTCAGAATGCTTATTACATAGGGCTAAGGTTAGGTTTAGACACTTGTTATTACATTTAGTAAGCCAATTGGCCTTGAAAAGCTTGAACATGAATATTGGCAGATTCAGTGTAGGCTGCTTACAATTTTAGAACCCCAAAACGAATTGTTACGTTTAGGAAAGTCAAACGACTTTGGTTATGTATGTATGTTTAAGTAAAACAACTTAAGTTATGTTTATGAAAGAAAAAAAATGTTTAGGAGAGTAAACAATGTTGGTTATGTTTAGGAAAGTAACATAATTTGGTTATGTTCAGGAAGATAAACAACTTTGGTTATGTTTGGGCAAGAAAAATAACTTGGTTATGTTTAGGAAAGTAAAACAACTTAACAATGTTTTGGAAAATGAAATAATTTGGTTATGTATAGGAAATTTTTTTATTATGTTTAGGAAAGTCAAACAACTTTGGTTATGCTTGGAAAAGTAAAACAATTTGAATTATGTTAAATCAAGAAACAAACCTGGTCATGTTTAGGAAAGTAAAACAAATTTGGTCTGTCTACGAAAGTAAAACGTCTCTGGTAATGTTTAGAGAGTGAAATAATTTGTTTATGTTCAGGAAAGTAAAACTTCACACATCTGTTCAAACTTATTATTAAAGTATGAATAAAAAGTTATTACGTGTTGCTGAAAAAGTTTTTATTCTTCTTTTCTGAAAACCTTGACATGTGACTCAGTTCTGCTAACAATTGACTTCTGCTATGAGGCTAACGACTCAGTTCTGCGGTGAGGCTAACGATATGCTAATCCTCATGCTCTCCATGTTCCTCTCTGTAGAGGAGCACTGAGGCAATGAAGCAGCAAGTTCGAGAGCGCTTCGAGAACATACGGTGCATCCTGGAGCAGGACGAGCGGGTCGTCCTGGACTCTCTGGAGTTGAACCTGAGACAGACCAGGACTAGACTGGACCAGGTTCTGAAGAACTGGAATCTCCACCAGGACCAAGTGACAAGGAACATCAGCAGCATCAAGACAGCGCTGAGCGACACCAGCCTCCAGGCAGAGAAAGAGAAGGTCTGGACATGAACTCAGTTTAACAGCACAGTTACTGAAGCTGCTGTCTTTAATCAGTATTTCTGTTTGTCTCACCTCAAGGGTCAGTGTGAGAACGTGAGGTAAAGCACTGCACCATTAGATGAAGACTTAGCAGCTCTGCTTCACTCCTTCATCCATGTCTAATTCTAATCTCTGTGATCACTTTCATAGTCTGAAGAGGGCAGATGCCTCTGAGGAGGACATTCGACTGAACGAAGAGAGATTTGAAAGACTCCTAAAAACAATGTCCTCCATCTCCAAACAGCTGAAGGCTCAGCTGCAGAGGAAGACTCTCCTGTTAGGTACGGAAGACTTCTCCTCCCTGAGCAAGCTGGTTCATTTTGGGCAGCAGGGTTTTAAATGAGTAACATCTGCAACTATTAGTCACCACAAAAGAAGAGACGACAATGACCGTTTACATGCACACTAATATTCCATAAATATTCCAAAAATAAAAAAAAATACATTAAACATTACGAATACATGTTTTTGGACATGCACAAATATCAAGACATTGCCTGCATGTAAACTGGAGTACTAGTGCAGCGCTGCAACAACTAATCAACTGAATTAGACCAGATTAATTCCAAAAACCATCATGGTGTGAAATAAAATAATAAATTTTACTACCATCATTATCAGCCAAGACTCAGGAGAAATATGTAATTGGGAATTGGGTACTAACGCTTTCTCATAATGCTACCTTGTGAATAAGAAATATGTGCAGAAGGTTTCATTCAGTTACATTATTACAATTTTGTAAAATATAGTTTCTAAAATTTGAATAAATGCAGTGTGAAGGAAATGTCTTTGGCAAAATATAAATAAGAAAATTATGAGAATGTGTGTGAATTAAGACATACACTATATTGCCAAAAGTATTCGCTCACCCATCCAAATAATCAGGATCAGGTGCTCCAGTCACTTCCATTGCCACAGGTGTATAAAATCAAGGACCGAGGCATGCAGACTGCTTTTACAAACATTTGTGAAAGAATGGGCGCATAGTGTGAAGCGGTCGCCAACTTTCTGCAGAGTCAATCGCTACAGACCTCCAAACTTCATGTGGCCTTCAGATTAGCTCAAGAACATTGTGCAGAGAGCTTCATACCCAACCTGGTAGAACACCTTTGGGATGAATTAGAGCAGAGACTGAGAGCCAGGCCTTCTTGTCCAGCATCAGTGTGTGACCTCACAAATACACTTCTGGAAGAATGGTCAAAAATGAGGGAAATCGATATTAAGAAATTCAAAAAATTTATAACATAGCAGAAGAAAAAGTATTGCGATATGTTGCCAAATCAATATTTTTTCCCACCCTAGTAAAGACAGAAGATTTCACATATTCCACATGATTGCTTTCTTCTTTTGTGTGTGTGTTGTTTTTTTTTTAAATAAGATGCTCAAAAAAAGCTTTTTGTATAATTAATCACCAATACCTCAAATTAATAATCAACAGATCTAAATAGTCATTAGTTGCAGCCATATATTAGTGGATTATTTATTTCCATTAGGCATGTAAACAGCTTAGCAGGAATATAGTCTTTTTTGGAAAAAAATGTGCAATATTGTTGCATGTACAGTAAATGTAATCACTGCTGGCTAAAGATCAGGATCTATGGCTTGTGTTTCATTTCAGATTCCCTCCCGACAGTGATCGACAGGCAGACCTGCCACAGCCTGATCACAGTGACCTCAGAGGGAAGAGGAATGTCCTTCTCAGGTTCCGCTGGCTCGGCTCCAGAGCATCCCCTCCAGTTTGATAAAGTGTGCTGCGCTCTGGGCTCGTCTCCGGTCAAAGCTGGTCAGAGTTACTGGGAGGTGGACGTACGCTGCTGCTCTGCCTGGGCTGTGGGTGTCGCCTATGCCAGCCTGGAGAGGAAGGGCCGGGACAAGGGCAGCAAACTGGGCCGAAACAGGAACTCCTGGTGTGTTGAGCTTCGGAGCGGCCAGCTTTCTGCTTGGCACAACGACCGGCGCGTGGCGTGCCAGGGTGTCGGGCCGGCGCCACCGACCAAGGTGGGAGTATGGGTGAGCTACGACAAGGGCCAGCTGATGTTTTACGACGCAGACAGCATGGTGGTGTTGCAGAGGTTCTCAGCGGCTGTGACGCCAGTCTTCGACAGGGCTCATCACCAGTTCACTGAACCTCTGTACCCCGCCATACGCTTCCTGAGACCACCAGAGAACCAGGTGTGGCCAAATCACCTGGAGCTCTGTCACCTCAACACTCCATGATACTGAGTCTGAGATGTGGACTCTATCTGAACGTCTTGCTAACGATGATGTGTGCATGATGTGTGCAGACTTTTCCAACCATGTACAGAGCTTAACGAATGTATTTTTGTGTAAATGTATTATGTTTAACACCACTGTCTTTAATTAACAGTATTACTGATTAGCAGAATATTTTTAATGTTTCTGTAATGGTTAATCCACCAGTATGTGCAAGCTCTTTAATCAAAATGATACATTTAATGATAAAATATAATTTTTGTTGTTATCCAGGAATTTTAAAATTTACCGTTTTAACTATATTATTATATTCTAATTAACTATCATTTTGCAGAGAAAAAAATTCACTTTTTATTTTATTCTATAGGCCACATCCACATAAAGAATAGTAAAAATATTCTATTCATGTAATAATTGTATTTAATTAACATTTCATTTGCAATTAAAAACATATTTTTATTCCTTTTATTTAGTACATATTGTAAATATTTATACTTTCATTATTACTTATTCTATTGTGTCATTGCTGTTGTCTATTATTTCTCTATTACTGTAATTTGTTTTCAAATTTCCAATTTCCAATTGGAGAAAAATAAAAAAATAAAATATTTTTTGACTGAGATGTTAAATTACAGTTATTTGCTGTCATTCCTGAACAGAATGTGTTTTAGTGGTTGTACTGAATTCATTTGTGACTTCTCAGTGAAATTTGGGTCTAAAAAGGTCAATTCAGTTTAATTTCCTCACTCCTGTTCAAAATGGTGAAGAGTAGGGAACTCAGTGAGAAACAAAGAGTCCAGTTCAAGTGAATGAAGTGATGCTAGAGGTGATTCTCTGGATAAACAGATAGCAGAATGCACGATGAAAAAAGGTCAGACAAACTTACCTGAAGTCAATGTCCAGCAGCAGACTCTGCATCTGCTCATGTTTCTGCTCTAGGTTTCGCAACTTGATCAGCTCCTGAAGTCTGGCACAAACAACAACAACCAAAAAAAAGAGTGCTTTATTCCTAACACACCAACAAAGCAGTAAACTGAATGTAAACAGTGTGTGTACGCAGAAAAGTAGCGAAGGTTTGCAGATTCTATTTGTTGACAGGTCTGGTAGGTTTGAGAATTATAAAATCCTGACCACTACAGTGTAAAATTATAGCGCCATCATGTGACCCAAATATTTCCAGTCACTCCATAAGACTGTTGTTATGTCCAAATGTCAAAATGCATTTAAAAAAGATGTATGGAATTTTCAAAATTCACAAATGTTTTTCTCTGACGATGGGTTGGTCTAGCAGCTATCTGACAGCACTATTTCAAAGATTCAAAGATTTTCAAAGACTCAAAGATTTTTGTTGTCATTGTATTTCTACAATGAAATTTTGGTGGCACTTAAAACTAAACAAAACAAGACGAAACAAATGAAACAACAGCTTGACACATTACAATAATATACAATAAATAACACTGGGTTCAGCAGAAACTCAGGCCGTTTTTACACATGTTGGAGCACCTACTGAGCCAACCCGAGACCGATCTTGGTGAAGCTTCATTTACTTAACTGTTAGCTCGGCCCCTGTTCACACGCGCCGTGGTCCAGTTGCCTTAAATGTCGCACCATAAAAGTCACATGAAAAGTCAGCTGACAAACTTTTTCCCATAACAACGAGCAAAGTGAGAAATGGAGAAGCGTTTATGTCGACGAACCATCACGGTAGTAGAGCACGACCTTAGTGTGGAAGGACCCGCTCCGGGTGCAGCTGTTTAGTTCGGCACAAAGTGCTGCAGTTGGGTTCACACTGACCTAAAAGCGCCGCTCTCGGCTTGAGAGGCCATTTAGGTCGACCTAACCGGTGTCAGTGTGAAAACGGCCTCAGTCTGTCGGACCTGATCTCAAGACCAGAATGTCACAGGTTCAAGTCTCCGCATGGACAGTACTTGTCCATGAGAGACTTGTCTAGAGTGCGGACTGGTCCCATCAATCTGACATCTCTCCATTCAATCAATGCATGTGTTATCTGCATGTTTCAGAGAGAGTGAAAACATTAATAAAGTATATCTTCTTTATTCTAAAAATCAACCTTCACAGTAAGGGTATAGGCGATATGAGCAAAAAATAATATCTTGATATTTTGGGGGATTTTGGCGATAGCAATAATCAGTTGATATCCTTTAAAATGTGCATTTTTAGTGCTGAGAGTGCTCAAAAACTCATTTTCCGAGTGCCCAGTGGTGTTAACGTTGAATTAAAAGTTGAATGTATTTCCATGCCAGAGAGCTAGACCCACGTCTCGCTGCTTTAACTGTTTCAAGGAGGATGTTAGCCAGAGGTCATGTGATCATGTCATGTGACCACACTCAGTATCTGGTCTTTGAGTGTGCACTGTGTCCTGCATGTTGGCCTGCGGTGGGGAATAAAAGGGTTTGCAGGAGAACAGTGTTTCTAAATCACAGTCACATCATTACACCAGCCACAGTTCACGTAAAAACAGATACCTCCACCTTTCGACTTGCCGGAGAGTAGTGAGTCCCAGTCGGCTCTGTAGATTTGGAATCCTGCCAGCTCCAGTGCAGAACACGGTATTAATGCACAAAGCCATGTCTCAGTGAAACCCTAACCGCCCTCCAAAGCCGCTGTTGTGGTGTCCGGGGGCCACGGCAGAGGAGGCGCACCAGCCTCTCCTGCCTCTCCTGCGGTGCTTCGCTGCCCGTACAAAGGTGAGCGCACCTTTGGCCAGTATTTGTCCAGTATTTCCACAGCGATGCTACACCATGTAGTAGGTGGATGTGAGGAGTTTCCACGTGTGTTGCAATATTTTTGGCGAAGTAGCCTAATTTAAATACTCGATAATGGAAATTTGCACATCGTCAACACAACAATGACGATATTATCGCAAACGACATATATCGCCCACCCCGACTTCACAGTAGATTCACGTAGATAATACTGGTGGCATAATATGGCTGCACTATCCCTTTAAGACACGACGGCCCATCACAATTTAAATGAATATTCTGGTATCTTCCATCTGCCTCACCTGGGCGTGCCCACACACAGCACCTTCCTGTAACCCAGAGCAGCCAGGGTGTCCAGCAGGAAGTGGGAGCTGCGGTCGGTGAACAGGTACTGGGCGTTGCTCTTCTTGTTGTCTAGAGGACGGAGCAGGGCGCTGGGCCTCCTCAGCTGAGCCACGGAGACGGCCGTAGATCTGTGAGCAGAGTGGGCTTCATGCTCTGCTGGCAGCAGCAAGAGCTGGCAATCCTGACAGAACTTCTTTTCATCCAGTGGGAGGGAGGCAAACTTTCTGAACCTGAGGGACAGCGAACACACCTTTCAGAACGTGACATAATATTAATATGCTCACTTTCTGTATGGAGGTTCAGCATGTGGTCAATCTGACAATACAACCACTTACATTCTGTCAAAAATAAATAATTCAGGTACATAATGTTTTGACTATATGTGATTTTGACCTTGTTTATCAGTCAACATATAAATACAGGTATATACAAGACTCAGGTAGCCTAGGAATTAGGAAACACTATGACATCCACTGCAGTGTGTTTCTACCTGCTGCAGTACTCCTGCCGGCTGGTCGGAGGTCTCTTGGACTGGTTCTCTGCTTTTCTGGCCAAAAGCCTCGTCTCTGACACCTCCGAAGCAAAGGAATAAAAGACATCTTTACTGTCACTGTTGCTTCAAAATGAATAAAATAGGATGAAATGAGTAACACAGAGGCAGCTGTAGCTCCATCCACAAGGATCTGAGTTGGGAATCAGAGGGTTGTTGGTTCAAGTCCAGCATGGAACAAGTAGAGAGTGTGGTGTGGTAGCTAGAGAGGTAACAGTTCCCACTCCTGGACACTGCTGAGGTGCCTTTTAGCAAGGGACTGAATCCCCAACTGCTTGGGGGCACAGCCTGCACACCTGAGGAGCTCCAGTGTTCAGGATGAGAGCTGATGAGATGTTGTCTTTGTGGGGCATTTACCACAAACATGTATTGAATTGATGTGACAGTAATGTCACCGGATCAATCAGATACCAGACATGTGTCAGACTACCTACCTTTTCATCGGCCCACTGAAAAAAGTTGCAGTCTTTCCTGTCTCTGCAGGCGGAGCAGGCGTAGAACTTCCTGCCTTTCTCTCCTCCTTTGCTAACTTTTTCAAATAGCAAGGTTGGACCTGCAGAACACATGGTGGATTGTATTTAGCTACATTATGCCTAAATGCAATCATACATAGCTTAACAAATGTATCAGAGCAGCAGCATTACCTCCAGTATCATCTCCTTCACTTTCACTGGACTCTTTCTTCCTCACTGAGTTCATGACTCTTGTCTATTGTGCTTTGATATTTTTTCAGATTTTTTTTGTAAAACAGTAAATTTGAAAATTCATGGATAACAACAATTATATTAGTGTAAACAAATAAGTTATTCACACGGTCAATCTCTGTCAAAACACACCCTATAGCTTAGCGTGTCGACATTTTAGATGACATGTTTTGTTATACAAGCTGTTTTATATTTTTATCCATACGCCGAATTTTTATAGGACTTCATACAAATTCATTCATACAGTGGCAGTGTGTTTCATTAATGTACATATAAAATAATCCAAACAATGTTCACATGGAGGACTTCCCAACGCAGTTTGGTGCTGGGCTGTTGAGGCATTAAGGCTTACCGTGAGGACAACATGGCGCCGTTTTTCCGTCCTCTGGGAGAATAACTTCTACTCCAAAGCTGCCATCGTGAGGCGCAATCACATCCATGTTGTAACACTGTTCATTTATTTTATCATAAACTTTCTAACACGAGAGTTCAGCACATGAGTACAATCGCTGAGTGCCTGCAGGAAACCATGCTGTTTGTAGTCGCGAAGTGGTCGCGCAGATTTGACGTCATGAACAGTGCCGTAAAAATAAAAATAAATAATAAAAATAAAATAAAATTGGCATAAATCAAAACCATACATCCACGAACCAGCTGCTTTTTAAAACTGTTGCTTATTTGTCCACTGATCATAAGAAATGAATCAATTGAATTAAAAAAACAATAGTGAGCAAACTTCACCCCTTATAAAATGACTATAATAATAAGATATTAACAGAAATTAAGAGTTTTTATGTTGTCAAAATGTTAGTAATATGTTTATTAACTTACTTTTTACAGACGTATCCTGTGATTTGTTATTAATTTTTTTAGATGATTCAGTGTTGAATGTGGATGTATGTTTCTTGATACATTTCTATAGCCTACATACACTTTGTTGGCATGGTATTTGTAAAATCACCATTATAACACACTATCTTAAACCAAATGAATAATTCTGTTTTGTGCTGAAGTATCTTTTCCATTTAGGATGTGTCAGGTCCTATTTAAATAATATTTATCCAGTTCATTCTATTGCAGCACTGAAACAAAAACAGCAATCAAAGTACAGTTGTGCCACTGCCAGTCCCTTTCACAATACACTTTGTTGACACTGAACAGGCTTGTAGTCCTAAACGAGCTGCACTGTGTCTTTAGAATGGGCCTTTTCTCACTGAAAAACAACAATCCCAATGTCTGCCACAAGCAGCGCAGTGTGCTCTCTGCTGGATGCTGAACAACAGTCTGTGGACAAGACCTGCTGTCACCTCACACCACACAGGAAGCGCTGGGTTTGCCTATTCAACATAAAAGCATATGGCTGGATGTATGGATGGATAGGTAGATAGATAGATAGATAGATAGATGTACTTTATTGATCGCGAATGTGGAACTTATTGTGTTAAAACAGCAAGTTACAATAATATAAAGTATAGTCCGACATATAGGCGTAAAAATACACCAAAAATTGCCTTCGGGGAAATTGCAATTTTTATAATATGTATATAACATACCACAAATTTATTTGTTGTCATACACAGTAGTGTAAAAAAGGTGATTTAAAAAAAATAGAGATTTTTAAAAAAGTATATACAGTGCAAATAGTACAAAAATGCATGCATTCATTATATAATGAATGAAAATAAGGAATAAATGAAGAAATATTTATTAATGGAATTAACAATAATTGATAGATATTTTTATTAAATAAAAATACTAAATAAATGAGGAAGGAAGCTGTGTGCTGCAGTGTGGTTGTGACAGAAACTATGGGCTGCTTACAATAGACTGAATGTTGAACTTTTACTTTGACACGCTATACCGGAAACCCAAACCCCTCTTCCACGTAAATTGACCGTAGTCCCGTTCCTCCGCCGTGCCCACACCCAACCTGACTGACGTGTGTGGAAGCAGCGCAGCTCCGCAGTGTGTCTGCGGGACAGTGTCTGGTCAGTGCGGCTGTTCGGGGCTCTCTCTGCGGCAGCAGCAGCTAGGAGCAGCCGCTCGCTCTCTCTCCAGCACCACCCTGTCTACACCCCCTCCTGCATCTCCATTCATTCTGCTGCTGCCAGTGACGGTTGCGCTCTGCGGCGACTGGCATCCTCCACCCATGCACTGTCACTGAGGATAGTGGCTTATTGACTGTGCATCATCTGAGTGGAACCATGAGCAGCACTGGTAAGACCGCTTTTTAATTCTTAATAGCCCAAGGAAGAGGAGCATGGCTTTCAGTGTGTCTGTGTTGATAATCAGTCAGTCCTAATTTACACAATCAGTCACCTGCTGCAGCACAATAACATCCCTCTGTGTCAAACGTTGATAACCAGCCCACTATAGGCCTACATGTTGTTATGAATATCTACGCACACAGCAGCACTTTGCTTACTGCAGGGCTACTGAGGCCACACTCCCTACATTTCATTTTTCTGTTTAACATTTTTTTTTAGCATACATGCTCTATTATGACAAATCAAAATATTTTTATTTCTGTTTGGATGTGACAGTTTGTTTAAATTTCCAGTTAATTCTAATAAATTCCCATACATTCCCATTCTATTGTAATATTTCCCAAATTCCCTAGGTTAAATTCCCATGTAAAGTTTTTGGAAATTTACCAAAAAATATGCTAGAATTTGCTATAATTTAATTTTGAAGATGTGAGCATCAGCAGGATATGTAGTTACTTGTGTTGGTTTGTTTCATAATAGTAGTGTTAGTATTAGTAGCAGTAGTAGTAGTAATAATAGTGATATGTGTTGATAACAGCTATAGGCCAACATTTTGTTATCATACGTGCTAATGAAGGCATCAGAATGCATCATAATGTGTGAAGCTACATGGTAAAATGAATGTTATTAGACAGGATATGATGGGAACACCCACAGTGGGTTTCATGTCACATCTGTCTTTGTCCCCTGAGGACAAACACAGAGACTAGTTTTCATCTGAAGTGCTGTGAAGTCCTGCAGCAACAGAAAAACAAGTTTGCTTTATATGCAAATAACATGTAACAGCTCAATAACATGGATCATATTTCTAGGTTAATGTGCAGTTGTACTTAGAATACCATGAAAAATAATGTCAAATTAAGCTTACTAATGATGAGTTCACATTTTTGCTATGAACTCCCAAAGCCCTTAGGTAAGACCACATCAGGATCTAGTTACTGTTGACTCTCATGGAGGATATCAGAAAAGCAGAAATTTATTCTAATATATATTTGTATGTATGTATGTATGTATATATATATATATATATATATATATATATATATATACACACACACACACACACAATGTAGTGTGTGTACACATCATACACGTATATATATGTATGTATATGTATATATATATATATATATATATATATATATATATATATATATATATATATATATATATATATATATATATATATATATATATATATATATATATATACACATAGATATGTGAATCAGGTGTTTCGGTGTAAATGCAGCATAATATAGATCATGCAAAGGAATGCTCCCATTGGTTTTACAAAGTCCAGTCAACAACCAAAGAGAAGAAATGTCTGGGAGCAGAGATTAGAGGCCATTGGACGGCCCCTGGTTTTAATGAGGAGACCCACTGATGCTCTTGCAGCACTGCTGGACCTGTTAATGAGAGTACTGCAGTCTGTCTGGGAGTCAAGCAGATGGAAAAATTCACAAATAAACTGCAAGTAAAAGAGACAAACAAGAGACAGTTTGTCTGGGACACTGTCTTTATGTTTGTAGTGCCTTTTAAAGTTTGACCTATGTGAGTGAGCATGAGTAGAAAGTGAAGTTCAGATTTCTGTCTGACTGGATGATTTATGGTTGCAAACCATTTGAATTAACAGGATTTTATGGGAATAAACAGGAATAAACTGGGAATTTATAATGATGTATTTAAATACAGTAGGGGAAAGTATATTGTAGTATAGTTTTGGCTAAAGCAAACCAGATTTAATGCAAGTACACTTGAATATCTATGATATTACTTGATCACATAGCAGCACTTCCTGTACTGCAGGGCTACTGAGGCCACACTCCTTTTATTTAGCAGAGATGCTCTGTTGTGACAAATCAAAATATTTTGTTTAAATTCCCAGTTAATTCTGATACACTGACATTGTGATGGCAGTGAATTTTTGATGTATTGTGCAGTCCTACTGAGCTGCACTGTATATAAGAACTGGACATAGCCACTGTGACATTGTGGGCTGCTGTTTTGAAACCTCAAATTTGCATTTTGACTGTTGCCATGTTGTTTTTTGGAACCGGAGGTGATCGTATTTAGACAAGGGGGAGGAACATAGTGTGTAGTAAAGCCCTGAAGCATAACCCACATTGATAGATTTGATTGGATTAGAGTCAACATTCTTCTCATCACATGTTACAAGCAAAAGGTAACAAAGTGCAGATTGCATCCAACCAGACACGCAAAAGAGCAGTAATAGATAAATAATAACGTATATGTAATAAAAATAGACATATGATAAGACTATAGACACATGCCATCCATATGAGTGTAAGTTATGGAATGATACTGTTTGTAAGTATTTCCAGCAGATACATAAGTACATATTACATAATAAAATATAACATTTAATGTATAATATTGTAGTCTAAATATTGTACAGAACTGGATAATAGCAAGAGATTCAAGATCTTTAAAATCATTATACTGTAATAAAATGTAATAAATGTAAAAAAAAATAATGCTGTAATAAAAACCATGGAAATATAATGAAATACACATTGTATATGACAAGGAAAGTATGAAATAAAAATGCAAGATGAAAGTGGACTGTTTCTGTCAGCTGACAAATTAGGACATCTTTAACAAAGTTGAGCTGTGATCCCAGAGTCTGGATTTACTTGGAGATCACATCGAAAAATGAAATTCATTCTTTATTTGTTGATCGTACAGACTTGTGGAGGCGGCGTGATGGCATGGATCAATGAAGTATAAAAGTAAAAAGATGCTTCTACCTTTGAGAACAAACATTAACTGTGTGTTTCCAGGTGTATCAGTGTGGTAGTTGAGTGAAACCTTTGCATGATATTGTTTACCTGGTCCAACCACAGGAGTGGTGCTCTCCAGTTTAAATAAAGCTCTCAGAACAGGCTTAGCCTGAACACACCCTGACAGAAATCAACGTGCAGGCCAGTCTGCATTCTTTCATATCCAGAAAAATGCTATTACACTTCTGTATTTCATGAACTGGGTAGTTGCCAGGTGCCTCCTTATAGCTGAGACATATGAAGCCCCTTCATTACAGGAGATAATTATCAGTGACTAGTAGGGATGGTAATCAAAGAAGAGCCTGTTAACTCCAGCTGTGATTAGAAGAAGTGTGATCAATACTGATCCGCAAGCTGTTTTCTGCCTATTTGAGTACTGTTCAGCTTAATCTAGTCTGTACTTACAGCTTTAATTTATAGCAAAATTATCAGGGCTGCCCATTAACAAAACTTTTTTTTAATCGTTATTAATCACATTTTTTATTGCTCGGTCATTTATTTTTTTCAGATCATATCATCAGTGATTATCTGATGAGTGATGTCAGCTGACAACCATCCAATCAGAGTTGGTCTCTTATAAATAAAATGAAAAATAAAATGAAACATGCTGTTTTTCTCCAACAAAATAGCAACATGATATTAAAAAAGAAAACACATACGCTTCAACTTGAACCTAATGGTGAGTAACATGTTAGACAGCCCTAGTGTGTACATATAATTTAAACTGAAATTGTGATCCACCGTATTGCAACACCCCATTTCCAGATTTGTCATTTAAGAACAGTACCATCGTCTTACTAACAGTATCTTGCAATAATAGGCTGCTAGAATTATTTAGTTACAACCCATATAAAGGTATATTTTTTTCTTATATTTCTTATAGTTATATTCAAATATAACAGAACTCAAAACAGCCCAAGGAACAAAATTGTTCCTTTATCGTTTCCATCAGGACCTCATTCTGGTTATGTTGCAATAGTCCCAGAAGGTTTAGACTGAACATGTTATGTTGCAATATGTTTGCACTTACTTAAGATTTATGTGTTTTCTTACTGTCAACAAATTCCATGAAAAAAGCTACAACAACAACATTTAGCTCAGTGTACTAAGTCACTGCAGAACATTTCAAAATGCAGAGAATTACTGACATTAGTCCCAGCTGAGCGCTAGCTATAGTGAGTCATTACAGGCAGCCACAAACACATACTGTACATGTGTGTGTTTTGGCAGCTCTGTCCCGTTAAATCATGTGTGTCACAAGTCACTCGTAGCAGCAGTGTTTTGCCTCCAGGGTGGGTGTGTTTCACTGTGTGTTCTCTGACAGAAATGATGATGTATGAGTTTACACATGTGCTGTTTGTCATTCAGGAAGTGTTTACTAAAATACTGTTATGTCTCTGCAGAGGTCATCTGTGTGTGTGTGTGTGTGTGTGTGTGTGTGTGTGTGTGTGTGTGATTCAAGTCCAGGCCTTAACAGCCAATCAGTGTGCTCCATCTGGTGTATATGAACAGAGCTTAACTCTTTGAGTGCCAGCTGTTTTTAAAAAAACAAAAGTGCCTTGTTCCAGCATTTTTGTCCATTTTGAGTCATATCTCTAGACCCACATAATATTTTGTACTATGTCTCTGAAAACACTGAACAGCTCAAATGAAAGAAGAGACTCTCTATTTCATCATGAAAAAAATGTTTGTTTTTACCTTGTTCCATTCTTGTTTTATCAGAGGTAGAGTAGAGGACACTTTCACCAAAATCACCACTTTTTGTCCAGATTCAGTTTTGCTCTCTAATCTCGATCGTCTCCACTTCCTGCTTTGATCTCTGTGGTGTATACCGTCTCTTTATGCTTCAACTACAAATCCCAGAAGCCCCAAAATTACTCTTTCTTTCTCACTGAGTTCCCTGCTCTTCACCATTTTGAACGGGAGTGAGGAATTTAAACTGAAACTGAATTCACCCTTTTAGACCCAAATTTGAGCCAGAACTAAAATGCATTTTTCTGTTCAGCAATGACAGGAAATAACTGGAATTCTCTGAGAATTCGGCATCAATTCTGGTCCCCCCTTTTACAATACCACAAATAGTTCCTCTAATGTCTCATATTGGTATGTAAAGTAATTTTTCATGTCCTTTTTATCCTAGGTGGTCTTTACACTATTGATCCGGTGATCTTGACACACGGAGACGCGTATTTGTCCATGACTCCGCATCTTTTTTGAAAACGGGTCTGCAGGTGGATATCTGGGTATTCGTCTTCATGCCGTAGTTGGTGTAAATAGATGAGTCCGCAAAAGACAGTGACGTCATGGCACCCCTCCTCCTCCCCGCCCCCAACCTACGTAGTCACAGACACAACAACAATGGCGGTACCCGAGCTAATTTTCTTTTTGTTCCAGCAACTACTGATCCTACGACTTTTACACCAACAACAACAGCAGCAACAACACAGGCTACGGCAACAACTACAACAACTAGTGCTCATTCAGAGACGCAACATGTTACGCGTGCACAACTTGTCATGGAATCCACCTCGGAGCAGAACCAGACGGGCAACATGTAAATACTCTAGCCGAGGTACAATACGATGTGTAAACAGCGATACATGTTTTGGTGCCGACGCCAAGACAATACGGGGCCCCGTATTGTCTTGGCGTCGGCACCAAAACATGTATCGGACTCATCTATTTACACCAACTACGGCATGAAGACGAATACCCAGATATCCACCTGCAGACCTGTTTTCAACAAAAATGCGGAGTCACGGAAAAATACACGTCCCCGTGTGTCAAGATCACCGGATCGATAGTTTATTTTACCGGTGTCTTACAAATTCGTTCTCGTGTAAAGACCATCATAATTTTAATTTTTTTTTTTTTTTCTCTCTTTGGTAGCAAAACAACAAAAACTGTGTTGTCTGTCCAGTCCCATCCTGCTTGTATAGAGCCTGAGTAAATAACTTTTTTTTAATTTATTTTTTTTTTGTTGAAATTTTTAAATATTGTGTTTCACAGTTGCTCTAGTTGTGTAAGCCCAGATGGCTCAGTGAAATAACAGTGGACTCAGCTGATGGGCAGATCCAGACTGCAGTCAGGCTAACAGTCAGCCTCCACTCTCCTTACTGGGATAAATACTGGTTGACATCACCGGTGCTAAGCTGCTACACACACACACACACACACACACACACACACACAGTAGTAATTAAGCCTGCTATGTGGTGTGGGTGTGTGACATTTCCCTGCAGCATGGGAATTTAATGGAGGCAACTTGTGATTGTGATAAACCAGTCACAGTGATGAACATTCAAAGCCTTTAACCGACTCTACTATATTATTATATTACAGTATATGTACAGTATATATAATACATAAAAAAGTTTACAGTTTACAAAATATTTTTAATGTTCTGTAATGGTTAATCCATGTGCAAGCTCTTTAATCATCTTTAATGATAAAATAAAATTATTGCACATTATTTAAAATTAATGGAAGCACATTATTATTATTTTTTTTATTGAGATGCTAAACTCACTGAGAGTCCAAATAAATTTTATTCCCAAAATATATGTGTTTTCTTGATTTTATTACAGGTGGTCTAATCTCAATCAAAAAATAATAATGACGTGCGTTCATTTTTTTTCTAATTTTTTGTAAAATAGTCAATTTTATTTCAGTCAATTGTTTTCATTCTTTCCTGTCACATGCTGCTCTTCTGGTAGCTGTCTTTCCCATAGCGTCATACTGTATTTATTCCTCCCAGCATGCCTCACAGCTCCAGCATACAGTATTAATGGAGTGCTCTGTGTTGAACATGCTGAGTGGGTGACATTTAGGTGTGACAGCAGCCATCAAGGTCAGCCATGCATTTTACAGAAGAGTTATATTCCATCCATGCTCATAAAATAACAGCAGCTGTGTGTTAGATGAGCTGTCATTATAAGGGAACTGTGCTTCTTTATAGGATGACACGTAAGAGAGATTTGTTGACGTTATTGAAGTGATTTTATTATCAGTAGTAATTTAATCCTGGGTGTGATGTGGTGTGTTTTTGATATCTAGATCATTGCTCTGTAAGTCAATTTTATTCAGGCTAAATGACTATTTAGACAATAATTGTTTGCTTATTCCAAATTGGGAATATGTACTTTTTGTACTAAAACTTGCATTTTTGGAGAAAATTTTAAATTAGTAGGTCTCTCATGGATGGTGATAGAAAATTACACGAGTGAAGATTTTCTCCTGCTCAGTATGTAAAACACTGTTTCATCACAATTGGCTTTATGCACAGCTGCACTACTTCCTGAACTGCAGCCAGCTCCTTTGTTTCCTGTCTGCCAATTATTGAATGAACTGATTAATCCAAGTGTGTCTGATTATTGTTGTTGTGACTACTGAGGTCAGGCACATCTGGATTAATCAGTTTGTCCAATAATGGCAGAAAGGAAACAAAGGAGCTATCTGAAGTTCAGGAAGTAGTGGAGCTGTACATAAAGCCCATTAAGCTAAAATTTAATGAACTAATATTCCTGTACGTTCTATACGCCTTGACTGGAGCAAAACACTGTTTGCAAACTGCTTACACTATGTCTAGCTTATTAGTTCCTTATCATGAGAAATGTGCCTTGTGAAGATGTTTCAAATTTTGCTGCAGCCGCTCCTTCTTTTTCTTCTTCTACTTCTTCTTAACCATCAACCTCTTCAACCGCCTTCAGTGGCACGCAGCGTAGATGAAGAGGTCGTTCTGGATTTACAGCCCAAAAAATGCTTTTTTTAAAATTGATATTAAGAAATTAAAAATCAATATTTTGTCAGAAGAAAAAGTATTGCCATATCATATAAAACTTTAGAAGCTGCATTCTGTTTAAAATGTTATTTGGAGGAAGAGGAGGCCCAATGGCTCTTTTGATAATAAAAGTTGCAGACTCTTTGTCTCAGCTGTTCCCGCCATTTTGAACTTTCGTAATTTTCTCGAGAAATGACTGAGAAATCTTGTAAAGCTTCATACTGAATTCATGATCCGCAACAGAGTGATATATCAACTCACGTATGCACAGACATATAGAGACAAATGTTTTATTCAGTTCACTGAGCCACAATTTTACATTAATAACAATACATCAAATAAATCAAATAACATCTCACCCCCACAAAAATGACAAAGATTGGTAAACTCAAAGTCAGTGTTTGCTCTGATCGAACGGATACTGAAGCTCCTCTCAATGTTTCCCTGTATACACACACACACACACACACACACACACACATATATATGAAACCCTTTCACGCTGCATTATAACAACACTATATGCAATAGAGGGATCTACCACTCACCTATATGTTAAGCTGCTCTCGACTAAGCATGGTATAGATGTCCTTATCTCCTGTCACATACTCCTGCCACCATCAGATTGTAATCCATCCAACATGTGCTGGGTCTGTGCAGGGCTCTTCTTTCTGCTGGACATGCTCAGAATACCTCCACAGGGAGGCATCAGGGCACATCCTGGTGGATCCTTTCAGGGGGATCAAATGCTGGACCACCTCAACTGACTCCTTTCAATGCAAAGAAGTGAAGCAGCAGATGGTTTTCTCTGAGCACCTTCTGGTATGAAGTGTGATGGCTTTTGTCCTCTGAAAAATGAAGAACATGGGGCCACTGTTCGATACCTGTCGACCTCATGCTTCATTTTACCATCGCCTGTGACCGTTATGCACTGAAATACTTCAGCTGCTTCGAACTGGAAAAACCTAGGGCCTATTCTAGAATTTGGATGAGATATACAGATTAGGGGTACACCGATTACAATTTTCTGGCCGATGACCTATCTTAAAAAAGCCTAACCTGCCGACACCGATTTTGTCCGATTCAGATTTTTTTCCGTAGTTGCTTTGTTCTTGGCAGTGCTCATAAGAACTAACAGCGGGCCACTGCCTGGCTCTTTGCTCTCGCTAGCATTAGCGTTAGCTTTAGCTTGATTGTTAGCCTCAAATGCTGCATATGCCGCTGGGTGGTGGTTTCTCAAATGGCGAATGAGATTTGTTGTACACCAAGAGGCATTAAAAACACAACATTGTATTTTTTTCAATATTAATTTGAATTTTCATCATTTATTGGGTGACTTCACTTGGTATGATACTGAACATGAATGAACAAAAGCAACAATAGAAAAATGAATGGACATGGATTACAAATGTCAGTATCTTGTGTGATCGTCGTGGCATAGACATGATGAGCTGGAATCGCTTCCCACTCTTCCAAGAGTACAGTACGGAGATCAGCAACCGTCACCGGCAGTGGAATACGATGCCGTACACGGCGATCCAGATTGTCCCAAAGGTGTTCAATCGGATTCATATCCGGGGAATAAGGCGGCCAGTCCATAACCTGCACATTATGTCTGTGCATAACGTGCCTGCAGGCGTGAGATAGTGCTGTGTTTGTCAGCTGTGGACGCCAAAATGCCTGGCTACCCTCGCTTCGGTCATTCCGGATCTCAGCATACCAATGGCCTGCTCCCTCATGTTTGCTGCTAAGCGTAGCCTGGTGACCATCTGTGACAGCTTGCATTTTTCCTCTGGGTTTTTAAAGCCTTGACCAGTTGAGCTCAAATCACCAAAAGAACTCATTGAAAGTTTTCAAACAATGTCCTAACGAATCACACATGCAGAAACAGGGATTGGCACCCTCTGCCACGTTAATTTATTGTTTGCGGCCCCACCACAACTTATTTCAGCCTTACACAGACTACAGATTATGAACCTTTGCTCATTTTCTGTGTAATACTGGCAAACAGACGACATGCTTGGTTGATCATGCTCTGGTTAACTGTTGTTTTCCCACGCAGTTGACGCAAGTGCATGTGTGACGTGACCTGGTAGACGGACCTGTCATTCTGGCAGAGCAAAAAGCTTTGCGGACATAGATGAGTTCGGTGGAAAAGATCACACAATATGACACAAATATTATATATTATTTAATGTGCAATATCACAGTTTTCACTCCTCAACATGTGCAACATATTCTGACATATTCTACCAGTTGGCCCATGTTGTTCACTTATTCTGTATATTTGCTGACTTTCATCTGGTATGTTGCTTATTTAGACATTTATACATTGTTTACTGATCTGTACTAGTTATTAGTCCCACACATATTTTCAGGTAAATTCTTACTTATTTTCCTTTATCTCTTTATTTTGACATATCTTCAACTTATTCACTTGTTTACTGATGACACGGCTTCTTATTTTTCTATCTGTCTTTATTGAGATGCTGCTCTATCCAAGTAAATTCCCCAGTTTGATGGATTAATAAAGAATTATTTTATCTTCCCACCCTCTCCTCTTAGTCACACTATAATCTCCTCTCCTTGTTTCTTCCTTACTTCACTTTGCATCTATCCTTTTCTCGTTTTTCTTTTTTTTTTTTTTTTTTTTTCTCCTTTATTTAACCAGGATAAAACTCATTGAGATTAAAAATCTCTTTTACAAGAGTGCCCGGGGCAAGACAGGCAGCAGCAGTTACATTTACAGACAACAAAAAACATACACATGAAGACATAACCACCAAGTTAAGAAAAGTACAAATGTTCAACACATGTAGATCCAGTGACACCAAACTGACCAAAACCATTTAAAAACACCTACAGACATTAAATCTTTTACCCAGATTATTCAAAAGCCCTTTAAAAGTGTGTAATGAGACCATCTCCTTCAATTTAAGGTCATTTTGCACATAGTGCCAATCACAAGGAGCAGCAAATTTAAAAGCGTTCTTCCCAGTTTCTGTTCTCACTGTTGGAACAGTCAATAAGAACAGATCCTGCGACCTCAGACCATACATACTCATTTTTTGTATCATAAAAACTTGTAAATATGGTGGCAGCAGACCTAAAATACACTTATAAATAAATCTGTGCCATGATAAATCCGACCAACCAACCCGACTATACAATAAACAATGATGAGTACGGGATTTAAGATTTGTTATGAACCTCAGTGTACCGTGATAAACAGAGTCTAACAAAGACAAACTGTGCAAGGGAGCATTCTTGTAAATTATATCACCTTAATCGAGGACAGCCATGAAGGTGGAGGAAACAAGTTTCTTCTTAGCCCGAAAAGAAAGACAGGACTTAATCCTAAAGAAAAAGCCTAGTTGCAATTTTAATTTCCTCACCAGCTGATGTATATGAGGGGTGAAAGAAAGTCGGTCATCCAGTAGAATCCCCAGATACCTGTACTGTGATACCCTCTCTATCACATTACCCTGAGATGTGATGATATGAGTTGACTCCTGCGGTTTAGTCTTCAAATTTGAAAACAGCTTGTTCAGTTCAGTTTGGTTTTGTCAGAGTTTAAAACAAGCTTTAATTTATAAAAATTTGACTGCACAGTGTTAAATGCAGTTTGTAGATTGGAGATTGCCAAGTCTGAAGAGGGTGCGAAGGTGTAGATGACAGTGTCATCAGCGTAGAAATGGAAATTGGCCTGAGAAACATTTCGGGCAATATTGTTTATGTAAATAATAAACAAAAGAGGCCCAAGGACTGACCCTTGTGGAACGCCCTTGGTTACAGCCAGTGAACTGGAGGAAAGGCCATCTACCTGTACACACTGAGATCTTTCTGAGAGCTAGTTATGAAACCAGCTGACAACATGAGACGAGAGTCCAATACTGACAAGTCTTTGCATAAGAAGAGTATGATCTACGGTATCAAAAGCTTTAGAGAGGTCAATAAAAAGTGCTGCACAGTGTTGTCTATTATCAAGGGAGTCAATTATGTCATTTAATACTTTCATCGCCGCAGTGGTTGTGCTGTGCTGTTTCCTGAAACCAGATTGAAAACTAGTTAGGCTGTCGTTGTCATGGAGAAAATTTTTCAATTGGTTACTAACGAGCTGCTCTAAAACTTTAGCCAAGACAATGGTAATTGTTGAGTAATGTTGGGTCACCCGATTTCAGCAAAGGAAGGACATAAGCAGATTTCCAAATTGTAGGAATTACACTGGTGCTAAGAGACAGATTAAAAATGTATGTCAGCGGTGCTGCAATAAAATCAGCTCCTAGATGTAAGAAATAGGGCTCCAGTGAGTCAGGACCAGCTGATTTTGTAATGTCCAGGAGCCCTAGGGCTTTATGCACTTCAGAAACTGTTAAAACAGAAAAATTAAAAGCCTGAGTTGGTGAAAGGTGGTCATCAGGCTGCACGTCTGTATTACCATTGAGAGTTTCAATATTGAAATCAAATAAAGAACTAGTAGAAATAAAGTGCTCATTAAAACATTGTAACATTTCTACCTTGTTGGAAATTTGCTGTGACTCCTTAACAATAATGGGTGGGAGCGCAGCTTTTGAATTGTGTTCAGACATGGATTTTATAGTTCTCCAGAAATTTGATGGATTATTTAAATTTCTAGAGGTCTGTGTAAGAAAATGATCTGCTTTAGCTTTCCTAATTGCTAAAGTACAAGCATTGCGGAGCTGTCTAAAGAGAAGCCAGTCTGTGTCATTATCAGTTTTCCTTGCTTTTGCCCATGCCAAATTGCGATTATGAAGCAGATCTGAAAGGTATGGGGTGAACCAAGGATTATTCCTACCTTTAACTCTGTGCCGTTTAAAAGGTGCGTGCTTGTTGACAATAACTGTAAAGCTATCATAAAAGAACTTCCAGGCAGTTTCAACATCAGGAATACATCGAATTTTGGTCCAATCAAAATGAAACAAATCGCGAAGGAAGGCTTGTTCTGAAAAGTGTTTCCTATCACGTTTGATCAGAATGGATGGTTTTAATTTGGGGATTTTTGCCTGTCTAACTGTTGCAATGGCACAGTGGTCACTAATGTCATTTGCAAATATGGAGGGTGATGAATATTTATGAGGGGCATTAGTTAGAATTAGGTCAATTAGTGATGATTTTTCTGGATTTTTACTATGTGGTCTTGTTGGGCTGTTAACAATCTGAAACAGGTTAAGAGAGTCACAACGTGATTTACAATCATCAGATACTGGTTGCAACCAGTTCAAATTAAAGTCTCCCAAAATTATGATTTCATTAAATGTCAGATCTGTCAAAAGTTGCATTATGGAGGATAGGGCACCTCTATCTGCTGACGGGGTCCTGTAACACCCAACAGTAGCTATATGTAGGGAAGTTGAGACCATGAAGTCTAAAGCTAAAAACTCAAATTGTTTAGTCACAGACCTAGAAACCAGTACACTGACAGTGAACCTCTTCTTAGTATAAATTGCAACGCCACCACCTCGTTTGGGACGGTCAGTTCTGTAAACATTATAGCCTTCAATGTGAATATCATTGTCTGACACAGATTTGTTTAACCATGTCTCTGATAGTACAATAACATCAGCATTTGTTGATTTTGCCCAAATACGCACCATATCCATTTTAGCTAGAAGGCTACGCACATTCAAGTGCAAGAATCCAATACCAGATCTTGACTTAAAATCTGCAGGGGTCTCAAAAATCATTGAAGGGTCAGGACCAGGATTGGGATTCACATTGCCAGAAATCATTAGTAATAAAACAATGAGACTCCTGTGATTAACATATTTATACAAAGAAGAATTTTTGGAGCTCTTTTCTTCATTAATAAGATTAAGATTAATTTGAGCTTTTGAAGTCGAGACAAAGTTGTCTTGTAAACACATCATACTGGCCAAACAGCTCAGGTCCACTCTGTCTGCTGTGTAACTGTATGACAGAACTGAACTGTCAGACTGAGCTGAATACACACAGCCAGCAGTCCTCGTCCCCCTAAGGTTCTCCGCAAAACCCGGAGAAAACAACCTGGGATCCATATTTGTGAAGAATCCGTTATCAGTGGACGAGGAGGAAAATGAGGACAGGAGAGCAAGGAGGAAGAACGCCGGTACTCGAGTCCCCTCCATTGTCCCTTCTGGATCCAAGATGAAAGTTTATCAGGCAGGGAGACCAATAACAACAGGAACCAGACCCATTGGAAAAATCCAGACCAGGAATTCCCACTCTCCCGCAGATGACGACGAGTCGTGACGTACGTTGTAAACAGGAAAACTACCAGGAAGGACCAGCAGGTAATACAAAGCTAAGGATGAAAATAGGATAAAATCGGAACCAGTCTAAACCAGACTAAAATGATAAAATTAGACTGATAAAATATGCATAAAAGCCAAGAAGAAAGGACTTTCCTTTATGTTGTGGAAACTGGGCCCATCAGACGCAGACGTCGTATCCTTTCTTTTCTCCTTTCTTTTACCCCTACTTCTTTGTCTCTTCTCATTATTTCTTCTATCTCTTTTCCTTTGCTTTCTTTTCCTCTCCTTTCCTATCCTTTCCTTTCCTTTCTTCATCTTTCCTTTCCTTCATTTTACTTTCATTTCCAATTGTTTCCTTTCCTTTCATTTCCCCTCTTCTCCTTTTACTTTGATCTGTTCTATTCTCTCCTAACTTTCCTCTCCTCATTTCACCTCATTTCTTTCACTCATCTGCTGTGTCCTTATCTTTAATTATTTCCTTTCCTTAGTCTCACAGATCCTCTTTGTGTCCTCAGTGAATGAACCAATTATCCAGAAAAACACACTCACTCGTCATGCCTTTATTAAATGTGGGTCATACTAGTATTGTTTGGCTATTACTCTGGAGATAACATGGTGTGAAGACAGAAATTAATTTCATGTTTTGCTTTCCTGGCGATCACTAATCATTTAAAGTGCACCAGTGTGGGTGCATTTCTTCGCCTTTTGATATGCTTAAATACATATATTACATATGACTTGTATTTAAATTATATCCCAATAACAACTGAGAAATAGGAATTTAGATTAAGATTTAATTCAACCACATTGCAAATACAGTTTTAGTCAGTTATAAATAAATTTAAAAAGTTCTTAGTGAATAGAAGCTTGCAGATGTTGAAATTGAATCTCACTACTGAAAGTTATTAAATCAAATAAAAGGAGAACAGACAGAGATAAAGAAGATTAATGAGTCATTCCAGGTCAAACAGGTCCTGTATTCTCTCTCTTGTCCACCCATCCCTCCCTCACTGGTTGCCATTGGTTACAGCCTCATTTATCTTTTCCCTCTCTCCATTGAGAAGCAGGAGTAGACAGTGACAGTGGATGCAGAAGTGTGTGACAGGCCTCCTAATTGTGGTGGATATATAATCTGTAGGGTGTTCCCTCATGTTTACATATACACACACCCACATACACACACACACACACACACACACATCAGAACACCACAAAACACCAGCTTTCCATCACTGCAGGGTTTCAGGTTTATGCTATCTCATGCACTGTGTATTTCATTTCAGGCAGACATGCATTTGTAAGCACAGGACTATATAACATTGAAATACAGCTGCACCTAGTATCACACACAAATCAACCCACATACAGAATAGTCAACCACTGTGGGTACTGTGACTGTTGTCTTGGGTTTTGAGTCCATATTCAGTACCTCCTGAAACAGCTTAACTGCATATGAGGACACTGAAAGTCTCATTTATTAACCGAATGAGAGGAGCTGACTGGAGAGCAGTGCGGCAGTCGGACACGCCTGTTGAATAGAGAGTGCTGTAGTGTGAACACCTTAAAACTCCAACGGGGGAGAAGAGAGTCACGTAGTGTAAACAGTGCGCAGAGTCAACGACTCCGACAGTCGTGTAGTGTGAAACAAGACATTAAACAAGTGTGGTTATTAAGGGCAATAGGTTGGGGTTTTGGCATGATTTTAGCACCATAAATAGGGCTCTGTGATCTTTTGAAGAAGGATCGTACAGATGCCTGTAGAGACAGACCTGATTGCTCAGCTTGGTTTCCATTGCGTCCATCCTCTTCCAGCTGGTCCGTCTCCTGTTTGGCGCGAGCAAGACAGAAATTTTGTCATGTACGCCACAGGCACAGGCGCCGCCTTTTTGTGCCGAGCACGATGGGTTTCCACGTCATTTTGACGTCACAGTTGGGCGCGCGCCGGCAGACGCGGCGAGTATACAGCCGGCCTTAGGGTGAAAGGCAGGGTACACCCTGGACAAGTCTCCAGTTCATCACAGGGCACATAGAGACAGACAATCATTCACACCTATGGTCAGTTTAAATTAGCCAGTTAACCTAATCCCCATGCATGTTTTTGGATGGTGGGAGGAAGCCGGAGTACCCGGAGAGAACCCACACAGACACGGGGAGAACATGCAAACTCCACACAGAAAGGCCTCGAGCCGGGAATGGAACCCGGTAACTTTTTGCTGTGAGATGACAGTGCTAACCACTACACTACCGTGCCTTGAGTGCCAGCAACGTATATATACATCAAAGTTTTTTCCTACTTGGCAGCTGGCACAAGGGGGAGCTCTCACGCACCCAGTGAGTAATTTTGGGGCCTCTGGGATTTGTAGTCTAAACATAATGAGAGGGTATACGCCACAGAGATGGATGCAGGAAGTGGCGACGTCTGGCTCAGAGAGCAGAGCTGTCAGTACTTGAAAAAAAGTGGTCTTTCAAGGGAAACTATCCTCTACTCTACCTCTGATAAAACAAGAATGGAACAAGATGCAAACAAACATTTTTTCCAATGATGAAATAGAGAGTCTCTTCTTTCATTTGAGTGTTTTCAGAGACATAGTGCAAAATATTCTGTGGGCCATGAAAAATGACTCAAAATAGCCAAAAACGCAGGCACAAGGCACTTTCTCTTTCATAGAAGGGCAATGAGTTACTGAGTGTTGGGTTAAAATATTATTATATTTGGTTCAGGTTAGTTTCTCCACAGACAATCATATCAGATGTTCACGTGAATATCAAACTGCATCATATCCATCATCTCTTTGATGGATAGCACTGATTGGGCTAGAGATAAGGACTTCATCATTGCTATATTGTGGCAAGTAATAATAATATTGCATCAGTTTTATATAGTGCTTTTCATTAAAACTCAAAGATGCTTTGCAAAGAAAAACACAAAGGCAGACAGAAGAACCGGATAAAAAGTTACTGCAGGCTAAATGCTTGCTGAAAAAGGTAAGTTTTTATCTGTGGACAGGGATGGACTGGCCAGTCTGACATTCGGGCAGATGCCAGAAAGGCTGCGCTATCTCCTGGGCCGGCCCAGTTATTCTCCATTGCAGCCCCGCATCCATCTTTTTGTCTGTATTTTGTATTTGTTTGTGAAAATTAAAAATGAACCAATGCCTTCTGGGAATACCAAGGCAGAACTGAGTGAATTGCATCTGTGAGTTTGGGTTTGCTGACAGGAATAGGATGTTACAGCCATATCTAGCTTGCTTGCACTTGTTTTTGGCGTTACTGGTGGTGGTCAATTTGGTGGCGGATGGTGGAGGTTGTAAAGAGGGAAAAAATGAAGAGGGCACTGCCGTCTGAGGGTGAAAAATGTGCCAAACTTGATGTGTTTTTTTCAATCTTCTACCGTAACCTCAGGCCTTCATTGTAATGTTGCTCTATTCACTTAACTGCTGGAACAATGGAAATTTCCTCATTTGTGGGACAAATAAAGGATAATCTTATCTTAAATAAATATTCAGCTGTAACAAAGGGATTTCAAGCACAACACAGAATTAATGTAGGATTAAGGTAAACTAATCTTTGTCAAATGTTTAAAATCTGGGTTCCCAACAAGTATGGTCATATATTTGTTGCTAAGGAAACATCAATGGACTTGATTATTGCTTTTTACCCATTCATAGGTTTTGTTGAACTGCTGTCTGGAACAGAGTGTGTTCAACTCCTTGTTTTTTCCTCTCAGTCCTGACAGTTAATGTTCTCTAATGCTAGCTTGTAGTTAGTAGTTTGATCACTACTGAACACCCCCAGCAAGGACCTTCCTACATATTTATTACGTACTTTGCTTGGTGTTACAGACTTAATTCCATTTTTATTTTCATCATGGTTTGGGTCATCATTCCTAACAGTAATAATGGAATTATACTGAAGTCTTGTCTCTGATTCACTTTTCAAAAGATGCTGCATGTTTTAATCACTCTAAAAAGTGTAAAGATGTGCTCAGCTCAGAAACAAAAGCATGCTTAGTTAGTTTGAGTTGAAGTCAGATGAATTTATTTTCAAATCTAGATGAGTAGATGCTTCTTGAAAGTTACGAAATCAGGCTGTTTGTTGGTTTGAATCGCTCTACCAAATTTGAATATCTATTCTACTCTATCCAGCTGATGGAGGGAATCCAAGCGCTTGCTCTCTGAAAGAGGAAAGCTCAACAGAGAGAGGAAAAGAGAGAATCCTATTCATCCTGTGACTGTGATTTTTTACACTCAATCCAAATATTTCAGTGGTTATCTTGCCAAAGCTAGAAAGATGCCATACCTTGAGCCGTTTCTTTTTTGCATTGTTACTGTATTTGTTCTTTGGCAATATTCTCTGGAAAACATGAATCACTGACCGCAGTTAAGGCTGCACGATATCAGAAAAACCGTGATAATATAGCTGAATATTACAGTGATGATATTATTTGTGATAAACATTATTAATTTCTCTCTGCTAACATAGACCCGTGTCTTTGCTTTCAAACTGATGCTAAAGTGGAGATGTTAATTTGTCTGTGTTTGTCAGTTTGGATCAAAGCGGTATGATTCAAATTTGTAACGTTAAGCAGTTCAGCTATTACTAACATTAGCTTTTTGGAACTCTTCCTATATCTTTGTGTATTTTGTTTGTATTGTAGGTTGCTATGGAGTTTACCTCTGCATAGTACCTGTGCTGCAACACTTCTGTCTTGCATCCACTATATTTCAAAATAAGAGACTTTCTGTTCTTTTTAGTTCTTCTTCAACACTCACATTTTCTAATTTTACTTGCTTTATAGTGTCTGAGTCAATAGCATGCATGGGGGCTGATTGGCCAATTATATTGACACGCAGAGTGTCAACTGAATACCTTTTATCACAGTTTGAATATATCATGTACATTGATATTGCGCCGATATATATATTGTGCAGCCCTAAGCACAGTCCAGTTTATTGGTTGATAGCAGCTGAGTCATTTTTTGACAGGTATTAATTTCCTCAACACAAAATCTGCATAGATTCATATGTCGAGAACTCACACTGCCATTTTTACCTCTGCCAAGGAGGTTGTTTTCACCAGGGTTTGGTTATTTTTTTTTGTTGGTTTGTTGGTTTGTTGGTTTGCGAAATAACTCGAAAAGTTATGGGCGGATTTTGACAACATTTTCAGGATTGGTCAGAAGTGGCCTAACTTAAACTGATTAATTTTTGTTGGTGATCGGATCTGATTCCAGGTCAACAAGGTCAAATGAAAGGTCATGCCATAGTAATATATTGGAGATTTTGCATATTTCTGAACGCTCCAGGGTGTACAATTTCTAGCCAATCATCACCTAATTTTGTATATAAACTAATAAAAGAATCCAGAAGTCACCGATTCAGTTTGGTCAAGATCAGTAAAAGGTCAAGGTCACCAAGGTCAAATATGCATTTTTAACATGACTTCATGTAGAGCAATACAACTGGTAACAAAATATCTGGAAAAGAATTCTCAAATTGTATTTGAGAATTCAAATAGTTTTACTGGTATTAAGTTTGCATTCTGAGTGCTTTTCTAGTTAAATATCATCCTGTGGCTGTAAATAAATCGCGTTGTAGCTCCATTACTTTGCCTCGGCTGGAAGCGGCAGCCCTCTGTTTTGGTACCACTGTTGGATTGCTGTAGATGGCACTTGGCAGCTCTGGTGTTGGGATGATTTGCAATGCATATCCTGTTGTCTTCTTCTTTCCCTCACACTCGAGCTGTGGCTGCTGCTGAGGCAAAAGTCCACCATGCACACTGTTCCTCTGCAGCTTCCTGCGGTTTGTGTGATGATCCCTCAGTCGACAGGAGAGAAAGTAGAGCGGAACTGAGGATGTGTGAGAAAGAAGACAGAGTCACAGATGAAATGAGGCCGTACCCGCCCTCAATCTCATCGGCATGTCTCTGTGCTCGCTGACAATAACCTCATTCTTCATACACTTCCCTGGTACATCCAGTCTATTATTTTTGGTCGTTTTTTTAATAGCCTCTTTATGGGCTCCTGCTGATCTGGCCTGGCAGAGTAGAATCCATTCAACTGTCACATCTTGGCTTTGAAAGTAGCGCATGCTGGGCCTGTCCTCTATCTACCAAAGATCAACTGCCAGTCCTGAAATCTCCAAAAGCTGATATATCGTGGTCTGGAGGGTAATAGCACAGAGAATCGACAGACATGCCAGCAACACTGAGAGGCTTAATGAGGTAAAGGTCTGTACAAATAGCAATTTTATGCCACTCTATCCATTAGTTGTTGAGCTATTTTAGTCTGGATCAGACCTGGTAGCAGAGTTATTGGGCATTTATCACATCTTGGCCAACTCCACATGTTGCCTGTAGCATACAACCTAATATAATATATTAGGGTATGAGTAGTATAGATTGGAGCTTGAGTTTCATGTTCCTCTTGACATTCATAGTGTTGTTCCAGTGCTTTTCAGGTCTTTTTTGCCATCTTTGAATATCCATGACAACATATTGCATTACCCTTTTCAGCTTTTTTTCTCAGGCTAGCCTTCAGATCTGCCTTAATACTTACACTCACATAATCTTGTGTAGGCAGTTATGAGCGAGGGTTGGTTCGTCATTGGTTTTATGTGTCATTTAGTAAAGTTTTCTGAACTTTATTTGAAAATATTATTGAGTTTTAGTATTAACCAGCAGCAGATGGAGGGTGGTGGGGAGTGGGGGTTACAGAGATCATAGGGTCCTACTCTATCTCTAGATTCAAGCCTCTCCTCATTGGCCAACATGTAGCTTTCCCTCCACCAATGTTTGTGGGCCCGTCTGTGGGTTTATTGTGACCCTGAAGATTTTTTATCATTCTGGCAGATTCTCCTCAACCTTTCCATGTCATTTGTATTTTGACCCACACCAGTCACCGGTTGGCTGAGTGACACACTTAGAGGTCAGGACCCTGGTCTGTTCTCACCTCTATCAGAAGTCTCCTCTCACTCATATGTGCACCAGAATATTTTCTCTGTTTTTGCAGGTTCTGTTTTGCTAATTTTACAATTTTGAATGTGTTAAAAGTCCAAACGCCTCATCTGGATGTTGCTAGTAGAAGCTTGTGGCAGGTGAATGGTTGGTGACACGATTGTCCTTGTGTTTCCTATTTTGAGCCTGCCTCGCTAGTGTAGCTAATGGGTGGATCCATCATAAGACTGACCACTTGTTTCGTGATCAGAACAGAACATTCCCCCTCAGGTCACCCGGTTCAGTTATGTTCTGGAAGCTTGGCACAGCGCCTAATGAGTCTTCCTGCCCATGGAAGCGGCCATTGTTTTACTGGGGCCCCCAAAAGATGGAGAAGATCCAACATCATCTCCATTACCTAAGGTGACCCAACACCAGCTGAATGAAGAATGACCTCATTGTTTCTGTACAATGTGCATACAGTATTCAGTTACAACATATAACCATTTGGCCATAGACATTATTGTGATATTCTCATGGAAATCACTTATTATTATCCCAGCTCAGTCAGTCCTTTCCCCTGTAAATGAACGCCGATGAATCAAGGGTGAGAGTTAAAGCCAGTGTCCAAACACCAATACATACACAGTGGCTTGATATGCAGTCACCTTGAACATAAATCAGCTATCTAGACCAGCTGCAGCTGATCTATAATCCATATAGCCCCAATTTCAAGCAGCAGTAGCACCAACAGTATCAGTGCTGTTAGACTGAGGCTCCCAATTGTTGCTCTGGTCTTATTTCAGGTAATAAAGAATATAATTTATGCAACAATTTACAGCTGCCTTTTTTTAAACTCTAGATATGTTCCCATGACAAACTTTTAGAAACCTTTAGCCCCACAAAGGCTTTAAGTGGATCTTCAATACAGTAAGAGACCTTAACGTGACAGTTCAGAATTTTGGACATGGGGCCTCATTTCCAAGAGAGTGTTGCAGACGTGTGGAGACAGTTTTCAACAAATTTCATTCAGTCCTTCTAGTTGCAGAGTTCACTGGTGCTAGGCTAGTGCAAATCAATGGTTCTAGTTTAGCCTGCCATTAAAAACAGTCTTACCCACTCCAGCTCACTCCAGCCAGACTATCGATGTAAATGTAAGTGTTGATAGAATCATTTTAGACATAAGACTAACCTTGCATTTTGAAATATTTACGTCTCAGTAGTTCGACAGCGGTGGACTGATATCACCTGGTAGCTAAGTTATCGGAGCATTTTCCACACTGGCACCACCACTCTCTCTGTCCTTCTTCTTCTGTCCCGTTTTTCTGCAGTTCCAGCGGGGGCTGTCTCTACAGATGCTCTCTCTCGTTCTTCCCTTTTAGCATCCATCTCTCTCAGCTCTTCATCTGTGTATTTCGGCTCATACAGGTAGAAAAAATTGGAGAAAAAATGTTCATTGTTGTCTTCAAAAGCATTAGAAAGTCCTCCAAACGTGGCTAAAACTGATCTTCAGAACAGGCTTCTTTGTGTCCTCCACATCGTCTATCCATGACAGCTGCATGTAAGCAAACTATTATAGATCCGGTAACCTAGCTGTTAGGTGATATCAGTCCACCGCTGTTGAGCTTACTACCAGGATGTACATATAGTACGCCGCTGCTACCTTCAAAATGCAAGGTTAGTTTTATGTCTAAAATTATTCTATCAACACAGACATTTACATCGATAGTCTTGCGTTATAACTGGTTTGCCTCGGGTGCACTGTGGAGTGGGTAAGACTGTTTTTAATGGCAGGCTAAACTAGAACCATTGACTTGCGTTAGCCTAGCACCAGTGAACTCTCCAACTAGAAGGACTGAATGAAATTTGTTGAAAACTGTCTCCTGTCTCCAACACTCAGGCTCACTTGGAAATGAGGCCCCATGTCCAAAATCCTGAATTATCACTTTAACCTGTAATTCTCCCATTTTCCCAAACATTTAAAACTCTGAGATAGACTGTGAATTTTTTGATTTTTTTATGCAAACTTTTTACTCTGTATTGGAGCTCCACCACCTTCACAGTAGATTTCCTCTTTATCTGCTAGATGTTCCAGTTCCTTCACTTCACTTGCTAACTTTGCTAACTGTCTGCAGGTTGGTAGCTAATCGTGGGTTTAGCTAAGGATTTTGATGTTCTTTGATTTTATGGAGGCTAAAGTTTGATGAAAAGTTGATAATTCCCAGTGGGTTTGTCACTATAGCGGCAATTTTTTAATTAATAATTATTTAATCCCGCTGGCAAGTGACCTTAAACTGACCTTTCTTCACTTATAATAGCCCGTTTCTGGGTCAGTTATCATAATAACAGTGGAAATTAACTTTATGAAATACTAATTTGTGTTGCATTAAGTTTTCTAATGACCTTCATTTTCTTCTAGAAAAAAAATAATTTTGGAACCACAACTTCCATCTGCCAAACTAGTCACACATCCTCCTCTGGAATGACTGATGTACCATTTACTCAAACTAATCTGATCCATTTTTGATATGGAATCGTGGATTAGTGCAGCTTTAATCTGTAAAATGTGTTGATAAGGATGGCCCTCTGATGATAACAGTGACACTACCAGAAAGGAAAGAGGCTACACATCAACATTCTCCACCAAACATAGTGAATCCTAGTTTGGAGACATCAAAGTCGAGTTTGGTGTGAAGTGGGGAGACTGGGACACGCCTAGTGATAGACTATCAGGAGGAGGTGTACACGCTTCTATTTATAACAGATAGCTGCAATAACTCTGTGAAAGAGGGAGAGAGAGAGAGAGAGAGAGACATTGGGAATCATATGACCAGCAGCTCATTCCAGAGATAGTAGCGGACAGAGCGCTCACTCTGTGCTCTCATCTATTATTACACCAGAGCTGTAGAGCTGAGCGTGAAGGATGTGTTGCGACACCATCAGAGGACTCTGAACAGATTTTTGGGATATTGTCTATAATTCCTATCACTAAAAGACATAAAATATCACATCTGGGGGAAAAACAGCCGAGTGACAATGCCAGAGGAGAACGGTAATGACCTTTAATGACCTTTAATGAGCTATTTGTGGTGTGTTCACCTGTGAGTTTGTAGCTAAATATTTGCTTGACTTAACAAGGACTTACCCATTACCAGTCATTGATTACTGCTTTATCACAATGATGGGAAACTAATCCCACAGCTCATAGATATGGAAATCATTGTAGATCTGCTTTTACAGCAGCATGTGTGTGTCTACGTAATTCTTTACCTACAGCTAATCAGGCCTCCTATTATGTAACCCCCCAGCCAGAGGTGTACAGCACTTTCTGTTCATTTGGTGTGTGAATGTGAACGACAACAACAAGCCTGTGGTAGCAGGCTGAATGCTTATGCTGCAGGTTGATATTCTGCCTGCTTGACTGCAACATCGTTGGCAACCAGAGTGTTGTCTTGGTCCCCTGCCTGCCACTCTGACACTGGGAGCTCAGCCATTTGGGCTGTTTACAATGGTGCCAGGGCCAGTTAGTGAGAAGAAATCACTATGATATTCCTGTAGTGGGATTGCATCATACGATTGTAGGGCTTTAACATATTTACATTTTCTCAGCATGTACTTAATATAGACTATGAACATAAGTTGTATGTTTTGAGAGAAAAAAAAACATCCATTGCAAGATTAGTAGTGGTAGTTACTATGTAATGGATTACAAATTAACATTTCATAATAAAATGCCTTATTTTACTATGTTTTACGTTTCACTGCTGAAAGTAGTTAGTTATACTACTAGTTGCATTACGTTTAGATCATAGACTGTATATAAATAGTGGACGAACCTATTGAGATGTCACTCTTTGGTTTGTGAACAACAGCAATAAAGCCCAAGGAAGAGCAGCACTGATGGTCTGAGCTCATGTTATCAGCCAACACTAGCACTTGCAAGCTAGCTTGGTTAGAGATGATCCTCTGAAATTTACATGAACAGTAATATTAACTGGAATGTTAATTGTGGCTCAACATAATGTTACTTACTGGTAAACACTGCCAGTGTCTCCTCAGATGAAGGAAACATGAGCTCCTCTTCAGGATGTGATTGATAGCAGGGACCTGTCAATTACACCTGTAGTCACGCCCCAAATTTGTTTTCCTCATTATATATTTGACAATTCAGTAAATTGACATCCTGATGTATTATAACTAGTGCTGCAACAACGAATCAATAAAATCAATAAAAAACGATTATTAAAAGTGTTGGCAACAAATTTTATTATTGATTCGTGGACAATAAAGTTTCTCTGGTTGTGGTTTAGATACGCCGTGTAAAGCACATCTCAGTGTCGGAATGACAATGACTTGTTTACTGGCTAGGGAGAAAACAGCATGAAGGATGCCGTGTTGCGTGTGAATGATTCCTGCAGTAAGTTATTAGCGCTTAAAACACATCTTTATTACCAGCCAAACTAAGCACAGCACAAACATAGCCGGACTTCAGGTCGCTGTCAAAGTAAGCCTTCAGAATAAAAGCATATAAGGGAGATAGCACTGATTACACCACAGAGGAGATGGAGGAGAGCGCAATGGAAAGTAAAAATAACATTACCAATAACATCAGATAAAAATACTGTATTGTGTTTGTGTGTATATACATCTATATATATATGTGTGTGTGTGTGTATATATAGTTGTTGTTTTTCTATCCAATTCATAGCTTAATCGAAAATATAATCGACCGATTAATCAATGATTAAAATAATCGTTAGTCGCAGCCCTAATTATTAGTGTTTACAGAAGTAATACAACAGGAGAGAAAATGGTAATTTTTCCATAGACTTCAATACAAACAGACTTCTTTTTGGAACCACCAGTATCGCCCCCTGCTGGCTGTTAGAGAGAATGAAGGTTAAGTGACTTGTGTATGGGCTTCATTGAACAGACCCTGGTGTTGCCCACTGGTTTGGATTACTCTGTCATATCACCTACACAATAGCTATCTACTATAGTAAAGTTTGTACTTGTACTTTACCGACTCATTCTGGTTCCTTTAGATCTACAAATTCTCAGTAATGTTCATATTTCCACCCTCTAAAAACATCTTAACCAGCTCCTCCATCTTTGTTCATGAGCTCCAGCTCTAAAGTCAAAGTCATGATGAAAGCTGATCAAACAGGAAAAGAGATCTGTTTTTCTGTCCTCCTGCTATGAAGATAGTTGAAGGATGTAAAGTAACATTTGTGATAATACCAGTTGTTAAATTGTAGCCTTAAATAAATCAATAGATAGATAGATAAATAGATAGATAGATATCCAGCAGAATATGTTAAAAGGCAGAAATACGGAAAAGAAACAGGAAAAAATATTAAAAAATGTACTGAAATTCATGAATATTGAATGATTTAACCTTGAACGTGGCCGCTTTTGCATTCTTTTCATACAAGATAATAAAAAGAAGCATAAGGATATTTTATGCATCATTCACTGTTATATGCTTTACATACAAGTTTCATACAAAGGAAATCTCTGCATCATTCGTAAATTTAAACAAAATTAAACTTGTCTGATTTGGGTATTTATCAGAATAGCATATGACAGTAATTGTACATACAATGCCCATATACTTCTTTTTATTATCTTGTATGAGAAGAATGCAGAAGTGACCACTTTCAAGAGTAAATTATATACTATTCATAAATTTCAATACATTTTTTAATACATTTTTTTTCTGTTTCTTTTCCGTGTGGGTGGGCTTTATCATGATAGACTGATGATATTCAACAGTCACAGGCTGCTACCAGTTCTTCTTTAGGACACTAGGGTGAGAGTTTGTCTTATGGTGTGTTCACTGTAAGCTGGAACTTGGAGCTCTAATCAACATAAGCTCAAAGTTTAGTGCTCCCAGCTCTTCCCGCCTTACAGCCTTACAACACATGTAGCTGCTGTTTACGTAAGTAGCAGATAGCATGAATTCTATGTCTGGTTGGTGAGATGAAGCAGACTTTCCATCTTCATTATGATTTAAATTCTGACATGGACATTCCGACATTCATGCACATTTGAACACACCATGAGCTGAATCACGCAGATGCCGGGCTCCCCATAATGCTACAGTAAATCCTGTTTTACCGGCGATGTTTGTCGCCTTATGCTGGGAAAGTTGGGTGACGGATGAATCTCAGCGGACATGTCCCCTTGTGCCCAATGGCATCTGAGAGCATGATTACTACATTCTTAAATGTTCTGAAACTGCTTTTAACTTTTTGCACCGCTCTCCGAGTGTGGTGATGTGTCTGTGCCGGTGTTTGTCCTGAGAGGGGGCGAGAGGAGAATCCGTTAAGTGGCGGCTGCTGTGCTATTATCTCAGTGTATTGTTTGTAAACTCCGTACTCTTTGTCCAGCTTATTAGTTCCTTCTTTGTTTGAAAGCCAAAGTGCCTTGAAATGTTGGTTTTGTTTTGTTGCGGATGCAGGTGAGCTCTCTGCTCTCTGCTCTCTTCTGCTTGTTCACTGTCGACTTCTTCACTGCCTCACTCACCACAAAAGCCGTGCAGCGAGGTAGCGGTACAGCTACACCTTGCGGAGCGGAGGAGCGGAAGTCGTTCTGGATTTAAAATCGGCCCAAAATATGATTACGTTGGGGTTGGAAAATATTGATTTTAAGAAATTAAAAATCAATACGATATCGGAAGACAAAGTATTGCGATATATCGCCATAAAGATATTTTTTTACACCCCTAGTTCAGACCACTGCCAGAAGTTTAGATATTTTTTGTTCAGTAGCCTCATGCTTATAAACTCTACCCAACCAGTCCTCCTCCTCTCCACTCTCCTCAACAGCCTCGTTAAAGACGACCCTGTGTTAAGTGTGTTGTGGCAGTGTGTCTTAATGCAGGGCCAGAACTGTTTTCTATAGAGGGGAGGCAGGGCAGGAAGGCGTGTATGCTGTTATCTCACTGTGACTAAGCTCATAAAGTTTGCAGGCGACACACACATTCACACACCCACACACGCACACAGGCCACATACTTAGTCTGATTCTAATTAAACTAAAATTAATGCTGCCTTATATGCAGTCCAGACATTGAGTCTAGATGCACATGCACACAACAAACATACCTCTTTAGGCACTAGGCCGTGTCTCAGCCAAGGACATTGTATCCTCGGTGTGTGATGTAATGACTGGCTGGTGGTCAGCAGTCACAGCGACGCCCAACACTATTCTGAACCCATCAGTCCAGAAACTAGTTCAGCAGCACACGGATGTTCGACAATTAAAATATACAGTATTTTATTTTGTCTTTGCTGTGATTTTTAATTGGCAGGAAAAATGATAAAGCTATGAATTACATGAAATGGCAGAATGCTGTTTTTCAGGCACAACATAATGAACTGTGATAATTCTTGCATTGATATTACATATTGTAACATAGTATTTCTTAGGTAGCAGGTGAATCATCCTGCAGTCAGCCCACATAATGACCGTGTAATGTATCTTAAGATAAGCCTTTATTCATCCCGCAAACAGGGGGAAATGACATTTTTACAGCAGCAAAGTGAATGGAGCAACATTACAAGATATAAAAATAAGAATCAGTAAACAAGCAGAATAAGGAGGAAAATATGAAAAAATAAGTATGTAATGAGGGCGGCACGGTGGTGTAGTGGTTAGCACTGTCGCCTCACAGCAACCCGGAGCCTTTCTGTGAGGAGTTTGCATGTTCTCTCCGTGTCTGCGTGGGTTCTCCCCGGGTACTCCGGCTTCCTCCCACCATCCAAAAACATGCATGGGGATTAGGTTAATTGGCTAATTTAAATTGACCGTAGGTGTGAATGTGAGTGTGAGTGGTTGTGTGTCTCTGTGTGTCCTGCGATGAGGTGGCGACTTGTTCAGGGTGTACCCTGCCTTTCACCCTAAGACAGCTGGGATAGGCTCCAGCCCCCCCGCGACCCTACGAGGATAAGCGGTAGATAATGGCTGGATGAAGTATGTAATGATGGAAAATAAGTGCACAATATACCTTAAAATTTGCGTAAGTAACAACTAGTATAGATCAGTAAACAATGTGTATATAAGTTACAGACCATGTGAAAATGTCAGCATAAATACAACAAAAATTAACGAAATGGACCAACTGGAGTAATAATAATAATAGTAATAAATCTCAGTGCACTTTCAGGTAATAATGTCTGTGTTGTAGCTGCCTGTCTCCCTCCCTGAGGTGCTAACCCTGCTTGGCACATGTCAGTGTTTTTGCAGCAGCTCTCTAACAGCTGACACAATGCTTTCTCTTTCTGCAGAGAGCCTCTATTCATGAGTCATGCTGCTTCTCTCTGGGCTGAAACAAAGGCTTTGCAAACACAGCTCCAAACCCTCACTGTCTTTTTACCACAGCTCCTTCATTTCCTCCAAGTTCCTCCCAATCAGCTGTGATGAACAGTTATTTTTAAACATTTTTTTTTTTCACTGATTTTCTGCTGCATCACAGACACATGATCCCTGCTGTAATACAACACTTTCATCAGACAGACTTTCACCTTTTTTTCTCCTCTTCTTTTCTTTATTATTTTGCCATCTCATTGTCTTTGGCTTCATCTTTGTCTAAAAATGATTCCCCACACTCAGCTTACCTTTTATGCTGTTCTCCTTGTTTCTTTATCTTAATTAAAGCAATCATGACATAGCAAATCTTTGATAGAAGTACTGTAAATAGTAACAGTGATGTTTCCTAAGTCAAACCAAGAAAAACAGCTCCAGACCCCATATCCAGGTCATATAACGATCCTATGACAACTCTGAGAAGAATCATGATAATACTCATAAAAACAATGATGGTATTTATGCTGCATGGAGCTCACAGTGTTTTGACTGGAGGTAACCACATGGCAGTATTGCAATAGAGCCAGCTGCAGTGACACATGGGATCATGTAGGCTTTGTTTTGACGTCCACATGTTCACTGAGTCATCCTCCACCCAAGGAATGGTAGGAATCAGCTGTGTTCACACAAAAGCCACATTTATTAGAAAGCACACTAGTCACTAGTCAAGTTGGAACAAAATTTAAAGTATCACTGATTTACTCATGTGTTGGTTTCTGTCATTGTAAATAGTATTACTGGTACAAGTAGTGGTTTTGTTGAACCAGCAGTATTTGTGTAGACAGCATAGAAACATTGGGGAAGTTAATTTGAAATCTACTGCCTGAAAAATATTTCTCTTGCCACCTACTCTGTGGTGAGTCTGACGAACATATAAACATGCTGCATTCCTTATTGTTTAAGCTTTGAGAAACATGTCCTCTTCATCTCTATTCTGTTTTATCTGGTTTAATGAATCCAAACTTGAAAAGGCCTGACGACATGATGAGCTACAGAAACAGATGATGAAATCGAGACCAGAATGCATTGGACATAGGGTAGAACTGGTGCGTCCAGTTTGATATTTCAAGCTGCTAAAAAGTTATGTTTTGCGAGTCTCAAATTGAAGAAGAATGAAGAATCTTGCTGTACTGTGGGTGGTACTGACCTCAGTAGACCAGACCTGGATGTTGTACGGCCCCAGGGCTGCACGCCTTAGGATGTTCTTGACCCACCCACAAGAGGTCAATGGGGAATTAGAAGTCAAACATAAATTATTGAAGAAGAAGAAGAAGAATTCCTTTATTAATCCCTCAAGGGGAAATTACATTTTTTCACTCTGTTAGTAACTTTTTGTCAGTTGCACATTACACACACAAGTCATGAAACAAACACATGCATTGGAGGAGAGGTGTCAGAGGCTGCCCCTTATCCAGGCACCCTGAGCAGTTGGGGGTTCGGTGCCTTGCTCAAGGACCTCGGCAGTGCCCAGGAGGAGGAACTGGCACTTCTCCAGCTACCAGTCTCCACATTTGGTCCGACCTGGACTTGAACTGGCGACCCTCCGATTCCCAGCCCAAGTCACTACAGACTGAGCTACTGCAGCCCCAAGGAGTACTGCATTTAAGTCACTGAGTGCCAGCTGATTCATAAAATGGAAAGTGCCTTGTGTGTTTTTGCCCATTTTGAGTCATCTTTCATGATACACAAAATATTTTGTACTATGTCTCTGAAAACACTGAATAGCTCAAATGAAAGTCGAGACTCTCTATTTCATCATGAAAAAAATGTTTGTTTTTACCTTGTTCCATTCTTGTTTTATCAGAGGTAGAGTAGAGGACACTTTCTCCAAAATCACCACTTTTTGTCCAGATTCGGCTTGTTTTGCTCTCTAATCTCGATCATCTCCACTTCCTGCTTTGAGCTCTGTGGTGTGTACCATCTCTTTATGCTCCGACTACAAATCCCAGAAGCCCCAAAATTACTCGTAGGCTGCGGGAGAGTGCGATAGACAACCCTTTGTGTCTTCACTGCTACAGATGTTGTTGAGAGATGTAAGTTAGCGGTTAGCAACAAAAATGTTTAAAAAGAGAGACTGATACAGAATATAGAGTTTTTAACAAAACATTGACTTATGTATTTAAAAAAAGATGTATTTACTGAAGTTGAAGGTAAAGCTGTGTGCTCAGTTTGTGCAGTAAAGGTCACTGGGATTACAATTTGAATTTGAGGTTAAAAAGTTACAGTTAATGTTGACTTTTTAAATACTCCAAGAACATGCTCATATCCAAAATAGTTTTTGTGAATGTTGATTAAGTTGCCTAATGCCTATTGCCTATTGAGCAGATTTGAGTTCAGTTTATTGGTCCACAGCAGTTGGGGAAGTTGGTCCCTAAGGGAAATTAATTGCCTGGTCTCACGAACCCTTCATAAACAGAGACTCTTATTTTGAAATAGAGTTTATTTTGTAATCAGGAGCTGTTTAACCTTTCCTCTGCATTCCGCTCGACCTTTTCATTGTTTTTGCCGTCACAGTCAGTGCAGGAGTCACTGAAGAAGATCTTATTGTTCTCAAATTGTTCACTTGTCAAGGTTTGAACCTGCCCGAAACCATGACCCAGTTGCCGATGGCAACTGTCCATTTGTGTCAGTCAGGTTTATTTGCTGTTTCTATGACATGTCCTTGTCTTTATAAGGGCTGAGGTCAACAAGGGTGAAGTGGTGTCATTTGCCAGGCAGGTTAGAGGTCAGCTCTCTGTCGCGTTTGACCTCAGGGTCAAAGGTCAAATGCTGTTTGGCTCAGATTGCAGGCATGACAGGGAAAGGTGAATGTCACAAAGTCATACTATCAACTGGGTTAGGCAGTTCATCTTAGCCACTACAGATTTCTGTGCTCCTTTTCCCTGCTTGAACTACATGTTCAGTGAACTTCGCTATCAGCTCTGTTCATTTCTTTTTCTAGGCTTCTGGAAAATGGAGCTTTGTGTGGAAAAGATGACGGACAGGAAACTCTTGAGCAGTGAAGTAATGGCTATAGATGAGGCCAGATGTTAGCTGGCTCCTAAAGTCTATTTATCTACAAGCTTTAACTCTTAAATTTAGTTTAACAGGTCTTAAAAATATTGTATATTGGTCTTGAATACGCTATTTTTCTGTCATGAATTTGATACTATAGTAACTTGAATTGTAAGAGTCACAATGTAAAGGGAAAGGATATCTCATTATAGTCCAGTACCTGTTGCAGCATAGATAAGCAGTGTTTAATTCAGATATAAGCAGTAGTTGATTTTCCAAATTAAAATAGAATTTAGCACATATGGTGGTGTATTTTTTTTTTATTTCACTGCCACGGAGAAGCTAAACATAGTAGCCTCAATGCTGAGTGAAAAAAATTCACTGGGTCTGGAATTGTTAAGAATCTTTATAGACCAGTCCTGTCAAGCAGAATGTAGGAGACACAACATTTGTTTATTTATATTTACCATCATTTAGACAAAATTATATTACAGAATATATTTATTGGATTTTCTATAGAAATTAATTCATAATCTACATTTATTTGGAGCATGTTCATGTGTTTACTCATGGGAAAGTGAAAATCCCCAAGGTCAACAGCTTGGACACGTTGAAGTGCTTGTGTTGTTTGATCCCCTTCCCACCCCGCCACCTCTGCAGATGGTTCACACCAGGAATGTTGCAAAGGACCATGGGATCTCCAGGAGTTGAAGGGAACACTCTATTTTTAGGGCGTGCTGGAGCATGGCTTCTTGAAAAGGTATTTGAGTTATAGCTGCTGGTGTGTTCCACTGTGAAGTGGGCAGTGCTTCATCAATTCATGTACAGAGCTGAATAAATTTAGTTTACCACCTCTAAATTATCAGTATTAATGTTTACAAAACTATTTTTATGTTTCTGTAATGGTTAATCCACCAGTATGTGCAAGCGCTTTAATCAAAGTGATATCTTTAATGATAAAATACACTATATTGCCAAAAGTATTCGCTCACCCATCCAAATAATCAGAATCAGGTGTTCCAATCACTTCCATGGCCACAGGTGTGTAAAATCAATAACCTACGCATGCAGACTGCTTTTACAAACATTTGTGAAAGAATGGGTCGCTCTCAGGAGCTCAGTGAATTCCAGTGTGGAACTGTGATAGGATGCCACCTGTGCAACAAATCCAGTCGTGAAATTTCCTCACTCCTAAATATTCCACAGTCAACTGTCAGCTGTATTATAAGAACGTGGAAGAGTTTGGGAACGACAGCAACTCAGCCATGAAGTGGTAGGCCACGTAAACTGACGGAGCGGGGTCAGTGGATGCTGAGGTGCATAGTGTGAAGAGGTCACCAACTTTCTGCAGAGTCAATCACTACAGACCTCCAAACTTCATGTGGCCTTCAGATTAGCTCAAGAACAGTGCACAGAGAGCTTCATGGAATGGGTTTCCATGGCCGAGCAGCTGCATCCAAGCTATACATCACTAAATGCAATGCAAAGCGTCGGATGCAGTGGTGTAAAGCACGCCGCCACTGGACTCTAGAGCAGTGGAGACGTGTTCTCTGGAGTGACGAATCACACTTCTCCATCTGGCAATCTGATGGACGAGTCTGGGTTTGGCGGTTGCCAGGAGAACGATACATGTCGGACTTCATTGTGCCAAGTGTAAAGTTTGGTGGAGGGGGGATTATGGTGTGGGGTTGTTTTTCAGGAGCTGGGCTTTCACTGGGCTTCCAGTGAAAGGAACTCTGAATGCTTCAGCATACCAAGACATTTTGGACAATTCCATGCTCCCAACTTTGTGGGAACAGTTTGGAGCTGGCCCCTTCCTCTTCCAACATGAATGTGCACCAGTGCACAAAGCAAGGTCCATAAAGACATGGATGACAGAGTCTGGTGTGGATGAACTTGACTGGCCTGCACAGAGTCCTGACCTCAACCTGATAGAACACCTTTGGGATGAATTAGAGCAGAGACTGAGAGCCAGGCCTTCTCGTCCAATATCAGTGTGTGACCTCACAAATACACTTCTGGAAGAATGGTCAAAAATTTCCATAAACACACTCCTTAACCTTGTGGACAGCCTTCCCAGAAGAGTTGAAGCTGTTACAGCTGCAAAAGGTGGACCGACGTCATATTGAACCCTATGGATTAGGAATGGGATGTCACTTTAAGTTCATATTCGAGTCAAGGCAGGTGAGCGAATACTTTTGGCAATATAGTGTAATTGGCAATATAGTAAACTCTTTTTTCATTAGTAGTTTGTTTTTTAAAATTACATTTTTGTTGACTGACAGTTCAATCACTGCAATTTTCTTTCCAAAAAATCTCATAAAATTCCCATTTTTTCTATTGGCTGTTTGACAAGTAAAGACACTGATCCCCCCTCCATTCCCCAACAGGTGCAAGGGTACAGCAGTACACCCTGGGTCAGATCAGGAGGCAGGACCCACCCAGCTCCCCTGTGACTACCAACCAATCCCTGCTGCCTCCCTTGTCTTTCCCAGATGGTTGCAATCAAACTGGCCTCAGACCTTTTTACGAGGACTGAAGGCTTTCCCCTCCTGGATTCTTGTCTTTATTGGACAGCGTGCCCATGTATTCTCAGTAAAGCCCCACATCTTACCAACCATACAATCAAGGCAACAATGCCTAAGGATTCTTAGATTAATTCAGTTTGTATTTTCAAGACATGGATTAAGTCAAAGCAGCTCTGTGGACTTTAGCGTTATCCAAAGAAAACTGCATTAACAATACATTTTGATTGTATTTGCTGACCTCAAGAATGTTCTGTCATCATCAAGGGACATTTATTCACTTCCTATTTGAATACAAATTTGGGAATTAGACTTTAAAGCCTAGCCACAAAAAAAAGTGCCGGAAAGTCCTGCAGAGATCCAGGGAGGTTTGGAGGCCTGTGTTTGTGTTGGACACTCACACCATAAAGCTGAGAAATGGCTTTGTTCCCTACGGCTGATGAGAGGTCCTTGTAAAACTGAAGAATGTGTTGCTCCTGTAGGTCTGGATATAGTAAGGGCTGTTTTTACTCTGCTGTCATGTGACCCCCCCCCCCACCCCAGCCAAGCAGGTAGCAAACCGACAAGTCTAACCCTAACCGAACATAAACCCCCTTGAACCATGCTATTACCTGAAACCAGGGGTCTGCAAGCCAAGGTTCTTATATGTAAAAATATTTTTTTTAAAATTTTAATTCCATTAAACTTGTTATCGTATAATAAATAAGAATTTTTAAAAAATTATTGGATATTTAATGTACCTTTTACCTGCAGGAGGATAATCAGCTTTCCAAACCTGCCTTCAGTAAGTTAACCATGGATAAATCTAAACACTGGTTTACCTGTATGTTTGATATATGGCGACAAATTAGCGACAAAGTGGGCTACATTTTATTCTGTTAAGTTTCCACAAATATAAGGAGCACATAAATAAACCTTTGTTTCTTTATTGCTGGTATTTATTATCATGAATGCAACAAACTATGGTTTTTGTCTATGCTCTATAACTATATATGAATAGTTAGAAGCAAAATGTCTCTTTTGATAGGAAAGGATGCAGACCCTTGCCCCAAACACATTAAGGACAGCATAATCCCAACTGTAATTATAATTTATCACGATTCATTTATCAAGGACATACATAATTGTATGATTCACTTTGAGTTGGCTATTTTATGAAATATACTCAGTTTCTCTGAGAGTGAGCTCAAAATATCAACCTACAGAGCAGTGAGGACATGGTTAGCCTAGCTTAGCAGAAAGTCTTGACACTAGTGGAAACAGCTAGCATTGCTCTGTCTAAAGTTTGAAAATATACCGACCAACAGCTCTGATTTGGATTAATTAAATGTCATATAATATTTGTTTAACCAGTATTTTAACAGAGATGTGAAAAGGTTGTAGTTTTAGGGGGAGTTTCCTGAATTCACGTCGTCATAGTGATGATGTAAGGTTTGGTACACAGCATAAAGTACTGGCCATACTGAGCTAAGGGATAAACTATTCTATTAAAATGTTTGTTTTTACCTTGTTCCATTCTTGTTTTATCAGAAGTAGAGAAAAGGCCACTTTCACCAAAATCACCACTTTTTGTCCAGATTCTGTTTTGCTCTCTAATCTTGATCATCTCTACTTCCTGCTTTAATCTCTGTGGTGTATACCGTTTCTTTATGCTCCAACTACAAATCCCAGACATTGCTCACAGGCTGCGGGAGACCGCAATCGGCGCCCTGCAACCGAAAATCCACATTTAGGTATATATATGTCAAATTATAAATGACTCAAAGAGTTAATGCACAGACAAATAAATAATATTCCCAAAATGTTGTAATGGATGGAGTGGCCAGTCGGATGGAAAAGGTTCAACGCAGGTACAGGTACAATAATCTCTCCAATCAAAATGAAGTCAGAGAGAACAGCAGGGTTTTATTTTTCAGTGTCAAACCATAACTTTCGATACCATAACTTTCAATAGATTGTGCCAATAAAACACCCAACAAATTGAGCAAACCTGAAAGAAGGATGTCCATAAAGACATAAAGTTCCCTGGTGAGCTGTGTTTGGCCCACACAGCTGTTATCCCAACGCTTCCTCCTCCCTCTAAATCAATTCATTTGATGAACATCCCTTTCCAAGCCCAATTACCAGTAACCATGGAGGCCAGAGGAAACCGGTCTGACGACGCAAATGTTTTCTGGGAACACAAAGGGCCTTTCATTCGGCTGATGGCCCAGTCGATGTTGAAAGGCAGATCAGAGTGTGAGTGTATTCTTCCAGGGTTATGATGAAAGGGGGAAAGGACGATGTGTGCTGATGATGCTGGTAGGATGGAGATGGCACCTTAGTGGAGGGAAGTGGGACTGATCAACCATCTTTTCTGTCCAAGCTTCTCCTGTAATTCAGCATACAAATAATCCACAAAAGAGCATTAAAGTATTAATTTGTAATGCGAAATGGACGAAAAGGAAAAGAGAAAGACACTTGTCATGAAAACAGTGTTTACGAGAGCTAATGTGGAGTCACTCTGATTCACTCTGTTTAGAGCTCTCAAAATTAGCATACATTCCAGGCAGTTTATCTAATCAGACTTACCTTTGTGCAAATTAATCGGGTTAACTTCGACAGCCCTAGTTCTTTGATAAATTTCATCCATATTTTCTACCATATATTTTTTCTACTCTTCACTCCAATGTCATATAGTGAAAATCAAATCATTTGATTTGATTTCAATTAATTTGATGTGATTGATTGATTTGATATGACATTGGCCAGGCTCTTACAGTGTGTGCGACTTCACCTCAGAGATGATGTTGTGCTCCCTTATAAGCTTTTCATTGCTGGTGTTCATCATAATTGTTGTTGGCACAATCTATCTTTCCTGTGTGGAACAAACACAATGACACTCACGCTTTCCAAGCTCTCTACTGTGCATGTGAGAGTTTATTTGATATAACATGTTAAGTGATGATTTCGATATTTTTGGATGAATGCTCTTGGATGTTTTTTTTGCAATAATGAAATATGACGCAAAAAGTGAAGATGGTTGCTTGATGCTTCGGAGGCTTTGGAGTTGTTGCAGATATTTTTGGATCAGAGCCACAATCATGTGTAATATATTCATCTTCCAAGTATCCAGTGCCAAACCTACAAATCTGTGCTTTTCACAGTGGAATAGCTTTTAGATCCCGTTAGTCCAGCCTCTCTGCAGCAGCTCTTTCTGGCTAACAACAACGTGGAAATATTTTTCTTGTTATTATATTTACCTAATGTGTTGCACAATTATCTCATAATATAAATATTCTAAATATTACCTTCAGGAGGCTAATCTTGAGTTTCTGAACCTGCTATCTTGGATAAATCCAAAACTCCAAAGGTCTCAGAGGAAAAAGAGAGTTTAATTCTGCGTGGACTGATTAATTGACTATCACTTTATAAAATACTTTAGAAGCTGTGTTTTGTTTTGAGGCTGCTTGAAAATGTAATATGTGGTGGAAGAGGAGGTAAAAAGTCTGTTTTTTTTAGTAAAGTGCAGACTCCAGCACTAGTATAACTAAGATCATGTGTTATCCTTCTCCCTTATTTTGGAATAGTCCTTAGTTTGGGGTGGCCCTTCAAACACAGATATAAGGATGAAAATGTAAAATGATAATAATCATAATTAAAACATTAAGAGTGGTATGTATCATTTTGAAAAGCACCATTTCTTAGTGGAGCTTTGTTGTTTCCTCATCAGGAGTTCCTCCAGATAAACTCTGATCAATGGATGTCTGTTGGACTGTTTTGATGCTACTTGACTGAATGTTAGCAGATTAGCTTTTTGGCACTCTTCCTATAGATCTTTGTGATTGTATTGTAGGTTGCTATGGAGATTAGTCACAAGTGTTGGTCATGACTTCATAACGCCTGTGTTTGTAACACGTCATCTGTCTCGTATCCAAAATATTTCAAAATAAGAGGCTTTCTGTTCTTTTTAGTTTTTCTTCATCGTCCTCATTTTCAGTGTTCGTTCCTCTTCCTTCAGCATCATGACCGCTAGCTTCACTTCATTTCCTCGCTTTTTACAGTCTCATCTAGAGCAGTAGCTCTCCATCTGATTGGTCAATTATATTGACATGCAGAGCATCAATGGCTAGCACACTGAATACCATTTATAATAGTCTTTAACAATGTGTATATCACACACATTGATAATGCAATGATGAATTATAGATAGAGTATATTGAGCAGCCCTAATCCACATGATGTCATGGATATCCTTTGGGAAGTTTGAAGATAGAGGTTTGAACATTGAGCACATCCCCTGGCAGTTATTCTGTATTCATTACCAAACTCAGCAGTCAGTTTGGCTCATCATTGTTTGTGTCTCCATGCGTTTAAATTCTTTGTCCTGTAAAAACTAGAATGTAATGGGACTAACATGGTGTCTGTCCCTGTCTCTGTGACCTGCAGTGTTTCAGCAGCAGGCTGTCCACAGCCCTCTGGACCACCAGAAGCAGAAACAGAAGCAGGCAGGAGGAGGAGGTGGAGGAGGACCCATTCCCTGTCACAACTGTGGCAAGCCCTGCAAAGGAGAGGCGCTCCGGGTCCAGAACAAACATTTCCACATCAAGTGCTTTGCCTGTAAAGGTTGGTAGCAGCCAGATATTCACCTCTCACCTTTACACAGTCACCCTGCAGCTGAAGAAGTCCTCTCTGAGAGGCCACTCTGGTTTGTAAGGATGCATAGACCAGACAAAAGTAATATATAATATCCAATATTAGACAAAATACTAAAAAACAATAGTAACTAATGTTATGCAGTAAGCAATGGATACTGTGCTAATTAAGAGCAGTGGCTCAAAGGGCATATTTATTTTGAAAATGAAAGACTTTAATAAGGACATTTACTGTGAAGGAGAAGTTTTGAAGTAGACTAATCAAGAGCTTTTCCTAAGAGATCATTTATCATGAACCACTTGGAGAGAAAAATACCTCCAAGCCTCCAGCGTCATGAAGAGCTGTAACTGTGACTTTCACTGAAATGACAGGAAATAACTGGAATTTAACATCTCAATTAAATAATAATACAGTTTTTCTCAGTCGCTTTGGTGCATTTCTCACATCACTTTTTACATTTGCACAACAGTTAGTTCAACCTCCACAGCATTTAGTTATTTGTGCACATCATAGTAGCAGTTTCTCATTCCTTCCAATAAATTTCAAATGCTTTGAACATGCATCAGTTGCTTTCATACAACTTTAGTGATATTATCATTTGCTTCTGTCATGTCAGTCAAATTGAACTATACTTGTTAATGCTCAATAGTCATTCCCTATAAAACCAATAGTCCTCATTTCATTGTTTGAGTCACTACATTCAAAAATGTTGAACTAGATGTCAAAATCTATCAAGTTTACACTATACTGTTTTTTTTTTACTTTTATGCTTTTTTCATGAAAATATCTCCTAAATTGAACAATTTCTCTCAGCTTTCACTGATGAGAAGGACTGTGTGAAGCATTAGTTGAAGTAATGATAAGTTCAGAGCTGAATCCCATGAACCCCACTTTACAAGCATATACTGTATGAACCAAGCAGGACACAGTCTGTACCATTTCTACAATACTGTGACACACAAGAGGATTCCTGATGAAATCAGGGCTAAAATTATGGATCATGTTGTCAATCACAGCCTCAAAATGGCTGAGGCTGATCGAAGGGTGCAGATAATGTTGGGAGAACCCTTGTAAATTCAATTATCCAAACATTTCATCTGATGTAGATGAAAATATGTGACTAGACAGGAAGTCCTGTGTATGTTGTATGTTCAGTTCCAGTGTGTACTGTAGTATTGTTTACAGTTATGCACAGCTCTACCCAAAGGGAGTTTATGTTTTTTGTAAATAAGGGTGAATTCATTCTTTTAGAACTGCAAAGAGCACATGCAGTAAAAATGTGAAACATAAAATATTCAATGTCTTGTACTCAGTTACCTCACTAAATACAGTAATGTGTAACTTTACTGTGTAAATACTCTGTAGTGCTCTCTTGACCATTTTCAGGTAGTGTCATAGAGATCTGACTTTTTTGTATTAGAAAACACTGACAGAGTACATAATGAAAACATGACAAAGCCATTTGACTATCTAGTTCATAAACATGATGTCAGCACTTTTCATCTTGATGACACTGACACTTTCATTAACATGAAAACTTGCTTTTGAGGAATGAACTATCTATTTTGAGCAAGTGACATGCTTTTGCTGGTTATCTACCAGGTTTTGCAGTTTGTACTAATTGTTTTGAGAAATGCATAAACTGTTGTGCAAATGTACAGAGTGATGTGAGAAAAGCACCAAAGCGACAAAGAAAAACTGTAAGAATGTGCTTTGATATTTTTGCTTTGAGCTTGCACATAGATAGATAGATAGATAGATAGATGACAGACAGACAGACAGATAGATAGATAGGTGACAGACAGACAGACAGACAGCTAGATAGATAGATAGATAGATAGATAGATGACAGACAAACAGATAGATAGACAGATAGACAGATAGATAGATAGATAGATAGATAGATAGATAGATAGATAGATGACAGACAGACAGATAGATAGATAGATAGATAGATGTTTTACCAAAAAGCAGAGAAAGTTCTAAAGCACATTATTTGATTGAAATGACAGCTGCTCTAATACATTTGTTAAGCACTGTAGGTATGGCTTACTTACTGTGTATTTTTGTGTATCGTGTGTATTTCAGGTTGGGTGGGTGTCAGTGTCATATCCTTGCCTGTGGGTGGGTGTGGGTGTGGGTGAGGGTGCTGCATGTGACTCCAGCTCATAGCAGTTTGCACCACTCCCAGCCCCAGACTCTCAGCATGACCACTGTTGTTGTCAACACATGCTGCGGTTGCTAGGCTACTGTTGATGTCTCCACAGTGTTGGCAGCTTCCTGACTTTATCGCCTTTAATCTTACAGTGACCAGCAGACTCCCTGTCTGTACACCCCCCACCTCCTCCATCTTTAGCTCCATCAACAAGCGAAATAACAGTGTGCACACATTAGTAAAGATCTAAATCAACTGCAGCGGTGCATTTGAGAGAGTAACCGCAAGCATTTTGCATCGATACTCCCCGTAAACCGTGCTGTAGCTCTGTCAGATACAAAGCAGCATTTGACGGATGAGAACAGGTTGTGAGTTCTAGTGTTTATGTGCTCCTGCATTCCCCCTGCTCTTCTTTCCCTCTGCTGGTGTGACCCAGAGCCAGCGAACAGGGAGCCTGCCCTTCACTGCATTCATTCAAAATGTGTGCTGCAACCTCCTGGGTTGTGATTTAGAATGTACCTGCTGAGAAACCATCAGCAAATAACAGCCAGTTGTAGTGAACGAATGACCAGAATGATCCTTTAACAGTTGTAGCGCTTTATCACAAGGCACAGCAGCATGTGCAACGAAAACATCCAGTACATCCACATCGTACTCTCTAGAGCAGCACTAATGCACTGTTCCTGGCTGTTATATTGTAGATGATAAATGTAACTGTAATTTCTGATACAGTAACACTGTTCTCTACACAGTAGGAAGATGTTACGACAGATGCAGTGTTGCTGCATTATTAAATATATGTTACACCAAATCTGTGCTTGATGTGATAAATAAAATTAAGTCCAGCATGCTGACAAGAGCAGCATTATCCTTTAAATATTATTCTCATGATGTTCCACTATTACTTCCCCAGGAGTAACATAACTCAGGATCCAATGGCTGTTACTAAGGAAAACAAATGGCTTTATTTGTTGCACTACTTCACTATGTTTCAGAGGAAATATGGTATTTATAGTTATTTAATACGATTACAATGCGATTAAGAGTCAACATATAAATCTCCTGTGTGATTGGAGATTAAACTAACCAATAAAGTCACAATTTTTTAACAAGTTTTATTTAAAGCCACTGTCTAGAATTTGAAATAGATTGTTTTTCTTCCTCAATCATAGTATAAAAACCTCTTTTATTTTGATATATATCTATTAATATTCAGATAAAAATATGCTCTGCATTCTCCACAATGATAAGATAAAATGAGATGAAACTTTTTTTCTAATGGAAATTGCTGTGCACCAGTTGAAATACAAAGTAAGAAGTGTAAACACATTTTAAAACGTACATAGACAATAGTGCAAAAAAGCAATATTTTGTAAAACTGAGCAATAAAAAAATAGCAAAATATGAGAAGCTACCAACATAAAATTTATTTTGCTCAGGTCAGTACCTGACAAACATATAATGCAATACATACAGGTCATGATTCCATGACATGGGACGATAACCCTATCACTGCAATACCGTGGTCATGTGATGCCTACCGTGGTGTTAATAAAAAATCCATACCATCACAGCCCTATAGACAAGCTTATTAAAGGAAACACATGTCTGATATCTGATCAGAAATATTAACACCTGCATTGATGTGTTCCCTCACTCATTTGGTGTGCAGCTCAAAAAATAAAAAAACAAGTTGAAATGTGCAGTACCTCAGGCAGTGCCTGATTAGTAGAAAGTGGTTTAATATCATGCAGCTATTGAGGAGCTATACTCCTTCATTCCTTCATGCAGAGCGTTTGTGTGAGATGAACTAATCGTGGTAATTACACACCACAGGTCACACATACAAATTACTCAAACAAATCAATCATATTAATAACTGAAAGTCATTAATTCACAGTTAAAGGAGACCATAATGAAAGGAACAGTGTGTTTTCCTCACTGGGAAAGTTGTTCGGCTCTCTTCTTGAAAATCTTGATGAGGCACGTCTTCATGATGTTTTATTTTGAAGACTTGTTTTCTTTTGTTATGTCCAGTTTTACTTCCTGTCTTTGTTTTGTTTTCCCACTTGTGTTGATTGTCTGACCGCACCCTGGTTGTTTCCACCTGTTTATGGTTATATCATGTATAAATAGTCTGTCTTCCTTTGTCTTTTGTTGTTTCATTTACATCCCATTTCCATGCTCCCCATGTCCTTGTGTCTATGTTCATACTATGTCCTTGTGTCTATGTCCATGCTCCCCAAGTCCATGCACCCATGTCCATGCACCCGTATAAATGCTCCCCATGTCCATACACCCGTGTCCATGCTCCCCAAGTCCATGTACCCATGTCCATGCTGCCCATGTCCATCCTCCCATGTCCTTGCATCCATACGTCCATGTCCATGTGTCTATGTCCATACTCTCCAAGTCCATGCACCCATGTCCATGCTCCCCAAGTCCATGCACCCATGTCCATGCTCCCCATGTCCATCATCCCCATGTCCTTGCATCTATTGTGTCTATGTCCATGCTCCCCATGTCCATGTTCCCCATGTCCATGCACCCATGTCCATGCACCCATATAAATGCTCCCCATGTCCATACACCCATGTCCATGCTCCCCAAGTCCATGTACCCATGTCCATGCTACCCATGTCCATCCTCCCATGTCCTTGCATCCATGCGTCCATGTCCATGTGTCTATGTCCATACTCCCCAAGTCCATGCACCCATTGTGTCTATGTTCATACTATGTCCTTGTGTCTATGTCCATGCTTCCATGTTAATCCTAGTGTAGATCCACATTCTGATGAGCACCTTTTGTTTGTACCTTGTTTCTAGTGTTTAAATTTCTAGTGTTTTCTCATTTTGTTTCTTTGTCAAATTGTTTCCTCGATTGAGTCGTTTAGATTTGTTACTTTTGGTTTTGTGAAGCATTTGTTGTCGGTTTCTAGGTTTATTTGTCCTCCTTGTGTATTTGTTTGTAGTTAAATCTGTTCCTTTCCAAAGTCAGATCAATGTTTTCTGTTAAGAGTATATTATTGTCAATATTTTTTTGTCACTTTGTCTCCGTTTGTTCTGTGTTTGGGCTCCTCCTCCTGTGTTGCTATCAGCAACCCCCCTTGAGACAAACAGTAAGGAGAGTAGCCTCACTGATATCCATCATATGTATCAATGAATTATTCATTTTGGTTTAGAAATTATGCAGATTATGACGTTTAGGTGGTGACACAGGGCGGACGGTTTGCTGGGAACACATCCATATTTAGACTGATGAGATCAAACAGCAGACTGAGCTCAGCTTGTAGTTCTAACCTCAACACAGGGAGACAGAATAGAGCTCATTTAGCTTAGCTTTAATAGTAGTCTTAAATTTGCACGCCATAAACACACCACATAAAGGTCAACCTCACCTCTGCCCCACTGCACTCTATCAAAGATATCAAGACGACTGTATTACTGCCAATTACTTCCAGTCTGGGTGTTAGCCAACAGGCTAACGGTGCCAACCGTCAACGCTCAGCTAGCTGTGTGTAATTAACACCAAGCAGAGAGGAGGACTGGATTAATGTGGGTTAATGTTAGCCTCTTTAGCACTGGCCGGACATCAACTCTGGGTTTCTAATAGTAAACACAGCCTCAGTGTTTGTAGCAACATGTGGCAGCGCTGTTTAGACATGGCTGGATTAAGCTGCTGGAGGGCCCCAAACCCAACATGAGATGAGCCCCCCCCCCCATTAACTACTGACCCCATTGTTTTAATAATTTAAACCACAAATGCATCTAGGCAGAGGTAAAAATTAGGGCTGTCAAAAGGTTTATTTTTTTGTTTAATCGCGATTAATTGAATTTCCATAATTAATCATGATTAATCACATTTTACATTTTATGTTTCAGTTCTGTTATTTGGCATTTCACAACAGTTATCTTGTCTTGAAATAGGTTTTCCTAAATGCAAAAGGCCTGAAGTTTATATCTTATATTTTATGTAATTACCATCACAACTGGGCACCCAAAGCAGTGTTTATGAAAGGCTTATCATAAAAACCATATTATTATTATCTTGTTATTAGGATGTAAAATCTATGATCTGTCCCTGCATCTAATTTGTTCAAAAGTATATTCAGATGTGTCTTTTTCAGGTTGTTAAGTATGAATATATTATTGTATTAATATATGTTAATATTTTGATAATCTGACCACCAGGTCTATTCAGTAGCTGTGCTGCCACTTTTGACAATGTCATATTGTCCTGGTTTAAATGATTCAACTGTTATGATGCTGCCAACATGTGATATACAGTGATTAACAAATGTATTATTCCACATATTATGTGAAAATACGTAGTCACACGCTGAAATTGACAAGCGCACATGAAAAGAGTGATGTGGAGAGTAAGAAATGTGAGTAGGAATGGTGATAACCAGACTTTGTCATCCACACAGGAGTCTATCTTTTATTGCACAAGGCTTCATTTCTCATAAAGAACAGTTTTATTCTTTAAATAGATGTTGTCTGCCAAGCCACACACACGCTACATCTGGGAAATGTGGAGGTCTATGGTAACTAGAGTAGTCACAGATAGGATAGAGAGGGAGATCCAGGGGTTGTGTCGCAGTGGTAACTGTTAGAAACTGTTAGAACTGTTAGAAAAAGATGGTTGAGGTTAGGCAGTGACCCTCTTGAAATGATTGAAATCCTTTTTTAAAATCCTATTGGTAATGGATGGGATCATGATCATGACACAACCAGTCAAACTGATTATCTGATTAACAATTTACTTATTATTATAATTTATTTATTTATATATTTAGATGACAGAGATCTGATATTTCAGAGTCCACATTTAGGTCTTTGAGTGCCAGACGTTTTATAAAACAGAAAGTGCCAGCGTTTTTGCCAATTTATCAAGACCCACAGAATATTTTGTACCATGTCTCTGAAAACACAGAATAGCTCAAATGAAAGAAGAGACTCTCTATTCCATCATGAAAAAATGTTTGTTTTTACCTTGTTCCATTCTTGTTTTATCAGCGGTAGAGTAGAGGACACTTTCACCAAAATTACCACTTTTTGTCCAGATTCTGTTAGTTTTGCTCTCTAATCTTGATCATATCCACTTCCTGCTTTGATCTCTGTGGTGTATACTGTCTCTTTATGTCTACAAATCACAGAACCCCTGAAATTACTCACTGGCTGTGGGAGACCGTGATCAGTGACCTGCTGCAGACAAACTAATTTGATGTATTGTTACATTGATGGCACTTAAGCATCAGATTTTAAATGATGTCGAAATACGTCAATGGCACTCAAAGAGTTAATTACTTTTATGGCACTGTTGTGGTGATGGTGACTCTAAGGCTACGTTCAGACTGCAGCCTGAAGTGACCCGATTTTTTCGCCCCATACGACCTGTATCTGCTCTTTTAATTACAGTCTGAACGACACAGATCCGATTTTTTCAAATGTGCCCCAGGCCACTTGGATATGTGGTCCTAAAACCGATACATATCCGATCTTTTGACATGCGACTTCAGTCTGAACGGCCAGGTCGCATTCATCCGACCTACACGTCACCAACAAGCTACAAACATCACTATTCTGCGGTGGAAGTAGGCGGCAGCGGGAAGAAAAACAACAACCATAGTGGACGATAATGTGGAGAGTAGTCAATGGAGGGAAAACAAGGTTTCTGAGTTAATTCATATTGGAGAGGATAGCTCTATTCAGGTCAAACTGGAGGGGTCTTATCGGAACCGGGCTGTTTACACTCCACCGCTAGCGTCCATGTTTACTTCCGTAAACACTGAGCACGCACGCTGCATGTGACGTCATCGTGTCCTCAAATGCGCATGCGGGACACTTGTGAGGCGTTTAAGTTCACACTGAAGATCACATACAAGTCACATTTAATTGGAAATGTGAACGACCTTGCAAAAAAGTCCAAAATAATCCGAATTGGGCATTAAGCCCTGCAGTCTGAACTTAGCTTAAGTCAGTCAGATAGATTTCTGGACACACACCCAGCCTGAATGTGTTTGTTCCTGGAAGTGGGCTTGGTAAATAGTCACTGCTGGCCACATGTTGGAGTCCTGATGGAGGGATCAGTGGTGATACAATAGCAGATGGTTGTGATGTTCTCAGTAGGGTGTTGCCTGCTGGATTGTCTCCTTCTTGGAAGCAGACAGACTAGAACAGGCCATGGTGTGTGTGTTTGTCATTAAGGCAGGGGTACTGACCGCACACACATTTCTTTACACAACTCTGTTATTGTGTATATAATATGTGCGGTTGGTTGTATTTTTTATATGTAATAGAATACAAGCACGGTGGTGCAGTGGTTAGCACTGTCACCTCACAGCAAGAATGTATATGCATGTTCTCCCCGTGTCTGCGTGGGTTCTCTCCAGGTATTCCGGCTTCCTCCCACCATCCAAAAACATGCATGGGGATTAGGTTAATTTGCTAAATTAGCCAATTAAGTTAATTGGCTAATTTAAATTGACCGTAGGTGTGAATGTGAGTGGTTGTCTGTCTCTATGTGTCCTGTGATGAACTGGAGACTTGTCCAGGGTGTACCCTGCCTTCCGCCCTAAGACAACTGGGATAGGCTCCAGCCTCCAGCTGTGACCCTGTGAGGATAAGAGGTAGAAATGGATGGATGGAGAATAGAAGCATACTTTATTCAATTCCGTGTTTGGACTCTGTTGTGAAATGTGAACAGAACATTAAACGGCATCTGTACACATGTATTGAATGGAGAGATGTCGACAGGCATCCTGAGCAGTCGAGGGCTCTTTCTCACAAAAGGGCACCTTGGCAGTGCCCAGGAGGAGGAGCTGGTATCCCTCCAGCTACCATTCCACACTTTGTACTTGGCCCATGCTGGACTTGAACCAGCGACCGTCTGGTTCTCAACCCAAGATTGTACAGAATTCATCCCAGTGGATTCATAACTAAAGCTATGTGTAGGCTGCACACTAAGACAGATATATAGTGTACATATTGATTCTTATCATCACATTTTAAAGCCACAGTTAGAGTGGAATATGGAAATATTAGATATGGAAAAGAAGTGATGCATTTTCACTATTTGTCACAGTGGTCAGACTTGATGTTGGTAGAAGATGAAGTGCCACCAATCCTGTACTAATCTGTGCTGGGACTTTAACCAACTGTCTGGTTCCCAGCTCGAGTCCCCTACAGACTAAGCTACTACTCCACCAATGTACACTATATTGCCAAAAGTAATTGCTCACCTGCCTTGACTCGCATATGAACTTAAGTGACATCCCATTCCTAATCCATAGGGTTCAGTATGATGTTGGTCCACCCTTTTCAGCTATAACAGCTTCAACTCTTCTGGAAAGCCTGTCCGCAAGGTTTAGGAACTAAGGGGCCAAGCCCAGCTCCTGAAAAAACAACCCACACCATAATCCCTCCTCCACCATACTTTACACTTTGATTTGATTCGATCTTTATTTATCCTAAACAAAAATAATAAAAGCAGAAACATCATACATCATTAACAATTTAACAAAGCATATCCATTTCTGTTCAAGAAGGGACCGAGAGAAGCAACGCTTATTTTGTACACTTAGCACAATGCAGTCCGACAAGTATCGTTCTCTTGGCAACCACCAAACCCAGACTCGTCCATCAGATTGCCAGATGGAGAAGCGTGATTCGTCACTCCAGAGAACACGTCTCCACTGTTCTAGAGTCCAGTGGCGGCGTGCTTTACACCACTGCATCCAACGCTTTGCATTGCACTTGGTGATGTATGGCTTGGATACAGCTGCTCAGCCATGGAAACCCATTCCATGAAGCTCTCTGTGCACTGTTCTTGAGCTAATCTGAAGGCCACATGAAGTTTGGAGGTCTGTAGCGATTGACTCTGCAGAAAGTTGGTGACCTCTTCACACTATGCGCCTCAGCATCCACTGACCCCGCTCCGTCAGTTTACGTGGTCTACCACTTCATGGCTGAGTTGCTGTCGTTCCCAAACACTTCCACGTTCTTATAATACAGCTAACAGTTGACTGTGGAATATTTAGGAACGAGGAAATTTCACGACTGGATTTGTTGCACAGGTGGCATCCTATCACAGTTCCACGCTGGAATTCACTGAGCTCCTTAGAGCGACCCATTCTTTCACAAATGTTTGTAAAAGCAGTCTGCATGCCTAGGTGCTTGATTTTATACACCTGTGGCCATGGAAGTGATTGGAACACCTGATTCTGATTATTTGGATGGGTGAGCAAATACTTTTGGCAATATAGTGTATGATATGATTTATCACACATTTTCAGTAGTGCATGCCCTTCCCAGAGATCTCCTGTCAATCAAACACCGTGGCCTTTGATATGGTGTCTTTTCACAGTTTAGTTGAATTATCTGTAAGTTCCAACAAGGATTTATGCTTTTCGTTATTTTCATATTTTCATAGTTTTGACCATCATGTCTGGTGTGACCGCTGTACTAACCACAGGGACCCATAGAAGTTGTCAACACTGTCAACAATTCAACTCTCTCTGGAAGTGAACATTAAGGCAGATGGCTTTTTTTAATCAAATAATCTCAACTCAAGGTCAATTTACTTGACCCACTTGGAATAACTGAAATTGAATTGGATGTCCTCCTTCTTGTTTTATTATTCCTTTAACCTCCTAAGATCCAAGCTCTGGTTTATTGTGTATTTTGAATTTATTTTTGTTCTGTAGTCTCATTGGTACCTGATAAGTCTAAAAATCAAGCATCATCTTTTGACATGGTGTAGTTTTTAGAAAAACTATGTAAGCGGAGTTAAGTAATATGGTGTAGACAACAAAATGTGATGGACGTCAGGTCTTAGGAAGGTAAAGGATTATTAGCATCATTAGCTTAAAAATTGACATAAAGCCCTGCAGAAGCCATTAACGTAATAACGGCCGATAACATAATAACTTTTGGCCAGTACTGGCCAAAAGTTATTATGTTATTGTTTCAGGACTTTTATTATGTTATTGGCCAAAAGTTATTATGTTATCGGTTCAGGACTTTTATTATGTTATTGGCCTATTACATTATATTAATAATTTATATATTATATTTAAAAAGGGCAAATTGATTACACTATTGTTAACCCATTATTATATTACCGGCTTCAGCAAGCCTTTTTTGCTGAAAACCCTCTCCATGTGTTGAGACAATGGACAGCCCTCCCTCGCCTGTTGCCTCATTAGAAGCCTGCATGCAGTTTAAGTCAGTGTAGCAGTGTGGATCAGTGACCTGCCAGAAGTACCAACCTTGAAATATATTTCTATAAAAGACAGTCCCATATCTGGTCCGATCAATGGCAGCAGGCTGGAGACTGTATGGTAAAGGTCACGAAATAGACCAGTGAATGAATAACAACAACACACCCAACCCACCCAGTCAACACACACACACACACACACACAGAGAGAGAGAGAGAGAGAGAGAGAGAGAGATGGTGAGTCATTGTACAACATGAGGTGCAGCCACATTCATAGCAGAAAGCACATATATATTTAACGCTGCTCATGCTCACACACACACATGCACAGTGAAAGTCATTGTGAAACATGAGGAACAGTCAAGGACACACGTGTGAGGAGGACATACAAATTTAATATGACACCATGACAGCCCTGTATGTTTTCCCACATTGATTTGCACACTCACACTCTTTCTCAGATCTTTTAATTCTCCAAAGTAAACTCAGGGCTGCTGACTTGAATTAAATCACATTACATCTGTTTTACATGACATGCAAATTAAATTTATTTGGAGGGTGTTGTTTTGTCTATTGTCCTCCACAGTGATTAACAAATCATCACCCAGTGTCAGGTGTTTACAGGGTGGGCCAGAAAGATTTACCCATCGTATATCTCTATCATGTTTGCTTAGCTTTTGTCGTAGAAGCTTAAAATTTTGGATAGTTTCTCTCAAAAGGCATAACTTTTGATGTACCTGAGTTCATTTGTTTACTCCTAATAAGTGTCGAGTATGGCATCGAATAGTAAGTGCGACCAGATTGTGGCCCTGAAGGAGGCTGGACTGACAACAAAGGAAATCATGAAAAAGGTGAATGTTTGTCGTAAGACTGTCTACAATGTCATGAAACGATACAAGGAGACTAGCAAGACCACCAGCAAGGCAATCCCTGGAAGAAAAGGTCCTGACCAAAAGGGTTGTTGAGATGGTGAGGAAGAGAGTCCAAAGGAATCCTCGCAGGAGCATGAGGGCAACTGCAAAGGAGGTGAACATCTCAAGAACTTCACTGAGAAGAATTGTCAAACAGGATCTCAGACTGAAAGCACCAAAAATGCAGCATAGACAACTGATTTCAGCTGCTTGGAAAACGGGAAAAAAACGGCTTGACGGGGGGAAATGGTGCTGCAGGAAATCCAGAGTGCTGCAAACAATGTCCTGGTTTGGTCTGATGAGAAGATCTTCACTGTTCATGCAGTGGTCAACTCCAAGAATGACAGAGTTTGTGCACATAGTGCACAGCACTTACCCGAAGGTTGCAGAACTCATTTCCGTTGTCAGAAGCCAGCTGGAGTCATGGTGTGGGCTGCTGTTACATCTGATGGCTCAAAGTCTCCTTTGGTCTTCACTCAGGAGGGTGTGAAAATGAACAGGGAATGCTTGAAAACTTCAAATGCTTGAAGAAAAAGTGTTGCCATGGTGTACCCATGCGTTTGGAAACCAGTATATCTTCATACAAGGTAGTGCACCTGCTCACAAATCCAATGTCACACAGGCCTGGTCCAAGCAGCACTTTCCTGGCTTCTGGGACAAGAACATGTGGCCTCCATCAAGTCCAGACATCAATCCAATGGACTTTGTGATCTGGTCTATACTAGAGAGGGAGGTCTCAAGAGTGTCTCACAGCACTGTCACTGCTTTGAAGAAAGCTTTGATGATCATGGTCAAAACTTGATGTAGACACAGTGCGGCGCTCATGCCAGGCAGTGCCAGGTCGTCTCCAGGCTATGATAAAGGCAAAGGGTGGCCATATTGATATGTAAATCTTTTTGGTGGCTGAGAATAAAGTATAAAAACTGTGTTCAATGTTTTTTATATTTGTCTGCAAGCATTTTTGAATAGTGCGATGGGTAAATCTTTCTGGCCCACCGGGTACCACCACTGCCTTAAATTAACAGTATTACTGATTACCAAGTATTTTTGATGTTTCTGTAATGGTTAATCAAAATTATGTATTTAATGATAAATTATTGTTGTTATCCAGGAATTTTCAAACAACCAGGGACTTTTTAACAACCCGATTTTTTAAACATTACCCATTAAAAACTTTATAAATGAGATCATATTAATGCATTTAGCAATTTAGCATGCAAATGAAGTCACACTCACAGCTGTGGAGGGCACTTTAACTGAAGGGGGAGGGTATAAATAAGATGAGCAGGTATGGGACGCTCTCGTCATGCCACCGGAAAAGAGAAGCCACCGTTGCCATGGCAACAGAAAGATGCCTCTTGTGCAGGAAGAGCTACATTATACCTCAAATCATTTTAAGTCATTCCACAAGTCTTTCAACTTGTGGAAATTTGACATTTCCAATCAAATAAATGAAGCTCAATGAATTTTGCTGCCAGTTGTTCTCACAGTTTGATGTGCCAGGGCTGCAAAATCAAACCAAACGTCAGAACAGAGTAAGATTTGTTAGTTTTGTCTTTTTTTATCTTTACAAATCACACCTTTAGTTTTATTTTCTTTCAGTGTGACAAAGGTGTGAGTGACATACTGCACATCATGTGGAACTTAAATTTCTATGTTGTTTCCTCCTTAATTTTTTGCAGTCGCACTTCCTGCTAAAGTGTGTGCTTTGATGCAGACTCACTATGTAAGCGCTCATTGGTCCACTCGCCCTCTGCCCTACGTGGTTTGGGACGGCCCTTAATATGGTGGAGCCTCCGCGAGGACACGCAAACGGAGGGCTAGTGTGTAGGGAGACTGTGTAGGGGGCAGTTTGGGATTGGGCGATAGTGTTGTTTAAATTAATTTAATCAGAAAACAAACATGATTCTATTTGACCAGTCATCTGATGCTATATCTTTCATATTAGGGTTGCTCCCTGCTGTATTTAGCCTTCATATTAAGCTCTAGTTCAACTTCAATTACTTGTGTCGAAACCATCAAATCATTTTCCCTTTTGCTCTGTAGACCCTGTTTGTACATGAGTAAAAGGTCTGCACCATATATTATTCACACTTCACACCAGAGTAGATTTGTTGCACATGTATCCAGTGACAGAAGAGCAGACTTGTTTTGAGCTCCTCCTCTGCAGAGGAAACAGTTTCTACTTCACACTGAATTCCACTGAGAGCCTCTGAGTGCATTCACATTATGTAAGTGGCTTCACAGAGCATGAGATAAGCCTTCAGAGATAGTTTCCTGTCCACTAATCTGCCTCTCAGCCTTGGAAGTGTTGTATTGTAATCAAGTTCCTACTGCAGTGTAACCTTTACACCTGCTCATCACTGATAACCTGGCAAGCATAGCATGTCTGTTAGCATTTTATCAGAATAATGGTATGATTTTCCATTTTTTTCCAAGCCAGACATTCCCTGGTTTATCCAGTCACTCTCTGTCTGCTCCAACACACCCAGTTCAAGTGGCCAAACCCAAGCAGCTGACATTTTCCTGAGTCTCAGGACAAAACAATGAATTATCTGCATCATTATCTCATCCGACAGTGGAGCAAACACACCCTGTGTTGTCATGGAGAAATAGTGTCAAAATAATGAATCATTCACTAAAAATCTGCCTTGAACCTGATACTGTTGTGTGGCCCTGTTTTACCATTTAGCAAAGATTAAACTTCATTCATCCCAACAGCTGCAATATAAAGCAGGAAGTGTAAAAATGTACAGAGCTTAACAAACTACAATTAAACCACCACCCACTGTCAGGTGTTTACCACCACTGCTCTAAATTAACAATATTACTGATTACCAGAATATTTTTAATATATAATATTTTAATAATATTTTTTCTGTAATCGTTAATCCACCAGTATGTTCAAGCACTTTAATCAAGATGATATGTTTAATGCTAAAATATTGTTATTTAACATTAAAAATCGCCTTCAGATTGCATTTAACAAATGATTAATATGCTTTATGCCCTATTTTTACTGTTTTAAGTGGTGTATCAAGTGTTTTTATGTTTTTATTATCTGTTAATCACTGTACATACAGTGCAAAACTGCAAAAAGCAACAACACAAAGAACATCAGAAGCTGTAAAGGGCTCCATATGAGTGGGTTCCCAAATACTATTACCAAGTGGTTCATGGTGTTGGGCAAGTTCAAACCTTTTGATGACAATAGTTTGACTAGTTTGGCACTTAGTTCAACAGCTCAGTCAGCCCTGAGGTCAGTGCCTAGCGTCAATGCATCGTCCCAAAGAATATTTTGAAGATAACAGCAGATGGAAATATCCCACTCCAATATGCCATGAGCAATGCATCCTGGTCTCAACTCTCTAGGTCAAACTGAACTTTAAAGGCTGAAGATCTCGGAAAAATACTTGTAAGTATTTATTTTGTATGAAACTTTTCAGCTTGCCTTAATTAGTGGAAGCAGGTAAGACAATGTGGGACAAGTGGGTAGACCTTCTACTACTGTCACTGCTACTACTACTACAGCTACGCTATAACCCAGGCGCTAATATCACAGTGGATGAAAGGCCGGTGGTATGCCTTCCAAACCAGTTACATATGGGATAAAAATGTTTTTAAAAAAAAGTTATATTTCACTATTGTGTAAAACTGCTGTGCTTTAGATGTTGGCCTAAATTAATAATGTTCATAATTTTCTGAGTGCGTTCAAGAGTTAGTAATTAAATCTTAACAGTGCTTCTGAGGATTTTTTGAGATAATTAAACATGTAGTAAGGAGCATAACTGCTATTCATGACAAATAAACATAATATAAGATAATTTCAGGCCTTTTCATCTTCGACTTTTTTAAGCCTGATAAACAGAACAGAGATTAAGTGGATAAGTTAATCTAGAGTGCCTTGGATCAATTGCCAGAGCTTTTATTTTCAGAATTTATCCATATTAGGATGGAAATTCTTGCAGACACCACCATCATAATCCATTATGAGGTAATTAATTATTGTTATATTTGGCTTCCAACATTTAATGATATCGTTTTGCTATTGTATTTTAAGTCAGAGCACTATCATAGCAGAAAAAATATATATTTCTTGTTTCTTGTAATTACAATTTTGATCAATTAAGTGGAAACAATATTTCTACAGCAGAAGCTCTGGCTGCATCTGAAATTCCATATTGACATGCTATTGAGTATGCTGAAACAGTATGTGAGATTTTTTAGTACGTCTGAAACCTTAGTATGAACCCAATAGTATGTAAGGTGCATACTATTTCTGGTAAATATTACAGTATGCAAGCACTGGACAGTACGCTGGCATAAATGTCCCACAGTGCAATGCAGCGGTGACGACAACAACAACACAACGGACAATGGCTTTATTAACATATATAATAATAACATATCATTGTTTTATTAGATTATTATTATTATTAGATGAATTAATATTACAGATATGCCGGTAGAGGTGAGGTTGACACGGGTTACCACGGTTAAGCATTTCCAATCCAACCGGCAAGAGGCTCTCAGGAAGTGTGTCATTTCCGCCCTAAGCAGTGCTTTTTTTTAACCCAAAAGTACGTTGAATGATAGTACACACATTGAGTATGTAGCATATAGTATGCAATTTTGGAGGCAATATCTCTCTTTCTGAAGTCATAAGAAGACTTTATCCTTCTCTTAAACAGTTGTTTCTCTTGATTAAATCTAATTTCCTTCCACTTCCTGCTCTGCTTCATGTCTTAAGCATGAAGACCCTGTTGCTCCTCTAAAAAAGAAGATAGTAAAGCATAGAAAGCTGGCTCCATGGTATAACCCTCACACCCGCAGTTTAAAGCAAGCAGCAAGAAGATTTGAAAGGAAGTGGCGTTTAACTGTCTGCAAAGCGTCTCGCCTGGACTGGCATGATAGTTTGAAAGCTTATAGGAAGGCTCTCCGTAAGGCCAGAGCAGCTTATTATTCATCATTAATAGAGGAAAATAAAAACAACCCCAGGTTTCTTTTCAGCACTGTAGCCAGGCTGACAGAGAGCCACAGCTCTATTGAACCATCTGTTCCCTGACCCTCAGTAGTAGTGACTTCATGAGCTTCTTTAATGAGAAGATTATAACTATTAGGGAGAAAATCAGTCACACTGTGCCTTTGACTGAAACTGCTTTGTCTTTAAACACAGGAAGCATAGGACTCATTGAAGAACTTGATGTATACTTGGACTGCTTTTCTCCCATAGACCTCCACAAACTGACTTCATTGATTTCCTCATCTAAGCCTTCTACTTGTCTCTTAGATCCCATCCCAACTTCACTGCTTAAAGAAGCTTTACCGTTACTGAGCACCTCTTTATTAAACATGATCAACTTATCTTTGCTGTCAGGCTATGTACCTCAGTCATTTAAAGTAGCCGTAATCAAACCTCTTCTGAAGAAGCCCGGTCTTGATCCAGAGGTTTTAGCCAACTATAGACCAATATCCAACCTTCCTTTTCTCTCTAAGATCCTTGAGAAGCAGTGTGCAGTCAGCTGTGTGACTTCCTCCAGAACAATAATCTATTTGAGGACTTTCCAGTCAGGATTTAGAAAATATCATAGCACCGAGACCGCTCTGGTGAAAATTACTAATGACCTGCTAATTACGCCAGACCATGGACTCGTCTCAGTACTTGTCTTGTTAGATCTTAGCGCTGCTTTTGATACTATTGACCACCATATCCTGTTGCAGAGATTAGAACATTTAACTGGCATCAGAGGAACTGCTTTAAGCTGGTTCAAATCCTACTTATCGGATCGATCACAGTTTGTTCACATTAATGATGAGTCCTCCATGCAGTCCATAGTCAGTTATGGAGTTCCTCAAGGTTCTGTGCTTGGGCCTATTCTATTTACTTTATATATGCTTCCTTTAGGCAATATTGTCAGGAAACACTCCATAAACTTTCACTGTTATGCAGATGATACTCAGCTATATTTGTCATTTAAGTCAGACGAATCCAGCCAGTTAGCTAAACTCCAAACATGTCTTCAGGATATAAAAACTTGGATGGCGCACAATTTCTTGTTGTTAAATTCAGATAAAACTGAGGTTATTCTAATTGGCCCTGAAAATCTCAGAAATAACCTATCTAATGACTTATTTACTCTAGGTGGCTTCGCATCCAGCCTCGAACACCACTGTAAGAGAATCTAGGGGTAATTTTTGACCAAGATATGTCCTTCAACGTCCACATGAAACAAACAGCTAGAACAGCTTTTTTTTTCATCTGCGTAACATTGCAAAAAATAAGGCATATTCTCTCCCAAAACGATGCAGAAAAATTAGTCCATGCATTTGTAACTTCCAGGCTGGACTATTGTAACTTCGTTATTATCAGGCTGCCCTAATAAGTCTATCAGGACTCTCAGCTGGTCCAGAACACTGCAGCACGTGTTCTGACCAGAACCAGGAAAAGAGACCATATTTCTCGGTGTTAGCCTCTCTGCACTGGCTCCCTGTAAAATCTAGAATAGAATTTAAAATCCTCCTCCTCACCTACAAGGCACTTAATGGTCAGGCACCATCTTATCTTAAAGAGCTAATAGTGCCTTATAATCCTGCTAGAACTCTACGCTCTCAGAATGCAGGACTATTAGCGGTTCCTAGGGTTTATAAAAGTAGAATGGGAGCTAGAGCTTTCAGTTATCAAGCTCCTCTTCTGTGGAACCAACTCCCTCTTTCAGTCCGGGAGGCAGACACCATCCCCTTATTCAAGAGTAGGCTTAAGACTTTCCTTTTTGACAGTGCTTATAGTTAGGACTGATCCAAGGTTGACTCAGGCTGCCTTGGATCAATCCTTAGTTATGCTGCTATAGGTCTAGACTGCCGGGGACTTCCTCTGACACACTGAGCTTCTCTTCTTCTTCATTTCGATGCCTCCATTAAGTCATTTTACTAACTCATCTTCTTCCCGGAGCCCTGTGCTCCCAGCTCCCAGGTGTCTGTGAGCTGAGGCTACTTGTTTGAGAAGGAGTTGATGTCATCCAGGCTTCGTCTGTCCTGATGGTGGTGAGATGGAGAAGAGGCGATGCTGCTCAGGTTGTATCTGTTAGAGTAGTGGAGAAGAGGATGTGTTTACTCTTCCTCCCTTTAACACATGCTGCAGATTAGTTTTGTGCCTCGTAGTCCCTGTGCGTTCTCATCTCACAGGTATCCATGGATCCAGTCTACCTGGTGGAGTAGTGGTTGTGCAGACCAGTCAGGCTTCATCTTCTGGTTCTGAGTGACGTGGTGGTGATGAGGTCATCCTGCGGAGGTTTCTCCTGTTTGGTGTGGTGGAGTGGAAGATGTGCTGCCCAGGCTTCTTCTGGTTGGCATGGTGGAGAGGACGACATGCTTCTCATCCTTTGCTGATAGCTTGATGATGCTCTTCATCCCCTTGGACACTCTCATACAATTCTATATATACACACTGTATATTAGCTGTTGTTATATTGAGTTGGACATTTCCATACAATTTTGTATGTTAGTGTTAATGTGTTTTCATCGTTGTTATTCTGTACACATGGCATCTATTGCACGTCTGTCCATCCTGGAAGAGGGATCCCTCCTCTGTTGCTCTTCCTGAGGTTTCTTCCGTTTCTTTTTCCCTGTTAAAAGGTTTTTTTTGGGGAGTTTTTCCTTAGTCGATGCGAGGGTCATTGTAAAGGACAGAGGGTGTCATATCCTGTACTGATTGTAAAGCCCAATGAGGCAAATTCATAATTTGTGATATTGGGCTATACAAATAAAGTTGACTTGACTTGACTTGACTCTTAAACCTCGGACGAAGGAATGAGGGACAGGAGAGATGAGAGCAGTGAGAAAAGGATGAGAGGAGGGTGAGTTTACACTGCAAAAAAATTGAAATTTTGCCAAGAATATTTATCTTATTTCCAATTAAATTATGGCTTTACACTTAATTTCAGACAATATCACTTAGAACAAAATTTGCACTAAGACGGAGGGCCTTGTTTCTCAGAAATTATGTCTTATTTCAAGAAATCTTATTGAGACATTTGCACTTGGTCCGTTGGCAGATTTTTTTTGCTGAATTCAAGCATTTTTTTTTTTGCTTGAATTAAGCAAGTGCAAATTTTGTGTGATATTGTCTGAAATTAAGTGTATAGACATAATTTGACTAGAAATAAAACAAATACTTTTGGGAAGATTTTGATTTTTTGCAGTGTAGGGTTTCCATTAGCGATGAAGGACAGAACTGAAGGAGCATCTCCTGTCTTCCTCTCACCACTCAGACTTTCTGATAAGCATTAGAAGCCATAGATTGCCAGGAACTCTGACTTCCTGTGGTGAAAACAATAATAGAAATGGAGTCTGCTGTCACTGTACAAAGCATGTCAAGTTTTCTGGTAGAGTTAACTCTAGAAATGATGAATGGGCTCCATTTTGAGCTCAGAGCTGAGCTGCTTAAACAACTCAGTTAAACTCATTGAGAAGATGAGAGGTGAGTATTATCTGCAGCACTGGTATCAATATACAAGGGGAGAAAGAGGAGCTGATGTCCAGCCCTTTTTTCTTCTTTCAGCTGATCTGTTTCCTTCTTCCAGGTTTCCTTCTTCTTTAGGGGAAAATATATCATATGTCCAATGAATGACAGATAATAACAACCATATACTATATATATTTAAAAGATAATAGTAAAATATTTGTTTTTCTCCACTTCCGTTCTGCAGATAGTTGAAGGATGTAAAGTAAGGACATGATTTTTGATTAGTATCTCTAATGTTAACAACACCTTCTAGAGGATCATTTCAAGACTTTCAAGACAAGTCCAAATGACTTGTCAAGTGAAGTCTGAAGTTCATAACAGGTTTCAAGTCATTTAAGGCAAAACTTGACAAAGAAATCTCACATAAGTCAAGTGTCAAGTTCTTATTTTAGTGAGTTTTTGGTCAGGACTCTAGATTATGGCTCCGCTATAAAGGCCAGTTTGAATACATGCCTGTGAAAACTGCTAAGCTCTGTTGTGGAATTATTCAGTGTTACCAAAATAACTCTATGCAGTGCCAGAATCAGCTTCTCTGTGAGGCTTACCATCACTGTAAAGAGGATTTTCTACACTAAAAGTAAGCGTTCATATACAGTCATGGAAAAAATTATTAGACCACCCTTGTTTTCTTCAATTTCTTGTTCATTCTAATATCTGGTACCACTAAACGTATAATACAATGAACACAACAAAAAATGCAGCTGGTCACACAATACTTTATGTCCTATTTGACATTCTTAAGCTTAATTGATTCACAGGGTATATAAGAGGCCATTTCATGTCACAAGCAGCACTGCACATGCAAAGGCCTAGAGTGGTTTCCTGCTTACATTCAAGCCGTAGCACAACTCAGAAGTTGTCAGCTCTCACATAATGCCTAAAACAAAAGAATTATGTGAAGCAACAAAGGCAGCCATCTTGGCACTGCTGGAAATTGGCATGAGTGAGAGACAGGTAGCGAAAAAACTGAAGATCTCCAAGACAGCCGTTCATTCCAACAAAAAAACAAGCTGAACATGGCACTACCAAATTGCTACCTGGCCGTGGCAGGAAACGTCTTTCTACCCCACGAGATGACCGTGCACTCATCCGTTCCTGTGTCAGGAATCGTCGTCAGACCTCCAGGGACCTTAAAAATGAGTGGGCACTGTCGAGAAATGTGACTTGCTCGGCAAGGACAGTTCGAAACCGACTTGTTGAAGCTGGTTTGAAGTCACACAGAGCACGCAAGAAGCCCTTCATCAATGAAAGGCAGAGGAAGGCCCGGTTACTCTTTGCTTGAGACCACAAGGATTGGACTGTTGATGATTGGGCTAAGGTTCTCTTCAGTGATGAATCCAATTTTGAATTGATGCCCACTCCAGCCAACTTACTGGTTAGGAGGAAGCCTGGAGAAGCTTACAACCCAGACTGTCTTGCCCCTACAGTAAAACATGGGGGTGGATCAGTCATGATCTGGGGTTGTTTCAGTCTGAGTGGAACAGGGCAAATGCAATTGTGTGAAGGCCGAATGAACCAGGTCAAGTACAGGACTACCCTTGAAAACAGTCTTCTTCCATCAGCTGGAAAACTCTTTCCTGCCTCGAATGACTGGATTTTCCAACAAGACAATGCCCCTTGCCACACGGCAAGGTCAGTTAAAGCCTGGATGGAGAACCACAACATTCGCACCATGCCTTGGCCTGCTCAATCACCAGATCTTAATCCAATTGAAAACCTGTGGAAAATCATCAAACTCAAAATGGAGAACCACAAGCCCAAAAACAAAGAAAATTTGTTTGAATTTGTCCAACAGGAATGGGCTGCTGTGACAGCAGAACAATGTCAGAAGCTGGTGGAGAGCATGCCAAGACGCATGGCTGCAGTCATCAAAAACAATGGTTATGCAATCAAGTATTAACTCTTGTGTGTATCATGTGTTTAAAGCAAACAGAAAAGAAAACATGGAATGCTTAAAAGTAGTGTTTTTGGCGGTACAATGCCATAGCTATTGATGTAAGAATTTAAGTAATTTTGGTTATTATCAAGAAAACCATGGAAAATGAATAATCCTTAGTTCTTAAATTAAACTCTCATGAGCTATTTTTGTTGTTATCATTATAATTGTCCAAACAAATGTACCTTTAGTTGAGCCAGGCATTAAAACTAACAAGAAATTGAAGAAAACAAGGGTGGTCTAATAATTTTTTCCATGACTGTAGGTATAAGCCAAAACTGATTTAAAACTCAGAACCATCCTAAGTTTAACCTTTCAGTTTTAATTTTGACTGACATAGAGACAGTGACTAAAGAGAGAGCATGCTGGTGTTTCCTCCATCAGCCCAGAGCATTATCTCATCCTAGACAGTTGCCAGACATCTGAACCGGATGAAAGTGAGCTGGTAGCAGCCGCTGGAAAGTATGCCGTCCACTTCCTGAGAAAACACATCAGCTCATATTGTTGTTTTATTCACATGCAGTTACTGTACCTCGATGATAACAATTCTGGACAGAAAATTCTGGACAAAGGTCGTCCAAGGTGTCGGTTAAAGGGTTTATGAGGGGAGAACTGGAATGTTACGCAATTAGTAGGAAAAAGTTGAAGCCTGGGAACCGAAGAATAACATTTTGATCTCACACCACACACAGTTAGCAGGTATCACAGCAACAGCTTGACCACTCCAGAGAAAATAACAAGCAAAAAAAAAAAGAAAGACACAACCTGATCTACAACTTCAACATGTGATTACTGGTGTTACCTGAATAACTGTGGATCCCATTGAGTCTGGGAGCAGGTGTGATGTTGTACTGTTCTGTTGTTTTTTTTTCTTGAAAATGATTTAATAACATTTAAGTGACAGAGACAGTAAAGCAAATGAATCTGATATTAATGTGCATTTTTGGTGATAATAAATAGTGTGTGTGACTCATGGTGTCTATAGGGTCTATAAGTGTGTGATTGGTGAAGTCCTAGCTAATGGTTTCAGAGCGAGGAAAGTGAAGGACTGCAAGTGTTGCAAACACAGGTACAATGCATGTCATGTCCAGCACGACTAATCTCCATAGCAACCTAGACCACAACCACAAAGATCTATAGGAAGAGTTCCAAAAAGTTGCTAACATGCTAACATTCAGTCAAGTAGCATGAAAACAGTCCAGCAGACATCCATTGATCTATGTTAGTAGAAAGACTAATACAAGATACTGAAAGATTTGTTTTTTTATCATGAGTAACATCATCACTGCATCCATTATTACCTGTTCTTTTAATATTGTGCAGCAGTAGATGGAACATGATGTGGAATAATTTGAGTTTTGACCTTCAGTTTACACTGAGACCTTCATTAAACCAGCTGTAACGTGTATGTCCTTAATGTGTGTCGAGGGTGATGTGTTGTACATGTGTCTCTTCACGCCTTCCCACTTTCCTGCAAGGATGCATATGTTATGTATATGTGATATCATGTGTCACACCTTCACACAACCCAGGTTTTAGACAGCAGAACAGGGTGTATGTGTCGAGCAAAATAATGTCCTGACCCGCCAGATCATTTTATTTATTATTATTATATTATTATTATTTACAATATTGGACTAATAGTCCCACTCACTGCTATGATATCCAAAAGTCTGTAACCTCATATTTTTTCTTGTTATATTAATGGATTTTTGTCATCAAAATACAACAATAACAAATTTGCATTTGCATTTGCACAGCAAAGTTTCACTGTTTTTGTCTATTTTTTAATTTATACTATATGACTTTTTAGAAGTCATATCAGTAATCTTAATAATAATATTTTATTTTATTTAATTATTGATATGGCTTTTTAGAGGTCATATCAGTAATCTCATAATAATTTATTTTATTTAGTTATTTTTATTTAATTATCCATCCATCCATCCATTATCTACCGCTTATCCTCTCATAGGGTCGCGGGGGGGCTGGAGCCTATCCCAGCTGTCTTAGGGCGGACGGCAGGGGACACCCTGGACAAGTCGCCACCTCAGCGCAGGGCACATAAAGACAGACAACCACTCACACCTACGGTCAATTTACATTAGACAATTAACCTAATCCCCATGCATGTTTTTGGATGGTGGGAGGAAGCCAGAGTACCCGGAGAGAACCCATGCAAACTCCACACAGAAAGGCCCCAGGCCGGGATTTGAACCCAGTACCTTCTTGCTGTGAGGTGACAGTGCTAACCACTACACCACCGTGCCACCCCTTTATTTAATTATTATTTAATTAATTTAATTTTATGTAATCTCTTTGTTTAGCACATACTGCAATATTGATGATCATTATTATTATTATTATTATTATTATTATTATTATTATCATTATCATTATTATTATTAATTATCAAACCATAGTTTAGTGCAGTTCACTGTAGTGCCTTCGAATAAACATAATAAAACATTATGAAAGCACATATAAGGTTTTATTTCTGCTACTGATGGACATAAAATGCGCAGTTATGTCTAGATTTTTCTCTCTGCTCTCTGCTGCTCTTTTTTTTGGATTCTTAACATATTCTACTGGTGACTGTCTATCTATCGATCTATCTATCTATCTATCTATCGATCTATCGATCTATCTATCTATCGATCTATCTATCTATCTTGAAAGAAGCTTTAGAGTAGGAAGTTCGTGCTGCGGGGAGTTTTCATTGTTTAGTCAACAGTTTTGTCTAATGTGTCACATCTCTCCTCCCTCTACCCTCCCCTCCCTCCATCATGGCAGTATGTGGCACTGAGCTGGCCCAGGGAGGCTTCTTCGTGAGGCAGGGTGAGTACATCTGTACTCTGGACTACCAGCGGCTGTACGGCACTCGCTGCTTCAGCTGTCAGGACTTCATCGAGGGAGAGGTGGTGTCCGCCCTGGGGAAGACCTACCACCCTCGCTGCTTTGTCTGTGCCTCCTGCAAGTAAGAAACGGATGTGGGGAATCCAAAACTATTCATGTATGACTGAGTCAAGTCACTTTTATTTGTATAGCAATATCACAAATTAGAAATTATGCTCAGAGGGCTTTACAATCTGTGCAGGATATGACACTATTCTCTACAAGCGCAACCCTCAAAAACTAAAAAAAAAAAAAAAATAACAGGAAAAATAAATGGTAGAAACCTTAGAAAGCAAGAGGAGGATACCAGGGGTGGGCAATTCATTTCTCCAAAGGGGCCACATAAGAAAGTGAAACTGTTGTTGAGGGCTGGACTCAAACTCAGTTTTGCTCAATGTTAATTTTATTTTCTTCATATAAAGCAGTAAACTGTGGATTCAATAGGTGTGAAAATGTGGAACAGGCATAGAGAAAAAAGTGAGTTGTAATCCATAAACTGAGCACACAGCTTTACCTCTGACCTCAGTAAACAAATATTTAGAAGTATTATGTTTCGTTAAAGACTCTTTTTTTTAACACTCAAAGACATTTTTCTGGGCAAACCACTAACTTTATGTCACTGGCTCACGGGCATTTCCAGATGCACAGACGTACGTAAAGTGACAAGATAACAACACCTTCAAAACTAGAAAAGCACTCAAAAAGTGCAGACCTCCACCAAGGCAGCACTCTGAGAGAGCGTATACTCCTGCAAGCTCACAACGCCTAAGAGTGAATGTGTTGATTTTCACGCACCTTGAAACCCACATTTAACATTGTAATCACATTAATATCATGTACTTTTTCTTTATTTTTTCTCTATTTCATATTTTGTCACATTTGAATTTGAATTTTAAAAAAGACCAAAATACCAGTTAAACTTTGCAAATAAAATTTGAGAATTCCAGATATTTTGAGAGCAGTTGCATTGCTCTAGTTCCTTCCTACATGAAATTATGGTTAAAAATGCATATTTGACCTTAGTGACCTTGACCTTTTACTGATCTTGACCAAACTGAATCAGTGACTTCTGGATTCCTATATTAGTTTATATACCAAATTAGGTGATGATTGGCTAAAAATTGTACACCCTGAAATATGCAAAATCTCCCATACATCATTATGGTGTGACCTTTCATTTGACCTTGATGACCTTGACTCATCATCACAAACCTAAATGAAACCTAGATGTGCTCTCAGCAAGCTGTAAAGTCCAAGAGTCCAAATTTCTGAAAAAACTACGTAATAATTTCTCAAAATTATGTTTTTCTTGATCAAACCTCAGTCCATAGTTGTTGGCCTTTCAAAACCAGCACTTTCAAAAAGCTGTTTGCTATTGCCTACTATTTTCTTTCTCTTTTTAAAGATAATAGTATAAAAATGAAATATGATGACTGTCTTCTGCTCCATTTGGAAACCTCAACAGAAAATGTATTTGAAATATACAGTATAATACATTTTAATTATGGCAATTATTGAAAGGGCATCAACCAGTAATGACAGTTTAAATATTAAATATTATATCTTGTCTAGAAAATCCTATATTAATGAATGTGGTTTGATATCAACCCTGACCCGAATCCTAAAGACTAAAAAGGCCTAAAAAGATGATTTTATTCAAACCAAGTACTTAACGCTCATAATGTACAGTCATTATCTCTGCTGCTGCTGACATAATAGGAAAAGATCACTCGTGACTTACTGTAGACACAACCACATACTGTTTCACAGTGAACAGGCTTTCTGTGATGCAGCACTTATGTATCATCATCCACTGATTGACCCCTCCATGTCTAAAAGCTGAAAATTTCAATAGAAAAACTGAGCAGCACATTGCACCAGAATATCCAGAGTTTAACAAAAGTATCAGAGCAGCAGCATCACATGGCTGTGACTGAGTGGGTAGTTTTGTTCAAATCCCAGCTTTCTAGGGGAGGCCAGGATGCATGCTGTAGTGTCCTTGAGCAAGATACTGAATCCCAAATTGCTCCTGATGAGCAGTTGATGTCTTGCATGGCAGCTTTTGGCTTTGTGTGTATGGATGGATGAATGTGGCATGTAAAGTGCTTTGAGCTGTCAGTAGACCGGAAAAGTGCTATACAAATGCAGGACCATTTACCATCACCTCCAGCATCATCTCCTTCACTTTAACTGGACTAGTGTGTGTGTGTGTGTGTGTGTATGCTATCATACCTCAGTGATCCTCATACTGAACCTTAGATCAGAATGTTCCAGCATGGCATTTGAAGTTTGTAATATGATCATGGAACTCTCGGGCTCCTCTTATAACAAATATTCCTTTTGTGGTGGCAAAACACACATGCTCATTGTGCAGAATATAAAAATAGGGCTGCCCTCAGCTGTGTGTGTGTGTGTGTGTGTGTGTGTGTCATGGTCACATGATGAGCAGCAGTAATTAATCAAGAGTAATTGTGCCTCTTCCATGCAGGTGTTGCTTCACAACCCAGCTATACTACACATACTGTACTGGTATAAACTGGTCACATCACATATTCATCATGTGTTCATCATCTTTGATATACACTGAGGCGTCACAAAAATAAAGACAAATCCATCTAAATGAGCTCAGTTTTTCGTAAATAATACAATTATGATAAAAAAACAGTGAGATAAACTAAAGGAGAATGTACAGTTTTGTTTAATGTAATCTGCTGTAAAGACCAGGAGGTGAAATTATGACATAAAGAGTCTGGCGAGCATAAAGATACATAAAGAGCTGTACTAACAGCGGCGGTATGGAGCAAAACATCCATCCATCCATTCTCTTCTGCTTATCCGGGGTCGGGTCGCAGGGGCAGCAGCCTAAGCAGGGAAGCCCAGACTTCCCTCTCCCCAGCCACTTCGTCCAGCTCTTCCGGAGGGATCCTGAGGTGTTCCCAGGCCAACCGACGTGTCCTGGGTCGTCCTCGGGGTCTCCTGCCGGTGGGACATGCTCGGTACACCTCACCAGGGAGGCGTCACCTCATCTGGCTCCTCTCAATGCAGAGGAGCAGCGGCTCTACTCTGAGCCCCTCTCGGATGACTGAACTTCTCACCCTATCTCTAAGGGAAACACCCTGACACCATGAGGAGGAAGCTCATTTCGGCCGCTTGTATCCGTGATCTTGTTCTTTCGGTCATGACCCACAGTTCATGACCATAGGTGAGGGTAGGAACGTAGATCGACTGGTAAATTGAGAGCTGAGCCGAAATCACTGCAGAAGCTGCACCGATCCGCTTGTCGATCTCCCGCTCCTTTCTTCCCTCACTTGTGAACAAGCCCCCAAGATACTTAAACTCATCTACTTGTGGCAGGATCTCATTCCCGACCTGGAGAGAGCATGCCACCCTTTACGGACTGAGGACCATGGCCTCAGATTTGGAGGTGCTGATTCTCATCCCGCAGTTCACACTCAACACTCACTGCTCCAGTGAGAGTTGGAGATCACGGCTTGATGAAGCCAACAGAACCACATCATCTGCAAAAAGCAGGGATGTGATGCTGAGGCCACCATTCTGGACCCCCTCAGCACCTCGGCTACACCTAGAAATTCTGTCCATAAAAGTTATGAACAGAATCGGTGACAAAGGGCAGCCTTGGCAGAGTCCAACTCTCACTTGAAACGAATCCGACTTATTGCCGGCAATGCGGACCAAACTCTGACACCGGTCATACAGGGACCGAACAGCCCGAACCAAGGGGTTTGGTACCCCATACTCCCGGAGCACCTCCCACAGGACTCCCCGAGGGACGCGGTTGAACGCCTTCTCCAAGTCCACAAAACACATGTAGACTGGTTGGGCGAACTCCCACACACCCTCCAGGACCCTGCTGAGGGTGTAGAGCTGGTCCACTGTTCTGCAGCTAGGACGAAAACCACATTGCTCCTTCTGGATTGGAGCAAAGCAGGCCTTTTTGGCCTGTGGGACTGAGGAGCTGATAGGTACCAGCAGGCCAAACGGAATGCGGCTAGGGCGGTCGCTGAGGCAAAAACTCGGATGTGGGAGGAGTTTGGTGAGGCCATGGAGCAAAACAACATTTAAAAATAGAACAAAAACAACCAGCAGTCATATCCATCCATCCATATATCAGGCACACATAGTGTACATACAGTGTACACTGCATACAATAGCGAGACGGTACCAGGTTCGATTCCCGGCCCGGGGCCTTTCTGTGCGGAGTTTGCATGTTCTCCCTGTGTCTACGTGGGTTCTCTCCGGCATAACTTTATGTAACACTTTATAAACTGTGTTACTATGTGGCTTGTTAAAAGAACAAAAAGTGAGAAATCAGAGAATCTGTTTTAGTCCCTAAAACAGAATAATTTGCATTGTTACCTCAGCAAAGTGGATTATAATCAGGGCCCATATTAAAAATATATAACATCATGAATAAAATAAAAGTGTGATCATGTGGTGAAATAAAGACAATGCAGTAATGTTGCTGTTATCTGGATGAATGAAAACTGCACAGAAATGTGCAATTAGGGGAGGGAAAAAGTCTACATGCTTTCCCATGTATTAAAAGAAATGCTATCAGGAACATAGAAAAATAAAATGAATCATATTCATGATCATGTCAGGATTATATTCCATCTTTATTTTCAAATCATTAAGTTTTATTTTTTATGCACATTTTTTGTTGAGACCTCTACTCAGATGCACTTCTCTTGTTTTGCATATAATGGAGTACAGTATTTTTTATTAAAATTCAGCAGCCTTAAAAAAATACAATAAAATAACAATAACAAAATAATTGAATAAGTAATGGCGATGATAAATATTTACAGTATGCACTTAGACTTTTAATGGCAAATGAAATTAAATGAAATACAATATTTAAACTATAACAGTATGATAATATGATGTCACCTGTATTGCTAATTTTGCTGACATGCTGATGTTAAACAGGTAAATTTGTTGTATTTTAGAATGTTACAATGCATTAATGTCATAGTTAAACACAAAATACAGAATGGAATATCATGCAGTTGATACCAGTTGCAGTTCAACCTGACGATAGCAGCAGTACAAGATTCAAAATGAATGGAAAAAAAAATGAAGCACACTGGGTAAAATGAAGACATCAGACCTTTACGTCTTCTTTGGAGGCAAGATCTGGTTTCTGTTACTGTTATTGCTTTCTAGGCTGCTTCAATCTGTATTATTCTAAGGCCTCCTCTGATGACCTGTCTGTTTTCTGTTTGCAGACAGCCATTCCCAGCTGGAGACAGAGTGACATTTAATGGGAAGGAGTGTATCTGCCAAAAGTGTACCCAGCCCACCCCTGCCAACAGCCCTGCACCCATACAGGCTGTCCACAGTCAGTACCGCAGAAGCACAAACCATCACACACTGCAAACTACGATTTGTTACACTGCCAATGCTCATTTTGAAACCAACATACTGCAGAGGGAACTCATGTCCTGTCATCTCCCTGCAGACTGCTGTGGCTGTGGGAAGGAGTTTAAGAACGAACAGTCTCTTGTAGCGCTGGATAAGCACTGGCACCTGGGCTGTTTCAAATGTAAAGTCTGCAACAAGGTGCTCAATGCCGAGTACATCAGCAAGTAAGTCAGTGTGGCTGGAGCTATTGCCTCTGTGTCAAGTGATCAGCTGTTATCAGCTGTTATCATATGGTTAGTGGTGGATGTCACAGTACTTCACAGTCCAACCTGGTCTCATGAAATATTCGTACAAATCTGTACGAAAAATATTGCACTAAAATTCGTACATAACCCACGTAGTTCAGACATCATATGACGTTCAATGCAGGCTGCTCCGTCTGTGAAAACATGTCGGACATTCCTTACATTCTCAGCGGACATTCATTACGTTTTCAGTGGAGTAGTTTATGAGTTCAGGTGCGTTTTGATCACATTTCTAGCGGGAAATATGCATTTTATTTCCATAAGCCTAACCCTGTAATCCTTTCCCTAAACCTAACCATCACTGGAAGTGTTGTCAGGCTTATTTGAATGCGTATTGTAATGTTATGGTTTCAGCTGACAGTGAAAGGAATGTCCGGCATTTTTAAGGCTGTCCCATGCGCTGATTGGTCATGTTGCCGGTCATTCGTAACATATGCACAGAATTTGTGTCTTACTTTTCATGAGACTACGTTGTCCTGTCACTGTTACTGAAATTCCATCTTTGCCCACTGATTTCAAGCTTTCCACATTTTCTTTGACTCTGATGTTTGACTGTCAAGTCTGCTGCTGTGAAACAATTATTTTTCTTTATATTCTTTATTCTTTCTTTATTCGGAGTTGGTCTCTTAGACCAGAGTCTTTGTGATGTTGACTGGTCTGCAGTCAGCTGACACCATTTAACAAGAGCTGGAATTAACTTCTTCATTTAGTTTCATCCTCAGCTCTGTGGACACTTGATCACTGATCAATAGGAGCTTTAGCCTGTTAGCTGTTAGCATCTGAATGATTAGCTGCACTGGCATTTGCAAAGCTTGCAGCTGCTAGCTCAAACAAGAAGTTTTCCCTGATATTTTAGTTCCGTTTTACTCAAGGAACATATTACATTGGATGTCTTCACTGAGCCGTCTGGGAGTTTTTGAAAATAAAATGAACAGATTCAGAAGTGTAGCAGCAGGAAGCTGTTAGGGAGGGTGTGATAAGCAGATAAAATAGCAGCCAGAAAAGCATAAAATAATGCATTATGCTTTTACCTTAATCTTTTAATGAGTTAACGCTGACAGCCCTAAATTAATAGTATTGCTAATTACCAAAATATTTTTTCACGTTTCTGTAATGGTTAATGATAACGGTAATGGTTCTTTGAGCAAACAGGACAGCTGATGTAATACACTGACCAAAACTTCCAATGCAACACTCCCATGGTTTATGCATATTGTACCAAATTCAAGTGACATGCTAACAACATGTATCAGATATGAAGTTTTAATTTGAATGCAGTGTAATAGCGCTCTTGCCCATTGCAGACAGACATGGCGACGAGCTGGAGTCAACAGCAGACCACGACAGGGACGTCGGTTGTGCAACCCAGTCTCACGCTAGCGGTTGCGGACTGTTTGGTCGATGATTTTGTTCTGATGTCAACCTCTGGTTTGTGCTGCAGTCACTGTAGCTGGCAGGAAATGGTTTCTCAGATGTTCAAATCACATCAAAAGCCTTTATTGTCATTATATGACGGGGCATACAACGAAATTAGGAGCATACAACGAAATTAGGATGATGTTGGAGACGAATATGGCCTCCTGCCGAGGGGTGATGACACGTGGCCTGGGAGCTCGTGGTTGGTCATTAGTGCACCCTGTCTCATTATACCGGTTCCATAGACGCAAAACGGTTGACACATGAACACTCAAGGCCCTGGCAACACATCTCTGTGCCATTCCACCTGTCAGCATACCAATGGCCCTTTCTCTCTGATTTTGATGCAGTCGTGCCATGGACGAACGTTTCAACCAGGACAATGCAAATGAGTACTAAAGATCGCCATTGGTACGGCTACTTATTGACCAGGTTTTAAAAGGATTGGCGATTAAGATCTGCTCAGTTTCATCAGCGGTGACAAATTCTAAGGATGTACAGTCAAGTGGAACAACGTGTAGGCACACAGCAAACAAAAGCAAATCCTGATCCTCCAAATGAGTTTTCATGTGATATTTCGTGTGTTATAACTGAAATTCATTGTTTGGCTTTGTGTGCCCAAAATTTCTCAATCATGGAGTGTTACGTTGGAAGTTTTGGTCAGTGTACATTTGTTTAGCACTGTACATATATATAATTCAAAGTAAACATGTGATCCAGTGGTTAAAGACACTCAACATATTGAAACGTCCCAAATCTAGATGCTACCTAAGAGCACTAGCACCCTCTGACTCATACATTTGCAATGATAGGCTGCTAGAATCCTCACATTCCAGCAGTGGTTCTCATATTTGGTGTGAAATGTTTACCAGTGATGTGTCACCACAGCTGACCTCAGTCACTTCACATTCAGAGGCTCAGAGTTGTGTCCTGACATATGAAGTGGATGTGACGCTCTGTCTGTGTTCTTCGATCAGGGATGGCATCCCTTACTGTGAGATGGACTACCACGCCATGTTTGGCATCCAGTGTGAGAGCTGCAAGAAGTACATCACAGGAAAAGTGCTGGAGGTAACATCACAGAAGCTGTTTGCATGTAGTACATGGTTCTGCACATCTCAAACAATAATTACTAATTTTTATGTCAGTTATCACTGATGTGTCAGGGACTGAATATACTGTAGAAAGACAGCTAGATAAAAGAGACATCAACTGTCAGAAAAAATGACAGTGAGGGAATTAATAATGGATGCAGGATCAATACATAAAAGGGACCAATTTTACATGTCAAAGTCAAATAAGCAGTTATGAGAAATGCTGCTTAACGCTTTATAAACCAGAGTGGAGTTTTTGTGGAGTTTTTTGAGAAATCTTCCCACGCTAGGATGGAAATGAAACTTCCTGTTGATTCATCGGTATAAAAGCTGACAGGTTGTGTTAGAGAAATTTGTTTCTTTGATAAAAATGAAAAATATAGTTGGAGATTACCTAACTGGGAAAGAGTGTAGTGGAAAGGGTGGATACCAGGAAGGGAATATATATTCTCTGTTGAGTTCTATCAGGAGCATGGCAGCAGAGTTTCACCCACTGAGAACTGAAATTCAGGATGTCACATCTTTCTGTGTGAGTTTCTTTTTTCAAACTCCCCTAATTATATGGAAATGCAATCGCTGGTTGGCCCCTTTAATAGCACAATCATTCTTCTGCTTTAATTATTTTGCATAATATATCCTGTTATTTTCCTGTTTCCTTAAAGCTGTCATTAAAATTTCATCAGATCTTATGCACTGCTAACCAGTGCTGGGGTGGTTACTCATAAATGTAATGGATTACACAGTATTAGTTACTTTTGAAAAGGTAATGCCTTACTTTAGTGAATGACTTTCTGCTGAAAGTAATCAGTTACACTACAAGTTACTTTACTTTTGAATTACTCTGTAACAACACCTCCTTATTGTCATAAAAGGAGGATAGACAGCAGATCATTTCAAAGTAAAACTCTTTATTGTAATAAAAGGAGGACAGACAGCAGATCTCTCTTTTCTGCTCTTTAATATCACAAAGCTGACAGGAAGTAGTGAACATCAGTCCAAACAGCCCTTCACAGTAAAAGTCTTCTCACTTCTTAGCGTCTCATTCTGGTTCCTTTAGATCAACAAATTCTCAGTAATGTTCATATTTCCTCCCTCTAAAGACGTCTTAACCAGCTCCTCCGTTTTTGTTCCCCCAACAGTGCTCCTCAGTGATACGAGTGGAGGCAAGTCATGGATGACTTGTTAGACCAAGCTTAAGTTCATAAACTTAATTAGGTCATGCCAACTTAAAATCTTTTTTTCACTTCTGTTACTTTAAGCCTCGTTCACTCTACATGACTGCCAGAGTCCTTGACTTACCGTGCTGTTCACACGTTCACTCTTTCCTCCATGGTCAGAGTTTTGAGGTGTTCACACTACATGACTCTCCATCAGCAGGCGTGTCCAACGACTGCACTGCTGTCCAGTCAGCCTCCTCTCACTAATTCTTGGTTTATTAATACATTAATTAATATGTGATCACTGTCAACACTAGAAAACAACGAGCGGCTCAGCTATTAAAAAGGAATTAGTGAGAGGAGGCTGACTGGAGCGCATTCAACAGTAAGCTTTTCATTGCAAACATGGATACAGAGCAGAATGCAGCCCTCCAGGATGTATGTATGCATGTAGTGAAAGAACAAAAAGAGAAAGGTTGTTTCTGTTGTTGTTGCTGCTCCTTTCAACCATGTCTGCTCTCATTGGCTGCAGCGCTTTTTATGTCAATGTCACTCACTGGACTGGATATTTAGCAGGCTAGATTCAGTTTTCGTCAGCAACACGGAGTCAAGACATCGGCAATCTTCTGACTGGCGTCTTTTGAGGTGTTCACACATAACGACCCAGCCTCGCCGAGCTGACGACTGCCTCACCCCGATCTGGAGGGGTGTCAAAAAAAACGCCGCCAACCTGCCGACTGGCCTAAAATCATGTAGTGTGAACAAGGCATAAGTTAACAACAGAAACAAGTTACAATGCTGCGTTACACACAAATGTAATCTGATTACAGTAACAGGCTATCCCAACACTGCTTTCAATGCAGGTCAGGTACACGAGGAATGCTTTTTAAAGAGCTGATTCTGTGACATCATCAGTGACTAAATGACCTTATGAGTAGGAATAAGGACTGTGCACAGGTCAGCTCCTCTGTAGCCTGCAGTCAGTCAGTCCACAGGGAATAACCAGCCAGCCAGGATCCTCTGTTGTTGGCTCTGCTGGGCTATTCAGTACAATCTCTCTCTCTCTCTCTCTCTGTCTCTCGTTGTGGCTCTGTGCTAATGGCTTTGACCTCACTCTCTGCTGCACATGCCCATTTTACCTCTCTGTGTTCACCCCCCCCTCAGGCAGTTCACAGGTCTGTTTCTGTGAGCCTAAAATAAAAGCAGCACGGCCTCCTTTTCTAGAAAGTTCTGGCCGCTACAGGACAGATTACAGCTGTTTCCCCTTTGAAACTGTGTCATTAGATGAGTAGTGTAAGACCTGTCATCCCCAGGTAGTTACTGTCATTACATCTTAATGTGTGTTCTTATGTATGACCTGGTTCAGTTTGTATGCATTTTGCAAACAGTATATACAGCGAGAAAGAGACACAAACAGAAAGACACTGTGAGTATGCCTTTTTACAAGTCACTGCGTCATACACAGAAATTATTTTTAACCAACTATAACCGACTGTGAAATGTTTCCAAAAATCTGACTTTGGGGGACATTATTTTGCTTTTTACATTTGTGCTCAGGTGTTTTTGAATTTCTAGGAATTTCAGAACCCAAAGTCAGTATTTTAATAACAGGTAAGTAAATTCAAGGTTCACTGCCTGAAAGAGGCAATAAATGATAATAAAAGAGAAAAAAATAGATTCTTTATTAATCCAGCAGCAAAAACACAGAATACAGAATTAAGAGCAGCAGAGGGCACAGAGGAGATAATATCAAAATATTCAGACAAAAATACACATCCTAAAATACTATACAAAATACTTAATCCTATCAGTTCTTTTTTTTAACAGCATCTTGGCCCGAAACATATTTATTTACGAACTCATCATACAGCTAGAATAGAATAAGAGATGATGGAAATCTTGACTCATACATAATTATTAAGACTGGAAAAAAAGTTGATACATTTGCAAAAATATCATGTATTGTCAACATATTCCACGAAAATTATGTTTTATCATAAACAAGCTTTTATTGTTAAGCAACAAACTGCATAATTGGTGATAAGGTCTAGCTAATATTTAATAAGAGTTATGTGGATATGCTTATTGATAAGTATCACATTGTCTGTAAACACTGATAATCATAAGCTACAGTGATATATTGGAGTGAACACTGTTATTTGTATTGTCACTTGTTGTTGCTCTTAATAATGTATCTATAGATTACTTTATTAAACATCTATATATACTTTATTAATCTTGAGGGAACTTCAACAATACAAAAATAAGTTCATGTTCATATTTCCACCCTCTAAAGACACCTTAACCAGCTCCTCCATCTTTGTTCATGAGCTCCAGCTCTAAAGTCAAAGACATGATGAAAGTTGATCAAACAGGAAAAGAGATTTGTTTTTTGCCCTCCTGTTAGATTAGATTTTTTTAGACTTTATTGTGCATTGACACAATTTACGCCAGGACCCCCAAAACCAACAAACAAACAAGTCCCGGTGAAAACATAACCTCTTTGGCGGCGGGGGTAACTTAAAATAAAAAGTCGCCGTCGTGGCAGAGTTCTGCGCTCTCTGAGTGCTTTTCTAGTTAGTAACTGTAATGTGATTACTCAGTACTCATTCACAAAGTAACACATTACCCCTAATACCGGTTATCAGTATCAGCCCAAACTTTTGTTATCCGTGCATCGCTAACAGATACACATGAGGCTGTAGTGATGAATAAAAGACAGGCCAAAAGAGTGAGGTAGAAATCAGTGCAGGGGAATGTGGTTCTACTGAAGCAGTCTGTTGTGTTGTTGTGCAGTGATGGAGGGATGAGACATGGGATACTATCCTTGTGTGGAGGAGGAGGAGAAAGCTTTTAGACAAGAGGTCTGGAACAGAGCACCATTATAGGGATGAACAACAAGCCCTTCTCTTTCATCACTTGGCTCTCTCTCCCCCTTTGTCTCCTTTCAGAAACTCTTATCATGTTTCAGTGTCTAGAGAGTGTGTTTCTCTCCGTGTGTCAATGATATAATGACTTTCATTTCCTACAGTGTTGTCAGGCCTCATGTGTCTACTGAATTATTTGACCCTGTAGTGTCTGGATCTGCAGACTGAGAGTACCTGTTCTTATGAAGTGTGTGTCAGAATGTGTTTGTGCATATTTTGGTTGTTGGGTATGGATTAATTATTAATGATGAATGAACCACAGGGATGTAGGTTCGATCCCCCACTCCTTTATTTTGTCCTTGAGTGAAATGCTTAACCCCTAAGTTGCTCTCCATGCTTTACACTTTGTCAGATTTCACTATGTACTTATATATATATGGAACATTTGTAATAAAGTTCTTAACTCATTGAGTGCCAGCCCTTTCATCAAACGAAAGTACCTTTTTTGAGTCATCTTTCATGATGCACAGAATATTTTGTACTGTGACTCTGAAAACACTGAATAGCTCAAATGAAAGTAGAGACTCTCTATTTCATCATGAAAAAAATATTTGTTTTTACCTTGTTCCATTCTTGTTTTATCAGAGGTAGAGTAGAGGACACTTTCACCAAAATCACCACTTTTTGTCCAGATTCTGTTTTGCTCTCTAATCTCGATCATCTCCACTTCCTGCTTTGATCTCTGTGGCGTATACCGTCTCTTTATGCTCTGACTACAAATCCCAGAAGCCCCAACATTACTCACAGGATGTGTGAGAGCGCCCTCTTGTGCCCGCTGCTGAAAACCCCTTGTCTATGGCACTCAAGCGTAGGATTTTAAATGACGTACAAAGACGCCAATGGCATGCAAAAAGTTAATTTCTTTAGAGGTTGGGATGGGGGCATGGTTGAGTCCAAAATGAGTCCAAATTAAGTCCAAGTCCAGTCGAGTCAGAGTCAGGACGAAACCTAAAGGCAATCAAGACCGTCCAGTTAGTTCAAGACCACAATAGCCAACAGTCTATTTCCAATACTTAAACAATGGATTCAGGATTTGGGGTGGACATATATATTCTACTTATAAACAATTTGTATATGTTTTCTAACATCAAAGTAATAGAACAGCAACCAGGAACAACATGAGATGGATGGATGGATGGAATCTTCATTAATCCAGAGGAAAATTCAAGATCAACTTCAATATCACAAAAAAATGCTATTTGCACAGCATACAGCTCCCTCTGTCCTTTACAAAGGACCCTCACATTGACAAAAGAAAACCCTTTTAACACGGAAAAATGCTAGAAACCCCAGAGATCTCTCCTTCAGGAGGGACAGATGATGTCAATAGCCGAGCCAGAGACCAAGACAAGCCTGAGTCTGACAAGTGCAAGACTTAAAGTCTGGACTCAAGCCCAGCACTGCAGCCCTGCGTAGGGAACAGGTGATGTTCAGGGGTAGATAAGAAATCAACAGTAGATGTCATATAGAATTGGTGGTTATGTAAATGACCTGAAAGCTGGAACCAGAAGACAGATCATGCCCAGCTCTTATTCTTTTTATTTTTCAATCAAATGCTTCAGTGTCTTCACATAGAAGCCATTTCCTGCCACTCTACCTGTGCTGGGCTACACTGAGCCAGCAACAGAAATGTCATGACATTTAGTGGAGATCAAAGCGTGTGCTCTGTATGGAGCCAGGACCTGGTTGAAGTTATATGTATTCATTTTTTCACAGAAATCCCCTGTCAGTCATGCTGAAGAAAGGTTTCCTGGCATCGTCCTTCACTATCAAATGTGGTCAAAGTTGAAAGTTCTTGAACTTTGATGCATAGCAAGATAGCACTGTGGTGAGGTTTAGTGTCTCCATTCTCAACAGCTCATGCTGCTGCAAAGCTGATCATGTGTAGGAAGATCTCTTTGTCTCATCTAGTCTGTAGAGTTTTCCAGCCAGGAAGATGATTTTTTTTTTTTGCCCAGTATGCTTATAACAAAGTGTTAGTCAGACAATCAGGCAGACAATCCAACAATAATGCTACTTTACACTAAGGCTGCCGGATATGAGGAAAACATGATAATGGTGAATACTGCAATGATGAAATTGTGAAAAATAAAGAAATCAAAAATGTGTTTCAAAGATCTTGCAGCTACAAATCTCAACCATAGCTGGTCAGCCTTGGTTGCCACTCCTCTTCCCTGAATCAGTCCCATAGGACATCCAATGTGATCATTTTCCTCTCATGCAGCATTGGATTTTGACAAAGGAAGGATCTGATTGCAGTGCTATCTCTTTTCCGGCTTTCTCATACTTTCCATGTCTCAATCTGAATCCAGTTCCAACCTTTAAGTCAACTTCCTCTTTTCCCCCAGTCCTGTCTTTCTTATCTATTTCAGTTCAGTTCAAATGGGAGCTTTTGGCACGGCATCCACACCATGCTGCCAGTTTCAAAACACTTGACCTTTGTTTTTCTTTCAATAATACCTGGACTCTCCTTGCTCATTGGCCAGTTCTGCATGTCTGTGGTCGCTTCCTCTCTCCATCTGCTGCCCATTTGGTCCAGATAAGCATTAAGCATGGTGTTATCCAAGAAATAGGGTGTTGACTTCCTGTGTTCTGGTATCGTTCCATATTGAGATGATGCAGCAAAGTGGAGCAACCTCAGTGTAGTGAGTGTTGTATGTAATCACGCAGCTGCTAAAGCAAGAAAGAATGCCTTTGGGAGGCATAGATGACGAGATGAGAAAATGAATGACATAACCTGAAGCATTCAGTTTATTATTGAGTCCATGAATGACGTGTTTTAGCAAGGCAATAACAGTAACTCTAAGTAAGTAACTCTGTTTGTTTCCAGTGATGGTTTTTGTTGTCACAACATAACACAAGACAGAATAAAGGCTGGAATATACTTCTACGACTGCATAATACGTTATCCGACTCCGTAGCTACGGAGACCCCTCAAGCCCTCACACTTCTCCGTCGTGATGAGTATTGTGCAGCCCTGTGCTGAAATGCACCCCTCGGAAAGTGAAGCAATTCGCCTTAATATCGCAGATAAAAGCAGGGGAAAATACTATTTTATGATTTAATTATTTGTGAGGGAGATAGAAGAGAAGAACATTGATTGCTTTCAGTCTTTAAAACTCCTCTTCCTCTTTCTTTTCAACACAAAATCGGATAATAGCGAACGCAAACCAACAACTTTCGGTATGTTCTGTGTAAATATACCCCAGGCATAATTACTAAATGAATTAAATGGATTTTTTAAGCAGGTTGAATGTGTTTGATTTGCCTTTCACAAGGCTAATAGATACTTTAGTTCTTGTCCTGCTGCAGAGGATACCTGTCTGTCTGTTTCTGTGTAGGGAGAGGGGCTGCATTTCACAGCAGGGGTGCAGCTAGAGGACCAATCACAGCTCTTGTCATCTCCATCTTCCCTTGACGGATTGAAGGACAGTTAAAAAAATATTCCTGCGCCCGGAGGGGACGGAGAGGCTCTCCGTCAGGCTCTCCGGCGACGCAGAGGGCTCTCCGTCTCTACGTACGGCACTTTACAGGGTACTATAAATTGGCCTTAAGGCATTTTTGAGAAACCCACCACTGAACAAGTAGAGTGGTATACAGACCACCTGACAGACTTTTAGGGAATTAATCAGGCTTTGGATCAAGGATTTGCTATTTTCAATCCATGAACCCAAATGGAAAAGAACTGCTTGACTCTGATTATTAACTATGATGGTTACTCTCAGTTGTAGAGGTATTCGCAAGTCAAAAATTCTGGACCCCAAGCTGATATGGGCCAAAACCCAAAACCAACAAAAAACTGGATCCAGAGGAACACAAGGACAAACAGTTCCCAGTAGAAGAGAGACAAAAACACCTGGTCTAGCAGGGGGTCCCAGGTTGGGTCTCAGAGGACCACATGGACTCTTGAAGACCTCTATATCCCTGTGGTTTCACATACCCATGAAGAATTCACACAGTGACTTCAAAGCAATAACACAGACACATCCATCTCCACCATGACGACCCCATAGCTTCTCAACGTCGAGCCATGTCACATCACCTCCATGCTAAACACATGCTCTCACTGGCAAGGTTTATGAGGACATTTGTCGGGAGCTTTGGACAATTTGAGTTGAAGTGTTAGGGGCTAAAGCTGTTCAACAACTTATGTTTAGTACATGCACAGTGGATTTTCATCCTTTGTGTTTGAACTTATTGATCAGTCTCAAGCCAGAAAAACTTCAAGTCAAGTTGTTTTGAGTGCTTTCATGTAATGCTCTTTCTCTGTACTGACTGCAGCTGTAGTGATCCTTACTCTACACAAGGGCTCCACCTTGTGGTTAAATAGAATAAAATAGAATATTATGTATATTTTTTGTCTAAATTCACTTGTTATAGCAGCATGAAAGTAAGAAGTAAGAAATACAATAAAACAATAATGATGAAATAATAGAATAAGTAATAGGAAATATAGTAAATATTTACAGTTTGTATGAAAAAATGAAATAAACATTAACAAGTTTGCGGTGCAAAAAAATATTGCAAATTAGTAATTAGACAAATGACAGTGATAAAAAATAAAATTAAAATAATATAATAATTATATAATTATATAATTTTCTTTGTCATCGTATTTGCTTACTGCGATTTAAGCTGGATCTACTTTTTTTTTTTTTTCACACATCTTTTTTTATTGTTTTTTCCTTTTTTCTTCAAACACCATTTATGTACAGTATTAACAATGAAAGCACAATACGAACATGAGCTCCTTCCACCCTGTCACGCCCTTATTTCCCATAAACCAAGACCATACATACACTGTCCCATTCATATAATCTTATGCATACAAATCTAAAAAGGTAACAGAAATATACATAGTTAAATGCACATATACATTTGACTGGATCAGGATACAAGCGCATTGGAGACGATCAACACATCATTGCTGGAAGTAATAGGTCGTGTATACACTGAAGTTGGAGAAGAGGGAGTAGTTGAAAGCAGGAATAAATTAGCAGTAAAGAAATTTCCTGTCGAGGTGAGTGAGATTTACATGAGAGACATGTGGGAGCAGATAGAAATGTAAGAATGAAACCCTATTATGTTGAAAGACTTTTAAAGTGTTCGAGGAAAGGCCCCCACACATTCAAAAACTTTTTGTATGAGTTATGGATTGAGTAGCGGATCTTCTCTAGGCTCAAGCAGGACATAATGTCCCCCAGCCATTGAGCATGGGAGGGCGGGGCAGCATCCCTCTATCTTAGTAATACTGCTCGTCTGGCCAGAAGAGAAGCAAACGACAATGCATGGTATTTACATGTAGTCAGATGAGGATCATCTCCTCTAGTTATGCCAAAGAGTGGATCTACATTTTTAATTAGCTAATAATATGTCTCAAAAGAAAAGCTGAACTGTTGAGAAAAAAAATGGATTTCTTTCAGGGAAAAAAAGAAATAAAAATGCTAAAAATGGTCCCAGTGATATGAGGTACTAAGCCAAGTACTTTTTGAAAAATCCCAAAATTTTGTCTATTTTTTTTCCAATTTTTAGTTGAAATAACTACTGTTATTGTTGATGATTATATATCTAATTATACTATGGGGGTACTGTCTTCTATGGCTATTGTGCAGTTATGCCAATTCTGATCTATAAATAAAATCCCCACATGATGTCGTCCAGGTTATCTCAGTTTGGACTTGAACAAAAAACCTAATCTGCTGGTGGAGGTTGAGGGAAATGTAGGCATTTACCTGGCACTAAATACATAACCCAAAGATGTTTTTCTGAATTGCTTTGTGGCCCCTTAAACTATTCCCCTAAAGACACCAAAGCCACCTAGGTTTGCTACATGGTCGTGACTTGTTCTCGTTCAATGTTCAACAGGCTGGAGAGAAGCACTACCACCCCACATGTGCCCGCTGTGCCCGCTGTGAGCAGATGTTCGCAGAGGGAGAAGAAATGTACCTGCAAGGTAAAAGCAGTCTACAGGACTCAAGACAAACACCTCCAGTTGTTAGCTTCTGTTTGTTTAGCATAGTTCCAAACTTAAGGGTAGGTAGGCCTACTGTATGTGACCACAATGGAATCAGTCCCTAAAAATACAGCTGCCTATTGTTAGAAAATAATAAGCAGATTTGTTAAAAACAATACTAACAATGAAGACATTTATAAAGAGAACAGCAGACAAACAGGTTGTATAGATACTGTTCCGATCACAACTGATCACAACAAACAGGGCTAACATGTGCATGTATTAATCATGCATGACTTTAGTTGATTAAATTAAAGCTCCTTATTATAAGGAGGACAGACACAAAATAATTTCAAAGTAAAACTATTCATTGTAATAAAAGGAGGACAGACAGCAGATATTTTCAAAGTAAAACACCTTGTTGTAATAAAAGGAGGACAGACAGCAGATATTTTCAAAGTAAAACACCTTGTTGTAATAAAAGGAGGACAGATACTTGATCATTTCAAAGTAAAGCTCCTTATTGTAATAAAAAGAGGACAGACAACAATAACTGTCAAAGTAAAGCTCCTTCTTTTAATAACAGGAGTACAGACAGCAGATCATTTCAAAGTAAAAGCTCCTTATTGTAATAAAAGGAGGACAGACACCAGATCATTTCAAAGTAAAGCTCCTTATTGTAATGAAAGGAGGACAGACAGCAGATTTCTCTTTTCTGCTCTTTAATATCACAAAGCTGACAGGAAGTAGTGAACATCAGTGCAAACAGTCCTTCGCAGTAAAATGCTTCACATTCTGGTTCCTTGAGATAAACAAATTCTCAGTAATGTTTATATTTCCACCCTCTAAAGCCATCTTAACCAGCTCCTCCATCTTTGTTCATGAGCTCCAGCTCTAAAGTCAAAGTCATGATGAAAGTTGATCAAACAGGAAAAATATTTCCCTTTACCTTCACCCTTTTATTCCTGTCTCTCTTTGCTGTCAAGACATTCAGTCTCTATTTCCTCTCACTCACCACCAGCACTATAATATATTGTGGATCTGAATTGACACAAATATATGATTCAAGCTGTCATACTCATTCACTTTTTATTCACTACTGCTGTGGCACAAACACAAAGTGGCAGCTTGATTTACTTTGACTCTTATTGAACTGCTACTGCAGGGTGAGTTCATTTGGTAATGAAAAAAGCTTTCTCAAGACATACCCACAAAACAATGTCACTGCACAATTTTATTGTTAGATTTTTGATTGGATTTTTTTTTAAATCTTCATTTTGAATCAATGTCAGCAATGTTTTCCATATTACTGTATCACTTTTTATTAACATGCGGGTAACATATAAAGTTGAGAACAAACAGAAGATACAATATATGGCAGACAAGAACAATGTTGACTCGATGCATCAAACAAGTTGACAATTATCAATAATTTTCATCAGCACCATCTAAATTGTTTATGTTAGTGTTAGTAAAATGTTACTACATAGTATGCTAACATTTGTTATTTTGTGATAATATATAAAAAAGAAAATTAGTCGTAAAAGTCATGTAAAGTGTGACTGTTGTTTGCAGCATAAGGACAGAAATAAGTACATGTAAATAGAGAATAGTAAAATAAAATACATACAAAAGTGTATTTAGATAAAAATGAGAATTAAAAAAATAACTATAAAGGAACGGTTACGTTAATAATTACAATGTAAGCAGTAAAGAAACAGTATGATAGTGCATATTGTAATATATAATTAAATATAGTAGATAATGGTGCTCAATGTTACACTAGGGTGGGATGATATACAGTAACCATGAGTTATTACAACATGATATATAATTCATTGTGTAAGGATAATTAATGTCTGAGCACATTCTGAAGTTGCTGTGATCATTCAGTCTGGACAAATCAGCCAACATCCACCTCCATCCCCAGTGACAATATGAATGGAAATATTGGAAACAATCCCAGTCCAATATTGTTGTCTTTTTTCTTTGTATCCTCAGGATCCTCTATCTGGCATCCTCCATGCAGACAAGCTGCCAAGCAGGAGGAGAAGAGTAAGGTAGGTGGATGTCCAAAAATAAGACCCACATTAGACCACAGAGCCCCATTCTTGTTTAAACTGTCTCACATAAAACAGATCTCATAGTTTACACTGATCAGAAATATCATCATGACCACTGCTAGGTGAAGTGAATAACACTGCTCATCTCTTCATCGTGGCTCCTGGATATATAAGGCATCAAATGAACATTTCGCGCTCAGAGTTGATGTTAGAAGCAGGAAAAATGTTCCAGCTTCAAGATTTTTCAGGAGTTTGACACCAAGAAGCAAACAGTGATGTCTAGAGGACTGGATCAGAGCATCTCCAGAACTGCAGCTCTGGTGGTCTGTTCCTGGTCTGCAGTGGTCAGGATCTATCAAAAGTGATCCAACGAAGGACGAGTGGTGAACCAGAGACAGGGTCATGAGAGGACAAGGATCACTGATGCAGGTGGGGAGTGAGGGCTGGTCCTGGTGGTCTGATCCAACAGAGCAGAGGAGTTAATGCTGCTGAAGATAGAAAGGAGTCACATAGCACAGAATAAACCTTCAGGGGTCAGAGGTCACACAGGGACCAGCACTAGATTAGACAGGAGGTCATCATGTTATATCTGATCAGTGCATATAATTCCATCATCAGCAGCAGCCCTCATGCAGTGTCTGTCCTTCCTCATCTCCCAAACAAACTGCCTCTCCTCCCCAGAAGCAGGTCCAGATACAGCTCAATGACATCCCTGAGCAGCAGGTTGGTGCTCCTGTACGTCCCTGCATCCACCCAGTCCCCACTCAACCATCTGCTGCATGGGTTGATCATAATGGTTGCCAGTGGAGATGTTGGAGAGTGTTGTGTGTCATTACCTGCGTATGTAAAGTTAGGATATGCCTGAAAAGAGTCATAGATGCCATAACTGACGATGACAGACAACAAACTACTAATAGTGACGTTATTCTGAAAGGGGAAGACTGCTCTGTGTTCAACCTGTGTGCTACCCACCTCTGTGTGATCTGTATTAGGTGCTGTTTGCACATAAAGCAATGACATACTGTATGTTATATTTAGTTATAGTTTTAGAAACACTGTTCACACATGTTTATAAATGTACATTTAGTCTAATTTTCTCTCTTTTACAATATTGTAAATTGAATATTCTTTATTGGTTGGCTTAAACAAGCACATTAAATGCAAGGAGAACTTATGACAGATGATTCTTTTAGTATGTTTGACACTTTACAGACAAAATATATTTTATCAGTTAATTTAAGTTGAATTTGGTTGCTTAAAGGACAAAAAGATGCATTGCTTAACAAATGTAGCTGATTACCATCTGTAATGGTTAATCCATCACTGTGTGCATGCTCTTTAATCAAAATTATATTTTAATGCTAAAATATAATCATTGATGTTATCCAAGAATTTTATAATTTACTCTTTTACAAAAAATATCAAAGCACACTCTTATTTATTTACTGAGATGTTAAATTCCAGTTATTTCCTGTCATTCCTGAACAGATAAATGTGAAACATATATATTTAAGATATTCATGTATGTGTGTGTGTTGCAGGTAACCCGGACTTCATCTGAGAGCATTGCTTCAGTCCCAGCATCCAGCGCCTCAGGCTCTCCCAGCAGAGTCATCTATGTACGACTGCACCTAGTTACATATTATAATACCACTATTATCACTAATTATTACTTACATATGATGTGTACATGATGGATGCTGTCTCCTCTCTGCTGTCAGGCCAAACTAGGAGAGGAGATGCTGGACTACAAGGACCTGGCAGCGCTTCCAAAGACCAAGGCCATCTATAACATTGACAGGCCTGACATGCTGTCGTACTCTCCATACGTCAGCTACCCATCTGAGGAGAGGCACTATGGAGAGGTACACCTGTCTTTCACTTCTGTCTACACCTCTGCAAGCCTGTACATTTCAAGATACAATACTATATGGTACCATTAATTTTTATGTATTGCAGTAGTGCAAGCACTTTTTTTTAAAAAAATTGTGTAATATATATATATACGTGTATATATATGTATATATACGTATATACACGTATATATATACGTGTATATACGTATATATACACGTATATACACGTATATATATATACGTGTATATATATACGTATATATATATACGTATATACACGTGTATATATATATATACACATATGTATATACACGTATGTATATATGTATATATATATATATATATATATATATATATATATATATATATATATATATATATATATATATATATATATATATATACATATATATATATACATGTATATATATATATACACGTATATATATATATGTATATATATATATATACGTATATATATATATATATATATATATATACACGTATATATATATATATATATATATATATATACGTATATATATACGTGTATATATATATACATATATATACACGTATGTACACACGTGTATATATATATACTATATATACATATAATATATTTATGCATAATGTGTTTGGGTTTGATCATTGTTGGAAACATTTGGGATAGTATAAGGACACTACTAAAACAAATTTTGAGTGTTATTTTATATTTCATAATTCTTACATATTTGTCTTCTTTATTTTAAAGACTAATGATCCAGAGGACATTTAACAGTTTAAATATGTCCTGACAAACTTTTTTTTGAACTTTTGAATTGAGCTTCTCACACATGAAACCCTGACTTGAGTAGCTCCTGGTGTTGCCAGTTATTTTTATTTTTTTCACTTTGAACCCTCCTCCTTCATCACCAGCATCTTCATCATCATCTTCATCATCATCATCATCATCATGTCTCACATCACTTCATTCAGCTCCATCAGGAATGATTGATCACTCTTATGTGTGTCTGGCTAACTCATAAATAGAACTCATATATATGAGTTTGTCCTAATCATTGGCTTTCTCCCCTCTGCATTTGCAGTCCCCCCGGCTGCTTTCTCCTACTCCTACAGAGGTAATATATAATGTTGACGTCACACTCCCTTCATCAGCTTGTCAGTGTGTGTGTGTGTGTGTGTGTGTGTGTGTGTGTGTGTGCTGTGCTGTCTGATACTGTCCTTTTTGTTTGTTTCTCAACAATAAGCACTGACTTTCTCTCTTTTCTGTGTTTGTGCGTCCAGGGCGATGGGGAGAAGTCCCCCCGTCAGAGGAGGCCCTCCAGCCCCAGCTCCAACAGCTCTCTCGGGGGTTATGGGCGTTACACCCCGTGCCGCTCCCCTCAGAATTACAGCCGACCAGGTATCAGCCACGTTCACATCACATATGACAAACACACAGCCCTTCGTCCATATCAGATCAATCAAATAAAAGTGTTAATTGTCACTGGAGAATAGAGCATGTAATGAAATTGTGAGCACTGTCCATTTGGTGTTTTTTTTAAAAAATAAACAATTGCAAAGAATATAAAAAATGAATAAAATAAATGATATTTGGGAGGAAATATAGTAAATAATATTTACAGTTTTTACAGTAAAATTCACAGTTATTGCTGGTGACTGTACACTAACTTTTTCCCCTGACAGCAGCCTTCAGTGAACCCAGACAGCCTTTATGGTCTGATCAAAGTCCTCAAGTGATGTCACTTGTGTCAGCATCGCCTGGGGCCAAAGACTACAAAAAAAATAAAATAAATCAGGAGAGGTGAAATTCAGTGATGTCGTTAGGCCTATTTTAGGGCCCCCCCAAAAATATTCTTAAGCCCCCCCCTAAATAATTTTATGTTTTATTGTTGTTTTTTTTACAAAAGGCTGTTGGCAAATTCAATATGAAATGGCCAGAAAATAAGTTTAAATAAATAATCATATCACCTTGCATTTTTCATAAATCACTTAATTACGGTCGCCCCCCGTGGCGCGATCTCCAAAGTAGCCTCACCTGGGGGCTAAGCCCCCCCGTCCTTAAAACCTAGTGACACCCCTTACATACCCTTACCTTTACAAACCTTTCTAGGACCAATTATTTACGCTTCACTGTTTTCCATGCCAAAGTAAGAAGAAACTTAATATCCTTACATTTGTATCCACTGACTCAGCATGTTTCCTGTGATCTGATTGGACATTCAGGGCCTGAGGTATCCCTTGGTGGTAGACACAGCAGCCAGGCCCAAGGCTCCAGTTCTCTCCCTTTGCCTCCAACACTTAAGAACCCATCTACCTGGGCCAGGGACTCATCCTCCCCCCCTGTGTGCTATTCTGCTGGTGCTGATGGTGGTGGTGGTGGCACTGGCAAGTACTCACCCTCACCAGTAGGTGGCAGTGCAGGCTTGTCTTATCACCTCAACCCCACCACCCTGGCCATGCTGCAGCAGCACAACTACATCCCTTACTTCAGAGGTATCAAAGCATGCTGAGCCCGAGTCCTGGTCTAATACAGACAACTGCTGTGGTCAAAACTTCCACTGAAACATGTTGATGTTCAAGAATAAGTTAATATTTCCAATATATCCAATCTGGTTCCCATGTAGAATAGAAGAACCTTGGATTTAGGATCAAAATATATATAGAAGGTTTCCCCACAGCAGCACAGTGCCATCTTCTCTGTATGTGACTGCGACTGAAGGTCTTAAAGAATGGAGTGCTGTGATCTAACCGTTGAACTGATCTGGCATGGGCTGCGACGAAGCACCGAATTAACCATATGTTCACACTCTGGGTGTGTGGAATCAACACAGAGCCACGAGTCATAATGGGAAACAGAACGACCTGGTCTCTAATCACTGTTCGATCACTCTTGAATGTTAATTTTGCTCATTTCTTGAATCAAAGCCATGAAACTACTAATGCTATTCATGACACCACACCATCCCTGAACTCAACATCACAAACCAGCGCTGTGGACATTCCCATTGAACACTGTAATCCCTGCAGAAAGGCTTATCCAACCACCTCCCTTTGCTTCATCTTCTCCCCATCCCATCCTGATCTCCCTCAGGGTTCAAACAGGACCCCCTTCCTGACCCTAAACCTAGGACATCCCTGCATCTCAGTTTACCTCCTCCTGACGGTAAAACACCAGCAGCCTTTCTCTTGTCTGTGTCTCCCCTCCCTCAGTGGATTGGTCAGCAGGTTCTGTGATGTTGTCGTCTGATATCGTGGTGTTGGTACATCAGCAGGACCCCTCAGAGCTCTCATCCTGCTTGCCCTGTTCACTTGTGTTGTGGAAGTTGTGGTGCATGATTTAACTTGACCCTGATACACAGGTATTAGCAGGAAGGTTCATTTTTGTGCTTGTGTGTTCAAATTGCCTGCCTTTGACTTCTAATCTACCCTGTTGTTTTTCCTGAATGAACACGTTCTTTGTTGTGTCGAGAGTTTATCCTTTTGTGTTCACCTGATTTTGTCCTTGATATGAATCTGAAGGGGGGTTTGTGTTTTAACCTTGGTGTTGTCTTAACATTCATACTTGTCTTAAGGGTCAAAACTGACCTGCTTCCACTAAACCTCTACAATAAAATGTCTTGAAATTGAAATTTCAACCCAAAATCTGTTTTGCATGAATAAGAAATCTGTCATTCTTAGTTTTTTTCCAGATTTTATCACTGCACACCATTTTTTTATTACCTCCACCAAGGAGGTTATGCTTTCACCTGGTTTTGTTTGTTTATTTGTTGTTTTTTTGGTTTGTAAAATAAATCAAAAAGTTATGGACGAATTTTGACAAAATTTTCAGGGTTGTCAGAAAAAATTAATCAGTTTTAAGTTAGGCCACTTGTTGCCAATCCTGAGAATTTGGTCAAATACCGTCTAAATAAATAACTTTTTGAGTTACTTTGCAAACCGACAAACCAACAAACAAACAAACAAGCCCCGATGAAAACATAACCTTCTTGGCAGCAGGGGTAACTTTAAATAAAGTCACGTCTTGGCCGAGGTTTGCGCTCTCTGAGTGCTTTTCTAGTTATATCATAAAAAACACTTTTTCAACTGAACTAAAAAATAAATTATTATTATTATTATTATTGCTGAAGGCATTATCTTTAGCAAGACATAGTAATTGTATGTAAATTTTATTGAAGGGAAACTGATATATTCTCATATACTGTCCAATTCAACTACAAAATACAAAAATCTAGGAGGTTTTCTCTGCTGTTAACTATAGTTACTGGGTCATTTTTGACCCTAAGACAACACAAGCGTTAATGACTGAGGTTTGCAGGAAGGGTGGTGAGAAAATTATGTTTTGATAGAAGCACAGCCCCGTAAGTTTTCAACAAATTCCTTGGAAACAGGTACATTCCGAGCAGGTGACTCATGTACCAAAGCTGAAGTCCTTATCACAGCAGCCGTAGGTTCAAATCCAGGTACTTTGTGCTGCATGCCACCCTCCTCTGCCTCTCCCTTTCAAAACTGTCTCTGTCAAATAAAGCTCAAAAAATCTTAAAAAAGAAGATGCTTTGTAAAAATAATTTTGATTGTTAGATTTACTTTTCCTTTCAAAAGTTCAAATTAGTTTGAACACAGTCCAATTAACTTTATCCTAAACTACGCAGTAGAAGTGTCCTTACTGGAAATCAGTTGTAAGATACAGTAAGATAAGTCAAGATAAGATAAGATAGCAACCAAGTGGATAGAGGAACTATATAATAAAGGGCCCATATAAAAATAAGAAGCAGTGTCATCATCAAACAAGTGTAGAGTATGTAGAAAAAAAAAACAAATACAAGTAGGTAACAAAGGTAAATTTGTAAAAAGCAAACAATCTTTAGAACTTAGAACTTAAATCTTAAAACAGTACAAACACATTTTTCTGACATATGCTTGCTTGGACTTCTGGTGATTAAAAGGAGGAGGCAAAGAGGGAAACAGCACAAGCTTCCACTCGAACGTTCGCACAGAAAATCACGAACACGCGGTCCAGGCGGTTTTTCCATGATAGGGTGGAGAGGATGAGAGGGGAGTTCTGTGAAGGGGAAGATGAAAGACAGGAGGGGGGGTGACAGAGGGCTGGAATAACCACAGCAGGCCAAGCTGTAATTTGGGGTCTGGTTGCCAGTTGCAGTGGCATGAAACAGTGCGCCGCTGACCTTGTTCAGGTCCGAGTGGTTCCTAACACGCCGTGAAAGAGGGCTATTTGTTTTCATGCTTTAAAGAGCGATCAGGTTTCCTCAGAGATGTTTCTGTGCTAGCCAGACTTACACTCTATTTAGATATAAAGTTTAGGAAAGTATAAACAATGCATGCTTTAAATTCTTGTTAACTATCCCCAAAAAATCCTGTGTTTTATATCCTGTTATTGTTGTTATTGGTTGTTGATTAATGAATGGCTCCACCTCCTCCCTAACCCTCCACTTCCTACAAGCTCCAGATGTTTTATGGAGGATCTACATTAAGACCTGCACTTACAGTATTTTGGTGTGTACGTGTCTGTTTTATGGGCATGTATGTGTTGGAGATGACCTCTAACAGCTCTGCTGCCTACACTGTGTCAGTGATCTCATCCACTAGCATCCAGATCACTGCCGATGGTTCCTCTCTGTCTGAGGGCAGAGCAGTGTGTGTTCACTCAGCTAACACTCAAACCTTTGGATGGATGGAGAGCGTTTATTAGTTTTGGCCTGACGGGTGTCAGTGACTCCATCACCCAGCCTGCTTGTGATGTAACACAGTGGGGTGGATCCTGGTTGGGATCATAGATACACAACAACACAAACACACATGTAGTCAGCACAGTGTGAATGTCTGTCACACTCACAAAAAAAACTAAACTGAGAACAATATGTTATTTCCAATAACAATATGTTATTTCCAAGATCGAAGAAAGTTCTCTCAATATTAAAGCCAAAAACCAGAGAAGTAAGTCTCAGTCTGATGATGTCATAAGGTATAAAGTGTGGGGTCTCCATGGAGACTGATTTATGCACCCATAGAACGTTTGTTTCCTTTTTATATCAAGTTTTATATTCTACATTGCTCAATGATTCTGCACTATTCATCCACAGTCCTTTATTTTTTTTATTATACATATATGTTGTGTATGTGAATTTATGATTATGATCATTTATGAAAAACAAAGTCTGAATTATTTTCATACATCAAACTAAATGTAATAAATAAATCAAATATAAAGGTTGCCAAGGGTTACCATGGTTACATGTCTCCAACAAGTGAGGATGTTATAATTACAGCTTAGCACATTTGAAAAGATGCATATTACTGTTTATTCATACTAATGTTTAACATGTTGGGAATGTGGTGCATAATATTCAGTTATGGACACAGTCACTGTCTGTAGAGCAGGTCCAAACTTTATACCTGATGACATCACAAGACTTTGATCTAGTTTTGAGTTCTTGTCTACTGATATTTTTGGACTGGCCTAACGTCCAGGTGCTAGTGCTACTGCTAACAAGCATCAACTTATCATTTAGCTGAAGCTTGTAAGAGATGTTTTTTCAATTCAGTGAAGAGATGTTCCTCCTCCATTGCTGGACTGAACATTTCTGAGAACATCCCATAATCAGTATGAGAATACTGAAGAACGACAGAAGAGCCTCACAAATCTGCAGATGGATGCATGGATATATGGGTGGTTGGATGGATGGATGGATGGATAGCTAGATATGGGTGGTTGGATGCATGGATGGATGGATAGCTAGATATATGGATGTCGGATGGATGGATGATAGCTAGATATGGGTGGTTGGATGGATGGATGGATGATGATAGATGGATGATAGATAGATAGATAGATAGATAGATAGATAGATAGATAGACAGATTCTCTACCAAAAAAAACAGTGAAGACATTTAGAGTAAATGGCTGGGTTATCAAGTCATCTGCATCAAGATAATCTCAGCTTTATATTGATATTTTAATAAGATGCTTACTCTAATGCTTCCTGTTTGCCTCCCCCAACACCCTTTATTTTTCCCCAAACCTTTTCCCCTCTTGCCTCTCTTATCCCATGCCTGTCCCCCCTCTGTTCCTGACTGGAGGTAGTGAAAGTGGTCGGAGTACCCCCAGTCTGTCCACCTATTCTGATGGTAAATCCCCCTCCTCTACTTCTACATACGTGGCTGCTCCCCGCCATTTCCACGTACCAGGTAGGACTTTTCATCGTTTTCCTACATCTTAATACATTTTGTACAGTAGGCTGTCATTAGTTACTCAGAGGTGAATTACAAGGTAAATATAGAGCTTAACAAAGTTATTAGACCACCACTCAGTATCAGGTGTTTACCACCTCTGCCGTAAATTAACAGTATTACTGATTACCAATATACCTTGCTCTTTGATCTTTAATGCTATACTATGGTTATGGTTGTTATGCAGGAATTTTCACATTTACTGTTTTATGAAAACAGGAACATAGACTTCTAGTGTTCTGGATCAAATTTGGGTCTAAAAAGGTGATTCGGTTTAAATTCCTCACTCCTGTTCAAAATGGCGAAGCATGGTGAGCTCAGTGAGGAAGAAAGAAATATTTGTATTTTCTCATTTTTATTATAGGTGGTCTAATAAGTTTGTGAAGCTTTGTTAATGAGATGGCAACAAACTACAACAAACAAGTTTTAGATTTTAAGTTGTAAAAAATCATGTAGAAACACAAGTATTATTAAATGATTTGATGGTTTAGGTCAGGTTACCAACCAAGATTAGTCCCCAAAAATGTTCAGAGAAAATTCCATATACAAGAAAAAAATGCCAGGTTCCCTGAAATGTTGGATCTGTTCTGAATATTTGTGCTAACACAGTCAACAGTTTGCTTTGGTTTCTTGGTTATATTCTGTATATTAATACTCTTCCATCCCTACTGTCTGTGCTGTCCCTACTGTTTGCTAATTTCCAAGCAATTTCCTTTTCATACAGCGATGATCTGACATGAGATTCTAGCATTAAGTATTAAAGTGACATTAGGACAGTAGTTAATGAAAAGTAGATCCTCTATAATCTGTCTCACTCATGTTGTTCCTACCGACTATTACACTGTCAGTCATGCAGAGTGGAAAAATGTTGGAAACAGGTTAAGTGGAACAAACACGCCAACGCTTTTCCACTTAATGGTTTTCATGGCCCTCATTGCTTTTATATGGATATTGTTTCAGATACTGGCAGGCACTGAAACAAGCCAGTGAGTCCTGTTTCTGCTGTGGCTTCATGTGTGACAGTTGTTGCTAAGCATCTCTGTCAGAGGCCTGTCAGCTGACACTAAAAACACACCGTCCACATGTCACCAAGCAGTGCACTCAATGCAACGCCATCTTTCAGCTTTTCCCTCTATACTGTCGTGTGTTGATATTTTAGGGGGCATTTTTCCATTTGCAAAAATTGCTAAATCTCTACAGAGAGAGAGCTAACTCAAGTAGACTGTTTGATGCCTGGGGACCATGTGTGGTTTCTGATATTATTCTTTTGAGTGCTCTGCATCAATAACCTCCCATTCAGCAAAGAACAAAACAGTGATATATATTGAAGATGTTGCATGAATAATGTGAAAGTGTAGATGTTTCTGATGAGCTATAATCAAAATGACAGATGTACTGCAGCCCCCTTCAGAATACCTCATCCCTCAATAACTGCTAACTCATGCTTCTTTTTCTCCATTCTCTCTCTTTTCTCGCTCTCCCTCTCCATGTTGGCTTCTTCCATTTTCTTCCCTCTGCTTCTGTTCACATCTTCAGAGACTCTGGTCAAAGATAATATCTATAGAAAACCCCCCATCTACAAACAGCATGGTACAGTCCTCTTAACCCTACTTCTGTGGTCTGGTCTGGTCTCTGCACGATGTGTTGCATGTTGCTCGCCAGTCATCTTGTCATCTGTTTATCCCTCTCATCTATATAGACTCCATGGATCTACATGTTGTAAAATCTGCATAGAGAAGTGCAGTATCTATAATGACAAAAACAAAGTGAATTGTGCAACGGTTTTGCTGGAAGGAAAGCAAACCGTTGACCCTGGCCTCTGCAGGTTGGAACATTTACAGTAATTATGATGCACACCCTAATCAGTAATGTCGAGGAGATGTTTTTTATTAGGTAGCAAATGCAAAACACTCTCTGTGGCATCACTGATCACTGGTTGTTGCCAGATCTGAACAGGAGTGAAAGTTTCAACATGCAGAGTGCACAAATGTCAGTGTACGTTCACCCTAATTAGAGGGGAGTTTCTGATCTGACATCTGCACCACTTTTAGGACGTATTGTTGGAATCGGGTCTCTTGGGTGAAACAGTTATCTGCTCATCACATTCATGCATGCCCGCTCTCATCTCATCAGCTCATTTGTTGGTTTTAGTGGGGATGCTGTGTCTGTGTTTTCCACTGTGAGTGGTTGGCAACATGATTCACTATGTGTGATGTCATCAGTGTAGTGCTGTTCACTGTTTCAGCCATTGTTTGTGTGTTTTCAATGTGGTATATCTGCACATGGGGGAGTCCAAAGAACTCTTATCAGCTCTATCACCCAAGGAAATATTCATCTTTATTGAATATGACAAGTAAATTGTCTGCATATGGAGCAGTCCTACAGATGCATGAACTGGCTGTCAGCGTCTTGATTGTATGCAAACAGACATGAGGTCAGTGACAAGGAGTCTGCCAAAAAGTGTATCTACTTTGTTCCTCCTCCTCTAATGCTTTAACCTTGGAGCTGTGGAAAGTGAAACCAAAGTTATGTAGATAGATACTTTATTAATCTGGAGAGAAGTTCAAGAAACTGCCTCTTCTTTAGCATCCAGTGTGGTGGGTAATCATAGTGTGTAGCATGGGTTTAACAATGCCAGAAAAATAAATGCTGTCCAATTAGTTTCTGCTCTGGATTGTCAATTTATGCACACTAATGATAAACAATAGGAGACATTTTCACAAACAGTCATAGAGGTCATACAGGCTACATTTTAACTACAGTGCTAAACAAATTAACAAAAAAGGTGTTTGCTACCACGGCCCTAAATTAACTCATTGAGTGCCAGCCCTGTTATAAAAGAGAAATTGCCTTGTTCCAGTGTTTTTTGGCCATTTTGAGTCATATTTCTAGACCCACAGAATATTTTGTACCATGTCTCTAAAAACACTGAATAACTCAAATGAAAGAAGAAACTCTCTATTTCATCATGAAAAATATGTTTGTTTTTACCTTGTTCCATTCTTGTTTTATCAGAGGTAGAGTAGAGGACACTTTTCACCAAAATCTTTTTGTCCAGATTCTGTTTTGCTCTCTAATCTCGATCATCTCCACTTCTTGCTTTGATTTCTTTGGCGTATACTGTCTCTTTATGCTCCTACTACAAATCCCAGAAGCCCCAATAATACTCACAGGCTGTGTGAGAGCGCCCTCTTGTGTCTAATGCCAAAAAGCACTCAAGCACTGGATTTCAAAGGTACAATCCAGTATCTCAGGCTACGTTTATATGATTGACGGTCTGAAGAGAAGATGCAAAAGTGGCGTTGCGTCTCCACTTTTTGTTCCGCATTTAGATGAGTGTTTTCAGGAGGAAATCTGCATGCATACAGTGACGCAAAAGTGGAATTCAATTGGTTTGCGTGCCAGTCGGCTAGTTGATGCTGTGATTTATTATCACACAACACTGCCACACGTAATTACAGATCCTTCTCAGTTCAATAATACTATCTGTGCAGATTCTGTACATTTGTTAGAAAGACTCCTGTGTGTTTATTAGAGCTGCCAGAGCAGCTTGAAGGTCCGACAAATAATCCAACATGTTTGTTTATTTTTCTGTACTGGTAAATATGTATGCGACTTGAGCAGATCTGAGCAGAGTTTTGGCATTGTAGACAGAAATGCAACAGCGGAGCGTATTCAAGTTTTCCACTCTGGAGGGTGGTTTCATTTCTTTGCGTTTTCAAGCCCCAAAAATGCTGTCATCGTCTAAACAAAAGGCACTTCCGATAAAGTATTTTGTCGTTTTTACCTGCAAGCGTTCTTGTGTGAACAGGGCCTTAGAGAGCTAGCAAGAGAGCTAGCAAGATTTGAAAGTAGCACCTCCTCTCAGCCTCCTCTAAGCTCCACACTCTCCTCCCATCAGTGCTCCATCCAGAGCTCCACCCCCTCAAACTGAACAGCAGCATTCAGCAGGGAGAGATGAGCCGTTAGGCAACATCACCACAGCTGTAAAACGTCCCGCTCAGAGCCAATATATCAACATCATTTTGTCACCTTTATAATGCAGACACTGACGACTATGGCTGTGCAATATGGTCAAAATGTCATATCCTATAACCTCTTCAATACAAGCGGCACTGACGACCAGTTTACAAGCACAGATAAGCTAGCATGATAAGTTAGCATTGGGCTAAAGGCCCAAACCAAACATACTCGGCGAAACGGACACGGAGTGGGCAAAACTCAAATTTTTCGACCTCCACTCCACACTGTTATCACGCAAAACACTGCTCGGCACCTATTTTTCACATCAACCCACTTTAAATATGACATGGATCTTCTGATTCACAGGAAACTACTAGCAGCGGTGCGCTGACTGTGGAAGCTTTGAGCTGAACGGACATCCAGATTCTGCTCTGTTCACAGTCTGCTAGAGTCTGTGAACACCTTTAAAATGCAGACACTGGAGACTATGATTGTGCAATATGATCAAAATATTATATCCTGTAACCTCATCAATACAAGCTGCACCTACGACCGGCTTACACCCACAGAGAAGCTAACGTTAGCATCGAGCTAATACACGCTACAACAGTAGCTAAGTTAGCAAACATTACATATTTCATGAGAGTAATAACGCCTCCTGAAGCTAAATAAATTATTACCTGTCCAACAGAAAGAAAGGAGAAACTTCTGCATCACTTTTCAGTCCCTTCAGATGTCTCAGTGTCTCCACTAATGTTCACTCTGGTTTGTCCTCTTAGCTTTATCCAGAGTTTTGTCTCAGTTTTTTCTGCTTCCCTCTTTCTTCTCTTTGTCTGTTTAGCAGGGTGAGCTGTCAGAAGTAACGCTGGAAGTGGTATTTTTGGCTGCATTTTCTCTGACATTGTTCCCTACAGCAGTGTTTCTCAACCCTGGTCCTCGGGACCCACTGTCCTGCATGTTTTCGGGCCCGTTTACACATACGTGGGTATTTGTTTGTGCCTTTCATTTACATACAAACAACAATTTCTCCTCTGAATACGATTCTTTCCAAAAATTCCAGCAAAAGTGGAGATTTAGGAAAACTCTGAATTCACGTTTGAATGTGTTGTCAGAGTAGTCTATGAGCAGTCCAGCATTCCGGGTATCAGTAGCATTTCTGTTGGTGCAAGCACTTTTTAAGTGTTTTGCAAACACAGCTCCTCTATTACTTTATGTACAGGAGCAGAGACGCATTAGGCTTGGAGGAACAGGAAGTTGCTTGTGTTAGTCATTGTTGTCAAGTAAGGCTTCTGATTGGCTTGCATGGCTTTCTTCTTTTTCGTACACTGTCGCTCATTGGCTTGACATAGTTACGATGGCTCTCAAGTATTTATGCGGGTTAATGTAAACAGAAACTTTTTTGAAAACTATGATGTGTGCACGATGTTATTTTGGAAAACGGAGGGAAAGAAATATTTGTTTATCAAAATACCCTGCTATGTGTAAACGTAGCATTAGAAGCCCTGCTTCAACACACCTGATTCAAATAATCAGCTCATCATCAAGCTCTGCTGAAGCCTGATAACGACCCACTGCTTTTAATCAGGTGTGCTGGAGCAGGGTGACATTTAAAACATGCAGGATAGTGGGTCCCAAGGACCAGGGTTGAGAAATACTGCCCTACAGAATGGATTTTTCTGCTATCTCTGTATTTCTGTAGAGAAGTGTGCTGGATATGTGAGGAGGAGGGAGGGACGGGGGGGGGGGGTATGAGCAGGAGGAGACATGATTGGTTCTCCCATCTCGCTCCGAGAGCCAGTTGATTGGTCAGAGTTTTTACAGTCCTGCCACAGAGGTCTGATTCTTTCCGTTCCTTTTTCTGAACACATAATGTACTGACTGCTCTCAGGATGAAAGGAGCATTTCACCCAGTGTAACAAAAAGTGCTTCTGAAAAGAATCAAGGACTGCAGCTTTAAATAACGTACAAATACAACATGGCACTCAATGAGTTAACAGAAATGCTGATTACTAAAATATTCTTAATGTTTTTGCAATGGTTAATCCACCAGTACATACAAGCTCTTTAATCAAAATTACATATTTAATTCTAAAACATATTTTTTGTCGTATCCAAGAAATTTCAAATTTACTGTTACAAAAAAACTGAAAAAAAATATCAATATCAAATCACATTATTAATATTTTTTCATTGTGATGTTAAATTCCAGTTATTTCTAGTCATTCCTGTGTTTTCGTGGTCCACTAAATTTGTTCAGCAGGGTATACATTGCATCCAACACTGCTACACCATATTAGCAGACACAGTGTTTGACTAATTGTGCAGCTAACAGTTAGCCGTTCTATGGAGCCCATCGGCTCTCGATCTGACAACAGATAAGCCTCTGGATGCTACATTACTGGGGTTCCAGCAGACTCCCTCTTCTGCTTATAACATTATTTACAGTCTGATTAGCAACTTGAGATGGGAGACTGGAGTTCTGAGAGATGTTTGTATTGTTTCCCAAGTAGCCAGTTTACAAGTGATTAAAATGGTTCTATTTAAATTTCAGATGCTCCTTTGCTGCTTGATGCAGATAAGACACAACCAGTTCGGACAGTCATAGAGTTATTTACCAGCAAAACAAAGCGGCTAGAGTTTCAGATCATTTGCAATCCTAACAGAACCAGTGATGTCCTCACTGTAAACAGGACTACAGTCGTTGAGATATCTAGCACTAGTGAGTCAGGTGCTGTCTGACTCGTGGACGTCCACAACATTAACACCTGACTGTTTTACAGCTTCTAGAACATCCTGGCAGGATGGGGAGGATAGCAAGGTGGGTCTGTGTGTGTGTGTGTGTGTGTGTGTGTGTGTGTGTGTGAGTGTGTGCGTGTGTGTGTGTCTCTTTTCAAGTCATTTTCCTAAACTTTACAAATATTCTACATCCATTCACTAATGCACTAACTCATACTTTACCATCATCCATCACTTCTTTCCATCTCTTTCTCTCTATCTCTTTTTTCTCCCTCTTTTTGTAGAGAACCAGTTGGATGATCTTGAAGAGCGAGGCTGATGGACAGATGGGTCCAGAAGACCTGGACCCCCGCAAGTCCACCTGCAGTCTGCCGACTGACACCTCCCAGCCGAGTGAGTGGCTAATCCAATGGAACAAAATACAATATTTAGACTATGAATATGACTTACAGTGTAAATTTGCTGTGCAATAATATAGGGCAAATTAGTTATTTTTGTGTTGTGACTAAAGCTAATAAGCTAAAGCTAATACATTACAAATATAAATATATATATATATATACGTGTATATATATACGTATATATATATATATACACGTATATATATATACGTGTATATATATATATATATACGTGTATATATATATATATATACACGTATAATATATATATATACGTATATATATATATATTTTATCTTGGCAGATTTTCCCTACAATAAGTCTGCATCCTTACCCGGCTATGGAAGGAATGGCATCTACAAGGTGAGCTGAAACAATCCATGGATTCATTGGCTAAAGTAATAGATAAATGCTTTACTGTCATTGCAAATGAAATAACAATGAAACTGCATTTAGCAGCAGACCCTTATGGCAATATAACAGTAGAAACAGCAGTAAAACAGATTAATTCTTATATAAAAATATTTTTAAGGTGAAGGATGGGGCTTGCTTTGAGTCGTTAATACTTTGAATTTTCAAAATTGCTTTAAAACATAATATTAAAAGAAAGAAATGTACATTATTAGACAAATAAGCAAGCATTAAGGTGCACATAACACTATTTCTTCACCTATTGCCAACAGATGGACAGAACATCATAAATGACACATTTAAAGTCACTATGTTGACACCCTAACCCTGATTAGATCATTATTTTTCCTTTGTTCCTGTTCCGTTCTAGTCTGGCATAATAAAGACCTTTGCAGGGCTGAAGGTGTGCTTGATTTATGATATATGATGATGTTGTGTAGGGATTTCTGGCACAACTTCTCTCACCTTAAAGGTGCATGGAGAAGGAACAAGTCTGGAGAGGTAAAACTGGAACACTGACCCCAATTAAGGCCACAAGGAAGGAAGTAATTCTGTAGATCCTGCTACAAGTTGATATCAGGATGTGCCTGTCACTAAACCAAGCCCACCCTCAGATTCTTTGGCTGTTTGAGCAAGAAGATTGAGGTGATTCAAGATTAAAGATATTTATTATCATTGTACTGCTGTAAACAACAAGATTATGATGGTACTCCCTTAGAATTAAAATTTAAAAAATGCAGACATCTAAACAAAATATACACAGCGTACACAGATTTTTCTAAATCGGGAAACAGAGGCATTGCATGCTCATCCACCCTCTGCAGCCTCTTGGTTGTCATAAAATACAAGTCTTACAAACATGATCTTATTCGCAGTTACAGTATTGAAACTAAACTGGAAATCAAACAACAAAAATACTAAAAATGCAGACAAATAGACAGCTTAGAAAGCACCAATTTCACATAGTTTCAATGTTGTTGTTTCTTATCCAAGCTCTCAGCATTGGCTCCACAGTAGTCAAACAGGCCTCCATCTTTATATTGTAGGATGTGTTTGCACCGAACTACACCCTCCCCCTGCACACCCCCACCCCACCTATCAATGATCAACACAGGAAGCCTCAGAGGAGCATTTAAAAGCATGTCAAAGCGTTTTAGTATCAGATTACACAGCTCCCACACAGACATGGCTCTGGTTTGTTAACAGTCCAACGTCCACTAATGTAATATCGCTGCTCTCGGTCTGTGTTTGCTGATGGATAAGGACATGCAGACAAAACAGAACGGAGAAGAAAATTCACGTATATGAAACTATTTTTAACTGGCTGATGATACTGGTTAGTGTTGTTGACATTGTGGATAAGTGTGTTGGAAGCAGAATTAAAGGAGATTTGTTTCTATTAAATGCAGAGGTCTTTTCAACATTATACTTGCAATATACCATATCTTTTTGTGTGAGCATATTGCTCATACAGCACAGCATGACAGTATGCTCAATTTCAATTTAAAGTTGGACGGAAATTAAATTCTGCTAAATTATATGATTTTTTTAGCTACAATATACAGATGATAATAATAATATAACATTCCATGATTCTGTGATGATGTACTCAGAGGCACAGAGGAGCTTCAAGCCGAATGCTAGCATCACTATGCTAACATGCACACAATGTTATAATTTCACATGAGCTAATTAAACACAATGTGCAGCTAGTTGGGATCCCACAAAGTTTGCAGGGATTTTGTTGAGAGTCATGTCACTGCATTTTTTAATATTTCTATATTTATATTAGGGCTGTCGAAGATAACACGATTATGCTGCGTTAACGCGTTAATTTGTGTAGCTGTAACAAGCTACCCCAAATGCGTTGCCAGAGTATAGTACAGTGTAGTGTACTTTGTATTTTGAGAGCCTTTGGTGGATTATTTGTTTGCTGAATTACAGGAGAAGCTTGGACAGATTCAGTAAAGATGGTTACTCTAATTTTATCAGAATGTTTGATTGTTAGTTACAGCTGTGTTGTTAGTTTCCTTGATTTTTTTTGAATGGAGTTCAGCTTCAAGACCTGCCAGCACGTTTCTGGCAATGCATTTCAGACAGTTTGTCCAAGTAGAGATTCAGTCATATTTACGGAAGTTAATCATGTCAACTCTCTAATTTCAACAGCCCTAATTTATATTATATTATATTTTTGGTTACATTATTATTTTTATGACTTATTTTATTATTTCATTAGTGTTTGTTTCTTACTGTAACTTGGGGATTTATGGGGGACTAATTAATTCTATTAATTCAGTCTATTCTATTCTATTCTATATTGCAACACTACCTGACTTAGGGTTCAGAATATCTTAATAAATTAACACGGTCCAATATTGGATTTTTGAACGAGCTTCCAAAAAAATCCATTACTACTGTCTATAGTATAGTATAGTACTGTAGTACTGTGTCGTATAGTATAATATAGTATAGTATAGCATTTCTTTCTTTATAGTATAGCATTGTGTAGTATAGTATAATATAGTATAGTATTGTGTAATATAGTATAGTATAGTATAGTATAGCATAGTATAGTACTGTATAGTATAGTATAGCATAGCATAGCATAGTATAACGTAGTATAGTATAGTAATGTGTAGTGTTGTGTAACAGTATAGTATAGTACTGTGTAGTATAGTATAGTATAGTGTAGTACTGTATAGTATAGTATAGTATAGTATAGTATAGTATAGTACAGTACTGTGTAGTATAGTATAATATACTATAATATACTACTATACTATACTATACTATACTGTATGATATAGTATAGTATAGTACTGTGTAGTACAGTATAGTATAGTATAGTGTAGTACTGTACAGTGTACAGTGTACAGTATTACACTGTACACTGTACAGTACTACACTATACTATACTATACTGTACTACACAGTACTATACTATACTATATCATACAGTATAGTATAGTATAGTACTGTGTAGTACAGTATAGTATAGTACGGTGTAGTACTGTATAGTATAGTATAGTATAATATACTATAATATACTACTACACCGTACTATACTATACTGTATGATATAGTATAGTATAGTACTGTGTAGTACAGTATAGTATAATATCGTATAGTATAGTACATAATATAGTGCATATTATATGTCTCTCAATGAAACTTTCAGTTAAGCTGTCAATCCAGCAATGCAAAACAATCTTTTCTTCCATGGTAATATACTTTAATTGCAAAAGGTGTTGAACAATGGTGGTTTCAGTTGGACTTAAAAACAAAAATCTGCTGTCATTCATTGCTGATCTGAATTTAAACTATTTTAACCTTACAGGCTGCTGAGATGGTGGAGGATGTAGTGGACCCAGACTCCCAGAGCTGGGGAGGAATGAGAGGTGAGAGTGAAACTCAATTCTATTTTTTTTTTCGCAGTTATATCTGGTTATGGTTAACACTGAACCAGATATGGTTCAGGTTATATCCACCTGATCATATGTTCCACCAGACCAGACTGAAGTGTGGTATCAGCATATTGACTCACTGAGTCAATGAGAATTGCAACCACATATTAAATATGATGACTTTATCTAAGTTGACATTAACTTTTATGACTTATAATCATTATACAATCGATGTGCAATCAATGTTGATCATCGCTTGTTTTTTGGATAATTGCTCATCTGCTCAGATATCATCTGTGTTTGTCTATTTGACAGTTAAGAGTCTATATTTGTCAGTACAGTCTATATATAGTCTTTATTTGGATTATTGGCTGTTCATGTTGCAGCCTTAGATGAAACTAATGATGTGCAGACCATGAAATATTTCTCGACAAAGTGGTCTGATGTCTGATGAAGTGCTCTAATGTTGGTCACATAACACAACATATTCTCACACAATGGTTTGTATGATATCTTAAGAAAAGTCATTCCACATTTTTCTACATTTTCCTGTGAATGTCCATTATCAGTTTATGCTCCTTATATTTTGATTCTTTTTAAAGAAACCTTCAGTCATCACAGGAACAACCCCCCTTAGTTAGGATTAGGAAAAGACTGGCTTGTTTAAGTTTAGAAAGAAAATGACAAAGTTTGGATTAGGCAACAAATTTACTAGGTGAGGTTTAGGCAAGATATTCACCAAGATAGGATGAGACAACAAAACCACGTACTATTAGGAAAAAATTGACTTTGTTAGGTTTAAGAATGAAAATAACCAAGTTAGTATGAGGCAACAAAACTACTTCGTTAGGATTAGGAAAAGACTGACCTGGTCAGGTTAAAGAATGAAAACATCCAAGTTAGGATGAGGTAACAAAATTATTTAGGATTAGGAAAAGATTGGCTTGGTCAGGTTCAGGCAAGAAAACAACTAAGTTAGTTTTCGGCAGCTAAACTACTTAATTAGGATTAGGAAAGCTCTTAAATTACGCCAGACTGAAAGTGGTTACAACACACGTAACTTAAGTAAGGAAATCCATGATGAAAACTGCTTAGTCAGGTTTAAGAAAAGATGGTTTGGGTTAAACACTGGAAGTGTTGTAACTGTTGGTGAAAGTCTCTCACCCCTATTTATACCTCCTTGTTCACAGTATACAAGTTACAGTACATAACACATTAACTTTCATAGGTAAACCTGTGAATGGTGTATGAGACCAGCCTGCCCAATGCTGCCTATGCAGAAAATGAAGGGAACCTCCCGAAATAACTTCATAACTACATTGAGAACCCCCCAGATAATAGTATCACCTAAAGTCTTAAAAGCAATGCAAGGACTTTTTTTGAAGTACAGATCTGAGGTCAGGTTGCAGTCCCTTTAGTCGAAGCGTGCAGAACCCTGCAGCTCCAGCTCCAGATCGGTTACTGGAGGTAACAATGTAGAGAGGTGATGTCATTTTTCCAGCTCCACAATCGTTGGCCTGTGTCGTAAGTGTGTGTAGTGTGTGTGTAGGGCTGGCTGTATCTGAGGCAAAGAGGGAGTTGACAGGATGCCAGTGTCATAACTGTGTGTGTGCTCAGAACAACCATTTATAATTCTTTTGACGCCTTTGAAACCTAATATTTCTGAGCAGATTTGAGTCCACAAGGGGTCATTTATTTTAAGGCTGTGCTGTGGTAGTTCTCATAATGTCTCTGCTATTCAAATAAAAGTCATTGTTCCACCAGATTAATCCTCTCTTTCTCTCCCCCCACCCCACCCCTCAGAATACAAGGTAAGATTTTCCTCATTTGTTAATAATTTACATCTAATATTCTTGGCAGTTTTCGGTCATAATTGTATTCTCTAATAAATCTCCCACAATGCTTACTCTGTGTGTGACAGATCTACCCTTATGAAATCCTGGCAGTGACGCACAGAGTGAAAGTGAAGCTTCCCAGAGAAGTAGATCGCACCAGACTGGAGGTGAGCTTGATTCGTCCTCTTTCCTTTATGTCCTACTATGGCTCAAAGAATGGCTTCAAACCAACAATCTAAACAATACAACAATATACAAAAAAATCTACGAAAACTAAAGAGCATAAATATGCAAACTTAAAGCGGACTTGGGACTTGTTTTTCAGACCAAGGACCCTCTACTACATATTTTGTATAAAACTGTTATACATTAAATTGGGGTATTCACTGCTGTGTTGCTGACTGCAAGACAAGGTATTCTGCCTCTATTTATCTGTTTGCTACTATGTTAGATTAATGTCAATGTGTACAGTATTTAAAGACATTTAAATCTGTGGCAAAGAAAATAGTTGGGAAATTCATTTTTAAATTAAAAAAAACAAACCTCTGCATGCCCTCTGTTGAAGACCTCTGGTATATTGTATATCTATATTTGTCTCGAGCTGTGTTTCATGATTATATGCCCCTAAAGGCATCAATGGGCTTTATATAGTCCAGACAAAAAATGTTCAAGTATATACTGAATATTTGAGTTCCCTAAGCTTCACCATTTTGAACCGGACAGAGGAACATCTAAAAAATTAATAATAATGTGCTTGTTTTTCTGGATGGATAACAAAATATTAAATATTAAAACATATTTTGGCAATTGGCAATGTTAATTAATGTTAATGTAGGGCAGCAGTGGTTAACACCTTACCTATCTATCTATCTATCTATCTATCTATCTATCTATCTATCTATCATCCATCATCCATCCATCTATCTATCCATCCATCTATCATCTATCATCCATATATCCATCTATTTATACATCCATCCATCATCTATCTATCCATCCATACATCCATCCACCTATCTATCATCTATCCATCATCCATGCATCCATCATCATCATCATCTATCTATCATCCATCCATCATCCATCCATCATCATCATCCATCCACCCATCTATCATCCATCATCATCATCATCCATCCATCATCATCAATCTATCTATCATCCATCATCATCCATCCATCCATCCATCCATCCAACTATCTATTATCCATCCATCCATCCATCATCATCATCTATCATCCATCTATCTGTCTATCATCCATCCATCATCCATCTATCTATCATCCATCCATCATCCATCCATCCATCCATCATCTATCTGTCTATCTATCTATCTATCTATCTATCTATCTGTGGTTGAATAAGCGCAAATCCCTGCAGCCAGATTCCAGACCACAAGAGATTAACTCCCATGGTTCCCATGGTGACATATGGATGTAATGCCATAGGCCATAGTGTAGTTGCTGGAGGAACACTCACTGTAAGTTCAAGCTGTGACATGCTACATAAACACAATAAATTGTATGATTTCAATGGATGAGAATATAATTGGCAACAGTACTGGCTCTGAGTTTTGATGTTTTATCACATCACTGGGTCACGCCAGTTTTCATGTCTTGAAAGACAAAAAAATGGACTTAATGTTCCGTAATAACTAATTTCCTACAGCTGTTATTCTAACCATAAAAATTTAAATTTTCAGAATTTTCATTAAATTTCTTTTACTTGAAACCAGGAGGTATTTCAGTCACAAATAAAGTTCTCAGTAGGATTAAAACCCCATTTAAAAACTTGAAATTGTGGTTTGTCTTCAGGTGCAGAACTGAAAAAAATGTCCATGTAACCTCTTCTGTCCTCTTCTTCCCCATAACAACCCGATTGAAACTTTTAGTAACCCTGATATGAGAAGTGAGTGGAGAGAAATATTTAAGTATAATAACATCTGTTTCACCCACTGCTGTTCCTGAACTTTGACACCAAAATGCTGTTTACCCAAAATGAACCCAAACTTAGAACCAAGATAGAGACACTTCACTATGAGGCAATACAACCAAATGTTTGACCTGTCACTGGTGGCTGCTGGAGCATCAATACATGATGCTTTTCCTTGTTTCCAGTTCCTGCATAAACTATTGACTGTCTCTGGTCTATGTTAGCAGAGAGAAATTAACACTGAATAATGAAGGATTTGTGATCACTGCAATCAGGGTTCGAATTTATAAGCTCTAAAAAAAATTACTAATGTTAGGAGCCGGGGCTCCATCTAGGATTTAGGGCCTCATGAAAAGAAGTCCCACTGGCCCCCCAAGCTATGATTTTGATACGTTTTACATCAAACTATGCATTTTAATGATATTTTGCTAAGCGAGCTAGTTTATGAGCTCTGGACAAAGCTAGGAATAGCCAACAGGCTAATGTTCCAGAACTTTCCATCACATGAACCACTAACAGACCCACCTTGTCTATTAATGAACTGGGTGACAAACTGTCGACGCTTCACTTCTTTCTCCTGTCTGAGCTTTTTTCTTTTCTTTTTTGTCCTCCCTGACTTTTGAGGCATCCTGTCATTTCCTCCTCCACTCTGTCTGTGAAAAGTTAGCTCTCTGTAGGACTGAACCATTTTACTAAATAGAGGGGGGGGTGTTTAGAAATGTTTCCCAAACAATTAAGCTTAATTTCACCATAAAAGTATCACCAGTTCTTTTCGAAACCATTCTTTTTTTTAGTCTATTTATAGCATTAGTATTAATTAATACTCATTACATTGAAAAATGCATTTGTGATTAAAATAATGATTGTTGGTCCAGACCCCCACGGGGTCTGTGTTTTTCATGATATGTCCCCTTGAAATTTTCATTCAGCCCCTCAGCCCTGTGGTGCAGAAGCTACAAAGGATGTCAATCATTGTAAGAGGATTTTACTGCCTTCACAGAGATCATATCCTCCTTATGGGAGCTCAGCTATTGGCTATTGGCTCCTATGTAATTCGAATACAGTATTCCACAGCATGTGTCTTTTTAATATCATAACATCTCCAGAGATCCTGTGGAAAGGGGACACTTGTCCCTCAGTTTACAGAGTGAACTCCACTCCACATTTCACCAGTCTTATTAGATTTTTAAAAAATATTTTGTTATTTAAAATATGCATCATATACAATGTGTCTATGGCTGGCCCCTTTACCTGCTGGTTTCCAGACCCGTCCTCAGTAATTTGACCATGGATAAATCCAAAAAAGGAAAGTAGAGAGTTTAACTCTGATTGGCCAGATTAATTTGGCCAGATTAATTTCCTTCACTGTCAACGATGTTGGCTCACCTGCATGCTTGATTTGTAGAGACAAATTGGGCTACATTTTATTTTATTAATTTTCTACAAATGAGAAACACTCAAATGGACCTGCATAGTTCTGTTTCATTTATTAGACCTAACCATGCATACTACATTTGTTTTTCCTCCTCTTCTTCAATGTTGTTTATTATAACAGTTAAATAGAAAGTCAATTTTATATTCAGTTTTCTTTATTGCTGTTCTATATCCTCATAAATACAACAGATACAAAATACAAAAATGTCTGTATGCAGTAAAAGTGGATATAAAACTTAAGATAGTAAAGGCAGATAATAGTTTGACAACAGGACAACAAAAATGGTGAAAATAGCGATTCCATTCACTGTCATTTTATGATCGTGCTTTTATCCTGTCAGCATGGCAGGTGAAAGGTTAAATGGATCTGGATGTTTTTCCTCACAGGGTGAAATCACTGCACATTCCTCCCTCTGTTGGTTGGTGTGGAAACCAGGTGATTGGCAGCCACATAGCAAACAGCCTGCCTCTAATTTACCATCACTGTCATCACAGAGACACACCTGCTGTGCACAGTGCAGTCAGAGTTTCACTGTAAAGTTCTCCATGCTTTTGTTCTCGGTCTAAATGGATAGCATGCGTGGGTTTTGGATCAGGGTTTGTTTGGCTGAACTTCTGAGGAGCAGAAAGTGGTGCGTTAAACAGAAGGCACTATGTGGGGAACACAAATATGATATTAGGGTTGGATCTGAAGCCAATCTGACAGTGAGCTGCTACTGATTTACCACACAGCAGAAACTGCTCTGGTTCGGGTAAAAGTAAAAGTCACAGAGTCACAGAAGATGGTTGTGTTTCATCTGGTTTCAAAGCATTCAAGGGATTCCCTGTGAAAATTCAGCTGACAGAGAGGAAAAAATATTGTGAGGATGTAAAAAACTGCGACATTCAAACTGAAGTCAGTTTTTTGTTTTTTTTATTAATTTATTTTGAAATCAAAGGCACACAAAGTCATAAATACATATTACATACTCTTATTTGATTTTTTTTGTAAATTTTATCTTACTTTCAATACCTCTTAAGTCAAAAATAGTAAGAAAAAAGGATAAAAATGAATAAATAATTATATAAATTAATATAAATTACAATAGCTTCATGAGAAAAATATAAGTGCTAACAACCCACCGTGCTAGTTTCTGTGATTATTTTTTTATTACACAATACCTGACGTATACAGAGTACAACCGGTACACACTCTTCTTTACTGTTTGGGCAAATGCAATAAAAAATGTCCATAAATAAATATTATATAGACTTATTCAGCTTTTTATCAAGTTTGTCTTGCTTTCAGTATCTTCAAAAAGAGTAAAGGGAGCAAAAAGAATAAAAAATAAATAAAAATGAATTGTTATGTAACTAAATATAAATTACAAAGTTTAATTCTAAATACAAAAAGTTGTATAAACTTTTTAAGTGCTGAAACAATAAACCCATCGTGCTATTTTTTTCTGTTTATTTTTTTATTGTACAATACATAATGTACATTGTACAACAGGTACAAAATGAATCTTCTGTATTGTATAGATAAATATAATACAAAATGGTTCCTAAATACATATTACTTATTCTGACTTTAATGTTTTTAATTTAAAAGAGTAAAAAAAAAAATAATAAAATAATTATATAAATAAATATAAATAACAATAATTTTAATACTTTTTTTAGAATAAATGCATAACTGGTAAAGAGGCAAATCCATCATGCTAATTTCTGTGTATTTTTTAATACATTTTTCTATCATACAGTATGTAACCTGCAGCGTGCAATTGGTACAAAATGACTAAATCTTCTGTATTGCATGGGTAACTATTCTAAAATTGGTCCATAAATACATTTTTTTTTTTTTTTTTTTTTTTTTTTCAGAGACACCTATCTCCTGAGGACTTCCAGCAGGTTTTCGGCATGACCCTGGAGCAGTTTGACCGTCTGGCCCTCTGGAAGAAGAACGATCTGAAGAAGAAGGCACGCCTTTTTTAGACGGAGGAAAGAGCAAGCATCGACAAGCATCCATCCCGCGTAGGAGGACGCAGAAAAGAAAACCATTTATAATATCTATATATGCACCACCATGATACCCCTACTTTCCAGCTGTAAAATGCCATGCCATCTGGAACATTGTCACCATGCTGAGGCAGCATCTCGAGCTTTTTGTATGCAATGTGGTCCGAATGTTTGACTGACAACCTTGAAGAAGAGGACGAGGAGCTGCGTTTGCATGGCCTGTGTTGATGCTCCTCGCCTCCCATGGGGTGTCTGCATCCCCCAAGCTAAAATAATTACTTACACACTACTTCTCATGCAGGCCTTCCCTCCAGGTGTCTGTGGTTCTGACTGCTTATGGCTTTTTCACCCTATCTTTAGTTTTCCTCATCTTATCAGTCTCTACATATCATCTGTTTTATCTGCTGCTGTTTTCTCTCTCGCTGTCTCACCATAACTTCACATGACTGTTACATGGTTAATCCAGTCCATTTTTACGACCCTGCCATTACTTTAGGACAATGTGGAGACTGCAGACTTCTACACACTCACTGTACAAGCATGCCGAGGCCAAAGACGGGGAAAAGAAACTCTCTTTTAAAAAAAAAAAAAAAGTCAGAAAGCACCTTATCATACGCTTTTGTTTTCACTTTTCTGTCAGAGAGATAGACTGGCTGGGGTAGTTTTGATCCGTGGGTCCATATCTTCCACAAGCAGGTCGTAAATCAGCAGAGACAGGAGAACACAACAAGACAGTGAATCATTGCTGGAGGAGAGGGGAGGGTTAGGAGCAGTGCTGCAGAGGTGTGCCCTCACATCAAACAGACAAATGAAATTATTTTTATAAGCTATTTTTGTCTTCTGCAAAGGATCATCAAAGCGATCATGAGACACAGCTGAGAGAAATCATGATTTTGTTACCAGAAAAATAAAAAAAGCCCATGCAGACTTTGTTAAGCTTCACAAACCTGCAGCAGCACAACAAGTGCCTGCTTTGCTTAATTTCAAACTCAATGCTCTAGCTGTGTTATACCTGCTCACATAGAGATTGAACTCTTTATATGTTTGTTGTTTGAAAGCATTGTTGCGTACAGTAAAGTCCATCAGCTTTGCTTGATTATTTCTGGGGCGAAAATCGATCAGCTTGCCAACTAACATACTGTGAGATGTATGTGAACATAATACTGGACATATACCAGATTTATTTGTCTGTGTCGGAGCCATGGTGTATATCACTTCAGGCATGCATGAGGATGGGAAAACGTTGTTTGTTCACTTACCTCACACCTCAGATTAGAAATGTATGGAAACATTATCATATGTGGTTTGAGTGATTATTTTCTGCATAACAAATGCCCAGGTCAGCTGCTTCCCGTAGCACGTGTTAGGTATTTATTTAATTTCATTAAGGAAGGGATTTTATTTTAAAATATTAAAGTGATAGTTCAGGATTTTGGACATGAGGCCTCATTTCCAAGTGAGCTAGAGTGTTGGAGATGTGTGGAGACAGTTTTCAACAAATTTCATTCAGTCCTTCTAGTTGCACAGTTCATTGGTGCTAGGCTAGCGCAAGTCAATGGTTCTAGTTTAGCCTGCCATTAAAAACAGTTTTACCCACTCCACAGTGCACCTGAGGTTATAACGCCAGACTATCGATGTAAATCTCTGTGTTGATAGAATAATTTTAGACATAAAACTAACCTTGCATTTTGAAGGATTTATGTCTCAGGAGCAGCAGCTAGTTCGACAGTGGTGGACTGATCACCTAGCTGCTAAGTTATCGGAGCTATTATAGTTTGTTTACCTTGCATTCCTCCTCCATCTGCATTTGTGTGCATTTTCCACACTGGCACCACCAGTCTCTGGTTCTTCTGTCCCGGTTTTCTGCAGCTCCAGCGGGGGCTGTCTCTACAGATGCTCTCTCTGGTTCCTTCCTTTGAGCATACATCTCTCTCAGCTCTTCATCTGTGTATTCTGGCTCGTCCAGGTACGGTTCATTGGAGAAAAATTGCTCATCTCGTCTTCAAAGGCATCGGAAAGTCCTCCAAACGTGACTAAAACTGATCTTCAGAACAGGCTTCTTTGTGTCCTTTACATCGTCTATCATATAGATATTATATATCATCATTATAGATCCGGTAACCTAGCTGTTAGGTGATATCAGTCCGAGTCTTACTGCCATGATGTATAGTTTTATGTCTAAAATTATTCTATCAACACAGACATTTACATCGAGAGTCTGGCGTTATAACTGATTTGCCTCAGGTGCACTGTGGAGTAGGTAAGACTGTTTTTAATGGCAGACTAAACTAGAACCATTGACTTGCATTAGCCTACCACCAGTGAACTCTGCAGCTAGAAGGACTGAATGATTTTTTTGTAGGCGGCATGGTGGTGTAGTGGTTAGCACTGTCGCCTCACAGCAAGAAGGTACTGGGTTCGAATTTGTGCGGAGTGTTATGTTCTCCCTGTGTCTGCGTAGGTTCTCTGCGGGTACTCCGGCTTCGTCCCACCATCCAAAAACATGCATGGGGATTAGGTTAATTGGTTAATTTAAATTGTTCATAGGCGTGAATGTGAGTGTGAGTGGTTGTCTGTCTCTATGTGCCTTGCGATGAGGTGGCGGCTTGTCCAGGTTGTACCCTGCCTTCAGCCCTACGATAGTTGGGATAGACTCCAGCCCCCCATGACCCTGTGTGAGGATAAGCGGTAGAAAACGGATGGATGGATGGATGGATGTCTCCGCACAGCCGGCTCACTTGGAAATGATGCCCCATGTCCGAAATCCTGAACTACCCCTTTAAGGTTGTAGTGTTGAATGAATAGCTTCACAGAGAAGAAAGCTTTTGAAGAGGAACATATCAAATCTTGAATTTAATCTGAGTGTCAAATCAATTTTGCTCTGTAAGTACGGTAACACACTAACTGTTGTCATAAAGCGTCATGTCCCTTTCTAATATTCATCTGCTATTAAAGTGCTTTAACTACAGAGGCACCATGGGTTGACTGTTGACTTTGTTACATGAATTTATTGACAAGACCTCAACATAAAGTGTAGAAGAGAGGATGTTTTTGAAGCTGGAGAATTGAGTTGAGCATATAGAATAGAACAGAGTAGAATATTATAACAATAAATCAACAATAATGAAATAACAGAATAAGTAATAATAGTGAGAAATATTTACAGGATGTACTTAAAAAAAGACAGATTTTAATGGCAAAATGAAATACAATAAGAATAATATACTAATACTAATAATATACTATGAATATGACATAGAAATTATGAAGAATATAATATAAAATAAACAGTGAAACATTTGCTGTGCAAATTAGTGCAAATGAGTTATATGACTTATTATATCTGACCTCTAACTCCATCGTGTTGTTCTAATAGTGAAAGATGATGAGAGAAGAAACACTGAGTGTTATTGTCACATATATAGAAATATTAATATTAGACAGAGCCATGCAGTGCAGGGTCCAGTCGGGGAATTTACCAAAATCATCACGTCAATCATTATTCCTGAATCTAATGAAAGCATCTCAGAGCAAAGTGTCCTGTTCCTGTGTAATGAATTATTAGCAACATGACAGGTATGTCTTTTCTTTTCATTCAAGTGGGAGCTAATCATGCCAAACCATTAGCTTCTTTGCAACATATATGTATGATTGTGTGATTGTTTTCTTGAATGCTGGAACTATTTGATTTTTAAATTCACGTTTCTCGTGATGTCACAGGGTCACACAAGAATTTCGGAGTTCATTTACAAACAAAAATACATATTATCAGGCTCTAATGTGTTTGTGAAAAACACAGCAGTTGTTATGCAATAAACATGAGCATGAATGCAAACAGCTGATTTTATTATTTTCCACCAAAGTTTAAAGTAAATCATTAAATTCAAAGTTTGCAAAAAAATAAAAATAAAAATTGCAAGCCGAATAATTCACTTTTTACACAAACATGGTTGCAAAACAATGGACAATAATAACTATAATATAATTGATGGTGGAAAAAAACATGACAGGGGTCCACAACTGCAATTAAATAGGAGATATTCTGCATATATATATATATATATATATATATATATATATATATATATATATATAAAAAAAAAGGTATTGATCTATGTGTACTTCATTCCATAAGGAAACATTGCACACTCCACTTTTCTACGGTTACTTGGCAGATAAATATTTTAATCAGAAATACAATCAGCTTTTTTGGTCAGGTTTGTGTTCACATGCAAGGGGTTTGATTCTGGTTTTACAGTACTCTCTTAGTAGGACATGAAATACAAAAGGAATGATACACAATGTAGAGAATTAAAAAAGTAAAATAAAAATAAACGAACAGCAGTTCAACTTAACATAACTTAGACTGTGTGTGCACTATAGTAACGAAGTGCAACATAGTGGTGTGAGCGCAAATGATGCATGAAGATAAATATCTTTATGATATACATATATACAGGGGGGACTGAGAGTGTGGAAGTATAATACAACAGTATGGCTTGCGTTTGTTGGTGACAATACAGAAAATAAATACAGAAGTTGTGAAGAAGTACACTTTATTAATCATCCCCAAATGTAGTCAAAAGGGAGACGCTGTGGTCACTAATCACCATGTTGTCTCCATTTACTCACTCTCTCCCACTTGACTCTTGAGCACACTTGACCCGCCTCCTGTGACGTATAAGCTACAATTGGTCGCCACGCCTGTCAGTCACTGCTGGGGGTTGATAGGCACACACGCCCTCTATTGTGACCGGTGCGAGAGGAATATATATTTTGAACATGGAAAAGGAAAAAGAAAAGGAGAAAAACGACAAAGGTAAGCTCATAGCTGCTTGGAAACACTGCTAGCTGTTAGCTGTTAGCCTGGGTTGTTGTTATGGAGCAGTTAGCTAGCTCTGAAGCTGTTTTATACAGAGAGAGGAGTGAGGATGGGACAGGATGGAGCTGCTTGGCTCTTATTTCCAAATTCAAACAATTTGTCAAACTAGATAAGCTTCGACATGTAATTCCTGTGGGGAGTTATGTCTTTAGACGTACAGTGGTTTATAGCTGAGTTTGTGTACTTTTGTTGTCTTTCAGTGTCATTAACAGCACTATAATATGGTGTTATTAATTTTAATAGCATCCCAGGAGCCTACTGTTACCCCTCATAGTGTTGGTTGTTGGTGTTGTTGATGTAGATAACTAATAATAATTTTTAGACAGGAGAAAATGCAAGACTTTCCGTTTTGTGAATGGGACTGCATGGTATACAAAGGATCATGTGCTGAGAGAGGAGAGGAGACAGCAGCAGCAGGAGGAGGAGGAGTGTGATTAGTTGGCTGGAGGCTGCAGGCTGCTCCCAGCATCATCAGCAGGAGGAGGTGGGGGAGCAGGAGGAGGGGGGAGACCAGCTGGGAGCCTAGCTGTGACCTCCCGACAACAGAAAAGGCCAACAACAGTAATCTATTTATCAGTATAATAAATATAGTCTTTATTCTGAGAGGACTTCTGAGATTTTGTAAGTCGATGTTGTGGATAATAACTTGAAAAGCATGACAGCGGTCCCTAACTGCAGTCAAAAGGGAGCAACCGCTGCAACCTTTTAACTACCAGGTTAGCGGATTGTGATATCAGGCAGTATACTGTAAATGAAATTACACACTTAAATAATTACCATTATTCGTCTCACCAACGGGAAAAGTTACATTGTTACAGCAGTAGTAAAGTCATACATACAATATAAGAAGCAGTGTCATCAGTAAAGACGTAGAATAAATAGAAAAATAAATTTAGGTAACAAGCAAAAAGACAGATAAGTAATATTGGTATGTGTGTGACAGTGAATATAAGTAATACATACAACTATATATTAAGACTTTGTAACATCAGCATCAGCATTTTCAAACTAACTTGTACTTTTTTTACTTTTATTATTTTATGTTTATTTCTGCAGATCACATCTATATTACAAACAAAAATACATTTTATTCATCTAGGAATTGTGTTCAATTAACATTTCATTTGCAAAAATATATTTTTTCCTTTTTATTTAGTACATTTTGTAAATATTTATTACTATATTTATTACTTATTCTATTATTTTATTGCCGTTGTTTATTGTTTCTTTTTACTGTAACTTGTCTATGCTGCTGTGGGGGATAATGAAAAAAAATATTGTATTCTATTATTCTATTATATAAATACAAATATACAACAAATTAACACAATGGAAACAAAGTATTTCACATGTTTAAAGTAAAACATGCAATAAAAAACTTTATTGCACTTAATATCCATGTAGCAGCAAAGTGGATAAAGTAGCAACAAAATAAGGGCTTATATAAAAATAAGAAGCAGTGTAATCAGTGAACAGGTAGACTGTAATCTACTAGAAACATGATGGAGTAGCTCATTAAATTCAAAAGAAAAATCCAGTTTCAGAACAACAAAAAGAAAGGAAGTAAAAAACAAAATATTCTCCAGTAATCAGATATGGATGGAGGAGAGCCTCCATCAGCTCACTGCTGAGCACAAAGTGTAGCATGAGATGTAGAGCAATTAGTGTACAACTGTTGATAGGATCAGCAAAATGGCAGCAGGTGAAGTGACTTATGATGATGAAGAATTATCATTAACCATCCATTTATATGCACATTTACTGAAGCACTTATGTCTATTTTAACTTTCAAGTGTTAGAAAATAGTGCTGCAAAGTCCTGATTATTTTCATGATTATTTTCTACTTTAGCTTTTACAGTCAATCATTTAATCCATTAAATTTCAGAAAACAGTTTTATTGCACTTTGCCTAAAGCCAGAGTTAATATATTTAAAGTGCTTGTTTTGATTGACTAATGGACCAATACTCATAAATACAGTATCATCGAAAACTGCTAATTGCACAATGATCAGAATTTGCTGTTCATGGACCAAAAAAATCTCCTTATTAATTACATGTGCACATACTGATTCAGTAATGCTGCAGCTTTATTAAAAACAACACGAACACATGATAGAATAAAACAGATTACAGTTTTTTTATTTAGCACTCATTGGGGACATTTTCCTCTTCCAGAAGCAAGAACAAGTTATACGTAAAAGTTTTACAGTATGCACTGAAGAAGATGTTTAATAGCAAATGGAATACAATACAATACTAAATATAATATTAAGACAATGAATATGGCTTACTGTGCAAGTTTGCTGTGCAAAAATAGTGCAAATGAATTATGTTTGTGTTGTGATGAGGAATGAGTTTTGGACTGTTTGTGTTGTTGTGACCGGCTTGTTTCTGCTCTGAATATGAATTCCAAGAACTCGTTGTCATTTTTGGTTTGACCCTCTGTTGTTCCTGTTGATGTGTGTGTGTGACTGAGGTATTTCCCTGGCTGCTTGGAAGGCTGCCCAGTGTGACAATGCACAATAGAGGAGGACAAATTGTGTACATCCTGCTGGCTTGTAGAAAGAATGAAGCCCTGCAGACATATACAGACCTCAGTAAGCCATTCAGTAAACAAAGAAGGTTAAAGTGAAGTTTAAGTGGAGACTATTTTTTTATCCTCAACTGGGATGAATTAAAATAAGTGACTCTATTTTCACAGTGTGTATGCACACTTTGCATAGAGCACAATAGTTTCTGGAATATTTTCTTTGAAATTTTGTTTTCAAGGCACGAGGTTACTGTGTTGTTACTTGAAAACAAGATCATTTAACACAATATCTAACATAAGACAATGTTGTTAAAATGTGCAAACAGTGTAAATCAGTTTTTTTCCATCCAAAGACAATTTTTTTTAACATGCTCATTTATTGTAGATCAGAGGTGATGTAATATTATCACACCTGTATAGAGAAAGAATGAATGAGTTGACTATATTAATGTAAGAAAAATTGTTTCACTTTAACAATGAAACACATCTGCTACCTGTTAAAACTATGAATGACCTGAATTACCCATCCATCCATTATCTACCGCTTATCCTCATAGGGTCGCGGGGGGGGCTGGAGCCTATCCCAGCTGTCTTAGGGCGGAAGGCAGGGTACACCCTGGACAAGTCACCACCTCATCGCAGGGCACATAGAGACAGACAACCATTCACACTCACATTCACACCTATGGACAATTTAAATTATCCAATTAACCTAATCCCCATGCATGTTTTTGGATGGTGGGAGGATGAGGAAGCCGGAGTACCCGGAGAGAACCCACGCAGACACGGGGAGAACATACAAACTCCACACAGAAAGGCCCCGGGATTCGAACCCGATACCTTCTTGCTGTGAGGCGACAGAGCTAACCACTACACCACCGTGCCGCCCGACCTGAATTACTCTGAATGTCAAAATCAGCTCAAAAGGAAGGAGAGAAAGACTGTAATAAAAACTAGAGTCTGATCGATATGGATTTTTTTTAGTTGGAAAAAACCTGATAAGCGAATAATCCTCACATTAAGAGTGACATGACCTCATGATGGATACTGTCTGGTGGTGGAGTTGCCGTGGGGGGGTGGGATGGTTGGTGGGTGTCGGGGGGATACTGCGGTAAACCGCCATACCGCATTGAACAGTTGACTGTTCACGTCTTAACTGTTCACGTCTTGACTGAACTCAATGTGACTGAACATTCAGCATCTGCACACTGGTTCTCATTTCCCTGGCTTTTGTTCATCTCCTCCCTTTGTCTGCTCCTCCTTGCTCTCTTTCCTTTACTCTTCGTCCTCTCCCTCATTCGCACAGTACCACTGTGCCTTGCTTTAGGCCAACATTCCCAGCCCGTTGTCTGTCTGTAATATCCCTCTCTCCCTCTCTCTCTCTCTCTCTCTCTCGCTCTGTGAAAAGCTCTCTCTACTGTCCAGATGTTTGCCTGCAGGTGAGGACTCTGTCCTTAGAAGTCATAAAGAAGAGCAAATCATTTTGTCTTGCAGGGGTGTCCTGATCCGATAATGATATCAGATATCAGTCCAATACAAAAAAGAGGATCACATTATATCGGCCTGCATCTAAAATATCTCTGATATAATCTGATGATAGCATCAGTCCATGCCACGTGTTCATGCACAACACTGTCCAGCTCATGTGAGCAACTGTGAAGTCTCTTGTCTCCCACAGCTCGCTACTATCACTACTAAACTGTAGTGCTGGGCGATATGGCCTAAAATTTAATATTGCGGTAATTTGAACCATAGACGGTAGACAGTATATATCACGGTATACTTTGGTGTGTAAATCACTAGGGCTGACCCAAAAAATTCGAAGCTTCCGATTTAAAAAAAAAAGTCAAAGTTTCTGCCTTTTTTTTCTCTATGGTTTTCACTCACTAGCTACAGACATGAGCAAACATGTCATCAGATGTGTGGCTGCATTTTGAAATATGCCCTGAGAGCCTATTGTGTAATTAAAAAAAGAAAATAAAAAATAAACTCTGACAAGGAAATGGAAAGCCCGACGTGCAACGGTGCGCCCCCCACCACACACACACACCCCGCCGCCGTAAAATGTTGATACTGTTTTACATAAAAGTACGTATTTTAATGATATTTTTGACGATCCCTGATCACCCTGAATTTAGAGGCATCCTGCCGTCTCCTCCTCCACTCGTTAAGTCGCTGTCTGTCTGACGGAGCAGCTGGACTGAACCATTTTACGTAAATAGAGAGGGGAGGGCTTTGAGAAATGTTTCCACAACAATCCCGGATAGCGTTGCGACTGCGATCTTTATAACTTGTTAAACAAGTTATATTCAACACAAACAGTGCAGCAACACACAGAGTAGAACATATGACAACCTTTGTTCGCAGTCACAGTTAATTCACACATCTTGCGAATAACTTTTTTCTGCTTTTTTCTACCGTCTACTGCAAATACCGCCTATATGTGCAGCCCTGCTAAACTGTTATTCGAGGTGGAGGAAATTGCCTTGAGTATTTTTTGTACTCAAGTTACTCGAGTTACTCGAGTTACTTGAGTAATCGTTTCAGCCCTATACAGTAATATGTTTTTCTAGTCTGTCTAGTCTCAGTCTCTAGTCTCCACGTGCTCCCTCACGCTTTCTGCTTCCTACCCGGGCTACCGTAATAACTGTTGTTCTAGTCAATGGGAGACATTTTCAGGCACATTTTCAACTAGGTGTTCCAGGATTTTCAGGGTATTCAAATTTTTTTTATTCTGTTCAAGCTAAAACTTTCACTTCAAATTTAAACTAGTGGTTATTTTGCATTTTAAAGTATATTTTTCATTTTTCTTTGGATTTATTGAGGTTATTTTTCAGGGTCTTCTAATTTATTTTTTATTTATTTAATTCAACTGTAGAATATTCTTCTGTTTAAGGTTAAATTGATGTAAACCATTGGTTAATAATAAATGGGTCAGTTTACACGAATGTCGGAATGTCCATGTCAGAATGTAAATCATAATGAAGATGGAAAGTCGGATTTATCTCACCAACCAGACATAGAATTCATGCTATCTGCTACTTACATAAACAGCAGCTACATGTGTTGTACGTCTGTAAGGCTGGAAGAGCTGGGAGCACTAAACTTTTGAGGTTATGTTGATTAGAGCGCCAAGTTCCAGCTTACAGTGAACACACCATAAGGCAAACTCTCACCCTAGTGTCCTAAAGAAGAACAGGCGGCAGTCTGTGACTGTTGAATATCATCAGTCTATCATGATAAAGCCCGCTCATACAGAACAGAAGAAACAAAAAAAACTTGTACTGATATACAATGTACTGAATTATTATTATATGATTACTCTTGAAAGTGGCCACTTTTGCAAATTTGGAACAAGCACAAGTACTATGAAAGTCATGCATGACTAATTTTGATAGCAACCTACGACACAACCACATATCTCTAGGAAGAGTTCCAAGAAGCTAACATTAGCAAAAAATGAGCAAAATGATCTTTATTTAAAAAAGAGCTTGTAATGAGGATATATAGAAAGAAAGACATAGATAGATAGATAGATAGATAGATAGATAGATAGACAGACAGACAGAAAGATAGATATATAAAGTCTGTCTCTGAGCTGTCTGAGTGGTTTCTCAGAGCTCGTCACTATCAGTACCTGTCAGTGCTTGTGAGGTCTGACATGCATGACAGCAATGCTGAGCCATGAAGCTGAGGCGCTGAACGTCAAGTCAGGACATGGCCAGCATCTGCAGCTCACAGCTAATGTGTTTGGATAGTTCAGCATCTGTCAATACAATTTCAGCAAACCATCATTCCCTTTCTTCACCTCAGGCTCCAACTCATGACCCTGTACTGAAACACACAACAGCCAAAGAGAATGAAAGATCCATTAATTATTATTATCATTTTAATTCGTAAGGGGAATGCCTGCATGATGTTTACTGTTATTACCTTAAGCCAGGGGTCTGCAACCTTTAGGCGACTATTAAACCAAATCGACTTTTAAGGAGCTGTAAACAGAACACAGCTGACAAAGTTCTATAGTTAGTTATACTGCATATATAAAAACTATACTATGCATTTTTGAGAATACAAAATATTTTCCATTTCCAAAACCAGAGGGAGCCACTGCAAACCCTTGGGTTCCACCAATTCATTTTTAATAATGTCCCTATTTATGTCGTTGACTGATCAGAGCTCAATAATTCAGTAATTTTCTCTAAAAAAGTAAGATGAACTTTTTTTTATTGAGATTTTCACATTAGTGGAGTGTATGGTCACACATACATAATGGAATGGTCACACAACAAGTACTGACAAAAATAAATAAATAAATAAATAAATTTAAATAAAAAAATAATAACAACCCACCCCAAAAGGAAGACAAAACAAAGCAGGACAGCACAGAACAATATTGGCATGAAATAATATTGTTAATAGACAGGAGTATACAGGGGTATTATGACAACATAGCAACAGATAAGATGAGCTGGAGATACAACAGACACCTATACAAGGCATTTCAGTTGTCAGATAGCTGGATTTTATCTTTAACATGTTTCAGAAATGGATTCCATAGGTCATAAAATGTGTTTACACGGCCCCTCAAAGAGTATTTTATTTTCTCTAGCTTGAAGAAGAACAGCACATCTTTAATCCAATGCATAAACGTAGGAGGATGGGGATCTTTGAGTAAAATTAAGCGTCTAGCAAAAAAAGTCACAAAGGCAATACAATCTGTCTGAGCTTTTGACAGTTTACGATGGTCTGGAGAAGTGCCAAAAATGGCCAGTAACAGACAAGGATCAATTTCCAGCCCCATACAGTACATTCTGAAATAACTTTAAAACTCAAAATCCCAAAATGTTTACGTGTATGGCACCCCCAAAACATGTGAGCTTGGGTAGCAGGGGAAAAGTGACACCGACTGCAGATGGGGCTAATGTTTGGAAAATATTTTGACAGTTTTAAGTTTGACCAATGGGTGCGATGTAAGATTTTATATTGCATCAGACTATGCCTGGCACATATTGACATGCTATGTACTCGCTGCAAGATTGACTGCCACACATCCTCTGTGATATTCTCACCCAGATCAAACTCCCAATCAGCCTTTAAAGCAGGAAGTTGTGAATGACGTTCCTGAGTAAACTTATTATACAACATAGAAATTATTCTCTTGAAAGACCCCGGTTGCTCTAAAAGGCTATCAAGTCAGTTGCTCGAGGGCAGAGCTGGAAATGAAGTGAGTGCTTTTTACGTAGAAAGTCTCTGACCTGAAGATAATGGAAGAAGTTACTTTTGGGGAGGTTATATTTCTCACAGAGCAAATCAAAAGAGAAGAAAACCCCAGCAGAGAAAAGATCATTAAAACACCCAACAGCCAATTTCTGCCAGTTCAAAAATGAATTGTCTGTTAAGGATGGTGCAAAATTATGGTTAGAATGAATGGGAGCTTTTAAAGAAAAAGATGTCCATCCAAAATGACTCCATCTGAGTCTGAATCCTTAAAGGTCCCGATTCGATTCGATTCATGATTCGATCCGAGTCGATATCGTTTCTGTCAGGGATATTTCAGTTAAAATAAATACTCTGTTATTTTCTGCCGTGCCGAGTCTGCAACTGTGTTTCCGGGTGATGTCTCGTCAAATGGTTGTGAAGATTCGTATTGCCGCTGTATTTTATCTTCCCACTGCATATTTTGCATACTAATTGTTTTTTGTCCAACTCCAATCATCAGCTTTTAAACCCGTCGGCAGTGCCTGGAGAGGTGGACTCGCTTCTGCCATGTTTGTTTGACTGCTGGCAGTAACATCTCACGAGATCTTGTTCCTTGGAAAGCAGCACTAAACGCTGATCACGTGAGACTTCTTCTTCTTCTTTGGTTTTGGCAGACTAGATGTAAGTATGGCAATTGATGCCCTCACGTGAGACTGGCAGGCGGGTTTATACTTCAGGCTGCTTCTCCGCACGTCCAATGAAGAAGAAAATACGCAAGTTAAAAGATCGATCTTTGGATTTTATGAATAGATTATCAACCATTTAAATGGAGATCGATTAAAATTGATTGAATCAATTTTTTTTTAACTAATCAAGGCAGGTAAAGAGGAGGGCTGTCAAGACATGGCCTCTAAGACATAGCAAGAAGGTGCATCAGCGCCTGGATCCTCATACAGCCAATGTACTAGTGCACGTATATTGGAAGCCCAATAATAAGCTTGAAAATCTGGCCCTGCCATGCCACCAAGACCTTTGGATGCTGTAGCACACTAATTGCTAAACGCGGTGATCCGTAATTCCATACAAAAGATGACATAATAGAGTTGAGCTTGTGAAAAAATGATTTAGAAATAAAGACAAGTTTAGTCCGTTTGAGAAGGACTCAAAAGTTTGCAGAAGCATTGCTAGAATGAGCAGGCCTATTTGACGATGTTTTACCAGTCGGTGGCTTCATTATTTCCCTGTTTGGTCAGCTAGTATGTTCTTAAATGCCTTATACCCACGAATTTAACATTTAATCAGGGTTTGAAATCAAACATATCTGTTTTAAATTGAAAAAATTAAAAGTATGCCTCTTGGAGCTTGCCAAAAGATTGCCTACATTGCTCCTGCACAAGAGTGCCCCCCCAAGATGATACTCTTTATATCAACCGCCTGTCAGTGCATTAGCAAAACCAAGAAAATGCCTAGCTAAGCTACGCTAAGGCTAGCTAAACACAGGGAGCAGAGGGAAAGCACAGGCTCTCTCCGATGTTGAAAAATATATATCCAGAACTCTCTAATATGTTTCATATGTTCAAGTTGTAGTTGAGATGGGATTAGCGGTGTCCTGATCCAATACTGATAGTAGATATCAGTCCGATATCAGCAAAAAACGAGTATTGGATTATATCTACCAGCTCCTCTCTCCAGCAGCAGAGCCCAGTGATCACAACAACAGCTGTGCTAAGGTGCTAATGGGGTAGAAGGAGGAGGAGTGAAGTCGACCCTGTGGCAGCATTTTTAGTTAAAGTCTGAAAAAGACGTTGAAGCTGAGGACAAAACTAGTCATGAACCAGTTTCCTGTGGTGGAACAGAACCAGGAAGTTTAATACGACCAACCTCATCAACATTTGAAGCAGCATCACAAGAAACAGCAGGAGGATTGAAGAAACAAACCTCTATTTATGATTTGTGCTGATATCATATCGGATCAACATCGGTATCGGTTCGTTTACGCTGCCATATTGGCAGTGAAATCTGCATCAAAATGAGTAGCGCCGGCAGTGAATTTACGCCTTCAGAGTTTTAAATCACAAGATATGACTATATGCACAAGTAAATACTAAAGCATACATATCTCTGACCCTTATCATGTCCCCCATACACTTTTCACAAATCTTGAAAAGGTTTAGTATTTGTAGATGTTCAAGAATCACCTCGATAAACTCTGGATCAATCATCTGATGAAATCCAACTGGAAAGCTGAGGAAGAGTTTAAGGGTTCAGGTGACGACCAACAAAGATCTGGGCATTGAGGCATCGCCTGCGCCCAGAATCAACCTTAAGGTAACCTAAGGTTAGGTATCCTAAGGTATACTCAAGGCTGCAATATCGGTACTGTGTCAGAAGTGAAAAAAAAGTTGTAATGGGACACCCCTAAATTGGATGGTGTTCACCAGTCCTTTGATCAGTGAACAAAAATGTGTTGATCCTGCATTGAACGTGAAAAATGTGGTATACTAGCTTAAAGTCAAAAGTCCAATTATGTTGTAGCTTGGAATTTTGATTAAGTAAAAACAATGATATGCAGTATGCCTGTATTTACGCTATTATGGTGTTTTATAGGGCGGCATGTTGGTGCAGTGGTTAGGTGGAGTTTGAATGTTTGCATGCGAGTGTGAGCGGCTGACTGTCTCTGTGTCCTGTGATGAACTGGAGACTTGTCCAGGGTGTACCCTGCCTTTCACCCTAAGACAGCTGGGATAGGATCCAGCCCCCCCGCGACCCTATGTGAGGATAAGCGGTAGAAAAGGGATGGATGGATGGATGGATGGATGGTGTTTTATGTGCTTTAAAGGTTGATTTAAAAAAAATGTATTGTGTGTCTTTCAATAAGTGTGTGTATAGGTGTGTGTAAAGGCAGAACATGTCGGGGAATGTAGCAGATGAATCTCTGTGTTGTGACTCACTGTCTGAGCTGCTGGTGGTGTGTGTGTGTGTGTGTACACAGGGGAGCCTTTGTCTCCCTCTTCCTCTGTCTTTCTCATCCTCTCCATAAAACATGTCCATCAGTCGTCCCTATAGACTCCCATTATTTCCATTCACTCTTCCTCTGCTTTCCCTACTTTCACTTCTGCTCTTTCTCATTCATCTAATGTCAGATTGTCATCTCAATACAACAGTAAACTTACACTAATTTGCACAGCCAACTTGCACTTTTTGGATTTTAAATTTCATAACTTATGTCATATCCATAGTTTAAATATTGTATTTCATTTAATTAATGTATTCATTTTTTAGTGCACACTGTAAATATATTATAATTATTACTTAATTATTAATTAATTTCATTCTTGTTTTTTTTTTTTTTTTTTTTTATAAGTGCTCATGCTGCATAACAAGTGTATTTTACCCAATGGGGGAACAATTGAATGGCATATTTATTTATTTATTCATATAACTATTGAGCCCAACTTGGGAAAATACTTTGCAACAATAGCAAGAAATAAAAAAAAGAAGAGCAATATAAAAAGTAAATATATATACAGATACATGTACAGATAAATAATTATGTTATTATTACAATAATGATCAATGAAGTAGCTGTAAATGTACAGCCAACCAATAATATATACAAACCAATATCATTGGTTGGTATAAGTGTTTATAGTGTTTTAGATGTGTGTAATGCAGGATTTTAGCATCTGTCAGCTAGGGATGTCACAGTGTAGCGGTAAACCCCGATAAAAATGTTGACTATAACAATTACCGTTTTTATTTCAAAATAAAACATTATCGCGGTCGATTACCGTGCCCGCGATCTTGGCACCGTGAGCCTTTCCAGCGTCACATCAGATGTTTACACTTTCTGAAGCTGGACTCATGGCCGAAGGAGGAGACGACAGCGCTCAGGACATCTATCAGCCTTCAAAGAGGACCAAGTCTGAAGTATGGGCATATTTTCGGTATTTTAAGAATGCTGGAAAAGTGCAGGAAAAAGTGTCTAAAGGCAGCAATACTTCAAACCTCATGTCCCATCTGCGTAACCCACAACTGTATAGCCAATGCAAGGTAAGTTAATGTTAACGTTCGAGCTGAAATGCATGATGTGGGGAAAAACGCAACGATTCGTCTGTCTATCCATCTGTCAGTAATGTTAACATAAGCCCCATAGTGCAGCCGCAGCACCCACCGCCAGCATATTAAAAATGCATGTGCCTGCTTACGAGCAGCTAATATTCTAAGCTAACCAGCTAAACTTCACGATGAGACGGTGAAACGGTGAAATGAAGACACGGCATTACTGAGCGATAGTTGAAGACACAACAACGCCATACACATTTTTAACCATTTTAGTTGACACTCACTAGTTGTGTATTACCATATAATTAAATGGACGTTGGAATCAACCAAATGCTAGCTAGCAGCTGGATCAGCTAAATGTGTGAAGCTAATCAGGACACTTTCTTAACCTTAGAGTTAAGAGACGGTTTTGTTCAGCAACAAAAACAAGTATAAGCAAACTCCTCTGTATATTGATATGAATGGTAGCCTACTGATAATAAATGGTGTGTTTTTATATAGCACTTTACTATACTATTGTAATAATAATTCATAACAATAATGACATGGGTATTTTCTTTTCTTTACAGAGCCTCATTTTGCCAGGCTGGCAAAAAAGCTTTTGTGTATCCCAACATCCAGTGTTCCATCACAGAGAATATAGATCACAACTTAAACCAGACAAGGTAAATAGGCTGACTTTTTTGCATTTCAATCTCAAGTAAATGGAGATGCATACAGACCTGGGGTCCGTTTCACAAAGCAGGTTCAACAAACTCTGAGTGTAACCCTGAACTCTGAGTTGATCTACTCTGAGATAGGAAACTCTGAGTTTCCGGTTACGGAACAGCTGATTTGAGTTGGTTTAATCAACTCGGAGTAGTTTCACCCGGAGTTCAGCGCATGCACCACAGCGATAAAAAGCCAGCATCAATGGAACCCCGATTTGACGAGTCACCATGGCAACGGGGAAGCGGAGGGCTGCTTTTTCATCCAACTTGAATTGGAAATTTTAATGCGCTCATATGGCGAATTTGAACATGTTTTTAGAAATAAGTGCGACACCACAATAATATTACAGGGAAAAATTGTTTGAATGGTAGCCTATTAACAGATCTCTGACTTAATGGTCACTAAAATGTTTTCTAAGCTCACAATTTCCAATATTCAGAATTAAAATTTCACAAAATAGTTTTCCCGAGCGGAGCCAATCAATCTCATGCCCGTATGCATATTAGCCAAATGCAATTTGCACCGTAGTACGCATGTCTCTGTCCTCAGTCCTCGTCTTTGACAAGTGCACTGATTACATGTCGATACCTGACATTTATTCAGTTGTTTCCTTGCATTGTAATGCACAACTTTGCATAGGCTATTGCATGTTGAGAAAATGTGTATCTGTATTGCGCAACAAATCGGAGATGGGGATCCCCCGAATGGTGACGGGTATTTCACACATTGACTGTGGTTGGTAATGTTGCAAATGTAAGGATGGATTAGGTTGTGTCTGCAGATTATGGACTGTGACGTGAAACGATACCGCTCAAAAATGCAAGAACATCTATGTGTGGTCTGATAACAATCTCCCGACGAATATTTAATTCTCTGTGCAGTAATGCTGCTCCTTCATCCACTGGATCGTTAATGAAAGGACATGTCATTTTGAGGACAGAACTAGGCTGGTGACTGAATGAATGAATGAACAAATGAGGAAATCAAACAGCATGTGTGGCTGAAAGAGGGCAGAGACAGAGAGAAACTTGAGGTTCACTGAGAAAAACCTGGTCCTGACCAGGTTAGGTTAATAAAGTCTGTTACTATGGTAACTGACCGACAGTTTTCACTAAACCTGCTTTGTGAAACGGACCCATGATGCTGGATCAGCAGCATCTTATTTGTTGATGATGGAGAGAAGTATACAGTCAGTTCTGTCACGTGCCATTGATTTGTTTACATATTTTTTATTTTAATGCCATCAATACTTTAACATTTGGATTTGATTACATATGATTGTAGTAGTTATTTTTGTAATGTGTTTAAAGTGGCTATTTATTTTAAATGTATTTTTTTTAAGGTTGACTTGTACAGTGTTCAAGTGTATAGTTTAGATTTTAATTTTGATGATGAAGAAAACAAGTATATAAGACAAGTGGTGTTTCTTTGTTTTCTTTGTTTACATATTGTTCTGTATGTCTAACTGCACTACTGTAAATGTTCTTGACAAATACAAGCTGTTTACATGCTCAACCCTTGTTCCTTTCCTTTGATGTGAAAAGTGGCACTTTTGATAAGGCTTTGTCTGTGTTTTTTAACTATAATAAACACTGTTACACTTTTTTGAAACTATTTCACGACTATCAGTGCTTTCTAAACATATTCAACACACTATTTAAAAAATACCGCGATAATACCAAAAACCGTGAGCTTAATTTTTCATACCGTGGCACCCCTACTTTCAGCTCATTGTTTTGGTCCAGTCTCACCACTCTTAACCTCGTTTCCAGCTGCAGCAGGCAGCTATTCAGTGAAATAACCCTCATAAAGCCACTGCATTCCCCTCTCAGAGCCAAAGAGACACAGCAAACAATTAGCTGAGATGAGCACAGTGAAGCATTTAGCTGCTAAAGCTATAAAAGAGACTCAACCAGAGCTAAAAGGGAAATTAATTAATCAATTGGACAGAACATGACTCCAAACGAAGGTTGCTGGATAAATTCAGGGTTCCTTTATTTAAATTTGAGAATGTTTTCATTCAACTAGTTTAGCTTTTGCTAATGTTAGCGCTTTGGATCTCTTCCTATGGCTCTAGCCATGTTTCTTCTGACAGTGGCATTGTGGGATTCAGACATTTGGTGCATTGCTTATGTTTATGTGAAAGTATGATATTATCAGGACACCCAGCTTGAAAAGAAAATAAGTGGAACATCAAATGCTATTTCAGACTTTCAGACACTAAACAGTTATTTGTGATGTTACAGTGTTTATTCAATCCGTTGAAAGGACAGAAAATCAGTTCATATGAGGCCTTATTTTGACAACATTAAATTCTACATTGTTTTAGTACCTTTAAGATCCTGCAGGTACCAGGCAGCTGTTTGCTAACACATTAGTCATATCAGCAGGTTTAGCTGTGCAATCTAGGTCAAGTGGATTAAAAATAGGGTGCTCAGTGATGATGAAAGACAGAAATATCCAAAATTTGGTTACTCAAACACATACACCACAAACATCCCCACATGGCAGCGATTGCAAAGGAGGGATGAGGAGATGGAGATAGAAGGATGAAAGTGTGATGTCATTAGTGCTTCAGCCACATCCAAGGAAAAGCGAATGGAGAAAAGTGGTGTGGCTTGGGTCAGGGCCAAAGTAGATGCATTTAAAGAGAAGCGCATGGAGCTTCAAGCCCACTTACCTTGAGGGAGCAGTGTAATGCGAGCAGTAAGGGAGTTCATCTGAACGAGGCACCCAGCTCCTGTTAAAAGCTTGGAGCTAAATGGCTCACAGATGCTAGGCTAAGTCAAAGGAGGTCTATTTAGAGAACAGGACTAACCACATTTCAGCTCATCGCTACGCTGAGGTGATCCTTTTGTGACATTAACTGAGATGAAGTCAGTTGGTCTAGCTGTGAATGATTACGTGTTAGGCATATATATAATGCACTGAAAAGATTCGAAAAGTTGCATTTGAGTGGTTATCATCCAGAGACCTGAGAGTGATTCAGTGCAGTTGTTAATACTTGTAGCTTGACTTCACTGAGACTTGTTATCTGTCTCTGTCAACCTTCCACTGCAAAACAGACAGGGGTGGGGCATAAACCAAAATAAGTATAAATGCTTATTAATAACTGGTTTCTGTAAAATATTTACAATACACCCTCAATGAACAGAAATCTACAAGCTCCAGATTTACAGATTGTCACGGATCTAACAGTGTTTTTGAATATGACGACCAACAATTAAGGAAAGAATGTTTTAAATAATTCCGCAGCATTGATGCTATAACGAGTGTGTCCACTAGAGGCCTCCTACAGATCTGCTCCTTTAATGTCTTTGTCATATTCTCAAATATGTATCAAACAGATTGTTCTGTCCGATGTGTTTGTTTGTAAAAGAACTTGAAACATCAGTAGCAGTCATAAATGTCCTTTTTTTATTTTATTTGCATGTATTTTATTAATATTAATTAAGAAAATGGGCATTGCTAGTAGGCTATGTGCAATGTTTTACCTCTGTTTTTACCCAAACAATATTTTGAATTACATCTTCATCAAATCGTCAAACCACCGGGAGCTCATTTAAAATTATTAAACTTGAAATCCCATTAACACCCACTTTTGTCCCTTTACACTCCAGCCAAGTTTATTCCAGTGACAAAAAATCATAGGCTAATTTCATGTCACTGGACAATAATATATTGATGTGTGTCAGAGGAGAAAGAGTCCATTATGTGTCATCCTCAGGTTAAAGTCTCAAAGGCAAATAGATGTTGAATGTTTTAGATTTACATTGTGTCATCACATTTTTCCTGCTATGCCTCATACACAGCTGTTCTTCACACACTATACACAACTACTGGGCCCCACCATTCATTCACCAACATCATTTGTCTTCCTCCTCTCATGGAATATCCACAGACCAATCACTTCTATACAAAAAAATCACTTGACAAGGAGAAAGCTATACTACAATGATGATCTCAATTAAACAGGGCTATCTACCCTAATAAAGACAAATCACTTCTTAAAGAAGGAAAGGGGACAATGAAAAAACCAAGGCTGCAAATTGAAGGCGCTCATAAAAGGTGAGGGAAACTAAGGTAGCAAACATTAAACAAAACCTGAACCTACAAAGTCACAAACAAAAACTTAATAACCTAAGTAACAACCAAAAAGCTGTCTTAACAGTAAAATAAGCTAAATCCTGACTTTAACAAACTAAACCTGACTTGACAAAGTAACAAATTAATAAGCTTATTCTTGGCAACTGACTTGACATGAACACTAACGAGGAACTAGAAAGGCTGGCCTAATGAATATGGAGAACAAGACGAACTGGCACAGAACGGGAAGACAGATTAATACATGAGGTAAGGAGACACAGCTGGACACAACTAGGGACAGGACAGACAATCAACAGATGAACAGGAGGGCAGGAAGTGAAGTGCTGAAATGAGAGGGAAGACAGTAAATACAAAATAAAACAGGAAATGACAAGACAATATGACTGAAAGAAATATTTGCGACTGAACAAATCCACTAAGACATAACACCAAACAGTGATGTCTAGAGGACTGGATCAGAGCATCTCCAGAACTGCAGCTCTGGTGGTCTGTTCCTGGTCTGCAGTGGTCAGGATCTATCAAAAGTGGTCCAAGGAAGGACCAGTGGAGAACCAGAGACAGGGTCATGAGAGGACAAGGATCGCTGATGCAGGTGGGGAGTGAAATGGTGGAGACCAAACCAGAGATAAAGAGCATGCTGTGGTATGTGACTCCATACTCTTTATCTCTGGTTTGGTCTCCACCATTTCCTGATAAACACATCTGTCCATCAGAGCTCCGAGTGCAATGTTCACCAGCTAATTGCAAGCTCTGTCTTTTGGGAAACTGATGAACTTGCCATTCGTAGTTGAGATAAGCTAAACTATTCAAAGCATTAGTTTACTTGATTTAAAATGTAATTGCCTCCTCAATGACATGAGTTATCATAACATGAAAAGACAATTGGTGTGAATAGACAGTGAATAAAAATACAAATGCAACACTGTTCTTTTTGCTCCCATTTTTCATGAGCTAAAAAGATCTAAAATGTTTTCTTTGAACACTAAAGGCCTATTTCTCTCAAATATTGTTTCCGAATCTGCCTTGACGCTTTGAAAAAATGGCTGAATCCCTGGAACAAGGCACTTTTGGTTTTATAAAACAGCTGGCACTCAATGAGTTAATCGGTGTTAGTGAGCACCTCTCCTTCGCTCAGATAATCCATTCATCTCACAGGTGTGGCATATCAAGATGTTAATCAGACAGCATGATTACTGCATAGGTGTGACTTAGGCTACGTATACACATAGGAGGGTATTTTGATAAATCAATATTTTCTTCCCTCCGTTTTCCAAAATAACATCGTGCACACATCATAGTTTTCAAAAAAGTTTCCGTTCACATTAACCCGCATAAATACGCTGTCGAGAGCCATCATAACTACGACAAGCCAATGAGCGACAGTGTAGGAAGAAGGAGAAAGTCATGCAGCCAATCAGAAGCCTCATCGACAACAACGACTAACACGAGCGACTTCCTGTTCCTCCAAACCCTAATACGTCCTCTGCTCCTGTACATACACTAATAGAGGAGCTGTAGAGAAATAGGTCTTTAATGTACATCGAAAAACGTTATAGATCATTGAGTCCAGCTCATGAAAAATGGGAGCAAAAACAAAAGTGTTGCATTCATAGTTTTGTTCATTGTAGTCAGTTTTTTTAAGCCAGAAATGTGAGTTGACTTCCTCAGCAACTTGTGTAACTTCATGAGATGAGGTAAAACTTTTCTTGGTTTATTTTACTCATATTTTTAAGACATCAGTTGAATTTTCATCATCTTGATATATTTAACAGCGTAGTCCTTCTGAATTAAGCGCACGATGGACAGCCAGTTGAGAACAGGGAGTTGACTGATTTATTCAGACGGCTGGTGAAATTTAATGAGTGACTCAGCAGGGCAGGAAGTGACTTTCTAAATATGTCACTTGCCATTTCCTCTCACAGGTCACCAGTGGCCCAAACACCTCCATGACCGACATGTTCCCCCTTTTCCTCCCTTCTCTTCCTTGCTTCTAGGGCTGTGCGATATGGATAAAATTCTATATCCAAGTTCATATCCCGAAAGTGTTTTTTCTGATGTTTTTACTTTCCATTGCGCTCTCCTCCGTCTCCTGTGCGGCATAACCCCTAATACACTTTTATTCTGAAGGCTTACTTTGAGAGCAACCGGAAGTCCTGTTATGTTCATGCTGTATTTTATTATACCTGTCCTTACAAGTGATGTAAACATGCTACCACAAAGCAGTAGCGTTGCTGCGGTAACAGTAGCCATCATACTATTATGTCTATGCACGTACACGTTTTTAACTCGCATGATACATTTGGATTATCCAGCTGCCATTCCCATGTTGAGTTGTACGTTACACGGCGTATCTAAACCAAAACCAGAGTAACGTTTATGATGGCATAGCAACAGAGCTAACTAAGTAGCTACATGTTAAAATTACGATATACCCAACTGAGACTTATATTGTATGGTAGACATTTTTATACCGCACTACGATATATATCGTAATATCGCACAGCTCTACTCGCTCCTATATTCAGTTGCTTTGTATATAGTATGAATCCCCTGTTCTCCAGTATAGACATACTATAATAGAGGGGGGAATATAAATGACACACACACACAGTGGTGGACAGTTTGACAAAATGTAAATGTGTGTGTTCACAAGAAATGAGGAGAAGGCTGAACATGATAAAAGTTATTTAAAAAAAAGTTTTTTTTTCGGGGGGGGGACTTTGAAAAACCAGAGGTAAAGACGGCCTGCACACCTGCCTCACACACCAGAGAACTAGAAGACCATTTGACCAAATCTACATTAAAGATATCTTCTTGATTAAAGAGCTTGTGGATTAACCATTACAGAGATATTACAAGTATTTTGCTAATTGGCAATACTGAATCCCAATGCTGCCCCTTAGCCCTTCCCCTTAGTTTTGCATGCTCTCGTGAGGGGTAGTGGTGTTCCAACAGAGCTCCAGACGTCATGTGACTCCGTTTGTTTACGCCTCCATATTGGCAGGAAAATCCTCTTCAAAATGAGTGGTGCCAGCAGTGAGGTTACACCATCATCAGAATCTCTTCTCTTAACATGAATCATAAATGCTCTGTTCATTGCTGTAATCACTAGAACAGACATGCAAACAGCACACCTGCAGACATAACGTAGGAAGACTGAAGGAAGACTGAAACGACTCTGCAGACAAACATTTTTACATTGCGTTTGCTTGTTGCTGTGTGAGCAACGGGAAGCACTGCAAAATCCACGCTGTAATACCTGCTTGGTCTAAGGTGCCCTGTCGCTTCTTACATGTTTTATCCATCTCTGTCTTTATTGAGGATCTTTGGGAATCCTGTAAAATTTCCTTTGCTCGTCCTCAGCTGTTCTGGCATCCTGGTGCACAACAGCTATCCACCATAACTGAGAAATGTTTACATGTACTGCTGTTTAACTACAAGCAGCGAGAGTCAACTCCCGGAGCTCTATTCTCCTTTGGATCCAGGGGTAGGGCCAAACACAAAGATTTGACACAAATCTTCTGCGTCTCCCGCAACCCGTAAGTAATTTTTGGGCTTCTGTGATTTGTAGTTGCGAGAGTTAATATACGCCACAGAGATCAAAGCAGGAAGTGGAGACGATCGCATTTAGAGAGCAAAACAAACTGAATCTGGATAAAAATTGGTGATTTTGTAGCCTGGGTCCACCCATACTTCCTGTGACACTGCACAAAATTTCGCGACCAAGGCAGTCTGGCCAATGTCCCAATCTCTTCAATTTCAGATTCACCTAGAACTGGGGGCCAATGAAAATCTAGCATTTCCCTCGACTGAGGCGTGTTTAAGGCAATGACGCAATAGTTCTTTGGATCAAGCAGTTTTTCATCACTACGCATACGTCAGAGGAAAGAGTGGTCTGATTGGTTGAAGCTTCGTCCTGTAACAAAGAGAGGCATTTGATAGATGTGGGTTAAGCCCGCCCTAGAACTCCGTCTATAAGGCAGCTTGGCCAGACTACGCTCACAGAGCTTTGTAGTCATGATAGCCACGCTAGTGATTTTTTTCATCATGAAATGAAGATTCTCTTCTTTTATTTGAGCTACTCAGTGTTTTCAGAGACATGATACAAAATATTCTGCGGGTCTTGAAATATGACTCGAAATGGGTAAAAAAACGCTGGCACAAGGTACTTTCTGTTTTATAAAAACGGCTGGCAGTCAATGAGTTAATGAGTAATTAATGCTGATATGTAGACGCGTCCCCTCCACTGCTACCCTGACCCAGCCCAGAGGCTCTGAGTCAATAACAGCTCCACTGCTAGATCACAGAGCTGAGCCTGAACAAGGCTTTACTTTTCTCTACCACACAGGAGACACTTTGTCATTCACTCTCTCTGCACACACACACACACACACACACACAGGAAAGCTACTTGAGTGTCAGTTTAACATAATTGCAATGAGAAAACTGTGGACACTTGATCACTGATAAATAGTACCTTTAGCCTGTTAGCATCTGAATGATTAGCTGCACTAGCATTAGCTTAGCTCATAGCTGCTAGCTCAAACTGGAAGTAATTCATCCATCCATCCATTATCTACCGGTTACCCTCATAGGGTCAGGGGGGCTGGAGCATATTCCAGCTGTCTTAGGATGAAAGGCAGGGTACACCCTGGACAAGTCTCCAGTTCATCACAGGACACATAGAGACAGACAACCACTCACACTCACACCTACGGTCAATTTAAATTAGCCAATTAACCTAATCCCCATACATGTTTTTGGATGGTGGGAGGAAGCCGGAGTACCCGGAGAGAACCCACGCAGACATGAGGAGAACATGAAAACTCCACACAGAAAGGCCCCGGGCCGGGAATCAAACCCGATACCTTCCTGCATTTTAATTAAGTTTCATATTACATTAAGTTTGATGTCTCCACTGAGTCATGTTGGAGTTTTTCAAAATAAAACAAACACATTCAGAAGTGTATTGCTGTCATTCTTCTCCATGAAGCAGGAAGGTGCTCGGAAGGGTTCGACGATGCAATTATTTGTTTTTAAAAAATTTGTGTTATACTTTGGTGATTAACGCATCAAGGGTTGACAGCCCTAGTTAAGACAGAAAAAAAATACTTAGTTAAGTTGGAGAAATGAGGTCTAAACTTTGTGCACCCTCTGTACACAATAGTTCACATGGTCCATGTAGAAGCCGAGGAGGAAGAGAGACCAAAATACAGAATAGCTTTTTTTATAGCTATTTGTGTTGAAGTACATATGAGAAGCTTATTGTTGTTGCATAAATGGATACATGAGCATAACTTAATCATATAGATAGCCATATATAATGCAAGTGTTGGTGTTCCACTGACCGTTAGCCAGAGAACCAGTCCTCCTGGTGTTTAGACTGCCTTGTGGCATGCATATGATCATGTGGTTTTTAAAAGCTGCTGCATGATTTTTGTCATGCACTGTGTCCTCATCCTGTCTTGCGTGCACTGCATATATAGTGAAGGAGACATATGAAACTCATCACCATTTTCTTATTACCTCATCAGCGCTAATGCTCCTCTTTTTGCCTCCATTAAACTGTAAATCTAGGACTAGAGCTCTCAGGATTTACTTCACAAATTGTGTCTTTTGAAATATGCAGCATGTTTCTTCTGGTTGTGTGTCTTCTATCAGAGAGGAAAATAATAAAATAAAGTCAGTTTTGTGGGTTGTTATCTTAACACTACTGACAGAAAACTTACTTATCTCCAACCCCTCCTCTCCACTGATTTCAACATCAATCAGGTTAGTAAGTCCATAAATATTTACCCTATAATTTGTTATGTCCTTCATGGGAATTTGTGTGTGAACTGGAAATATTGGAAGCACAACAGCAGTGAAAGCAGTCGTCAAAATAAAACGTGATTGTTGAAATATACAACGTGGGTCATGGTTCCCATCCATCCGAAATGCCGTCCATCAACTTCCCATCAATTCGTCCTTTAGGTCATGACATCAATAACTAAATATAAATAAATAATTTTTATACTTCATAACTTATAAGTCATGTCCATGATCTAATTATAGATACTGTATATTGTATCTAATTCCATTTCATTTTTGATTAGAAGGTAGATTTTGTTTCTTTTTTTTATACATATTGTAAGTATTTACTGTTTTTATTTCTTATTCTGTCATTTCATTATTGTTGTTTTGTTGTTTTTTCCTGACGAGAACTGAATTTACACTGCTGTTGTAAGTGAATTTCCCCAAAATATTCTATTTAACTCAAATTAGGAATCATACATAAATGCATTGTGCACACAATAGCCAAGCATTGTTTTTATTTTGAAGGTTATTTTGTCAATTTCCATGCGTCTTCACTGGGAAGAGAGATGATAGTTCACAAAAATGTATGCCCATGTTCAAAAAAGAAAACATGATAGAGTTTTTAACAAAACATATACTTCTAAATATTTATTTAGTTTATTGTCCCTTGACGGCCTCCAACCACCAGAATGACTATGTAGCATAATAGAATATATAATAATATGCTGAAGAAACAAATCCATGTCAGAAAGCCAATAAATTTTACTGAACTGCACCAATTCTGTCAAGAGGAGTGGTCCCTCCTTCTCTGCTTTCAGTCCGAGCCGTGAGTGGCGCCACCTCAACGTAAATGCATTTTGCATCAGTAAAACTCATCCTTGCTAAACACAGTGCACTGTATATAATCACAAGAATTAAAGGAAGACAATTTTAGTAATCAGCTTCTAATGCATGACAGGTCTGGATTGTTGGACTTTTTTCCGGAAGGGGAGCATCAGTCTAACCATCTAAAATGGCTTCACCATAACAGTGTATGAGCCTATAGATCACCCAAGCCTTGTGTGAGAGGAAGACGTGTTTTGCAGTACTGGAGTAACTCTTTTATCAGTCCATTTACATAGCAGAGTGTTTGTTCTGTAAGTTATGACCAGGGCAGACTGAGTGAGGTCTCAGTAATAGGAATAAGCATGGTAGTTGGTAGCAGCATGGTTGGCCTTCCTAACATGAATCATGTGGACTTCTGGTTTGTCCTTACGTGGTCCCGGCTCTTATGTGGGGTGGTGTTTTCAGCTCTCTTTGATGTTCTAGTAGAGCGTGGTTTCTCTACTGTTTGAGATTAGATTTCAGCTTCAGACTGCTGTTTGTGTTCTCAGTGTTTCTTGGAAAAGAGCAAAGGCAGAGCGTTAGCATGGACACATGGAGAGGAGAAGCCAAGGTCTCTGGAAAACGTTAGCGTGGTCACACTCAGTTTCAGTTTCAGTTTATTTTGTTTTGGTCAAAATCGAAAAGGCAAAAATTTTTTTTACATCCATCATAAAGCATGTGAGACCAAAACAGGCAGAAGCAAAAGCTTGTTTGCCTACACTGAAGAAGGATCTCAGGATTGTCTTGGAAATGCATTTCCTTTATGGATTTTTTTAAAGGCTACCTAAATCATAACTTTACTGATGTGTGTGGAGAAATTCAACCTTTCTCATCCGATGCCAAGTGAAATTCAGGCGAGTATCAACAGTACTGATCAGATACTCAATGTGTTTGGAAAATCAAAATATAAAATAATATATTTCAAATTATAGCTTCATAATGAAGCTTCATGTTCTTGTTGTTTAACTCTTTGAGTGCCATTGACATATTTCAACATCATTTAAAATCCAACGCTTGAGTGCCATCGATGTAATAATACGTCAAAATGTTTTTTCAGCAGCGGGTCGCCATTTGTTGGTCTCCTGCAGCCTGTAAGTAATATTGGGGCTTCTGGGATTTGTAGTCGGAACATAAAGAGATGGTATACGCCACAGAGATCAAAGCAGGAAGTGGAGACGATCGAGATTAGATAGCAAAACAAACAGAATCTGGACAAAAGTGGTGATTTTGGTGAAAGTGTCCTCTACTCTACCTCTGATGAAACAAGAATGGAACAAGGTAAAAACAAACATTTTTTTCATTGTGAAATAGAGTCTCATCTTTCATTTGAGCTATTCAGTTTTTTCAAAGACATAGTACAAAATATTCTGTGGGTCATGAAAAATGGGGTGGCACGGTGGTGTAGTGGTTAGCACTGTCGCCTCACAGCAAGAAGGTACCGGGTTCGATTTCTGTGTGGAGTTTTCATGTTCTCCCTGTGTCTGCGTGGGTTCTCTCCGGGTACTCCGGCTTCCTCCCACCATTCAAAAACATGCATGGGGATTAGGTTAATTGGCTAATTTAAATTGACTGTAGGTGTGAATGTGAGTGGTTGTCTGTCTCTATGTGTCCTGTGATGAACTGGAGACCAGGGTGTACCCTGCCTTTCATCCTAAGACAGCTGGGATAGGCTCCAGCCACCCTGACCCTATGAGGATAAGCGGTAGATAATGGATGGATGGATGAATTACTTCCAGTTTGAGCTAGCAGCTAAGAGCTAAGCTAATGCTAGTGCAGCTAATCATTTGGATGCTAACAGCTAAAAACCTAAAGGTACTATTTATCAGTGATCAAATGTCCACAGCTTTCTCATTGCAATTATGTTAAACTGACACTCGAGTGGCTTTCCTCTGTGTGTGTGTGTGTGTGTGTGCAGAGAGAGTGAATGACAAACTGTCTCCTGTGTGGTAGAGAAAAGTAAAGCCTTGTTCAGGCTCAGCTCTGTGATCTAGCAGTGGAGCTGTTATTGACTCAGAGCCTCTGGGCAGTGGTAGGGTAGGGTAGCAGTGGAGGGGACACGCATCTACATATCAACATTAATTACTCATTAACTCATGGACTGCCAGCCGTTTTATAAAACAGAAAGTACCTTGTGCCAGCGTTTTTTTACCCATTTCGAGTCACATTTCAAGACCCACAGAATATTTTGTATTATGTCTCTGGAAACACTGAGTAGCTCAAATGAAAGAAGAGACTCTTCATTTCATGATGAAAAAAATCACTAGCGTGGCTATCATGACTACAAAGCTCTGCGAGCGTAGTCTGGCCAGCTGCCTTACAGACGGAGTTCTAGGGCGGGCTTAACCCACATCTATCAAATGCCTCTGTTTGTTACTGGACGAAGCTTCAACCAATCAGACCACTGATTGGTTGGGTACTCCGGCTTCCTCCCACCATCCAAAAACATGCATGGGGATTAGGTTATTTGGCGAATTTAAATTGACCGTAGGTGTGAATGTGAGTGTGAGTGGTTGTCTGTCTCTATGTGTCCTGTGATGAACTGGAGACTTGTCCAGGGTGTCCCCTGCCTCTCACCCTAAGACAGCTGGGATAGGCTCCAGCCCCCCCACGACCCTATGTGAAGATAAGCGGTAGAAAATGGAGGGGTCATGAAAGATGACTCAAAATGGGCAAAAACGCTGGAACATGGTACTTTCTTTTTTATAAAATGGCTGGCACTTTTTCAAAATTCACACTTTTTGTTGAGTAACATGTTAATCAGGCTCCTCTCAACTCTTTTTCTGCAAATATTCACTCATTCATGCTGTGACTCTACTGCATTTATGCAGCTGTATTTCATATATCACTGACAGGTGGAAGAGGAAGTTTTATTACCTCAAATCAGCGTCTTCATTCATAAATAGATGCTCATTGGTGTCAAGAAACCTATGCCAAAAACTGGGGTGAAGAATCAGTTATCTGTCTTTACATAGAAAGAGACGCTCATACAGAGGCTTCCATGTCTTTCTGGTCTATAAAAAACTACGAACTGCAGAGAGGGACGCGTTTCGTGATTCACGTTTGACGGAGAAGCAGCATTAAAACCTGCACTGCACTTTTGGTCATAATGCCAAGACCATACTTATGCCGCGCCGAAGGAGAAAATCCTCATTGCCAAAAAAGCGTAAAAGGGCCATAAAATGACCAGAATTCCGGGCGCCCAGGATAGTGGCCACCCGGGAGCACCCCATACCTGTGGAGGGCTGTGGAGGTCTGTGGAAATATGACCAGAGCTCTGGGCTGGGGATCTGCTGTGATAGTGGCTGCCCGGGAGACGACCCATTCCGCCTACCATAGTTCCAACCATGTTGCAATGCATGAAAAATCAAGTTTAACCACCAGATGGGAGAAAAGAATTACACAGTGTAGGTTTAATGTCTGGTGTTGATATTTCAGTAATGATACAAACACCACTATCAGTCGCTCAGTCTGTAGGCTTGGGCTGGGAACTGAAGGGTCACTGGTTCAAATGTTGTTCAGTGTCTCGCTCAAGGACACTTCAACAAAATTAAACTGTTTATTATCATGTGAGCAGTAAGGAAACTTGGTGCCCTGTACAATGAAATACTTCCTGTTATCCACACTGAGCACCACGCAAAAAAATCAAAGTGTAAAATAGATAAAAATAGATAAATAAAGGCAGTTAAATGTAAAATAATGTTTAATTCAGATAATGGTCAGTGACCTGGGCATGCACAGGATGCGAATACGATACGATCCCGTTCACAAGAGGCACAAAGCAGATTAACAACGTCTTAAGCCAGGGGTTCCTGTCATATTCACGAATCCAGTCCCTATACGATCCTTAACCTGTGCACATGAATTTGATACATTTTCAATGCTTCTATTTTACAATTAAGCTCGTCCACATGCACACAGTGAGTTGGCTTGAGTCTGGTTCCCAGACAGGAAATGCAGCTGGCTTTTGGTTAACCCTTGCGTTGTCTTAACATTCAAACCAGTCCTAAGGGTCAAAAATGATCGGCCTCCATTAAGCTTCTGAAATGAAACTTTATTAAAATTATAAACCACAATCTTTGTGAATGCCTGGGTTTTCCTTCTTTACAGTGTGGAAACATGCAACTGCATTTAGCCTGAGTGCCAGCCATTTTTTAAAATGGAAAGTGCCTCGTACCAGCATTTTTTGCCCATTTTGAGTCATATTTCTAGACCTACAGAATATTTTGTACTATGTTTCTGAAAACACTGAATAGCTTAGAAAGTTAATGAATAAACTGCTATTTTTATTGCTAAAGTTGTAAACATTTTTAGCAAGGAGTAGTATTTGCATGGTCTAAAAAAATATTAAAGGGATATGATATATTCTTAGATGCTGTCCGGTGAGAAATTGAAATACAAAATACTAGTTTTCTAACATCCTTTGAACCATTGCTCCATCACAAGGTTCATAACCAACAGCAATAAATAAGAATAAAATAAAATAATATAAACCGTTGATGGCAATATAAACCATGTTTGAGTCATTGAATGTTTAAAAAAAGTTAATTTAGGTTTTTTTTTCTCTGCTATTAAACATAGTAATCAGGTCATTCTTGACCATAAGACAACAAGGGTTAAAAAAAATACTGTCTGGATGGACCCTGCCAAACACAACCATCACCTCTTATACATATGAAAGGACACACATAGATGCATAAAATAGCATGTGACAGAGCGCTGGTGAGGGATGACTCTCCCACCCCCTGCACCTAAAGTGGTCTCTGTGGAAGAGATGAAGTCATTGCTCTTCATTCCATCCGCAGGATCACCCACCGCATTGTTGGAGCATATGGCTTTTATATCCTTTCACATGGTGAATACCATTGACTTCTTGCTGCACTTCAAAAACAAATGAAACCTACTGAGCTATAGTTTCTCACTTTATTTAAGAAAGATCATTGATCACTTAAAGGAATTTTAACAGACATCATCACATGTCAGAATGCAGCTGTATAGCTTGTGGAGTTCGGTTACCTCATTATCATCCAAATATACCTTTGTACAGGAAAGATATGATGTCATTTCCTTTGTCTTGGCAGCCAGGACAGGCTGATCAAATTTCAAATCCAAATGAATTCAGTGAAATCCACAATGTAAGTACAAAACACATTAAACACATTCAAGTTGTAATAAACTATAATAAAAATGGTGTGATATGGAGTGATTTAACCAGACATCTGTAGCTGCTTAATTTAAATCAGAACCTCCGTGAAGTTGGATCTCTAACTCAGAAAGTCAGATTAATCTCACCAACCAGACAGAATTCATGCTATCTGCTAATGATGAAAACAGTAGCTACATGTTTTGTTGTACATCTGTAAAGCTGGAAGAGCTGGGAAGATTGGGAACTTTGAAGATTTATTACAATAAGGAGCTTTACTTTGAAATTATCTGCTGTCTGTCAGCAGGGAGTAATTTAAAAAGTAAGTAGTAAATTGTAATCCATTACTTTTTGAGTAACTACCCCAACACTGTGACACTGTTAAGAGTAAGAGCAGCAAACTAGATGTGGTTACAGAGTAAACTGACAGAAGTTTCATTTTATGTGTAATAGTCACAGGGATGTTTGATGACAGACAAAGGGGTCAGGTCAAACTGTACTATTTGTATTTCTCTCCACTCAACAAGGCTGTGACAAGTCATTCGTCTCTCCTCACATCTCTATTCCACACTTGATCAGGTAATTGTTTTCCATGTGGGGCCCCTCACTGTCACCTAGTAATTACAGGTGGACACACCTGTGATCCTTTGTTGGAATATCTTCCAACCCTCACTGTTTGGCAGACAGACTCATGGATGGTTGGCATCAGATAGTGTTGTTAGATTTGTGGGTGGTTGAGTAGAAAACTTCAAGAATAAAAGCTTATGTCATACTCTATATGTAATGGTTGTCTCTTCGTGGGAAAAAAGTCTCTGATCCTATCGGGTATAAAAAAATTAATCATCTTCCTGTGCCAAATTCCGATATGCAAGTGTCTGTGAACCATGCTCTCAGATGTCTCTATGAATGGGGGGACATGTCCCCTTCAGATTCATAGAGACACTGATCTGTCCCCGCGCTTTCCAGCATAAGGAGACAACATCGCTGGCAAAACAGAGGATTAATGTCACTGCAGCAACACAACCTGGTGTTTGTGTGTTCAGACTCATGGTGCATGCAAGTTGTACAATAATGCCAGAATTTTCGACCCTCTAAGTCAGACTTTAAATCAGAACTTCCATGAAGTCTGATCTCTAACTCACAAAGTCAGATTAATCTCACCATTCAGACATAGAATTCATGCAATCTGCTACTGACGTAAACTTGAGGCAGGTGAACGATCAAACCAGTATAGAGGTTGTTACAATAGTCAAGCTGGATCAAGATTAAAGTCACTACAACTCTTTTGAATTCACTTAAGATATTGCGAAGGTACAATGTCACAGTATTTATTTATTTTACCAAGATAGGCCATATGAATGAATACTTAACATTGTTTGAGAGATTGAAACATGAATTATTTGAAGATTAATGTCTTTAGACTTTATTATCCTCAGGATCCAAGCCACTAATTCATAAAACAGCAGAAGGTTAGCCAATTATACCGACAGCCAATTATACCAACATCCAAGAAACATCAAGGACAGCGAAGGACATGTGACTGCACTGAAACCTTTGAAAAGAACAAAAGTAAACACAAAATTCAATAAATTGCTAAAAAAAAAATAGATATTCCCTGTCAAAACTCACTAAAGTTCCAGGACCACAAAGTCCTTGAAACCAGTCAGGGTCCAGGTTTCAGTCAAACCAGATTTTGGTCTCTCTGAGTCCGTGGTGAAGCAGGACAAGTCTGGAAGCCCTCTTAAGTTCTGTTCAGGTTATATTTAAGACAGCATCCATTCTGAGTTAAGAGTAGCTAGCAATGGACTGGTCTGGAGAAGCAGCGTGGAGGCCAAAGCTTGAGGAATTGTTTTTACAAGAAACCAGATATTTCTACTGGTTTGCTCAGGACGTGGTTTAATGTGATACTCTGAAACCATGTAGTGCATCGCTGGTTGCCCAAACTCTTATCGATCAGGCAACACATGGGGTGCTGATCGTGGACCTGAAGCCTTTGGCCAAGTAGGAGGTTGCTGTGTCAGTGATCTCCTTCCACCATTTGCTTTTCTTCTCAAAGTGACGCCTGACACCACTTTGGTTTCACTTTTCCACCAGCGTTGCTTGATGTTGTCCAAGCAGATTGTATTTTCAGACATTCTTGGTATTTTAATGTGTGCTTTCTGTTGAGCCGTGGGAGTAAATTGCTAGTGTTACATCCTCAGGCCGATGACTTTACCTGCCATCACCAGTCTTCTTCAACCATCCTTTACATATTTTCAATATTTGCTTAATGCCATACTATCAAGATCGCTGCATCATATCTTATGACTGCAACTAAAATGTACTTTGTGAATATACTTAACTGAAACAGATCAACAGCACCGTCTCATTTAGCTTTTCTGGGATTCTAAGTTTTTTACTTTCAAACTAAAAGCTCTCTCTGACCAAAAATTCAGACAAAAAATCCCTGAGAGTGGACACACATAATATACAATATATGCACACAATCATGCACAGCCATATGGACATGCAGTCATAAGACCACTGTAGACACACACACACACACACACACACACACACACTGAGCTCTGGTTAGGATGATGATCATAATGATGATGGGACTTCCAGGCCTGGATATTAGAGCTGGCTCGCTGCTCGCCGTGACGCTGTGTGACTTGAGATTTATAATAGCTTGACGTCAGCATCCCGCATATACTTCCTGTTAAGAAAGGTGACCCTCTGTGTGTGTGTGTGTGTGTGTGTGTGAATATTATACAGGAATACACTGCCCTCCCACTGATTTGAAGCCCAGTTGCGACTGATCTGCATCTCCCTGATTTCCAAGCTTTTCTTAGCCTTAAAAATATTCAACTGTAGCCTGTGGATTGTACGGCACTAATGTAATAGGTAGCATCTGAGTATATTAGTACATTTACGCATATCCATAGTTTAACGAATGTATTAGAACAGCAGCATCACCTCCAGCATCATCTCCTTCATGTTAACTGGACTCTTTGTGTCTCACTGAGGTCACTACTCTTCACCATTTTGAACAGGAGTGAGGAATTTAAACTGAATTCACCTTTTTACACCCAAATTTGATCCAGAACACTGGAATTCACTGAGAAGTCAGAGATGAATCCAGAATAACAAACAACCACTAAAACACATTTTTCTGTTCAGCACTGACAAGAAATAACTGAAGAATTTAACATCTCAGTGAAATTATCAAAACAATAAGAATGCATTTTTTATTTTAGCAAGAGTCTGCAAATACTGGTGGATTAACTATTTCAGAAACATTAACTTATTAATACTATGAATTTAGGGCAGTACTGGGTGGTGGACTAATACGTTTTTACTGCACAAACTCAAAAAGTGATACATACGGTTATGTGTGGACTCATGCAAAGTGTGGGTGTGTGTTAGTTTCAACAGAGAGGTCCATGCTTCAGAAACCGACGCCAAGAGACTCTTTTTGTGCAGTGTTCAGGGGTCCTGACCAAGTGTCGGTTTATGATGTACTGGGGTGAGACTGTGTTGGTTCTCCCACCATCCAAAAACATGCATGGGGATTAGGTTAATTGGTTAATTTAAATTGTCCATAGTTGTGAATGTGAGTGTGAGTGGTTGTCTGTCTCTATGTGTCCTGTGATGAACTGCAGACTTGTCCAGGGTGTACCCTGCCTTTCACCCTAAGATAGCTGGGATAGGCTCCAGCCCCTCTAAGTGATGATGAATGAATGAAAAAAAGACATTTGTTGTAGTGGATGACCACATACCGCAGCAGAGAATTGCAGACTGCCACCGGCCAAATCAAGGTGCTTCACAAACCTGTTGGTTGCACAGCTGGTCAAGGCCTCTGGAGGATGAGCAGCCGCTCGTAGCTCCAACCAACATGTCAGGAACCTGCACCCGACTGACTGTGATCCAAAATCTTCTCGAAGGAAGTAGAGCGCTACAATAAGTAGGAACAGTTCCCCTGGTGATACCAGAGGATACGAAGTTCACTGGGTCACGGGAGGCAGTGTTCATTTTGTTGATGAAAATTTTTTTTTATGATGTTCGTCAACGACAGTTTTTTTCTGACGACGAGACGTTACCTAAATAAAAAATAATCTATGATGATGATAACTATGACAAAAACAACTGACACATTCATCAATGAATAAAAACTAGACAAAATGTTACGGAGGCAAGAATCGGTAAGTGATCCAATAAAAACTATCAGCCTGGAGTTGGTCACACAGCTCTGGCCCTGGAGAAGGGCTTTGAAATGCTCGAGTAGTGAGTATGGACCTCCATGCCAAGGGGCGGACATTGCAAGTAAGCGTGGCCGCCCGAAGGTGCCCCTTCCAGGTTAAGGCCAGCGGATCATGGGGGCTCTACCTGGAGGTTCAGTCGTGGCTCCAGGGGCACTGCAGGGCGGCACAGACAGCACAGGAACCCCACCATGGAATATTGTTATAATATTAAAGATCACATATTATGCACTTTTTCTGCAATTTTATATAGGTCTCAGACGTGCAACAATATTGTATTGAAAGTGTATTACCCCAAACTCAGCCCTGGTCCTGAATTCCAGACAGTTAAAAATCACAGCAGTGTTAACTTTACAGGGACATGTTTTCAGGCCATCACGCTAAGTAGAGCTACACAGTAAAACAACATAAAATGGAATAACTTACAGCTCCACGTTTGTAGCTGTGTCCCAGACAGTTAGTACAGATCCATGCTTCATGTTCAGCTGGTTAGTGAAGCCTGCTTTGTGAGATGATGAGCGCACACATGCTAAACTTTGAGAATCAGGTTTGTTTGCGAAAGTTAGCGAGGAGAAACAATGGCGACCAGTCGGTAACTCAGAGGAGGGTTGTGTATCCGGTGAGGCTGGCTCAAAGGCAGTGTCCTCTACTGGAGGGAGGGGCATTTCGTAGTTCTACGTCAGTAGGCGAAAAATGTTCAACTCGCCTGTTTCAGCACACATTGACAAAGAAGAGGAGCAAGCAGGTGAAGGAGGTGACAGACTTTTTCACTCCTGGGGCCTCATTCACAGGCTGTGGGGACACATACTACTGTTATACTACCTTTATAAAGTGAATTTTGCATAATAGGTGACTTTTAAAATATCAAAATCAAGTCCCCCTCTTTGGTCTTTAGTGGAAAGAAAGTGACATATTTTTTTTACCTCTGAGAATTGGGCTGATATGTCTATTCTGTTTTAAAATAAAAACACCACAGTGTTTGTATATTGCACATTCAAACCTTAGTGTTCCATCATAACAGGATTATAAATGTTTCCTTCATGAGTATGGAGTTTGGAATTTCTCAAAAAACTCTTAAACTATGCCTTACATTTTAAAAAAAACCTGTTCCATTTTCGTCGACTAAATCTACTGATTCTGATTATCTTAATTCTTTGAGTGCCAGCTGTTTTATAAAACAGAAAGTGCCTTGTTCCAGCATTTTTGCCCATTTTGAGTCATCTTTCATGACCCACAGAATATTTTGTACTATGACTCTGAAAACACTGAATACCTCAAATGAAAGAAGAGACTCTCTATTTCATCATGAAAAATGTTTGTTTTTACCTTGTTCCATTCTTGTTTTGTCAGAGGTAGAGTAGAGGACACTTTCACCAAAATCACCACTTTTTGTCCAGATTCTGTTTTGCTCTCTAATCTTGATCGTCTTCACTTCCTGCTTTGATCTCTGTGGTGTATCCTGTCTCTCAATGCTCTGACTACATCTCCCGTGAGGCCCCAACATTACTCACAGCACACTGCCGAAAAAGCACTTTGGCAGCAAAATATGTACGACAGTTAGGAATGTAAACAAGGTAGTGCAAAAATGCAATATAGTGCAAAAGGAAACGAAAATGAAAACTAAACATGCACCCATCGATCAGCCTCAATTTCCTTAATTTAGGGAGAATCAGTGATCGGCCGTTCACTACATATAAAACCAATCTTTTCCACGATTTTTTCCTCATCTACTGTATGTCCGCAATGGTCTGAAAGCCAGCCATTGAATCATTTTTGCTCTGCCAGACTGACAGTCCCGCGCTTGTGTCAACTGCGTCGAAAAACAAGTAACCCGGAGCATGATCAACCAAGCATATCGTCTGTTTGGCAGTATTACACAGTAAAAGAAAACAAGCAAAGGTTCGCAATCTGTAGTCTGTGTAAGGCCAAAATAAGTCATTGTGGGGCCGAAACAAGATGTTTAATACAACAAACCTCATTCGCCATTTGAGAAACCACCACCCAGCGGAGTATGCAGCATTTGAGTCTAGTAATCAAGTTAAAGGTAACGCTAATGCTAGCGGGAGCAAAGGGCCAGGCAGTGGCCCACTGTTAGCGCTTATGAGCACTGCAAAGAACAAAGCAACTACAGAAAAAAAAAATCGGACAAAATCGGTATCGGCAGGTTAGGCTTTTTAAAGATCGGTTATTGGCCAGAAAATTGATTTGATCTGAAGTGTTGACTTTGAAAAAATTTAGAGTGTTCAAAGCAGGCCAGGTCGCCTGAATACCGCAGTTAGGAATAATAGAATAGGACTCAGGTTCTATATTGTGGGTTTTCTTTTGATCACTGTTCATCGGTGCACGCCGAATGAAAACACATAAAAACACACAAACATTATAAGAACTTAATAAGCTGCCAAATTCACGGTTAAAAGCGAAAAAGGTTTATGTGCTGATAAAGTGACATTGGTATTACTGTATCATACAAGCCAGGTTAAAAACACGTATGTTAGCAGGTCATGGAGCGAGCTGCTGGGAGTGATGGCAGAGCAACATTAGTATTGATTCAGCCTGTTGCAACACAGCCAGCAGGAGAGTGAGCTGTTGAGGAATTCCTCCTGTCCTCACCCACATTCCAGCCTGACGCCTTTGAAACAGGACACAGTACTGTATCCACTGTGTGTCCACACACTTTACCACTTTACCTGCAGTTCAGCATTTGCAATCTCTTATCAGCATAAGCTCTATTTGTGTTAATTCTGTGTTATGGTCCTGTCATCAGGAATGCTTTTGATCAAAGGTACTGCCTCAGAGAAAGCCCAGGATGACTCACTGAGTGTCAAACTACAAAGAGCGGTCCACACTGCTGTAGAGACTCACAGAGAGCAGCTTGGTGTGAAGCACCAGCTGGTTCTCTGTTTGAGGACGTTATGAAGCACGTCTGCAGGAAAAACTAGACATGTTGTTGTCCTAGTCCAGGAGTCTACAACCTTTCCTCCTGTCTCCTCTTCTACCAAATAACACAGCTTTATATACAGTATCTAGTCATACTGCATGTACAAAAACTTGACATATATACAAAAACTATAGTTCTATGAGACTATAGAAGATTATGAGAACTGATTATATTTTGCTATAAATGTTTTATCTGTACTAACAAACTCTTTTGAAGAGGAGATGAAATGTGTTCATGTGTGGGCTATTTGAGTGCTCCTCATATTTGTGGAAAATAATTGATATTTCCATTTTTTTTAATTCATGGACTATGGTATCCCTTGGTTTGAGCTGATGAAGGAGACTACCTTTGTGTTGGTAGACCCCATGAACATTTGTTGCTTTAGTTTATTAAAATAGTCTCTCTTTTGGCTTTGGTTGTTCAACTGAATTTGAACCTGACGGTTGCCAGGTTGGATGTAAACGGCAAACTTTCTACTTTTAGGAGTACCTTTTTTAAACAGCCAGTTGCTCTCTGGATTCTCACTTTTTGGGGGTTTTAAAACTATTATGGTTGCCAGGTTGGGTTTACGTCCCACCAAAGCAGTCACACACAGTTATACTCTGTAAATACAGAGAGGAATCAGTGTGGGTTGCCAGGTTGCAACGTTTCACCCAGCAGCACAGTCGCTGACCTTTGTAGCCTTCACACACAAGTCTGATTCTCATGAATGCACACAACCAAACCCAGAACAGCCATGAGTCTCTCCACCCTGTTTTGCTTGACAGAGCAGTGTGTGTGTGTGTGTGTGTGTGTGTGTGCGTACAGGTTGGCTGCTGTTTTGATAGGCATGCCTTGAATACCAGTCTTTTTCTGGGAAGAGGGTAACAGAATCAAAACAGGCTGGTAAGCACATTCAATCCAAATTTATTTATGTTACATTATTATGCAGAGATAATAAATTCCACCCAGTGTCAGGTGTTTACCACCTTTGTTCTAAACTAACAGGATTGCTGATTACCAAAATATTTTGTTTCTGTAATGGTTAACCCACCAGTTTGTGCAAGCTCTTTAATCAAAATGATATTTTTAATGATAAAATATTCTTATTGTTGTTATCCAGAAATTTAAGGTTTATTGTTTTACTAAAAAGCATTAAAAAAATCAAAGCACATTCTTATTATTTTTTGACAGAGATGTTAAATTTCATTTATTTCCTGTCATTCCTGAACAGAAAAAACTTCCACGGAAAGGGGAACGCCGCTAACTGACGCCTGCTGAAACAAATTAACAGAGCTTCTATTTTTGTCGGACTTTGGCGCATGGTGCATGAATTCAGCACAGAGCAGATCATGTGGGACAGGAAGTTGTGTTCATACACAAAATAAAACGGTTTATTTTCAAAATAAAATAATCCATGTTCGCGGTGGATTGCATAATCATTATCCTTCTAGTCAGACACAGGGTGGTTCTCTTTCACTGACACTCCACTACAACCTGATATATCGCGCGATTATACAGTGCCGTGAAAAAGTATTTGCCCCCTTCCTGATTTCTGTTTTTTTTTTTGCATATCTATCACACACAAAGGGTTCAAATCGTCAAACCAATTTTAATATCACTCAGAGACAACCCAAGAAAATACAAAATTCAGTTTTTAAATGACAATTTAATTTATTAAGGCACAAAAAAATCCAAACCTATCTGACCCTATGTGAAAAAGTAATCGCCCCCTGAACCTAATAACGGGTTGTGCCACCCTGGGCAGCAATAACTGAAATCAAGCGTTTGCGATAATTGGTGACGAGTCTTTCACATAGCTCTGGAGGAATTTTGGCCCACTCTTCTTTGCAGAATTGTTTCAACTCCGCCATATTGGAGGGTTTTCTAGCATGAACTGCCCGTTTAAGGTCACACCACAGCATCTCAATTGGATTTAGATCCGGACTTTGACTTGGCCACTCCAAAACCTTAATGAGCCATTCAAAGATGGACTTGTTGATGTGTTTTAGATGTTGTCCTGCTGCATGATCCAAGAGCGCTTGAGTTTGAGGGCACAAACTGATGGCTGGATGTTCTCCTTCAGGATTTTCTAGTAGACAGCAGAATTCATTGTTCCATCAATCACAGCAAGTTGTCCTGGTCCTGAGGCAGCAAAGCAGGCCCAGACTGTCACACTGCCACCACCATGCTTCACTGTTGGCATAATGTTCTTTTTATCATACCAGATGTAACGGGCAGCACACCTTCCAAAAAGTTAAAATTTTCACTCATCAGTCCGCAGAATGTTTCTCCAAAAGTCTGGAGGATCATCAAGATGTTTTTTGGCAGATGTGAGACGAGTCTTTGTATTCTTTGCTGACAGCAGGTGTTTTCACCTGGGAACTCTCCCATGGATGCCATTTTTGGCCAGTTTCTTTCTTATGGTAGAGTCGTGAACACTGACCTTAACTGAGGCCAGCGAGGCCTGCAGTTCTTTAGATGTTGTGAGAGGTTCTTTTGTGTGACCTCCTGGATGAGTCGTCGTCGCACTGTTGGAGTAATTTTAGTTGGTTGACCAGTCCTGGGAAGGTTTACCACTGTTCCCAGTTTTCTCCATTTGTGGATAATGGCTCTAACAGTGGTTCGCTGGAGCCCCAAAGCCTTGGAAATGGCTTTGTAACCTTTTCCAGACAGATGGATTTCAATCACTTTTTTCTCATTTTTTCTTGAATTTCTTTGGATTGTGGCATGATGCCTTGGTTCTTGAGTTCTTGTAACCTACTTTACGTTCTCTGACAGATTCTATTTAAGTGATTTCTTGATTCAACAAGTATGGTGGTAATCAGGTTTGGGTGTGGCTTGTGAAATTGAACTCATCTTTCCCAAATTTGTGGTTAGTCACAGTTATTTTGTGATTTAACAAGGGGGGCAATTACTTTTTCAGATAGGGTCAGATAGGTTTGGATTTTTTTTGTGCCTTAATGAAATTGTCATTTAAAAACTGCATTTTGTATTTCCTTGAGTTGTCACTGAGTGACATTAAAATTGGTTTGATGATTTGAAACCTTTGTGTGTGATAGATATGCAAAAAAAAAAAAAAACAGAAATCAGGAAGGGGGCAAATACTTTTTCATGGCACTGTACGTGAATTCGTGAGATCTCGTTAGTCAGCGAGATCTCATTCTCGCAATTCCAGCTGTCCGGCGGAGCCGCAGTAAGCACATCTGGTGTGTACTGACGGATGACTGACGACGGATGTCGGCGTCATTCTGCATCCAGTGGAAATTAGGGGTTAGTGGTTGTTTGTTATTCTGGATTCATTTCTGTCTTTTCTGTGAATTCCAGTGTTCTGGATCAAATTTGGGTCTAAAAAGGTGAATTCAGTGTTTTACCAGATATTGGTGTGTATCTGTCTTCTATCTTATGCAGGTATGTGTGCTGACAGGGCCACTGAGGTGACCAGGGTGAGATCACCTGGTGGACAGGTGGACAGTGGCAATAAAGGTCAGCTGAAATGAAGGAGGGGCAAAAACAAACACCACTGGAGGCCAATGTGACAGGAACTAACACACACAGTCACACAATCAGTCCCAGCAGTTTGGCGTGACCCCTGCATCTCTGGTTTCCCATCAGCCCTTGACAGCACCACCCTCACACACAACGGGAACAAGGCTCGCTTTGTCTAAAAGCCAAACTATGTGTCTTAATTCAATAAGGCCAACTGGAGAGGGGGAAGATTTGAGAAACTCTCATTGACTCCAAGTCAGTCTCCTCACGTGACTCTTGTTTTTGGTCAGGAGTTGTGTCACACAGGAGGGACTCAAGTATGTTATAGTATAAATATACTGTAGGTTACCTGAGAAAATATGTTTTCTGACTGTTCCCTACATTTTGTTATAGAGATTATACATTTTTGACTATTACTTTGACTTTTTAGTTATGCCAAACACAAAGAAAGATACCGTTGGAAAGCTTATTTGCAGTTAATTTACCAAATTCCAGTAACATGAAGAGAACAAGAATTGTGGGGAAAATTTTCTTTGCTGTTTGATGCTGTTCTATATAAACATCATTGTCTAGCATAGAATAGAACAAGGTTTCCTAATACAATTTTGGGGAAATGCGTTACTTTTCTCCACATTTATCAAAATTATGCCTTTCACATTTGGGTTGGGCTCTGCAGAAAACCTTATAAATTATTAGCAGATACATGCACAGTTTTTGTATAGTGCTATTCACTCAGCTGACCACTCAAATCTCTTTCACATTATATATCATATTTTTTATTACCCATTTTGCTCATGGACACCATGGTACATGGACTATTGGAGGCAGGAATCCAACCACCAACCTTCCCATTGGTGTCCGACCTGCTTTATTTTTACCAACAAAACTTTCTGGTATTGAAAAGAAAAAAAAATGTCATGTGTCATATATTTCCTGGGAATGTTGTCTCCTAACATGTAATTCTGGTGGAGAATATGAAATTCTGCTCATTTTATGATCAAAAACAGTCAGATTTTGTCTAAAAACAAAGGACAAGTCTTCAGTGTCAAATGGGAGCTGTGGCCAATACCTCTGTCTGCGCAGAGGTTGTCATGGAGAGCATGAAAAATGTATTAAAGCATGGATAAAAACAAGTCACAAGGGGAAAGGTGTTATGGATGTAAATTAGCACAGAGCAATAGTTTGCTCAGTGGGATATCTGGAGAACATGACAGGTTGATGGCTGACCGGGGCAAAGAAGACTCCAGCTTATTACAGTATCTATTAGATTAATCTCAGTCAGGGGCCAAACACTGATGTCACTGTTGACTTTTATACAGTGGGGCCAAACATCCATCAAGCTGACACACTTGAACACTGAGTTACAACACACATGCTTTTTCACTGCAATCCATGCATCCTTTAGGCGCTCATCATTTCAGCACACATGTTCACCACCACCCACTCCCTCTCCATCATCATATCTCCCCCTGATAAGAGCAGAAATCCTCCCACTGGATTTCTCCACTGCAATTAACTGACTTCAGGGGTCATCTGGCCTGCATACAGTGCAAGTGTAACACGATGATCAGGGCTGGGAGGAATGCCATCTTCTCCTGCGCATAAAAAGGAAAACTAAAATCCAGTCAGCCTTTTGAGTTTCAAGTTCAGTGGTCTTTGACTGGTCTTTTGTTTTCACACTGGCAAAGTGATTTTAGGATTTAGATAAGCCCACTGTTTGAAGTGATAAGCAGGTCTGATACAACTGTCCTGGAATCTGTTTTCTGGACTGTGACCATTCATTCATTCATCCTACGGTAAACTCCTGTATTCAGGGTCTCTGAGGGTCTGGATCTGATCCAGCCTCACTGGGTGAAGGTGGTTCACCATGGACAGATCAGCAGACCATCAGAGCACCAATACATAGAGACAGAAACCATTCACACTTAGAACCAGTTTAGAGTCACCAGTTAGGCTAACCTGAGCTGCCCATCTTTGGACTGAGGGAGGAAGCTGGAGAACCAAGAGAGAACCAGAGAGAACTAGAGAAAACCAAGAGAGAACCAAAGAGAACCGAGAGAACTAGAGAAATCCAAGAGACAACCAAAGAGAACCGAGAGAACCAAGAGAAAACCAAGAGAGAACCAAGAGAACCTAGAGAAAACCAAGAGAGAACCAAAGAGAACCTAGAGAAAACCAAGAGAAAACCAAGAGAGAACCAAGAGAACTAGAGAAAACCAAGAGAGAACCAAAGAGAACCGAGAGAACTAGAGAAAACCAAGAGAGAACCAAGAGAAAACCAAGAGAGAACCAAGAGAACCAAGAGAAAACCAAGAGAGAACCAAGAGAACCTAGAGAAAACCAAGAGAAAACCAAGAGAGAACCAGAGAACCATTGTGTCTCAGGCTGCTGGAGCAGAGCTGGACCAGACACGTGCCAGAGCACATAAGACATGAGCCCACAGATTAGTCTGGTTCCCAGGCAGGCTGAACTCAAGCATCAATATACAAAATTAATTACTTAATTAAATGATTGTTTTCCATGATGGTGAACATACTGGATCATTTAAAGAGAAAAAAAAAAACATTTTCTGAGGAGATGGTGGAGACCGAAATGGAGCTAAAAGCATGCTTATATCCATCAGTTGGACAGAGACGTGATTCTAAATTAATGCTACTGTTGCTCTTGAATAATTACTAATAATAATTTAATAACTAATAATAATTAAATTATCAGGAGGGAGCATATCCACTGTTCTCTGAACTAAACAATAAAAACATGATGTCAGTCAGTGTCTTCCAAAATTTTTTTTTTTCTGCTATCAAGTCTGGATAAAATTTGATTAAAAACTAAAAATACATAGTAACGAGTCGAGATAAAATGAAACCAATCAATCATTCTAACCCAACCTCTTGCCAAATAGAACAATAAAACACAATGTTTGCCTCTACTTGTCCAAGACAACAGTCATAATTGGCATACGTAGATCTCAGTGATACTATTGACATATTTTGTGTCACAAATGTTTGCCCATTGGCATGTTTTTTATTTTTATTTTTATTTTTTTTTCTGAAACATTGATTAAAATAGCAACCAGTTCCTCTGTGATTAAAAAATAATACAGACGTTCTTGTTTTAAAATTGAAAGTCAATTTTGGGTAAAGTTATTTTTAAAATTCACTCATTATTTTAATTTTATAATTGAAAATTACTACTTATTATTATGATGATTATTACTATTATTATTATTATTATTGTCATTATTATAATTTTAGCCATAGGTGCCACCAAAGAGAACGAAACAGATTCTGAACACAGTGCTTGTTACTTTAACATGCAGTGGGACAGTAAAAACTGTAAGCTCTGTAACATAGAGAAATGCATAATTCATACCTTCCAAGCTAAACAACATGCCATAAAGTAAAATAGTTAGCAATATATTCACAAGTGAGCACCACTCTCACACACATAGGCACATTCCCTCGAGGATGAGCTCAGTTACAGGAACATTATGGTGATTATCCTTTAGGGATACTTTTGAACAGCCTCTGCCAGACTGTGGTTCTCTCAGAACGGGAGGAACTGAAAGGTGAGCCGGGACATTATTCTTTCTCTCCACACTGTTCCCTCCCTCAGTCTCAGATTCCTCACTGGAAAAGTGCAGTCCTGAAGAAAAAAAAATGAAGGAAAAAAAAACCAACAGCCCTGGGTACCTCCTCCTCCTCCTCCACCCGTGGTGGCAGATGGAATATTGAACTCAGACTGGAACCTGCCCCTGGGGATGGGGATGGGGGAGCCACAGCTTATGGTAATGGGCTGTTATTAGGAAAGCAAGCTTCTTTTCTCTTTCATTGTTTCTTTCCTTCTCTCCAGTATGACTCCAGTGACTGAAGCTGGTTAAGACCACACTCAGAATGCCTCATGACAGATCAAACTCTTGCTCCAGGAGGTGCAGGAGATTTACAGTATGCTTTTTCCTCCAGATTCCAACGAGCATATCATTAAAATTATAAACAATTAATTACAAAAAGGTCATGCACCTTTAAGACAAGCTATTGGCAATAACCAAGCTGAGGATTTAACTGTTTCTGAGAAATCTGAGTGTACATGTGCGGCAAGAGAATCGAATTATTGAGTGAGGTACGTTCGCCTCCGAGACACTAGGCTTTTAAAACTTTGATATTAGCCAGACTAAGGTAATAAGCCAAATTTCTCTAAGTGCATATAAACATATAATAATAATGAATTTATTAATACATACCATATTACTTCTTGAATATGATTAAATAAACTAAAACTAAAAAATATTTTATGATGTGGATGCATCTTGAAAGACTGAAATCGCACCATTGTTGATAAAAGATATTATTTGTGATCATACAATAAACCATAAGATGCGTGCCACAGGCTATAACACCCGTTAATGTGCAAGTCTTAAAGTGAGATTTACCTGAGTGCACTTGAAGCCACCTTGACTATATGTCGTATACGTGGTGTATAGACAGTGTGTCACAAGCATCTCTCTATTCTTTTATACTCCAAATATACCTGTACTACCTATGTACCTGCACTGTATATTAAACTTGTTTAATATAAACGACATTATTTTGATTCATAGTGTTGATGAACAAAATATTTCCTCATAGTAATAGTTGATAAAGTGATAAATTCATAATCCAGGTAGGGAATTTGGTATTTCCGATGGTGTTTGAATGCATCATTGTATCCATGCAGGCAGTTTGGAGGAGAGAGAGAGAGAGAGGTAGAGAGACACTGGAGGCGAGGAGAAGAGGAGGAGAGTGTGGAAAAGAAGGAGGAGGAGGAGAGAGATTGGGAGTTAGAAAAAGTTAGAAAGCAGCAGAGACTCGTTTTAGTGGCTCGGCTCAGAGAAGGAAGACGTGGAGGCTGAAAGGGAAGGCTCAAAGCGTCGCTGTGTGGATTTACTGCTGCCGGGGAGCCGCTGGGCACTGGCCTCCTCCTGAGAGCTGCCGTTGGGTGAAGTAGATGAGTTTGACTTCACGATGAGGAGCGACCCTGTTCTGTTCACTTCCAACAGGGGTGAGTCTCTACAACCACAAAGCACTCTGCCGCCTTCTGTTGCAGCTTATAATGACTTTACTACACAGCATTATACTCTTAATATCCGTTACAAACCTACGTCATCTTTCATGAGCGGCTAGCATACAGCTCACCTTAGCTTGCGTGGCTAGCGGTCCATAACGGTGCTGGTTAGCTATCCCTGTGGTCACTTCAAGGCCTGCTGCTTCTGTGGTATTTTAGAGCACATTTACGTGTTTTTCCATGTCCATGCAAATGGAAGAAAAGCAAGCATATATTATCAATTCAATTCATTTTTTCCACTTTGTTGTTGTTGTTTTTTTTTTTACATGTATTTGCACACAGATTTGAAATGCACACACACACAGTTTACAACAGGATTTATAATCTTGCTGTTGGTTGTTTGATGCTTTGCTAAAAGGCACCTCAGCAGTGCTTTCCTTTGTTATACTTTATATTGTAATGATATTAGTTTTCTGTTTTTATATTGCTTTTTAATATGTAGTTTTGCTCCAATGTTATGCTGAAAAATTATGTTGCTGCAACATAATTTGGGGATCAATAAAGTAATTCTGTTCTATGGCACCTCCCAGCTACCAGTCCACACTATGTACTTGGTCTTAGTCCATGTTAACCTTGAACCGGGGACCCTATGGTTCCCAACCCAAGTCCCTGAAGACTGCCAAAAGTAACAATTTCACTACAAACCTTCATCGTAAAATTGTTGCGTTTTTTTGACGATATAATTGGACTAGTAATGAGTTGTTGAGTCTGTAAACTATCCCATTAGGTTGATGTAGTCTGGAGCACATCAGGAGATGATTTTTGTCTGGCATCACTAGCATCAACAACAATGTGTCATTTTCTTGATTAACAATCTGAACCAGTGGTGTATTTCATAAGAAAGTAATATAATATTTCTGATCAGATTGAAAAGTTATGGCTGGTTTCACAGCATCTTTATGGTGGAGGTCGGTTGTTGTGTCTACGTTGTATGAACTTCACACCAAACTCCATTCAAACGTCTGCTAATTTATTGAGGCCATTATTGGCAAGTGTTGAGCATGGCTCAGGAGTTAAGCCCATGACCTTCCCTGCAGCATTGACACCGATTAAACAGAAGTATTTGTGCTGGTTTTATGCTGCTTATTGTTGTCACCCACCACAGTGGATGTGTGTGTGTGGGATGACCATGGATTAACAGGAGAGCTTTGTGAACTTTTAAGCCACAAGTGTTGATGCTTTGTTAGAGGGTAGAGGCAGACTTCATCTTGGAATATTACTAAAAAACAGAAAAAATAAATAATAAAATAATAAATAGCTGCAGGTCATGAAGCAGAGCTCCATTTAACAAAAAAAAAAAAACTAACAATGCAGTCGTAACTAACGATTGAACATGCTAATAAAATTAGATTAACCATCTTTTCTGAATTTGTCCAAGCTTCTCCTGTAATTCAGCAAACAAATAATCCACCAAAGAGCATCTTCTAAGTATTAATTTGTAATGTAAAAAAAGTTTTCCCACCCCTGCTTTAAAAGTTGGTACTAATATTAGTTTGACATATTATCTTTTTTATAATTCAGCTTTCTGCCCATTTATGTACGCCTGGTTTTCATTACCTTGTTGTTGCTAGACAACAGATCCAGATACATCAACATCACATAATATGTTACATTCTTTACTGACACATAATATAAGGGATCAGTAGGGGGGCTTAAAATGATGCTAATAATGCTAGTAAAGATATGATGCAAACTGTGTCTTTGTACTGTTCCCAACAGCAGGAGAATAACAGTCTCGCTCAGTCTTTTAGGTTTTAGATCTGATTTTTAGAAGCTAATGGCATCAAATCATAGTCCATCCACCTCAACATGCCTATAAAAAGCTTTGCTGTAGTTTATTTTCTGACACATTTCCCAGCTCAGCTGAAGCTGCCAGTGCTCAGTCACATATTACAAAGTCCAGGTCAGCGTTGAGGTAACTCCACACCACAGCCAGAGGTTTCCTAACATGATCCTGGAATGACAACACAAATGCTCCATATCTGTAATTTCTGCAGCTCATAGCAGTGAATGGAGTCCTACAATAACAGGACCTCCACTAGCAGCTGCAGGGTATCAGGTAGCCCAGCAGCGCTTCTCCGCCTGGCATTTGGTGAGGTTCTGACAGACATCCATTGTGTAGAGGGGCTGTAATCACATCTCAGCGCCACACAAGAATGTAGCCGATCATGTGTTGTTTTTGGATTTGGAGCAAGGCTTTAACAAATGTGAGTTTATGACAACCGATGTACAGGAATGTAATAAGATGGTAAACCCAGCTTGTCGACCCAATTTACCAACATATTTTCTCTGAGGTACATTTTTGGGAACCAGGAAAAAAACTTTTAGGAGGAAATCCATCAGTTATGCTTCACTCTTTTGTTGGTTTATGATGGTTGAAGTTTTTATGCAGCCTTGTACATGGAGGTGTAAAAGTACACAGGTCACAGGTCATTTCATGCCTCCGTTTTAGAGCCTCTGTTCAGTGTGGATTCATTACAGAGTGTAAAACCGTATATATTTCATTTATTCTGAACAGCTCATAGTGCAAATGCAGACAGAGTTCTCCTGCCGGGGGACTGAAATAGCTTTTTGCACACTGGCAACCTGAGTAAACTATTCACCCCCAAAAAATAAGAAGTGGATTACACGTCACATCTAGCTGATGCTGTTGAATGTGCATTAGCCATTGACTTGCACTGTAATCAGCTTGTTATGCTAGATGCTGCTAACATTGAATGGCTAAAAGTTATGGGTTAACTTCAGCATTTCCATAAAAATGTCCATAAATATCTTGTGTACGCATTAATTTATGCTATTATTTTCAGGCTACATTTAAATCCAGGGGGATACTACTCATTATGGATGCACCAGTAAGAAAATTTTGGCGATACTGATATTAATATTGCCAATATGGCCTATAACCAATATTTACCGATACTGATATATGTTAAAAAAAATCATGCAAACTTAATTTTTGGTGTGTTCCTTTATTTCGTTGCAAAATTCCATAAAGTTTCAAAGTCAGAAACTTTCCACCAGAATTTATGGCATTTAACAGGAATTTATAGAAATAAACAGGTATAAATTTGTAAGGAGGAACTTAAATATAGGTGAGGAAAATATATTGTAAAATAATTTTGGCTAAATCAACCAGATCTAATTCAAGTACACTTGAATATCTGTGCTATACCTTGATCACATGCACATAGCAGCACTTCCTGTATTTGTTTTTGTATCTTTCGTTTGTGTCGTTTGTTTAAATTTCCAGATAATGATCCCTTGTTTTAATATATGAAAAATTCCCCAGCTTAAATTCCCATGGAAAGTTTCTGGAAATTTATGTGGTTACCAGGAATTTTCCGTCCCTTTACAACCCTAATCTTCCAGTGTGTGATCAGAGGATGTTTGGTAAGGTAGCTAGTGCCTAGTCGCACCACAAAGACTGAAGGTTGTGGTTGGTTCCCCAGATCAGGGCTGTACAGTGCGAGCATTTTACTGACATATGCGCCTAAAATAGATTGTGCTAGGAGAAAAAATAAAACCGGCAGTTTGCTCTTTGCTATAGCATCGGCTGAGCTAGGCTAGGCTACACCCAGAGGTCTGTGGTTAACAGGCACTGCGGTGTCCGTGTTTGTTTGCCTATTTTCGTGTAGTTTGTTTTCTGGCAATATGGCGTGTTGTGCGCAGCACGGTGGTGTAGTGGTTAGCACTGTCACGTCATAGCAAGAAGGTACCCGATTCCCAATGTGGAGTTTGTATGTTCTCCCCATGTTTGCGTGGGTTCTCTCTGGGTACTCCAGCTTCCTCCCATCATCCAAACATAAGAGCTACCAAAAGCTGGGATATGCTCCAGCTCCCCCCCGACCCTATGTGAGGATAAGCGGTCGAAAATGGATGGATGGATGGATGGTGCGTTGTGCTGTTGATTGTACTAATCTACTGTCAAAGATCCTGTGTTGCATTTTTTTGCGGTGTGTAAATTTCTAGAATTATTTTACCCACAGACTGTATAAAATACAGTTTACCTGGATGCTGTCACTTATTGGTATGTGTCGGCATATTTTGCCGCTGGCTTATAATGACTTTATTGCCGACTCATGGTCCCTGCTGATGCAGACAAATGACCAGAATGTTGAGTCTGTTTAGTACGGGAATACAACCTTATTCCCTATCATTGTTCTGTTTAAAAAGTCAGACATTGCATGGACAGAGACGCTCCATCAGAAATTGGCTGCTATGCTGGATAACGTTAGTGGAGGGAGGCAGTGTTGAAACACAGTAAATGTTAAATGATCATTTCACAGTAAAATAGTACAAATGAATTTCCCCCACACAACTCCACCAAACCCTGCAGCTCCACCTAAAAACTCTCAATTTGAAATGCCCGTTCAAATGCCAGTGATAGGAGCACAAAATGGACTCCCCCAAACCAATGGGTGACGTCACGGGTGCTACGTCCATTCTTTTTACAGTCTATGATGGTACCACTGCAATGGACAAATTCTCAGCTCCACTTAAAGCTGGTGGCCCTTAGAAGACTACTTCATGCACTGGTCCCTGACTTGCTTTTGTACTGAGATGCTGGTGGAAACACAGCAAGCTCTTTCACTGCATCCACCAACCAAAACTCTCAAGTGTTTAAGTGTTTATTGCCATTTATTATTGCAGCTTTCCTCACGGAAATCCTCAGGTGATGAACAATTATTTTGGGTGTGTGTGTTGTGGGCAGAATGGGTACAGGGCGTCAGCGTTCTGGACCACTTGACCCATTTGGTTCTGCTTTAGAGTCGGGGGCGCTTTCCCTTTCTGCTTCAGAGATGATTGAAATTTAAAAGCTTTCACGTGCAGGCCCCTCCTTTTTGGTGGTAGTGGAAGACGAATCCCAGAAGTAGAGAGGACAGATGAGCAGAGATGAGTTCGTAAGCTCTCCCCCTATCCCTCCAAAGCCGCTCTGTCAGTAAGTTGGCTTGCGGGAACAGAGACTTTAATTTTCGGGCCGACTAATCATAGCCTTGTCGGCCTTCCCCTCTGTGTCAATATTCATCTGGAAGAACTCAGGGAGAAGGAGGGGCACAAAACCATCATGGATGCCAAACTGTGTCATACAGCTTAAATGCAACTGACAGCAGGCCTGCTTGATTTAACCACCAAAGCATTTACCTTTGGACTGCTGCCTTGAAAAATGTAAAAGCAACAGTTGGAATATGTCATTTAGTGTTGATGATTAGCTTGGTAGTTTGGATCCATTAGAGAGGATCACTTGTGCTAAGCCTCTCCAGGCATCTTTAATAGGCCTATTGTTGTACTGGGATGAGCCTGTTAGCTTCTTAGACTGCCTGGCTGTCTTGGACAAAGCTTTGAGGATTACATGACCAAAGCTGCATTAGTGGCGCACCATGATGGGGCGTAGCTAATTGGGGGTGGGGGGGGTTAACCCAGCGAGAGGTCTTTTAAATTAAGCACAGCAAAAACAAAGGACAGGCTGTTTGTTAATTTATGCGCTGTTTGGATCTGGTTGATTTAACCACACAGACTTCCATTCACACTGTGGGGGGGCTTTGCAACCTTTACTATCAAAAGAGCTATTCTGCCCTCTGACACCAAGTAGCCTAACACAGCTGCTTAAGTTTTACATACAGTTATACTGAATATATGAAAGCTTTGTTGTGTTTATGGAATTAAAGAAGAGCAATAAAGAAGACTGATATAATTCACTTTGCGTTTTTATCTGTGATAACAAACGACACTGAAGATATGTAGTGTCCATGTCAAATGATTAGGGCTGCAGCTGTCAAATATTTTAGTAATCGAGTATTCTACTGAATATTCCAGTGATAAATCAAGTATTCGGATAAAACATACTTTTGCTTAGGTAAAGCGCAATTATAAATGTATAAGAGAAAATAAGATATTTCTCTTAATAATGAACAACCAACTGGTTTCCTTTTTTAGAAAATTCACAAAGTGAGCGGGACTGGGGTCAGACAGACAGTGTTAGCTCAAAGTTCAGTTCACACATATGAAAATGAACTAGTTCATGTTCATAGTTCACTTTAAAAAAAAAAAAAAAAAAAAAACTAAGTTCACAGTCTTAAAAATGAACTAGTTCAGTTTTTTAAATAAATCAGACAATATGTCACTCAATAGAAGCTCTGCTTAACCATTCATCAGCTGTAAATCACTGCCACTCCAAAACTAGTCAAATTATCGTATCAATAAAGAATCGCAGGCAGCACCGTATAGCTCGGCAGCACCGGGCTGGCTCGGTGCCAGCACCGTATAGCTCAGTGGCACCGGCTGGCTCCATGACACTTTATTATTTTATTTTCCCTTTATTTTGCTCGGTAAGTCAGCCGAGAACTGACTGTCATTTACAATGACGACCCGGACACCAGGCTCCAGACACCGGGCTGGCACTGGGCTGGCACTGGACTGTCTCTGTGGCGTAGGTTCATAAAACTCCACCAAGTGCTCTGCAACACTGGCTTCAGCATCAGCCGTACTGGACAGTCACAGTGACCGTCACATAAACAGTGTCGTAAAACCTGAAAACAACTTTTTATCATGAGCGTTTTCAAGTGAACGTGAACGGTTTGTGCCGTTCAAATTCAAATTCAAAAACTTTTATTGTCCATGAGGGGCAATTGAAGGCACATAGAGCAGCAGATACATGATATAACAACAATACTAGACAGAAACAGTGTGCAGAAATGCAGAGTGCAAATGGAGTAAACAGGTATTAACTGCCAGATAATTTCACAGTAATGTATGTATGTACAGTATAAGCAATATTAAAAAAAAAAAATAAAGTTAGTAAGTATTTTTTCAGTCGCACATTACACACAAGTTATGAAACAAGTACATGCAGTAGAGGAGAGGTGTCAGAGTGAGGGGGCTGCCCCTTATCCAGGCGCCCCGAGCAGTTGGGGGTTCGGTGCCTTGCCCAAGGGCACCTCGGCAGTGCCCAGGAGGAGGAACTGGCAACTCTCCAGCTACCAGTCCACTCTCCACATTTGGTCCGAACTGGACTTGAACTGAACTTGAACTGGCTACCCTCCAATTCCCAGCCCAGACTCAGGAGGTATTTAGGAGGTTGACCACTTTAGGAACGAAGGTGTCTTTCCTCCTCTGTGTCCTGCAGCCAGGACAGCAGAGTTGGCGTCAAGAGGGAAGCCACTTAAAGGCGGGATATAGGGCGTGCGAGGGGTCCTATGATCCTATTGGCCAGGCGGAATGTTTGTTGTTTGTAAATGGTGGGGAGGGGTCTAACTGGAAGACCGATGATGTTTGAGCAGACTTTAGTTATGCTCTCCAGGCGGTTCCTGGTGTGGAGGCTGATGGAGTGGAACCAGCAGGTGGCAGAGAAAGTGCAGATGCTTTTGATAAAACAGTAGTAAAAGGTGAGCATGATGTTCTTACTGACCTCAAAGGAGTTGAGTTTCCTTAGGTGGTACTGCCACTGGTGACATTTCCTAAGGATTTCCTCGGTGTTAGAAGAGAATTTGAGCAGGTTGTCAAAGATGGTGCCCAAATATTTGTACTGTAATATTTGTTGCTCACATTCTACTCTAGACATGAGCTGTCGCACCACTCTACGAACTCCTGTAGAGCTGATGGATAGATCTGTGAGGGTCCTGAGAGCAGAGACAGTAGAACTGTGTCGTCAGCATACTTCACCAAGTGACACTGTGGCTGGGTCGATCTGCAGTCATCGGTGTAAAGGATGAAGAGCAGGGGTGAGAGCACACAGCCTTGAGGGGAGCCTGTCGAGGTATATCGGAGGTAGGAGAGTATGTTGTTGACCCGGACTCTCTGAGATCTGTTGGTTAGGAAGTCCAGTATCCACCGGGTGAGTTGGCTGTTTAGGTGGAAGTGGGAGGTGAGTTTGTTGGCCAAGATGTGAGACTGCAATGTGTTGAATGCAGAGGAGAAGTATGCAAACAGGAGCCTGGCTGATGTATTTGACTGCTCTAGGTGTTTGTGAATAGTGTCAATGATGCGTCGTACACGCCCCTGCCGGCACGGTACGCATACTGAAGCGGGTCCATCAGGGAGTTTGACGACCCTCTCCATGGCCTTCATCACCAAGGAGGTGAGGGCTCCAGGCCTGAGGTCATTCAGAGTGCTTATGGAGGTTTTCTTTGGGATGGGAATGACAGCGGAGTGTTTCCATAGTGCCAGTGTCCACAGTGGCCACTGATGTTGTCTGGGTCAGAAGAGCTATTCTCCCTAGTCCTCCTGAGGGCTCTCACCATTTCCTTTGTTTTGAAGGTGAGTGTGGTGTCCCTGAGTTCCAGTGCTGATAATCTCTCTGCTATTTGGGTGGAGTTGTCTGTCTCGAGCTGAGTATAGAAGGTGTTTAGGTCATCAGGGAGCGACGTGGAACTGCTGCCTGCAACCTGGATGGTCTTGTGTCTCAGCGGCCATGGTTTTGAGACCCTGCCAAGCTGAATGGAGGTTCTCCTGGGTGAATTTTTCCTCCACCTTCTTCTTGTATTTCTGCTTGCCCGTTTTTATGACTCGCTTTACCTCCCTGTTGATCTCCTTCTTTTCAAGCTCTGAGCCAGTGAAGAAAATCATTTTCTTCCTGTTGAGGATCTCTTGTTCTCTAGTAATCCAAGGGCTATTGTTGGGGAAGTCCGGCTCTCCGGCTCATGAGTTCAACTGTGATGTCTCCTGTCTCCCTTTACGCTAGCAGTTAGCGACACAGCTCGCTACTATCACTGCTGAACTGTTATTCGGGGCGGAGGAAATTGCCTCGAGCATTATTTGTACTTGAGTTACTCGAGTAATCGTTTCAGCCCTAAATGACAGATTATTTTTTTTTATATAATTTTGTAAGATAATTATACAGCAAAATAAATAAATAAATAGAATTAGAATTTAAATATTTCCACCTAATCTTTTTCAAAACCAGGAAGAGCCACTGCAGATATACTATATATATATATATATATATATATATATACATATGTGTGTGTGTATATATAAATATATATATATATATATATATATATATATATATATATATATGTATGTATACGTGTATACATATATGTATGTATACATACACGTATATACATACATATATATATATATATATATATATATATATATATATATATATGTATGTATACGTGTATACATACACGTATACATACATATATATATATATATATATATATATATATATATATATACAGTGCTTAACAAGCACACACACACAGATGTGTGTGTGTGCAGATATATATGCACACATTGATATTGTGATGACGGTGAATATCTGGGTTGGGCTGGGAAATATGAATGACTCCATCTTGTATGATGTTCATTTCTCACAACCAGACAGCTATCATTCCTTGTCCAATCAAGGGAACCACATGTCCTCTATTCCCACCAGAAGACTGCAACTTCACTTCACTTCCCTTCCTCCTCGTCACTCAATCTCCCTTTCCTGGCCCTGTGGTATTTAGCAGAGTGCTCTCTAATTATGTCTTAAAGGAGATAGCAAAGGGAGCATCACCCTCTTCTCTGTCTTTAGCCTTCTGTCTCACCCTGTTTCCTCCTTTCCTCTCTGTCAGCATTGCTCTCTCCCTCCATCTTGAACCCTTTCTTCTCTCCCCCTTTCTGTCTTCAGATCAAGGTTCTGCAGATGTTGATGCGTTTGCGGTCGGGGAAACATCTGCTCGTACGGTAAACCACCTGTACTGTTCAATAGCAGTCAGCAGTGCTTTGTGATGTTCGCTTGGCATGTCCAGTGGGAAGGAGAAAACTCACAAACCTCATAATTACAGACCTGAGAAACGAGACGACAGCTTGTCTTTCATCATAAACTAATGCCACATCGGCCGTCCTCTCATGTCCACAACTCTCCCCCCGAGTCAAGCCTTTGCAAACGCTTTTATGGAACATTTATGAACACTCATTGCATGACTTTCACAGTTTTTCTCCAGCATTGCACATCCGATTTATCAGTATCTATTAGGGGTGGGAAAAAGTATTGATGTGGCAATATGTTGCAGTACTTTTTCCTCTGATATAATATCCATTTTTTAATTTCTTTATATCCATTTTTTTTAAAAAATGTCAGGGAGTTAAAAAAGAAAAGTGTGGCGAGTGTCCTCTTTTAGAAAATCAAAATATGGTCACCCTAGCATACTTGAGCACATGCTTTTACTTCAGATGGGAAAACAAATTGCTCCACAAGCCAAATCACATTAGTGGCACCTTTTTTTTTTTTTTTTACTAGCTCCTCCTTCTCTGCTGTCTTTGTAATTGCAGCTGGCAGGTGCGATGACGTCATCAACGGTAGGATGGTACTGCACAAATCTCAAATCTGCAATTTTCTACCGTCTACCGCAAACACCATGTATACCACACAGCCCTAATAAGTATACAGAGTAACTAAACGCTGATGAATGGATGTCTGCTGGACTTAGAGCTGTGTGATATGGTCAAAATTCTATATCCCGATATAGCCAATTTTATCCCGATAACCATCTCTCTCTCTCTCTCTCTCTCTCTCTCTCCCTCTCCCTTTTTTCTGATGTAATGTTACTGGTGACATTATTTTTGCTTCCTTTTGCTCTCTCCTCCATCTCCTCTGTGGTGTAATCAGTGTTATATCCCCAATATGCTTTTATTCTGAAGGTCTACTTTGAGAGCGACTGGAAGTCCGGCTGTGTTTGCGCTGTACTGTTACTATGCAGTTGGCCGGTAATAAAGATGTGTTTTGAGCAATAATAACTTGCTGATATTCATTATCTTTGGTGTACTTCATGTCAGAGCACGTTTGTATTTGTCACACTGATGAACCTTAGTGTTCGTCGGTGCTCATATATTTGTCTATTGTCCAAATACATGCTTTGCAGTGATGCCCTGCTGTGTTTTGGTGGCTCACTCGAGGCAGTACTCTTGAATATACCGGACCATAACCAACCTCACTCAACAACAACCACCATCTTACTGTAACTCTCAACCCACAATGCTATTAAGTTTGCCCAAACCCACAGAAAGTGCTCAGTGAAGATTATGGTTGGCTCTGTAGTGTAAAGTAAGCAACTCTTTTTGTGCTTAACAGCAGGTGGTGACGAGATGGACCCATGGACCCCATTAGCAGGCCATAGGAGACAGTAGATGCACAGTGGCATTTTTTCATTATATGCACCACATTGATAAACCACATGTCTGAGACTTGAAGCCAGTCGATGGTGACATAGAAAGTTGTGTCAATGAAATGAGCTTCATAGCATGGCCTCTTGTGAGTGATCATGAGTGACTACAGCTGGTGACTTCTCTGAGGCTATTTAAATAGGGCTCATTGGATACAAACGCCCACAAACGCTACAATGGGAAAGTCAAAGGACAGATCTGAAAAAGTGAATTATTGACTTGAACAAGTCAGGAAAGTCACTTGGAGCCATTTCAAAGCAGTTGCAGGTCCCAAGAACAACACTGCAAACAGTTGTTTGTAAGTATAAAGGGCATGGCACTGTTTTGTCACTGCCACGATCAGGAAGAAAATGCAAGCTATCACCTGCTGCTGAGAGAAAACTGGTCAGGAGGATGAAGAGAGAACCACCAAAAAGCAGATCTGCCAAGAACTAGAAGCTGCTGGAATACAGGTGTCCACAGTCAAGCGTGTTTTGCATCGCCATGGACTGAGAGGCTGCTGTGCAAAAGCGGCACCTTGAGGCTCGACTGAAGTTTGCTGTTGATCATATGGACAAAGATAAGACCTTCTAGGAAAGTTCTGTGGTCAGACGAAACAAAAATCGAGCTGTTTGGTCACAATGTCCAGCAATATGTTTGGAGGAGGAAAGGTGAGGCCTTTAACTCCAAGAACACAATGCTTACCGACAAGCAGGGTGGTGGTAGTATTATGCTGTGGGGCTGTTTTGCTGCCAGTGGAACTGGTGCTTTACAGAGAGTAAATGGGATAATGAAGAAGGATTATTAGAAGGATTACCTTCAACTTCTTCAAGATACCCTAAAATCATCAGCCCGAAGGTTGGGTCTTTGGCGCAGTTGGGTGTTCCAACAGGACAATGACCCCAAACACACATCAAAAGTGGTAATGGAATGGCTAAATCAGGATAGAATTAAGGCTTTAGAATGACCTTCCCAAAGTCCTGACTTAAATCCCATTGAGAACATGTGGACAATGATGAAGAAACAACTCCATGTCAGAAAGCCAACAAATTTAACCTAACTGCACCAATTCTGTCAAGAGGAGTGGTCAAAGATTCTACCAGAAGCTTGTGGATGGCTACCAAAAGTGCCTAATTGAAGTGAAAATGGCCAAGGGACAAGTAACCAAATATTAACATTGCTGTATGTATATTTTTGACCCAGCAGATTTGGTCACATTTTCAGTTGACATAATAAAGTCATAAAAGAACCAAACTTCATTAATGTTTTTGAGACAAAGAAGTATCTGTTCCAATCACTCTATCAGAGAAAAATCAGAGTTGTAGAAATAACTGGAAACTCAAGAGAGTCATGACATTATGTTCTTTACAAGTGTGTGTAGACTTTTGACCACAACTGTATCTATCTATCAATGTATTTACCCATTCATCTACCATCTGTCTACCTCCATCATCATATATCCATTCATCCATCCATCATCCATCTATCTGTCTATCTATTAATCATCCATCACTCATCTATCTGTCCGTTTCCGTGGCGGTCAACAGCCGGTGCCGCAGATCCATCCCAGGGCCGTGGCGGACTCCGGTGCTGTGGCGGTGCTCTCTGTGATTCTTTATTGGTGCAATAACTTGATTAGTTTTGGAGTGGCAGTGATTTACAGCTGGTGATGTATGGTTAAGAAGAGGTTCTATTAAATAACTTATTTAAAAAATGTCACAAATGAACATGAACTAGTTCATTTTTAAGACTGTAAACTTAGTTCATTTGTTTAGAAGTGAACCATTAGCATGAACTAGTTCATTTTCATATGTGTAAAGTGAACATTAAGCTAGTTCTTTTTAATTATGAACTGGACCAACACTGATGATCAGTGGTTTAACTGGTGACTCACCTGTTCAGACAGGGCACGGAAGGTGGAACTGCTGTTGATCAAATGTGATATAGCCATAATCAGAATCAGCTTTATTGGCCAGCTACGTATGTTTTCACATATGAGGAATTTGACCCCGGTTAACCCCTGATTTCCCCCCGTTGTGGAAGGATGCTGTGGTTCTGTCAGACCCGATACGTTTCCATTCAGATCAATGTGTCAAATTCCACTGAATGCAGAACACCGCCGACATGTCGGAGCACAGCGCATTAATTCAGCACAGAGCAGATTGTGTGGGACAGGAAGTCGTGTACAGACAAAATAAAACTATCTATTTTCAAAGTAAAATGGACACAGGTTCTATTTCACTCTTGCTCTGCTACAACCCACTATACCTCGCAAGTAGGGCTGCAACTACTAACTACTAACTGGATAAAAAAAACATACATACGTATGTGTGTATATATATATATAAATATATATATATACACACACACACGATATAGTATTTTTATCTGATGTCATTGGTAATGTTATTTTCGCTTTCCTCCATCTCCTCTGTGGTGTAATCAGTGCTATATCCCCTATATGCTTTTATTCTGAAGGCTTACTTTGAGAGCGACTGGAAGTCCGGCGCTGTGCTTAGTTTGGCTGGTAATAAAGATGTGTTTTAAGCGCTAATAACTTACTGCAGGAATCATTCACACGCAACGCGGTATCCTTCATGCTGTTTTCTCCTTAACCAGTAAACAAGTCATTGTCATTCCGACACTGTGCTGTGTCGCTTTACATGTGCTTTACACGGCGTATCTAAACCACAACCAGAGAAATGTTATCGTCCATTAGCAACAGAGCTAATAAAGTAGCTACATGTTAAGTAGCTACATGTTAAAATTACGTTACAAACAACAGATGCTTATATTGTAAGGTTAAACACAGGCTCCGCTCCACATGAGTAACACTCTGCTCTTCTTCTGTGTTTAACAGCAATATGCATCTATCCACTCAACTCAGTACCTCCGTGATATGCCGGTGACTGACATATTAATCACGCGACACAACGAATCGATAATGAAATTTGTTGCCAACACTTTTAATAATCGATTTTTATCGATTTTATCGATTCGTTGTTGCAGCCCTACTCACAAGTACACATGCATTCGCCAGATCTCGATAGTCAGTGAGATCTTGATCTCGCAGTTACAGCTGTCCGGGCGACGATGTCCGCATTGGCATTGAGTCATTTTTTTAAATTCTCTTAAAGGTTTCTATCCTCCTCTAATGGCAGTAGACTGAATATTTCTGAGTTTGGGGACAGTACAGGACACTTGAGGACGTCATCTTGGGTTTTAGGAAACAACAGTTAATATTTTCCCCCTTTTCCTGTCATTTTATAAACCAAACAACTAATCGATTAATCAACAGATTAATCAATTGTCCAATTTCACATTGTAACCAGTGCCATCATGTTTTCAGAAATAATTTTGCCCTCATGAGCACCACTGACCCTAGTTTTATTTTGGTGGAGCGTTTTTGAGTGAAACCCTTACCTATCCTAACCGACTAAGAACACATGGTGAGAATGGGTTGTGATTAGCAGATTGTAAAGACATGAAAACTTCTGAGTGTGTGTTTTGAGACACATCCTGACCTGTGAGCTTGTCAAATCCCCAGACTAAACACATCACCAAAGTGTTAAAGATGCTGCCGGTAAGATGAAGCACACACCTGAAACACGTCAGTCACAACAGCTGGATTCTGGGAAGAGCCCTCCTCCCTCTGACCTGGATAAGCATTTCTTTTTTGCACCGCAGGGTCTCAAGTTCTCTCTGTGACCCAAACATGATCCCGTTGCTTTGCAAAAACACACATAAACACACTTCACCCAGGAAAACCCCCTTTGTGTTGAGGTCTGGGAAGTGTGAATACCTCACAGAGAGTGAAGACATGCCTCTGACATGCTGAGCTGTTTCCATTCACTCAAGTATTTAAACAGAATGAGCCAAATGAAATTGCTTAGAAGAATTTTGGGGTGGCAGGCTTTGTGATTGTTTACTAGAAGGTTCATGTGTTTTTTGGGGTGAGGAGACGAGCTGCCGCCAGCCAGTGTGTTCATTGTAAGCTTGGTGGGGGGGCTGTGTATGAAGTCATCAGTAACATTAGAGAGAGAGTGAAGTATGAAGTCATGTTATATCTGAATATTTTCCAGCATCTGCGTGTGCTGATTAAAGGGAAGTTAGCTCCACCTCCAGCCCAGGCTAAATAAAGGTGTGCTGAGCTTTGAGGTGGACCAGTTTTTTTTTTTTTTTTTTTTTTTTTTTAATTTTGGTGATGGTAAGCTTTGTGTGACGTCTAGTGGTCTGGTCTGATGTTCGGCTTAATATCAAATGTGTGTGTAATAAAAAAAAAAAAAAATGTTTTTGGCCGATGTGACTGTCATTTATGTGAAATTGATTGACAGTGTTTTGTAATTCCTGTGAAATGGATTCAGTGCAGTCAATAAAGTTTGAATTTCTTCAGTGACAGATATTGAGATGTATTGTGAGTGAAATTTCTTGCAATATATTGATTATTATACTTATATACTGTATTATTACATTATCGTTATCGTGATAGCATTGCACCAGCCCTACTGTTGTTTATATCATAATTTTTACATGCAGGCTTGGTTAGCTCTGTTGCTACACTGATTTTAACGTTACTCCAGTTGTGGTTTAGATATGTCATGTAAAGCACAACTCAACGTCAGAATGACCGCTGGATAATCCAAAACATGTTCATTGTATGAAGCATAGACATAATGGTATGAAGGTTATTAACTGCAGCAACGCTACTGCTTTGTGGTAACATGTTAACATCACCAGCAAGGACTGGTTTACAGTACTGTTAGCTAGGGAGGAAACAGAGGTAAAGCAACATGGAGGAGAGCACAACAAAAACAGGAAATAATGTTACATCACAAAAAATATTATATAGCGATATATATCATTATCCGGATATAAAGTTAGCTATGTCAAGATATACAATTTTTTCATATCGCACAGCTCTACATCCATTGTCTGCATCCACTATACAGAGCAGACCAGCGTAAGCTAACGTTGGCATTTAACTAAATCAGTATGACTGAAAATAATGTACGCTAATTATGGCTAGTTCCCAACCTGCATTAGCGGTAATGTGAAACCAATGTGTTTAATAATGAGATCAGACATCTTCAAAGAAAATACCTTCCCTCACCTCTCACACTGCCTCTTTTCACGGGATGCTCCATGAAAACTCTTTAAAGTACTTGTGAAAAAATGCATCACTTTAAAAACTTTGCTCAAGAAAATAAAAAGCTGCAGTCATATGTGAAAACCTGAGCTTCATTCATGTCCCACCCCCCTTTTTACAGTGATGTAGAACATATGAGGTGGTGCAAAACGAAACCCAGAATATTAGCTGTGAAAGTTGTAATTTAAACAGTACAGTAGGTTTTTTTCTATAAAGGAAACCAAGTAGTATCAGTGGAATACTTACTAAAATGGCTATAAAAACACTGACTTTTGAAAAGCCAGACTTTTCCTTTAAACTCAATTTTGGCTGCAAGTTAAATAGTAGCTAATTAGACGTGTTTTTTTAATGTTGTCGCTGGTTCACTCCCCTTATACCTGCCTGTCTCCTGTTGGATAATCATATAATGTGAGGAATGTGTATCTGTATGTCATCCTGCTCTCCTGCTGCAGTATGATAATGACTTACGGTTGCACTGGAAACTGATATAATGTCTCTGAGCTTTTTTGGGATGGATCTTGACCATTATGAGCCAGCTACCTGCAGTCCTTGCATGATAGGCAGTGTGAAATATGATCAGATCTGGTATTCGGACATGTTTTAAAGAAGATATAAGAGTTTGTTGCATCATCGCAGATACCAGGCAAAAAGTAGCAAGAACATGCAGTCCCTGACGAACAGATTTATTGGTACGCTGTAATCCCTAAGCTAAGAGTCCAGCATGTGGGTGGAGAGCTAGTTACGTAGTTAGAGCTGCACAATTCTGGATAAAAACAATATCATGAATTGTTTTCTCTGACGTAAGATCAAAGATTTTCTCTCATAAATCTTGACATCTTACAGCACAAGACTGGCTAGATCACTGCAGAAAGCTGATGAGGTAAAGATGGGCATTGATGCTGTTTATTAGGATAATGTCATATCATTTACAACAAGGTTTTTTCATTTTTATACAAATCGTGTGCCGCCCTTAAAGACTGGGAGACAAATTCCAAAATAAAAGCTTAGAATACTTTTACATGGAACAGTTATTCTCCTCTTCTGAGGCCAGGGTTGAAATTATTCTCAAATGACGCACAGCACCATGAGAGTTTACTCCGGAAAGTTTGACAAACTGTCATCTGAGGTGACTGAGTACTGATAGTCATCAGGAGGTTCTGTCTCACCAACCGGCGCCATCATGTTTGGCAGCTTTGGTCTCGCCACCTGGCATTCATTCTCCATCTTTAGGGAGCTACTGTCTCCTTGAATAGTTTAAAAGCTAATGTTTAGTATTGTGTTGCAGGCTGGAGGAGCGATGTTGGATCTCTGAGTTTGAATCTGTATGGTTGAACACATCCAATGTGGCAGAAGCAGGAAGTGTTCATGTTGCTGGAACTTTAGTGTCGTGGATTTGGTTCCTTCAGTGGACACATCTCAGAGCATTTTTACACTATTTAGAAGCTAAAGCTACTATTTATGCTGGTGTGTTTTTTGTTGTTCATTATAATTTTTTCTGTGATGTGCCTGTCTTTGGTTATATTTTTATTCTTACTTTTCCGGGACTTTCAGGAAAAGAATACATTTTAGATATAAAAATGTCTGCCATAGGATATTACCCTCTGTTGTTTACATCATAATTTTAACTTTCTGTGTGGAGTTTGCATGTTCTCCCCGTGTCTGCGTGGGTTCTCTCCGGGTACTCCGGCCTCCTCCCACCATCCAAAAACATGCATAGGGATTAGGTTAATTGGCTAATTTAAATTGACCGTAGTTGAGAATGTGAGTGTGAGTGTTTGTCTGTCTCTATGTGCCTTGCGATGAGGTGGAGACTTGTCCAGTGTTTACCCTGCATTCCGCCCTAAGACAACTGGGATAGGCTCCAGCCCCTCCGCGACTCTATGAAGATAAGCAGTAGAAAATGGATGGGCTACTTGGTTAGCTCTTTTGCTACACTAACATTAATGTTGCTCTGGTTGTGGTTTAGATATGTTGTGTAAAGAACAACTCAACATCAGAATGACCGTTGGATAATCCAAATGTATCATGAGAGTTCAAAACATGTTCATTGTATGATGCATGGACATAATGGTATGAAGGCTACTGTAACTGCAGCAGTGCTGCTGCTTTGTGGTAGCATGTTTACATCACCAGCAAGGACTGGTTTACAGTACTGGTAGCAAGGGAGGAAACAGAGGTAAAGCAGCATGGAAAAGGAGGAGAGCACAATGGAAAGAGAAAATAACATTACATCAAAAAAATACATTGGGATATTGTTATCGGCATACAAAATTGCCATATCAAGATTTTGTCCATATCGCACAGCTCTAGTTTGTTGTATGGCAAATATCCCTATTAAAAATACTATATCTAACAATTTACATGTATTATTTGCTTTGTATTGTGTGAACAGATTAGGGCTTCAGGATGTTTGGAAAACATATGTGATAGTGTACTTGAATACTGCAGTGATGATATAATTTATGATAAACTATCAAATCCTTCAAAACAGTAGCTGCTGTTTATTTTATTTTCTTCCAACATAGACCAGAGACAGTCGTAGTAGTTTATGGAGGAAGTGGAAAAATAAAGAAAAGCATAATTTCTCAGTAGAGTTTTGTTGTTTCCTCATCAGGAGTTCCTCCAGATAAACCCTGATCAATTGATGTCTGTTGCACTGTTTTCATGCTACTTGACTGAACGTTAGCAGATTAGCTTTTTCTCTGTGGTTGTGTTGTAGGTTGCTATGGAGTTTAGTTTTGTTTCCTCTGGATAGTACCAGTGCTGCAACATGTCATCTCTTGTATCCAAAATATTTCAAAATAAGGACTTTATTTTCTTTTTAGTTTTTCTTTGGATTGATCAGTTATATTGACATGCAGAGCATCAATGCCTGACACACTGAATATCATTTATCACAGTTCAAACAGTCTTATGGTAATATGTACTGTATATCATGCACATACAGTATATGATAACACACTGGTGAATTTTAGATGTACAATATTGTGCAGCCCTAGATCATGAGACTTCCTCCATCAGGCTATGGATTACTTTTAATGTGAGCCTGTTAGTTACCTCTGCCAAGGAGGTTATGTTTTCACTGCGGTTTGTTTATTTGTTTGTTGGTTTTTTTGTTTTGCAAAGTAACTCAAAAAGTTGTGGATGAATTTTGACAAAATTTTCAGGGTTGGTCAGAAGTGGCCTAACTTATAATTTATTAATTTTTGGTGGTGATCGGATCCGATTCAAGGCCACCACCAAAAATTAATCAGTTTTAAGTTAGGCCACTTCCAGCCAATCCTGAAAATTTCATCAAAAACCGTCCATAACTTTTTGAGTTACTTTGCAAACCGACAAACCAACAAGCAAACAAACCATCAAAACAACAAACAAACAAGCCCCGGTGAAAACATAACGTCCTTGGTGGCGGGGGTAACTTTAACTAATAAACACAAAAGTTGCTGCCGCCTTGGCGGAAATCTGCACCCTCTGAGTGCTTTTCTAGTGTTAAATATGGACTCTGCTTTCTCCTGTGCAGCAGGCTTGTTTATTGCTGTGACCACCCAGCCCTCGTCTCATGTCATTACTTTTTCGTACGTCAGTGGGCTAATTCGCTCAATCTTCACAAGTCTTTATGCTGCAATGGAAATGCTGACAACAATGAGCTGGAGAAACATTTTAGTCCCAATAAAAGAAGGGAGGAAAATGGGTGATCAAAGACCTCATAAAAATGGTGCACAGAGTTCACTTTGACTTTTAGGTTAAACTCACTTTGTGGAGCTCTACTTCATTTATTTTTGATCAATTTTGACATTATACATTTTGTTAAGAGTGCATATTATCTTGTTTTGGACTCAAAAATCAGTTTTTCTGGGCTTGAGCGACCTTTCTCTGATCATTTTTCAACAATTTTACAGTTGATAGGTTGCTGTTGTATTGAAATAATATTGTCGTCCCTGAATATATGTGGTGTGTGTGTTTGTGCTGCAGCGATGGAGGAGCTGGTGTGTGAGCTTCGTTTGTTCCTGGACCTGTTGGACAGGGAGTATCTGAGCGCTGGAGTCCGAGAGAAGAAGATTCACCTCTCTAACATCCTCCACAGAGTCCTCGCAGATAAAGGTGAGACTACAGCAGAATTACAAAAGACTACACTGGAAAACACTTTGAAGGTACCTGAACTTGGTAGGGCTGCATGCCTCTTGGTAAAATAACATTGAGACAGTTTAGATCACGATTCATCACCTGCTCTCTCTTTTAAGGAACCCATCCACAGCTGATTTTCTACAATACAATGCCTCAGAATAACAGAAGAACCCACAATATTGTTCTCTTTCTTCAAATAAACAAAGCAAGTATATGGACTTATATCAAGCATAATAGACACACTTGTCCTTGAATTAATAAATAAAGCCATTCTGTGATTTGTTCAAAATTTTTTTTGCCATTTGGAGATTTCTGCAAAAATGTAATTGTTCAGTGATTGGATGGTGAACACTTCCGTTCTCCTTATTCTAAATATAACTGCGATAGTGGTCTGTCCTCGTCGGAATGTCTAGTTAGTGGTTGTAAAGTTTCATGAGGCTGTGTTCACTCTAGAGGTCACAACAGCTCATTTTATAGCCTACACAATTCTGAAATGAGAAATATTCAAATACACCTCTTTATATCACCACGATGCTGAAGAGAAGAATTTTAAGGAGCCAAAGTTCAAGCTGCTGTTTTTGTTTTCCCCAAAAAATACTCAACATTATTGTTGCTGCTCCTCGGGTTGCAGGGGTGGAACTACTTTTGGTAAATTTTCAGAAACTTTCCGTGAGAAGTCAAGCTGGAGAATTTCTGAAATAATATAAGTTGGAAACTTTCCATGGAAAATTAACTGCAAATTTAAGCAAATCCAAATATAAACATGAGCATTTGATTTGTCATAAGAGAGACTCTATGCTAAATTAAAATAAATTATAAGAAATATTATATTTATCTCTTTCACACCTATTAAAAACAAAATCCATTATAAAGAAGTGATGGAGGAATGCACACTTGTAGGTGTAGCCTTGCAGTATGATATCAAGGAATAGCATAGATATTCAAGTGTACTTGTTTTAATATAGTATTGGTGGTTTTACTTTACCCAACTATATTTAAGTTCCAGTTCATTCCTGTTTATTGTTCATTTCTGTGGAAAGTTTCTGAAAATTCCCTGAATTTTGCAGCCCTAGCTGCTGCTCCTGCTCCTGTCCTGTCCTGTATGTATAGTTAAGAACTTCCTGTCCTTTCCTAACACTTGCTCCTCCTTCCCAGAGCCCTCCTTCAAGTCAGAGATCCACAGTGGTCTGCCAGCCCCCCCTCAGATGCCCCTCCCTGAGATCCCTCACCCCTGGCTGGTAAGACTGTCCTGATCCCACTCAACCTGGCCACATCTAGCCCTTTGTTATAGGGAACACAATAATCCTTAATGCTCACATCGTCCTCTTGTGCAGTAGCTGTCATTTTGAGGATGTAACCAACCAGTGAACTCAGTGTCACTTAGTTTCCAGTGCCTGTGACATGAAGTTTACTTGTTTTCTAGGCAACACTGACATTCTGATTTGAATAATGTAATCCACTTCACCTGCTGGTCATTTAACAGTCTTGACCTCAAGCCTACTCTTTTATGAGGACTCTTTTTCATTAGTTCACTGTTCACCCTTATGACTAGAGTTGGGTATTGGCAAGGAGTTCATGTATCGCGATACTTGGGTCACTATACAATACATATTGTGATATTGTGATGTGTTACAATATTCAAGATAGATCACTGAGAAATTTAAAATGCAGCTTAAAATACAAGTTGTATATACACTATATTGCCAAAAATATTTGCTCACCCATCCAAATAATCAGAATCAGGTGTTCCAATCACTTCCATGGCCACAGGTGTATAAAATCAAGCACCTAGGCATGCAGACTGCTTTTACAAACATTTGTGAAAGAATGGGTCGCTCTCAGGAGCTCAGTGAAATCCAGCATGGAACTGTGATAGGATCCCACCTGTGCAACAAATCCAGTTGTGAAATTTCCTCACCCCTAAATATTCCACAGTCAACTGTCAGCTGTATTATAAGAACGTGGAAGTGTTTGGGAACGACAGCAAATCAGTATGTTTTTGTTCCAGTGAAAGGAACTCTGAATGCTTCAGCATACCAAGACATTTTGGACAATTCCATGCTCACGACTTTGTGGGAACAGTTTGGAGCTGGCCCCTTCCTCTTCCAACATGACTGTGCACCAGTGCACAAAGCAAGGTCCAAGGTCCATAAAGACATGGATGACAGAGTCTGGTGTGGATGAATTTGACTGGCCTGCACAGAATCCTGACCTCAACCCGATAGACCACCTTTGGGATGAATTAGAGCAGAGGCTGAGAGCCAAGCCTTCTCGTACAACATCAGTGTGTGACCTCACAAATACGCTTCTTGAAGAATGGTCAAAAATTCCCATAAACACACTCCTAAACCTTGTGGACAGCCTTCCCAGAAGAGTTGAAGCTGTTATAGCTGCACAGGGTGGACCGACGTCATATTGAACCCTATGGATTAGGAATGGGATGTCACTTAAGTTCATATGTGAGTCAAGGCAGGTGAGCAAATACTTCTGGCAATATAGTGCATAGTGTACATATATGTGTGTATATACAAATATTAATATATACATACATATATATTAAGGCCGTCGAAGTTACCATGATAATGCAGATTATTACTGTATCTTTTTCATTTAACTTTTTATTTCAACGAGTGGAAGTTGTTCTGGATTTACAATCGGCCCAAAACATGGCCTTTTTTTGGGGGGGAAATTTTATTTAAAAAATCAGTATGATATCAGAAGAAAAAGTATTGCGATATGTTGTCATACCAATATTTTTCCCCACTCCTACTAATGACAGGCTTCCACAATTAGCCACCAACTCCTTTTTTTATTCTGCTTCTACATTAACCAAAGCCCATCTGCTTAAAGGGGAAGTGCCATTTTTTTTTACAAATTGGACCTTATTTCTGGGATAAAATACTGCCATTTACTCCCCCATTTCACTTTGGGGTCATTTGCAGTATTTCTGACGATATTTGGATTTGATGATATCCGTTTAACAGGAGTGAATGGGGTACTGAAATGCAGCCAGTTAATGACACAAACTTGACCATTTCTCAAATAACACACATCTAATAAGATAGGCTATACTATTACTATTCTCATTTGAGTCAAGAGTTGTCCGTAACTTGAGAAAATTCAATCTGTAAGAAACAGACTCTACTTCCTGTGTATCACGGTTTAATAAGGACCCCTAGTGCCTGCCTATGTGGCCTTCACAATGCCTAAAATATTATACTTAGATTTTTTTTTTACTATACTTGTGGACCATAAACTATACTTGTTTAAAGGTTGAGTAATTTTTGAAAGCATTTCAAATTTTGTAACTGCAGTGCATCACGACACCTACTGGGTCAAATTGACCCTGTCTGTTTTGACAGTTTTATGAGGCATAAGCTATAAAACATTACTCAGTAATGCAATGGACCTTTTTAATGGACTGTTTCTATTAAAATATTGATGAAATATCATAGTGTTTTTTGTAAAAGTTGAGTCAGGATACTGTATTAAAAGCATTTCAAATTTTGTAACAGCATGACACAATGACAACTTTTATCCTCCTGGGTCAGGAGGTCAAGCCAATACGAGGGTTAAATATATGATATAAAGTAATTATAAACTATCCATGCAATATTCTCAAACAAAAAGTGCAGTTTAGCATCAGTAGCTGAATAAGGTGGTAATGGGTGGTCCCAGGATAAATTAGCATCTCCAAAGCATCAGGCCTTGGGTCAAAGGTCAAATTAAAACACACCTCTGGGCTCTTTTAGTTCCATGAATGTAGAAGCGATGTGTGAGGAATCTGAGGGTTTTTACAGTCTCTTGTAAAGCAGTAGGAAGGCCAGTCATGGCCTCAGTCTGTTTTCCTTTCTCACACAGTGTCTTGCATCATCAACATCATCGTCATCATCATCATCATCATCATCATCCCAGTCAGAGAGGACTGTAACTCTGCTGTGGCAGCTGAGGAATAACAGGGAGAGTGTGTGTATGTGTTTCTGATGAAAAGCAGGCAACTGTAATGGCTCGCAAAGCCTTCTCACCATAACAATAAGCTACAACACCTTGTTCTACATCCTCTCTCTCCCTCACACACATGCGTGAACACACAAGGCCTGACAGTGCAGTTTGTAATTAGAAGCAGTCCACAGCCTCAGCCTCCTCCAGCGACCCCAGTGTGTGTCTGGAAATCACAGACGACAGTTTCCCAAAAAGCCTAGAGGAGCGAGGAGGAGCAAGGTAGAGGAGTGATGTCCCTGTTTGTAGTCCAACTAAAGAAAGTTGTGTTTCTTTTAAGTGTAAAAGGCACATCTATGGAATGTTCATAGTTGTGTAGATATATAAGCTTCTTTTTTTTATGACTTGCATTTTTTTATTTTATAAAATTCAAATCGGTGCAATCCCTGTAATTACAGAATGTGTTCTATACAAACTTTGAATATTCCCCCCCACCCCCACCCCCACCCACCCATAACAAGGAGGGGTCAACTTAACAATACCGTGGCTAGGTATAACTCAAGCAACTTCGTATCAAGACATAACAAATCATATAAACCCTACAGAGGAGAATAGTAAGATAAATAATAATAATAATAATAATAATAATAATAATAAATAAAATAAAAAAGAGAGAAAGAAAAACAGGTTATATAAATATATATCACCTAATATATCACAATTCCTGACCATCCTGTTATTTTTACATTGGGACAGATATGGTGTCAAGGTACAAGCCCCAGTTCAGAAAGTACTTTTCCATTCTGTCTTGCATCCTATATGACATCCTTTCATATGCAGCTACTTTGCCTAGCTCAGGTTCTCCATGTTTCTTCCAGTTCCCGAGCATAATCTGACATCCGGTCATGATAGCAGTTTGTGTCCAGGATTTTAGTGGTCGAGGAAAACCAGACAGCACTTTACAGTCTCCCAATACATAAAGCTTGGGGCAGAGTACAAAATGTCTTTTTAGAACTCTGACAATATACCCGTGAATTTTCATCCAGTATTGGTTAATCTTAGGACAGGACCACATCACATGTATCATTGTACCTTCTTTCCCACAACATTTCCAACAAGTATCTGAATTTTTTAACTCAAGTCTGAGGAGCCTACTCGGGGTCCAGTAGAATCTATGTAGAATCTTAAATTGAATAAACCTAACCCGCAAGTCCCTTGACATTGTTCTGGAATTACCACAAACTGTAGCCCATTCCTCTTTATCATATGACACACCCAAGTATCTTTCCCAAGAAAGTTTCAGAGCTGAGATCCCTATCTCCCCCTCACATTCCATCAACATCCTATAATATTTAGCTGCTTCATGACGTTTACCCAGCACCTGAAGAATTTTGTCTATTTTATCTGCTGATTTTGGGGGGTGTAAACTCGACCCAAAGATCCCCTGTAGTGCATGATGTAATTGAAGATATCTCCAGAATTGAGTTTTGGGTAGATTGTATTCTTGTTTCAGTTCCTCAAACATTTTAAATATATTAGTCGTATATAAATTTTCGAATACAAGGATGCCTCTTTCTTCCCAGTCCTTCCAGATAAATGTTTGTTTTATTAATATTTAACTTGGGATTTAGCCGAATACTAGCAGTTTTGCTTAAATGGGGGTCAACATCTGTCACTCCCGAGATCTTTCTCCATATATTCTGAAGGTGAGATATAATTGGGTGAGCCCTTTTATGCTTAGATAATTGAGTGGACAGGCAGTGAAGGGGGGGGGCTGACACAGACTGCTCTATGTCATACCATGGGGGGGCTCTCTCTGGAGGTAAAGCCCAATGTGCCAGGTGTCTGAGATTAAATGCATAATAGTAGTATACTAAATTTGGGAGATCTAATCCACCACTGTTGATTGGCCTTTGCAGTTTTTTCATATTCATAAGTGCTTGTTTCCCATTCCACAGAAATTCTTTAAATATATTGTTGAGCCGTTTGAAGTAACTGTTTGGGATATTTAATGGCAAAGAGTGAAGCAGATAATTAATCCTGGGGACACAGTTCATTTTAATGACATTAACTTAATATCCAGTTCCTGTATCAAGGGGTCAAAGTTCACCTTAATTATGTCCTCCAGTTTAGAGGGGAAAAGGATACCACGATATTTTAGCCCCTGTCTAGGCCATCTAAAACTGCTAGCTTGAAAGAGTGTGGATGGACAATACTTTGTTAAAGGCAGAGCCTCAGATTTATCCCAATTGACCTTATATCCCAATATTTTCAAAAAGGTGTCAACTGTGTTCAGCAGTGACGGTACTGATACCGCAGGGTCGGATACCAGAAGCAGAATATCGTCCGCAAACATCATCAATTTGTGGGCAGAACGGTTATACCTCACCCCCGGAAAATTATCATCACTCCTAATTGCCGCCGCAAACAGAACAATAGTGGGCTAAGGGGTGATCCCTGACGCGTACCTCTCCCCAACTCAAAATACAAGGAAATATATCCATTAGTTTGTACTGCTGCTTCTGGCCTCTTGTACAACAGACATATCCATTTTATAAACATTTCGCCAAAACCCAAAGTTTCCAAAGTCTTAAACAAAAATCCCCATTCCACCCTATCAAACTCCTTTTCAGCATCAAGTGATACAGCAGCTATTGGGGAGTCGGAATCTGAAACTGCTCACATGATATTAATAAAGCGTCTGATGTTATCTGCTGAACTGCGTTCTTGGATGAATCCCACCTGATAGCACTACAGAGGTCATTACCCTCTCCAGTCTATTTGCAAGCACTTTGGACAGGATCTTGGCATCTAAAGGAATCAGGGAGATTGGTCAATAATTCTTACAGGAACAAGGATCCTTCTGACCCAAGCTTAGCATATCTTAACTAGACTGGAAAGAGGAAGGAAACAGCAAGCCTGGCTTTCTCATTGTGGAAAAAAACATCCATTAAGCAAAATGAAACATCCATCCATCCATCCATTATCTACCGCTTATCCTCATAGGGTCGCGGGGGGGCTGGAGCCTATCCCAGCTGTCTTAGGGTGGAAGGCAGGGTACACCCTGGACAATTCGCCACCTCATCGCAGGGCACATAGAGACAGACAACCATTCACACTCACATTCACACCTACGGTCAATTTAAATTAGCCAATTAACCTAATCCCCATGCATGTTTTTGGATGGTGGGAGGAAGCCGGAGTACCCGGAGAGAACCCACGCAGACACGGGGAGAACCCGGGTACCTTCTTGCTGTGAGGCGACAGTGCTAAGCTGGTGTACGCAGGTTGGTGTGGCTGTAAGCCAAAATGAAACATATCAGTACAAAAAAAACAAGTGAAGCTGATAAATCAATTACTTAATTGAAAGATTTTTATACATTTTTATCAGAGAAATGGTACGTGATTTCAGCTAAGAGCAGGGGCATTTTCACCACTGAAAAGGGTGCTTAAATTCAGCATACTTTGCCACCATCATGTTTTAACCAGGCAAGAGGGCATTTTATCATGTTTTAACCAGCCAAGAGGGCATTTTATCATGTTTTAACCAGCCAAGAGGACATTTTATCACGTTTTAACCAGCCAAGAGGGCATTTTATCACGTTTTAACCAGCCAAGAGGGCATTTAATCGTGAGGGTGTTTTATCATGTTTTAACCAGCCAAGAGGGCATTTTATCACGTTTTAACCAGCCAAGAGGGCATTTAATCGTGAGGGTGTTTTATCATGTTTTAACCAGCAAGAGGGCATTTTATCATGTTTTAACCAGCCAAGAGGGCATTTTATCGTGAGGGTATTTTATCATGTTTTAACCAGCCAAGAGGGCATTTTATCATGTTTTAACCAGCCCAGAGGGCATTTTATCGTGAGGGTATTTTATCATGTTTTAACCAGCCAAGAGGACATTTTATCGTGAGGGTATTTTATCTTGTTTTAACCAGCCAAGAGGGCATTTTATCGTGAGGGTATTTTATCATGTTTTAACCAGCCAAGAGGGCATTTTATCATGTTTTAACCAGCCAAGAGGGCATTTTATCGTGAGGGTATTTTATCATGTTTTAACCAGCCAAGAGGGCATTTTATCATGTTTTAACCAGCCAAGAGGGCGTTTTATCGTAAGGGTATTTTATCATGTTTTAACCAGCCAAGAGAGCATTTTATTGTGAGGATATTTTATCATGTTTTAACCAGCCAAGAGGGCATTTTATCATGTTTTAACCAGCAAGAGGGCATTTTATCATGTTTTAACCAGCCAAGACGGCATTTTATCGTGAGGGTATTTTATCATGTTTTAACCAGCCAAGAGGGCATTTTATCGTGAGGGTATTTTATCATGTTTTAACCAGCCAAGAGGGCATTTTATCGTGAGGGTATTTTATCTTGTTTTAACCAGCCAAGAGGGCATTTTATCGTGAGGGTATTTTATCATGTTTTAACCAGCCAAGAGGGCATTTTATCATGTTTTAACCAGCCAAGAGGGCATTTTATCGTGAGGGTATTTTATCATGTTTTAACCAGCCAAGAGGGCATTTTATCGTGAGGGTATTTTGTCATGTTTTAACCAGCCAAGAGGGCATTTTATCATGTTTTAACCAGCCAAGAGGGTGTTTTATCATGTTTTAACCAGCCAAGAGGGCATTTTATCGTGAGGGTATTTTATCATGTTTTAACCAGCCAAGAGGGCATTTTATCATGTTTTAACAAGCCAAGAGGGCATTTTATCATGTTTTAACAAGCCAAGAGGGCATTTTATCGTGAGGGTATTTTATCATGTTTTAACCAGCCAAGAGGGCATTTTATCATGTTTTAACCAGCCAAGAGGGTGTTTTATCATGTTTTAACCAGCCAAGAGGGCATTTTATCGCGAGGGTATTTTATCATGTTTTAACCAGCCAAGAGGGCATTTTATCATGTTTTAACAAGCCAAGAGGGCATTTTATCATGTTTTAACAAGCCAAGAGGGCATTTTATCGTGAGGGTATTTTATCATGTTTTAACCAGCCAAGAGGGCATTTTATCGTGAGGGTATTTTATCATGTTTTAACCAGCCAAGAGGGCATTTTATCATGTTTTAACCAGCCAAGAGGGCGTTTTATCGTAAGGGTATTTTATCATGTTTTAACCAGCCAAGAGAGCATTTTATTGTGAGGATATTTTATCATGTTTTAACCAGCCAAGAGGGCATTTTATCATGTTTTAACCAGCCAAGAGGGCGTTTTATCGTAAGGGTATTTTATCATGTTTTAACCAGCCAAGAGAGCATTTTATTGTGAGGATATTTTATCATGTTTTAACCAGCCAAGAGGGCATTTTATCATGTTTTAACGAGCAAGAGGGCATTTTATCATGTTTTAACCAGCCAAGAGGGCATTTTATCGTGAGGGTATTTTATCATGTTTTAACCAGCCAAGAGGGCATTTTATCATGTTTTAACCAGCCAAGAGGGCATTTTATCGTGAGGGTATTTTATCATGTTTTAACCAGCCAAGAGGGCATTTTATCATGTTTTAACAAGCCAAGAGGGCATTTTATCATGTTTTAACAAGCCAAGAGGGCATTTTATCGTGAGGGTATTTTGTCATGTTTTAACCAGCCAAGAGGGCATTTTATCATGTTTTAACCAGCCAAGAGGGTGTTTTATCATGTTTTAACCAGCCAAGAGGGCATTTTATCGTGAGGGTATTTTATCATGTTTTAACCAGCCAAGAGGGCATTTTATCATGTTTTAACAAGCCAAGAGGGCATTTTATCATGTTTTAACAAGCCAAGAGGGCATTTTATCGTGAGGGTATTTTATCATGTTTTAACCAGCCAAGAGGGCATTTTATCATGTTTTAACCAGCCAAGAGGGCATTTCATCGTGAGGGTATTTTATCATGTTTTAACCAGCCAAGAGGGTGTTTTATCATGTTTTAACCAGCCAAGAGGGCATTTTATCGTGAGGGTATTTTATCATGTTTTAACCAGCCAAGAGGGCATTTTATCGTGAGGGTATTTTGTCATGTTTTAACCAGCCAAGAGGGCATTTTATCATGTTTTAACCAGCCAAGAGGGTGTTTTATCATGTTTTAACCAGCCAAGAGGGCATTTTATCGTGAGGGTATTTTATCATGTTTTAACCAGCCAAGAGGGCATTTTATCATGTTTTAACAAGCCAAGAGGGCATTTTATCATGTTTTAACAAGCCAAGAGGGCATTTTATCGTGAGGGTATTTTATCATGTTTTAACCAGCCAAGAGGGCATTTTATCATGTTTTAACCAGCCAAGAGGGTGTTTTATCATGTTTTAACCAGCCAAGAGGGCATTTTATCGTGAGGGTATTTTATCATGTTTTAACCAGCCAAGAGGGCATTTTATCATGTTTTAACAAGCCAAGAGGGCATTTTATCATGTTTTAACAAGCCAAGAGGGCATTTTATCGTGAGGGTATTTTATCATGTTTTAACCAGCCAAGAGGGCATTTTATCGTGAGGGTATTTTATCATGTTTTAACCAGCCAAGAGGGCATTTTATCGTGAGGGTATTTTATCATGTTTTAACCAGCCAAGAGGGCATTTTATCGTGAGGGTATTTTATCATGTTTTAACCAGCCAAGAGGGCATTTTATCATGTTTTAACCAGCCAAGAGGGCATTTTATCGTGAGGGTATTTTATCATGTTTTAACCAGCCAAGAGGGCATTTTATCGTGAGGGTATTTTATCATGTTTTAACCAGCCAAGAGGGCATTTTATCGTGAGGGTATTTTATCTTGTTTTAACCAGCCAAGAGGGCATTTTATCGTGAGGGTATTTTATCATGTTTTAACCAGCCAAGAGGGCATTTTATCATGTTTTAACCAGCCAAGAGGGCGTTTTATCGTAAGGGTATTTTATCATGTTTTAACCAGCCAAGAGAGCATTTTATTGTGAGGATATTTTATCATGTTTTAACCAGCCAAGAGGGCATTTTATCATGTTTTAACCAGCCAAGAGGGCGTTTTATCGTAAGGGTATTTTATCATGTTTTAACCAGCCAAGAGAGCATTTTATTGTGAGGATATTTTATCATGTTTTAACCAGCCAAGAGGGCATTTTATCATGTTTTAACCAGCAAGAGGGCATTTTATCATGTTTTAACCAGCCAAGAGGGCATTTTATCGTGAGGGTATTTTATCATGTTTTAACCAGCCAAGAGGGCATTTTATCATGTTTTAACCAGCCAAGAGGGCATTTTATCGTGAGGGTATTTTATCATGTTTTAACCAGCCAAGAGGGCATTTTATCATGTTTTAACCAGCCAAGAGGGCATTTTATCGTGAGGGTATTTTATCTTGTTTTAACCAGCCAAGAGGGCATTTTATCGTGAGGGTATTTTATCATGTTTTAACCAGCCAAGAGGGCATTTTATCATGTTTTAACCAGCCAAGAGGGCAGTTTATCATGAGGGTATTTTATCATGTTTTAACCAGCCAAGAGGGCATTTTATCATGTTTTAACCAGCAAGAGGGCATTTTATCATGTTTTAACCAGCCAAGAGGGCATTTTATCGTGAGGGTATTTTATCATGTTTTAACCAGCCAAGAGGGCATTTTATCATGTTTTAACCAGCCAAGAGGGCATTTTATCGTGAGGGTATTTTATCATGTTTTAACCAGCCAAGAGGGCATTTTATCGTGAGGGTATTTTATCATGTTTTAACAAGCCAAGAGGGCATTTTATCGTGAGGGTATTTTATCATGTTTTAACCAGCCAAGAGGGCATTTTATCGTGAGGGTATTTTATCATGTTTTAACCAGCCAAGAGGGCATTTTATCGTGAGGGTATTTTATCATGTTTTAACCAGCCAAGAGGGCATTTTATCATGTTTTAACCAGCCAAGAGGGCGTTTTATCGTAAGGGTATTTTATCATGTTTTAACCAGCCAAGAGAGCATTTTATTGTGAGGATATTTTATCATGTTTTAACCAGCCAAGAGGGCATTTTATCATGTTTTAACCAGCCAAGAGGGCGTTTTATCGTAAGGGTATTTTATCATGTTTTAACCAGCCAAGAGAGCATTTTATTGTGAGGATATTTTATCATGTTTTAACCAGCCAAGAGGGCATTTTATCATGTTTTAACGAGCAAGAGGGCATTTTATCATGTTTTAACCAGCCAAGAGGGCATTTTATCGTGAGGGTATTTTATCATGTTTTAACCAGCCAAGAGGGCATTTTATCATGTTTTAACCAGCCAAGAGGGCATTTTATCGTGAGGGTATTTTATCATGTTTTAACCAGCCAAGAGGGCATTTTATCATGTTTTAACAAGCCAAGAGGGCATTTTATCATGTTTTAACAAGCCAAGAGGGCATTTTATCGTGAGGGTATTTTGTCATGTTTTAACCAGCCAAGAGGGCATTTTATCATGTTTTAACCAGCCAAGAGGGTGTTTTATCATGTTTTAACCAGCCAAGAGGGCATTTTATCGTGAGGGTATTTTATCATGTTTTAACCAGCCAAGAGGGCATTTTATCATGTTTTAACAAGCCAAGAGGGCATTTTATCATGTTTTAACAAGCCAAGAGGGCATTTTATCGTGAGGGTATTTTATCATGTTTTAACCAGCCAAGAGGGCATTTTATCATGTTTTAACCAGCCAAGAGGGCATTTCATCGTGAGGGTATTTTATCATGTTTTAACCAGCCAAGAGGGTGTTTTATCATGTTTTAACCAGCCAAGAGGGCATTTTATCGTGAGGGTATTTTATCATGTTTTAACCAGCCAAGAGGGCATTTTATCGTGAGGGTATTTTGTCATGTTTTAACCAGCCAAGAGGGCATTTTATCATGTTTTAACCAGCCAAGAGGGTGTTTTATCATGTTTTAACCAGCCAAGAGGGCATTTTATCGTGAGGGTATTTTATCATGTTTTAACCAGCCAAGAGGGCATTTTATCATGTTTTAACAAGCCAAGAGGGCATTTTATCATGTTTTAACAAGCCAAGAGGGCATTTTATCGTGAGGGTATTTTATCATGTTTTAACCAGCCAAGAGGGCATTTTATCATGTTTTAACCAGCCAAGAGGGTGTTTTATCATGTTTTAACCAGCCAAGAGGGCATTTTATCGTGAGGGTATTTTATCATGTTTTAACCAGCCAAGAGGGCATTTTATCATGTTTTAACAAGCCAAGAGGGCATTTTATCATGTTTTAACAAGCCAAGAGGGCATTTTATCGTGAGGGTATTTTATCATGTTTTAACCAGCCAAGAGGGCATTTTATCGTGAGGGTATTTTATCATGTTTTAACCAGCCAAGAGGGCATTTTATCGTGAGGGTATTTTATCATGTTTTAACCAGCCAAGAGGGCATTTTATCGTGAGGGTATTTTATCATGTTTTAACCAGCCAAGAGGGCATTTTATCATGTTTTAACCAGCCAAGAGGGCATTTTATCGTGAGGGTATTTTATCATGTTTTAACCAGCCAAGAGGGCATTTTATCGTGAGGGTATTTTATCATGTTTTAACCAGCCAAGAGGGCATTTTATCGTGAGGGTATTTTATCTTGTTTTAACCAGCCAAGAGGGCATTTTATCGTGAGGGTATTTTATCATGTTTTAACCAGCCAAGAGGGCATTTTATCATGTTTTAACCAGCCAAGAGGGCGTTTTATCGTAAGGGTATTTTATCATGTTTTAACCAGCCAAGAGAGCATTTTATTGTGAGGATATTTTATCATGTTTTAACCAGCCAAGAGGGCATTTTATCATGTTTTAACCAGCCAAGAGGGCGTTTTATCGTAAGGGTATTTTATCATGTTTTAACCAGCCAAGAGAGCATTTTATTGTGAGGATATTTTATCATGTTTTAACCAGCCAAGAGGGCATTTTATCATGTTTTAACCAGCAAGAGGGCATTTTATCATGTTTTAACCAGCCAAGAGGGCATTTTATCGTGAGGGTATTTTATCATGTTTTAACCAGCCAAGAGGGCATTTTATCATGTTTTAACCAGCCAAGAGGGCATTTTATCGTGAGGGTATTTTATCATGTTTTAACCAGCCAAGAGGGCATTTTATCGTGAGGGTATTTTATCTTGTTTTAACCAGCCAAGAGGGCATTTTATCGTGAGGGTATTTTATCATGTTTTAACCAGCCAAGAGGGCATTTTATCATGTTTTAACCAGCCAAGAGGGCATTTTATCATGAGGGTATTTTATCATGTTTTAACCAGCCAAGAGGGCATTTTATCGTGAGGGTATTTTGTCATGTTTTAACCAGCCAAGAGGGCATTTTATCATATTTTAACCAGCCAAGAGGGCATTTTATCGTGAGGGTATTTTATCATGTTTTAACCAGCCAAGAGGGCATTTTATCATGTTTTAACAAGCCAAGAGGGCATTTTATCATGTTTTAACAAGCCAAGAGGGCATTTTATCGTGAGGGTATTTTATCATGTTTTAACCAACCAAGAGGGCATTTTATCGTGAGGGTATTTTCTCATGTTTTAAACAGCCAAGAGGGTATTTTATCATGTTTTAACCAGCCAAGAGGGCATTTTATCATGTTTTAACCAGCCAAGAGGGCATTTTATCGTGAGGGTATTTTATCATGTTTTAACCAGCCAAGAGGGCATTTTATCGTGAGGGTATTTTATCACGTTTTAACCAGCCAAGACGGCATTTTATCGTGAGGGTATTTTATCATGTTTTAACCAGCCAAGAGGGCATTTTATCGTGAGGGTATTTTATCATGTTTTAACCAGCCAAGAGGGTATTTTATCATGTTTTAACCAGCCAAGAGGGCATTTTATCGTGAGGGTATTTTATCATGTTTTAACCAGCCAAGAGGGCATTTTATCATGTTTTAACCAGCAAGAGGGCATTTTATCATGTTTTAACCAGCCATGAGGGTATTTTATCATGTTTTAACCAGCAAGAGGGCATTTTATCATGTTTTAACTAGCAAGAGGGCATTTTATCATGCTTTAACCAGCAAGAGGGCATTTTATCGTGAGGGTATTTTATCATGTTTTAACCAGCCAAGAGGGCATTTTATCATGTTTTAACCAGCAAGAGGGTATTTTATCCTGAGGGTATTTTATCACGTTTTAACCAGCCAAGACGGCATTTTATCGTGAGGGTATTTTATCATGTTTTAACCAGCCAAGAGGGCGTTTTATCGTGAGGGTATTTTATCATGTTTTAACCAGCCAAGAGGGCATTTTATCATATTTTAACCAGCCAAGAGGGCATTTTATCGTGAGGGTATTTTATCATGTTTTAACCAGCCAAGAGGGCATTTTATCATGTTTTAACAAGCCAAGAGGGCATTTTATCATGTTTTAACAAGCCAAGAGGGCATTTTATCGTGAGGGTATTTTATCATGTTTTAACCAACCAAGAGGGCATTTTATCGTGAGGGTATTTTATCATGTTTTAAACAGCCAAGAGGGTATTTTATCATGTTTTAACCAGCCAAGAGGGCATTTTATCATGTTTTAACCAGCCAAGAGGGCATTTTATCGTGAGGGTATTTTATCATGTTTTAACCAGCCAAGAGGGCATTTTATCGTGAGGGTATTTTATCACGTTTTAACCAGCCAAGAGGGCATTTTATCGTGAGGGTATTTTATCATGTTTTAACCAGCCAAGAGGGTATTTTATCATGTTTTAACCAGCCAAGAGGGCATTTTATCGTGAGGGTATTTTATCATGTTTTAACCAGCCAAGAGGGCATTTTATCATGTTTTAACCAGCAAGAGGGCATTTTACCATGTTTTAACCAGCCATGAGGGTATTTTATCATGTTTTAACCAGCAAGAGGGCATTTTATCATGTTTTAACTAGCAAGAGGGCATTTTATCATGCTTTAACCAGCAAGAGGGCATTTTATCGTGAGGGTATTTTATCATGTTTTAACCAGCCAAGAGGGCATTTTATCATGTTTTAACCAGCAAGAGGGTATTTTATCCTGAGGGTATTTTATCACGTTTTAACCAGCCAAGACGGCATTTTATCGTGAGGGTATTTTATCATGTTTTAACCAGCCAAGAGGGCGTTTTATCGTGAGGGTATTTTATCATGTTTTAACCAGCCAAGAGGGTATTTTATCATGTTTTAACCAGCCAAGAGGGCATTTCATCGTGAGGGTATTTTATCATGTTTTAACCAGCCAAGAGGGCATTTTATCATGTTTTAACCAGCAAGAGGGCATTTTATCATGTTTTAACCAGCCATGAGGGTATTTTATCATGTTTTAACCAGCAAGAGGGCATTTTATCATGTTTTAACTAGCAAGAGGGCATTTTATCATGCTTTAACCAGCAAGAAGGCATTTTATCGTGAGGGTATTTTATCATGTTTTAACCAGCCAAGAGGGCATTTTATCATGTTTTAACCAGCAAGAGGGCATTTTATCATGTTTTAACTAGCAAGAGGGCATTTTATCATGCTTTAACCAGCAAGAGGGCATTTTATTGTGAGGGTATTTTATCATGTTTTAATCAGCCAAGAGGGTATTTTATCATGTTTTAACCAGCCAAGAGGGTATTTTATCGTGAGGGTATTTTATCATGTTTTAACCAGCCAAGAGGGCCTTTTTGTCGTGAGGGTATTTTATCATGTTTTAACCAGCCAAGAGGGCATTTTATTGTGAGGGCATTTTATCATGTTTTAACCAACCAAGAGGGCATTTTATCGTGAGGGCATTTTATCATGTTTTAACCAGCCAAGAGGGCATTTTATCGTGAGGGCATTTTATCATGTTTTAACCAGCCAAGAGGACAGTTAAGTGTGTTTTACCAATCATTTGGTCTGCCCCAATCCCAACCCCATTATGACATTTTACCTCCCAAACTTAATGAGTCAGCAGTAAAATGCAGTACTCATAAATATGCTTGGCTGGAGACCCAGTTACTGTCTATTATTGTCTCTGAAAATACCATTCATCACATTTCCACACTGACTTCTGGATAAGCTGTCAAGGCAGAGAGGAAAAAAGAAAACCCCCTCCACTCTTCATTCCTTTAAGCTGTATAAATTTCAGCCTATGGGAGTGAACAGAATGATCGATGGGAAGGAGAGAAAGGCGTAAACAGAGCAGAAAGAAGAAGAAGAGCTAAAAGATAAAGATGAAGAGCAGATGAAACCCAGTTTAGTTTTAACATGCAGGAAATGATCACTATGTAATGTTCTGCAAAGCACCAGTTAATTTAAGCACAGCAGATAGATGTGAGGAAGACAGAGTGGAATAGTTTGGAGGTAGAAGAGACGGCATCGGCCACGGTCTGTCTGTGACCCGTCAAGGCTCGCTGCCGAGCCAAACCAGCACTGAGAGCCTGCGGCTGTAGAAGCTGCACCAGTGCTCCATCAACCCTGTGGCAGCCATTTTCATAACTCACTGTTATATAAGCAGTAATTAGTTTAGAGTAGTCTTGTGGGTTCAGAATCCAAGTGTAAATGTTTGGCAGTGACATTGTCAGTGCTTTAATTAATCATCAAATAAACATCGACATCAAATAAAATGGGTCCAGTGGACATCGGCATCAATGTTCTGCTTGTATATTAAACACCGACGAGGACCTAACGGACTCATAGGGACCTCCATGGTGTGTTTACTCGATGTGCAGTCTCTGACGTGCTCTTGACTAACATGGCTAACTTTAGCTGTTGCTTGTAACCTAGCAGGAATGTTAGCAAAGCACCCACCACATTACGTTTATAAGAGGGGATATTTGCCTCAACCCAGCCAGGTAAAACATGTTAGCTGCGTCAGCCGTTCTAAAATTATGGTAAAGTAACACCAAAGAACCTCACAATGCGATATCGTAGTGATACAGTCTTATTGCGATTGTTGCACTAATGTTAAATATTGTCTATAGGACACATTGTGATTTATTGCCTTTTTCCGACTGTTAATATATAACACTGGGAAACAATTTGGAAAAAAAATTCTGTTGAGTTAGATTTGTATGCTGATTAAAACTAAAATTGGCATGCTGATTCCAAAATTGCAGTCAGTTTTTTTGTAGCACGTCAAGTTTTTTTCTCCACAGCTTACCCTCCAGATAAGCAAAATTCCACTAGCTGTAGTAACACTTGCCAGCTCATTACGACTGGAAAGCTAGCATAGTAGGAATTAAGAGGATTTGTGCTGGCTTTTCTCTTAACCTTGGAACCAAGGGCATACCGTTGTAAGTTTCCTTTGTTCTAGATCATGTCTGCTCCTGCTACTTCTTGTCGTAAATGCCTAAATGCCTCCTTTTGCTATATTTATGGCAGTTTCACCATTCCAAGTCAGAGGGCAAATATCAGTGCATTTGTCAAACAAGCATATTTTGCATATTTAAAAGTAAAACTCTGTGATCAAGACAAGCAATGGGCCCCTGACATAGTGTGCAAGCAGTGTGTCAAGAGTTTACGGATGTGGACCAAAGGAACATGTGAAAAGTTGGCATTTGGTATCCCCATGGTTTGGCGAGAGCAAAAAGATCATTGCACAGACTGTTACTTTTGTTTAGTGAAAACATCAGGATTTAACAAGGAAAACAGAATATCCTAATCTGCTGTCATCTATAAGACCAATGCTTCATTCAGCTGAAATTCCAGTGCCAGTGTTTTTCATATTTTTTAAGAAAACGGGGATCCTATAGTTCAAAAACTTAAAGTGATAGAGAAAAACTGAGATCAGTTTTGGGTTCCGCACCCAAAAATTAGTAAAAAACAGCTGTCAGAGCTGACAGCTAACTCAACACAAACTGTGTTCCCCACTGTAATGCATCACTCTGTTCTTCTCAAAGTTTTCATGAACAAGTCTTGAGGACAGATGTTAAGGTACACATTTGAAAAGACCAGATTTCCTTACCAAAATTTTGCCTAACTTTGGAGCTATGATTAGTCTCCTTGCCGACAAGCTAGCATGAGCTAATTACAAACTTGACAACTTCATTCACACTCAAGAACTCCTCTGATATATGACACTGGCATGTTCTCCTGAAAAGCTCTTGGTAATCTGTTATCATATTGTCAAAAATATGCATGCAATAGTTTAAAGGGCCAAGACTGGTGGTTCCTGTCAGACACACATGCACTCAGGAGCAGGATCTTTTCAAGTCAGTTTGATCCTCAGCTCATAAATCACTTCAGTGATCTGAGGAAGAGGACCACGCTCCAACACGTACACACATGCATTTAAACAGGGCCTGGCTCTAATTAGATGGTAACAAACAAATGATCAAACAAAAAAAAACAAATAATCTCCCTCTTTCTCTTTCTGTCTCTTTTCATATTCAAGATTCATGCCGTGCTAATATTGCTCTTTTATCTTTGGCATGAAATATGTTCCTGTCATCAAGAAGCTCGCTGGCTCGGCCACGTGGATACTTTCCATCTCGCTCTCAAGTAGTTTGAATAAAAAAAATAAAGTTACGTGTGTCCACAAATTGAAGCAAACCAACAAGCCCAGATGGATGGTTTAGTTTAGTTTATTTGCACAAATGTAAAAAATACAGTTATACAGAATAAGATAAAAGAAATGCAGGAGATGTTAGATTAGCAAAGTACCTGCCCTATCAAAAATAACTAGCCTATACCTCACACAAGAAAAAACAGTGAAAACCTGGAGAAGGACAGAAGAAAAGGAAAAGGGGAAAAAATCAAGCAAAAATGTTCAAAATCAACATAAGATTACATTGGCTATGTACAAAAAAAACAAGACAAAATGATAATACCATACTAAAATTGATGGATTAAATACTTTTTCATTTGGTCTTTGAAGAGGATACTTTAAGAGATGGAGGCAGATTGTTCCAAAGAAACGCTCCTCTATGATGCCATGAATGTTGAGCTAAGGAAGTTAACATAAAAGGCGACGAATGTCTTAAGACTGTCTACTGCAGTAAGAGTGACTAAAATGAAAAAGTTGTACATAATTACACGTATTTGGAATTAGTTGATGTCGTCGAAAGATAAAAGTTTATATCTTCTGAAGGGTAACATCTATTTAACTCTGAGTGCCAAGGTGTTTTTTCTGCAGCGGGTCACTGATCACAATCTCACACAGCCTGTGAGGGCTTCTTGGATTTGTAGTCGGGACATAAAGAGTTAATATACGCCACGGAGATCAAAGCAGGAAGTGGAGACGATCGAGATAAGAGAGCAAAACAAACAGATTCTGTCCTTGACTTTACCTCTGATAAAACAAGAATGGAACAAGGTAAAAACAAACATTTTTTTCATGATGAAATAGTCTCTTCTTTCATTTGAACTATTCAATGTTTTCAGAGTCATAGTACAGAATATTCTGTGGGTCCAGAAATATGACTCTAAGTGGCCAAAAATGCTGACAGAAGGCACTTTCTGCTGGCACTCAATGAGTTAATCATTCTCAGAGATCTCAGATGGATGGAATGCATCGCTGCATCCACTAGAAGCCAAAGCTTTCTGCAACTGTTGCATTTAAGTGGCGTCATCAGCTGCATCCTCCGGGCTGTGCTGGAGGAGAATGTGGAGCAGTTCCTTTGTTGAGACACAAATGATTTCCATCTGTGTTGATGTTGGAGAGCGCTGCCAGCTCCCACCCCTTCCTCCAAACAGACCCTCCCTCGCTACACAAGTCAGCGTGCAGCAGTGTGCTCATATGATGGATATATTGTATACACACCAGCCAGGTTGCGTTATCCGTAGCAGTCTGGGTCCCATTTGGAATTAATTTCCTCCCCTTTTCATTGTGAATCAGACAACTCCCTCCACCCTGGGCCCTTTTTTTTTCTCTTTTTTTTAAAGATAAATATGTGTCTGGACTCAACCTTTGTGTTCTTGTGCAGCCAGTACTGTACATACAAAGTCTGAATGCACTCTTGTGTGTGTTTACGCAGGCCTCAGCCATGCTGGTGGCCGTAGACCAGCAGCTTTGTGTTTGGAACAAATGTAGACCTGCTGTATTTTCGCTAAACCAAACCAGCCTGAAAGGGAAACACATTGCGAGCATGAATGTGTCACTGTGCTGTGTCAAGAATACAGAGTTGGCTCCAAATCACACATTTTCAGTTGAATCGGTCCTGCTTTTGTGCATCTTCAGAGATGATTTGTTCTGAGGAGCTCGTTACATGCATGGTTTGGTGTACATTTTGTTGCTGAGGAATCTGTTTTCATTTCATTTTACGTCATTCCTCAGTGGGGTTCCCCTACTTTGTGGCCTGGTCAACCACAGCACACCGTTCAGCACTAGTGTCAATGAAATGAGACAGGAAATGAAGTTGTCTGACAGATCGTATTGAAATGTTTCACTGCGGAAACCAAATAAGTGGCAAATGGGAGATTGATTAACTCTTAACTGTGGTGAGCAGTGAAACATGTCCATGGCATGGTTGATCCTGAGGCCCAGAACTGCTTCAGTCTACTTATACTGATGTTCTTAAAAAAAATTTAAAAAAAATCCCTGTTGAGAAACTGGGCCATGAATGGAAAACCTATTTCACAACTCCCCCCCCCCCCACTCAAGTGCTTTTGAAGGCTTTTTACAATGCAGAGATTTTTTTTCCTGACACATGATGTGATCACAGTGACTTAATAAAGCACTGAAGGAAAAGTGGAATTATTTCTGCAGTCTGCTAGAGACTTAATACTGTTGTAATTCATTTTTTTTTGTGTCATTTTCATCACTAATTTTAAAGCTATAGTGTAACTGTAATCCTGTTCAGAAGCACTTTTTGTTCTACTGGGTGAAATGGTCCTTCCACACTGACAGCAGTCAATACATTATGTGTTCAGAAAGGTGTGAAGGTGCTCTGGGTTCTTTAGCACTGTGTATGTCAGCATGTCCAGGGCCACACTGAAGGATCGCACACTCTACTGTGTGTTACACTGAGATAGTTGATCCACAACAGCTTGTAGCAGGATGGTTTCAGCTGCATTCATTACGCAGCGGCTCTGCGATTTTATACGCTCATTAATATCCTCTGCTCTGGTGTTTCACAGAGGTTGTCAGCGCCGGTTGGGAACGACTCTCTTACATGCTGTTTCGTCATCATTGTTCTCCGTGAAGTGTGTTGGAAGTAACGTCAGATGCATTTCATGTGGAGCGAGCACTAAAGCATTAAAAAAGTAGCCTGTGAAATGTAACATTACTTGTCAGGAATTGGTCATATGTTAACTTAGGAGGCTCTGATTTATTTGGCATGCAGTTAGCATACTGGTCTTAATTTTCTTTTAATGAGAGCTCAAAGCCTGATGTGTTTATTTGCATATAGAAGTGAGATTCAAGCATAGGTGATCACTCAAACATGCATCTTTGGAATCATCTGCTTGGAATCAGATCACCCAAGACACATGTTAATGCCAGCTCTGAACAGGGGCTAACTCCTAGCACAGTACACTATTTTCAATCCAGGTTTTCCAAGTTTTTCCAAAGCTGTGGACCCCCAGCTCCTCCTAGCTCCTGCTGACCAATGTTTACACCTCATTGTGGGGTTCGAGAAATGCAGGAAACACCCAACCCGATCTGACTTTCCAGTTGTTTTTTCAGCCACAGAGAGCAAGCTGGCACATCCGCCAGTAACTGGTGAATGCTTCTTTCACACCAAATACTCACACAAAGACTCTTAATGTGCCAGCTGGAGGCAGGAAACGGGGGACATGAATAAAGTTTAAAACAAGAGGTGTGAGCTCGGTTTTGTTATCAGAGGCAACTCGAGCATGGGTGGTTCGTGTATAAACAGAGACGAGGAACTCTAAGATGTGTATCACACAGGTTGGCACGTCTTAAAGGGATTTTTTTTTTTTGTATGATGAGTGTGTGTGGTAGAATATATGCTAGTGTGTCAGTGTATGTGGTAAGTATAGAGAGTGTGTGTTATCTAATCAGATGATATCCAGATTGAGTTCCTCTCTCCCACACAATGAAGCTCTCAGTGGTGCTGCCTGGACAAGTGCCACTGCTGGAGCCACTGTTATATCACACTAACTCATAACCCACAAACAGTGTCCCTGTATATGAACCAGGGTTGCAAAATTTTGGGGACACATAAATATCTATGCTCTTCCTTAATCATGTGCACATAGCAGCAAATTGCTTTTCAGTTAGTTCTCTGAAATCACCACAAAATAATATAATATAATGTACTACAATATAATGAAATATAATATGATATATCATAACATAATATAATATAAGAACATAGTAACATATAATAAGTAACATTTCCAAAATTACACAGTTTAACTTCCCATGGAAAGTTTCTGGAAATTGACCAGGACTTTTCGCCCCTTTGCCTCCCTAATATGAACCAGAATGTCCTGTGAAAAGGTGCATATATTGTCTGGTATACATACTGTTTGCTCTTCGTGCTTTCATCTTCTCCTGGAATCTGGCATCAATTTCCAACCGGTTGTCTTAACTTGACCTCCTAAGCTTTGAAGAATGCAAGGGGGGGGGGCGGTATATCTGTCCACATTTGGTCCCATCTGCCCTCTCTATGACTCCCTGTTTAACTGCTGGGTTCTTATGCTGTGCTTGAACAGATATGGGTGGAAAACAGAGGAGCAGGTCAAGCAAGGTCAAGGTTCTGCAACCTTTACTATCGAATCAGACATTTCTCCTCCTTGTCCACCAAATAACATTTTTTAAACTACGGTTTGTTGCCTTATGAGCAGCAGTAAAGAAATATGATATTTTACGTTATGTTTTGACCTGTCATAACAAAGGAAAACAATAAAGTCTTATAAAGAGGAGGTCTCTTTTGAGTGTTCCTCATATAAAGTGTCCCGATCTGATATTGATATCAGATATCAGTGTGATATCAGCCCAAAAAAACGTAGGATTATCATCAACCTGCATCTAAAATCTCAAACATGAACAAGTTTCCTGTGGTGGAACAGAACCAGGAAGTTAAATACTGTATGACCTCATCAGCATTTGAAGCAGCATCACAAAAAAACAGCAGGAGGAACTCTATGTATGATTAGTACTGCTATCGTATCAGATAAATATCAGTATCGGCCAATACTCAAGGCTGCAATATCGGTATCGTATGGGAAGTGAATAAGTTGTATCAGGACACCCCTACTTCTCATATTTGTGGAAAAATAATATAATAAAATGTAGCCCCCATTGTCACCTCTCATCAAGCATACAGGCAAGCCAGCATCATTTGGGAACTTCTGTTTTTGGATTGACTGTATCCATGGTTAGCTTAGTGAGGGGAATGCTGACAGTTTTAATGGTTATTGATAGAATATTTTGGCTGAAAAAAGGGAAATTAAACTCTTAGTGTTCTCCTTGACATCAAGGGTAGACAAAGTGAAGGTAATTATATCCAACACAGAACAGATGTGCCCAGGTGTAATGGTGCAGCTAAATTGAACTTTGACCCCCAATGTGCTGAACTCCTCAACGGATAGTGTGGCTACACCAGTGGATTTCTGTCTTAGGAGGACAAATTTGTGACAACAATAATTTTACTGCAGATAAAAATGGTTGCAAAATAAATTTATTGTATGTCTAAATTCTCCAATCCCTCTGTAACCGAAAAAGAACGGATGAGGATACCATGTCAGAAAATGAATGTGGCATTCAGTTCCATTCTAGCTAGCTAGCTAGCCAGCTAGATAGTGCGAAATTGTCTTAATTAGTACATGAATTCCTGACATAAAACAAAGAAATGGGCTATGTTATGAGGTCATAGTGACCATCAACCAGCAAAATTTTGATTAGTTCATATTTAAGTAGACATTTGTTCCAGATTTGAAGGTATTTCCTCCAGTCGTTCCTTAGATGTCACACCCATGTATGTACATACATTGGAGACAACCCCAAAACATAATGCCTCAGCATGAAAGGGGTAAAAACGCAAGTAATATTATAATTTCCGACTTTATGGAACTCCAAACCAACTTAATGCAGTTGAGTTTCAAGGAGAGTTTCCTGATGTGCTGTCAAGGTGTGAATGCTGTTCCTCCCTGACAAGAATATATTTCTAGAAGAAGCACTGTTACAAGCATAAGAACAGCAGCACAAACAGGTCATGTGCATGGATGCGTATCAGAAATGTCAGAATTCCACAGTCATAATGTGTAATTAGGCCGTGGTGAAGGAGTCCTGACCTTGGTTTGGACTACTTGGAGTGGGAGTTATGTCTGCTCTTTCTACCCTGGAGATGAAACTCACATCCAAACATTTATGCCAAGTGTCAATTTGTGCCCAGCGTAGGAGGACTGGACTTGAATAAATGTTTCTGCCACACTGCCAGTGGGACGCTGGAGTGGATAAACTGAGCGGACACAGGAAAGCCACTCCCTTAGGAGAGGCTTTGAGAAGGGGAAACCTGCATTTCCAATGATTCTTGGCGATTTACCCAATGTAGAAGCACGTGTCCAGCTGCAGATTTTTATCATGTTTTATATTTCATCTGATGGCGAACAATGCAGAACAAAACCACTTTGGTCAGTGTTGTACTGGTGAATGTCTCTGAAAACACTGAATAGCTCAAATGAAAGAAGAGACTCTATTTCATCAGAAAGAAAAGCCAGTCGTTTTCTCTTGTTCCTTTCTTGTTTCATCTGAAGGAGAGCAGAGGCCAGTTTCACCAAAAATCACCACTTTTTTTCTAGTACCTGATCCTGTCATCTCCACTTACTGCTGCGATCTCTGTGGCTTTGATCTACTATCCATTTATGTTATGACTATGTATCCCAGAAGCCCCAAAATTACTCACAGGGTGCTTGAGAGCACCCTCTTGTGACAGCTGCCAAATATCTCTTTGACGTACATATATGTCAGTGGCACTCAATGAGTTAAGAGTCATAGACAGTTTGAGGTGACGGCTATGGCCTGGATGGGTCCTGGTTGAATCATCAGGATCGAACTCGTTTCATATAACGTGAGGACAGAAGTCAGCTTCACTTACATGATATTGTGCTCTGACAATGGGAATCTGAAGCCAAGAATGTCCCCCAAAATACATTTAAAATAGATTTACTTTTGGATTCTTTTGGTTAAATTTCATAAGAATTCGTCAACTGTGGTTTGGAGTTTTGTTCCTGAACTGTAAGGGCTACATCTCTGATGTAGTATATTTATTCAAGCATTCATGCATTTCTAAAGAAACACAAATATTGAATGTTTTGGGACAAAACTGTACCCTTCAAGAAAGGAGCAAGTCATTAAAGGAAGCTTTGGAGGATATTCAGAGCCGGTGGACATTTTAAATAGCTCCATCTGAAGGACACATAGCTGCTAATGAAAACTTAATGAGCTTGAGTTTCCCCCAAGGTAAGGCTTTAAAACTTGAGTCTTTATTTATCCTGACGAGGCCTGTGCTCTTTTCCAGCTCCACCCTGCTTCACAGTTTAACTCTTTCCCATCTGGGAGCTACACAGTGCAAACACAGTGTGCTACAGTCTGCTCCACTGAAACAACTTAGAAGATAGGTGCCTTGCTCAGGGTCACCTGGATGCTACTCATGAAGGGAGATACTCCTTCACAGAGCTCAGGGGTGTGCAGCCTGCAGCTCTGCAGTGGCTCCTTCTGGCCTGGAAAAAAATGGCATGAAAATGAAAATATTTTTATTTTAATTATCTTTATTCAGTCTTTTGCACAATTATCTTATATTTATAACAAGATTTCTAAAAATATTTTGTTACTTAAAATATGCGTCATTTACTAGGGGTGTCCTGATGCAACTTTTCCACTTCTGATATGATACCAATATTGCAGCCTTGAGTATAGACTGGTACAGATATTGATGCGATAATATCAGCATGAATCAAACAGAATTTTATTCCTTATTTTGTAGTATAGAGTGTTAGAAAAGTCTTGGTCAAGTGATATTACTCAAACAGAGAACAATAGTCAGCAACAGACCCATTTATTATTAACGAATGGATTACATCAATATTAACCTAAAACAGAAGAATATTCTGCAAATGAATAAAATACAAAAATAAATTAGAAAACACTGAAAAATAACCTCAATAAGTCTAATGAAAATAAAAAATATATATTTTATGCAAGTGCCAAATAACCACTAGTTTGCTGCAACGTCTTTTTCAGACTTTAACTAAAATGCTACCACAGGGTCAACATCACTCCTCCCCCTTCTACTTTGTTAGCACTTTAGCACAGCTGTTGTTGTGATCACTGGGCTCTGCTGCTGGATAGAAGAGCTGGACTGAAGTCTGGAATGGACTGATGGTACTTACATCGGGGATTTTTAGTTTTTTTCTTTTTTGCTGATATGGGACTGATATAAGATATCATTATCGGATTGGGACACCCTTATCATTTTCAATATCACCTCATTTTACAATGCAGGTGGCTAATCTTGAACTTCCAAAGTGACCCTTGTAATTACTAGGATAATTATAGTTCCGTCTAAGGGAGATGCTGGTTTGTGAAGGTTGACCGATCTGTCTGTACTGGATAGAAATAGGATGCTGCCATTTGAAGACAGTGAATAGATGTTTTGGAGATCGGTGGAGCATTTGGAGCTAATCAAAGCTGGACTGCAGAGAAACACTGAGCAGCTTGTGTTTATAGCAAAGTCCATCTAGGCAAGTTATGCCACTCGGCAGCCATCTTGGCAACGCCTCCAAGGAGACCAAGAAGACCAGACCCCTCTCTAAATGAATGGGGACATGGTCAAATCCAGCTTTAACGTGATCACCGGTAAAATTAGATACAAAAAGAAACCAAAAACATACTTTACCGTAGAATGATGTTAAAAACTTTTCCACAAGGGGCACTCCACTGCGCATGCACGCGGATTTACGACACCAGGTCCACTGTACAGCTGAATCCGTGCCGGCCTGAAGCCGGTCTGATAATCTATTATACTAACGAGCCAAAGCCGAGCCAGCCGGGCTTGTCGGTGCTAAGTGCTTTCTCATTGCAGGGCCAGATGCGTCTTGGTGCTAATGGCCCACGATTTCTGGCCCGACCTAAACCATGGTCTTAGTGGGACCAAAGCAGGGATAGCAGCGGTGTCAAGGTTGCTGGTGTGAGCTGTTAGCTGCGTAGCCTGCTACTATTGATGTAAACAAATAGCCTATCAGGTAGCGAGCTATCTTCTGTACAGCCTTGTGTGTGTATGTTTGATGTGGTATAGCTGGCATAATGAACGGCTTGTCTTATGGTTAACATACCTAAATTCTTTTGTGTTTCCATGCCTTGGCTCTCAGTCGTCGTTCCTGTTGTAATTTGATTGCTCTTTGCTGTCATCCTGCACGTTACCTAGGTAACAGCTTCTTTCTTTCTTTATCAGACTTATCAAACCCATCCTGTTTGATAATGCCTTGTATCAGTAACGTTTTCGCAAACGGGGGCACAACCCGAAGGGGCTAGGAGCCCAACAGTGTGAACACAAACAGTTTCGGGGCGTGGGGCTTGTGGCTCAGGGCTACTAGCACTGAGGTAGCCGCCTAATGGTTCCTAGCCCGGTCTGGCTCGACAATCTGAAACCAGCTTATGATCTGCTCTGCTCTAGCTGACCATGGATGAATGGACCCTACAGACAGATGTGACAGTAATGTCTAATACATGATTTGTTATCACCCACTCACTAAATTATATAAAGATTTAAAAGCAGTTAATGTTTTTGGCCTACTAGGGTTGACATTTAAATGGATGGATGCTAATAAAGTTGCTTCAACACGAGCGTTTGATGATCATTTACCAATGATAAATACTTATAGAGCAGTACGTGACAATTTACATTCGCACAATATTTTGGTGACAAAAACAAAATAGCAATAATTTTTTATAGAATACACATGCCACGTTTGTGTGGCTTTTATGGCTGGTTGTGACCGATCTTTCAACTGGCTCTGCTTGCCACCAGGTAGGTTGAGCTGTCGTTAAAAGCTATCTGTTGGGTTATAACTTTGCCAGTTCGGCTCTAACAACGCAGTGATTGACTGTTCGTGAAAGGAGGTGGGACAGGTGCCATCTTTGCCATTTACAGATCTCTACATTCAAAATGATCTGAGTGGTCTGTCTCCACAATACAGAACGCCTCTGTTTACAGTCAGCAGAGGGTTGCTTTGCATTGTGTGTTGCAGCATTATTGATAACTGATTATGTGTATGCAGCTTGGAGTCATTTAATGGATCACATTTTCTGGAGTGTAGTATATTCATCAGCTCCTACGTGATTATTCATGTTAGTCAAAATTGTTCCTCCACTACACCAACAGGTCTACTTTCACTCCTCAAACCTTCCTTTCACTTCCCTGCCTTTCTTTCCCCTCTAGCCTCCTCTCCTGGGGATGTGTTTTTCTTTCTTTTTAGTGGTGGGGAAGGGAGGAGGACACTGGTGGTGCTTTAGTTTAGCAGGGCAGCACATTCCCACCAAGACATGAGTTCACTGAACTGCTGTCAGGCAATGAGAGAACAAGGTTATGTTAGTTGTTGTTGTGTTCATTTGATGTTGGTGTGTGTGGCTGTGTTTTAAACAGACAGTCTGGGGTGAAGTCTGTAGGGTGGATGCATTAAAAAACGTCCTTGGTTAACCCCCGAGACCTTTAGAGGTGAGGCAGAAAAAAAGAGCAAAATGTTCTTATTGTGTTATCATGCTAGTGTTGATTTTTCTTATTTCTGTGTAGTGCAGGCCATATTGTTCAAATCTTCATATATTTTTCAATGCTTTTATTTTGAAGGTCTGTGTTTTTACCATTGCCTGCCCTGGCAGCTTTTCTGACTAATGAAATTAAAAGAAAATAATTTTGACTTTAACCCTTTGTAGGGCATTTATTGAAATACTTTGCAATTTCAAATTTCAACCCTAGAGTGTTATTAGAGGACATAATGACTTTTTTACTTTTGTGAAACTTGTCAAAATGTGTAATATTCATGTAGAAAATAAGGTCAGTTCCTCGTCCCTCTTTGTTTTGTGTTGTAGTCAGCAGAGAATAATGACTGAAATAATATACTGATGATATAAAAGTATTTTAGTCTGATCTGAGTGTTTTGGGGGTAACAAGCACATATCTGCTTTGGCCAAATTTGAAACTTGGCAGAGGATTGGACGAACCTCCTGTCAATCAAACTCTAAGCCAACGAGGGGAGTGAAACATGTTTTTCCATTTAAAAGTGCAGCTCTTTGCTCTTCTTCTAATTAAGACACACTGTAAAAAGCATCTATGCTAACCACCTCAGGAGTGTTGGTCGTTGAACTTTTTATTTGTAGTGTTTGAATTCAGTGATGATCTGTGTACGGTTATTGTTATTCTTTGGTGCTAGACAGATGTTGACAGTTTCTTTCAGTCTGGTAAATTGATTTTCAGTTGAAATATTTGAGGATGTTGCATCACCTGTTCAGCATGGTGGTTTGGGGCATGTGGATGGTGTGCATGGAGTGTGGATAAAGTTTGAAGGAGAGGGTTTTGTGCCGATCAGCAGTCTAGCAGCTAGGATCACCATCTTGGATCCATCTTGTTACCATCACAGTGTCACCAGTCCTCCTCAGTCTAATTTTTCCTACATGACACATTCTTTCTGCACTTAGAAGAAGTTAGCCACTGAGGCTGCACATCCGCCAAACCTTTTTTATGAATGTTCCATGTTGTTATGGCGACAGATGCTGGCGCCATTGCAGCGCTGACGCTGGATTGAGTCAGCTGTTACCAATGGCCCATAGCACAGAGTTTCATAACAGTTATGAAGTTTCTTCTCTTCAGAACCGGCCCAGCAGCGGAAAGTCTGTGGAGTAAATGAAATAAAAAGAGAAATCAGAGGGGTTTTCCATAAGAGGGGAAAAAAAACATCACAGCTTGGTAATGGTCCTTTCATGATCCATGCTACACTCTACTGGTTTCCCTGAAAGAATTGACTTAATAAAAGCATTATTTTTTTGTTAGTTCCATGTAAAATACTTATTTGTACTTCTTGAATTTGATGTTGGGAACATCACTTTCATTTTGTGAAAGAAAGACTGCATAAATCATTTTTATGTATTAAGACTGATACAGGTATAGAAAATATAGTGAATGATGGCTTGATCCCATTTAGCTGCCTCATGAGGGTTCAAAATTCTGGGAAAAAAAATATTTTCTGAAGTTTCTTGTTATAAATTCCTGGTTTATTCCTGTTTATTCCCATATGTTGCTTCAGTGTGTTTATATCATGAGTAGAATATTATATTTAAGACACAATTGAAAGCGTTGTGCACACAACTATTAACGGGTTGAAATGTTGCTTCTTAGTTCGTAAAAAGCTCCATTTAATGTGCTTCACACTCCTAACTAGTCACTAATCAATGGATGGTCCTTTTGTCTCTGCAGCCTCCAAACAGTGGCCCTCCTCCTCTGCCCAGCTCCTCTCTACCAGAGGGCTACTACGAGGAAGCAGTTCCTTTAAGTCCTGGAAAGGCTCCTGAATACATCACTGCCAGTGAGTGGCACACTGACTCATAGGAGTTAATGAACACACTGCTGAAATGACATTTATAGCTTTTTTCCCTGTTTTTTTATGTTTACATTTATTTTAATGATGGAAAATAAAAAGTAGTATGTTAAAAAATCTGTTTCCTTTACACCTCTCTCTCAGACTATGACTCGGACGCCATGAGCAGCTCCTATGAGTCGTACGACGAGGAAGAGGAGGACGGGAAAGGTCAGAAGATGCGTCACCAGTGGCCGTCCGCTGAGGCCTCCATGGATCTGGTGAAGGATGCTCGCATCTGTGCATTTCTGCTGCGCAAGAAGCGTTTTGGCCAGTGGACCAAACTGCTGTGTGTCATCAAAGATAACAAACTGCTGGTGAGAGACACTAATGGACATGTTAGCATAGCAATGCCCAAGGATGACGGAAAAAGCATTACATCCACTTCAACATGTCCCCTTTCCTCTCCCTTCAGTGCTACAAGTCATCCAAAGACCACACCCCCCAGATGGAGCTCACCCTGTCGGGGTGCAGCATCACTCACATCCCCAAAGACGGCAAAAAGAAGAAGCACGAGCTGAAGATCATCCACCAGGGGGCGGATGCCCTGGTGCTGGCTGTGCACAGCAAAGAACAGGCTGAGGAGTGGCTCAAGGTAACACAGTGGACCTTAAACCACTTTTCCTAGTATTAATGAGCCAACAAATTATTCCAAGCTGCTGAACAGTTTGGGCAGATAGTTCTAGTGCACTTACTAAAAGTGCCCTCTTTGGAAGCAAAAGTGCACACTAAGGTGCCCTCTTTGGAGGCAAAAGTGCACACTAAGGTGCCCTCTTTGGAGGCAAAAATGCACACTAAAGTGCCCTCTTTGGAGGCAACAGTGCACACTGAAGTGCCCCATTGGTTGGAAAAACATACTAAATTGCCCTCTTGGCTGGTTAAAACATAATAAAATTCTCTCTTGGGTGGCAAAAACACACTCCAGTGCCCTTTGTGTCAAAAATGCATACTTAAGTGTCCCTTTGGTTGGCAAAACACTAAATTGCCCTATTGGCTGGTTAAATCATGCTAAAATGCTCTCCTGGGAGGCAAAAACCCTCGAGTGCCCTCGAAAACGCTGAACTTAAGTGCCCTCAGTGGCGCTGTAGATGCCCTTTTTATTTTCTTCACCCTTGCCCTTCACCCTTGTCTATGCAAACCACTGGCTGCACTCCAGCGTCAGAGGTGCACCATAGAGGTCAGACTAGGGTGAAGTTCTGAAGCCATCTTGGCAGTTCATTGAGGATGCTGCTGTCAGGAAGGTACCATTAGATGCACTTTAACCTTCAATTTGTTGCTAGTATTGAAGAGCTTTGTTCCTCATGAGGAGCCATTTCCTGCCATTGTATGACTAGGTGGTTTGTTAGGGACAGGTTTTATTTTTAGTCCTTCTCTGATCTTTCTCTTTCTCTTACATTCTGTCTTAGCCATTCTCACCCCGTCTTCTCTTTCTCTCTGGCTGCTCAGCATCAAACAGTCTCTGGTGCTTTTTGCTTCTCAACCCTTGCGTTCATTTGTTGTTAGTGTGGAGCCAGCACCTCTGGGCTCTTTCACTTTCAATCACCGGAGGAAAAACGGGGCCTCATCTGGTCTTTGGATTTAAAAGAAACCCCCCACTTCACAGCCCCCTCTTCCTCCTCACGTCTGCTCTTTGTCTCTCCTGAGAATATTGGTTCATTGTTTGTCCTTGACAGCGCATTGTTCTGTACTTTAAGATCTCGCCTTTTGGACTCGCTCTTGTTTTCATTACGCACTGAGGGTCTTGTTAAAAAAATAAAAAAAAACACACAGTTTGCCCCTCAGACCATTGATGGAAACACTAGTCATGCTGTTGGCAGTGTTTGCTTTTCTCATTTCTGCTGTTTTCTGTTTATGGCCATCACAGATTAAAGTTAAAGAATCACTGACTTGTTCTGCATGGTAATTAGCAGCTGTTTATTAATGAGCTGAGGTAGCTCTGGGTCATGGTGCCTGCAGGCAACCAGAGCTGTAAAAATATACAATTAGCAGCCAAACGACTGGTAATGACTGCACAAATTTTTGCTTGGAAGAACTGTTTCTCTTTGCATATTTAGTGAGGTGCCTGGATATTTGAAACCTAATGAATCAATAACACCATGGCAGGTTTGTGTAACAGTGTGCCTGCATTTATATGTTTCTTGTCTTGAACTCCTCTTCTCCAGCTTTTCTATTTTTTCCCTCCTCTCTGGAACTTGTCCTCTACCCAGAGACATTACAACTTCTGTAACAGCAATTATTGCATTTCTTATTACCGATTTGGATAATGGAAATACAGATTTCTCAGGGTTGCCGACCCTTGCTGATTCAGCTAGCCGACGGCTACTTGTGTCCTCACGACACAAGTGAAATCACATTTGGCAAATTTTGATGAGGTAGGGAAAGAAGATGAGCTGGTAAAGATCGAGGAGGAGAGGAAGGGAAGATGAAGCAAGGTGAGGATAAAGAAGAATGTCAGTAATAAAAGGAAGAAGAGAAAGGAGTGGGAAAAGAAAGCTAAGAGAGGAGCTCAGGGCCTCCAAACCCTTCTAGTCACAATGATTGTTCTCCCAGATGTTGTCTGCCAATGATGTGTTTATGGTATCCCCATTTCCATATTGTGTCCTTACTTCATTCTCCTAAACCTCCTAAACCCTAAACCTCTTGTCCCCTTTTCTGCACTTTTGGGGAAGTTTGGGGAAAGTAAGTCAGCCGTTCATTCTGTCTTCACAGCTTATCTGCTCAAGCGTGCTTTCAAACGCCTCCTCAACAACCTGGAGTGCATCATTAGCCGGTTTCACATTATCGAGCCAGGCCGGGCCAGGGCCATTAGGGGACTACCTCAGTGCTAATCGCCCTGGGCCACAAGCCCCAAACCGTTTGTATTCACACTGTCGGGCTACTAGCCCCTCCAGTTTATGTCCCCGTTTGCGAAAACGTTACTGATACAAGGCATTATCAAACAGGATAGGTTTAATAAGTTTGATAAAGAAAAAAAGAAGCTGTTACCTAGGTTACATGCAGGACGATGGCAAAGAGCAATCACATTACAACAGGAACGACGACTGAGAGCCAAGGCATGGAAACGCAAACGAATTGAGATATGTTAACCACAGAACAATCCATTCATCATGCCAGCTATACTACATTGCCACAAGGCTGTATAGAAGTGAGCTCACTAACTGATAGGCTAACAGCAAACATAGGACAAACTTTGCATTACTGCTTTACTTGGCATGGAACTGACATAGCTTTTCCTTTTTCTTGACACTGCCGCTAGCCCTGCTTTAGCCCATGGTTTAGGTCTGGCCAGAAATCGCAGGCCATTAGCACCAAGACGGCCCGGAGATGGCCCCAAGTTAGCACCTGGCCCTGCAGTGTGAAAGCACTTAGCATCGGCAAGCCCGGGCTGGCTCGATAGTGTGAAACCAGCTATTGTTGTCCACTGCAAACTGGCAATGCATGGTCATCCTGTGTACAGTATGTCACCATGGTGTTTATTTAGGGCTCTGTTTTCGTAGACCTGGTGCAAGACCAGGCAACCAAACTTCTTCCAAGAAGAAACTGATTTACTCATCTTGGAAATCCAAGCACCCAGAGTGTAGTTCAGTAGAACAGTGCCAGGCGTTGTAAAGCCAATAACGTAATAATGGCCGATATTGTAATAAAGTATCTCTTTTAAAAATGTAATAGGCCAGTAACATAATAACTGGCCAATAACATAATAAAAGCCCTGAACTGATATTGTAATAACTTTTGGTTATTATGTTACTGGCCTGGGAATTCATTGAAATGTATTCAACTTTTCAATAATATTCATACAAATAGCGTCAGCCTTTCAACCAACCTTGAAATATTCCACATCATTCATGTTTTATTTTTTTTTAATATTACTCTTAATGTGACTGTATACTGACACTTTTTCTGTCATCTCCCTTCTCCCAGCTGAGTCTGAATCTGTTCTCCCCTCAGAAACTTTCTTCTAAAGGCATAGAATTTCCCTCAAATATTGTTCACAAACCAGTCTAAATCTGTGATAGTGAGCACTTGTCCTTTGCTGAGATAATCCATCTCACCTCACAGGTGTGCCATATCAAGATGCTGATTAGACACCATGATTAGTGCACAGGTGTGCCTTAGACTGCCCACAATAAAAGGCCACTCTGAAAGGTGCAATTTTATCACACAGCACAATGCCACAGATGTCGCAAGATTTGAGGGAGCGTGCAATTGGCATGCTGACAGCAGGAATGTCAACCAGAGCTGTTGCTCGTGTATTGAATGTTCATTTCTCTACCATAAGCCGTCTCCAAAGGTGTTTCAGAGAATTTGGCAGTACATCCAACCAGCCTCACAACCGCAGACCATGTGTAACCACACCAGCCCAGGACCTCCACATCCAGCATGTTCACCTCCAAGATCGTCTGAGACCAGCCACTTGGACAGCTGCTGAAACAATGGGTTTGCATAACCAAAGAATTTCTGCACAAACTGTCAGAAACTGTCTCAGGGAAGCTCATCTGCATGCTCGTCACCCTCATTGGGGTCTCGACCTGACTCCAGTTGGTCGTCGTAATCGACTTGAGTGGGCAAATGCTCACATTCGATGGCGTCTGGCACGTTGGAGAGGTGTTCTCTTCACGGATGAATCCCGGTTTACACTGTTCAGGGCAAATGGCAGACAGCGTGTGTGGCGTGGTGTGGGTGAGCGGTTTTGTGATGTCAATGTTGTGAATCAAGTGGCCCATGGTCGTGGTGGGGTTATGGTATGGGCAGGCGTCTGTTATGGACGAAGAGCACAGGTGCATTTTATTGATGGCATTTTGAATGCACAGAGATACCGTGACGAGATCCTGAGGCCCATTGTTGTACCATACATCCAAGAACATCACCTCATGTTGCAGCAGGATAATGGACAGCCCCATGTTGCAAGGATCTGTACACAATTCCTGGAAGCTGAGAACGTCTCAGTTCTTGCATGGCCAGCATACTCACCGGACATGTCACTAATTGAGCATGTTTGGGATGCTCTGGATTGGCGTATACAACAGCGTGTACCAGTTCCTGCCAATATCCAGCAACTTCTCACAGCCATTCAAGAGGAGTGGACATTCCACAGGCCACAATCGACAACCTGATCAACTCTGTGCGAAGGAGATGTGTTACACTGCATGAGGTAAATGGTGGTCACACCAGATACTGACTGGTTTTCTAAAACAAAACTGCACCTGTCAGAGTGGCCTTTTATTGTGGGCAGTCTAAGGCACACCTGTGCACTAATCATGGTGTCTAATCAGCATCTTGATATGGCACACCTATGAGGTGGGATGGATTATCTCAGCAAAGGAGAAGTGCTCACTATCACAGATTTAGACTGATTTGTAAACAATATTTGAGAGAAATGGTGATATTGGGTATGTGGAAAACATTTTAGATCTTTGAGTTCATCTCATAAAAAATGGGAGCAAAAACAAAAGTGCTGCGTTTATATTTTTGTTGAGTGTAGTTTCATTTTATACATTCTCACAAAAGGCCACCTTTAAGAATAAGTAACAGAGATATGATCCTCCGATCATCCCACATACAAAAGATCAGGAAAGACAGAGTGCAGCCCCGGTGTGATGCTCCTCAGGTGTCTCAGGTGTGACAGTGAGTGTAGACTCACATTAAAGATAAACTAGACAAATAACAGATACTGTATGACTACTGGATGAAAACTGACAAACAGGAGCTGGGATTTAGTTGAACACTACAATCCCACAATATTTCACAGCCTCACCTGGCTCAACAGAATTTCCTACCCAGATGCTGTTTTTAAGATTGAGGTGCTAAACTTCATTCATTTATATTATTTCCTCCTGACAATCTGAGCAACACTGAGCATTCATCCTGATAATCTTCATCACACAACTGCACATCTAACTACCTGGGAGTATTGCTGAGATAACACAGTGGACAGCATGAGATGTGACATCGTCCCACATGTTGTCAAGAGACTTTGAACGAATGTAGGCGATGATGACTGAGTCCATCCCTCCATCCTTGACCCCTGAGCTCTTAAAACCAGACCCCTTTCCCTCTGTTGCGACTCCCCCGATTGTTGTTGTCCTCGTTGGTTTCATTTGGTCTCCAGGGTCTTTCCCTCCAGGACAAGCTGAATCTCTTTTGCGTCCAGTGTCTCATACATGAGCAGAGCATCTGCCGGGTTTTTGTGCTCTTTGGCGTGAGTCTTCAGCAGGGCATTGGTACGATCATAAGACTCCTTCAGCAACAGCTCTGCTTGTGTCTCCAGGCTCTGGGCTGTCAGGTCAATGTAGGTCATCACACCCAGCTTCTCACACATTCCAAATCTGGTCACCATCATCTTCGTAATCTTCATGGCACTATCGAAATCACTAGATGCACCGGTTGTGATGTCCTCACGGCCGAATAGAAACTCCTCTGCCACAAGGTTGCCCATGATGACGTCCATCTGGGCCAGGAGCTGCGAGCGAGTCTCACTCCAGCGGTTGTTCTCGGGGAGCATGGACACATGTCCAAGACTGGGGCCGTGGGGCGTGATGGTGACCTTGTTAATCGGCATGGCGTCTTTGGTGTAGTACGCCACAATGGCACGGCCTTATTCGTGGTACACCGTGATGAGCTTGTTCTTCTTGTCTATTTCGGCACTCCTCTCAGGACCCATGAGGATTTTGTCTTTAGCAAACTCCAGCTCCTTCAGGGTCACCATGTCTTTGCCATCGACTGCTGCCTTCAGGGCAGCCTGGTTGACCAGATTTTCCAGATCGGCGCCACAGAAGCCCATTGTGTCCCGGGCAATAATACTGGCCTCAATAGCTGGATCCACTTCAATCTTCTTCAGATACCAATGGAGGATCTCTGTGCGTCTTTCATGTCTAGTTTGGGGACAGTCACCTGCATGTCAAAGCGTCCAGGGCAGATCAGCGCATTATCCAAAGCTTCAGGGAAGTTGGTAGCTCCAGTGATGATCACACCTTCATTTGGTTTAAACCAGTCCATCTCAGCAAGCAGCTGGTTGATAGTCTGTCGGGAATAAGGGTGCATGGGGAACTCTGTCCTTTTCCCACCCACGCTGTCCAGTTCATCAATGAATATCACACAGGGAGCGTTGGCTTTAGCCTCTCTGAGGTTCCTGATGTGGCTCGCTCCAACTCTAACAAACACCTTGTCGAACTTGGACCCAGAGGTGTAGTGGAAGGACACATCTGCCTCTCCTGCCACCGCTCTGGCCAGCAGAGTCTTTCCAGTCCCACGAGGGCCGACCAGAAGAACGTCTTTTGGCAGCTTTCCTCCCAAGGCTGTGAACTTCCCTGGGTTTTACAGGAACTCCACCACTTCTGGATGGGGTCCACAGCAGAGTCCAGGCACAATACGAAGGAGGTCTTGGAGATACCATAGAGACCAACAAGAAGGAGCCCCAGCAGGATTAGACGAGTCCTCCGGAGAGAGTCTTGCGTGCGTTGTGTCAAAGCTTGGGCTTTCAGGAAACCTTCAACAAAGTCCCTCTCGAAAGTGTCCTGCTGTCCATCGGGTATGCTCTTGTTCTTAACCAACTTGTCAAGATTTTCAACTTCAATCCCCCTGTCACGTGTCAGGAAACCCTTCATAAAAGACGGTGTGAATCCTTCAGACTCCAGCGGGCGGTCGGAGTCCGACTGCAGCCGTTTGCTTTTGCTCTTTAAAGCCTCTGACTGGGATCCACACTGGCCAGTGTTGTAGCTCTGTGCAGACAGACTGAAGAAGTGATGGGTGCTGCCTGGACTAAGACATGGGCATGGCACCTAACGAGAAGCCATGCTTGTTGTAGAAAAAGGAGTGTGTAGAAGAATGTGAGGTCCTCCAGGCTGTCTGTCCAGCCAACAGACGAGGCACCTCCTGTGGACTCATGCATGGTAGCACACTGCTCACCAGGTCTGACAGGCTGAGCTCTGTGCCGTGTAGATGTGAGTCTGAGGCATCCTTCATGTGTTTTCCTGATATGCAGGAGACACTGCTGCTGTTTCCCACTGAGACCTTCACGACATTGAAGGCCACGACATTGAAGAGGTGTCTGAGAGGCACAGTCACCTGTGGAGGGTCCTGGACAACATGGAGAACATTTTTTTTTAAATTCTCGCTAGTACACGGCAACCGTTGAACTACAAGTTATGCCACTGTCCCCGAGAGTGAAAGGTCCATGTTTTCTTTCACATTCTGTCTGTTACAGACACAGCTACTTCAGCTGGAGTCTGACAGCCAAACACATTGCGACATCAACCAACGTTCTATCACGAATTGTTCAGCCAGAGTCTGACAGCCGAACACATTTGTAAGGCTGAAAGAGCTTGGAGCACTAAACTTTGAGGTTACGATGATCAGAGCTCCAAGTTCTGACTTCCAGTGAACACACCATAAGACAAACTTTCACTCCCCAGGGTCCTAAAGAGGAACAAAAAAGTTACTTTTAACAGTAACACTTTACTTTTTGATGTACATAATCAACAAAGTAACCGAGTTACCTTTTGGATGAAGTAACTAGTAACTGTAACTAGTTACTATTTTTCAGTAACTAGAACAACGGTGGTCATAATAGAGCATCTCTCCTCAATACAAGAATAACATATTAAATGTATGGCCTCAACAGCCCTACAGTAAGCAAAGTGGTGCAATGTGATCAAGGAATAGCATATTTATTCATGTGTACTTGCATTAAATCTGGTTTGATTTAGCCAAAACTATGCTAAAATATACTTTCCCCAACTATATTTAAGCTCCTCATCATAAATTCCCAGTTATCCCTGTTTATTCCCATAAATTCCTGTGGAAAGTTTCTGAAAATTCCCTGAATTTTTCAACCCTAAGTGTATCTTAAATGAGTGAAGAATATTCTGATATTTTTTTGAAAGTATGTAGATCTGCAGCTGTTACATTCAGTTTCCAGCATTGTTTCTTATCATAGTGAATATTAAATGTGCTGTCCTGCATATGAATATAAACACTGAAACACTTAAATGCTGAACATCATGCAGCAGTAACTGTGAATCACCAGCATATTTTTTTATTAAAAAATAATGTTTGCACCCAAAGCCACCGCACACTGTCCCACCACCTCCTCAAGTTTGATTTGTAGGACACGATGAGACGTTCGTAGCTCTGTGGTAGATGTACATAATGCTGCAGTCTGTCCCTCTCTGCGGCATGTGAGCTGCTCCCAGAGCCAAACCCATGGAGCCACAGTCTGTCATTTCCCCCATGAAACATAATTATGCTCCTTCCAAGCCAAAACCCAGAGCTGAGGAGCTCTGCACGGCCAGAGACGTTCACAATGCTTGTGTCTCAGAAAGTGCAGAAGCCGACTTGTGGCGGTTCGACTGAAATCCCGCTGCCCACAACTCACCCACGCACACCTCTTTGACCTCCACTCACCTAGGATTGGCAGATCTGATGGAGGGTCTTCAGATCTGCAGTCCGATCAGGTCACATTAAAGCACAGCGGCGCCCCGTCCAGAGCCCTGCAGATCCCATGCACCCCTGCCGGCCTTATTGCATGAGGATTCCATGGACATTGTAAAACTCTGTGGTATCTAATGTGTGTAGGAGTCACCCCCACCCCACATGCACCTTCTGTCGCTTCTCTGCATGCTCTGTATTGCCTTATGATCCCTTGGCTGCCATTTAGTAGCATGAAGGGAGTTCACCGTACATGTGGCCCGCATTACTCCAGGCATGCTCTCCAGCTGAAGCAATGAGATGCTTCATTATGTGGCAGTGGTGTGAGGCAATATCTTTTAAATCAGGGATCCACCTATGTGTTCAGCAGTGCACGAGCTGTGGTCTTTCTGTTTGCTGAATGTTAGCACTAGCCTCATTAGCTAATGCTGTGTTACCTTCTGTCTTCCAGGTGATGAGAGAGGTGTGTCTTAACGGAGGTGTAGACCTGGATAGAGCTGGATCTGGGTCACCAGTGCACAAACCTGAACTGGAAAAGGTAAACACACCGGCACACTGATATTATGTACTTTACCATGAATGATCATTTCTAAAGATTTGGCTCTGATAAGCATTTTTTTAAATTTAGTTCCAGGTTGATTGGATGTACTCAATTCCTTCCTTTCTCACTTTTTTATATTTTATTAGCAAGAAGAATCAAGCATAGATCACAAAACATTCTGGTACAACCTTTATACTGTCTTGTCCTTCCTTCCCTCATGTCATTGATGGCTTAATCAAATCATATTGTCAAAGAAAACCATTAGCAAATATACAGTGCTTAACAGAGCAGCAAAGAAATATAATTAAATTTATTTTTGATTTGATTTATTAGACATCATCTCCTTCACTTTAACTGGACTCTTTCTTTCCCTACTCCTCACCATTTTAAATAGGAGTGAGGAATTAAAACTGAATTCACCCTTTTAGACCCAAATTTGATCCATCCATTCATCTTCTACCACTTATCCTCACATAGGGTCACGGGGGGGCTGGAGCCTATCTCAGCTGTCTTAGGGCAGAACGCAGGGTACACCCTGGACAAGTCTCCAGTTCATCACAGGACACATAGAGACAGACAAACACTCACACTCACATTCACACCTATGGTCAGTTTAAATTAGCCAATTAACCTAATCCCCATGCATGTTTTTGGATGGTGGGAGGAAGCTGGAGTACCAGAGAACCCACGCAGACACGGGGAGAACATGCAAACTCCACCCAGAAAGGTCCCGGGCTGGGATTCGAACTCAGTACCTTCTTGTGAGGCGACAGTGCTAACCACTACACCACCGTGCCCCCCACTCAGGAAGGATTCAACCCTTGAGTCGGGCACTATAGACCACTCGGCCATCCTGACCAAATTTGATCCAGAACACTAGAATTCCCTGAGAAGTCAGAAATGAATCCAGAATAACAAACAACCACAAAAACACATTTTTTTGTTCAGGAATGACAGTAAATAACTGAAGAATTTAAATCTCAATCAAAAAAATAAGAATGATGTGCTTTCATTTTTTACTTTTTGGTAATCAGTAATAGTGTTAATTCAGGACTCCTGACATTGGGTGGTGGTCTAATAAGTTTAAGTTCTGTGCCTCCATCCAATAAGAACCATAAATTGAACACAATCACACCAGGTAGTACAAGCTGTTTTGTTAAATTAAACTTTATTCTGTTTGGCTTAATCTGTTGAGACTAATGGAAAATTTGATTGATTGGGAAAAAGCAGGTAACGACACTGGAGCCTTGCTATACCCAGCATGTGTGTGTACCTCCATATAAACATGTTTAGTGATGGAGAAAGCTTGGCACAGCTAACACAAGCTAATTATTCTCTAACATGTCGCTCATGCTCAGGCAGCTGTGTGCCTCTTTTTTAACTATTTGTTCACTTCCACTTTCGTTCCTCTCTATGGTCCTCATAACCACCAGAAGGCGTCTTGTGACAGGCCGAGCTCCGACGGTGAAGCAACTCACGAGAACGGACACGGCGACTGCAAGGACCAAGGTGAGAGTTCACAGCAGCAACAGCCACATAAATCTGTGACGTTTCCCTGGAAATGAACCTCTGCTGCTAACGGAAGTGAGTCATTTACATCCAGTTCATGAGAGCAATTTTGATTTTGTGCTAAATTTTCAGTGTTTTTAAGGACTTTCCGGGGAAAACCCCTGTCTTGGTGCAGAGAGAAATGATGATTTCTGGTTAACTGGAAGCAAAAAAAGAACTGGCTAGTTCAAATGACTAACAGTGGATAATGGACCATGTAGAGGGAGTAGGAAAGACCAATACTAACCACACTGTTTTATTGAGTTCATGTAAGGAAGGATCTGTAACCTGCAGCTCTGCAGCTGCATTTATTGCTCTTTAGCTTCTTCTGGAAATATTTTATTTGAATTCTATTCATTTATTTTGTTGCACAGTTATCTTATAATATTATAACATTTTAAAAATATTTTGTTAATGAAAATATGCATCACTTCCTATATCTTTGTCTGGCTCCTTTACCTCCAGGAGGTTAAAATTAGTAACAAAGTAGGCTGTATTTAGTTTTATTGATTTTCCACAAACATGAGGAGCACTCAAATATGCCTGCACAGTTCTGTACACACTACACATTTTATTTCTCCTCTTCTTTAGAGTCATTGGTAAAAACAGATTAAAAAAGAAAGTAAAATAGAATCAGTCTTCAGTCTTCATCTTGTACATTCACATAAATGCAACAAACTGTAGTTTTGTATGTGCAGCATAACTATATATACAACTGTTAATCTGCTACTAAACTTTGTATGACACAGGTCAACACTCAAAAGATACGCAGCAAGTGGATCCGAAGTTGGGATGTCTTGTTAAATTTGTGTGATGTTTCAACATTTGCAAATGGTTATGAGTATATTTGGTTATATAAAGTGAAATCCCCATCATAAAACACTAAATTCACACAGCGCTGTGTTTTAAACACCATTTCTTTCAGGCCTAATAGTTCAGTTAAATGAGGGATAGGACATCAATATTGTTGTTTCTTGAATTGATCTCAACTTGGACCCAGTTCATATCCTGACATGGTGCAGCTGCTGGATTTATTCATCATGGTCTCACACAGAGATGCTCTTCTCTGCTCAACCACACGCCAAAACAAAGAGATACGGCTGAAATAGACTTGGAGTATTTACCGTTTGTTTGCTCAGCAGGCACAACTCCCCGAGGAGAGAATTTTCATTTGACTTGTCAGCTCAGTTATTTGGATTGTCGACTAAAATTGAGCACTCCACGTTAAGATTAGTTCATTTTTCCAACATAATGTCTGAAACAGATTTCCCACCAGCAGTTAATTTTCCAGTCCAGTTGGAGTCGGCACAGAGCTGTGATTCATGGACTCGTGTCATGTTTATGTGTCAGAACTGTGAAACTATGGAGGCTGTAGAGACTGGATCAGCATCAGTGTCCCAGAAGAGCTTAATTATTCATAGAAAACTATTAGTGTTATTGGTATTGAGAACTTCCCCCTTTTTGAATGTAGAATGATCCAGATCAGTGGTCTAAGACCTGAACCAAGATCTGGACCATTATTATACAATTAAAAGTATTTGCTACTAAAAATATGCATGTCTTACTACGTCTGTGACCGGCTCCTTTACCTCCAGGAGACTAATCTGGAGTTTCTGAACCTTAGTGAGCTAACCATGGATAAGATAAGATAAAACATTATTCATTCTTGCACAACAGTTGCCATACACAGTAGGAAATTGTAAGCAGATATAAAAACTTTAAGTACAGAATATACAGAAAAAAATGCAATATAACAATATAAACACAGCCTAAGCACACAAGAAGACTGTAAGCTGCTAGTTAAGAGGTTAAAATGACGTGTTGATAAAGTGACATGGTGTAATAGAATCCAAAAACAAGGAAAATAGAAAGTTCAGTTTTGATTGGACAGATTAATATTCCTTCACTACCAAATATTGTATTGATATATATTATTGATATGTGGTGACAAAGTGGGCTACATTTTAGTTTAGTTATTTTCCACAGATATGAGGATCACTCAAATGTGTGGTTCATTTATTCTACCTAATCATGAACACAACTCAACTCAACACAATTATTTTTCTCCTTCTCATAACGATTGTCATCAACAAAAGTTAGAAAGTAAATATAATCAGTTTCTTTATTGCTCTTCTATATTCTCATGAATACAAGTTATTGTATGTGTATATCCTTGTATATGTTAGAAGCTATGTTATTTGATGGTAGAGGAGGCAGAATGGCTCTTTTGATAGTAAAGGTTGCAGACTGCTGGTATAGAGCCATGGACAAAGACTTTTTCACTAAAATGCTACTGACTGGGTATCTTTTACCTTTTCCAGATTAAATAGTCATCGATATATATACTGTATATTTGGTAATTTCAGCAATAGCATATGGGTGCATATCCCATATATATAGATACTCCAACAGGAAAAATCATACTTAAATTACAGCAGTGAAATCAGGGGAGAGTCAATACAACAGATCTTAAATATTGCACTAAAAGTAAGTAAGAAAGTAAGGTTCCAGTAGATCCCTTTGACCTTCCGCTCCCACAATTTCCTCCTTATAAAGTCCTAATAGAGAAATAATGCAACCGTTTACCATGTCTGAGCTGTACAGAGCAACCATAGGCTGCACAACACGGCACTGTTTCCAAAAGTGATGGCATTACAGATATATAAAAATGCTCCTCTCACCCTTGTAGGGTGGTATCCGTGTTATCCTCAAGCTCGGGTTCTCTACTAGAGTCCTGGGAGTTTGAGGGTTCTGTGCAGTATCTTCGCTGTTCCTAGGACTGCGCTCTTCTGGACTGAGGCTTCAGATGTTGTTCCTGGAATCTGCTGGAGCCACTCTCCCAGATTGGCGGTCACAGCCCCGAGTTCTCCTACCACCACAGGGACCACGTTGGCCTTCATTTTCTACATCTGTTCCAGCTGTTCTATCAACCCTTGGCACTTCTCAACCTTTTCGCGCTCCTTCGTCTTGATGTTGGCATCAGCTGGTACCGCCACATCTATCACCACTGCCCTCTGCTGCTCTTTGTCCACCACCACTATGTCCGGTTGGTTAGCCAGGAGCTGTTTGTCAGTCTGGATGCTGAAGTCCCACAGGACCTTAGCCCTGTTGTTCTCAACCACCTTCTGTGGTATGTCCCATTGGGATTTGGGTGCTTCTAGTCCATACTGGGTACAGATGTTCCTGTACACTATCCCAGCCACTTGGTTGTGCCTCTCCATATACGCTGATCCGGCTAGCATCTTACATCCTGCTACTATGTGCTGGACTGTCTCAGGGGCCTCCTTACACAGCCTGCACCTTGGGTCTGGTTTACTGTTGTAGATCCTGGTCTCTATAGTCCTCGTGCTCAGGGCCTGTTCTTGTGCTGCCATGATCAGTGCCTCTGTGCTGTCTGTCAGCCCAGCATCTTCCAGCCATTGGTAGGTCTTCTTGATATCAGCCACTTCCTCTATCTTAAGGTGGTACATGCCATGTAGGTAGGGGCTTGTCCATCCATGTTGTCTGCTTGTCACCCTCCCCACACTCTTCAGGTTTCTGCTGCCTGAGGCTTTCACTGAGCAGTTCATCCTTTGGGGCCATTTTCCTGGTGTATTCTTGGATTTTAGATGTTTCATCCTGGACAGTGGCTTTGACGCTCACTAGTCCTTGGCCTCCCTCTTTCCGCTTAGTGTACAGCCTCAGGGTGCTGGACTTGGGGTGAAACCCTCCATGCATGGTGAGGAGCTTCCTTGTCTTGATATTTGTGGCTTCTATCTCTTCCTTTGGCCAGCTTATGATCCCAGCAGGGTATCTGATGACTGGTAGTGCGTACATGTTGATGTCTCGGACTTTGTTCTTCCCATTCAGCTGACTTCTCAGGACTTTCCTTGCTCTCTGGAAGTATTAAGCTGTGGCTGACTTCATTGCAGCCTCCTCATGGTTTCCATTAGCCTGTGGGATACCAAGGTATTTGTAGCTGTCTTGGATGTCTCCTATCCTGCCCTCTGGTAGGTCCACCCCTTCAGTTCTGATCATCTTGCCTCTCCTCGATACCATCCGGCCACACTTATCCAGTCCAGATGACATCCCTATATTGTCGCTGTAGATCCTGGTGGTGTGGATCAGTGAGTCAATTTCTTGCTCATTCCTGGCATACAGCTTGATGTCATCCATGTAGAGCAGGTGCCTGATTGTTGCCCCACTTCAGAATCGGTATCTGAAGCCACTCTTTGTGATGATCTGACTGAGGGGGTTCAGACCTTTGCAGAACGGCAGTGGTGATAGTGCCCTTGGTTTATGCCACACTTGATGGTGACTTGGGCGATCGGCTTTGAGTTGGCCTCTAGGGTCGTCTTACACATTCCCATGGAGTTCTTGATGAAGGCCGTTAGTGTCCCCCTGTTGACCTTGTACCGTTCCAGATATTCCAGTAGCCGTGTGTGGCATTGAATCGTAGGCTTTCTTGTAGTCAATCCAGGCAGTGCACAGGATGGTCTGTCGATTCTTACAGTCTCTGTGAACTGCTCTGTCGACCAGCAGCTGATGTTTGGCTCCTCTGGTGTTCTGTGCCCCTCTCATGTATTGAGCCATATGCCTACTCATCTTAGCCACCATGATGCTTGACAGGAGCTTCCATGTTGTACAGTGACAGGTTATCGGCTGGTAGTTGGATGGGATGGGTCCCATCTGGGGGTCCTTCATGATAAGGACTGTCCTGCCTTCAGTTAGCCACCATGGGTGGGTCCCATCCCTTAGCAGTTGATTCTGTGCTGCCAGGCATTCATGGAGTGCTGTCAACTTCTTAAGCCAGTATGTATGGATCATATCGGGGCCCGATGCTGTACAGTTTTTCATCTTTGACACTCTTTCTTGGACATCTACCATTGAGATGGTTACTGGTTCTTGTTCTGGGAGGCTGCTGAGGTCAGTTCTCAGGTCCACTAGCCATTGGGCATTGGTGTTGAGTGATGCCTCTCTTTCCCAGATGTTCTTCCAATATTTTTCCATCTCAGCTCTTGGTGGGTCTGAGCTGATGTTACTTCCCTGCCACTGAGAGTACACCTTGGCCAGGTGAGTGGAGAACATCTTGTTTATTCTCCTAGCCGAGAGGACAGAGCTGCAAGTCTCTGTTTGGCAGTTTCGAGTGCTTCAGGTATGGGCAGCTTGTTGTATTTCCTGGGTACCACTTTATTCACCATGTTCCCTTTCTGTAGCTCTGTTAGCTGGCTGACTTCTCTCCATGTTGCCTTTACCTTGGCCTATATGTATATATATACACACACACACACACGCACATATTTCTCTCTTGTAAACTGTCACACTTCACTTGTTTATAACAATGGTTTGATTACTGTTGTCTTAAACATGGCATCCAGCAAACATGTGACTACCTTTGAACCAATCCCATGACAGAATTGTCCTTAACGTTCTAAACACTAATTGTCGGTATGCCCTCTAATACATGATTCTGTCACAGGCTGAGTAAGAGCGCCCTCTTGTGCCAGCTGCTGAAAAAATACTTTGATATATAAATACGTCAATGGCACTCAAAGAGTTAAATTGAACTGGGGTTGTCAGGTTCCATGATGTAGAGCAGTAGTGCTCTGTGTGATTGGTCAGTTCTATTGACATGCAGAGCGTCACTTAATCAACGTTCAAACTGCATTTTAGATCATTTGTGCAGCCCTGCAGAAGTGAAATAAACTGTGAATCCTCTTCTCACCTCCTGGTCTCTCTTCAGTCATTCCCTCACAGTCCTCAAATCCTCGTTCAGCTCAATCAGCTACATTCTTTCCACGGCTGGTAACAAGAAGAGCTGATTTACTGGAATCAAATTTACCTGATCAGACTTTTCCTCCTTCTTTTCTCCTGAAGGGGAAAATAATAATAATTCCTCCCTTTTTTAAAATAGGTCTGAATCTCTTTCACATCTGTTCGCCTGCTCTCACCTCAGGCCTGCGTTGTGTGTTTCTATAGGTTTTACATTTGGAGAAAAGTGCAGACGTCTTCTTAGGGCAGCAGTGGTAGGAAGAGGACGTGTTGAAGCAGAATTAAATACAGAGATTTTCTGTCATTATCTTATCAGCTTAGACTTTGGATTATCCTGCCCATGGTTTCTATTTTGCTTCATAGTTGGTAGTTGAGAAGTTGTCAAGTCCAACAACCAGCTTTATTTCCATTGTTGCCCTTTCACTTTCTCAGGAGAAAGTATTTCATCACAGGACTTATCTTTAAGCCCTGGCTGACTCAAATGAAACCCTCCTTCCTCTCAATTCTCTGTGTCTTTAGACAGAAATTAGACCAGCTAAAATCAGCCCACTCAGACTTAATTCACCAATGAAGAGCTTTGAACCCACAGGGGTCTAATAAACAACTGTGCACTCATGGTTGTTTAATGTTGCTCTTCATCTTCTTTTGTCTTACTTAACATATTGTAAAAGCATCCAAACATAATTGAATCAAATTTGATGTTTAGATAATGACAGTGGAGCAGAGAAAGTCTCTTACTGAACAGTGTTTTACTAATTTCCCCCTTTCATTTCCATTCATCACTTCAGTTCAGGATTTTTTTTTTGTTCTGTCTGTCTCAGGAAAAGGAAAGAAGAACTCGAAGTCGGAGCAGAAGACTGGCACAGTGGGGAAGGGAGCAGGGAAGAAGATCACCAAAATCATCGGCCTGGGGAAGAAGAAGCCATCTACAGATGAGCAGACCTCCTCAGCAGAAGAAGACGTACCCACATGTGGTGAGAAACAGACGTTTCTGTGCTTCAAACAGACTGGTCTGAAGTGTTTCTGCAGTCAAAGACAGAGTAGGGTGTCTTTGAATTATCTGTGCAATATACTGAATAAATTGAGTGAAGTTCACTTTGAGACTGTCTCTGCTTTAAAGCATTCATGATGACAGCTGAAAATGTGTCAAGATGAGATTCTCAACCCCTGGTCTGTGTTACCTATACCAGGCCTCTAAAGATTCAAGATTCAAGAGTCTTCATTGTCATTATGCACACATAACGAAATTCCGGGTCTGTCAGCTTAAAGACACATGTAAATAAAGAAAATGATATAGATATAAAATATATAAAACACCCATATTTACAGAGGAGATGTAATATTTAGAGCTTTACTTATATATACAGTGTGTGTGTGTGTGTGTGTGTATATATATATATATTATTGTTATATCTCTTAAAAGGTGAATTCAGTTTAAATTCCTCACTCCTATTTAAAATGGCGAAGAGTAGTGAACTCAGTGAGAAAGAAAGAGTCCAGTTAAAGTGATGTCTCTGAATTCATGATATGATATGACACTGGTTCTGAACTGCTCGTGGGAAGGATGAACTGTCCGTGCCATGTCAGTGCTTTTGTCTTCAGTGTATGCATGTATCTTCGACACAGTTTGAATTGGAAAAGTTGCACCATCAAAATACACTCCTTACAGTGTTACAGATGGTGTTTGAAGTCAGCTCACTAGAGTCTATTTGCTTTGCTCCAAAGGTTACCTGAATGTGTTGTCCAATAACCGCTGGAGGGAGCGCTGGTGCCGCCTGAAGGACAACCAGCTGCTCCTCCACAAGGACCGGGATGACCTCAAGAGCCACATCGCCTCGCTGCCTCTCCGAGGCTGCGAGGTCAGCCCCGGCCTCGATCACAAACATCCCTTCGCCTTCCGTTTGCTCCGTAACAGCCAGGAGGTCGCTGTCCTGGAGGTGAGCCTGTGTTAAAGTCAGTGTGTATTAAAAACTGTACTGCTGACCTGGAGATATGTTAAAGCACAGTCCTACCGCTAACCGGGAGATACGTTAAAGCACAGTCCTACCGCTGACCGGGAGATATGTCAAAGCACAGTGCTACCGCTGACCGGGAGATACGTTAAAGCACAGTCCTACTGCTGACCAGGACATACGTCAAAGCACAGTCCTACTGCTGACCAGGAGATACGTTAAAGCACAGTCCTACCGCTGACCAGGACATACGTCAAAGCACAGTCCTACTGCTCGTCCTGTTTTCCTCTTTATTCTCGTGCCTCTCATGTGGTGAACTGTCTCCTCCACCCACCACTGACTTGATTTTGTTGGTGAATATGAACTTGCCGTTTTGTTTGTTGTGATTCCATTTCCTCTCATAGTCTGCACGATATCCTCTGCAAGACGTCTCCTTTCGATGTAAAACCATATCATTACTCAGCCTTTGATGGATGGTGATATGCAAAAAGTGGCCAGTTCCTACAACAAACCACCAGAGATCTACATTTAAAGACAGTATAAAAGTATCATTTAAGGTTGTTGGTGGAAAACAAAGACAAACTGCCTTCAACACCAATCAGAAAGTTATTTTATGTCCTGGTTTGACTAAAAAGGTTCAGAAGGAGCTGTGGATATCACTCTGATCTTTCCCTCCAGGCCTCCTCCTCTGCAGAGATGGGTCGCTGGTTGGGGATTTTGCTGGCTGAGACAGGCTCCACCACCGACCCAGCCACCCTGCATTACGACTACATCGACGTCGAGACTACCGCCAACGTCATCCAGCTTGCCAAGCAGTCCTTCTGGTGAGGGACACACATTTTGTGCACAACCTTGTTTTTCACATGGTGTGTGACTGTTTTAAAAGTCTTCTTGGTGTTTCTCCTCCCAGTTTCACCAGTAAGCGTGCTGTTTCTCCTAACCCCTATCTGGACAACCCAGTGAATGGCTACGCCTGCCCCACTGGCACAGCTCTGCACTATGATGATGTGCCCGTTAATGGAACGGTAAGGACTCACCTGCTCATCACTGACACACAGTTAATGAAATTAATTTGAAATCTACTTACCACCTACTCTGTGGTGAGTCTGAAGGGCTGTATAAACATGCTGCATTCCATGTTGTTTAAGCTCTGAGAAACAGGATTTTTCTGATTTATATCGCTTTAAACATCCAAACATGAAAAAGCCTGATGACATGATGAGCTAAAAAATGCTGGGATGCTTCTCCCCATCTCCATTTTTTTTTAAACAGTTATTTTAAAATAGAGACTTATTTTATAATTGCAAATTGGTTTCCATTCGTCCTTTTTGTCATGTTTCTACCGTCATAGTTGGTGCAGGAGTAACAGCTTGATAAGATAGGATTAGATTATCTGTGACACAAATGGGGAAATTTGCATCATTACAGCAACTTTAATAATAACAGTAATACATTTTATTTATAAGAACCTTTCAAAAAACACAAGGACACTGTACATGGATCAAAAAACAGGCATGTAAAAACTAAGAAATAACATCAGTAGAAAAACAACCAAGTGGAAAAGACTAAGGCATCATATATAGTGTTGTGTCCTTTTTATAATAAATAAAGTAAGAACGTTTAGAACAAAAAATGCAAAACAAGAACGTTAAATAAGGAAAAAGCTCTACAGTGAGCAGAAGCTGCTGCTACAGGCTGTCACTCATGCTGCGCCAGAAACGTTCTCACTTCTTGTAGAGTTAAAGGGGCTATTTTAGAATTTTAGCACACATGTACAGTTTAACAGATGTATCAGAGCAGCAGCATCACCTCTATCATCATCTCCTTCACTTTAGCTGGACTCTTTCTTCCTCACTGAGTTCACTACTCTTTGAGGAATTTAAACTGAATTCACCTTTTTAGACCCAAATCTGAGCGAGAACACTGGAATAGCTGGTAGCTGGTCGCTACTGTAGTAACTGTTATTATCTGTGAATCTTAATTTCTAACCAAACTTTCTCACAGGAGTTTTGTATGTTGAGGGAGTTAAACTGAACTGAAAATGTATTTACACACCTGCTACAAGTGGTAAATTTTGCTCAACAGTAACACTGGTGGTTGCTGGTGTTTTATGGTAGCTCTGTAACCTTGTTATTTGGAAGTCAAACATATTTTTAAAATAAAGGAAGACATTTTATAATTCAGTTTGCATGATTTTCAGTCTGTACAAGCCTCTGGGCTCCATACAGTGTTGGAACCCTCAGCCAATAAGCAGGATCAGGTCAAAAACCACGGCTTTGTTTCAGAAACATCATGTTGCTGGATCACATACAGTAATTGTCAATAATGTGCCCCGCTCTCTGCTCTGCACTGTGCTGCTATCACAGACCACAGCCTCTCTCTTTGATTCACTGCTTCGTTCACTAACGGCGCTCCTTCTCTACATGTTACATGTTAGTACTGTACTAAAACTGTCTACATCTGTCCTCTTTTCCTCTGTCCTTTCTGTTTTGATCTTCCCTCTCCTCTCCTCTGTGCTGACTCGCTTGCATGCTGACTGGTCTAACCCAGCACCAGGAGGCGCAGTACTCCAGCCCCAGCACAGGGGGGCGCCAGCTGAAAGAGGAGGTGCATTATGAAAACGCTGACCTCTATGAAAACATGCCCTCACCAAAGCTGGACACCCGCTGTCCTCCCAAACCTTCGTCTTCCTCTGCTTCCTCGACCAGTCACTACAACACTCCTGTTTCTAAACTCTCCTCTAAGTTCCTTGCATCTGATGCTAAATCTAAAGCCAGTGCTCAGGTGACTAACACTCTTCACCCTCACTGTTTCACACTTCCAATACACTGTTTGCATGTGTGCTTTGACTGGTATTCCTTTGTCAACAAGATGATTTCTCTGCATGACTCTGCAAACATCTTATGGCATGACATGGCAAATATGACCAGGAATTCAAAATCATGACCACGAATATGACTATAGCTATGCTTAGGTAAGGTTAGTAAACACAACTGATTACACTTTTATGAAATGGGAACTGACGACAAATTACATATTACAATATTATTGAAGTTCCGTAATTACTGTGAGTCTGGGAGTGTATGAAGCATGGTCTAAAAAACCAGGTATGCAGGGTCTGAGACCTGCAGCTATTTAGCTCCCCTGCAGTGGCTCCTACTGAATTTAAAAAAATATATGGAAATAGTTTCATAGTAATTCTGCTTATTTATTTTATTTATTTTTGTAGTATAATATTTGAAAAAACAAAACTACTATGTATGATTTAAAATGTGTGTCTCTTCTATCCTTCATTCTGCAGGAGGCTAATCGTGAGTTTCTAAACCCTAAGTTAGCTAACCACGGAATAATCCAGAAAAAGGAAAATCAAGAGTTTAATCATATGTAGACAGATTCATTTGCTGTCACTGCCAGCAGTGTATGTTGAATATGTGGCGACAAATTAGTGACAAAGCGGGCTACGTTTTATTTTATTGATGGAGGCCTGCACAGTTCTGTTGCATTTATTATATCATTTATTAGATCTAAAATCACTTTTCTATATTACGGTTCTATATTCTCAAAAATTCAGCAAAATTTCTGTGTATGCAGTTTAACTAAATATATGAAACTTTAGAGGTTGTGTAATGGCTCTTTTTATAGTAAACAAAGAAATATGTAATATTTCAAACATATTTACCTAATTTACAGGTGAAGTCTTGTTTGTGTTCAACCTGTTATTCACTCTCGTAGTGTACAGTAGATTTATCAGAGCTTGTTGCCCAAAAAACCTGCAGTTTATGGGTCAGAAAACCAAAAACAATAATCAGAAAATATTGATTATAGTCACTTGCATGTGTGATTCTCATCAGAAAATAAACAGCATATTTTCCTGACTATAACACTGAGATGGGGAATCCCCTGATTCTTCATCCGCTGTGAACAGGTGAGGTACTTGGCTGAGGGTGTATTATTCCTGCAGGAGCATGACTCAGCAAATAAAGTGCTGGTGTTTCTGACCACCCACTAGCAGCACCTCTCTTTCCCATCAGCTTGTGGACCCTGTGCTCCCTAGTTTTCAATAATGGAATTATGACCATGACATGGCCTGAAATCATTCCCAGTCTGTGAAATGCTCTGCAGCTATCAGTGGACACGTTCCAGTCAGACACTGTCTTTGTGCTTGTTTGCAATATATGTACAGTATATATGTGTGTGTGTGTGTGTGTGTGTGTGTGTGTGTGTCTGCTGTACAGAGAGCATCAGCTGTGTGTGTGTGATTTATATTTTTACAGCCCTGCTCTAAGTGCCACCCTGTAGCCACATGTGTTCCCACACAGTGTTGTGAGGATCTCCTCCTCCTGTTTGATGTGTGTGCAGAGTGTGGCGTGGCCCAGTGGTGTTAACATGGCCTCTGAGACCACAGAGCACTCTTCACTGTAGGACAGACATGTTCATCCAGTGAGGTGTGCAGCAGCCTGCAGGCACCACTGAAGGCCTGGGAATCAGGCCTCGTTTTTTTTTCTTCTTTTTTTTATAACTGTGGCTGCTTGTTGCTTGGATATGCTGACCTAGACAAGGTTAAAATGTCTTAAATTAAAATCTAGGTAGTTGAGGTCTTAAATTCTCTTAAATTTACCATAAATTTGCTGTAGCTATTAAATTTCTAGCTGATGTGTTTAATGCTTATAGGAAAACAGTATTCAGAGATTTACTGCTATTTTTCACGTTATTTTGTTCACAAAGTTCACTTCTTTGTTCTTGAAAGTTGTGAAATTAAAGTTGTAGAAAAAAGTTAAGTGTTATGCTTTCAATTTAAATAATTGTTGCAAGTGTTAAAGGGCTAAAAAAAAAAAAAAAAAAATTGAGATTAATTGGTTATCGGATTTTTTTCCTGCAAAATACTGATATCAGCATCAACCTCAAAACTCCATATTGGTCAGGCCCTACAATAAATTTTAAAAATAAATATTTCTACCAGAGAAATTGTCATGATATTTTTAAATTATATTTGTTAAGGTCTTAAAAAGGTCTTAAAACGTATTAAGTTTGACTTTTAAAATTGTGTAAGACCCCTGCTGGAGGGATATTTTTAATTTTCTTATTTTTAATTTTCCTACTGTAACGGTATCCTATTCAGCAAGTCAAACCCACTGGTTTACACTTTTTTACAAGCATGTCATGGGACAGGCTTCACAAATACAAACAGTTCAGACACATAAGTATAATTATATAATCAGGTATGTGAATTTAATGTGCTTTAGCAATATGAACATTGCCATTCAGATTTGATTTTCAAGCTATATATATAGATATACAGAGTCCTCAAATCCTCACTACTCTTCACCATTTTGAACAGGAGTGAGGAATTTAAGCTGAATTCACCTTTTTACACCCAAATTTGATCCAGAACACTGGAATTCACTGAGAAGTCAGAAATGAATCCAGAATAACAAACAACCATTAAAACACATTTTTCTGTTCAGCAGTGACATGAAATAGCTGCAATTTTACATCCCAATCAATAAATAATTGTTGTATAAATAATTGTTACACACTGTAAATATATTGCAGGTTAGGTGTGAGAATACATTTTAGTTATTCTCTGATTTCCATCCCTTATTCTGTTTTTAAAATAGTTGTCCCATCCTTCCAGATACTGATTTTTGGTAGTGCCTACAGAGACAGTTGGTGGAGACCAAAGACAGAGAAAGTGAATATTGGTCTTACATTGATCATATGAACACAAACACAGGGACTTTCTGCTCAAAAGGTTAGCTCTAACAACTTCCTGTAAGTTCCCATTTTGTCCCTGTTGTGTTTTCAGGTTGTTGTACTGCAACACAAATGTTAAAAAAAATAATGCATATGCTGTGTATTAACATAACAGAAAAACAACAATGACCTTCCAATGTCTGTAAAGATGTTGATTTAAACTGCAGCTTATTCATCATGTTTAGGGGTCTGATTTGGGATCATCTCTATATGTTTGTATGAAGCCTCAGTCCAGATATTTAACAAGTGTCCCTCCTCCTTGTTCTTCTCCAATCAGCTGAAGGGAAAGAAGGGAACGGGGCTCAACGGGATGACATTGAAACAAAAAGCAGAGCCGAAGAACCAGGCCAAGAAGAATGGATTCAATGGGACCAATGGGACGGCTTCTCTGAAACGCAACAGCTCCAGTAAGTAGTAGACATTCTTTCTGTGGAAATGAAGTCCACAGCAGGACAGAAAGTCCTACTTTTATGTGATTTTGCTGTTCAAATATGAGAGCAGTCCCCGTTTTCAGTCAGATGTTGTGTTGGAAGCATCAGACAGCGAGTCTGGCTCCCAGCCTCACCACTGCTGATTGCTTTCTAACAAAACTCCACTCCACAGCAGTTTGGAAAATACAGGATGTTCAAATTACATTTGGTTTAAATTGAGGGGGAGTAAATAACTCTAAAAAAAGAAAAAAAAAACCTAAAAGCTGCGCTTCCCTGAAGACGATCCATGTGACGCACGTGGACCAGACTTGAAAGCTCCTGCCAACACTGAGGTAACGCTGAAACAGGCGCGATAGGGTGAGGGAGGAATGTGGCAGCGCTAATCCCTGTGGTCCACAAAACTATTTCTTTTCCTAATGTGTGAACGAGCAGAACGAGAGAACGCTGCTCCAAATGTCCCAACGGAAATACCAAATGTGTGTCATGTTGGATTTAAGAGTATGCCACACTCTTCTCATATTTCCACAGTCAGATAAGTGGATTGAATTTGAAAATGCCAGTGGTAGTTTGATGGAGTGATTGCTCACACACACACACACACACACACACACAGGATGGTGTATTTTCCAGTAAGAGTGCTGTGTAATGAAGAAGTGCTTAAGGCTGTGGGTTCACTGGGTTTCTGGGCTCTTCACTGTGCTGATGATAAAGGCTATGCTCTCCCTCTCCATGTTGGAAGTGTGGTTTCTATTTTCAGATAGCCAGCACACCACCACACAGGGTCTTTGGGGTCTTTCAGCCCTGTTTTGGTTTTGCATCCATAGCTTTGGTGTTTTGTAGAGGGGGTTATATGAGGTAGCTTGTCTGCTTCTGCTGAATAAAGCAGTTCAGTAGTGGGTGTGTCAAAAGTAAAGGACTTAAGGAATAGTGTATAAGGAGGAGGACATGGCTTGTTGCAGTTCTAGTAAGTGGCAGTAGCTTAGTTAGTAGGGCTGGGAACCAGAGGGTCACTGGTTCACAGACCAAGTACAGAGTGTGGTCTAGAGGAGCCAGTTCCTCCTACTGCTGAGGTACCCTTTAGTAAAACAATGAAACCTCAACTGTTTAGGGTGCCTGTATATGAAATCCCCCTCGTTCTGACATCTCTCCAGTGAAAGCATGTATGTAGGCCCTATTTGAAGTTGTGTAATGTGAAGAAAAACATAACTTATTAAAGTATGTTTCTTCTTCTTTCAATAATCGGTCAACTTATCCTACTGAAATACAGTCATGGAAAAAATTATTAGACCACCCTTGTTTTCTTCAATTTCTTGTTCATTCTAATATCTGGTACCACTAAACGTATAATACAATGAACACAACAAAAAATGCAGCTGGTCACATAATACTTTATGTCCTATTTGACATTCTTAAGCTTAATTGATTCCCAGGGTATATAAGAGGCCATTTCATGTCACAAGCAGCACTGCACATGCAAAGGCCTAGAGTGGTTTCCTGCTTACATTCAAGCCGTAGCACAACTCAGAAGTTGTCAGCTCTCACATAATGCCTAAAACAAAAGAATTATGTGAAGCAACAAAGGCAGCCATCTTGGCACTGCTGGAAATTGGCATGAGTGAGAGACAGGTAGCGAAAAAACTGAAGATCTCCAAGACAGCCGTTCATTACAACAAAAAAAAACAAGCTGAACATGGCACTACCAAATTGCTACCTGGCCGTGGCAGGAAACGTCTTTCTACCCCACGAGATGACCGTGCACTCATCCCTTCCTGTGTCAGGAATCGTCGTCAGACCTCCAGGGACCTTAAAAATGAGTGGGCACTGTCGAGAAATGTGACTTGCTCGGCAAGGACAGTTCAAAACCGACTTGTTGAAGCTGGTTTGAAGTCACACAGAGCACGCAAGAAGCCCTTCATCAATGAAAGGCAGAGGAAGGCCCGGTTACTCTTTGCTCGAGACCACAAGGATTGGACTGTTGATGATTGGGCTAAGGTTCTCTTCAGTGATGAATCCAATTTTGAATTGATGCCCACTCCAGCCAACTTACTGGTTAGGAGGAAGCCTGGAGAAGCTTACAACCTAGACTGTCTTGCCCCTACAGTAAAACATGGGGGTGGATCAGTCATGATCTGGGGTTGTTTCAGTCTGAGTGGAACAGGGCAAATGCAATTGTGTGAAGGCCGAATGAACCAGGTCAAGTACAGGACTACCCTTGAAAACAGTCTTCTTCCATCAGCTGGAAAACTCTTTCCTGCCTCGAATGACTGGATTTTCCAACAAGACAATGCCCCTTGCCACACGGCAAGGTCAGTTAAAGCCTGGATGGAGAACCACAACATTCGCACCATGCCTTGGCCTGCTCAATCACCAGATCTTAATCCAATTGAAAACCTGTGGAAAATCATCAAACTCAAAATGGAGAACCACAAGCCCAAAAACAAAGAAAATTTGTTTGAATTTGTCCAACAGGAATGGGCTGCTGTGACAGCAGAACAATGTCAGAAGCTGGTGGAGAGCATGCCAAGACGCATGGCTGCAGTCATCAAAAACAATGGTTATGCAATCAAGTATTAACTCTTGTGTGTATCATGTGTTTAAAGCAAACAGAAAAGAAAACATGGAATGCTTAAAAGTAGTGTTTTTGGCGGTACAATGCCATAGCTATTGATGTAAGAATTTAAGTAATTTTGGTTATTATCAAGAAAACCATGGAAAATGAATAATCCTTAGTTCTTAAATTAAACTCCCATGAGCTATTTTTGTTGTTATCATTATAATTGTCCAAACAAATGTATCTTTAGTTGAGCCAGGCATTAAAATTAATAAGAAATTGAAGAAAACAAGGGTGGTCTAATAATTTTTTCCATGACTGTATGTCCACTGGACATGCAGAGTTAAATAGAGCTTATTATCTAAGGTTAACCATCACCATATTAAAAATATTTTAATGTTTCTGCAATGGTTGATTCCAACAAAATTCAAATTTGCTGTTTTACAAAAAAAACAATAAAATATCAAAGCACATTATTATTAAATTGCAGTTATTTACTGTTGTTGCTGAAAAGAAAAATGTGTTTCAGTGGTTGTTTGTTATTCTGGATTCATTTCTGACTTCTCAGTGAATTCCAGTTTTCTGGATCAAATTTGGGTCTAAAAAGGTGAATTCAGTTTAAATTCCTCACTCCTGTTCAAAATGGTGAAGAGTAGTGAAATCAGCGAGGAAGAAAGAGTCCAGTTAAAGTGAAGGAGATGATGCTAGAAGTGATGCTGCTGCTCTGATACATCTGATCATCACTGTATTGATGAATAAACTCACAGTCACAGTGATTGATGAAATAAACCAGCAGCAGTACCAGCTACTTTTGGCTCTTGGCTACAGCTTCTTCACACTCTGTCTTTTGTCGGGCAGATGCAGAGCAGTGTAAGTACGGGAAGAACCGAGTGGAGGCTGATGCCAAGCGGCTGCAGGCCAAGGAGGAAGAGCTGATGAAAAGGAAGCAGGAGATCAGGAACCATCTGACCCAGCTGAAGAAAGACAGGAGAGACCTTCGCACGGCAGTGGAGGCTGCTGCTGGTAGGAGTGATCACAGCAATGAAGAGCTGCACCATGACGGTTCAAATAATGTATCATCACACCTTTAATTAACAGAGACCTGCCTCTCTTCCTCCATTAGGCAAGCGATCGCACACCTCACTGTCGGAGCGACTGAAGAAGGTGGAGGAGGACTGCAGGCGGAGGGAGGAGGAGCGAGTGAACCTGGAACTGGAGCTGACAGAGGTCAAGGAGAGCCTAAAGAAAGCCCTGAGTGGTGGGGTCACTCTGGGCCTCACAATCGAACCAAAAGCTGGCTCATCTGGAGTCCAGGTGAGAGCAGCTGTGCTGGCTCACTTTCCTCACTATATCACACTTCCACCTTCGCAGCTTCACTCTATCCTGGACTTTACATGCAAGAATATCTAAATATATAACACAGATATTTCACTGTTTCTGCAGACAGTGGGTCTTTTTATCTCTGGTACATGCTTCTTCAGTTGGTTTACCCAGTTGATTTCATACATGGGACACTATTGGTCGATAGCTGAAAAACTACCCAATTAGAGCATGCGGTCAAGTATCCTGGGTGCTGATTGGCTCAGATTGGCTCAGGTTTTTAGTCAATGTGAGGGTTGTTTGTAAAAGACAGAGGGTGTCATATCCTGTACAGATTGTCAAGCCCTCTGAGGCAAATTGGTAATTTGTAATACTGGGCTATACAAATAAAATTGACTTGACTTGGCTCAGATCTAAGCAGCAGCCTGGATTATTTCATACACAGGATAATATTGGTTCTGTATTCTGGCTGCTTTTTGTTAAGTTATGTACTATTAAATAAATAGTGTAATCTTACTTAGTATCTAGAAGAATATCAAGAGTTTATACTGTATAACTCTGTGGGACATGTTTGTAAATGCTACTGGTGTGACTCTAACAGCGTCTGACTCCTTTCTCTGTTAGTCACCAGCGATGTCCAGACGGACCCAGGAGTCCTCTCCCTTCTCCAGCTGCGACACCAGTGACACAGAGTCCTGCTCCCTGCCAGTCAACAGCGCCTCACTGCTGCACCGACAGCAGGGTGGCCAGAAGCCCTCGCCAGTCCGGGGACACGTCCTCAGGAAGGCCAAGGTCAGAGGTCACTGTCAGACTGGGTACAGCTGGCTAGATATTTAGCTCTCTTCAGGTGTTTTATTTTAGATTAAATATGCCACAGAGCTATTTATGAGCCCTATTTATTTATCAGTGGTGAACCAGAGACAGGGTCATGAGAGGACAAGGATCACTGATGCAGGTGGGGAGTGAAGGCTGGTCCTGGTGGTCTGATCCAACAGAGCAGAGGAGGTAATGCTGCTGAAGATAGAAAGGAGTCACATAGCACAGAATAAACCTTTAGGGGTCAGAGGTCACACAGGAGGACCAGCACTAGATTAGACAGGAGGTCATCATGTTATGACTGATAGGTGTTTATTGGTGTATATATTTAAATAATCAATTTTTATCATGCTGCAAAAACATATTTATTTATTTATATTTTTTTACTTTATTTCATTTATTTGGTCATTTACAGGATTGAGGAAGAAAATGTTTATGAAGATCATCATTGTTTTATTATTTTATTGCTTTTTTTATTGTACATTTTTATATTTATATTTTTATATATATAGTGATAAAGTGGTGTGTCTGTCTTTGTTGTTGCAGGAATGGGAGCAGAAGAGCGGCACATAAACAACCCAAGCCCTCAGCCTTCCTTTCATACCTTTTTTTATTTTTATGAAATTGTCTATATATTTATTTAAAACTGTTCATACAGTCCCAGAGTTTGTCGAGGAGCACACAAGCATAGCATTCACATGAACAAACCACCAGTCGCTGCTTTTTAGTAAACTGTCAGCACCACAATATGCAGACATTTCAACCTTTCTGAGCTGTTTTACATCGAGCATGCTTAGTATACTAACTTGTGTCGTCCGCTGCAAATTTCAGCTATCACCTTTTTTTTTCTTCCAAATCTGGGTTAGCAGATTCATAGTTTGGATTCAAAAAAGGTAAAAACAAAGTATTTATTTGTAAATGTTTAGCGGAAATACTAGCTTCCCTTTGTGTATTTATGTTGATATATTTAAAGTTCTTTTTATTGAATCCCGTCTCCTCCATCGTAACTCATAATACCAGCTCACCAACAACACAGCTCCCCTCAGTGGGGTTTAATAAGCAGAATTATTATTATTAAAACAGACATAAAGAGGACTGGTGTTTGTGAAGCCGTACAGCAGCCTGTCTTTTTATTAAAATCACACATTGAGACTTCTAATATGTTAGAGTGTCCCATCCCTACGGAGTCCCTAAAGGGACATATAATGTCACTTAACGGGTGCATGGAGTATAGAATAAAATTTTTGACACTGAAATGTTATGAGTACCTTATTTTTCGGACTGTAAGTCACATTTTTTGGGGGAGATTTATTTTACAAAATCCAAGACCAAGAACAGACATTTAATTTTGAAAGACAAGTTATAATAAAAACAACAATAGAATAAACAACAGCAGACTGAATAAGTCAGTTCATACTGGATCAGACTCAGCGAAACTGAACCTGCTTGGAATATCCGCTCCTCTCAGAGCTTTTACAGCAGAGCGCATAGCCGTGCTGTAGTTTAGTGAATTTATGTAGAAATTGTGATTTGGAAGATCAGGGTCACATTTAAGGTAACACATTATGGTTATTCAGCTACACAAAGTATAAACAACTCAGCCAACTCTGAAGGAAGATGAAGCACTGCTTCCTCTTCTGTGTGGCTGCTGCTCGTTTACCGTTTTGGCTGTATATTTCACTACTTGCAGCTTGTAATCTGCAGAATATGATTTTCATTTTGGGAGCATTTTCTCAGTTGTCTTTAAATTAATGTTTAAATTAATTTTCAGTGGTACAGGAGTAGCAGAAACCGGTAGTTGTCACAAGCCTGGAGTGTCCTCTCACAGCTGTAGGTAATGTTCACGCCATTTAAGAACATGTGAAATTATATATTTTAATATATAAGTCACAGGACCAGCCAAACCATGAAAAAAAGTGTGACTATAGTCCGGAAAATATGATATTTTACGCTCATTCCTGCCTATAGGCATTATTCACACAAATGAAAATATGAGCTGTAATTATCAAGGAAATGCTAAATCTGGTCACAGATCAGCCAGGCTCCAGACCTGTGAATGGCTGCCCAAATGTTTGATCTGGTGCTCTGCCTGGTTGGAAAAAACAGGCCAACACCTTTAGCTACCTAGCTGTGTTTAAAAAAAACAGAAAAATGGAATCAGTGGACATCTTGATGGTAAATAAGTTCACAACAACACAAGTCACACGTCATTCTATACTCTGAGAAATTAGAGGGAACCATTTGACCCATTTGTTTGAAGAGAGGGTTCTTAAAGACTGTTGAAAGACCCTCTCAGCCCAAAAAATGTGATCGTGAAGGCTGCTGGTCGCTCCCATAGCTTCAACCTAACCTGCTAAACTAGAACTGTGATGGTTCCGTGGAGAAAGATCTATTACCCCTTTTCCACCGGGGTGGTTCCAGGGCTGGTTCGGGGCCAGTGCCTGACTTAGCACCAGGTCTTTGTGTTTCCAGAGCCTAAGCACCGGCCCCTGGTGCTTAAAACTGGGGCCAGGCAAGCACCAAGTCTTTGCTGGTCCAGAGCTAAGCACCGATTATGTCGGGGGCTTGGGGCGAGGTTACTGAGACCAACAAGACCAGAGTAAATACTTCCTGGTTCGATCGCAAATTAAATGTATTGAAAGCACTCCCAGAGAGAGAGACACAGAGAAGTTTTGCACAAACTGTTACACACTGAAATCCAGATCAATAATGTCCCACCAGTACTGTGATCATGGTTGTAATCAGGAAATAGCCGATCTGCGTCTCGCTGGCAGCCGCGGGTCGGCTATTTCCTGATCTGCTTTCAAACGGAGCCACTGCTCGAAGTGATTATGGTAACCAGTATCAGTTATATGGCGTTATATTTGTGCCACATAACTGAGCGAAACTGATGCAGATTTGAGCACAGAAATGTGTGTTTAGTAAATTTATTTTTGAACATGCCACAATCACCGCTGAGTCTCATTGTTTCTCCTGTTCATTCATTTGCTTGCTCAAAATCTGTCTTTTTTCCCCTCAGGAATGTGGCACAAATATAACGCCATACAGTTAGTTCTGTCGGCTCTGGATTTTTTATTACGTCTTATTTTGATTTCGCACCGCAAAAGCTTTGCCAGGTGAAAAATGAAAATGTAGTGACGTCCTGAAGTTTTGCAGTGATGTAATGACGTGGTTCTGACTGGGCTCCTTGCCAGTGGAAAAACGACCGGTGTTCAGGAGGAACGCAAGTTGAGCCAACTGAGCACCAGCACTGAACAAGCACCAGGTTCCTTTTTGGTGGAAAAGGGGTATATGGGGTGTGAAAGGGTTCTTGGTAGAACTCCCTGGATTGGTTCTTGTTAGCACCCTTTGAGGGGCGGTGGACGCTCTAGAGAGGGTTCTGGGTTTTAAAGCAAACGTTCCACTTAGAGCCAAAAAGGGTTCTCCTTCGTAGACAAGACAAGGATATGGTTCTTGTCAACACCTTTATTTGTCAGAGTGCAGCGTGACGTTGATGACTCTAGCAGGGAGTGTGTTAGCGCGCTCAGAGAAGCAGGCAGGTCAGGCTGAGGCGGGGCAGCTCTTCACATTTGGCTCTGGTTGTTGGAAAACTCCAGAAAGCTCAACCACTGTGGCTCAAGTCAGTCCCTCATCCAAGAGCCTCGGTCCAGCTCCTCTAATCACGCCACTGGTTTACTGCAGTCCTGTGATCTGACTCTCTCTGTGTGTGTGTGTGCGTGCACGCGCGTGCGTGTGTGTGTGTGCGTGTGCGCACATGCCTCCATTACACATTCCAAACCCATCAACATTACACTGACCGAAATAGAGGCACTTGTCCTCAACTGAAATTGCTGTTCTACTAAATTAAAGACTGTGACTTTGATTTTCAGAGTGCTTCACACACACACACACACACACACACACACACGCTTGTTGTATAGTATAAGAATACATGATTCTTTATTGGGATTGTTATCAGAACGAGCGGCAGCATTCACTACTACTGCAGGCTGGAAATCAATGCTACATACCCTGTTAGCCTCATAAGCATAATTCTCCGAGTCATATTTAGTGATGTCTGCCTAACTCTACTCCCCTAACACTGATCATTCATTGTGCATCGTTGCCTGTCATCAGAATGCTTGTTACATAGGGCTAGGGTTAGGTTTAGACACTGCTGAAATTAAAAAAAGTGTTTAGTAAGTTGTTGGCCATGAAATGCTTGAACATGAATCTTGGCATTTTCAGTGTAGGCTTCTAACAATTTTACAAGCCCAAAACAACTTGTTTGGTAAAGTAAAATAACTTTAGTTATGTTTTGGAAAGTAAAACAACTTAGCTATGTTTAGGAAAGTAAAACAACCTTGGTTATATTTAGGCAAGTAATTCAATCTTGATTATGTTTAGGCAAGTAATTCAACCTTGATTATGCTTAGGCAAGTTATTCAACCTTGGTTATGTTTCGGCATGTAAAACAACCTAGCTATGAAAATAAAACAACCTCGGTCATGTTGAGGCAACTCAAACGTGTGATTGAAGTATGAATAAAAAGCTCTTATGTTTTGTTACACTTTTTTTCTGAATTTCTGAAAACCTTGATATGTGAGACAGTTCTGTTATGAAGGTAACGACAGATCTGCTACGGGGCTAACGACACAGTTTTGCTATGAGGCTAAAGACGCAGTTCTGCTCCGAGGCTAATGACTCAGTTACGTTACAAGGCGAATGACTCAGTTATGCTACGAGGCAAACAGTGCTGTTATGCTACGAGGCTAACGACTCAGTTATGCTATGAGGCTAACAACACAGCACATCTGCACCACCTGCTCCTAGCTCATGTACATATTTTCTCTCCCACCTTCTCCCCCACAAGCCGAGTGTTGTTAGCATGTTAGCATGAAGACAGGAGCATGTAAGGAGTTTTGACCAAAAGTATTTCAGTTCATTTTGAGTCCATGACGGCTCGGCTTCTAACCATCAGTAAATGTGAACCTGCTGTACATAGCTCATGCATCAGTGTTTGTTTTTGCACCTTATACACTTTCTACTCTGTTGTATCTCAGACAGTCTCCACCTTGGTGACAGACACACTTGTACATAAATGAATAAATCTCACAAATGACTGTGTGCTTTATTGGTGGGGTTGCTTTGAATATTCATTAAAAGAAAATTAGTTCCCTTCTATTGACTCAGCTTCTGTCCTGCAGGTAGTTTTTTTTTTACTTAACTGCTCTCCTGGTTTGGTTGCTTTTATTTTGTCTTGCATGCAACATTACAGTATTTTTCTCGGAGACATCACTGATGTTTCTCATTATTCACATCACTGTCATTTGTTTTGTAAATATCTTAATTTAATAAATTGTTTTCTATTTGACTTCCACCTTTGTGTGTGTTCAGCTCATCACTGAGAGTCAGACGTGATTGAACCATTTAACATTTGAAAAATATTTTTTTTGTTCTTATGTTTGCTTTTCTGTTTCAGTTTTCATTGGGACTCTTTCCTAGTAAAGACAGTTGTATTATGTGGCTTGGTCTGAATGACCCTGCTGTGAATCCTGCAGTCCAGAGCATATATAAGCTACTTGTAATAAAAAAAGCTTAGACTACTTTTGGTATTTGGCCAGCTGTTTTACCATCACATCGTTTGAAGGTGTGTGATTGTAAAAAAAAAATTTCTCCAGCCAGAGATGCATCGATCGAGCAGGATGCAAAGCAGCGACAACAATGAACACAGAGCAGCCATCACTGCCCTCCAGGGCGCCAACATCTATGAAGTGCCGTAAATGTCTGACATGGAGAAGACTTCCACCACTGACTCCAGACACGGTTAACATTTAGAAGAGAAACACCTAGTTAACCTGAATGTTCTCACTGTGATCACAGAGTGATGGCTAGGATGGTAATATGCAACACAAAGCTATTTATGTCAAGATTTAAAAAAAAAATAAATAAAAATACAGACAAAGTGTAAGTATACTTTGAGCAGCGTTACAATATATAAGGCCTATATATAAAAATCTATATTTGATAACAAAATAAAAAATACAAAAATGTTTATAGTTACCTATCCATCTGTCTATCTATCTATCTATCTATCTGTCTATCTATCTATCTGTCTGTCTATCTATCTATCTATCTGTCTATCTATCTATCTGTCTGTCTATCTATCTATCTGTTTGTCTATGTATATATCTGTCTCTCTGTCGAGCTGTCTATCTTCGTATGTATCTATCTGTATGTGCAGCAGCGTCCTCTTGTGTTTGCATCAGTGGGTTGCCTATTTGTTCAGTGTCAGTGTTTCTTTTTCACTTCCTTGGTGTTTGCTTTTGTAAACAATAAACAAATGTCAAAAACAAAATATTTACGACCAAAATACGATAAAGTATGACTTAAAAAGTATGTAGGACACTGGGTGTGTTTTTAGCTGAAGCTTAGTACAGTTTTGTGCACTAATAGAATGTGTGAAGCATAAAAATGTGTATATATACTGTAGGTCTAAGAAATGGAACAACTATGCAGGCCTGTTTGAGTGCTCCTTACATATGTGGGAAATTATTCCATGGTTAGATCACTGAAGGTTCAGAAGCTCAAGATGAGCCTCCTGCAGAAGGAGCCGGTCATAGACGCAGGAAGAGACACATATTGTATGTTTAATACTACATGATAATTGTGCAGCAAAATAAAACTATTTCCATGTCATTTTTTTCAGATTAGACTGTCAGGTGGAAAAAGTAGTGAAGAGCAGCTCATGTCTGCTGTCTAAATCTAACTGTCCACAGTCCATGTGTGTCATATTTATATTTATATAAACATATTTCCATATAGACACCAACTGCAATCCTGTTTGCATGAACAGACCAGCGGACTGGGACTGGATTTCCATAGATTTGTTTAGGGGCAGTGGTGCTCACTGAGCTCACTGAGCCAAACCACCACAGCACCTCTGTGAGATGATGGACGTGATGCTTCTGGGACTTTTGAGTCTCTCAGGTCGGTGAATTATTTGATATTCATGATGGTCAGCGGTGCTTCTTATTACTGTGAGATGATGAGAGATCAAAGAAGCAGCAAAGTGGACAATGAAGTCACGTCAGAACAATAAGTTAAAATGAGAAAGACAACTATGGACCTTAATATAATAATTATAGCATATATACAACACAGTAATGAGGATAAGAGGAGTATAGTGATGTTGTGAAAGGAACGTTGGTGATGTTGCACATTAATAAATGAAATTATTGCACATTATAAGAGACTTGCAGCACTCTCACAACAGAAGTATTATTATTATTATTATTGTTATTATTATTATTATTGTTTACTGTGACTGATTACTGGGATCAGTGGAATAAAATGAAACCAGAGTACAGACGGAAATATACTGCACGTTCATGAGAGAGTGACATGAAATCACTCTTTGCTTTTTTTGAATAATGAGTATTAATATTGCAGTCTATTTGCGTATTTTACATTGTAGAATAAATAGAATATTTTTTATTCTCTTGCTACAGCAGCATAATAAGTTATGGTAAGAAACAAGCAATAAGCAACAATAATGAAATAATAATAATAATGTTTATTGTAGAGCAGTCTAGAATAGATGAGAATATTTTTATTGATTCCTTACTGAGAGAAAATTCACTTGTTACAGCAGCATGAACAAGTTATAAGAAAGAAATACAGAATAACAATAATAATAATAATAATAATAATAATAATAGATATTTACAGTACATACTGAAAAAGAAAAGAATACAATATATAGACGATGGATTGTATGTATGAATTATAAATTATGAGGCATAAGTAATAGTAATTAGCTATTGTCACATTGAGATGACAAATGAAAGTATTTATTTTTGCACAGCAAACTTGCACTAGTAAGTTATATCCATAGACCATATATTGTACTGAATTTACTTTAATTTGCAATTAAAAATATATTTATTTTTAGCACATACAGCAAACATCTTTTATTATTATTCTTATTATTATTATTATTATTATTATTATTATTATAATAGCCACCCTGTGAGGAGAGGTCATTTTTTACTTATAATTTATTCATTCTGCTGAAGTGAATTTTCCTCCAGAGGGGAATAAAATAAATATAATAGAATAAAATATTCTGTTCTATTCAGCAGTCTTAAGATCATCCAGTGACTATGCTGTTATAAAGTCTTCTTGCTCATGGCAGGATGTGATGTCACAATAATCCTGAGTCTGACCTCTCCTCACAGGGTGGCTCATCATGCCCTCCTCCTGCCTGCTCCATCAGTACCACTATGTAGCTGATCCAAAGACCTGGGACGCTGCTAGAACCTTCTGCAGAGACACCTACACAGAGTTGGCCACCATTGAAAACGTTGTAGAGCTGAACAATTTCCAGGACACACTCTCATCTTCAGCTTCATCTTCTGAGGTGTGGATTGGTCTGCAGAATGAGGTGGTCTGGAGGTGGTCTGATGACCGAAGGGCTGACTACTGGAACTGGGAACCAATGAACGATGAGCCAAACTTTGGTGCTGCTGATCAGTTCTGTGTGATCATCTCAGCTACTGGAAAGTGGTGGGATGATGACTGCAGCATAGAATATCCATTTTTCTGTTACAGAGGTGAGGCGAGACATAATCTTAAAAAAAAAGTTTTATTTTGAAATGCCAGTACAGTATGGAGCAGTCACTAGCCTCTAATCTTCCCCTGCAGGATCACAGCTGTATCCTGAGTTAGTTGTGGTGAATGATGTCATGAACTGGTCCAGTGCTCAGAGGCACTGCAGAGGAAACTACCTGGACCTGGTGACCGTGAGCAACCACACTGAGAACATGGAGATCCAGAGCTTTGTGCAGGATGGAGGCTGGGCCTGGATCGGCCTCTCCAGAGAGCCCCTCTTCTCTTGGTCTGATGGGAGCAGATACTCATTCTCCAACTGGGGTCATGTGTCAAACCCAGTTGGCTCAAATACAGTTTTATGTGCTGTTGCAGCTAGTTCAGGAAAATGGAGGTTATATCCTTGTAATATGACATTTCCGTTCGTCTGCTACAGCGTCCCTGCAGGTGAGTGTCTGACTGTCCTGTACAGGATCATAGAGGTGATGAAAAGCTCATGGCTCTTCTGTCTGTTGGCTCTGGGTGAAGCACCTGTGTCGAGGCAGCTGGTGAAGCTGAGGATCAAACTGGACGACTCCTCTGTGGATCTGAGTGATACTACTGTGAAGGCAGACATTCTGAGGAAGGCAAGTCTCCATGCGACTCTATGGAGCCTGCTGTGATTGGTTATTTTAAAAATGATGGCAAAAAAAAGCATTTTATACAGTGGTTAACGTGTCATAGTGTCAGGTGTTTTACCAACTCTGACCGAAATTAACAGTATTATACTGAAAATATTTCCATCCATCCATTTTCTACCACTTATCCTCACATAGGGTCGTGGGGGGCTGGAGCCTATCCCAGCTGTCTTAGGATGAAAGGCAGGGTACACCCTGGACAAGTCTCCACTTCATCACTGGACACATAGAGACAGACAACCATTCACACTCACATTCACACCTACGATCAATTTAAATTAGACAATTAACCTAATCCCCATGCATGTTTTTGGATGGTGGGAGGAAGCCGGAGTACCCGGAGAGAACCCACGCAGACACGAGGAGAACATGCAAACTCCACACAAATATTTTAATGTTTCGGTAAAGGTTAATCCACCATGATAACAATAATAATAATAATAATAATAATAATAATAATAATAATAATAATAATGTCAATAATGTCAAATAAAAAATAATACTGTAAAATTTACACAGTAAATTTTACAGTATTATTTTTTGATTGAGATTTTGGTTACTGTCATTTGTTGCTTAAATTGTTGGTCTTGCATTATTCTGCACTGTAGCCTATATGCTTTTAAAATATTTTTAAATCTCCTTACTTTTTCCTGCTGTGTATGGCAGCTTATCTCATTCCTGAACAGAAAAAAATGTGTTTTAGTGGTTGTTTGTTATTCTGGATTCATTTCTGACTTCTCAGTGAATTCCAGTGTTCTGGATCAAATTTGGGTCTAAAAAGGTGAATTCAGTTTAAATTCCTCACTCCTGTTTAAAATGGTGAAGAGAAGTGAACTCAATGAGGAAGAAAGAGTCCAGTTAAAGTGAAGGACATGATGCTGGAGGCTATAGGTAAAGCTCTATTTAAATGGATGCTCTTTGTGTCCCCCAGCTCCAGGACAGACTGAGGGAGACGGCAGGAAGTGGGATCACTCTGAAGTGGAGAGAGCAGCCTGATGGGAAAGTTTTCCACGAGGAAGGGAAACGTTCCAGGAAGAAACAAAGAAAAAAGATGGAGCTGTGAAATTTCAATCAAACTTAAACTGTAGTCAAACTGTAGAAACACGAGGTGAATACTTGGTATGATGGCACTAGTTCATCAACTATACCACTGTGTGAAACGTCTTCTTTTCAAGAATAAAGTTGGTTTCACGAGTGTGTCTCTCCAATCTACTTCTATGTGTTATATATAAATATTAAATCAATGAAAACATGTTTTTATTTATTTTATGTATATAAATAAATATTTCATTATCCATCCATTTTCTTCCTATATATACTGTATATATACATATATCACAGCAAGAAGGTACCGGGTTTGATTCCCAGCCTTTCTGTGTGGAGTTTGCATGTTCTCCTCATGTCTGCGTGGGTTCTCTCTGGTACTCCGGCTTCCTCCCACCATCCAAAAACATGCATGGGGATTAGGTTGATTGGTTAATTTAAATTGACCGTAGGTGTGAATGTGAGTGTGAGTGGTTGTCTGTCTCTATGTGTCCTGTGATGAACTGGAGACTTGTCCAGGGTGTACCCTGCCTTTCACCCTAAGACAGCTGGGACTGGCTCCAGTCCCCCTGCGACCCTATGAGGATAAGCAGTAGAAAATGGATGGATGGATGGATGGATGGATATCTCTCCTACATTGCACACACACACACATTAAGGCCAAAGAGATAATATATCATTTGTCAGTGAATACATACACAATACATGAAAATAAACCAGTTTTTAATTTTATTTATTTTATTTTTTTCAGTCATACCAGGATCATGTTTGTCTTTAGAAACAGTTACTGTGACAGGACAGAGCGTCAAAGAGCACAGGTCGCTCCATAAGGTGTTCATTCAGTCATTCATTCATTCATGCCACAACTGGACTTCAGATCCTCCAGGTGTCCCTCCAGGTGTTCAGAAGTATCCACCATGTCCTCAAAGTCCCTCAGCAGGACCTTGTTCCCCAGCAGCCCTCGAAGCTCTTCCAGCCTCACGTTGTCCTTCTGCAGGCTGCGGCGAGCCTGCCTGGTCCTGGTCAGGAGGTCCTTCTTCTGGGCCACCATGGCCTCCACCTGGACCAGCTGCTGCTGCTGGGCCTGGACCTCCGTCTGGCTCCAGAAGAGCTTCTCCTTCACATTAGACAGGAGCTGATAGAGAAGAAGAAAACACTACAGAAACTGCAGGACACCACTTTGACTTTGACTCAGTCTACAGCAGAACCTACCTCCAAGTTCCTGATCACTTTTTTCTGCAACTTTGAAGAATCCTTGTTTTTCTTCTCAGCGTGTTTCTTCAGCCCCAACCTTTCAGCCTGCAGCTGCTCAAATAGGACATGTAGGGGGTCCCCGGCATGGTCGTCCCTTTCACAGAGCTCTGCCTCCAGCCTCTGTATCTTTATCTTCAGCTGGATGTGCTTGTGGCACACGTTGATCAGCTCGTTCTGCACAAGCTTCTCTGTCGCCATCACCTCCTCAACTTTGGCCTGAGCAGCTTTTTTACCCAGGCGCCGGCTTAATACTGTCAAAGCTACATCCTGCTTCTGCAGCAAGAACTCCCGCCATTCCTCTTCTGCCTGAGGACAAAGAGGAGAGAGTTCACCAAATCAACACTTGCTTACACTTACAGTACATGGTTTTAAATTACACTATTTTGTATGGACATTTCCTTTGTTCTTCTTGGAGGTATAGGAGACAATTTAAAGCCTCTGGTTAAAAATATTAAAATATAATTATCTCTTCTACATGAATGTGAGTGTGAATGGTTGTCTGTCTCTATGTGTCCTGTGATGAACTGGAGACTTGTCCAGGGTGTACCCTGTCTTTCACCCTAAGACAGCTGGGATAGACTCCAGCCCCCCCATGACCCTATGAGGATAAGAGGTAGAAAATGGATGGATGGATAGCTCTCCTACATTGCAGTTTGTACAAAATAATAAACACTCAAAGTTCAAGGGATAATCCTTAAGATCTTAATGCTGGTTGATTAAGTATTTCTATTTGAATGAAAATGATGGCACTGCGCATTAGTTTGTCTTTTTGTTGGTACATGAGCGTGGAAACATTATACTGTACTTCTATATACAGTGGTTAACCCTCAGAGGTCATCATCACACCCCTGTGATTATATGACCTTTGTCTCGTTTCTTCACATAAATTCTGTGCTGCCATCTAGTTTGTTAGAAAGTGCAGAATTGAAACTCATTTGGTTCCATTTGATCCAAATTTCTAAACACATACATATAAAGAAACATGAGTAACGTGAAACGTGTCATTTCTTGTCTTCTTACAAAATCAGATTTTATGTTTTTGTGTTTTATGGGCCCAAAAACTTGATATGGTAGGTCAAAGTGAAAAAAATAATAGTCCGATCACAAAGGTGAATTTGTGCTGAAAAAAAAGACATACCAAACATGAGCATGGTAAACCGTTCTGAATATAAAGGCAAAATCAAAAGTATGTAAACCGCCAAAATAGGGCAAGACATTTAAGAGATAATGTATTATTCCACCACCCAGTGTCAGATGTTTACCACCACTGCTCTAAATTAACTGTAACACTTATTACCAGAATATTTTTAATGTTTCTGTAATGTTTAATCCACCAGTATGTGCAAGCTCTTTAATCAAGATGATATCTTTAATGATAAAATATAATTATTGCTATTATCCAGGAATTTACAACATTTACTATTTTACAAAGAAGCAGAAAAACACTGAGAGAAAGAACAAATCTGGTGAATTAAAATGCAACGAGCATCCTGTGCTCCTCTTACAGCTTCCAAAAAAAATCAAAAACTTTGATTTTTCTCATCATGTCTGCCTGTATTCATGATCTGCCTGACCAAAAAAAAAATAAAAAAAAATTGTGTTGCCAGGCAACAGCTTGGGCCCACGTTTACTTCCTATCATTCACATCCACTGCAACAGCAAATAAAATGGGTCATATTTCAAGCTTTTTAATGGTAAAAATGGTTGAAATAGTTCAGATTACTGATGTCACCTGACGACTTGTTTCAAACACTCGGTTTCTGAATATGTGCTGAGAGTGGACTGAAGATACTATTAATATCATATTTAAATATGCTTTATAACAGAAAAAGACATAAAAATGTCCCTTTTTACAAAATGGGACATTTAAGCTTCATGTTCCTGTTTGAATAGTGCCTTTTTTGAGCATATTAAATTTTGCCACCTTGTTGTACTGTGTAATATATGATTTTTAGATTAAATACAACAAAATAAAGAAATAAACAGATAAATACCTTTCAAAACAAATTATGTTAAATAAAAATATTTAAATAATAATAATAATACTTTTAAATTTAAGTCACCTTTCTCTGCACTCAAGGACTCTGATTTTTTTAACATAATAATAAATAAATTTCACTGTGGTATCATTTCTATTATATAAATCCCAATCAGGTTTGACACTGACAAAGTGGCAAATGCTAGAAATGATCCGATTCTTCCAGGTAAATATCAGAAAGGAGCTCTGGCCCTGAGGGATCACCACAGACCTGGTCCAGCAGCTCCTGCGTCCTGGCCCTCAGCTCCTCTACCTGCTGCTGAGCTGACTCTGAATCAGTGTGAAGCTGCTGCTGCAGCTCAGTCAGAGTGTTCATGTGTTTCTCATAGAGCTGCAGCTGATCTGACACCAGCGGCTCTCCGTCCAGCTGGCCTTCGTCTCCACCCTTAGTGGGGATGATCTCTGCCAGCTTCATGTGCAGCGCTGAGACGTGCTGGCTGGCTGTGGCTCTGTCCTTACACAGCTGCTGGAGGAGCTGCCTGTTCTCTTCATACTTTTTGTGTTCTTCTTCATCTGCAGCAGCAGCAGCAGCAACAGTCTCCTCTTCTTCAGCCTTATGTGATGAAGTCACAGGTCCATCATCATCATCATCATTGGTGTTGATTTCTAACACAACACTCTCCTCATGGGACATTGGCTGTTCATTGACCTCCTTCACCTTCACGTCCTCACTTGTTGCTGGAGGCTCGTTTCCACTGCTCTCCTCTTCATCGGCTTTCATACTTCCATCATTATCTAATGCAACTTCTTCATGTGGTCCAGCCATGATCAGAGAAGTCCGTTAAAATGTGCCACGTTTTTGTTACTGCGTGTGTTACATTTAATATATAGCTAAGCTGACGGCAACGTCGCTCCAACGTCAAAAAAGAGATCGTAGGTCAGCCCTAATTTCCATTAACAGTAGCGCTAATGTGAGACTTGCCCCTCCTCTTTGGAGGAATCCACTTACTCAACCACTTAATCCTTCACCTCATTTTCTGGCTCTTCATTCATTTATGATCAAAGTAAAATAGCTAAAATGGTACTTAAATGTCGCCAGGGCCGTGTAACCCAGCGCACTTCTGGAGTCAACTGAATCGGTTCGTTTTGTTTCGGTTGTCCTGGAAACTCTGAACGGGAACCAATCAGAGGCGGCCTGACCTCTGCTCATTAATATTAACAAGCAGGATGTGAGTAGGTCGCGCTGCGAAGCTCGCGGTGCGCAAGCGCACACTTCTGCCTCCAACAACAAGAAGCAGGAGCCAGGCAACATGGCCGACCTGGGGAAGAAGTACTGCGTTAACTGCCTTGCAGATGTTACAAACCTGCGGCTTCGCTGCACCGACTGTCCAGACATAGAGCTGTGTCCGGAGTGCTTCTCAGCGGGCGCGGAAATCGGTAACCACCGGAGATGGCACGGCTACCAGCAGGTCGACGGCGGTCGGTTCTCTCTCTGGGGTCCCGAGGCAGAGGGAGGATGGACCAGCAGGGAAGAGCAGTCGCTGCTCGATGCTATCGAGCAGTATGGATTTGGAAACTGGGTACATAACTTTTAAAGTTACTTAACTTAATTTTCATTAAATATACAACAGAAAAGCTCGCGCTAGTTATGTTTAGAGTGCTAACAAAATGGTGGGAGTGGAAGTTGCTCCGTAGCGATAATATTCTGTCACGTTAATGACCTCAATGACAGTCATTCATGTTTTCACACTGCCGTAAACACTGGAGCTTTACATAGTCTCAGCTCAGTGACACTTACATGTTATGTTGATGCCAATAAGGCATCATGATATGCTAGGTCACATTACAGAGAGAAGCTTCAGTGAGTGCTGCCTTCACGGAACCTTTTCAAAACATAGATGTTAATGCAGACATGAGATGTAATATTAGAAACAGTAAATGGGAGTAAAAAAACTAAAATATTTCACTAGAACTTGAGTTTTATTGTAACGTGTTGCCCTTGTGGAGGATAAATCAATATAAACGGATGAAAACAGCATGTTTAAATGTTTTACCACTCCATCACATAATGTATTAGTCTAATGTAGGGATGCAACTCACAGTCATTTTAATTTGTGGCTGTAGTTTTTATAAACATTCAAATAATTGTTTTAGACAGGACAGTTGTTTACTTACACTTATTTACAGGTGTGTAATTGAAAACATATGTATTTATAAGGTGCCACCACTGTCCTAAATTAACAGTATTGTTGATTACGAAAATACATGTAATGTTTCTGTCATAATTAATAAAAGAGGTAACAGATAAAATAAAAAAAAACAAAATTGGTAAAGTAAAATCAGGAAACCAGATAAAACTGAGTCAAAACACAGGATGTGCAAGCTCTTTCATCAAAATGCTATCTTTACCTCTAAAATACATTTATTGTCATTATCAAGGAATTTTCAATTTTACTGTTTTACGAAAAAAACAAAACAAAGCAAATTTTCATTTGCTGCTCTTATAAAGTTGTTAAGCACTGTATATGTTGAATTGCATGTATGCCAACTGTCTTTATTTAGTTCTTTCCTTGAAACTGGAAATTACAAAGCATTAAAATATAATTCTGACAAAATAGTGAAAAGTGTTCATGACAGTTTCCTCAGTCCTCAGATTGCTTGTTTTATCCCATCAACAGCAGGACACTATAAAGTAACTGGAAAGCACTCAGAGAGAGCGACTTTTTTATTTAGTTACCTCCTCCACCAAGGAGGCTATGTTTTCACCGGGGCTTGTTTATTTGTATGTTGGTTTGTCAGTTTGCATAGTAACTCAAAAAGTTATGGATGGTTTTTGATAAAATTTTCATGATTGGTTGGAAGTGGCCAAACTTAAAAGCGATTTAATTTTTTCGGAGCCGATCACCACCAAAAATGAATCAGTTTGAAGTTAGGCCACTTTGGACCAACCCTGAAAATTTTGTCAAAATCCATCCATAACTTTTTGAGTTATTTTGCAAACCGACAAATAAACAAACCCTGGTGAAAACATAACCTCCTTGGCGGAGGTAACAAAGGTACTTTACAAAGATATTAAAGAAAATTCTCATAATTAAAACGCTGAAACCACAGAACATTTGCAAACATTTTTGCAAACTCAGTGACAATTGTGGAATATTGATTGTGGAAAACATGGTCAATTTTGTCTTGGCTGGTAAATTGCTGCTACATTTGAGTGCGACTCTGGTTTGCAATTTAGTAAGTAACAGCATTTCCTCCACTCTGCTCATTATTGTGTCTCGCAGGAGGACATGGCTGCTCATGTTGGAGCGTCTCGAACTCCTCAGGAAGTCATGGAGCACTATGTCACCATGTACATCCATGGAAACTTGGGTAAGGCCTGCATCCCTGACAACATCCCCAACCGGGTGACGGACCACACGTGTCCAAGCGGGGGGCCCCTGTCGCCTAGCCTCACCACCCCGCTCCCTCCGCTGGACATCAGCCTGGCAGAGCAGCAGCAGCTGGGCTACATGCCTCTACGTGACGATTATGAGATAGAATATGACCAGGACGCAGAGAAGCTCATCAGCGGGCTGTCGGTGAATTACGACGACGAGGACGTTGAGATAGAAATGAAACGTGCTCACGTGGACATGTATGTGCGCAAGCTCAGAGAACGCCAGCGACGTAAGAACATCGCCCGAGACTACAACCTGGTGCCTGCGTTCCTGGGCCGAGACAAGAAAGACAAGGAGAAGGAGAAGCCAGTGCTGGGGGTCATAGGCACTGCTGGAGGCATGGGTGGAGCAGGAGCTGGTGGTGGCATAGTGGGATCTGGTTCCACAACGGCAGCAGGATCAGGTCCTGTTCCCAGCACCCCCAAAAGAAAGATCACCAAGGAAGAGAAGGAGCAGCGGGTCAGACTGCGGGGCCTCTGCCAGTTCATGGCCCATCGGGAATTTGAAGACTTCTTTGAGAACATGCATAAAGAGCGTGTGTTGAGGGCCAAGGTGCGGGAGCTGCAGCGCTACCGCCGCAATGGTATCACCCGCCTGGAAGAGTCTGCTGAATATGAAGCAGCACGCCACAAACGGGAGAAACGCAAGGAGAATAAAAGTGTGGTCACCTCCAAGCGGGGCAGCGGAGCAGGAGGTGGCCTGGGCTCTGTGATGGGACTGGGTGGTGGAGCTGGAGGGGGAGGAGGCATTACTGGAGGGATGGGGGTTGGAGGTGGGATCAAAGAAGAGGGCAAAGATGGTGAGTTCGCCGCCATCGAGAATCTGGCAGGCTTTGAGCTGCTGTCAGACAGAGAGAAGGTGCTGTGTAACTCTCTGAACCTGAGCCCGGCGCGCTACCTCACCGTCAAAACCATCATCATCAAAGATCACCTGCAGAAGAGGCAAGGCATCCCAGCCAAGAGCCGCCTCCCCAGCTACCTGGACAAGGTCCTCAAGAAGCGCATCCTCAGCTTCCTCACTGAGAGCGGCTGGATATCCAGAGACGTCTCCTAGCAACCCATCATTGATCCGCTTGCTAGAAGCTTCCCAAGCAGGACGTGACTACTGGCTGTTTTTCAAAGGTGATCTTGTGAATATGTAAATTACAAAGAATGAGGACGGGAAAAAAAAGTTTATTTTCATACCAGCGTTGGGAACTAAAAATAAACCTATATTTTTACATTTGGAAAGGGACGACTGGGTTAAAAATACTTTGTATACATGAATTAATTATAGTGCTAACAGATGTTGATGAGGCTGAAGCCATTTGAAGCAGAAGGAAACAAGAACATTACAAAGAGCAGGAACATTTTGGGTGATTGTTTGTTAACATGACACTGATGGGTGACAGAAATGATCACTGTTGTGGTTCTAGATGTTTTTGAGGATCTCAAACTCTCAGTTTCTCATTGGGATGTTGTTGTGCATTTTCAGTTTCCTTCCCTTCTTACTGCCTACAAGGGAAGGAAAAGAAAAAGCAGCAGTGTCCAACAGCTGAGCACCTGCTTCTTCTTATCAGGGTCTGATATCTGCTGGTGTTAGCTTAGCACTGATTTATCAGCCACAAGAAACATGAAAAAAGCCAGTGAATATTAAAGCTCATGCACAGACAGTGTTGTCATAACACAGTCTGTCCACCAGAGAGCGCTCTTTACCGATCCTTCTGTCCTCAGTCACTGTCTCGAGTTTTTATGGTGGAAAAAAAATTGAATATTGGCTGATATACTGTATTTAATTCTTACAACCCCAAAAGTATTCCTCCATAACATTAAATACTGATGCTAAATAAGCGACACTTAAATACTTAACTGAGCTAATTAGCATCATCAGGACTGCCTGGGTGTGATTTGATCAGCTTTGATCGACAATGACCAGGAACAACCAAAACTGATATTGTGGTAATAATTAGTGATACTGAATGCTTGCTTAGATAACTACTATTGGAGTATATTTAAGATCCCTTGACATTGTTTTGAGGCTTTTAGAGTCACTTTTTGGATTTTACCAAAAAAAAAAAACATGCATCAGTGCATCTTTGCACAGATTGTTCTGCTGTCTCTGTGTAAAGACATTTATCAGTGAAAGAGAGTGTTGATGTTTGTTTATTCGTGTAAAAACTTTGCAGGATAACAGTACACCTCTTTATTTTTTTTACACTTAAATGGCAGTGTTCCTCCTCATTGCATACATGATTTTTCGCACCAAATTTCAGCCCTGTGGTTGTTTTTCCAAGGTAACTCCACTTTTTATCAAAGACTGACCCTTAACAGCTGCACTGGTGACTTGTAGCCAACGTGCAGTTTAATGAATATATTTCTGAATATTGAGTCATCTGTCATGTCACAACAGGTGCTCTAACATCACAGAATGCAACAGTCTCTTTACAGTGTTGGAGTTTGTGTAGCATTAGCTCTGTAGCAGGCGTCACCTTTTCTCCAATTGTAGAGCTTCAGTTGTGGAGGATATTATTAATGTTCTGTTACGGTCATCAGTCATGCTTCATCATATCAAGGTGGTGCTCCCAACCGCTACGGATAACAGTTGTGTCAACAAATGACTAAGACCAACAGTGAACTGACTCTTTTGTCAAATGCTGTATATCCAAAGCCTGCCATGTTATTCCTCTAGAGTTCATTTTAATTAACACACCAATGAGCTACTACACATGTTCCCTCATCATATTATATGAGGTGGACTGACTCTGTATTTTCATGAGATGAGAAATAAGAAAATATCTGATACTTCCAGCCTTCCCTGATGATGATTTTCAATGAATTCTGCTTTCACAGTGGTCCATGATTCATGGTTACTGATCTGATGAAGTTTTGTGGAAAACATTCTTAATCACCTGTCCAACCTCCTCTACATGTTTGTTTTAGGTTCTGACAGGAGTTGGGTGTGTTAGTCAGCTGTAGTGTGTTTATTAGCTGCAGGTCAGAGGTCATCTGAACCAGAATGTTCCAGAAAAGCTGTTTCCAGCCCACGAACCAAACAGTGCAACTGATGATTCTCCTTTGTTTGAATGTCATTCATTTAGATAACCCATAGATTGTGTCTCACTTTGACTGTTCTGTCACTCTGCATGTGCTGCCACATGTTCCACATCTAATGTTTCCTCAAAGGAAAACCGGCAATTAGATTTTATTTGCCCAGTGGAGCAATATTATTTGTAGGGGGGTTAGGGGAGGATTTTTGCATACTTAATGTCATCAAATGTAGATAATTTTGTAAGATAAATTGGAAAAAAGAAACTATAATTGCTGACCTGTGAAATGTACAGTATTTTGTGCCATGGAAATGTTTCTAGTTTTTGTAATAAAAACAAAAACAGATTTTTTGAAGCTTTAGATGTAGCGATGGCGCGCTGTTGTGCTGTCTTTAATCTTGTTACCAGTCTGATGCTGATGCTGAGATGTTATCCTGCCCCGTTATTTTGTTATTGCACGTGACAAGGTATGTATAGAGATGTATTAAAAGTGCAAAAACTTTATAATTCTATATAGTCTTTTTTCTTATTCAATAATGATGATTCAATAATAACAATATCCTGTTCCTACAAAAATGGAAGAAAAATGCAGAGGAGAAAGTGACATGTGTTTTCATGTCAGCATACCCCAGATCAAACACAGCATTTCTGATCTGCATGAAAGGTTAAAAAGTGAAGGTGAGGATGCTGTGATTGAGAGTGCCATTGTTTTGTCTACGATATAGTCTATACACTGATCAGGTAGCCTATAACATTATGACCACTGCCAGGTGAATTGAATAACACTGATCATCTCTTCATCATGGTTCCTGGATATGTAAGACATCAAATGAACATTTAGTTCTCAGAGTTGATGTTAGAAGCAGGAAAATTGTTCCAACGTCAGGATTTTTTAGGAGTTTGACACCAAGAAGCAAACAGTGATGTCTAGAGGACTGGATCAGAGCATCTGCAGACCTGCAGCTCTGGTGGTCTGTTCCTGGTCTGCAGTGGTCAGGATCTATCAAAAGTGGTCCAAGGAAGGACCAGTGGTGAACCAGAGACAGGATCATGAGAGGACAAGGATCACTGATGCAGGTGGGGAGTGAAGGCTGGTCCTGGTGGTCTGATCCAACAGAGCAGAGAAGGTGTGCTGTGGTATATGACTTATTTCTGGTGCACTACATTAGGCAGGAGGTCATAATGTTAAGTCTGCTCTGCAGGTCTTAGTTTGTTCTTTTATTAGTCATTAACTATTATATAACCAGGCCAGTTACGGTGTTTTCATGGCTGTAGCTTTTTACATCTATGCTGTAACACTGAGATTCACTGGCATGTTTCTGGACTATTTCTCTATTAAAGTGACACTGTCACTTTAAGGACATCGCAGTAGTATCCCATAACACATCACTTCCCGTGATGCACTGCGCAAAGTACGGCACTGTTAGAACCGGAAGCGGGAAAGAATACAGGACTCGCAGCTGTGTATGTTTTGTCACTGTATATTAAAATATCGCTATTAGAATCGAAACACAGTTACACTTACCAAAACCATAACTGAGAGTATCCTAAATATAATAAGTCAGGTTAAGTTTATCTTCTGAACTTTGTCTATGTGGTTCTGCTGAGAGGAGATAAGACGTAGGAAGAGCTTAGAGAGTGTGTTGGTCTGCAGACTCATGAACGTACATTTTTTTGGGGGGGATTGGACTACTTTTACTGCAGGGCAGCAAGGTTATGAGGTATTATGACAGAGATGTTATAATTTTATTTATGAAGAAAGTGTCACTATTGTTGTCCTCAGCTACTGTAGTATTTAGCTACTGTTATATTTGGTTACTGTTGTTTTCACATACAGTTGTATTTAGCTTCTGTAGTCTTTAGCTGCTGTTGTCTTTAGCACTGTAGTTTACAGTTTGATAATAGTAATTATGATTATGCTAATATATTTTTTTGCTGTGTTGAAAAAGTTCAATTGGGAAATAAAGACCCACAAAAATAAATCATTTTGGCCGTTTTTAAGGCAATGCCACATATAGATGACATATTGGGGTAATGTGTATAAGCCTTTAACTATTCTGTACATCACTGTAGGTGTATATATGTTTATGTACTCATTAATGTAAGGATCTGATCAACCAATTACATTGCAGCAACTCTGCATTTAGTCACGCTCAGAATGAGCTGCTGAAGTTCAAACTGAACATCAAGATGAGGAAGAAAAGTGATTTTAATGGGATTTTCACAACAACCATCTCTGGGGTTTAGAAAGAATGATCTGAAAAAGAGAAGAGCACCCAGTGACATCAGAGGGCAATGACCAGACTGGTTGGAGAAATAAACACTGGTTCCAACCAATGAATATCATCTGTGAAGGACAACACTGGAGCCTTGAAGAAGATGGACTAGAGCAGCAGAAGAGCACACCTGGAGCCACTGCTGTCAGCTAAGAACAGCAAACTGAAGCTACAGTTCACACAGGATCACCACAACTGGACAAGAGAAGATGGAGAAACGTTGCCTGGTCTGACCAGTCTCCATTTCAGCAGAACATTCACATGGTAGATGGTCAGAGTTTGGAGTAAACACATGAAAGCATGGATCCATCCTGCCTTGTATCAATGGTTCAGACTGCTGCTGGTTTAATGGTGGAGGATATTTTCTTTAGTACCAGCTGAGTATGGTTTAAACACTGCAGCCTACCTGAGTATTGTTGCTGACCATGCCCTCCCTTTATGACCACAATGGACCATCTTCTGATGGCTACTTCCTGCAGGATAATGCTCCATGTGACAAAGCTCACATCATCTCAAACTGGTTTCTAGAACATGACAAAGAGTTCACTGGACTCCAATGGACTCCACAGTCAACAGATCTCAATCCAATATAACTTTTGGGATGTGGAGATTCTCATCATAGATGATCAGACAACAAATCTGCATCAACTGAGTGAAGCTCATCACTCAAAATCTGTGAGGAATGTTTCCAACACCTTGTTGACAGCATGCCACCAAGAATTAAGGCTGTTCTGAAGGACAAAGAGGGCCCAAACTTTTACTTAGCAAGTTGTTTCTTATGAATACAATTCACAATAAAGAATATTGTGAACAGTTCTTCCTTAAATACAACTGACCTTTTGTATTTCACAGCCTTGAAGAATTTCTGTCACTTCTTGGAGTTTCTTGGAGCTTTTTTTTTTTTTTTAAATAGATTTGTTGTTGTTGTTGTTGTTATTTTGCCAGTGTGCTCTCACCTCACCCACCATCTTTGCCTCCAGTCTCACGCTCAGCTTACATTTTGGTCTGCACTATTTTTTTTGCCATTTTATTTATGTGTGTACAAAAGAAAACAATAAATCTATTCTGATGCAGTAACAGTTTGGACAATTATTATATATTTATTCTAGTGGTTTACAACTAAAGCAGCATCACAATTACTGTGGCTGGCTAACTGGAGTCTGATCAAGTCCAAATGAACAAAAGGTTCTGTTATGACAACAGTGGGAAGCCCAACTCTATACAAAGTAACATGTATGAATGTGTGTGTGTGTGTGTGTGTGTGTGTGTGTGTGTGTGAATAGCTCAATGTGATGTATATTGTAAAGTGCTTTGGGTATCTTTGCAGGTAAAGCGCTATATAAATACAGACCATTCACCATTTATGGCAACCTTTCTTCACATCCTCATGTATGTTCCTTGCTTTATTCACAGAACAAATGTAAAACTTATAAACAAGAAAAGACAACTGAGGACATTGTTAGGGTTTTAAACACAAGTCTGGAATGATATGAACAGTTCAGAATCAGCACTGACTGAACTGTCTCCTTTGACTGATGACAAGTTGAAATTCCTGTGCCAGACAAATTTTAATTGTCAGTGTATCTGTAAAAAGTGGTGGATATTGTCCAGATACAAAGTTCAGTTCACTTCCTGTCTCTTTGACCAGGCTGCTGTACTTGAGATCATCCATCACTTATGCAACAAAGCAAATCCCTCTTTGTCACAATTACATCATCACTTCTAGGGGGATTTGGCCACGCCCACCAACGCTGGCCTGAGGGTGCGACTGTGAAGCTTGTAGCCCACTTTGGTTACTATGGCTACAGTACCAGGCTCCTTGCCATCCACGGGGGCATGAAAGAGGGCCTCATGCTCGTAGGGGTCAAACTTCTGGCCCTCTGGATTGAGCTTGACCAGGCCGTGCTTGGTGAAGACCTTCTGGATCTGGACCTCGGTCATCACCAGGCCGTCGTACAGGTTCTTCAGGTGGGGGTTCTGGCTTGTCACCTCCTCCTTCGGCACACTCTCAGTGGCTTTCTCCAGGATGTCGGCCACCTCCAGCAGGTCCTTACAGAAGCCCTGGATTCCTGAGAGGAAGTTACAACACTATTCAGCATCACTCAGGATCATAAATGTTATGCAGCTATATGGTCTAGTCACCTACAGCATCACACTTAAATCTGTGGAGACACTTTTTAATGATGTGGCACAATTATTTATAGTCACGTTATTTCACAGATCCCAATTTGAGAATCCCTGATCTAGAACACAGAACATTCTCTGCAGGGTTCACACATGGCAAAACCCATGTCAGCTGGTGGATCCTGTTGAAATATGGCAAACTGGCAGAGCCAAAATGAGGAATGTTTACCGTATAATTTAGCATCTTCTATCATCTTCTGACTCCTTGTCCTGAGGTTCTCTGTGTCTGCTAAAGCCCGCTTGTACTTCTCCTGGAAACATGGTAGAAATAGTAAGACATGGGTTCAAAAAAAAATCCTTATCTATACATTATGTAATGAGTACTTTTGTAGTTGTGCTAAATTCTGAAAAAAAAAGTTTACAATGTTCACACTCTCTCATTGTATCCATGTTAGCAATTAATTAATTGTGTTTTTTAAGGGCTGCAAGTTATCATTACTGTGCTACAGACCAATCTGCCAAATTCATCTCAAGTCATTATAGTGAAAAATTACAGAACAGTGTATAGAAAATGCTACAGAAAATCTTTTTTTTTTTTTTCCTTTTTCAGTGACATGGCAGTTTATTCCCCATATGAGGTTTGTATTTCTTACATCAGTATGCTCCTTGTTGACTACAGCTCTGCTTTCAACACGGTCATCTCCCACAAACTGTCAACTCTTTGACTGAACCCCACCCTCTGTGACTGGCTCCTGGACTTCCTGACTGGCCGGCTGCAGTCTGTCAGGATCGGCAACATGACTTGAGCCAGCATCACCACTAACATTGGTACCCCATAGGGGTGCGTCCTGCACCCTGTTCACCTACGACTGTGTTGCTTCCCACAAGGACAACATCATCCTGAAGTTTGCAGACGACACCGCAGCAATAGTACGGATCACTGGCCGAAGTGATCGACGAAGCGGCCTACAGGAGACAGGTGGACAGTCTGGTGTCCTGGTGTGAGGACAACAACCTCACCCTCAACACTGACAAGACGAAGGAGATGATCGTGGATATGAGGAAGGAGAGGAGACCTCATGAGCCACTGTTTATTTGGGAGCTTGAAGTGGAAAGGGTGAGCAGCTTTAAATACCTGGGCTGCCACATGACTGAGGACCTCACCTGGACACTGAACACCACACAGCTGGTTAAGAAGGCTCAACGGGGGCTTTACTTCCTGAGGAGGCTGAGGAAGTTTGGTATGTCAACCAAGATCCTCAGCAACTTCTACAGCTGCATTGTTGAGAGCGTGTTGACCAGCTGCATCACTGTGTGGTACGGCAGCACTACTGCTATGGACCTAAAACGTCTGCAGAGAGTGGTGAAGACTGCTGAGAAGATCATCAGGACTCCACTGCTCTCTCTGCAGAGCATCTACCATCACAGTAGAGCTGCCTCCATCCTCAAAGAACCAACCCACCCCCAACATGGACTGTTCACACTTCTTTCCTCAGGACAGAGCTACAGAAGTGTGAAATGTAGAACCTCCAGACTGAAAAACTCTTTCTTCCCCTCTGACATCAGACTTCTGAACAGCTGACAGGAGTCTGCAACCATAGACTACCTCTGCTCAAATACTGCACATTCAGCTCAATTGCACATGCCCAATATTGCACATTGCACTCTCTCTTTGTACAGCCTGTATTTGCTTTTACTGTATATATTCTCTCTTTTTTTTTTTTTAAAATCACATTGCTGCCTTACGTGTCGTGAAACTGCTGTTTTATTTATCTAATTTGATCTTTTTAATGTTATTGCTCAGCATTCATTGTGGATAGCAAAGTAAGTATTTCACAGTACAGGGAAAATGTTTCCTTACTGTTCAGATGACAATAAACTAGGGCTGGGTTAAAAAAAAAAAATTGATTCAATCTATTTTAATCAATCTCCATTTAAATGGTTGAGAATCGATTCATAAAATCCAAAGATCGATCTTTTACCTTGCATATTTTTTTTCTTTATTGGACGTGTGGAGAAGCAGCCTGAAGTATAAACCCGCCTGCCAGTCTTACATGAGGGCATCAATCGCCATACATACATCTAGTCTGCCGAAACCAAAGAAGAAGAAGTGTCACGTGATCAGCGTTTAGTGCTGCTTCCCAAGGAACAAGATCTCATGAGATGTTACTGCCAGCAGTCAAACAAACATGGCGGAAGCGAGTCCACCTCTCCAGGCATTGCCAACGAGTTTAAAAGCTGATGTTTGGATGCATTTCGCATTTAAGAAGTTGGAAGAAAATGACGAGTTGGACAAAAACAAGTAGTATGCAAAATATGCAATGGGAAGATAAAATACAGCAGCAATACGACAAATCTCCACAACCATTTGACGAGACATCACCCGGAAACACAGTCTGCAGACTCTTCACGGCAGAAAATAACAGAGCATTTATTTTTAACTGACACATCCCTGACTGAATCGATATTGAATCGTGGTTCGAATCAAATCCGGACCTTGAAATATCAAATTGAATCGATCTGGAAAATCTGAATCAATACCCAGCCCTGTAATAAACGATAATAAACGAAATGAACAGCGTCACTGTTTGATATGGTTGTAAGATGAACGTGGGTGACTCTGCAGGCTGTCACTTACTGTCATGTCCTTGAGCTGCTCCTCCAGCTGGCTCTTCTCCTCCATCAGGACCGTCTCTGCTGTGCTCTGCTCCGGCTTCTCAGCCTCCTCCGAGCCGAGGCCATTCTTCTGCTGAGTGGCTGTGCAGAGCAAACGTGGAGAAGCCCTGGAGGGGGGATTTTGTTGTTTGACAAAAGGGTAAACACCACAGTACTGAAAGATGAGTGAGTCACCATATAATTAAAAAAATATAATTAAATCCAACATGTGAATGGTTTGAATCATGTAGTGTATAACCAAACAACACTTATGGGAGATTTTGAAGTCATCTCTAAGTAATGCATATGGTATTTTCCTTGTCCAGAATAACCAATGCTATCAGACAGCTTAATAAACACTACTGCCAGCTGTACACCTGCCAGTAGAACTTTCTAAGAATGTTGTGCAACTACCCTCTATGTCATCTAATCTAACAATGAATGCCCTCTTATATATAGGGTACAGCCTGGTAGCACGTAGTAGAAGAAGAAGTAGTAATAGTGATGATAGTAGTAGCAGTCTATTACACCATATGTCATCATTTCCTCTAGCCAATAGAACAGTGTGTAGACATGACGCCAAACCCCATTCACATAATATGCATCTAAAGTAACGTGAAGCTTCAAGCAAAATGGTTAATATTTGCTAACTGTAAAGGAAACGTTAAATTAACGTTTGTTGCTCTGGTATAAGCTAGCAAGTCATATAACAGCTCTGAAAATTATTTACGATAAGTCACGTTATATCATCACCTTGTAAGTCTGTGTATTTCAACATTAAGGTCAACATTATGGTTCTTCACCAAAGCTACATTTGCTAGCCGGCTACTGCATGGCTGTCTAAAGAGAACGGGCGACTACTACACCGTTCACTGAGATGTCAGAAGCTAAACTAGCATAGCATTTCAGACAGCACGGTCCATATAGAAGTGTATTACCTTAATAGCGCAGGGGAAGCGACAAGAGAGTAGCTCTGTCTTACTGCCCGGACACACCAACTCGCCATTTTTCCACTGTGTATAATTGCTCAGGTAAAAAGCTCCTGGAAGTCACGCTGACGAGACATACAACTCTGATGGCAGCAACTGAGGTTTGAGCCAATCAGGAGTCAGTAAAAAGGACGTCCCTTCCGTTTGACCAATCATATTCAGAGACAGAGCCTGACGACATGTTGTAGTTTGGTTGAGTTAAAGTTAAAGGTGAAAGCTCCACATGTAACCAAGGACAGCTCTTTTAATTCTTAGCAGAGGGATATATACATATATACACTGTTCAAATGTTCAACTTACGTAGGAGCTAGTGGGAGCTCAGCTCCCATAAGGAGGGTATAAGCTCCCATGAAGGCATCTGTGGGGGTCTTGACCAACAATCATTATTTTAATCACAAATGCATTTCTCAATGTAATGAGTATTAGTTATACTAATGCGATAAAGACAATCAAATAAAAGTTTATTCGTTTTGGACCCCCTCTTTTTTAACATTAAGTGGTCAGTCCACCTGCTCCATCAGGCAGCCTGCAGAGTGCTAACTTTTGACAGACAGTGGGTGGAGGCAGAGAATGCAGGATGCCTACGATACAATTCCGATATTGCAGACTTGAGTATTGGCCAATATCGATATCGATTCCATACAATATCAGTCAAGTCAAGTCAAGTTTATTTGTATAGCCCAATATCACAAATTATGAATTTGCCCCATTGGGCTTTACAATCTGTACAGGATATGACACCCTCTGTCCTTTACAAATGACCCTCGCATCGACTAAGGAAAAACTCCTCCCAACAAAAACCCTTTTAACAGGGAAAAAGAAATGGAAGAAACCTCAGGAAGAGCGACAGAGGAGGGATCCCTCTGCCAGGATGGACAGACGTGCAATAGATGCCATGTGTACACAATAACAACAATGAAAACACATTAACACTACATATAACATTGTATGAAAATGTCCAACTCAATATAACAACAGCTAATATACAGTGTATGTATAGAATTGTATGAGAGTGTCCAAGGGGATGAAGAGCATCATCAAGCGATCAGCAAAGGATGAAAAGCACGTCTTCCTCTCCACCACGCCAACCAGCAGAAGCATGGGCAGCACGTCCTCCTCTCCACCACACCAACCAGAAGAAGCCTGGGCAGCACGTCCTCCTCTCCACCACACCAACCAGAAGAAGCCTGGGCAGCACGTCTTCCTCTCTCCACCACGCCAACCAGAAGAAGCCTGGGCAGCACATCCTCCTCTCCACCACACCAACCAGAAGAAGCCTGTGCAGCACGTCTTCCACTCCACCACACCAACCAGAAGAAGCCTGGGCAGCACGTCCTCCACTCCAGCACACCAAACAGGAGAAGCCTCCGCAAGATGACCTCGTCACCACCACGTCACTCAGAACCAGAAGATGAATACCTGACTGGTCTGTACAACCACTACTCCACCAGGTAGACTGGATCCATGGATACCTGTGAGATGAGAATGCACAGGGACTACGACGCACAAAACTAATCTGCAGCATGTGTTAAAGGGAGGAAGAGTATACACATTCTCTTCTCCATTACTCTAATCGATACAACCTGAGCAGCATCGCCTCTTCTCCATCTCACCACCATCACGACAGACGGAGCCTGGATGACACCACCTCCTTCTCACCAAGTAGCCTCAGCTCACGGACACCTGGGAGCTGAGAGCACAGGGACTCCGGGGAAGAAGGTGAGTTTGTAAAATGACTTAATGGAGGCATCAAAATGAAGAAGAAGAGAAGCTCAGTGTGTCAGAGGAAGTCCCCCGGCAGTCTAGACCTATAGCAGAATAACTAAGGACTGATCCAAGGCAGCCTAAGTCAGCCTTGGATCAGTCCTACCTATAAGCACTATCAAAAAGGAAAGTCTTAAGCCTACTCTTGAATAAGGGGATGGTGTCTGCCTCCGGACTGAAAGAGGGAGTTGGTTCCACAGAAGAGGAACATTCTACTTTTAGAAACCCTAGGAACTGCTAATAGTCCTGCATTCTGAGAGCGCAGAGTTCTAGAAGGATTATAAGGCACTATTAGCTCTTTAAGATAAAATGTGATAACCTGATAACCTGTCCCTGAAATGTCCTGTTTTATGATTGAGAAAAAAAATGTTGCATGTTGACGAGAACTAGTAGCCAGGCAGGAAGCACTGACAACACTTAAGGTATCCAGTCGCTGCTGTAACTATTAATAGACTTTTTGTCCAGATTCTTGAGTCCAGATTCTTCAGTTTGTTTTGCTCTCTAATATTGATCGTCTTCACTTCCTGCTGTGTATACCATCTCTTTATGTCCTAACTACAAATCAAAATCAAATCAAATGTAATTATATAGTCCTTCACAATAACTGAAAGGTACCCAAAGTGCTTCACAGTAAAGCCATAAAACAGGGCATAAAAATAGTGCGCTCAGAAAACAGTACATAAAAAATACGTTAAAACAATACATAAAAATGATACATACAAACTGAGAGGGAAAGTGCCACAGTTCTGGGGAGTATTAAAATTTTCCAGTAATAAAAAACCTAAAAACAAAATAAGATCACCTAAAAACAAGACTACCCTAGTCAGAGTTGACAGCCAGTCTAAAAAGTGGGTGTTTAGCTTTGATTGAAAACTACAGAGGTCAGTCGTGGTGAGAATGTTGGGGGCGGGGCAGTTTGTTCCACAGTCTGGCAGCAGCAACAGCAAAAGAACAATCACCACACTGTTTATATCTGGACCTAGGGACTTCTAATAGAAGCTGGCCTGCAGAGCGCAGGGCTCTGCCATGGTCATGAATAGTTAAAACAAGGTAAGTAAGTGGGAGCCAGACCATTAATAGCAAAAGAAATACCAAAAGTTTAAAATCAATTCTAACTTGCACTGGAAGCCAAAGTGATGCAGTGATGCAGCACATGGGTGATGTGTTCACATCTGGATGTGTTTGTTAGAAATCAGGCCACAGCGTTCTGTAAGAGTTGCACATGTGAAGTTGAGGACTGGCTGAGGCCAATGTAAAGAGCATTAAAGTAATCTGATAAAAGCGTGGATTGCTTTCTCGAGGTCCCAGCGACTGACAAAAGGCTTCACTTTTGCCAAGAGACGAAGCTGAAAGAAGCTTGTTCTAATGACAGAACTAATCTGTTTGCCGAATTTGAGCCCTCTATCAAAGTTAATGTGGTTTGAAAAAGGGGGCCAGAGTGCCGAAATTTGTTGTGAAAGCATTCAGTGCAGGTGATGCGACAAACAACATGCATTCAGTTTTGCTGTCATTCTCTGCAAGTCACTGCTTTACATCAGTGATGCAATCTAGCAACTTACTAAGTGCAATGTTTTCATCTGGCCTCATGGGTTAGATAAATCTGCAGACCATCACCTTAAAAATGAAAAGACAGGTTGTGATTTTTTGATAATTGAACCCAGAGCAAATACAATGAAAACAGAATAGGGCCCAGAATAGATCCCTGTGGGACCCCACAAGGGAAGGAAGCATGTGAGGAGCAGAGGTCACCAACCATAACAGAGAAGCTCCTATTTGCCAGGTATGATCTAAACCATTGGAGAGCGAACTGTTCGGCAAGATACAATGACCGCATGGTGGACTGTATCAAAGGCTGATGTGAGGTCCAGCAGCACCAGCGCAGCAGGGTTCCCAGCACCCACAGACAAAGAAATCACTGCGGTCACATGGTAGGATGGTACTGGATTGGATTTCGCCAAATAGACAAGTACACATGGAGTCTGTTTAATTCAGATAATGGTCAGCGACCTGGCTGACTCCACTACACTAGGTGGCGCAGTAGCCCTTTCAACAAGTGGTGTTAGAACTACTTCCGGTTGACGGCTCCATAACTACAACAATAAATAATAAATTCAGTCTCCTCGTCCACCTAAAAGTGAGTTGTTGGTTGTATTGAAGCCATGGTATCATTTGACTTTTCCAGCAACAACATTACTATTTATGACAGTGTCGGCGTCTCCTTCCACTTCTGGGTGAAATCCCTGGTGGAAATTCTTGAGCAGGATGCAGTGGGTGAATATGATACGATACCAGCACAAAGCAGATTAACAATGTCTTAAGCCAGGGGTTCCTATCTGATTTGAGAAATCCAGTCCCTATATGATCTTTAGCCACATACGTTTTCGATGCCTTTACTATACGATTAGGCTTGTCCATGTCATTGTGCACCAGTGCTAACTCAGTGCTATTTCGGGATCTGAAACCAGACTGGAATTTATCAAGAACAGAATTTATCTCTAAAAATGTCTGTAATTGAATCAACACAACTTTCTGTAAAATGGGAGAACAGGCAAATAGGAGACCCCAGAAGCCCCCAAATTACTCACAGGCAGAGTGAGAGCACTCTTTTATCCCTGCTGCTGAAAAAAGTAAAGATGTATATACAAGTATACATTTATGGCACTCAAGCGTTGGATTTTTAAGGACGCTAATATACGTCTTTGGCATTCAAAGAGTTAAAGATGTGACATTAATCAGAATTAGCTAGCTATGTTTGCACATATGAACATTTGAGGAATTTGATTATTAGTATTGATAACAATATATGAAAGGTCAAATGTAAACTTTTGAAATGTCTGTGTTCACTGTGCTCCAGCAGAGCAACATTAGTATTCATTTAGAGAGTCACCTCAGAAAAGTCTGTTATATTTACTCCCCTTTAATTCAGTCAACAACTCTGTCAAAAAAAAAATTAAAAAAAATATTTGAATGGACTCTAAATCTTACTTAAAACTGTGACTTTAACCCTGGAGAAAATATGTTTCCTTGAAAATGTACTTGAGTATACAGTTTTGTTCCCTTTGAACAAGGCAAAAATGTGTTTAGAAGAGCATAGAAAGGATAGAATGAGCCATAAAAATGACACATAAAAAGCTGCTGGTTATTGCCTGAACCCCACCTGGGAAGTGTACTGTGGTAGGTGAACTGTTTTCCATGCAGTCTCTTGAGTGACACTCCCAGTTACAGCCCGTTTATTCAAAGCTTATTGTCTCTCTGCTTCTCCTCAGCTAATCGGTCTCATTGAGTGTAAAAAGAAACCTTGCATCACCTTTCTTGTCCTCTTTTCCTGTCATACACACTCTAATCTGCTTTTCATTTCCCGTCTCTGTCATCTTTTCTTTCATTGCACATCTGACAAGGTGAAGCTAATTGATAGACATGCTATTTGTCTGAGCTCCCTCCTTCATTTCACAGTAAGCAGAGTAGACAGGCTGACATTAAGACAAAGTGTATTTCATGAGGTGAAACATGGCTCTCTCTTGTTTCTGCTTTGATGAGGCTTTGCAAAGACAGACTTTGATGTCTGTCATTAAAAAAACCCTTTCCTTTTAAAAGACTTAAAAGGCTCAATGGGGAAAATGACTCAGGTAGTTTGGTAGGTTTAATAGAAACTCCTTTCACACATTGTGGTCACAAGTGGACAGCAGGACCCTATCCTTAATCCAGTGCCTTTCCCATGTCTTTGTCCTCTCTAAAGTGAGAGTGGGAATGAGACACATGGTGACTGTTGGGGGTATGTATGGGGTTTATCTGGGTTGAGGATTTAGTCCTTCTTAAATAGTCATTGTGAGCACTCAGCCTTAGGGAAGGAGCTGCAGACAGAGACTCTCTAAACTCATATTGTATAAAAGCAGGAAGGAGGGCTGAAGGATGGCCGTCACAAATGAGTGAAGGGTGTAAACACTGATGGAGAGAGTTAGTGCAAAATAAAGCTCGTGTCAAAGCTGGTTTGTAGTGGAAGAAAGGTCGAGAGCGGATACAAGCTTTGAAAGTTCAAGGTTCTTAATTATTTATGTCCCTTCTCATCCAACCAGACCAATGTGGCCTTCATGGTTTTACCAGGAGAACACTTGTTTTTCAGATATGACTAAAAGCAGGGGCGGCACGGTGGTGTAGTGGTTAGCACTGTCGCCTCACAGCAAGAAGGTAGCGGGTTCGAATCCCGGGCCCGGCGCCTTTCTGTGTGGAGTTTGCATGTTCTCCCCGTGTCTGCGTGGGCTCTCTCCGGGTACTCCGGCTTCCTCCCACCATCCAAAAACATGCATGGGGATTTGGTTAATTGGCTAATTTAAATTGACCGTGAGTGTGAATGGTTGTCTGTCTCTATGTGCCCTGCGATGAGGTGGCGACTTATCCAGGGTGTACCCTGCCTTCCGCCCTAACACAGCTGGGATAGGCTCCAGCCCCCCTGCGACCCTATGAGGATAAGCGGTAGCTAATGGATGGACGGATGGACTAAAAGCAGGAAGATGGCTCACTGGGGTCAGATTATGTTGTATTATACCGCCAGCAGAGGGCATTCACACACATGTTTTGATGCTCGTGATTTAACTGATAGGAGACTTTGGTTCTCTGAGCTGTTATGAGAGGCAGCATACACATGTACACCTATCTTGTAAACCTAGACCTTATTTTTCCCATGTTTTCGTGTCTTACTAATTAATAGAGACAATATCTGAGATTGGTCCAGTGTTGAGTGACAGTGCTGTAGACACCATCAATTTACAGCCGTTTTTTTCTGAGCCTTATTATAATTATTATAATGGTATATGACAGAGTTATGGAAATGGTCCTGCTCAAGGAGAAGTCTCGATCTGACATCTTGAGGGGTGACGTGTTGCAAGAAGAGAGCAAAGTATGGATTGTACTCTACCGTATGTATGCTTTCCATAATGTGAAGGAGGTTTTTGAATTCAGTGGCTTTCAGTAGAGTGTGCAGATGAAGAGAGTGACCCAGAGAGTGAACTTTAAGAAACTACAGGATGAAGAGTGACTCCTCTATCTATTCCAGATATTTCTGCTTGAGCAGCATTTTAGCAGAGATGAAGGGTGAGAAGTTCGCTCATTTTCTCATAAACTTCTATACAATCAGACATTGCTATTTGGCTGTAAGAGTGCCAGCTGAAGGCATTGGCTTCTCTTTGCAGACCTGGATATTAGCACCTGCTAACAACCCATAAACTGTGAAACAAAAATATAAATATATTTTATATATAAATATATAAACACTGAAGAAGACACGGTCTGAAAAACAGGTGAGTTATCCTGGAAAATTATTTATTCGCTTACAGGCATGGGGAGAATAAATAATTTTCCAGGATAACTTAACTGTTTCCAGGACATTTGACCTTTTTTCTCATTTGGTCAATCATTTTCCAGGTTTTCCAGGGTGTGTGGGAACCCTGTATATTTATTATCATTGTTTTTTAACAGAAAGGCAGTTTAGCAGCTCTTTCACAGCAGTGAAACACACATTACTTATCATCGTCGGATGAAAGTTAGACCATTGGGTGTTGTATGGTAATGAGGTATTGTGATGAATATGTACAAATGGGGGGCGGCAGTAGCTCAGTCTGTAGTGACTTGGGCTGGGAATCGGAGGGTCGCCATTTCAAGTCCAGGTCGGACCAAAATGTGGAGAGTGGACTGGTAGCTGGAGAGGTGCTAGTTCCTCCTCCTGGGCACTGCCGAGGTGCCCTTGAGCAAGGCACCGAACCCCCAACTGCTCGGGGCGCCTGGATAAGGGGCAGCCCCCTCACTCTGACACCTCTCCTCTAATGCATGTGCATGTGTTTGTTTCATGACTTGTGTGTGTAATGTGCGACTGAAAAATATATGTGTATATATACTAACAGAGTGAAAAAATGTAATTTCCCTCATTGAGGGATTAATAAAGGAATTCTTCTTCTTCTTCTTCTTCTTCAAACTGCACATGGCAAAATGAATTGGTGGTGGTGAAATTGTTTGGATTATTGTCTCCAGCTCAGACTCTGCTGAGGGTGGAGGAGGGAATATAACCACAGTCCTGGTCCTGGTCTTGATGTGAACTCAGAAAACCTTCCTGTAATGCAGTTTGTGTATGTTACAAACTGAGGATATCAGCAAGGCTGCGTGAAGAAGACTAAATATTAAAATACATAAACACAGGATGACACCTCCCTGGTGACTCTAGTGTTTTCTGAGTACAGCTGAAGACCTTGGGCTAACCTTGAGCATGAGCAGTGGTGGTGTTATAATTCACTGCTATATTTCTTGCTGTGTCAGGGCATAATTTCCCTAATTCCCATAGACAAGCATGCCAGCCAATACACACCCACCCCAATACACACACACACTCCTTTTTTTGTCGGCATCCTCCCTGGACAACAGGTTGCCTTGCACCGTAAACAAATCAGGATTATAAGAGTGTTTTTTTTTTAACAGTGGCCTACCTTGGTCCAGGGTCCTTGTGCTGGGCTGGAGGCTCATGCTCCATGTGTTTACATGATTAACTGTGTTAGAAAATAAACCCCAGGGAGAGGCTGTGTTTGACTGAGTGGGAGTTGTGGGCGTGAAGGATGGTGGAAAGTAGCCTGGCTCTCTGGGGGAATCTGACAAATGGAAACATGTTGTGAAAAGTCCCAGAGCACAAATTAGCATCAAGCAGCAGCAGAATAAAGCTGTCCTGATGTGTTTATTGCTTGAAAGATGGAGCTGGAGTGTTTTTACAGTGTGAGGGATGGCTTTTCTCATCAAACAGCGACATATCTTGTCATCCTTGGCCTGATCTAAATGCTGCGTCAAAGTGTTTTAACAGCCTGAGTCATCCTGCTGTGTCAGTGTATGCATGCAGAACACTGTGTGACATGAGCTCCAGTTTATAAAACTGTTTTCTTTTCAGTTGGTGTCTCACTACTCTTTTTTTGAGTGGTCCCCAACATTTTAATTTTTTTTCCGAGGGGTGTATTTTACATTTATTTTCTTACTTGGATACATTTCCTCTGTACTCTTATGTATTTTTAATGTGTGTTGTGGAGTGACACCGAAAAGAAAGTTCATCTATCTATCATCTATCTACATGTGCAATTTACGAACAACATAATAAAAAACATCAATGTTTTTTTCAACCATGAAGAGGTTCCGATTCCGTTCACACACCAATGTCATGTTTTTTCTGTCCTTGATAGGAATATAATTCTGACTTTAATGTTCACCATCATTAAAAATAACGCTCCATATCTTCCAGCACACACTGATCTACCAAAATAAAATCATACCGTGTTCATGTTTTTTAATAAATTAAATTGTGTCATAAATTATCTGCTCGAATTACCTTCTACCCTAATCTAAAATATCCCCTCCCTCATCACATCAGTGTGATTAAACCTGACCATGACATAGTTCAACACATCACACTCCAGACGGTCAATTTTATTTGTGCAGGTCAATATCACAAAGTTGCCTCAGTCGACTTTACAATATGTACAGGTTAAGACACATAAGACATCTATCCTTCACAATACAACCATCTCATCGAAGGAAAAACTCCCCAAAAAACCTTTGAACAGTAGAAATCTCAGGAAGAGCAACAGAGGAGAGATCCCTCTTCCAGACAGAAACCTCTGGATCTAGAGGGTGCTTCTTATGAAGTTTAATTAAAGCTATATTAAAGGACTGTGGTGATCCTGTCTAGTGAAGAGGGTAGGATGTGGTTCCAATGTTGTAATTTTATCATTTAAAAAAGCACAGGAAGTCATGACTACCGAGGGTTATAAGAATAAAAGACTCAGTAGAGCTTTGGCTGGGGTTGCTCTATGTGTCCTTCACAGTGAGTCTGAATTATTACTTTATTTTTATTATGAGTATTTTTGATAATTCTGATTATCAGTTTGGGACTCTATAGATGCTATAGAGTCTTCTGATATGGAGAATTGACACTGAATTAAATGATGATAGGATCACTTCCTCAGGTTTGGCTACAGGATTATCATACCTTTACTATCTACTCTACAAGCTTCAGCAACAGTTATTAAATAATGCTTCAATTTATTTATTTAAAAACTGGATTCTATGGCGCTCCTGTTAAATTTGCAATTTCAATGTTGTGTGTCAGAACTAGGGTGAGGGTTGAAACAGTGAGGACTGGAGCATGCTACCATATAACAAATTGGCTGTACTGTTTCCAGGCTGGATGTGGCAGCCTAAGAACAAGGCTTGGGTTTAGGTTTATGCAGTATTTTTTTTGCTTCCATGCACGCTCACTAGGAAATTCCTGTTTTCTGCTACAACAGCAAAACACTTAATGGTTAATTTTATTTTTATTTCAAAACTCAAAATATTATAGAACTTCCATTTTGAGCTAGCAGTTACAAACTAACAGGCTAGACGGATGCTAATGGCTAACAGGCTAAAGCACCATTTTGGTGTGAAGCCCAAAAATTTTATATCCAGATCTTAACCAATGTATCAGAGCAGCAGCATCACCTCCAGCATCATTTCTTTCACTTTAACTGGACTCTTTCTTCCTCACTGAGGCCCTGTTTACACAAGAAAAAAAACGACAAAATACTTTATCGGAAGTGCCTTGCGTTTAGATGGTGAACGTTTTTGTGGCTTGAAAACGCAAAGAAATGAAACCACCTTCCAGAGTGAAAAACTTTTGCTCAGATCTGCTCACGTTGCGTACTCATTTACGTCACATACATGTGCCAGTACAGGGAAATAAACAAAAATGTCAGATTATTTCCATGAGTCGGATCTTCAAACTGCTCTGGCAGCTCTAATAAACACAGCAAATGTACAGAATCTGGGCGGCATGGTGGTGTAGTGTTTAGCACTGTCGTCACAGCAAGAAGGTACCGGGTTCGATTCGTGGCCTGGGGCCTTTCTGTGTGGAGTTTGCATGTTCTCACCGTGTCTGCGTGGGTTCTCTCCGGGTACTCCGGCTTCCTCCCACCATCCAAAAACATGCATGGGGATTAGGTTAATTGGTTAATTTAAATTGACCGTAGGTGTGAATGTGAGTGGTTGTCTGTCTCTATGTGTCCTGTGATGAACTGGAGACTTGTCCAGGGTGTACCCTGCCTTTCACCCTTAAGACAGCTGGGATAGACTCCAGCCCCCCACGACCCTATGTGGGGGTAAGAGGTACATCTATCATGGATAGATGTACAGAATCTGCACAGACAGTATTACTGAACAGAGAAGGATCTCTAATGGACGGACATGGCGGTGTTGTGTGATAGTAAATCACAGCACCAACTAGCCGCCTGGCATGCATACCCAATTGAATTCCACACACTTGCGTCACTGTCGCATGGGTAAAGTAAGGATTTTATTGTGTGTATTTTTAGCTCCCAATTGTTGTATTGTAACTGTATTTCTTTTTGAGTGTGTTTTATTGTTTTTTGCATGTATTGCACTAGGAGTGTGTGTTTTATTTTGAAAATCCTAACCGGTTGTGACACTCCTTAGCACAATCACCTGCACCTAGAGCATTGAAATTGGGCAATTTAGAAACAGATGCAGAGACGAAGCAGGGAGATGGGACCGGGAGGAAGCAGAACGGAGACAGGACACTAACCATGCGAGGGCCACCATCGCCAGAGACGCTAGAATGGCCATTTCTCAGAAGACTCTATGATGAAGAGTAATCTCTGCCCACTTGTGTGAGTAGCGGCCCTATATAATAGAACGTGGCACAGCAAATCTGGTTACTAAAAGTGCAGTGACTGCCGTTTTGCCCCGTGTAGTCGAGGCCGGCGACAAACGGAGAATGATGGTGCCGACAGACAGAGCCTGTGGATTACGTAGCCGTTAAGGACTGGTGTGCTTCTGTAGCAACAGAACTACTGCCATTGGCGTTCGGGACACATGCTGCAGTCCTCCCTGCAGTAAGACGCTGGACTGTTTCATCCGACTGCTTCCACTTTTAATCTGAGCTTCGCTCCTTTTAGTATTCTAGTGCCCCTGGTAGTATTTTAGCCTTGCTCTTGGCATTTGTTGGACTTTTCACCTGTGTTTGAAAATCTGATTTCATTCTGTTCTTTCTTATTTTTAGTAATTGCTCTCTCACCTGATTTTATTATATATCATTTTTAATAGACTGCGCTTCATACAAAAACACAAATCCACTTAGCCCGCCACACCACATAATTTTTTGGCATTGTCAGCAGGATGTAGACCATGACCCGCATAGGCTATGACACGTTCTTGCCCTGCTTGGACGTGGGCTAACACTACTCCCAGTCCCTGGTTGCTGGCATCCGTGTATAGAATGAACGGGAGGGAGTAGTCAGCATATGCTAAAACAGGAGCCTGTGTGAGTGCTGCCTTTAGTGCGTTGAAGGATGCTTGGCACTCGTGGGACCACTGTACTGTCTGGGCCTCTGTCCGTTTGTCAGTAGGGGCGTCTGCCAGCAGTGCATTCAAGGGGCGTGCGATTTTGGCGTACCCAGCTACAAATCGTCTGTTATTGCCAGCTAGTCCTAAAAAGGCTTGCACCTGTTTCACAGTGGAGGGGGTCGGCCAGTCCTGCACTGCAGAGATTTTATCTGGGTCAGGTCTTACCCCTCGCTGGTCTACCACATGGCCCAAGAACTTCACCTCACGTTGCAGGAGCTTATACTTGTCCAGCCGCAGTTTCAGTCCATGCCGCCACAGCCTTTGAAAGACCTCGTCCAAGTGCTGTAGATGAGAGGAGAAATCAGGAGAGTAGATAGTGATGTCATCCAAATACACCAGCAGTGATTCCGCTACTTGACCACTTAAACAATGTTGCATGAGCCCTTGGAATGTGACTGGGGCTTTACACAGTCCAAATGGCATGCGTTCAAATTCGAACAGGCCAAATGGAGTGGTGAAAGCAGTTTTCTCCCTGTCCTTGGGGTCCATCTCGACCTACCAGTAGCCGCTGGCCAGGTCAAGGGTAGAAAACCACTCCGCTCTGTTCAAGTTGGTCAGTGTCTCCTCTATCCTAGGCAAAGGGAAGGCGTCTTTATGGGTCACTGTGTTTAATGTCCTGTAATTGACACAGAACCTCCAACTACCATCCTTTTTCTTTACCAAGACTATGGGTGCAGCCCAAGGGCTACATCTCTCTCTGGCCCTTTCTCAAGCATACCTTACAGCAGGGACTTCACCTCTTTGTACGTCAGAGGGATAAGGGGTCGATACCTCTCACTAATGGGCGCTGCATTGCCAGTGTGGACCTGGTGTTGCACAACATCTGTCCGGCTGAAGTCCTTTCCCACTTGAGCAGCAGGGCGCGCAGCTCTTCCTGTTGATTTTCAGGCAGATCTGGTCTGTTAGTTAAATCACTCACCACTGTGGAAGCTCCCTCTTTTCAGGGTGCACTGCTGTATCCACCGAGGCCACTTTAACAGCTCCATCCTCCTCCAGAGACAAGCTCAGATCACGAGGTCCGTGTAGGTCAGTTTCATCTATGTGGTACAGCTTTCCCAGTTTCTCGTACCGAGCGTGATTTGATATTTTTCTGTTTTTTTGTAAAACAGTAAATTTTAAGATTCTCGGATAACAACAATAATTATATTTTAGCATTAAATATATCATTTTGATTAAAGTGCTTGCACGTACTGGTGAATAAACCATAACAGAAACATTAAAAATATTTCGGTAATCAGTAATACAGTTAATTTAGGACAGCAGTGGTAAACACCTGACACTGGGTGGTGGAACAATACATTTGTATATCATCTCAGCTGCTAAATATATCCTGTAACTTGTGGGACATTGATTAATCATTCAATTCACCACTTAATTTACATTGTATTCATTTAATTTTATTCATTTTATGAAAGATGATGTGTGAAAGAAAGTATAAAAAGAATTAGTTTCAGTTGCATACATATTTGTGTTTTTAACACGGGTACAAAACATGTAGCCTATGTGAATGTACGTGTCACTATGAACATGAAAATACAGCATTTTTGGTTCCTGCACTGGTGGCAAAGTGACACTGAGGCATTCACAGATCCTTGTTTCTTGTGTTTTGAGTGTGTGAGCAGCAGCCAGGGTGAGCTATCAACCTCCTGCTCTTAATGTTGTATGACAGAGTGTGACTGCAGGGCATGAGGACCTGTCTGAAGGGTGGGGGGAGGACAGGACAGCTCCCATGTGTCCCTAATAAATGGTCACACCTTTTAGACCATGCAAGACGAGATATGACTTTGAAGAGGGGTAGCGTTGGTGTCTAGGTGTGTGTGCTATTGAGGAAGTGTTTCACGGATCCTGAACTGTGGTAATCACCCCTCAGGAGTTCAGTGAGGTCAGCTGTTGGCTGCCTCATTACTGTTGTGACTCATCCCATTAAACTGTGGGTCAAGTGCTGGATCAAGGTGTGTGTTTATGCTTCACCATAGGGCCTAGAGATGATTATGGCTGTTAAATAATGGTTTTTAATAAAATACCTTCACTTGTAGTAACAGAACCCAAAGAGAAATATCATTTACCATGCAGGTCAAGTCAGGTTTATAGTCTTTTAGCTAATTTTTTTGTTATTTCATTTTCATGTTTTCAGTACAAAAAACTCCGATAACAGGGACACAGCTGAGCTTAACTTTTATACAGGGGGAGTGGAATCCCCTAAGAAGCACTGACATTAAGCACATAAACAGAATTATTCTGGAGTTTGTTTTGGAATATTGAAGGAGTTGAAGTGGTGTGAAGTTTGTCAAAGGTTTTCTGCTGAAAACAAGAAGTCTTGAAAATCAAAAGAATGAGCTGAAAGAGGCTTAAAAAGCCATAGAGTTACTGATAATTCTCATTCCCAACTCACCTGATACAGCAGCAGTGGTGCCATGCTCCAAACTGTAATGGTCTATGTGCCTCTATCGTCAGGTTTCACAGGGAGCCACTTGGTTAGGTTTCGAAGTTATGATTTGGGTTGTAATAAGTACATTTGTTCTGTAGTTGATGGATCTGTTGCATTTTAGGACCAAGCATAACATTAAAATTTAAAAAATTGTCTCTTGAAGGCACCCTCACCAAGAGCTTCCTGTTTCCTGATGCAACGACAGCAATGCTCTGCTGAGTGGTTTTATTTTGAAAAACTCCCAGGCGGCTCAGTGGAGACATCAAAGGTGATATTCAATTTGTGTAAAACGGAATTAAAATATCAGGGAAGAACTTCATGTTCGAGCTAGCAGCTACAAGCTAAGCATGCTAGTACAGCTAATCATGCTAGTGCATCCAATAAGCACCCGTCTGATTAGCTACACTGGCATAAGCTAGGAGCTACGAGTTAAGGTAATGCTAGTACTGCTAATCATTCGGATGCTAACGTCCTATTGATCAGTGATCAAGTGTCGTCAGAGCTGAGGATGAAACTAAATGAAGACATTAACTCCAGGATGTGTGAAAATAGCAAAGCAGTTACCGGTTTAAAAATGGCGGAGTCGAGTTGTGTTTGTCTTTTACAATCCATTCGGACGTCACGTATCCAATGATGCTTCCAATGACGACACTTGTTGGCTAATCAGTGGAAGGCAGTCGGCTGACGTTGCGTTTTAGTATTGCTTCGGCTCGCTTGGAACCAGGGCTGAGGAGGTACGGAAAAAGTACCAAGTACCAGGTACTAGTGGAAAAGTGTCACAACCGTGTAGTGCCGTGCCGTACCGTACCGCGTCTGTGGAGAAGCGCCATAAGAGACCAACTTTGATTGGCTGTTTGTCACCTGACATCATTGATCAGACAATCATTGATGATATGAGCTGAAGAACTGAAGGGAAATGATCAATAATAGGATTTTAATTGTACAGTAAAGATGTAATGTTCACAGTCCTTGTCGCATTGCACCACTTTATTGCTCTTTACTGAGTAACTTGACTTCATGAGCCCCATAGTTTGTCAGACCACTGACCAAGCTGCTGTATTTAAAGAACTGAGAATGAGAACAGGCTCTTTTTTATAGTATACATCATAATTGCCATTATTAATATAAAAAAAGTATTGATTTATAGAGCTTTATTGGTCTCCTACTTTTCCCATGAAAACCTTTTTATATGGTATCAAATTATTTTTACAGCTATATATGGTGAGATATAATTTGATGATTCCATTGTAAATTTCTGAGAGAAAGCAGCAAAGTCAGAAACACATTTCAGAGTGCATCTTCACAGCAAGACATCTCCACAAACTTATTTCAGTAAATATTTCATGGCTGTCGGTGGCCTGTGTGTGTGTGTGTGTGTGTGTGTGTGTGTGTGTGTGAGATTGCAGATGAGAGGATGAATAAAGCTGGGCTTGCATCATCCCATTGTAGAAACAGCTCAATGGGAGTCGATCCTCTGATCCTGCCAGTCCAGCTTGTTTACATGCAGCTAAAGGTTGCCTTTGTCCTTGATTTTTTTCATGGATAATTGGATGTTATGAAGATTAACATGCATTATTTTTACTACAAATAGATCTGCCTCTTTAGTGCTGATAGCATTGGTCTGATTCCTTTCTTTCATTCATTAACTCACATCTTAACATTTGTACCAGTGGCTCTGCACAAGCTTACATAATCCTGGGATGAGCTGCTGTTTATCTTCAATATAAATTCCTATTTATTCCATTTATAAAATACATAACAGTAATAATACCTACAGTGAGAAGAACTGCAGCATTTAACAAATTTATTAGACCGCCGCTCCCGGTTTTTATCCTTATTCCCTATCTTCTCTTTTACCCTTCTTTTTATTTTATATTTTTATTCAGTGTCTTTTAATATTTAGTTCATTTTATTCCATTACTGTTTTTATTTTCAAGTGTACGTATGATTATATTGTACCCTGTACAGCACTTTAGTCAATGGAGGTTGTACTTTAGAAATAAACTTTGACTTGACTTGATTAAATTAACAATATTGCTGATTTCCCAAATATTTTTGATTGGTTAATACACCGGTATGTGCATGAGTTTTAATCAAAACTATAACTTTAATTGATAAACTACAATTGTCATTGTCATACATGCATTTTCTAATTAACTGTTTTACATGAATCAACCCCAAAAACCGTTCATATATGATATTCCTAAAATCCCGTCCACTGTGCATTCTATCTCTAGTGTGTCTTTTTTCAAAATCATGTCATGGAAAGTTATGGAGTTATGGGTGCAGAACACAGGGAAATGCAGAAAAATATATCAGACATTGCATTATTTTTCAAATGTTTTGTTGTCCTCCCACACTCACATTTCCTCTGTGGTATGAAATATTTAACAGCGAGCTCCAGTTTAGGAGGTGCAGTTACAGGCGGTGTGCTGGTAATAGAGGTCATGGAGGGTTCACACTCTGCCATCATCTGCCCTCCCTGACTTCTGCACCAAAAAAAATCTACATATAGCACAGAAAATATATATAAATGTATTTTTTTTTCCGTTCACAAGTTAAACTGATGTCTTGCCAATTTAACTAGACAGCTTGGCTGTGCTCTGATCTGTGAGTTCTGTAGGCATCACATGTAAGTACAGTTTTGACACATATTATTAATGTTGACTCCATTATTCAACATTTTCCAGGCACATGCATTATTTATAGTGCTGCCTGATGAATTATTTTGATAAAATGACTGAATAAGTAAAAAAAAAAAAAAAACTAATAAGATGTCATTTGAAGCATAGTGGGAATCATTGATGCCTTTCAGTCCCACATTGCTTATTCCAGCTATTATTCTGATTTTATCTGCTTATACAGCCTTTCTGCCTAAATCATGATGAACTTGATTTTCAAGGTGGATGGAGAGAAATAAAAACAATTAAAGACTTAAAGAAAGCTGTGTAATGTAGATCTGACACTAAATTTGTACGACAGAGCATCATTGTTCCTCTTTCCTGTCCTTGTCCTCTCTCTTTTCTGGAGTGCTGATGTGCCATCTGCCCTCAGATATCAAATATTCAAAGTGGCTCTGCTGCTGTTCAGCCTCTCTGGACACCTGAGTGCACTGATCTGACACCAGTTGAGCCAACAACATCGCTCTCTCCATTTATTCCCAACCGGCAGCAACAACAGGGAGACTCTGACATGTAAATAATTAACAAAGATCACCTTTTCAACACTGATCCTGCTCGTAGGTCACTAAGAGCCATTCTGTCTTTAAGAAGAGGTGGTGCTTAAATATTAATAACCCAGTCCCATCTCCTAGGTTATTACACAGTACTCCTGTTATGATCCATTTTCTTGCAGCATTTGTTTATTTTTTGTTTTCGTTCAGGCAAGCTTGGCATAAATGTCCCACAATGCAATGCAGCGGTGATGACAACAACAACACAACAGACAATGGCTTTATTAACATATATAATAATAACATATCAAGGGTCTTTTATGTGATTATTATTATTAGATGTATTAATATTACAGATTGCCGTTAGAGGTGAGGTTGGCACGGGTTACCACAGTTAAGCTTCTCCAATCTAACTGGCAAGAGGCTCAGGAAGTGCATCACCTTCGCACTAAGCAGTGCATCGGAAAAGATGCATAGTACATTTATTCACTCAAAAGTATGCTGAATGACAGTACACCTATTGAGTATGTAGTGTATAGTATGGAATTTCAGACCCAACCACAGTCTTCATCAACAGATTGCATTTGCTTGGTTGCCATGGAGGTGGCTCTGATGTCACCAATGTGAAGAACTTTGATCAGCATGGTGATAACAGGCTTGTTGGCTAGTTGACCTGCCACATGGAATTCCAGTGAGAAACGTCAGCTTTATAAATTAACCCAGATCATAGATAATATGCTTTGGAATTGTGTTTCTGTTCTGTCTTAACATCCACACTCACAAGTCCCTGAAAGAAAATATGTGGCACCAGATGATCATTTTAACATTGTAAATCAATAGAGGATAGAAAAAGTCTCATGCAAATGTAAAAGTTAGGCAGCAGGGGAAGCATTAGCCCTACATCTCACCAGTTAGCAGCTTCATGAGTCTTTTTTGACATTATGTACGCTTAATAAAATTTTGTAGTCTCTCAGCTTAAAGACACACATAAATAAAGATATAAAACATCCATATACACAGAGGAGAGTAGTAGGGAGTAGTATTTGCTGCATAAAAGTCAGTTTCACCCAATTTATATTTTGTGTCTTGTAGTGTGACTTTGTGACTGACTACAAAGTCCGTTTAGAATGTGTGGAACTGTCACTATGGCAACGGTACACTTCATCATCTGCACTGACCACCACCGACTACAAGGATTCCCTTTAGAATGCTGTTGTGGTAGGTAGGTAGGTCAAGGGTCAGTATTTTGGTGAGGGTCTTGTAAGAAAGCATTTTTGACTCAACCTACCTTTTGTAGGTGAGTTTAAATTGTGTCTTGTAGCAGGGGTGTGTCAAGCTTTCCAAAAGTGGGGGTGTTCTGGAACAGGGAAGCCAAATTATCATTACAAATAGTGATCAATTATTAAAAATTTTATATACATCTAGGCCTACACAATGGAAACAAGTGCGATCAGAGATTGCCAATGCTGTGGGCGACTTTGTGTGTGTGTGTGTTTGTCCAAGAGTGTGTGTATGACTCACTGTGTGTTTGTTTGACACACACACACAAAAGCACACACAACGTGACAATGCAAATCGTCACACATGATTCTCTTTTCCACTAGTACCTGGTACCTGGTACTAGGTACTTTTTCCGTACCTCCTCAGCCCTGGTTCCAAGCGAGTCAAAGCGATATTAAAACGCGATGTCAGCCGACTGCCTTCCACTGATTGGCCAATGGGTGTCGTCATTGGAAGCATCATTAGATGCGGGACGTCTGACTGGACTGTAAAAACTAAACACAACTCGACTCCACCACTTTTAAAACCGACAACTGCTTTGTTATTTTTAACTCCCTGGAGTCTTCTCTGTCTCTCTTCTTTCACTTTGTGCGTGACAAAAAGTCACAGAATGAGCAACAAATACATGATCGCTTCCTTGTCCTCCACTGTTTGTGTTGTTGTTGTTCTTCTTCTTCCCGGTTGTCTGTGTAAATGAAGTTATGGCAGTTTTGCATTGCTGTATGATGACCCCGCCCATGCCGAGGAGGTACTCAGTTGTAATGGAAAAGCAATAAAAAAAAAACTGGGCCGGCACTGAATGGTCAGGCACCATCTTATCTTAAAGAGCTAATAGTGCCTTATAATCCTGCTAGAACTCTGCGCTCTCAGAATGCAGGACTATTAGCGGTTCCTAGGGTTTATAAAAGTAGAATGGGAGCTAGAGCTTTCAGTTATCAAGCTCCTCTTCTGTGGAACCAACTCCCTCTTTCAGTCCGGCAGACACCATCCCCTTATTTAAGAGTAGGCTTAAGACTTTCCTTTTTGATAGTGCTTATAGTTAGGACTGATCCAAGGCTGACTCAGGCTGCCTTGGATCAATCCTTAGTTATGCTGCTATAGGTCTAGACTGCCGGGGGACTTCCTCTGACACACTGAGCTTCTCTTTTTCTTCATTTCAATGCCTCCATTACGTCATTTTACTGACTCATCTTCTTCCTCGGAGTCCCTGTGCTCTCAGCTCCCAGGTGTCCGTAAGCTGAGGCTACTTGGTGGGAAAGAGGTGGTGTCATCCAGTCTTCGTCTGTCGTGATGGTGGTGAGATGGAGAAGAGGCGATGCTGCTCAGGTTGTTAGGCTATCTGTTAGGGTAGTGGAGAAGAGGATGTGTTTACTCTTCCTCCCTTTAACACATGCTGCAGATTAGTTTTGTGCCTCGTAGTCCCTGTGCGTTCTCATCTCACAGGTATCCATGGATCCAGTCTACCTGGTGGAGTAGTGGTTGTGCAGACCATTCAGGCTTCATCTTCTAGTTCAGAGCGACGTGGTGGTGACGAGGTCATCTTGCGGAGGCTTCTCCTGTTTGGTGTGGTGGAGAGGAAGACGTGCTGCTCAGGCTTCTTCTGGTTGGCGTGGTGGAGAGAGGAAGACGTGCTGCCCAGGCTTCTTCTGGTTGGCGTGGTGGAGAGAGGAAGATGTGCTGCCCAGGCTTCTTCTGGTTGGTGTGGTGGAGAGGAGGACGTGCTGCCCAGGCTTCTTCTGGTTGGCGTGGTGGAGAGAGGAAGACGTGCTGCCCAGGCTTCTTCTGGTTGGCGTGGTGGAGAGAGGAAGACGTGCTGCCCAGGCTTCTTCTGGTTGGTGTGGTGGAGAGGAGGACGTGCTGCCCAGGCTTCTTCTGGTTGGCGTGGTGGAGAGGAAGACATGCTTCTCATCCTTTGCTGATAGCTTGATGATGCTCTTCATCCCCTTGGACACTCTCATATAATTCTATATATACACACTGTATATTAGCTGTTGTTATATTGAGTTGGACATTTCCATACAATTTTGTATGCAGTGTTAATGTGTTTTCATTGTTGTTATTCTGTACACATGGCATCTATTGCATGTCTGTCCATCCTGGAAGAGGGATCCCTCCTCTCTTGCGCTTCCTGAGGTTTCTTCTGTTTCTTTTTCCCTGTTAAAAGTTTTTTTTGGGGGAGTTTTTCCTTAGTCGATGCAAGGGTCATTTGTGAAGGACAGAGGGTGTCATATCCTGTACAGATTGTAAAGCCCAGGGGCACATTCATAAATTGTGATATTGGGCTATACAAATAAACTTGACTTGACTGTGCTGTGCCATTACTGTGTAGTGGAAAGGCGCCATAAGATAGCTATTATTCCCTCTCCGTATAGCCGGCTAGCCTAGCCCTGTAGGCTACTATTATGCATCTCAACTAAAACTGGTGCATCCCCACGGCTCCGCAGCAGCACTCGAAACAGAGACAACCAGACACGACTGCAAGCCTGTGGCTGCACAGGGAGAAGTCAACTTACTTGTATTTTCTTGAAAAAGGAGTCTGTCGTCCCCTGCCTTTTCCTTTTTTGCATCATTGGCTATAGATACAGTCATGGAAAAAAATATTAGACCACCCTTGTTTTCTTCAATTTCTTGTTCATTCTAATATCTGGTACCACTAAACGTATAATACAATGAACACAACAAAAAATGCAGCTGGTCACATAATACTTTATGTCCTATTTGACATTCTTAAGCTTAATTGATTCCCAGGGTATATAAGAGGCCATTTCATGTCACAAGCAGCACTGCACATGCAAAGGCCTAGAGTGGTTTCCTGCTTACATTCAAGCCGTAGCACAACTCAGAAGTTGTCAGCTCTCACATAATGCCTAAAACAAAAGAATTATGTGAAGCAACAAAGGCAGCCATCTTGGCACTGCTGGAAATTGGCATGAGTGAGAGACAGGTAGCGAAAAAACTGAAGATCTCCAAGACAGCCGTTCATTACAACAAAAAAAAACAAGCTGAACATGGCACTACCAAATTGCAACCTGGCCGTGGCAGGAAACGTCTTTCTACCCCACGAGATGACCGTGCACTCATCCGTTCCTGTGTCAGGAATCGTTGTCAGACCTCCAGGGACCTTAAAAATGAGTGGGCACTGTCGAGAAATGTGACTTGCTCGGCAAGGACAGTTCGAAACCGACTTGTTGAAGCTGGTTTGAAGTCACACAGAGCACGCAAGAAGCCCTTCATCAATGAAAGGCAGAGGAAGGCCCGGTTACTCTTTGCTCGAGACCACAAGGATTGGACTGTTGATGATTGGGCTAAGGTTCTCTTCAGTGATGAATCCAATTTTGAATTGATGCCCACTCCAGCCAACTTACTGGTTAGGAGGAAGCCTGGAGAAGCTTACCACCCAGACTGTCTTGCCATTACAGTAAAACATGGGGGTGGATCAGTCATGATCTGGGGCTGTTTCAGTCTGAGTGGAACAGGGCAAATGCAATTGTGTGAAGGCCGAATGAACCAGGTCAAGTACAGGACTACCCTTGAAAACAGTCTTCCATCAGCTGGAAAACTCTTTCCTGCCTCGAATGACTGGATTTTCCAACAAGACAATGCCCCTTGCCACACGGCAAGGTCAGTTAAAGCCTGGATGGAGAACCACAACATTCGCACCATGCCTTGGCCTGCTCAATCACCAGATCTTAATCCAATTGAAAACCTGTGGAAAATCATCAAACTCAAAATGGAGAACCACAAGCCCAAAAACAAAGAAAATTTGTTTGAATTTGTCCAACAGGAATGGGCTGCTGTGACAGCAGAACAATGTCAGAAGCTGGTGGAGAGCATGCCAAGACGCATGGCTGCAGTCATCAAAAACAATGGTTATGCAATCAAGTATTAACTCTTGTGTGTATCATGTGTTTAAAGCAAACAGAAAAGAAAACATGGAATGCTTAAAAGTAGTGTTTTTGGCGGTACAATGCCATAGCTATTGATGTAAGAATTTAAGTAATTTTGGTGATTATCAAGAAAACCATGGAAAATGAATAATCCTTAGTTCTTAAATTAAACTCTCATGAGCTATTTTTGTTGTTATCATTATAATTGTCCAAACAAATGTACCTTTAGTTGAGCCAGGCATTAAAATTAACAAGAAATTGAAGAAAACAAGGGTGGTCTAATAATTTTTTCCATGACTGTAGATCTATAGATCTCGCTAACTAACGAGATCTCGCAAATTCACGTATAATCTCGCGATATAGCGAGTTGTAGCAGAGCATCAGTGAAAAGAGAATCACCCTGTGTCCACTGAGTAAAAGGAAATCAATTATATGATCCACCGCCAACACGGATTATTTTATTTTGAAAATAAACTGGGTGCATTATTTTGTGTCTGTACACAACTTCCTGTCGACGTCCAACAAAAATAGAAGCTTGTTGATTTGTTTCGGCAGGTGTCGGCACATCGGCGGCGTTCCACATTCAGTGGAAATTGACACATTGATTTGGCACTGTTATGCATGCGGTTGAAATTAGGGATAACCCTAACCTTTCCCTAACCCTAACCCTATAGTTCATTGCTTGTGTTTTGTGTTTATAACGTGTGTTTTATAGTTCATTGATCGTGTTTTGTGTTTACAATAGATGTTTCATAGTTCATTGCTCATCATACCTGAGATGGGAACAGGTGCTTTTTTACCTTTATTTCCTGTTGTCGCTAATTTAGCATCTATTTGAAAGCAAAAACGCGCACCAATTTTTTTGATAATTGGAAATAAATTCAGGTGTCAAGGCGTTAAAAACTTTTACTTGAGTAAGCTGAATTGCTCTTTTTCGGTTTTGCTTGTTTACACATTTCAACAGAATTGCGTTGCTAGGTAACAGCTTACGTCCCCACAGTGCAACCGTAAATATAAACTGTCACACATTTATAATGTTAGCATTTCAAACTATGACATGTTGTGCAGCTGTGATGTCACACATCCTGATGGCTTGTTTTAAAGTTTTAAAGAAATATGTGTGTATTTCTCCTTCAATGAAGTATTTATATAGCACTTAAATCTGCTTTATAATAAAACAATTTCACTTCAGAGAACCCAAGGAGAAGTTAGGGCTAAGTGTTTCTCTCTGACTGATTGGGGAACTTTTTTAAATTATTAATTGTGTTGTTTTCTGCTTGTTTGGGATTCAAACTGGCATCATGAAGATCACTGGGTTAGAAATAATCCCAGGTGGTTGGGTTGATATAACTCAGACAACAGGCAGCTGCATTATTTATCCTGTAGCACTGGAATATTCATCCAAACAACAAGCTAGAGTTTGACCTTAAAACAGACACAAAGCTATGAAGAAGCCACGGTTGGTGATACCACTATACTACTACTACGACTACTACTACTACTACTAATAGATTTGATTGATGTTGTGCCTTTTTACAAACAAAGACAGCATGTAAAACATTAGGTGTGGTAATAAGTGGCAAGCTTATTCAACCTTAAAGCTATAGTCAGTAATCTTGGAGAGCAAGCAGCTTTGGAAGTGGCACCTCCTTTAAGCCCCCCCCCCATCAATACTCTGTCAAAAGCCACGCCTCTTCTCCTGCTAACCGTAGAGGAGTATGCTAAACATTTCTGGCAATGGTAAAATGTGATGTGAGACAGAGGGGGCATTGTCAGGACGAGACATGAAGATATGTGATTGGTTTTTCCATTTGGACCGAATGGCAGGGTTTAGTCAGAGTTTTTACAGTCCTGTTGCTGCCACAGAGGTCTGATTCTTTTCCTGAACACTTAATGTATTGACTGCTCTCAGGGTGGAAGGACCATTTCACCCAGTAGAACAAAAAGTGCTTCTGAACAGAATTACAGACTATAGCTTTAATACAGAACCCAACTACATTCAACAAACTGTATAGTTAACCAGAACTATTTTTTGTAAATTTTCAAATATTTCAAAAGTTTCAAATTATTCATACACATGAGCTAATTTGACACGGTGGTGTAGTGGTTAGCACTGTCGCCTCACAGCAAGAAGGTACCGGTCTCGATTCCCGGCCCGGGGCCTTTCTGTGTGGAGTTTCCATGTTCTCCTTGTGCCTGCGTAGGTTCTCTCCGGGTACTCCGGCTTCCTCCCACCTCCAAAAACATGCATGGAGATTACGTTAATTGGTTAATTTAAATTGACTGTAAGTGTGAATGGTTGTCTGTCTCTATGTGTCCTGTGATGAACTGGAGACTTGTCCAGGGTGTACCCTGTCTTTCACCCTAAGACAGCTGGGATAGACTCCAGCCCCCCATGACCCTATGTGAGGATAAGCGGTAGAAAATGGATGGATGATGGATGAGCTAAATTTGACAAAAACAAAGCACAGAGAATTTGTAGAAAAAAAACATGTTAACCCCAATCTGAATTTGTAAAACAGACTAAATCAATAAAAAGTTTTATCTAAAATCTAAAGTAGGCTACCTATATAACTTGTTAGAGTGTTTAGTTCTGACTTTATATGTACTGTAACATGGTGGATGAAAGACAATACTTCAGCAAGGGACTCAAATTTTTGTAAATTTTTTTGGTGAAGTGGAAATTACGCAGAATAGATGGATGGATGAATGGCTATCATGATGCTACGTCATATGTCATCTTTACAGTGTGAATTGCTCCTGGATGAAGGTGGGGTCAGTCGCAGGGTGCTGCAGCTGTCAGACAGCAGATGGCACCGCTGCGCCGTCCTGTGGGTCCTGTTTGACACCGACACCACGTCCACGTTGTTCCCACTGTCCGCCTCTCGTTCCTCTCCCTCCCCCTCCCTCTGTGTCGCTCTCGGCGTACAGTATACACCTATCTATCTTCCACAAGCACCAACAAGCTCTCTCCATCAGTCTTCGCCATACTGAGCGCTTCTACAGCGCAAAAACATGGCATCTCTGCACCCCGAAGAGCCAGCCTCCGCCACTGCGCACCTCTGCGTCTTTCTGTTCTTGTCCTCGGCCTGGATGGCAGTGCTGGGACCCGTGCGCTGTGACAGCGGGGCTTTAAACCGGCGCGGCGGGGAGAACCGTAGGTTGGACATAGGCGACGGAGGCTTCCCGCTAGGTGTGCCGACTGACGAGGACGAGGAAGCAGTCGGTGTGGAGAGCTCACCCCGCTTCAGGAGGACGCTGTCCCGGGAAAAACAAACGTCCCTTCTAAGCAGCTCGTTCGTACTCAAAGGGGATGCGACCCACAACCAGGCGATGGTCCACTGGACTGGAGAGAACAGCAGCGTGAGTACCATACCGTCCCGTCCCGATCTGCTGGTCCATGCACCGTCCCCACCTCAGCCCTCTTTGTCACCCCCTCCCACCAGCACCATCCATCACTCCAACCACAGCACACATCACCAGAAACAAGTTATTGTTCTCGCAGGAGGCTGCAGGCGCACACTAGAGAAGGAGGCACGGTGTGCTTTTTACGCATCCAGGTGGTCCAGCTGGGCGCACGGTGGATGCTCTGAGACACCCGAGCTTTGTTGGAAGATCGGGACTTTTTAAACGTTTTTTTTTTGTCAGTGGAACCACAAAGAGGTTTATACACTCAGTCACCCCAGACTTCCATTACGTCACATCTGGTAATTGTCTGTTACGCTGTGCTGCGCGAACATAACCTATGAAGTTCTCCTTAAAGTTATTCACATTTTAATACGATTTGAATTGATAATGCCCAATTAGTAACCAGGAGAGGTGAACCCCAAGTCCAAGGACGCAGTGTGAGCGCACAGAGCCAGTGTGGAGACAATGAGCGCTGACTGAAATATTGATGGTGCTGCTTCCCAGCCATGATTTTCTGCAATATCTTGTTTATTAGTTATTTGGCTCACAGTTGTAGTCGCTTACCTTGCCTTCAGTGTCTATGCTGTACACTTATGCTAATAACTCTTGTTGGGCACCAGGGTCGTTTCAGACAGATGTTGGCAGAAAATTTGAATCCAACAGGGATTGAACAGTGATGTCAGCAGAGAGGAGAGTAGCACAACACCAGACACAATCACTAAAGTCTTCACTAATATTCATCACACACTGAATTTGTTTTGTTGTTTTAGTAGGGATGTAATTCATGTTGTTGGAAATAACCCACCATAGAGTGCTATATTTCCTCAGGGCCAGGTCAAGTGAAAGTAGCTACTCCATGTAAACAAGAGCAGTCCTTGTGATGGATATTGACAGACAGCGGGGGGATTTCACTGGTGGTGTCTGGTGGGGACATCGCTTGCAGTCAGAGCCTTTTTGTCAGCAACACGTCCCTGTTTCACTGGCAGTGACTGCAGGACAAGAGGCTGCTCTGTGATGAGAAAAAGAAACAACAATACAAAAAGAAAATAATCTAATCACAAAATCAGTCAGCAGACCCACAAGTTGGCTGGGTTTTCTTGACAAATCGATTAGTAAATGATGTGAATGATGACATTTGCTGGTTGCTGGATCATTTCAAACTGCTTCACTCACTGGTGGGTCCAGATGAGAGCAGCACTATAGATCCTCTTGTGTGACATATTTAGTGGCATATTCAGCTCATCATGGAAAAAGCAAGAATATATATTTAACTATGGTATTTTGTGGGCAAATTAATTCCCAATAGTAGCTAAATCGTATAGAGCTTCTGTCAACAGCACAATGTCCCTCCCTCTCCAGACCTCTGTTGACAGAACACCTTGAACTATAACCAAGGTTGGTTATGACTCTTTCAAATGTTTTCAAGTTGTTGAACCATGGGGCTTTTATATTTGTAAAACTTTCAGATAGTCAAGAAAAGAGATGACATCATTATAATCAGTGTTGTGCTAGTGACTGAAAAATAGTAACTAGTTACTGTTACTAGTTACTTCATTCTAAAAGTAACTTTGTTGATTAATTACATCAGTTGCAGATAGCATGAATTCTGTGTCTGGTTTATTAATCCAACTTTCCGAGTTGGAGATCCAACTTCACGGAGGGTTCTGATTTAAATTTTGACTTGAATTTAGAAACTCTGATATTCGATAATTGAATGCACCATGAGTTGAATCACACAAACAGTGCTGCTGCAGTGATATTAATACACTGATCATAATATAATATGAGTAAATATGACTGTGAATATTCAGGAGGGTGCACACCCTGGAAGAAAACCTGGAAACTAGGAAAATGTTTTGGCATGTGCCAGGCCAGCAGTTGGATAGAATATAGCCTAAGGAAATAATACAGCCATGACGTCCTGACACAGACACTGAGCTTTATGCAAATAGATGTGACCAGTGTGCGACGTTTGGAAACTTTTTAGCTAGTACCATGTTATACTGTTTACGTTGCTGTTTTTCTATTTGCACTATTTTTAGTATGTAATTTTTTAGCTTATATTTATATCTATGTTAATGGTTACTTGAATTTCCCAAGTAATTAATAAAGTATCTACCTACCTACCTACTATAGCTGTGACAATACACTCAGGATTGGATTTCGATACACGCCACAATTTTTTTTAAATTGAAAAAGCATTTTATTTAAAACACTAATCTAAAAAAAAATGTCATCACCTTTGAATATGGTATTTGGCTCCTCGAGGAATTAAGTGTTATAATCAGAGTACGATGTGTGGCTACAGTCACTGATGGTCTCAGGTAAACAGTAAACCAGAGTAGTCTTCAGTGAGGTCAGCTGTTATCAAGCAACAGTCAAGCTGCAGCTCCCAGCTGAAATCCCAGTCAATTTATGCCTTCAGAGTTTTAAATCACAAGATATGACTATATGCACAAGTAAATACTAAAGAATAAATATCTCTGACCCTTATCATGTCACCAGTATACTTTTCACAAATCTTGAAAAGGTTTAGTAGTTGTTGTAGATGTTTTAAAGTCTCTTCTCTCATGAATCATGTTACTAGAAACACACAAAACTCTGTTCGTTGCTGTAATCACTAGAACAGACATAACGTGCATTGGGTTTTATCTGAAGGAAGACTGAAACGACTCTGCAGACAAACATTTTTACATTGCGTTTGCTTGTTGCTGTGTGAGCAACGAGAAGCACTGCATAATACCTGCTTGGTCTAACGTGTTTAATGAAAGTACAACCGTTCGGAATCGTAATAAAACCATGTAAAATAAATCAGATATAAAGTTTAGGGAACGTTGGATTCTGTACCTGATTTAAAGTGGTCTCTGCAGGTTCCCACCACTCTCTTTTCTTATAATCACTTCTTACATGTTTTATCCATCTGACTTAATCCAGTAAAATGATCTTCTCTTTGCTCGTCCTCAGCTGTTCTGGCATCCTGGAGCACAATAACAATAGCTATCCACCATATCTCCAAGAAACGTTTATAGGCGTTTAGCTGCAAGCGGTGTTCCTGGTAGTAGTTTAAACACAGCGATCTACTGCCGACATGGCAGAGCAGGTTACCTGCCAATTCCCAGTCGTTTTCCTTGCAGTCAGTTACTGTTTATTATTATAACTAGTTTTCTGGTTTAGGCCTGCGCTTGTGCAAAATGCGTCTAAATCAGCAGCAGCATAAACATCCGCTCAGCAGCCTATCAGCTGCAGAGCAGCAGCGTCTACATCCGCTCTGCAGCTCAGATCAGCTTTCCGGTACAGAACGGGAAGTGACCGACCTATGTATTTTAACATAGATTATTAATGTCAAATAAATAATGATAATTTATCGCGATTCTGCCTTCTTATATTGCTATACGGGATCATGGCTCTGAGTATTGCAATTTTGGTTTTCACATGCATATCGTTACAGCCCTACTACCTACTGACCAAGCAATTGGTTCAAAGTAACCATGAAACTCAAACTCAATTGCCTGTTGGAATTTAAAGACTCCATACTATGAAAAGTGGGATTTTTGTGTCATAACGCTGCTTGTGAACTTTGTCCATTTGTGGCATCACAAACATACTTTATTTTGACCATTTCACAACATCATAAACAGAAAGTCAGTGTGACCCAGTTTATTTCCGTCTGCAGTGTATATGTGAACTACGTGAGCTGACTTGTAGTAAACAAGGACAACAAGGAAGGGCAACTGCAGAGCAGGTTGTCCACCAATCAGAAGATCATTTTGATTATTGTCTTTTCCAGTCCACATGTTGAAGTGTCCTTGAAACAAAATATTCACCCCAAAACTGCTCCTGAAGGCTGGTCCATCAGTGTGTGAATGAATGTTTAGATCAGACCACCAGACCTGAATGAGAGAGTAAATACTGACATGTGGTGGAAAGAGCTCTGAGTGGTTGGAAGACTAAAGAGGTGGTGTATAGATAAAGTCCATTTAGGAATACAATGTGAACATATGTCTCGTCTTTTCAGACTGGCCGTATGAGAAAAATATTTATTTCTTTACATTAAAGCAGTTAAACATGTTCGAATGGAAACAGAAAGTATGAGCTTGAAAATCAGAACATATGGGACTGTTAAGTGATATTATTCTGAATTTTTAGTGCCCGCCAACATACAGGGAACCTACCAAAAGTTCAGGCCAGCAGTTGGAGAGGAGTAAAACAGCAGAAAATTTTTTAAATGTATTTATTTCTTTGTTAATATTGTAATTACAGTTTGGTTACCAAATAAGAGGAATGCAAAGCTAGGATATAGGCCCAATCCCATTTGTCTTCCCTTGACACCAGCGCTTGGTTTCAAGTGCTCTCCAAAGGCAGACACCCCTACGGGATTAAGCGAGAAGTGTTAGGGTAGAAATCTTACGTAAATCTTACATTTGTGTTGGTCTTTTGCAGAGACATTTTTCTTTTTCTTCTTGAGTTCACAAAAACTCGTGGGTAGTTACTTCCTCCACTACGTTTCGAGTCTGCATCTGACCTCCCTCCGATTGAAGGGGTGGTTTGAAGGGATGACAAGCACTTCCCCTCGCTCTTGAAAGCAATGGGACACACTACCCCTACACGTGAACGTGCAAAACCGAGCGCTAGGGGCAAAAACGAGTCGAAATGGTTGAAATGGGACAGGGCTATACTGTATTGGTTTATTTAGTGAAACTTCATTTTGATTTCAAACTTGATTTGCTGGCCAAAGTCACTTCCGAGGACAAGTCACTTCCAGTCCGTTGGCATTTAAAACTAGCCGTTTAAGTAATAAAATAAAAATTGGCATTCTCTCAATGGACTGCGGCCTTTCATGTGATGAACCTCCCTATCTACGTCTCTTTTTAAAAAGAATTTAATCAAGGCAATGAGCCTGCAGGAATCCTCTGCCTCCATAGGAAGTTTGACTGAGCCCATCCTCAATTAACTTGCCATGGATATAATCTCTGAAAGGTCAATGAGACCCAGTTCATCCCAGGCTAATAAACAGAGATAAATGGTGCCATGCAATTTCCCTAAGGCAGACATTTATGAGTGGTGCACAGATTGATGGCTGGGAAAATTGAATCCCTGCCTCCTCTCTTGTCTCATCGTTTTGTTTTGGAGTCTTTGTGGTGAAATCCATTCACACCAATCACTACATCGTTCCCACATCATTGTAATATGTATATGTTTGGGCTCTGGCCTTCCTCCATCTTGGCAGTCTGCAAAGTGTTTTGCCAAGGATGATTTGTTCATCCAGCTTCATAATAAATGTGCAGTTATTAAAAACATCCCTGTAGAAACAATGGCAGCAGACACTTCACATTGTCAGAACTTGACTGGTCAATCGATGGCTTACAGTGTAAAAGTGCTTTCTCTCAGGCTTTCCCCAGAAGTGTCAGGTTCTTGAACACAGATTTTTTTTAAAAGAAGATAACTGAAGAGATTTTTTGCTCATTATCCAGTGTACTTTGTCTGTAATTGAACATAGTAAATCTCCATGTACCATACAGTTCTCGTTAAGTAAATATCAAGGAGGCAAACAGGCAGTTGATCTGTCAAACAATTACTTTTTATGGTGATTCATTGCCAACTTTAAAGGGAATTAATCTATTTTTTTTTTCAAATTCTGTTATTTTCCAGCTGACAACCAGCCAATCAGAGTTGGTCTCTTAGACCAGAGTCTTCCTGATGTTGACTGGTCTGCAGTCAGCTGACACCATTTAAAAAGAGCTGGAGTTAAATTCTTCATTTAGTTTCATCCTCAGCTCTGTGGACACTTGATCAGTGATCAATAGGAGCTTTACCCTGTTAGCTCTCAGCTGTGACAGTCCTATTATTGTCATGATATTTACAACCACTTTATATGGACATCAACTGTCAAATTTCCTCACATTTAGAACAATAAGGGACTTTCAAGGCTTGAAATACTGTACATGATTTTCTAATAAAAATCATAAAAACTGATTTGTTCAACCTACAGGTAAATGCTACCTCTTAACTCATTGAGTGCCAGCCGTTTAATAAAACCCTTGTTTTGGGGCATTTTGAGTCATCTTACAATATTTTGTACTGTACTCTGAAAACACTGAATGCCTTGTTCCATTCTTGTTTTATCAGAGGTAGAGTAGAGGCCACTTGCACCAAAATCACCACTTTTTTCGTGTATCGATTGTTCTGCTCTCTGATCCCGACGTCTCCACTTCCTGCTTCCATCTCTGATGGAATTCGGAATTTCTGCGTTCTGAGTTCCGCGTTCTGGATGTGTCCTTCTTCGATATGCTGTCTCCCCAGCACACCACGGTGTAAAAGAGGAGTCTGGCTACCACAGACTAGTAAAACATCAGCAGAAGTTTGCTGCAGATGTTGCAGATATTGAAAGACCGTAGTCTCCTTAGACTGTGATCCTGCTTCGTGTCTTCCCATACAGGTGGTGGTGTCCAGTCCAGTTTATTGTCCAGCCACAGCCCGAGGTATTTGTAAGAGTCCACAGCCTCCACCTCAGCTCCCTCTAATAGGACTGGTTGCAGTCTTGGTCTGGACCTCCCAAAGTCAATGACCAGCTCCTTCGTCTTAGAGGTGTTGAGCTGTAGGTGGTTAGTGTGGCAACATGCAGCAAAGTCCCCTACCAGTCTCCGATACTCCTCTGTCATCACTGATGCACCCAACAATGGCTGTGTCATCGGCATACTTCTGAATATGACACAGCTCTGAGTTATAGCAGAAGTCCGAGGTGTACAGGGTGAAGAGAAGAGGGGCCAGCACTGTGCCCTGGGGTGCTCCAGTGCTGCTGACCACTGTGTCAGACGTGATGTCCTTCAGCCCGACGTACTGTGGTCTGCCAGTGAGGTAGTCTGAGACCCAGTCCACCAGGTAGGGGTCCACTCCCATCCTGCTCAGTTTGTCCCGAAGCAAAGAGGGCTGGATGGTATTGAAGGCAATGGAGAAGTCCAAAAAAAGAATCCTCACTGTGCTGATTCAAACACACCCTTTACGTCTTCTTTGGTCCTCTACTCAATGTGTTTGAGTTGGACCTCATATTGCTGCATGAGCTTTCTGCATCCTGACAGAGCAAGCACAACAAACTTTTCATTGGAGGCATCTGTCTTGGGTGGGACATCATTCCTAGCTCAAACTTCTGAATTCCGAAGTTAATGGAATGGAGCATTATACTGTCTCTGTCTTTATGTTCAGACTACATATCACAGAATCCCCAAAATTACTTCCAGGGTGCATCAGAGCACCCTCTTGTGCCACCAAAAGACCACTTTGCCCAACATATATCACAGCAACATACAGTTAGAATTAGTGTTGCATTTCCATATAGTGGGGTGACTGTAAGGGATAGATCTGGACAAAAAAACAGTCAAAAGCTGTAGATGTCAAGGTGCCGTCATTCTACTCATGTGGAGGACAAATTTTAAATCAACAACAGGATTTGAAAATGCCCAAGTTTATTTACTGATAGTGGTGATTTCAATCAATACTATGATCACTGCATGGATGTGATGAGACAAGTGGCCTGAAAGCAACACTTAAGGTCAGTCCATGATGTGTACCCTCAGAGGTACGTAACATGTTATGGAGTCGTCAAGGTAACATGATATATTGCAAAGTATTGTCCAGTTTATGAGGTATTGGTTTGGATTGTCCCATTTCATTCCAGTTTTATAGTTCTACACATGGACCCTTTAAATATAATTGGATATAATTTCCAATGGAAAAAATAACACAAGGTTATTATTCACTGAAACAGACATAAACATGCATGCACATAGAAAGATCCTGGGAGGAGAACATGAGGCTGTATTTCATGATACTATTGAAAGGACTGTCTTTGTTCCTCTCTGAGTTGTTGATCAGCCCCAGGGAACTGTGGCTGAGCTTGTCTTCGCTCTATTTCCATCTCCCCTCTATGGTAATGAACAGCATCACTGTGTGCGTCTCCAATGTGGGCATTTGTATCAGTGAGGAAACAGCACTCAACCTTTAATAGGGTTTCTCTGTTTCGCTGTATTGATTGCTTCATGGAGTGTCAGATTATACTACCATATTGGCATTGTGCTCCCACCTTTTTAAAATTTTCTCTGTGTTGCTGATCCACAGTGGGCTGTCCAACAGTAGCCTGAAGTGATTAATGAGCAGCCAAAGGGGCGCTGACAGCCCAAACTGTTGTCTGTTTCTGTGGTGCCATCGGGAATTGTGAGAAATTGCTGCCACTTCCTGGTTTAAGAGCCCTCCTGTGTGGCAGTAAGTGAAAGTGGAAAAACAAAGAAATTATGGAATTACGAGGCTTGAATATATAAAAAAAGGGTATTAAAGTAAATCTTTTTTTTAATTTCCATATTTAATCACAGTTAATCGCATTTTTCATTGTGTGTTCAAATTTGTATTATTTTGTGTATCACAGCAGTTTTTTCACATCATACGAACTGTGATTCTTAAGTGGCCATAGTTATGGCTGAAGTGAAGGAGGAAGTCAGGGTACATCTTAAAGAGCAAGAGATGTCAAATAATGGCTTTATTTTAATCGTGAGTAATTACATTTTTTATTGTTTGTTTAAATTCTATTATCGATCATTTCCCATCAGTTTTTCAGATCATATTATCAATATCTGTCTGCAGTTAGCTGACACCATTTAACAAGAGCTGGAGTTAACTTTCATTTAGGTCATCCTCAGCTCTGTGGACGCTTGATCACTGATCAAGTGTAGCTTTAGCCTGTTAGCCGTTATCATCCACATGATTAGCTGGACAAGCATTAGCTTAGCACATAGCTGCTAGCTCCAACAAGAAGTACTTCAGTAATATTTTAATTCTGTTTTAACAAGGAGCATATTAAGTTTGATATCTCCACTGAGCCATCAGGGAGTTTTTCAAAATAAAACAGCCATTCAGAATTGTATTGCTGGCGTTCTTCTTCATGTCTGCAGCAGGAAGCAGGAAGCTGCTGGGAAGGATTGTGATAAAGACACAAAATAGCAATCAACACATTGATGCTGACAGTCTTTACTTAATCCACTATAAGCATCATTTGATATGACTTGCCTGTGAGACAACTGTCTGATATAACCATAAAACATTCATTGGTGTGTCATCTGTCTTGCATACCACACAGGGCATGTGGTGGACATACTGTAAACAGGAAGTAGTCCCACAGCATCAAATCTAACACAATACAATCATTACTTTTACTGCAGAGTTGACCCACATTCGGGTTTCATGTTTTAGTGTATTTGACAAGTTAATGCACATAAACCTGTGATGGTTGGGTGTGTCTGCAGCTGCTCTGTGAGAAGGTATATGTGTTTTTATCATTACCAAAATAAGAGCAACTGAGCACACAGAGGAGACTTCAAATCCAGAATTAACTATTCCAAAAATATACACACAAAAACTCAAATATTAAATCCTAAAATAAATACGAAAACACTCATTAATAATAATCAATATTGATAAACCAAAGTATTAGACATCCTGATATTTGGACCTGAAAAGTGTCACCAAAATTATTGTGTTTCCATCACCACCTTCAGATTGCAAGCATTGTTTCAGCCAATCAGGCCAAAGGATTATCTGCCTGCAGGAGCTGTCACATCAAAACATGGCATTGGTTGAATTTAAATTGGGTCTTTAGAGGGAGCTATAGTGTTTTATAGTCAGGTCTCTTATTTGCATAGTAAGCCATGGCTCATGGTGTATACACACACACACACGTACAGTATAAGCTGTAACAAAAGGGAGCCATGCACTCCCTCTCACCAGCCACATGCACACACACTATCTAGGTCTCCAAGGTCCTGACTTAATGTGAAAGGCATTTGTTCACGCTTCACCTACTGAACAGACAGTTCATTTGGCCTCTGGTTGTTCTGTAGTGGAAAATTGTTTGCACATGTGAGGAGAGCCTTTCTCATCATTTATCTCGTCTGCCCTCATTCATGCTGCTTAAAGAGACACTCCAAAACCCATCAGACTTTTTTTTTCCCCCCTCTCTGTTTTCAATGTGAATCAACCACTGTCAGTGGGCTTCACATCCAGACTCAGTGTCTTAGTTTCATCAGATGGTTTGTGGCTTTCATTAATTATGAAGGTTTGAAGGATGCAGTATTTAACAAATTTAGTATTCCACCACTCAGTGTCAGATGTTTACCAACGCTGCTCTAAATTAACAGTATTACTGATTACCAGAATATTTTTAATGTTTCTGTAATGGTTAATCCACCAGTAAATGCAAGCTCTTTAATCAAAATGATATATTTAATGATAAAATATGTTATTGTTGTTATCCAGGACTTTAACAATTTACTGTTTTACAAAAACATGTTATTTTTTGACTGAGATGTTAAATTCTTCAGTTATTTGTTGTCATTCCTGAACAGAAAAATGTGTGTTTTAGTGGTTGTTTGTTATTCTGGATTTATTTCTGACTTCTCAGTGAATTCCAGTGTTCTGAAACAAATTTGGGTCTGAAAAGGTGAATTCAGTTTAAATTCCTCACTCCTGTTGGTGAAGAGTAGTGAACTCAGTGAGGAAGAAAGAGTCCAGTTAAAGTGAAGGACATGATGCTGGAGGCTCTCAGCATTCTAGATTCAAAAGTTTTTATTGTGATTATGTAATGAATTTTTGCAGAGTCTCTTGGCTTAAAGGCACACATAGGGTCACAGGGGGCTGGAGCCTATCCCAGCTGTCTTAGGGTGAAAGGCAGGGTACACCCTGGACAAGTCTCCAGTTCATCACAGGACACATATGGCGCTTTTCCACTACACAGTAACGGCACGGCACGGTATGGCACGGCACGGCACGGCCCAGTTTTGTTGCTTTACCATGACAACTGAGTAGCTCCTCGGCTTGGGTGGGGTTGTCAAACGTCAGCGCGAAACTGCCGTAACTTCATTTGCATGCGACACAGAAAACCGGGAAGAAGAACAACAACACAAACAATGGAGGACAAGGAAGCGATCATGTATTTGTTGCTCGTTCTGTGACTTTTTGTCACGCACAAAGCGAAAGAAAAGAGACAGAGAAGACTCCAGGAAGTGTAAAAATAGCGAAGCAGTTGCCGGTTTTAAAAATGGCGGAGTCGAGTTGTGTTTGTTTTTTACGCTTCCAATGACGACACTCGTTGGCCAATCAGTGGAGGGCAGTCGGCTGACGTTGTGTTTTACTATCACTTCGGCTCGCTTGGAACCACGGCTGAGGAGGTACGGAAAAAGTACCAGGTACCAGGTACTAGTGGAAAAGCACCACAACCGTGTAGAGCCTTGTTGTACCGTACCGTACCGGGCCTGTGGAAAAGCGTGTGCCTGTAGAGGCAGACAACCACTCACACTCACTTTCACACCTACAGTCAGTTTAAATTAGCCAATTAACCTAATCCCCATGCATGTTTTTGGAGGTGGGAGGAAGCTGGAGTACCTGGAGAGAACCCACGCAGACAAGGGGAGAACATGCAAACTCCACACAGGCCCGGGGCTGGGAATCGGGTACCTTCTTGCTGTGAGGCAACAGTGCCAGGCACACATAAATAACAAATAAAAATAAAGATATAAATGATATAAATGTAAAACTTTTATTTGCAGAGGAAATGTAATGTTTGCAACAGAAATGTTAGATTTTCAATGGAGTGTAAACTTTGCAGAGAATATGTAGAAATGGAGTAGATAAAGTAGATCTTAGTGCTCTCTGCTGTTCTGATGCATTTGTTAAGCTCTGTACATTGTTGCGATGTCAAAAATATTATTTGAAAACATGTCCATAATATCCAACAAAAGTCAGTCTCAGCTTATGACAGTAGAAAGCTGAGTTCTGACTGCGAAGTAAGACGTGTATATCAGTGTCTGATCTGTTGGCAGAGCTGACATGGTAGTTAGTGGGAACATGAAAGCACCGTAGATGATGGAGTCCTTCCTCTTAGCATGGCCTCAGCTCTTTGCCACTTGGCGGTTGGTAGATGCTTTGCTAATGAGACCTTGGGAAGGAACAAGGAGCAGCATGCTGCTGTTCCTGTCTGAGCAGGAGTCTAGTGATGCCAGGTGGCTGTCTGGCAGCTGAATAAAAGCACCAAGACCTGTTTGTCTTTACAGGTTGTTCAGAGGCTGCTGGCTGCAGTATGGAGCTATGCTCGTCTGTTTGTTCCTGCAGAGCTGCAGAAGCTGCTTCCCCTCTGCGAGGAAAGGTGGAAACTCTTAAAGGCAGAAAGACTCAGTGTAAGCGTGTGTGTGTGATGGAGCTAGGGGGTACTGGTTACCAAGCGACAGCCAAAACAGAAAAAGATCTCTTGAACTTTTTTAAATCTACCCAGTGTGCATTTCTTGTTTTGCCACTTTTCTTCTTGTAAACATTTTCTCTCCCATGTATCTTGCTGTTTCCTTGTTTAGCTGCGAGGGTTGAAAATTCCAGCTCATGTTACCTTGGCAACCCACACCGGAGTCCTGTCGGGGGTCTTCCAGTGGTTCAGTTGCTGATTTGAATTCAGAGTGGCCTCTCGCCATGCCTTGCGCTTCTCTCAGGTCCTGCGCTGGCGTTAATATATGCCAGTCATATTGACGTTGTCAGGTGAAATTTATGTATCTCCAACTTTTCAGGAGCAAAGGAATGGGCCATGTCTTTTGGGCTGACCATCATGCACTTTGGCATTTATCTTATCATTTATTTGCTATGTTATTAATGCAGACTCAACCATTAGTCTGTCCATCAAGACGTCTTGACAACCAACAAATTACCAGCACATAAATTAGACAAATAGAGCAGCTGCCCTATTTGTCTCAAAGAGCATCCAGAATCATGAAATCATGAAAATTCACCTTTTTATACACAAATAAAATACAATTTTTTTACAAATTTTACCCAAATTTTCATAAATGATTCAAAAACAGTGTTGAGGTGATTACTCCAATGACTTACTCATTGCTGAATTACTCACTGCTGAAAGTAATTAGTTACATGACTAGTTACATTACTTTTGGATTACTCTGTAACATCACCTGAAATACATGATAGCTCAACTGCCAGATAATTGCAAAGTACCTTATTGTATAAAAAGGAGGACAGACAGCAGACAGTTTCAAAGTAAAGCTCCGTATTGTAATAAAAGGAGGACAAACACCAGATAGTTTCAAATTAAAGCTCCTTACTGTAATAAAAGGAGGACAGACAGCAGATAGTTTCAAAGTAAAGCTCCTTACTGTAATAAAAGGAGGACAGACAGCAGATCATTTCAAAGTAAAACTCCTTACTGTAATAAAAGGAGAACAGACAGTAGATACATTTCAAAGTGAAGCTGATTCTTGTCCTTATTGTAATAAAAGGAGTACAGACAGCAGATAATTTCAAAGTAAAGCTCCTTCTTGAAATAAAAGGAGGACAGACAGCAGATCATTTCAAAGTAAAGCTCCTTATTGTAATAAAAGGAGAATGGACAGTAGATTCATTTCAAAGTAAAGCTCCTTACTGTAATAAAAGGAGGACAGACAGCAGATCATTTCAAAGTAAAACTCCTTATTGTAATAAGAGAAGGACAGACAGCAGATAACTTCAAAGTAAAGCTCCTTACTGTAATAAAAGGAGGACAGACAACAGATCATTTCAAAATAAAACTCCATATTGTAATAATGGAGGACAGACAGTAGATTATTTCAAAGTAAAGCTCATTCTTGTCCTTATTGTAATAAAAGGAGTACAGACAGCAGATAATTTCAAAGTAAAGCTCATTATTGTAATAAAAGGAGCACAGACAGCAGATCACTTCAAAGTAAAGCTCCGTATTGTAATAAAAGGAGGACAGACAGCAGATCATTTCAAAGTAAAGCTCTTTATTGTAATAAAAGGAGGACAGACAGCAGATCACTTCAAAGTGAAGCTCCTTGTTGTAATAAAAGGAGGACAGACAGCAGATCATTTCAAAGTAAAGCTCTTTATTGTAATAAAAGGAGGACAGACAGCAGATATTTTCAAAATAAAGCTCCTTATTGTAATAAAATTAGGACAGACTGCAGATCTCTCTTTTCTGCTCTTTAATATCACAGAACTGACAGGAAGTAAACATCAGTCCAAACAGCCCTTCACAGTAAAAGTCTTCTCACTTCTTTACCATCTCATTCTGGTTCCTTTAGAGCAACAAATCTTCAGTAATGTTCATCCAGCTCCTCCATCTTTGTTCATGAGCTCCAGTTCTAAAGTCAAAGTCATGATTAAAGTTGATTAAACAGAAAAAGAGACATATAATATTTTGGTAATCAGCAGTAATGTTAATTTAGGGCAGTGGTAGTAAACACCTGACACTAATTATGATCACTGATTACACTAATTTGTCAAGCTCAAGTTTAGTATTATAAACATTTTATCTTCAGTTCAGGAAGAAGAGTGGAATTGAGATGGTTTCACGTAACAATAATGATATATAGAGACCTCTACATATCGTGTTGTGCTGTGGAAAAGCTTTTGTTGGTGTGATATGTGTGTGTGTGTGTGTGTGTGTGTGTGTGTGTGTGTGTGTGTGTGCGTGTGTGTGTGTGTGAGGGGGAGGTGTGAGATGTGTGTGTGTGTGTTCCTGCACCTACTATAGCAGCAGTGGGAAAGCTCTGCCTATGGAGCCCCATAGAGTTGTGAAATGCATCCCAGCGGGGTCTCTCCAGTATTTCACTCTCATAGCAACACATTTAGAGATCGGATCTTCCTCCCTCAGCGCTAAGCCGTCTTCCCCCTCCCCAATCTGAACCCAACCTCTCACCAGGGACCATGGTATTTTCAGTTTCCATCTTAAGCCAATAACACAACAACATCATGGGGCTTTCCACACAAGTCAGGCATCAGAACAGGAAGATGGATACAGATAAAAAAAACAAGCTGTCCTTGGTTGTGATCTGTCGAGGCAAATGTAAAAAACAAACAGTAAACACACAGAGAAGTAACATAACTGTTTATTTGGATATTGAAAATACCATATTACGGCAAACACACTCACACACATCCAACAATACGGACATGCAATAAACTAATTTAATGCAATATTATAATAACACTTGTCTGAGTGATACTTGTGGAACATACATATATATATATATATATATATATATATATATATATATATATATATGTATATATACATATATGTGTATATATGTGTGTATATATATATACACACATATATACACATATATGTATATATACACGTATATATATATATATATATATATATTCATATATATATATATATATATATATATATATATATATATACTATTCTTTGTTCAAAACTTTTGTCATCTTTATGACACCGGTTAATCCATTTTGCTCACTATATTGAGCATATTTTTGCATATGTTGTTTACTGATTTGTATTAGTTATTTTATTTTTTTTACTTATTTTCATTTGCTACCTACTTATTTTGACATATTTTTTTATTATTATTTTTTTATTATTTATTATTTTTATTATACTTGTTAACTTGTTTACATCGACCCTTATTGTGTCTACTGTACTTTGCAGCTGTAAAGATGTAATTTTCCCTTTTTGTGGGACTAAATGATTATCTTTTCTATATCTATATCTATAGCTTATCTTACTTATGGAATTATCTTATTATAAAACACCATTTAGCATCCATTTAGTTCAATTAGCAGTACTTTCTCCATTAAAGAGTCAGTGTCAAACTTTAACCATAGCATTAACCGATCAGAAAACAGTCATTTCAAACAAAGAGCAATGAAACAGGAACTTAGAGAGCTTGAACAGAGTTAAAAGCCAGGGAATAATAGTGGGTTTTAAGACGTGTCTTAAAACATTTGACAGACTCGGCCTGCCTCACAGGCTGTCCTTCGTGTGCTGCTGGAGAAAGAGCTCTGTCAGGGAGTGGGGCACTGTCAGCATCCTGTGACTGGAGGATCCAAGTGGTCTGGAGGTTGTATGGACTGCTAAGGTGGGTCAAAAAGATGTAAGATACATGGGAGAATATAAGGATTTGTGAACGATTACTAGTATCTTCAGATGAATTCTGAAGTAAACTTGTATGGGGTGATATGATCTTGTTTTTTGGGATCTAGTTAGTAATAGGGTGGTGACTTGTTGAACTAACTTCTATGTGAGGGTGTATTTATAAACTGTAGGTGCTGCTTTCTGATGTAGATGGACAGAGAGAAGAGAAAGCTGTCTGGTGGAGAGGAGGACATGTTGCCCTGAATCCTCTGATGCTGCTCTTCATCCCCTTCGGTGTTTTCTCTTCATACAATTTCATATGTAGACTGTGTGTTTTTCATTGTCTGTCCATCCTGAAGAGGGATCCCTCCTCTGTTGCTCTTTCTGAGGTTTCTGACATTTCTTTTCCCCTGTTCAAAGGGTTTTTAGGGGAGTTTTTCCTCAGTTGATAAGAGGGTTGTTTGTAAAGGACAGAGGGTGTCATATCCTGTCCAGATTGTAAAGAACTCTGAGGATAATTTCTAATTTGTGATATTGGGCTATATAAATAACATTGACTTCACTAATACAATGCATTAAAATGTGTTTGGCATGATGTATTCTGCAAGGAGCTGTTGGTTTGTTGAATCTGTCGTGTCTTCTTCTCTCAAATTAAACAATTTTATCATGTATTTTATAAAAACAAATGTTCCCCTCACAGTTTTAACACAAACTTCCAAACCGTTCTGTAACTATTCAACACTGACTGATGTTTTTGTGACACAGGCCGTCTGTTTCGTTTCACTACATATGTCCCCCATCCACTCTGTGTGCATTGAATTAAGGACCTCCTTTGTTCTGATGTTAAAGTCGGTCTGGGAGCATAAACCCAGACTCAGTCAGTCCAGTTCAAAGGCACCACTTTGTGACCAAGTCCTACCGACACACACAGCAGTAAAATGAGAATTAACATGTGTTGACGGACATGAAGCGTGCCAGTAATATTTTTTTTCCCTGGGATAAAAAAAGTCTGAACATTTGTGACTCATGTTGGTAGCAATTAGAGCAGCAGATTATCAGGAGAGGGAGTGGGAAGAAAGAAGGAAAAAGACAGAAAAGGTGGATGAGATTTATTTCATCGAAACAAACAGCAGTTGTTTTTCATGAAAGGACCAGGCCGTGTGCTGTGATCTGACTCTGCTGGGCTTTCAGACGCCTCTCTCTCTTTCTCTGTCTTTTTCCTTCTGTGTCTCTCGCCCTCTCCGTGAGCTTTGCTTTTGCCTGATTGAAAAGAGACGTGCCTGTGAGCGAGAATGAAGATGCAAAGCGGTGACAAATTGAATTATTGTTTGGAGTACTGCTTGTCACAACAGTGCCTTCAAGTGCTCTCAGTGCTCTGTGGTGTAAAGGGAGAGACGGAGTAGCTTACAAAGACGAGGTGACAGCCGGCCACTGGGACACTAAAAATAGACTTAAATGCAAACTAATGGGGTGATTATGTGCTTTTTAATATGCAGGTTAGTCATTTGAATAAGAGCTTTTCAGGTATGGATTCACGCAGCAGCAATAGTGAGTTTCTGAAGACAAAAAACCCTTAAGGCTTGAAGTAGTTGGGAAGATGACATTTAATCGGTAAAACTTTCTTAAAGAAGAATAGAGGATGTGGGATATTTAAAATATGAAATTCAAGTAAGTGACAAAGAATCAGAATTGGAAACTAATTTTTTGAACATGATACTTGCTTCTTCTTAGTCCACGGTGGAAATAATGGTGCCACTAACTGTTCCAATCAGATTGACCAAATAATAAATAAATTAACAGTATTACTGATTATCAATTTTTTAATATTTCTGTGATGGTTAATATACCAGTATGTTCAAAAATTTTCAATCAAAATGATATCTTTAATTTTAAAATATAATTATTGTTGGTACCCAGGAATTTTCCAATTTACTGTTTTACAAAAAAAGCAGAAATAAATCTCAAAGCACATTATTATTATTATTTATTGACTGAGATGTTAAATTGCAGTTATTTCCTGTCATTCCAGAAAAATGTGTTTTAGTGGTTGTTTGTTATTCTGGATTCATTTCTGACTTCTCAGTGAATTCCAGTGTTCTGGATCAAATTTGGGTCTTAAAAGGTGAATTCGGTTTAAATTCCTCACTCCTGTTCAAAATGGTGAAGAGTAGTGAACTCAAGCCCCTTTCAGCAAACTTTCCCCGATGACGTTGATGTATCTGTCTGTCTTGTCCTGCTTTAGTCACTGAGCAGCCTGTCAGGCTGTCAGCATGAAGCTCCAGAGCTGCAGAGCTGATCACTCATAAAATCAGAATTCCTGTTGATCTCCAGAGACTGATTTCTGAAGGACAGAGATTTTATTTAATCAAACAAATCAAATGTAGCTACATCATCTTTAATGGAAGCTCATACGTGAATTAGTCCGACGTCATTCTGGGGAAATCCCACCAACCGTGTTTCTATACAGCTTGTATAGCACACTGATGAAATCACAAGGTCCACGAGCTGCTCAGTATCCATAGAAGAAGAGGAAGGAAAAAAACAGGCAGTAGCTCTCACAGAGGGAGGTCAGACCTGTGACTGCTGGCAGTGTGAAAACTCCCTAATTCTGAACCCAGGAGGGTCAACCAGGGTTAGAAAATCCTGCATCGACCTGCTAATTTCAGTGTGAAAGTCAAGTCAAGTCAAGTCAAGTCAACTTTATTTGTATAGCCCAATATCACAAATTATGAATTTGCCTCATTGGGCTTTACAATCTGTACAGGATATGACACCCTCTGTCCTTTACAAATGACCCTCGCATCGACTAAGGAAAAACTCCCCAAAGCAAAGCAAAGCAGTATGAGACTAACAGGACAGGAGATTCATAAGCAATGAGAGGGATTTTGAAGCGTATGCAGAAATGAACGGACACCAGTGTGGTGATGCAAGGATAGCACTGGAACGTAGTTTGAGAGATGCCTTAGTGGAGGTAGAGGAGGTACAGTCTGTGTTACACTCCATACTCTCCTCATTGTTCATGTTTGTGCTAGGTAACTCTTCCAGAGCATCCCACCTGACAGCCCTGCTCTGGGGGAAAAAGTGCCATTTCATTCCTTACGTATCTGTGGACAAGCTGCCTCTTTGTTATTGCAGTTGGAACTCTTTTTTTCATATTTTCTTCCACCTGAGAGAGAGAGAGGAAGACAGATAGAGGTGGAGGAATGAATGAGCGGAGAAGCCTCTTTGGGATAACGCATGTAAACGCAGGCAGTGCATCACTCAGGTAATGAGATTCTCCACTCTGTTTAAATGGAAAGCCCCTCAGCACCTGAGGAGGACACACACACACACACACACAAAGAGAGAGAGAGAGAGAGAGAGAGAGAGAGCTGGCCTGCTGAGGTGAACAACGCTCCAGTGGGGCAATGGAGGCCGGCAGAGGAAAGCCTTTTTGGCCCTCTTTTAATTTATTGTGTGTATTCAACAACAGGCCTGACTGGTTCTCTGCTCTCTTCCTGTGGTTAATCTCCTTTTTCATTATCATCCTTTTCTTGTCACAGCCTGGCGCAGAGCGCTGCTCAAAATATGAGCTGTTTTCCGGAGCGTGGTGCGTCTTTCTCAGTCTGTTAGACGTGTAAAGCTGCTTTAGCTAAGCAGTGACTATAGGTCATTGTTTGACACGTCTATGTTGCTGTATGTTGAGGTCGTTGTGTTGTAATGCTCTGCAGCCTATAGCTCCACAGTATGGCCCATATAAACCAGGTGTCAGTGATCAGTGTTGGGGTAGGGACTCCAATAAAGTGATGGATTACACATTACTAGTTACTTCTTTTAAAAAAGTATCCCTTACCTCTAATTTCTACTGGATGTGGAACGACATCAATACACAGCTGGAATCGCGAGAACGAGAACGAGATCTCGCTGACTAATGAGATGTAGCGAATTCACGTATAATCGCGCGATATAGCAGGTTGTAGCGGAGCATCAGTGAAAGAGAACCACCCTGTGTCCACTGAGTAGAAGAAAATAAAGATGTTTTATTTTGTGCCTGTACATGACTTCCTGTCGACGTCCGACAAAAATAGAAGCTCTGTTGATTTGTTTAGGCAGGCGTCGGCACGTTGACGGCATTCCGCGCTCAGTGGAAATTAGGGGTTACTTTAGTAAATTACTCACTGCATAAAGAAAATGTTACACTCCTAGTTCCATTACCTTTGAATTACTCTGTAACATTAACTGTAATATGATTAGTAAGTTGTCAACAGTAACATGTTACAGTACTGTGTTACAGACAAATGTAATCAGATTAGAGGAACATGTTACCTTGATATACAGTAATTAACAGGATGAGGATGATGAGGATTTGTAGCTGATATTTACCAATTTACTTGAAAACCAATTTTGGTGGCTACCCAGACAGCTTATTTTCAAAGAACACCTAGTCATCTAGGTCAATATTAGGCCAAAGTTGAGCATCATTTTTCATTCTTGACCCTTGACCCAGACCACCAGAGCTGCAGTTGTGGAGATGCTCTGATCCAGTCCTCTAGACATCACTGTTTGCTTCTTTGTGTCAAACTCCTGAAAAATCCTGAAGCTGGAACATTTTTCCTGCTTTTAACATCAACTCTGAGGACTAAATGTTCATTTGATGTCTTATATATCCAGGAGCCATGATGAAGAGATGATCAGTGTTATTCACTTCACCTGTCAGTGGTCATAGTGCTACGCCTGACTCGTGTGCAGAGCTACAACAATGAAAACACAGATAGACTCCATATGACAACAGTCCATACATGTGAAATAGTATGGAGAGAAAATGTCCAAGGGAATGAAGAGCAGGATCAAGCGTCAGATTGGATTGTGAGCAACTAAATTTTTTTCTGGACCTCAGAGCTCCAAGGACTTTAAAGTTAGGCATGAAAGTTCTTGGAAATAGTATGAGTGATGAATGAATAATAGAGACCATCCCATGTGATCCAAAGCTGCTCGAAAATTGGACCACATTATTAGTACACTGAGGTTGATTTGAAAAATATTTAAATTAAAATATTGTCATTGACACATTCTGTTTGGTGTACAAATAATGAAATTAATAGGCTACATTTATTTAACTTAAGAATTTGTTGATCTAAAGGACCAGAATGCGATAGTAAAAAGTGTGAAGCATTTTACTGTGAAGGGCTGTTTGGACTGATGTTCACTATTTCCTGTCAGCTTTGCGGTATCAAAGAGCAGAAAAGAGAAATCTGCTGTCTGTCCTCCTTTTATTACAATAATGAGCTTTACTTTGAAATGATCTGCTCTGTCCTCCTTTTATTACAATAAGGAGCTTTACTTTGAAATGATCTGCTGTCTGTCCTCCTTTTATTACAATAAGGAGCTTTACTTTGAAATGATCTGCTGTCTGTCCTCCTTTTATTACAATAAGGAGCTTTACTTTGAAATGATCTGCTGTCTGTCCTCTTTGTATTACAATATGGACCTTTATTTTGAAATTATCTGGCAGTTGACTTATCGTGCATCAGGGAATGTTACAGAGTAAATCCATAATTATTATAATTAATTCCTTCCAGCAGTCGTCAAGTATTACTTTTTTAAACAATAACTAGTGATGAAGAAGTATACTACTAATGTGGGGGATAACGTGTAATCTGTTACTTTTTTCAGTCTATTTGATGTGTTTTCAGCTCATCTAATCAGACCATGATGAGTGAAGCACCATTTGTCTTTTTTAACGTTACAGTTGGTCCAACAGTTTCTTTGACAAAATACACATATTATGTACTGAGTCTGGTATAATTAAAGTTCTGTTCGCAGTGTGTCCTTCTCTGTGGAAAGCAGCTTTTTAAATGCTATCATTGGACCTGACCTTGTTTCGTACCAGAGTACCCAGTGGACTGGAGCTCAGTCTGTGCTGCCATGTCTGTCCCTGTTAGTGGCTTTCCAGTGCTCCATGGAAAGAGGACATGCTTTCCTGCAGTGTTACAGCCTTGTTAAATCCATTTCTTTATCACAGACCCTACTCTATCCATTCCTCATTCTCCACTGAGTCAGTCATTGGCTATTCAGAAGCAAAAATGATTGGTTTCCATTAAAAGTTCTTTTTGAGGCTGCACTTCATCTTTGCATTAGTTTAGTTGCTCTGCTGGGGTTTTCATTGTCAAATGCCAAAGATAAAAAGAACTTTTCTTTCTTTCTTCCTTTCTGTCATAAGCCCTTAACTGGCTACCAACATGGCTGCCAGTTGCCAAGAAGCTGCCCTCGTTTCCCAGTCGGTTGCTGACACTGGCCCAACACTCAGCATGTTTTGACACACTGGGTGGGGAGTATGTGTGTTGTAGAAAAAGGGGTGTTATGGTTCTGGCTTGTGTCTGTCCACATCCGTCACAATGGCTGCCAAAAATCCCCATGACCTCATTGTCATTAGCAGCGCTTGGACTAAAAAGAGCTGTGGCTCGTCGGCAGTGAATGGATGACGCCCGCTGCATTTTTAAAAGGCTTGGAGATTGTTGTTCAATGCACAAAATGTGCACAAAGTCTGCTCATGTGTAATGCATAATTATGCGAGTGGGCTTGCCGTCTTAGCGTGAGCTGCAGGACTGTTTGAAGGTCTCTGAATTAATTGCACGGCCTCACCAAATTTAAGAAGTGGTGCACCTTGGAGAAATGCAGCCATGTGGAATGAAACGCATTCTAATTAGTGAGCAGGGGTTTCAGACAAATGGCTGTTTTGCCTGTCAGACATTTATTTAATTTACTAAATTCTTTTATATCAGAATAATATCAAAAGTCAAACCTACTATAGCGTTGTCCCTGTTGTTTCAGCTATTGTCTTTAAGGCTTCAAACTTCTGGGACCAGAGCGCTCCTGACACTGGCGACATGCCATGATGTAGTGAAGAATTATCACTATTTCAAAATAGATTATTTACATAAAAAAAAAACTATCATACCATTTTCAAAACAGTTTTTCAGCTTTTGGATTCTGTGTACCTACAGTGTCCAAACTTTCTCATGTTATGTATCCATATATATGTAAATTATAGCTGTCGAAGTTAATCCGTGCTAATTTGCGCATTTACATGTATGCATATATATGTACAGTATATACTGTATGTATGCTTTTATATGTGTCTGTGCAGCATACACACACATACATATATATATATGCTGCTAGCGACACCACATTAGCTCTAATAAGCTCTGTGTTTATTAAAAGAATGTTTCTTTCTCTATTCCTTTTTGTCCATTTTTCTTTACAAATTAATACTTTAAAGATGTGCTTTGGTGGATTATTTGTTTACTGAATTACAGGAGAAGCTTAGACAAATTCAGAAAAGATGGTTAATCTAATTTTATCAGCATGTTTGATCGTTAGTTGTGACTGTGTTGTTAGTTTCCTTGATTTTTTGAATGGAGTTCTGCTTCATGGCCTGCCAGCACATCTCTGGTAACACAATTCAGGCAGTTTGTCCAAGTTACTGTCGCACAGCTGATTAATCATGCTAACACACTAATTTCGACAGACCTAATATATGTACACAATTGATATATTTATATTATTGAACAATAAAGTAACAAATAAGCTTGAATACTAGAAATTCCAAGCTTTCCAACACACCCGAACACACCTCAACTCAAAGTACTCAGCTCTGGTTATGCACAGGGAAACAAAAATCTCTCATTTTACAGTGTCATAAATATCTGCGTTCTTGTCAGAGTATTTCGCCAAAGCATAGAGTTATTTTCGCTCACAACAGATTTTTGTCTACGATTATAAAACAGCCTCAGGAAAAGGCTTGGAAAGGAAATCACAAATCTTGGCTCCGTTTTTTTTTGTTTTTTTCCAGGCACGTTTTGTCACCAGATGGTCACGGAAATCAAAATTTCAACACATAATTTTATTTTTGTCTCGTTGTGACAAATCATTTGATGCATTGTAAAGGACTAATGTTCTATACAATGTGTCTGTTGTGTTTTTTGGGGATTTATGTAATTTGTAACATAGTGGTATTGAATTTACCAGTCAGTGATGTACTATTGTGTATTATTATTTTAGTCAGTGAGTAACATTTGCAACATTGTCAGTTTGATGTTGCTTTTAATGGTGGTCCTGTGTTTCCTTTTGAAAATTAGATGTTATCCTAGGAAATGATGAAAATCTTAATTCTTCCTTATCTGTATCTGTAGTCTCCTCTGTATAGTTTACTTGAAATCTAATCATAGTCCTGAGCACCTTATCTATTAAGAGAAACCATGTAGTATGACCTTATAGTCTCATTTTGGGTATTTTATTTTAGGCATTTTTAGTCTCCCAGGCTTTAACAGAACAAAGGACTAATTTAGAGTTTATGTGGCCCTTATAGCCAGAGTATAAAAAGACACTCATCAGACCTGATGCTGGCTAGAGAGACAAGCTAAAGTAGCAAAATGAAGGATGATGAAAAGGCTTCCCTCTTGAAGATCGCTCGCTCGGAAAGGGGATTATCTCTCTGTGTTCTCCTCAGCTTCGTTTCTTTTTCTTCGTGGGAGGAATTCTCTCCATTTCCAGCTGGTCTCGTTTGATTTTATGCTCCGTAACGATCAGCCTTAACTGGTCCTGAGATCTGTCTCGATGAGAGGAAGAGGCAGAGCCTCACCTGAGCTCCCACCCATCCTCTGGATCTGTGACCCTGCCACATGCTGTACTGTAACTCTGCATTGTTCACCACAGCAGCATGATGTGTGAATTCAGGCCGCCACCGCTGGGAAGAGTGAACGCACAGGGAGGGAACAACCTTATTATACATGTGTGAAATGACGATTGCCTTCAATTAGCCCGTTGGCACCGTCACAACATGTGAGTCCCAGTGGTACCACCTCCATTTCTGCTGTGATGATGCCTTATCTCTGGCAGACGGATTATTTTGAGATAAATATGGGGATGGGTTAATGATGCTGAGAGGGGGGTGAAAACCTGTGTCAAATCCATATTACTGGATGATAGTGGAGGGTTGGGAAAGCCTTTGTGTTATTACAGGAGTGAGAAGTAGAGTAGTGGAGGGAGAGCTAGCCTCCCTGTTGTCACCAGCTGCACAGAAATAGTTAATTGGTAAAGTTGTACAATAGCATTGATATGCAGATGAAATTCCCTCACGCCACAGAGGAGGTTATAACAAATAAGTCAGGGCTGTTTTGCTCCTCGGTGGACTGGAAATACTCTCACAATATTTTTTTTTTTCCACCCCTGCCCCCTCACATTCCTATATTTTGCTCTCGTCGGGCCTCATCGTAAAAGACGTCCTTTGCTTGCTTTTTCAATTTGAGACACAATTCACGGGGTGAGATAGAGTCCCGTGTCAGGGTACAAATCATCCCAGTGTGTCGGAGAAATTGAATTTCCCATGAATACGTGATTGGTTTTGATGTGGTCCCCGTGTACGGCAGTTAATCCTCCAAGGTAGAGTCGGCGGTGGTGTGAGCGAGCGCCAGAGCGGCGAGGCTGGGTCACAACAGCTGCAAGGGCAAGCATGAACACACACAGAGAGACACACCTATGTGATGACACGCTCAGCGGAAACACGAGAAACAGAAGCCCAGAGAGGCACATTCACGATGGCAGCTGCCTGTTAGTGTGTGACCTCAGCATTATAAGCTGCTGTGGGGAAGTCTAGTAACGTTTGGGGTTTAATTTCTGCTGCTCTCTCCCTAGTGTCACATTAAACCACTAGTGTGGCCTCCAGTGTGACACAACAGAACTCTGTAACACACCTGTCTTCTGTCTGTAACAGAGAACAGGGTTGTCCAGGTTTCATATACAAACAAACTAATGCCTATAGGCAAGGCATATTTCATACACAGGGTAACTCAGTGTTCTTAACATGACTGATGCATTGAAAAACAAAGAAAGTTTATTAAAATTGTTAAAAGAATATACAGTGCAAAAAGATTAAAAAATGATTTAAAATGCTTTAACTCTCTGAGTGCCATTAACGTATTTTAACGTCAAAGTGTTTTTTCGGCAGCGGGTCGCTCTCCCTCATGTGAGTAATGTTGGGGCTTCTGGGATTTGTAGTCTGGACATAAAGAGACGGTATACACTACAGAGATTAAAGCAGGAAGTGGAGACGATCAAGATTAGAGAGCAAAACAAATCTGGACAAAAAGTGGTGATTTTGGTGAAAGTGGCCTCTAAAAAATACTAAACAGTATAGTACTGTAGTTCATTTTACAGTATTCTAAGAACTGTTGTAGTAATTTTACTGTGATATGAAAAACAGCCACTACTGCATAATTGTTGCCAGTAAGGTACTGTTAATTTTACAATAAACTTTCAACAGGAAATGAAGCACACAGCAGTTTGTTTTTTTTTGGGAAAAACACACAAACAGGGCTGTCAGCTCTCATGCAGTTGTCCTGGATGCTTTACAAAGTATGTATTAACCATTTATAAATATTTTAATATACACAGTAAACAAAATAATGTTACATGATCAGCCATGATTTGCCAAAATAATAGTTGAAAAAAATAAATTATAATTTTTCTTTTTGGGCTTTTTAAAAATATACTAGTAACACAATTTAACATGGTATAATGTGCCTTTCTGACGATATTTTTTAACATTATTTTGCTGTTTTACTATTTAATCACACACTATATTGTGATACTTTTACAATACGCTATAATATGGCTTTTTTTAATGACTTTTTAAAATTAAATCTTTTTCTTTTTTGAGCCAGTGTACTATGGCATTTTTACATGTTTTTTTTACGTGTTTTTTTTTTAACATGCTCTAATCATTTTGTTTTTTAATTATTTTTTTAAAAATATCCCACAACATTATTCAACATCCTATAATTTGTCTTTCTGATGACTATTTTTTTCCATTTAATTTTTTTTTTTTAAACTTTTTGTCACATACGTCATATTCCGTGACACTTTTCCGATATCTTATAATTTGGCATTTTTTTTGACTTTTTAAGACATTTTGCTAATTTATTCAACATGCTCCTATTTGTTTCTCTGATGGCTATTTTTAAAATTTTATTTTACTTTTTTTTACATAGTATAATTTGACACTTTTATGTGTGATATGGAAAAAATGGAATTTTTCTCCTGAACATATTCATTAAAAAATGGTGTCTTTAAGCAACATTGGATAATCCATTATATGATAAATAGCCACTGTTTTAAACTACAATTTCAAACACATTATAGTGAGTTAGATATAGGCATCATTATACAGTACACTGTTCATTAGGGTGTAGCTTGTAGCTGAGGTGACAAACCAGACCATCAGCACCACTGGGCAGCAGATGTAGCAGCAGTAGTTTGCTGTCTAAACAGATCTTTAGTGCTCTGTCTCGATGCTGTCAGTCCAGCACCCAGTATTCATCATAAATCACACTCCCTCTGCTGTGATCTACTGCTTGTTTCTTCCAGTTAAGACAATCATGTGTCACTCAGGCTAAAGCAGACATCCAGTCACTGGCAGATTTACTATGTATGACTCTCTCCATATTGCTGCAGATGGGTCTGCTTCAGCAGCTCCATCATGCTGGAGGAGTGGACTGAACGTTTGGCACAGTTGTTTAGATAGAGATAGAGCTCATGAAATTGAAATGAAGGCCGATAATTCCCTCGTGATTAATTAGAAACATGACTATATCAGCTCTAACCCCATGAATCCTTTATCATATGGAGATGTGAGCAGAGTTTTCTGCCTTTCCATATTAATTCACACCATTTCCTGTTTGATCCGTGACCAGTTTCAGGAAATTATAGTTTTTAGCTGAGTGTCAGTTCAGGCTAAGAAAACTCCTTGCAGGGGCTTTCCCCTCATTTCACTATCATCACTATCAACCTCCACCATTGTGAAATGCAATATATTTTAACAGGAGGAAGAAAAAAATGTCTCGTGTCGGTGTGTTAGTGTGTTCTTTGCTCAGGGGTCATTGGGCTTGATTGGCTGAGTGAGCAATCAGAGGAAACTATCTGTGTCTGGGAACAACAATAAACCAGTAACACACTGAAAATGAACTAACTCCAGCAAACCAACATCATATCCTATAATTATCGTTCCACGAGCTCCAAACAGGACGTATCATATCATTTGGGTTTTCTCAAAAATGCCCAGTACTTATCTAACTTCCTGATATGTGTAAATTTATGCTTCAATCTGCCTTTTTTATCATAGATTGCTCACTTTCTGTTCTTCTTGTACCCACCTGGACAATAATATGTAACCTGGCACGTCTGGGAGACCAGTAGGAAAGACAAAAACAGAGAGAGAGGTAGAATGGCATCCAGTGAAAGAGGGACTGAGACACCCATAGGAAATTTTGGTGATGCCCAAACCCAGAAAAAGAGGGGGTTGTTAATCTGATAATGGTCCCTGGGCAGAATGAGTCTTCCTGGGCTGCATTGTGGCCTCACACAGTCATCTATCAGGCCTTGACTCTCCTGTAATTACATATTCTTCATGTGGATACAACATGGCGGTGCTGAGATGGCCAGGCAGCACACTGAGGCTTGGTCTGATTGAAAAAGAAGAATAAAAAAAGACTGTGTGTTATGAGAGAGAGGGAGGAAGGATTTGTGTCTGCACTGAGATCACACTGGCAGGATCTCAGGCTGTTTTCAGGTGTGTTTTTATGGATGCATGGAGTTTCTTATTAGTCCATGTTGTCGACAGCTACTCAGGTGAACCTGAGGGTTCATGCTGATGTTGATTGCTGCACCGTTTGTACATCCACACTAAAAACGACTAAAAAGCTCCTTCTTTCCCTCTGCCATCAGACTGACAGGAGTCTCCAATCATGGACGACCTCTTTCTGCTCAGTATTGCACATAATGATGTTACACTACCTCTTTGCACATTCCTAGGGATGGATATTGTTATCTGATACTGGTGCCAAACCTGGTGCTTACTGGTGCTTAAAGAATGGAAAACATACAAACTTTGTCCAGTTTTATTTTTAACTCTTTGAGTGCCAGCCCTTTTTTTTTTTAAAACAGAAAGTGTCTTGTGCCATTTTGACTCATCTTTCATTTTTTTTCTTTTTCTTTTTTTTGACTCATCTTTCATGACACACAGAATATTTTGTACTATGTCTCTGAAAACACTGAATAGCTCAAATGAAAGAAGAGACTCTCTATTTCATCATGAAAAAAATGTTTGTTTTTACCTTGTTCCATTCTTGTTTTGTCAGAGGTAGAGTAGAGGACACTTTCACCTAAATCACCACTTTTTGTTCAGATTCTGTTTTGCTCTCTAATCTCGATCGTCTCCACTTCCTGCTTTGATCACTGTGGTGTATACTGTCTCTTTATGTCCCGACTACAAATCCCAGAAGCCCCAAAATTACTCACAGGCTTTGTGAGAGTGCTCTTTTGTCCCTGCTGCCGAAAAACAAAAAAATTACATATATATTTGTCAATGGCACTCAAAGAGTTAAGGCATGATCTGACATGCAAGCTGAACAAAATATTATCAAATCAAAAGCCTTTGTCATTATATGACGGTGCATACAACGAAATTAGGAAATTAGGAAACAAAATTAATATTATTGAAATAATATAAATTCACAGGGCTGCTCCTAACCAAATAGGGGCCCTAAGTGAAATTTTATTTGGAGGCCCCCTACCTTTCCCCATCCCAAATGAATCATAGGTAAAAAATGACCGTCCAACAACAACATGCCATTTCAATCAGGACAGAATAATAAGATGGGAGATCGCTGAAAGGTATAGACGAGACGATTTATTGTAGCCCGATGTTACAATGCCGAATGCCTCGGGGCTTGATGACTGTACAGGATATGACACCCTCTGACCTTTACAAACGACCCTCACATTGACTAAGGAAAAACTCCCCAAACAAAAGCCTTTACTTAACAGGGAAAAACAAATGGAAGAAACCTCAGGAAGAGCAGCAGAGGAGGGATCCCTCTTCCAGGATGGCCAGACGTGCAATAGATGTCATGTGTACAGAATAACGGCGATAAAGCAATATTACCTCCATATAAGAACAGTTAATACATGAAAGTATCCAATTCCATATAACAGTTAACACCTAGAGAATTGTGAGAAATGCCTGACACCATGTACAATGATAGCATGCATAGATTTAAGTGAAAGGTGAAATACATTTGTTCTGCACACAATAAAACTTTTGGCGCTCAGACGCCAGGGAGTAGATCAGCGTCGTGACTGATCTAGAGAAGAGATGCCGACATCTGAAGAGATAATCTCCCCCCAAAAATAAAAGCATACCTTACCTGATTTGGACAGAATCAATCTATAAAACAAAACACAACAGACAAGGTTAAAACACTGCACAGCAAATGAAGAGGATAGACTGGCAAGGTTTTGAAGCGGAAATCTTGAGTTTGAAGCAGTAGAGATGAGAGTAGAATGCATGATATTCGGAGGAACCGCAAAGCTGTGCGGAGCAGAGACAGATAATACTGCCACGTAACCAGTAGTAACAGCAATGCTATGCTGCGGAGAATTAACAGACTGCAACGATATGCAGTAGAAACAGCAATGCTATGCTGTGGAGAGTTAACAGACAGCAACTATATGCAGTAGAAGCAGCAATGCTATGCTGTAGAGAGTTAACAGACTGCAATGATATGCAGTAGAAACAGCAATGCTATGCTGTGGAGAGTTAACAGACAGCAACTATATGCAGTAGAAGCAGCAATGCTATGCTGTAGAGAGTTAACAGACTGCAATGATATGCAGTAGAAACAGCAATGCTATGCTGTGGAGAGTTAACAGACAGTAACTATATGCAGTAGAAGCAGCAATGCTATGCTGTAGAGAGTTAACAGACTGCAATGATATGCAGTGGAAACAGCAATGCTAGGCTTGGAGAGTTAACAGACGGCAACTATATGCACTAGAAGCAGAAATGCTATGCTGTGGAGAGTGAACAGACGGCAACAATATGCAGTAGACACAGCAATGCTATGATGTGGAGAATTAACAGACTGCAACGATATGCAGTAGAAACAGCAATGCTATGTGAGGACAGGAGAAAGACAGCCACGATAGCCGGTAGAAGCAGCAATGCTATGCTGTGGAGTCGGAAGACTGCAACGATATGCAGTAGAAGCAGCAATGCTATGCTGTGGAGTCGGAAGACTGCAACGATATGCAGTAGAAGCAGCAATGCTATGCTGTGGAGTCGGAAGACCGCAACGATATGCAGTAGAAGCAGCAGTGCTATGCCATGGAGAGGGAACAGACAGTAACGATATGCAGTAGAAGCAGCAATGCTATGCCATGGAGAGGGAACAGACAGTAACGATATGCAGTAGAAGCAGCAATGCAGAGTGGGAATAGAGGAGGCAGCGAAGCCATAGGAACAGCTGGGAAAGCAGCCACAAAATGCAGATACCACCACTGGAGATATGCCTGCTTACTAAAACACTGCGCAGCAAATGGGGAGAATACACTGGCAAAGTTAAGAAGAGGAAATCGTGATGTTGAGTGGTGGAGAGGGAGCGTAGACTGCAACGATATGCATTGGAAACAGCAATGCTATGCTGTGAAGAGTTAACAGATGGCAACGATATGCAGCAGACGCAGCAATGCTCTGCTGTGGAGATGGAACAGACTGCAACGATATGCAGTAGAAGCAGCCATGCTATGCTGAGGAGAGAGAGGATAGAGACATAATGCTAGCCCTGAATTCACAGAGTTTGAGAGGCAACCAGAAAATGGAGATACCACCACCAGAGATATGCATGTTTATCACGGTTAAGGATTCAGAGATCGCAGAGCAGCCAGTATGGAGTTAGAGTCTGGATGAATGTAGGAAGAATAAGTGGTAGATGCCACGCCCTATTTGCTGAAGTGAAGCAGATGAGATGCCCTGCATGGCAGCTGAAGTGACTGCTCCTTTACTGAAGGAGTGACCTGAAAACTAATGAATAGGGAAGCATAGACCCATCCTAAAATGCTGCATGAACCAGTTTGTGCTGGTGCAAGCTGGTGCGAGTGAAGATGGTGTTACGAGCCCCCGAGAAGAATATTTATCGTCCTACGCAGAATGTGAAGAGTGATGGGGTGCCTGTTGTCGATTGGTGAGGAGAACTTGTAGCGATTCCTTCAGTAACAACTTAATCGGTGGTTAGCGAATAGGCTGGGAAAAGAGGGATCAAAAGATCAAAAGTTAAACTGATACCGGCACGAGGCCCTGAATATACTGGGCTTAAATGACGAACATCAACACAGTTGGTGAGGAAGGCGAAAGTGTTTTAATTGGCATGGGCTTTAAATCGCAGAGCACAGCGATTCTTTTACGAATCTGGAGATGAACCCAGATGTGGCATGCTGTTGTGATAGGAGAATCTCGTGAATTGCGGAGGAAGAATAAAACTCCAAATCCAATGCTCAGTGAAACACTGGCCTTGAAAAGAATCCCCCCAAAACCCTGGAAGGAGCCGCATGCGTGGAAACTGCTGAAATCGGAGGAGTGAATGATGTAGTCATATCGCCTGAAAATGAATGAGCGCCCTTGAGAGCTTATGCGCATGCAAAATTGCGCCCCAGCAGGATGCATTGCTGCTTTGTGAAGCACGTAACTGAACAGGTGCTTTAATTTGCAAGTGAGGAGCATGATTTATTATGCGGGAAACCAATAGTAGAAGATCATCCAGAAGTTGAGCGTAGATGAAGTCAGATGTTATTTAGGAGGATCCAGCAGAGGCTTCTGCCACCATGTTAAAAGCCATGGACTAGTCCAACACTCACGCCCACTTGATGCCGAACAGATGCCAGTGAGAGGGGTGGATGTAACTTTTTTTTTTTTTTAATTTTAAAGCATCGATTATGTCACCTTTGATAGCCGCGCCCCTTGTCCGGCTAATTTAATCAGCCTGCTACGCAACTAGAAAAGAGAGGAGAATCAAGACTAAGTAACCCTTGTTCGATTCTTCCTTAACAACTGGGAAACATGCTCTGTATTTTTGAGAGCTGCCTGCGGATTTTTGAACATAAGAATTAATGAGGAATTAAAGGATGAAATGAATCTCAGTGAGCAGATGATTGGGAAGCACCAAAGCCTTGATGGTTAGACAGTTCTGTGGCCAGAGCTTGGACGTTTATTGGAGGAACGGATGTCCTTTCATGGTGTGTGAGAGCCGCGCTGGTCTGCTTGCTGAGGATGGACCAGGCGGGCGAGGATCAACTGTGGTGGCGTGCAGATTTGGTGCGTCTCCTTGCATGCGCTTCTGCTGCGGCTGTCTAATGCAGCGGGAGTTGTCAGAGGAAATCATGGAGCAGCAGGAACGGCAGATGTTGACACCAGGGCTCGTGAGGCCCACGTTCCCGCCACAGGTGACTGCCTGAGACCCACCACTGATCATGAGGGGAATTTCAGATTCCAGGATTTCCCAGTTAGTCGAGTGTTTGACTGTTCATTGTAGAGCACTGCTTTGCTGGCGAAATAGCATTGTAGTATTGATAAAATAAGTTCTTTTTATACATGAGATTTAAATCACAGATAAGTGTCAAATACGCATGAAGCCAGCCCTTCTGTCGGTGCAGCTAATAATCATAACTTATCTCTGTTGAATATTATTGTCATTTTGTATGTTTCAAGTGCCTTTATGTGTTCGCAGTACTTAAGAGGGCTGTCAACTTTATTTTGAAAATGCCTCTTTTATTCTGACATTCTGTTTGGTGTGTCGTTCCGGAGAGTGAGAGGCGACACGAGAAGGTGAATGCTCATGTGGTGTAGCTAAGCGAAACAATGAAGTTAAGGACCGATTTAGGTGGTCATAAAGTATTTCAGTGTGCAAGAAACACCACATCTCTGAAGATCCCAGATGCAACTAGGAATTCCCCGCTAGACCGATCTCTTATTAACGAGGATCAGCTGATTTAATAGCAGTAGCAGTATAGTGAAATCGAAGGAGAGGATTACTTATCGCATTATAGTGACGGGAAAATGATGATAACCAGGATGAGCGCTGGAGTGCTTGCAGCAGACCGAGGCCGATGCTGGTGAATGCAGGATTTTTCCATGGCCAATGCCTGCAGGCGTGAGCCGATGCTTGCAGCTGGACAGCAGGGCGTCCTGAGGCACGGTGGGTGAACCAGCTGAGGCGCCGTGGACCGGAGGAGTGGGACTGACGGTGGCCGGTGGAGGAGGAGGGTGGAGAGCCGGAGTGGTAGACGGCGCGGTGGCGTAGCAGCAGCGGCCACAGCAGCAGTACCGGAAGCAGAGCAGTAGTGGCCATGAGACAGTGACTGGAGAGCCGCACAGAACCGCTGGAATCGCTGAGGCTCGCCAGTTCCTGAAGCTGGGACAGCTGGAGCCCAAGGCTGAAGAAACTCTAAAAAGATATCTGCGCTTCCTCCAGAATGAGCTTGCTGCTTGGATTAAAACCCTCGAGGGGATCATCCGAGTCACGATCCACGCGAGGAGGAGGAGGCAGGCGAGGAGGAGCAGGATGCAGCAGAAAAGAGGAAAAGCGTATGCCATGCAGGTATGAGCAGAACACGAGTTTCAGCTGAACGACAGCAAGAAGACAGTGGAGAGAGAGAACACTTTGAAATTTGACAGCTAATTGCTGATTGGTGGAAGAGAAAGGAGGGTAGTAGATTGTGATTGGATGCTTCAGTGACGAGGCGGAGTGAGAGGATAGTAGGAGAACTGGGAAAAGGCTTGAATGTGAGCTTAGAGAGGTAGTCTTCCTGTCTGAACTTTCGCTTAGCTCCATTTCACCTGACAACCTTCATGAACAACGAATGTGAATCAAATAAAATAAAAAAAAAAACAACATGAAATAAATAAATATTAAATAAATAAATAACTTTGAACTTTTACACCTTTTTCAGATGCACACATCTGGAAGCAAAGTTATCAGTGAGGTCATCGTGTGAAAACTGCTGTGTCATTTCAGAGTTGATGCTTATGATAGCCAGGCCACTGAAGGCTCTGGTGAGTGGAGTTACTACAGTATATGTCTTGATGAGCTTCAGTTTGCAAAGCTTCCCTCTGCAGAGGCAACAGTAACAGGGGGATTTGGATCCAGTTCCTACAAATGATTTTCATGGATAAAACCAACTCCAGAGCAGCTGTTTGTAGTGAACAAGCTTTATAACTCACTGTACAGAGCCTGCTCACCACAACAGCACCCCTCTTTAAACCATCCATGGTCTAATGTATGTTTAAGGGCATGTCCAGCTCCACTTTTGCTAGTTGATCAGGGCACGACTTACAGGTTCAAGGGGCAAAACAGGTTGTATTTCGTCTTTTAATTAAAAATAGGAACCAGGAATAGTCATAGTATCAGGCGCTATGTGATCACGATGGTCAGAGTGCTAGAGATTGGTCAATCCTGACTGCCTGAGAGTCTTTCTTATATTCAATTATATTTTGAATTGTCACCTGCAGCATGCATTTTTTGCATTTTTCCTTTGCACAAATAAATATGTTCAAGCACAAACACTGTATTTAACTGAGGACGAAGGGTGCTGCTGCACATGCCTGGAGGCAATATTGAAGGTCAATAGCACAACATGGAAAAAACCTGGCCGCTGGTCGTGAAAATTACTGCATCGGTGTGAAACGCACCATGTGCCGCTGAGTGTAAGATACAGCTCGATGTCACAACAGTTAGAGAGAGTGACAAGAAAGGAAGGACAGACGGCAGGATCAGGATCAGTTCAATGATTTATGGCCATAGCAGCATCAGCTGAAGAGCAGGTTGGCTAGCAGACTAAAGAAGGCAGAACACATCCATCTAAGAGGAGTGAGGAGTCAGAAAGCTTCAGCAAGGGCACAAGTAGTTTGGTTAAGATGAAATATTTTCTGAACACAATTTCACTGTTCTGACGGTCAGGATTAGAGCAGTAAAACAGATGGACATCATCGTGAGTGTCGTCGACTGGCAGGATGTTCATAGCTCATACCCTCGTGGTTTTCCTTCACCCCCAACATTGGCACATGCCACACGTCGACAGCTTCTAATGTAGTTTTGGGACATCATGGGACAAATGACAAGATGCTTAGAGGTCAGACTCTTATCATCTAGTCTATTGAGACCAGACATAAACTGCGTCAAACTAGTGGCAAATTATAACTACAGCTCTGGTTTGATTAGAGATATAGAGCTGAACAAATTTGTCCCAGTGTCAGGTGTTTACCACCTCTGCTCTAAATTAACAGTACCAGTACCAAAACAGTAACAAAAATTTTTTTCTGTAATGGTTAATCCACCAGTATGTGCAAGCTCTTTAATCAAATTATATTTTTAATTATAAAATATAATTATTAGGAATTTGAATATGAATCAAATTTACTGTTTTACAAAAAAAAAGACTAATTATCAAAGCACAGTATTCATATATATATTTTTTGTTATTCTGGATTCATTTCTGACTTCTCAGTGAATTCCAGTGTTCTGGATCAAATTTGGGTCTGAAAAGGTGAATTCAGTTTTAATTCCTCACTTCTCTTCAAAATGGTGAAGAGTAGTGAACTCAGTGAGGAAGAAAGAGTCCAGTTAAAGTGAAGGAGATGATGCTGCTGCTCTGATACATCTGTTTTCCTGATGGGCTTTGGTTCCATCATACCTTCAGCTTTCGTAGACTTGTAGATGCATGGATCGTACCACCTCATGACCAGGGGTGCTCTCTCAGGCCACAGTGAATTCCAGGCTTGGCAGGGAGGAAGTCATCTAATCAAAATGTGCTCAGTCGCTGTGACCCTGGTGTGCTCTGGGCTGCTCTGTTCTGCTCGTCTCTTCCATGTGAACCCTTTCAATCCACTTTACAGACATAGTCTTTTCCTAGCATGAGCTGTTGTGTAGAGCTTTGTGTGTTGACCCTTAAATGGCTGCACATCCTGGAGAAGACTGAATCCCCTTTGTGAATTGGTCCACAGGGGTCAGATTCAGCCTGACAAGCTGCAAGTCAACCACAGAAGAGCCAGATTGTTGTATATGGGCTGTTTCTAGACTGTTCACCTCTGAGAAGGATGTGACCCTGGAAGTGGAGGGGTGGAGTACCACACTGGCCTTCTGTAGCATCTGCTTCAAACAAAGCAATCAGAAATTGTCACGAGACAAACTTTGAATTCAGTAATTGTGGACTGAAACGGAAAAGACAGCCTGTTTGTCTACATCCTCAGCTTGTTTTATTCTGACACTAAAAAGACAAAGACAAAAAGCACCGAGCAGGTGTGGAGGTTTATGTGAGTCACACTGTGCCTGCCTCATCCAGGTGTGCTGCTTGAATCATCTCAGCTGAATAAATATAACATCATATGGCCGCACACACACTGCTTTCCTTGTCTTTCAGACCTTTTACGTCATGCACGTTTTCAGTGTCAGCGGCAACATTCACCACCATTAAGGAGCTTTTGACTGCAGATCAAAGCCGTCTGCATCCCTCGCTGCTTCACTGGTTCACGGTCTGGACTGTGCTGAAAAGCAGCTGTCATTGGTGCGCAGCTTTGTGCGAAGGAGAAAGGAAGTGAAAGGGTCTGCCTTGACCTTTGGCAGGGACTGCACCAGCTCTTTCACAACGCCCTGGAAACTGAACACTGTCTGTGACATTTACTGTCTGTGCTGGAGTGTAGCGGCTGCACTGCCATGAATGGAAATAACCCCTAATTGGAGGAATGCTCCACTGGAGGAGCAGGTTGCTGTCTTCAATACAATGATATTTTCACAAATGGTATAACCTTTTTACCTGTTGAAGTGTCAGATAAAGCTGTCAGTGTCGATCAATTTACTGAATTGTTGCTGACTAAGACTACAATCATCTCGTCAGTGACGGCGCGTTCACTTACCACAGGGCTGCGCGATCAGGGGAGCGCTGCGGACGCACATCAAACAGACACAGCTCAACCCTTTTTGTTTTTCATCCATCATCCTCTAGTCACAAGTCTACACTTCTGGTTTCAGCGTAAAGACCAATAAAATGTGAAAAGTCTCTTCCTACAATTGGCCAATCAGCCAATTTCAGATTTATTTACATACACTCTTATTTCTTGTCAAGAAATAGTTAATCCTGTTTGGTTTGTCTGTATGGTTAAATACAAAAAACTCTAGAGTCACAAATTCTTCTTCAGTCAGTTGATTACATGAATTCTACCTCCTTTTTCATTATAATCTGCTTCCTCGTTAACATTCTCGTTAACATAAATGCCAATAAAGCACGTTGAATAGAATTGAAGCTTAAGTCAGGAAATTAGCTATTAATAGAAAACCATTACACCGTTTGTTGTGACTCAATGAATCTGAGCAGTGACAAGGATTCTGCTTAAAGAGCTAATCCCCATTAATAAACCAGACAACATTAGCAATGCTTCACCAGGAGTGCGTTGCTGTGACAGAGTAAACTGTGCTGGTCAGCAGAGTTATCAGTATATGTATAATATTACTTGCCATTAGGCCCATTTTAGGGAGGACTGAAGCCCCATAAAACATTCTTAAGCCCTCCCCCCAATAATCTATTTATTTTTACAAAAAAGTGCCAAAAAATTTAATACAAATTGTGCGGAATATGAGTCTAAATAAATAATCATATAACCTTGCATCCATCCATCCATCCATTTTCTACCTCTTATCCTCACATAGGGTTGCGGGGGGGCTGGAGCCTATCCCAGCTGTCTTAGGGTGAAAGGCAGGGTACACCCTGGACAAGTCTCCAGTTCATCACAGGACACATAGAGACAGACAACCATTCACACTCACATTCACACCTACAGACAATTTAAATTAGCCAATTAACCTAATCCCCATGCATGTTTTTGGATGGTAGGAAGAAGCCGGAGTACCCGGACAGAACCCACACAGACACAGGGAGAACATGCAAACTCCACACAGAAAGACCCTGGGCCGGGAATCAAACCCTGTACCTTCTTGCTGTGAGGCGACAGTGCTAACCACTACACCACCGTGCCGTCCCTATAGCCTTGCATTATTCACTTAAATGTCTGTTCATATCTGCTTCATCCTTTTGTCTTTTTTTTTAATGAAAAACTAATCACAGGACAACAATGTATGTGTTATAATTACATCCATTACTGAAATCACTTGTTGTTTTTGTTTCATTAAAGCTTGCTAATTGCTAATTATATCTATGGAAACTCGTTTTGTAGCTTTAAAAGATGTTATTTTTCATAGTTAAAAGTTAGTTTTTGTGTTGCAGTCTGGTGTAATCAAGCTACACTACTAAACTGACTGAAACTGACCAACACTGACCCAGTCCAGTATTCTGTGTCCCACATAGGCTTTGTCTCACATGGGGACAGCATCAAGACTGTCTCTCTTTCGTGTAGAGGTCAATGCAGCATTGTTTATGGTGAGATCGGGATTTGCAGGCAGGGGGTGGCAGCAGCTGCAGTTTTCCCAAACCAGTCACCTTCTCTGACAACGGCTCTTTGTACAAACTAAAACGGCTCTACCTTTAAAAGCCAGCCTGTCCGGTAACACCTGTAATTAGTGCGACGACCCTGGGGGTCATTGGTAATTATAACTGAGCTGAGCTGTGATGATAGCACCTGTGGAGTGAGCCGCTTCAGGCTGGACTGATGTGCTTTTATGAAGCAGAAGAAGGTTCCTCCGTAGGTTTAGATGCTAAAGTTGCTTTGCTTACAAGTAAAATGACTGGTTTGTTCCAAATATTGGAGACGTGGATGTGCTCCATGCCTGGTCCGTGCTCTTGTTATGTGAAAACACCTGAGGGGGTAAAAACTGTAGGCTGCGAAAACTGCACATCTCCAGTCTGTTCATTGTCTTTCATGTATTCTCAGTGCGTGCTGCCTATGTGGGTGGAAGCTTTTCTTTCTGTCTGCTTGTTACTCCTTCCTCCTCCTTCCTCCTCCTCCTCACCAACTTACAACTCTCAGGAGTGTCATCACTCCTCTCCTGTAACTTCACATTGCAGCAGAAAAAGGACATATTCACACCCATGTGTTATGTTCATGTACTGTATATATGCTGTCACTATAGAAACTACAGTTCTTGCCAATGTGCAGGACATCATTGCTTTATTTTTATTAGCATGTTCTGATCTGTAGCACAGCAGAAGCTGAACAAAAGAACGCTGTGCAGAGAAAATGTTATAGCCATGTATAACCATAGATGTACTCACTACTCAAAGATCATGCTTTGTGTTCAAATAATAGTACAGGGTACCCATGCGGTCATGCATCCTGGAAAACCTGGAAAATGACTGACCAATTTTCCAGTCATGAAAACAAATGGAAAATGAGAAAAATGTCTGGAAAATTGTTTATCCTCCCCATACCTTGTGAGTGAATGTGAAAGAGTTTAGAGTTTCTTTTAACCCGTTTGCATAATTTTTTTCCCAGGATAACTTATCAGGTTGCAGGACATTTGACCTTTTTTCTCAGTTTTCCATATGATTTCCATGATTGGAAAATTGGTTAATCATATTCCAGGTTTTCCAGGTTTTCCAGGACGTGTGGGAACCATGTAAACCAACACAACAAAACCATTAGTTTTAGAATAGAATAGAATATTTTTTTTATTTATCCCCCATTGGGAAAATTCACCCACCACAGGAGCATAGACAAATTATGGTATTAAAAAACAAAACAATAAACAACAGCAATGACATAATAGAATAAGTAAAAATAATATAATAAATATTTACATTATGTACAAATAACTAGAGGAAAACTATATTTTGAATTGCAAATGGAATGTTAGTTAAACATAATTTTTAGAATTATTAATATTGAATTATTGGACGTATTTGTTTTGTAGATGTGACATAAAAAATAGCAGTGCAAATATTTCTGTGCAACAAAAAGAAAGAACTACATGATTGGGCCTCAATCTATTGTGTTTGTTCGATATAAAGCACAAAAAAGCAAATAAAGCATAAAAAAATAAAAACAAAAAAATCAGCTGAATTGCTCTGAAGTTGTTTAGGGCTCCAGTTTGAATCAAACCTTGCAGGGTTTGTGTACCGCCGTGTTTGCCAGCATGAACGTGTCTAAGTACATGTGACCGATATTGTATTACCGTCATGCATGTAAATGGAGAAATTGTTTAGTTGTTCAGTATGTTCGCCTGAAGGGGAAAACTGGAATATCGCACCAGCCAACTGTGACAATTGAAGAAATGGAAAAGAGAGAGAGTGTCTGACATGAATAATACGCCTGCATTCTGAAAGAGGCAACACTACCTGCCTAGACAGTCCTAACAGTATGAATATGCAAATGAACATTTCACCAGGCGGCTGCAGCTTCTGTGTGGATGTCGAATGTACCATGTAGTGTGTAACAACAGAATGAGCAAACAGTGAAACGTGTGAGACCATGGCGAATCTGTCCCTGTCATCTGAAACAGGCATAAAAGCAGTCACTACACTAATATGGAGGCAGATGGGAATTATTTATTTCTGGAGATGCTCCACCAGATACAATTTGAATCACTCTTTCTATATAAAAGTGCAGGAGGGGTGTGGTTTTACTCAATGAAAGGGTTCCCACATGTCCTGGAAAACCTGGAAAATGAGTGACCAATTTTCCAGTCATGGAAAACATAAGAAAAATTAGGAAAAGGGTCAAATGTATTGAAAATGGTTAAATTTACCAATTTACCTGGAAAATTATTTATCCTCCCCATGCCTTGTGGGCGAATGCAAATGGATTAAACATTACTTTTAAAACATTTGTATAATAATAATAATAATAATAATTTTCCATAATAACCATTTCTGACCAATCAACTGACACTCAGAGCGAGATGGGAGAACCAATCAGATACCTTCATGTCTCGTCTTGACAACGCCCCCCTCTGTCCCTCCCTCCTCCTCACTGTTTCTGGAAATATCCAGAACACTCCTCTACAGAAATACAGAGTTAGGAGGAGAATCTGTTCTGTAGGAAACAATGTTAGAGAAAATGCAGCCAAAAATACCACTTCCAGCGTTACTTCTGACAGTTCACCTTGCTAAACAGACAGAGAAGAAAGAGGGAGGCAGAAAAGACTGAAAGACAAAACTCATTTTGATCATATTGCACAGTCATAGTCTCCAGTGTCTGCATTTTAAAAGTGCTCACAGATGGAGCAGAATCTGGATGTCCATTCAGCTCAAAGCTTCCACAGTCAGCACACCGCTGCTAGTAGTTTCCTGTGAATCAGAAGATCCATGTCATATTTAAAGTGGGTTGATGTGAAAAATAGGTTCCGAGCAGTGTTTTGTGTGATAACAGTGCGGAGCAGAGACCGTGACTGTCGCAAAAATCGTGCTTTACACCATGTATGTTTGGACCCTTAGCCCAATGCTAACTTATCATGCTAGCTTATCTGTGCCTGTAAACTGGTCGTCAGTGCCGCTTGTATTGAAGAGGTTATAGGATATAACATTTTAACCACATTGCACAGCCATAGTCGTCAGTGTTTGCATTGTAAAGGTGACAAAATGACGTTGATATATTGTCTCTGAACGTTTTACAGCTCTCCTCTCCCTGCTGAATGCTACTGTTCAGTTTGAGGGGGTGGAGCTTTGGACGGAGCACTGATGGGAGGCTGAGAGGAGGTGCTACTTTCAAATCTTGCTAGCTCTCTTGGTAGCTCTTTCAGATCATGGATTATACCTTTAAATTAACCTGGAAAAATATTTATTTGTTACTTTATCCACTCCATCCCATGTGAGTGAATGCAAAAGGTGAAAAAGTCACTTTTAACCCATTTACATAAATATCTTTCCAGGATACCTTAACATTTTCCAGGACATTTGACTTATTTTTCTCATGTTCCATGACTGGAAAATTGTTCAATCATTTTCCAGGTTTTCCAGGATGCATGGGAACCCTGATTCAGTTCCCATGGTCTCTCCAGTGGCGTTTGGCTCTTGGAGGCTTAATAATGACGCTAATGACTGTCACGAGTGTTGGATTAAACCCCTGCCCCGGCAGCCTGGGGGTTCAGGTGTACTGACTGTAATTAACACATGGTAATTAATTTCCAGGGAAGCTGGAAGAGGATAAGGGTGCCCCAGAGGTTAAAAAAACGCACTTGTTACAGCAGATGGAAAGAGTGATGTCACAGCTCGATTGAGACAGAGAGGGATGTCTTCAGATTGCAACTTCACATTGATAGAAATGTGAAAAAACAGTATTCCAAATGTCTTTGACAAATTCTACGCTCCTAATTTGGATCTTAAACATGGTCATGAAAAGTCACTTTGCTCAGTCCCAATAGACAGCATGTCTTAAAGTGCAACTGATTTCAAGCATTTTGTTAAATCTGATGCTCATAGAGATCCATGCCTCAGTGCGGTCACATCAAGCGTGAAATTATCTCGCCCCCACTGGCAGGTTCTGTGGAAAACAAGCAGCTCTCTCTAAGACTCAATTCAAGTCGAAACGACTTGATGGCATGGATGTTATTTGCAGTGATGCTACCTACGAAGAGCAGCTGAGAGGTCACAGTGATACAGTACCTCTGGATGGGACAAAAAGGTCAAAGGTCGTGCGTTCCGCCTCCATGAAGTATTCTGACCTGGTCACAAAGTGTTTGACTGTTTAACTCATTGAGTGCTAGCTGTTTTATAAAACACAAAGTGCTTTGTTCCAGAGTTTTTGGCCATTTTTAGTCATATTTCATGATGCACAGAATATTTTGTACTGTGTCTCTAAAAACACTGAATAGCTCAAATGAAAGAAGAGACTGTCTATTTCATCATGAAAAAAAAACATTTGTTTTTACCTTGTTCCATTCTTGTTTTATCAAATATAGAGTAGAGGCCACTTTCACCACTTTTTGTCCAGATTCTGTTTGTTTTGCTCTCTAATCTCGAACGTCTCCACTTCCTGCTTTGATCTCTATGGTGTATATTAACTCTTTTTGTCTTGACGACAAATCCCAGAAGCCCCAACATTACTCACAGGCTGTGGGAGACCACTACCAGCGACCGGCTGCAGAAAAAACACAGATGTATAATTATGTCGATGGCAATCAAAGAGTTAAGAGGCACTTAAGAGCAGTGGAAGAACTCACTTAACGATGTGCGTTTTCTAATATTGATAGGTGGAGAATTAACCAGATGATGTGGTGAATATTTCAATAGAATTGAATCTATACTGAGAACTATTATTTACTGGATTGACTTGCAAAGTCATCCACAGAGAGCCGTTAAATTGTGAGCCCTGTGCTCCATCTTTCTCTTTCTATCTCTTCCTCCACCCTTTCTTTTGTCCTCTGAACCCTCCTTCCTCTCCCTCGCTCTGTTTTTTTTGCTTCTTTTCATTCCTCCGCCTCCACAGTGACTCTGCTCTTCACTTTAGGTCTTTTCTAGCTCAGAAGCTGCTTCATATTGCTGCTCTAAATCTTTCTTTTGCCTCACTAACAGTGCTGGGCAGTCAGTTATTGTTGGTGCTGTGAGTTAATAGTTGAACTACATCACTCTGTTGTGTGTAGTGTAAAATCAAATCAGCGTTTTCACAAGCTGGTCCTGGTTGGCCCGGCTGACAGCTAGCGTTAATTGAGGTTGTATTGAGTTACCTTATGATGCATTCAAGTTCTCCTCAGTAAAAAAATGAATATTGGGCAGAAGTACATGATAACCGTGTGATGTGGTCAAATGTAATCTTGCAAAGTTAGCAAGAAACTTACATACATGAAATATGTGACTAATAACTTTATTTTTTATGATTCACTATGATATATCTTATTTAAGTTATTATATGCTAATATTAAACGAATCTCATGTTTTGAAGGCAGACCATTAGGTTTGAATATACAGTGTATTCTTGGATATGTATTTCGGTATACACACACCTTCACACACTTCTATCATAATACAGACTGATTATTTTGTTGGCTGAACAACCATCTCAAGACCATAGAGTAGTGTCATGGTGCTTTTCCACAGGTGCTGTACGGTACAGCACGGCTCTACACGGTTGTGGCTCTTTTCCACTAGTACCTGGCACCTGTTACTTTTTCCGTACCTCCTCAGCCCTGGTTCCAAGCAAGCCGAAGTGCTACTAAAGTGCTTCTCAGCCGACTGCCTTCCACTGATTGGCCAACGAGTGTCGTCATTGGAAGCGTCATTGGATGTGTGACGTCTGATTGGACTGTAAAAGCCAAAAACAGCTCGACTGCGCCATTTTTAACCCCACCCACGCCAAGGACGTACTCAGTTGTCATGGAAAAGCAACAAAACTGGGCCTTACCGTGCCGTGCCGTTACTGTGTAGTGGAAAAGCGCCATGAGCGACTTCCTCTCGTACTAATCATGAGAAGTCCTTCCTCCACTGGGAGTAAAGTCAAGGTAGCATCTGACATTGTCAGATCTTTAATTCTCGTATATCTATAGAACGTTGAGACATGAGCAGATTCAAAGAGTTCAACAAATGCATAATGGCTGAATGATTTCCTTTCCTGCCTTACATAATGCCACATAAACCATTTAGCCTTGTTAAGAGCTGACCACCATGCACACTCTATATGCTGCTGCTAATGGCATGTCCTGCAGCAGAGGTGAGGATGCCATTTAAAAATGAAAACAATCTGCAAGTGTGGAGAAGTTATGAGCTCATGACCTCTGGAGCTCCTCATGTCTGCTACAGGCCAGAGACTAGAGGATACTAGGGGTGGGAAAAATGATCCATTCTTCGATGCATTGGTAATTCTCTCTAGAATGATTGTGTTTTGATGCAGATCAGTCATCATGTGAGAGCTGTTTCCAAAGTTTCAGCTGCTACTGAGCAGCAAATGTTTACGACCTGCACAGGCTCTTTAAAAGTTTAATTTGGGATTTTATGAGGTCGAGGGGAAGGTGGACCAATGTTGTGTGAAGTGTTTGGAGGGCAAATTAAATACTTGAGAAAGACTACAAATCTGCGAAACCACATTTAACAATACCACTTTCAATTGGGAGCAACCTGTTCCTGATGGCAGCCAGCAGGTATCTGACTTTCTGCAGCAGCAAACTCAGATTTATATATCTATAAATGTTCAAAAAACATGCATGGAAAAAACAGTTGAATAGTGAGGACAAGAGATTCTCACCTCTACCGGCTACATTAGCATATCTCCCTCTGAACTGTCTGTAATCAGTTTGAATTGTGGGTAATGTAGGTGGCAGGTTTTGACCAGGAAGAAGAATGCTGGATCGATTTGTCAAATATGTTTAACTTCATCTTCTGCCCCATCATATTTATGATTATGAAGCTGTTCTCCCCTCAGAGCCGCCTACTGTTAGCTGAACCCCACTTACACTTACAGTCATGTAGAATAATATGAATTAACCCAGCATTGTGTTTAATGAAGAGCTCTGATTGTCTTTGACATGTTTCTAGAACAATACAGAGCTGATACCAGTACAAAAGCATGACACTGGTGTTCATCAAAGTGCAAGATGCCAAAATCATCATCACAGCTGAAAACCCCTCGGTTCTCCAGGGAAGCCTTGGCAAGGTGGCAGTGGTCCAATCCTACAGAGCCTGAAGGAGAAGCACATCGTGGTGTAGTGGAGGGAGCTGCCAGCTCGCTCTGTCTGCACGAACTCACAAAGCCTCACACAGGAAACTGTGTTCACCTGATCACTGCACAGCAAGCAGACTTAACACATTGTTCAAAAAAATGTATACGCTTTGTTTCGGATTATATTTCACTTATTCAATGAGAGTGTTTCCCAGAAAACAATAGCCGTGACCACTTTTATGTTGCTTTCTTTATCGTTGACAACACTGAAGCCTAACAAGGAGAAATAGTCTTTTCGTTAATAAGATATGAATAATTAGATATTTTGTCCATAAATTTGAAAATGGTCAAAGTGATAGTAACAATGCCAGATGTCTCAAATGCAGAAAATCTGAAAAAAATGTTGTAAACAGCAAATGTTTTTCATGTTTTTTTAAATCAATAAATAAAACAGGTTCCCACGAGTCCTGGAAAACCTGGAAAAAAGGTCAAATGCCCTGGAAATGGTTAATTTTTCAGGATAACCTAACCATTTCCAGGACAGCTGACCTTTTTTCTCAATTTTCATGTTTTCTAAGACTGGAAAATTGGTCAATAATGTTACTTCTAATCCATTTGCATAAAAAAGTCAAATGTAGAAACAGTTAATTTTCCAGGATATTTTTAACCCTTATGCATAAATCATTTTCCAGGATAACTTAATATAAATGTAACTTTTAACCCATTTGAATTTGCTCACAAGGAATGGGGAGGATAAATAATTTTCCAGGACATTTGAGCTTTTTTCTCATTTTCCATGTTTTCCATGACTGGAAAATTGGTCAGTTATTTTCCAGGTTTTCCAGGATGGGTGGGAACCCTGCTTAATTATAAGAGGAACTAAGAAGCAAAATGAATAGGTCTATAGATTTAGGGTTAATTTTCTGCCAATCAAGTGAATAATTATTTCAGCATGTACAACCACAGCCTGGCCTTCAATGAAGTTGATTTTGGTGACATTATAAAGTCTGTAGAGTCATAAATGAAAAAGTCAAGATGTGCTCCATTGTTAAAGCCAATGCCATCACATGCTGGAGCCACATTTTCACACATTGTGAAAAAAAGAAATGTTTTGTCAGTTAAGTACGGTCCTATTTTTATGCTACACTAATGCTACAGTATGTGTGTCTGATCCAAATTGGCAGAAGGACGGCACATGGCACCGATGAACACCCTTTGGGACCACAAAGCTTTTTTTTTTTCATCTTCCAGAACATAGACAATCTTCACTTGTGTTAACCAGCTCACTTCCTGCTCAGGGTTGCTTGGCTTTGATTGTCATCTTTGCTGCCAGTTGTCTTTTCCTGCTGCAGTCTGCCCAGAGCGAGAATATCTGTGATCCTCAATCTGTCTTTTCCTGCATCGCTGGGACATTTGCCTGTTATGTCTAGACTCTAGGAGGGATGGTGGGGTGGCGTCTACTGTCAGCACAGCACTGTGTCTCCACTAATAAGTGTCTAATAATGTCCTGTTTAACCCTTGTGTTATCTCAAGGTCGAAAATGACTCAGTTGCTCTTTTTTAAAGATAACATTCAATGACTTTTCCCATAGTGACCCAAAAATGGCTTATATTCCCATCAAAGGTTTCTATTACTTTATTTTATTATTTATTGCTGTTGGTTATGAACCTTGTGGAGGAGCAATGATTCAAAGGATGTTAGAAAACTAATATTTTGTACTTCAATTCCTCACTGGACAGTATATAAGAATATATCACTGATATAGCCCTTAAATAAAATGTTCTTAGACTATGCAAGTAATATACCTTGACAAAAATATGTTTACACATTTAAAAATAATAATAATCATTTTATGTAGCTCTCAGGTGGTGCCCCCAATGACCATGTGCATGTGATCAAGTTATAGCATAGCTATTCAAGTGTGGTTGCCTTAACTCTGTTTGTTTTAGCCAAAATTATGCTACAATATACTTTTATATTTAAGTTTATATGTTTATTCCCATAAATTCTCTAGTTATGTTGTACTTCAGTTCAGCCTGGTGCCACTCTCTGTCTGTTAAACTCAAAACCCCAAAATTTATCAAACATTTGCTCAAAGCTCACTGGTCCAGACTTGCAAACGGTACCTGCCAGCTCTGCTCATGTTTGAAACAGACTGAATCCGCCATTCAGTCCTCCTGTTAAACCAATCAAAGGATATGTGACGGGGGCTTGGCCCTGAACGATCCAATATAATATCATGCCTTGCTCATAGCGCCCCCCGGTGGTAACAGGAAGTGACCTGTTCTTAGGTTTCACATTTACTGGTGTCGCATAATTAACTCCATCAACTTCATTCCACTTCTAAGACATAAATAACAAGTCAGTGAAGCTACAGTCCGAACGGCGTGAGGCTACGGCTAACGGTGCCCGTGTGGTAGCGCGGCAATTTTTTACAATTTTTCAAGAAAATACGTTAGGCTTTTTGATGGCTTTAATAAAGTCGTATCATCATGAAAACTGATACACAGGTCAAGGCTGGCGTCCTCTAACATCTGATGTGGTCCCCGCCCAGGGGCGTGGCCAAATGCCTCCACAGCGCCACCCTTTACGTTTACATGTTGTGATACAACATAGTTTCATAACCTGGCTGTTATTCTGCATTGTAGCATGAGACATCAAAATGTGGAAAGACTACATGCGTGCAACATGGCAGTCTAGTGGTCAGAGGAAAAGATGTCAAAGTCACCATTTCCACTCAGCTGTCCTGTTTAGTGCCTCCTCCACTTCCTGTGGTTACTCTGCTTTCTTGTATTACCGTGGTGACTCACATAACAACAGGTGGTCCAGGGGGGTCTTAAATCGGAAGGCATTCTGGGTATGTGGGCTCAGCAGCTGCCATCCTTCCCACAATCCTTCACCTGAAGCCATCGGATGAAGTTGTGACAGATGCAGATGGAGGTACATTTAGCAATCATGGTGAGATGGGACAGAGAATAATAAAGTAATAACTGGGACCCCTGCAGGGTACTGATGTGCCCTCGCAGTGTGTCGCACCGCCACCCGGCTCCTGTAGTCGCCAACCTTGATGATCACTTACTCCTGGACTTCATTTGAGTGTTCTGTATCCCTTATTTCTGATGAACTCCATAGCGCCACCATGGCACACATTCAGTTTCAGCTTGCTAGCATTAAATCACTCGGAGGAATATGTCATTGAAAGCACCTTAAAATCACCCAAAATCCAGAAAAGCTGCTTTTGTTCAAACATCAAAGTTTCAAGCAGTACTATGGCCATGCCCTTTAACCTACCAGCCTGGTTTTTGGATATTACGTTCCCCAAAATCTAATTTACAGCCTGGAGATAAAATAATATCAAACCTGTATGTCCTTTGCTTTTGAATCATCTATTTGTACACTCTAGTAAAAAGCACTACTTTTGTTCAAGGGGGCACCGTTGCCAAACCAAACTGTCCAACCCCAGATTTGTTTTTATACTTTTAAACTACACTAGTGTGGGGACATGTGGCTGGAGTTTCAGCTTGCTATCTTAAAATCCCAAGTAGGAGTATGTAGTTGAAAATACCTTAAAATCTGCCAAAATCACTCAAAATCCAGAAAAGCTGTTTTTCATGGCAGAATATCAACGTTTCAAGCAGTGCCACGGCCACGCATTTTGACCGACCAGCCTGATTTTTTCAAATTACATTTCCCCACTTGTCATTTATGGACTGGAGGTGAAATAATATCAAATGTATATGTCCTTAGCTATCTAGGATGCAATATGTGGTGAGATTGGCAGAGAATATTGAAATAATTATAATGCGCTTTGATTTTTTTCTAAAACATTAAAACATATTTTGGTAATAATCAGTAATACTGTTAATTTAGGGCAGCAGTGGTAAACACCTGACACTGGATGGAAGGATAATCCATTTGTTAAGCTTTGTATGTCTCCTGTATGTGGTTCAGATAGGCCATGATAACATAATGTCCACATGATGAGGACTGTAACACTGAACCACACACTGGTATATACTGTACCCACTCTGCTGTACTCTCTCTCTGATAACAGAGGGATTCCACCAATCACAGAGCCACTGGAGAGTCCAGTCTGAGAATGTATTAACATCATGTTTTTCTAGGAAGTGACAGTTACCGGCTTTTTTTTTCAGTTTTCAAGCCCAGAGGGACTCTGTGGTTTATGGGAAGCAGTCTTGCATACAGTCTCACATTCATGCTCGACATGCTAATGTAGTCAGACAGTGTGTGCATCAAGGTGTGGTGCTGGAGTGGCTTGGTTGCATCGTGTTCAGCTGGTTGAACAAGAGGTGTTGGACCTGTCGCGAAGCGTGCATGTGTGAGGCCACAGGAAGTGGTGCATCAGGATATTGTGTGCATAAACTGAAAAAAAGAAAGATAATAAGAGAATGGAATATGTTAAGCAATGAATGTGAATTTTGTACGCCTGCATAATGTATTGTGTTTAACAGATTATGCATGAAAAGATGATTCCTAATAAATTACCAATCAACTATGATTGACATGGCCTGGCACCTGGGATATATAAGACATCAAATGAACATTTAGTCCTCAGAGTTGATGTTAGAAGCAGGAAAAATGTTCCAGCTTCAGGATTTTTCAGGAGTTTGACACCAAGAAGCAAACTGTGATGTCTAGAGGACTGGATCAGAGCTCCAGAAGTGCAGCTCTGGTGGTTTGTTCCTGGTCTGCAGGATCTATCAAAAGTGGTCCAAGGAAGGACCAGAGGTGAACCAGAGACAGGGTCATGAGAGGACAAGGATCACTGATGCAGGTGGGGAGTGAAGGCTGGTCCTGGTGGTCTGATCCAACAGAGTAGAGGAGTTAATGCTGCTGAAGATAGAAAGGAGTCACATAGCACAGAATAAACCTTCAGGGGTCAGAGGACACACAGGAGGACCAGCACTAGATAAGCTAGGTGGTCATAATGTTATTCCAGTGTCAAGCCACTCTGATCATGGTTCCTGTATATTATTGGGTATAAATCAAAAATATTCCTAAACAGACACTTTTGCTTTTCGCTGTGACACTAAATTCTCCTCCAAAGTCTTTACAGTTTCTACATTTGCTATCATGTCTGAAGGCAGTACAGGAAACACACTCCTGTTCGCTCAACCACACACCTTCACCTCACCCTGCTCATCCTTCAGGCTTATTGTGGCCCCTCTGCACACAGTATTGAGCCCACAAACACACTCTGGGGCCACACATACCCTTTCATCCATGCACATTACTTCCACAGAACAGCGGTTATCTCCCCGCTGAGATGAGCTACTCCCTCTCTGTAACACTTCATTTGAACAAACGCTAACGCAGCACTCAACAGCGTGTTACTGAGGAAGTGAGCACTTAGCGAGCTCAGTAAAACTCAGAAGCTTGCATGTAACTTAATTGATAGACTGCTGCCCTGCCCCAGCCCCCTTCTTCACCCTTGTCCCCTCGGCTTTTTATGTTTTAATTTAGTACTGTGGCACAAAGGCGCAAATAAGCGATGGGGGCATAATTGCGGGTGGCAACTGGGGAGTCTTTACCCCGCTGCGTTTATTTACAGCTCCGACTCAAACAACACTCGGATGACCTCTAATGGAGCTGTTTTTTTCCCACTCTTTCCTCTCTTTATACCCCCCTCGCTCTCACTTTACTCTCTCTGTTGTTCATGCAGTTAATTTAGGTCAGGAGGAAGAGTTAATGCTATTGGCACAAGGGCTGCCTGATGTCTTAATGCAATCACAACGCCGTGTACCCGACGCTGGTTCCATGTGCACTACAGCACACTGCAGTAAGCAGTAGTGAGTGCATCTGTGAGTGCAATCATTGATTGACTGGAGTCTAAACTGTTTTTCCCTGTGGATGAGTTAAGCAGCAGAATTTATCACTGTCATATAATCTCATGGAGGCACATAAACACACTTGACTAAAAACTGGAACAGTGTGCATCGTAACAAACTCAAAATGTCAGATCAGCAGAGTACATAAAAGAGTTATGAGCAATGAAAAACATATTGTAAAAGTGGTTTTATTCTCTGTATAGTTTAAGTTCTCTCAGAGCAACACTACTGCTGACAACCAGATGGGATTTATGGGGGTTATGAATGTCTTAAATATTTCAAATTTCTTTATTGTCATTATGCATGCATAACAATATTTTTAAGGCTCTCGGCTTAAAGACACACATAAATAAGAAATAAAAATAAAGATATAAGAAATAAATACAAAAATATAAAAAAAAACTGAATTTGCTGTGGAGGTGTAATATTTGCAACAGAAGTGTAATATTTGCAGCCACAATTTAATATTTACAGCCACAATTTAATATTTACAACAGAAATATAAACTTGTGGGGAAAAGGAGAAGGTAAAGTGCAATTGCATATTTGTCCTGAACAGCTGCAATGTAACCAGTGTTATGCTAGTTACTGAAAAATAATTTAATAACTAGTTATATTTGCTAGTTACTTCATTCAAAAAGTAACTCAATTATTTTGTTGATTACTTACATCAAAAAGTAATGCTGTAGCCTGTTACTGTTAAAAGTAACTGTTTTAGTTCCTCTTTAGGACCCTGGGGAGTGAGAGTTTGTTTTATGGTGTGTTCACTGGAAGTCAGAACTTGGAGGTTTGATCATGTTAACCTCAAAGTTTAGTGCTCCCAGCTCTTCCAGCCTTACATTCGTACAACAAAACATGTAGCTACTGTTTACGTCACTAGCAGATAGCATGAATTCTATGTCAGGTTGGTGAGATTAATCCGACTCTCCGAGTTGGAGATCCGACTTCTGACTTGGAATATGGAATTCTGACATTTGTGTACACCTTGAATGCACTGTGAGTCTAAACACTCATATGCCGGGCTCCTAATGCTGCTGCAGTGACATTAATCCTCTGTTTTACTGGTGATGTTTGTCTCCTTATACTGGGAAAGTGGGGGGACGGATCAGTGTCTCTATGAATCTGAAGGGGACCCCGTCCATGGAGCCATCTGAGAGCATGAACTAAAGCATGTCTGAATTCACAAGTCAGGAAATTATTTAGGAATGGACAAACACACCATATTGTAACAGTAACTGTGTTTATTTATTGTGTTAGAGTATTAGTTACTGTCAAAAGTGATGAGCCAACACTAAATATAACACAAGTCAAACATGACTGAGGGATAAATGGACCTGCTCATGAGTCTGAATGAGACTCATCACTCACAATGCTTGGCTGCTTTAAAACCATTTCCCCTTTCTTGTTTCTTTCTTTGGTCATATTTACATGCATATAGAAACCCAACGCTGCACCATAACCTTATTCAGGTTAATTTCTTTACACCCTGCTCTGCTACTCTGTGATAGAATCTCACCGTCGCTATGAATACAGCAATATAATATTCTCTCTTTGTCTTTGTATCCAGCGCTTAGGGTCGCTGCTAATTCATGTGACAAGAATAACGATCCCCAGCAGTGATCTTCTTGATCTTCCTGACAAATAAGCGAATGCCACAGGCAATTATGTGTCCCGCTGTAATGAATCGTGGACGTCAGGACTGGGAGGGCTGCTGCTAAAAAGCACTGAGAAATGAATTGATGCTGCCACCACACAACGGTCAACAGTTATACATCGAAACTCTCAAAGCAAGGTGGAAACTGCAGTGAATAATGACACAGTTTATTTCTAGAGCACTTTTCAAGGTGTTTTAACACTCTTAAAGGCAGTAAGAATAAATTAGAGCAGATGTCTTGTAACACTTAGCATTAGTGCAATTTCTGTGCTCAGACAGGTCCGTGTTAAAGTCAAACCTCAGTGGTGACAGTGTTGGAAATCGTATTAACACATAAAGCACATTGATGCCAGCAGATGGTGTTGATGTTATATGGAAATGACGTGATTTGTTTGACTTAGCAACTTTGAATGTAGAAAGCGGCAGGGTGGCAGGAAGAATGATGGATGACTGGTTGGCCAATTGTCATGTCTGCATTAATCTGTTGAAATTGCAGAAATCGTTCATCTTTGACAATCTTTGGTTGCATTCATGTAACCACACACACAGTTGTATATTACTCAGGTTATGGAGACTTTACATTGACTTACATTCATTTACTAGACATGCACAATAATCCTAATCTTTATTGATCCCAAGTTGGGATCAATAAAGTAATTCTATTCTATTCTATAATCCTTACCCTAACCACAATCTAACCTTACCTTAACCTTAAACCTTCACCAAGTCTTTACCCTAAATGTAACAGCTCACATTATGGCAGTGGTTCTCAATTATTTTCTGTCATTCCCCCCAAGGGGACAGAATTTTTTTCATGCCCCCCCACCCGAATTGAAATACTATTGAGAACCTGATCATATTTATTTATTCATCTGTAGATAAGAAATAAATACTTTAAAATAACTAGTCAACAGTTGTAAAGATAGGGAAATATCGATAGCAGTAGGCACATGTTGAATCTGATCCATGGTGTATATAAGTAACAGAGTAAAATGTTTAAAACATGCATGACACCAGATGGAAAAATGAAATCAGTGCTGTACAGTATAAATGAGCAGTATAAATGAACATCTGAAACATGTTGAGACTGAAAAACTGAAACAGTAATATTGCACAAAATATTAAATTAAATTATTGCATAGTGAGAGAGTTGTAGCTCACTGCTGTATAAGTTGTTGGCATCAGCATTCTGCATACAATCACCTGATTATCAAAATAGATTAATAAAATGAGCTGGCATGATTGCGATCATGTCCACTGCTGCTGGGAGTATCAGCTCCTCTGCTATTGTGTGAGGTTTTTTGCACCTTGCATGTGTTAGACAACTTTGTATGAGGCTAACGGTGCTTTTTGTTTACTGATGTCCACTGATGCTCCTGATTATTTGCTGCATGTAATTGTCTTTCCTCACCTTTCCTGGCTCTCTCCATTATCAGTGTAAATAAAGGGGCATCAATTTCCCCAAAATAACCTCAAAAAATGAGGCAGAGAGGTCCAACCCATCACAACAGTAATCTTGAGACTAAAGACAAGACTTAATATTACAAACAGTCAAGGTTGTAACCCTTTTGCATGGTCAAACTTTACCACCTGGTAAAAAAAAAAAAAAAGCTTTCACCTTCAGACCAGCCTCACAGGAAGTAGATATTTATGTTTATGCCCTTTAAAACTTCTTCAAACATCCATTTGGACCCAATGAACTGATTATAATTTCGTGGTCAAAGGTCACTGTGAGCTCCCAAAACATGTTTTTGCCCCAACTTGAGAATTAATTTGCTAATTATAACAATTTCACATTGTTGTCTAAAAGGACAACGTGATGAGGTGACGACATGTTGGACTTTTGGTGGAGGTGTGTAATTGGTTGGTTGGATGGAGTGATGGAACAGTGAGTGTAAAATGGGAGGAGGTGGAGTAGACTGAACGTGGTTGGTCACATTAATTTCATGTCAACGTTCCTCTCTGTACTTCATTTTTATTCTTACTTCACGCCACCAGTCCTGTCGTTATCTTTCTTGTAACTTCAATACAACAGTAGCACACCTGCAACATCCACACACACAGATGTAACCCACACACACACTTTGTCTAAACCCAAGGTGCTCCTTACACTGCAACAATAATGAGGAGGTCGTTAATTTACCAAAATGAGCGGGGAGCCTTTAGCGTGGGCAACTAATTAATTAACAGCAACCCTGTTACTTAATTAGCTCCACATGAAAGGAGAAGGGTGGTGGTGGTGGAGAATGAGGGCTACAGTGTGTGTATGATTAAGGGCAGATAGAGATTTATTACATGAGTGTCTAACTGACTTCATTTAGCATCTGTGGATGTAATGGTGTCTCATGCTGGCATAAAACATTTCATAAAGGCTGTTAATGGGCAAAGGTTCTGGAATGTAATGTTGGATTAATACCACTGAGTTTCCTTTATGGATACTATGTACTGTAGAATCACCTGAGGCCACCAGTCTGGTACTATTTATTTAATTTTCACAAACATCTATAATTACTGTCTGACATCATATTTCTTGTCCACAGTTCTTATGCTTATATTTCTAGTTCTTGCTCATCTGTCAGTATTATTTGTACTCACAGGTAAAAAAAAAAGTCTTGTTCAGTAGTTCTGTTCCGTAGTCTTAGTAGTTTGTTCCACAGATGCGGTGGAGGACCTGGGGTCCGGTTCACAAAGCAGGTTCAACAAACTCTGAGTGTAACCCTGAACTCTGAGTTGATCTACTCTGAGATAGGAACCTCTGAGTTTCCGGTTCCAGAACAGCTGATTTGAGTTGGTTTAATGAACTCGGAGTAGTTTCACCCGGAGTTAAGCGCGTACACCACAGCGATAAAAAGCCAGCATCAATTGAGCCTCGATTTGACGAGTCACCATGGCAACGGGGAAGCAGAGGGCTGCATTTTTCACCCCACTTGAATTTGAAATCTTAATGCGATCATATGACGAGTTTGAACACGTTTTTAGAAAGAAGTGCAACACCGCTGCAGCTGCAAAAGAGAGGGAGACAGCGTGGGAAAATATTGCTGCCCGGGTCAGTGCCTAAGTTTAAATGTAGTCCTTTGCAATCACAATAATATTACAGGGGAAAACTGCCTATTAACAGATCTCTGACTTAATGGTCACTAAAATGTTTTCTAAGCTCACAATGTCCAATATTCACAATTAAATATTCACAAAATATTTTTTGCCAAGCAGAGCCAGTCAATCTCGTGCCCGTATGCAAATTAGCCATGTGCAATTTGCACCGTAGGCATGTGTCTGTCCCCTATTGTCATGTAAACCATAATCCTTGACAAGTGCACTGCTGCGTGTCGATACCTGACATTTATTCAGTGCATAGATCACTGCATGTTGAGAAAATGTATATCTGTATTGCGCAACAAATCGAACCCCCCTGAATATTGACAGGTATTTTGCACACAGCCTTAATGTCTTCATCCATATTATGTTCTGTTAAATAATTCTATTTAAACTAACACAGACTTCTACTCAGCCAACAGATGCCCATAAATCGGGTGGTGGCCCAGCACCGCCAACCTCTAACGGAGGCAGAGGAGCTGGCCCTAAGCCAGAAATTCGCACACATGATGGGATGTGAGAGCATGACTGCGGTTGGTAATGTTGCAAATGTAAGGATGGATTAGGTTGTGTCTGTAGATTATGAACTGTGACATGAAACGGTACCGCTCAGAAATGCAAGAACATCTATGCGCGGTCTGACGAATATCTAGTTCTCTGCGCAGTAATGCTGCTCCTTCACCCAACGGATCATTTATGAAAGGACATGTCATTTTGACAGACGCCAAAACTGGCCTGCTGACTGAATGAATGAATGAATGAATGAGGAAATCAAACAGCATGTGTGGCTGAAAGAGGGCGGAGACAGAGAGAAACTCGAGGTTCATTGAGAAAAACCTGCTCCCGACCAGGTTAGCTTCATAGAGTCTGTTACTACGGTAACTGAGAGCTTAGGTTACCTCTCTCTGCGAAACAGGCTAGAGTTACCCGTCTTTCTCTGGTTTGAGTTACCTCCCTTTTTGAAATGGAAAACTCAGAGTTTTCACTAAACTTGCTTTATGAAACGGACCCCTTATCTGTTCCTTGACTCTCACACATATATGTGACAATCCTCCTGGACAGCTCAAAGCCTCACTGCCTGCTGCTTTCCCTCTCTTTCTTGGGTGCCTGCTGGATGAGCAGTGCCCTCTCTTCTTGGCAGGCTTTGCTCTGCCCTGCAGGCCATGCTGTCTACCATGCAGCCAGGTCCTGAGTGATCGCTCAGGATTCAGGACCAGCAGCAGTCCAAGACCCCTGCCTGGAACCATCCCTCAGATTAGCAGAGTAACCATTTGAGCCATGCTTTCAGCCTGCAAGCTGACAGTAGAAGCCACCAGAACAATGACGCCAAGTTAGCACCGAGCTAACCAAACTCTGCCGAGAGTACACGACTAAAGAGAACAAGACTTCAGCTTCAATCTACACGTCTGAACAAAGACAGAGCTTTTGAGAGGAGAAGCCATCACATTTCTTTGTTGATCCTTCTGCCGGATCACTGGAACCAACTCTGCATACAAAACACGAGGCTTATGCAAAGTAGCATTCATGGACTGTTAACTAACATAAACTGTGCATTAGCATAATGAAGCAATACTCTGTTAAGCGCTTAGCTGTTTACTTAGCTATTGTGCATGTATTAGAGTTGATGAATGCAGTCACTAATGGTGCTTTTCCACAGGCGCGGTACGGTACGGCACGGCTCTACACGGTTGTGGCGCTTTTCCACTAGTACCTGGTACCTGGGACTTTTTCCGTACCTCCTCAGCCCTGGTTCCAAGCGAGCCGAAGCGATACTAAAACGCGACGTCGGCCGACTGCACTGATTGGCCAGCGAGTGTCGTCATTGGAAGCGTCACTGGATGCGGGACGTCTGATTGGACTGTAAAAGCCAAAAACAACTCGACTGCCATTTTTAAAACTGGAGTCTTCTCTGTCTCTTTTCTTTCATTTTGTGCGTGGCAAAAAGTCACAGAGTGAGCAACAAATACGTGATCGCTTCCTTGTCCTCCATTGTTTGTGTTGTTCTTCTTCTTCTTCTTCCCAGTTTTCTGTGCCGCATGCAAATGAAGTTACGGCAGTTTCGCGCTGCCATATGACAACCGAGGAGGTACTCAGTTGTAATGGAAAAGCAACAAAACTGGGCTGTACTGTGCCGTGCCGTTACTGTGTAATGGAAAAGCGCCATAATAAGATAACATGTCAGTCAGTGAGTTAGTTACACCCTCTGCAATTACTTTGACAAGAGCTTATGTGCCAAACTTATTTTGTGATAGATTTCCTGAGGGAAATTCAGGAACACAGAGCTACTGCAAAGGTCATGCCGGCGCCGGAAGTATACAAATATCAATGTCTGTTGATATTTATAATTTAATATCTTGAATATTTTCTAGTAATTTACCAACTCCCATAATCTGCACACTAGAATATAATATATTTGTTGATCCCCATTAGAGGAAATTCATTTGTTACAGCAGCATTAAGAAGTTATGAGTAAGAAAAACCATAGAAAACAATAATGAAATAATAGAATTTGTAAAATTAATTCTAAATATTTCTACTAAAACTAGATAGATTTTTGCAACTGAAATTAAATACAATATTTAGATTATAACTGTGATTTCTAAATTCCAAACATAAAATGTTCAGAAGTGAATTTTGCACACAACAGAAATCCATATAGATCGTTTTAAAATCATCCTGTGCAGAGTTGCCCTGTTTGATTCTTGTGTCCGTTTTGTGCGAACTCTGCTGTACTGTATCTGTGTATAACCATTCATTTTAATGCCTTTATAAATAAATGGCTGCCTAGTATTTTTTCATTTTTTTCCACTCAGTGGAAGAGCTTAATTACCTTCAAATCATTTCAGCCTTATCAACCCAGATACCAAGAAGTACTCCCTGAGGGTCACATAACCCTCTCGTTGAAATCGCAACTTAGCATTACTCCGTGCTGTGTACATATTCAGGTAGTATTAAAGAGGCCAGATAGTCAGGAGAGTGAGAGCATCTTTCCCATCTATAAAAGCCTTCAGAGCCAATCTCTGCTCTTCTTTCAGTGAAGCTTTGACACTCTCTTTCTTGACTGATGCTGTGGTTCCAACATTATTGCTTTACTTGAAGCCTGACAAGATTTGAATATGATCCCCGATTCCTTCATGATCTTTGACAGCACACAGGTACTTCACTGTACATCTGCTACAGGCTGTTACCCAATAATACCAGCATGGAGTGACAGGCTGTATAATGGAGTAGGTTAGAAAGCCTGTGTGTTGTGTTGGTATGGATGTAAGCTATGCTTCTAATCCTCTCTGGGATGGCTCGGACACAACAAGGTCAGGGGACACCAGGCTAATGCAATCATATGATTTAACAAGACAAAGAAGAGCAGCGTGGGCTGCTACACTGGAGCAGCAAGCCACATAAAATAAATAAAACAAGAATACAATACATCGCTCCTTATTGATACATTCAGTTTTGACACAGAAAAGCGGCTACCTGTTTTAATACATCCAGTGGTGCAACATTAATACCACTGCAGTCAGTTCTCATGTATAAAATAGTCAGCCAACAGGGAGCCATTCATGAATTGATTAATTAATATTCATGAGGCTACAGAGAACTATTAAGGCAACAACATATACAGAAATCGCATATTTCCTCTTTTAATTTCACAAGCCTGGAATATGAAAGCAAAGAGCAAGCCAGCACTTTAATGAAACATTTTGTGGTTAATTTGAGTTCCATATTTTGATTCAACCATCACCCTTTCGCTGTCATCCACGGTCAAATAGAAAGAAAAGGATGCTCCAGTCCCAGTTATTAATTATGGATACAACTCTCACGCAAGTCCTATCTGGACTGGAAACGATTAATAATGAAACAGCGCTGTAATTACATGGCGCTCATCACAGAGATATTCACCCTTCCTCCTCCTCCTCCTCCTCCTCCGCCTCGTCTCTTTACCTCATTTCTATCTTTCTTTGTTCTTTTGTGTCGCCTTCTTTAGGTTTAAGATGTGATAAAACTTTATGAATCCCACAGAGAGGAAATTTGCATCATCACAGCATCAAATCTGCTCATCAGAGTCAGCTTTCATTTGGCGTATTGTAGGTGACATCAGTGTGGATGAAACCAAGTGTACTTTTGATTTGTATGACCATCTTTGGTCCTTATTATTTAAAATACAGCTGCTGAAAACCGGGTGGCATGGTGACCTGTTGCCTCACAGCAAGAAGGTACTGGGTTCGATTCCCGGCCCTGGGCCTTTCTGTGTGGAGTTTGCATGTTCTCCCCGTGTCTGTGTGGGTTTTCGTCAGGTACTCCGGCTTCCTCCCACCATCCAAAAACATGCATGGGGATTAGATTAATTGGCAAATTTATGTGAGTGTGAGTGGTCGTGTGTCTCTATGTGTCCTGTGATGAACTGGAGACTTGTCCAGGGTGTACCCTGTCTTTCACCCTAAGACAGCTGGGATAGGCTCCAGCCCCTCCACAACCCTATGTGAGGATAAGAGGTAGAAAATGGATGGATGGATGGTGAAAACCTAGATAGAAATAATTGTTTCATGACTCCAGTATTAGTGTAGGAGTTACACTAATATACACTAATGGCGCTTTTCCACAGGCGCGGTACAGTACGGTACGGCACGGCTCTACACGGTTGTGGCGCTTTTCCACTAGTACCTGGTACCTGGTACTAGGTACTTTTTTCGTACCTCCTCAGCCCTGGTTCCAAGTGAGCCGAAGCAATACTAAAACGCAACGTCAGCCGACTGCCTTCCACCGATTGGTCAATGAGTGCGTGACGTCCGGTTGAACTGTAAAAGCCAAACACAACTCGACTCCGCCATTTTTAAAACCAACAACTGCTCTGCTATTTTTACACTTCCTGGAGTCTTCTCTGTCTCTTTTCTTTAGCTTTTGTGCGTGACAGAAAGTCACAGAGCGAGCAACAAATACATGATCGGTTCCTTGTCCTCCATTGTTTCTGTTGTTGTTCTTCTTCCTGGTTTTCTGTGTTGCATGCAAATGAAGTTACGGCAGTTTCACGCTGCTGTATGACGACCCCGCCCACGCCGACGAGGTACTCAGTTGTAATGGAAAAGCAACAAAACTGGGCCGTACCGTGCCTTGCCATTACTGTGTAGTGGAAAAGCGCCATAATTTACCAAGTAATAGCTTGTTTTCACCATTGTCCCGACAAACCATAAACTGGGACACATTTGATGGACTGTTTCTTTTATATGAAGCAGCTTGAGGTTTGTAATCCATGTGATTTTGGAGGTGTGGGCATTGACTCCTTTTTGACCTCTTTCTGAAGAAAAACCTTCTTTTTTTAATTTCTGAACAAACGTAATTACGCAAACCTTACTTTGTAGAAGTTTTGCACATTACTCAAATGTTAAAATTTTGAATCAGATTAATTATGATGACAGTTTAATCTGCCATCATAATTAATCTGATTCAAAATTTTAACGCAATTAACCCATCTGCAGCGCAGAATGACACTGAATGTCTCCAGCAATGCACTTCACGCATTTTACCAGCGGAAGCAGAAACAACCAGACTAGTTTCTACGACTGCATCTCCTCTCAGTGGAGGCTACAGAACCTCTGAGTCTCTGCAGACCTCTATGCAGATGCGGTGATGCTCAAGAAAGCAGACAGACTATTTACACAGTAAAGTTACACATTATTGTATTTAGTGAGGTAACTGAGTACAAGACACTGAATATTTTATGTTTCACATTTTTACTGCATGTGCTCTTTGCAGTTCTAAAAGAATAAATTCACCCTTATTTACAAAAAACATAAACTCCCTCTGGGTAGAGCTGTGCACAACTGTAAAAAATACTGCAGTACATACTGGAACTGAACATACAACATACACAGGACTTCCTGTCTAGTCACATATTTTCATCTACATCAGAAATGTTTGAATTATTGAATTTACAGTGGTTCTCCCAACATTATCTGCACCCTTCGATCAGCCTCAGCCATTGTGAGGCTGTCATTGACAACATGATCCATAATTTTAACCCTGATTTCATCAGGAATCCTCTTGTACTTGGCCTCTTCTCCTCAGTGATAGCTGAGGTTCATCTGAGAGAAATTGTTCAATTTAGGAGACATTTTCATGAGAAAAGCATAAAAGTAAAAAAACAGTATAGTATCAGCTTGACAGATTTTAGACACTAGTTCAACATTTTTGAATGTACTGACTCAAACAATGAAATGAGGACTATCAGTTTTATAGGGAATGACTATTGAGCATTAATAAGTATAGTTCAATTTGACTGACATGACAGAAGCAAATGATAATATCAGTAAACACCAGAGAGTTGTATGAAAGCAACTGATGCATGTCCAAAGCATTTGAAATTTGTTGGAAGGAATGAGAAACTGCTACTATGATGAACACAAATGACTAAATGCTGTGGAGGTTGAACTACCTGTTGTAGTAGTTCAACCTACACAAAGAGTGATATTAGAGTGATATTAGAAATGCACCAAAGCGACTGAGAAAAAGTGTATTATAGATTAAAAATAAATGGAATTTAATCATGATTAATCATAATCAATCCACAAAAACCTGTGATTAATCTGATTACAAATTTTAAGCGTTTTACAGCCCTAGTTACAGGACAAATATTTTATCATAATTTGCACCTTGCATTCCTCTTCCGTATCTATTATAGAATATATTTTGGTACTTTATTTGTCTGTCTGTCTGTCCGTCCGTCCGTCCGTCTGTTCCATCTATTTCTAGTAGAATTAAATCTTTAGAATTAGGCAGTATGCATCTGAGTGAATAACATAATAATTATTTCAAACAATGAACAAAGAAACACCCATCATAGCAAAACGTGAGAATAAATTATTCTTAAAACATTATTAATGTCATCTGAAGAAAATAAATACTTTAAATTAGCAAACGTTGCAATAAATTAAATAAAATTATATTACACAGAATGTTAAATAGGACAGCAGCAGTGGCAGTGACAGATATATTGCACGTGAACGTTAAATGTAAAAAAAGCAAAGTACAATTACACATTTCAAAACGTATAAAAAAGCACACTACACTAAAAGTATGTTTATTTATAAGCAGATGCATTTCATTATATTATGTATCTGTTCATCAATCACAAAATATTAAAACAAATACATTTTGTGCCATACATAATAACAATTATTTTTGGTATTATGACTAGGGTCTAACATTTCATTTGCATTGCTGCTGCTGCTGCTTCTCTCCCAGATGATATTTCAGTACACCTGTTGATATCTGGGGTCATATCATTGTTAATAAAGTGACTACAAGTGATTAAAAATAATCATAATTATTTTACCATGTTTTCTCTTTAAGCTTTTTGGGTGTTATGTATGGTAATTAAATATACTAATAATTCCTCGATCGATTTTGCAGATCAGCACTGAAGCCATAACGTGTGCATCACTGCTGCAGCACAGTTTATTTTTCACACTGGCTAAAGTCACTTGTGCTAATTATTGTGCATTGATGCGCTGGCACTGTCTCAGAGAGTTCTGTATTTCATGTTTAAATGTATGAGAGGCAGACTAATTATCTTAGCATGTTTCTTTAGCAACACTGAAAACAAATGCACTCCTCAGAATAAATAATAAAAGAGAATTCAGAGAGGAAATTACAGTGACTATCATCAAAGCACGGCCTCTTTATCCTCCCTTATAATGCCTTTAAGTATGCTCTCTTCAGCCAGATGATGATTGCAGAAGCAAAGCAGTAGCATGTAGGGGCTTGTTTAAAGCCCATCTCAATATACTCCCCATGAGCCTCTGATTCATAAAGCTGGTTAATGATTTACATGCAAAAAAACATCAGCCGTAAACAGTTTCTCCATGCAGATTTGTTTCTTTGTTGTTATGTTGTGAGTGGCTGCTGTCCATGCTGTGGAACAGGAAGCAGGAAGTACGCTGATTTCTCTAAAGTCTGTTTCTATCCTCTCTTCAACCCTAACTTCAAGTTCTCATTTGTTCTTAATTTGATCTGTCTATTAATTGTTTTTTTTTGTGGTTTGCACCGTGTCTTTTCTGTGGGAGCACAGGCAATTACAGGTCTGTCTGTGTTAACCAGTGGATGTTAAAAAATGAAGTGTCAGCATATTTCAGATCCATTTGCCTCAGAAGGCTTTACAATCTGTACAGGATATGACACCCTCTGTCCTTTACAAATGACCCTCGCATCGACTAAGGAAAAACTCCCCCCAAAAAAACTTTTAACAGGGAAAAAGAAATGGAAGAAACCTCAGGAAGAGCAACAGAGGAGGGATCCCTCTTCCAGGATGGACAGACGCAATAGATGCCATGTGTATAGAATAACAACAATGAAAACACATTAACACTACATATAAAATTGTATGGAAATGTCCAACTCAATATAACAACAGCTAATATACAGTGTATATATATATATATATATATAATTGTATGAGAGTGTCCAAGTTCAAGCTATCAGCAAAGGATGAGAAGCACGTCTTCCTCTCCACCACACCAACCAGAAGAAGCCTGGGCAGCACGTCCTCCTCTCCACCACACCAACCAGAAGAAGCCTGGGCAGCACGTCTTCCTCTCTCCACCACGCCAACCAGAAGAAGCCTGGGCAGCACGTCTTCCTCTCCACCACACCAATCAGAAGAAGCCTGGGCAGCACGTCTTCCACTCCACCACACCAACCAGAAAAAGCCTGGGCAGCACGTCTTCCTCTCCACCACACCAACCAGAAGAAGCCTGGGCAGCACGTCTTCCTCTCCACCACGCCAACCAGAAGAAGCCTGGGCAGCACGTCTTCCACTCCACCACACCAACCAGAAGAAGCCTGGGCAGCACGTCTTCCTCTCTCCACCACGCCAACCAGAAGAAGCCTAGGCAGCATGTCTTCCTCTCCACCACACCAATCAGAAGAAGCCTGTGCAGCACGTCTTCCTCTCCACCACACCAACCAGAAGAAGCCTGGGCAGCATGTCTTCCTCTCCACCACACCAACCAGAAGAAGCCTGGGCAGCACGTCTTCCTCTCTCCACCACGCCAACCAGAAGAAGCCTTGGCAGCACGTCTTCCTCTCTCCACCACACCAAACAGGAGAAGCCTCCACAAGATGACCTCGTCACCACCACGTCGCTCAGCACCAGAAGATGAAGCCTGACTGGTCTGCACAACCACTACTCCACCAGGTAGACTGGATCCATGGATACCTGTGAGATGAGAACGCACAGGGACTACGAGGCACAAAACTAATCTGCAGCATGTGTTAAAGGGAGTAAGAGTAAACACATCCTCTTCTCCACTACTCTAACAGATACAATCTGAGCAGCATCGCCTCTTCTCCATCTCACCACCATCACAACAGATGAAGCCTGGATGACACCACCTCCTTCTCACCAAGTAGCCTCAGCTCGTGGACACCTGGGAGCTGAGAGCACAGGGACTCCAGGGAAGAAGATGAGTTAGTAAAATGATTTAATGGAGGCATCAAAATGAAGAAGAAGAGAAGCTCAGTGTGTCAGAGGAAGTCCCCCGGGAAGTCTAGACCTATAGCAGAATAACTAAGGATTGATCCAAGGCAGCCTGAGTCAGCCTTGGATCAGTCCTAACTATAAGCACTATCAAAAAGGAAAGTCTTAAGCCTACTCTTGAATAAGGGGATGGTGTCTGCCTTCCGGACTGAAAGAGGGAGTTGGTTCCATATAACATTATGACCACTGCCAGGTGACGTGAATAACACTGATCATCTCTTCATCATGGCTCTTGGGATATAAAAGACAACAAATGAACTCAGAGTTGATGTTAGAAGCAGGAAAAATATTCCAGCAAGCAGGTTTGAGCAGGTTAAAAAAAATCAAGATATGCCCTCTCAGATGTTATATCCTGTATTTCATTTGAATTTGATTTTTATTAGGGAAAGTGGGTGGTGTTTTAATTATGAAATACATAGTCATTACAAAATCTTTTCATTGGTATTTTTTTGATTTTTATTGATTACTGGAATTTTCAGGTGACCCCATGGGGTTGTGACCCAGAGGTTAGAAACCACTGCGTTAAATCATAGTCATTTTATCTTCCCGAACTTCACTATACTTTATATGCACGGCTGTACATTAAAAAATCATTATTGTTGATGATTGTTGTGGCCGCTGCTTGTCTGGGGAGAGGGTTGACTCCACAGAAAGCTCTGAGCCAAGTAGCTAATGAATAAATCCCAAAATATTCTCTATCTCATGGAGCGAAAGAGCAATAAGACAATAAGTTCATCCATCAATCCGTTTTCTTCCACTAATCCAGGGCTACTGTAGGTCACAGTAGCAGTAAGGTCCAGACATCCCTCTCCTTAGCAACATTATCCAGCTCATTGCGCAGGATGCAGAGGCATTCCCAGTCCAGATGGGATACATAATATCTACTCCGAACAAGCCCAGAAAACCTCTTAAGGAAGGTGTCCAGTGGTAAACTACAACATGCAAAAAGTCTGTTTAGCTTGAAACGTAGAGTATTCTGAGCACATTGAACATACATATCAACAGTGAAGCATTAAATTATGCTAAAGCTGGTCTTTCAAAGCTCTGTGAAAGCCGGGATACATTCTGACAGGCCCACAGGCAGGAGTTAAGACTCAGAAGATATTTTATTTTGGGCGCAGCATTTATTTCAAAAGTTGAATTTAGTTCTCAAGCCAGGTTTTCCTTTGATGGTATGTGTTGCCTCCAGCGTGTGCAGCATTAAGTGAAATGCTCCTTTTTCCTCTGTCATTTTTGCAATTATTTGATCATAGAGATAAGACCTGGGTGTTGCAACAGCCCAGTTAGCAGTTAGCACAATATGCATTTACTGAAGTCAAAGCTGTGTGCTCAAAGCTGTGGAATACAGTTTAAAACACCATGACCAGACTTAATTACTGTTAGTTTTTTGTATGAAGTTAATGTAATATTGGTCTTGGAAATACGAAGAAAACATGTCTATATGCTCCCCAAAACACATATAGAGCAGACAGGATTTCAGTTTATTGGTCCGGTGGTTTCAGTTTCTCAGCTCCTTGGAGAAATAAATTCCCCACCTCTAATATCGATAAAATATGGATATAAAAATGAAACAAGTGCAGTTTGAGAGTTGACTGTCGCTTCACGAGCTAAAACATCTGTTTCAGAGCTTAGTAGCAGATACCATCACTACTTTTTTATCAACATTTTTATGATCATTTTTGACCATATGGAAGATTTGATGATTACTTCAGGTATCAACAACTCAACAATAGCTTGTTCTGTGTCTGCATTGCCACAGTGTTTGATCTTTGCTTGACTTTACTCGCACAACTCAACTTCATAAAATCCCAAATATAAATCATGAGGTTGAGGTAGATTAGCTTTGTCATGCATTTTTTACGTTTCACAGTTCACTTGCTTTAAACAATCTCCACTTGTATTAAATTATTTACCAGTGTATCCTTCTCTTTTTTTTTTAAAACAGCATCTAAATCTCAGGATTTTTTTTCTTGCTGCGTGTTTGGACCGCGCCAACTTGCCTGTCTCGTATCGTGTTTTCATGTAATCAAGCTGTAATTGTGCCACAAATAACCATAAATACATCCATATCCACAATGAGCCTCGCCACCGTCTTGCTGCAGAGAGTAGTTATTAGTTGATTGGTGGGCTGTCAGCTTTACTTCCTGTCAGAGAAGGCGCTGATTGGCTGGTGTGGTGACAGAGGGCGACAGAGGGTTGACGGGTGCTGTGGGAAGAGAGGGAGGGAGGGCATGAGCACCGAGGACTGTGGGAAACGTTTCCAAAAATAGCTTGCGGCTGTGACAGGACAATGACGGGGCTGCGTGTGTGTGTGTGTGTGTGTGTGTGTGTGTGTATTGGCATTCTGTAAAATCTTAATAACAGCAGCAGAACTAACGCAGCCCTATCATTAGAAATCTCCATGGACAGGGCTCACTAAATAATAACAGAGGCAACAGAAGCAGTGTGTGGGTGTGTGTGTGATACATGGAAACAAAGAGGGAACGACAAAAAAGAACACCCATGAGACAGGAGTCTATCCTTAGGGAAAGAGGGAGGAAGATGCTTGTCTTCCCCCTTTGTTTGACCTCCCTTTTGAAATCCCAGTCTTCCTACAAACCTGTGAATCTTGTCAGGGAGGAGCCGGTCGATGTTAAAAAATTCCTGTCTGGCTGCAGAGAGAATCGACAAATCAGTGATTGATTTCTTCACCCACTCGGGAAAGAGACAGGGAGGGAGGCAGGTAGGCCTCCATGATGAGGAGATGAAGAGAAAGAAAACAGAAGTGGGGGAGGGCAGACACTGGGAAGGAGGTGAGCAGAGAGGTGGAGGAAATCAGAGCGACACTAAAGACAGAGTAGGAGGCCAAAAATCTTAACAGGAAATCAGCAATTTGAAGGCTATGAAGTTAGTAAAGTTTAGTGTATGGTTATAGCAAACTCCAGCCTGCCAAACTATTATTATTAAAATATTATTAAATTCAATTATATTATATTTAGGGTTACTGCCACATTAACAGAACTCCATTCAAAAAAATCAAGGAAACGAACAACACAGTCATAACTAATGATCAAACATGCTGATAAAATTAGATTAACTATCTTTGCTGAATCTGTCCAAACCTCTCCTGTAATTCAGCAAACTAATAATCCGCCAAAGAGCATCGTTAAAGTATTAATGGACGAAAAGGAAGAGAAGTATTCTTGTCATAAACACAGAGTTTATATATATATATATATATATATATATATATATATATATATATATACACACACAGTTTATTAGTGCATATATATACGTATATGTATATACGTATATACATATACATGTGTATATATATATATACACATGTATATATATATACATATATATATACATGTATATACATATATATATATATATATATATATATATATATATATATATATATATATATATATATATATATATATATATATATATATATATATAAAACCCATGAGTCAAAATGTTTGCCCAACCCTGATATGGAGAATGGAGGGGTGCTTTTTTGTTGTTGAATTGGGTTGGAAAATATTTTATTTTTAATTTTATTGTCTTTTGTCATTGTAGTGTTCAGTGCTTCGAGGTGTACTCAAATGATGATATTTTTTTTTTATGATCTTTGTGGATTCACAAGAGACTAGATCGATGAAACAGAGACAAAGCTATTCTGATTTATAATCCTGAGAACAGGCTGGAAAGCTCCAAAACAGTAGAGCCTACAAATCCATTATACAGTACTACATTTGGCAGTACACAGACAGGCAAAACGAGAGAAAAATGAGAGGACTGTTGGTTAATACTGAGGAGAAAGTGTAATGTGGTCAACAGAAGATACAGTAAATGGCAACATGCTAAATGTAGCTCAGAAATCACAGATGGAGACACAATGATGTCCAACTCTGGGCAATAATTGGCTGCACAAAAGTTGATTTTCTGATGAGCTGCTATAGCTTACACCAAGACAAACATCAATGAGGCATTGACTCTGTCAGCATTGCAGCTGAATCTTAATATCTATGATCTGACAGCTGCCTTTAATTTCAAATGAATAAAATTTGAAAATGAAGAAGCAATATCTCTATATAAGCTTTCACCATGGAAGGACTCTATGTTCCCCACTTCAGTACCTTCTTAATATTACGGATGTCTTTTTAAGGATATTTTATTCTCAGCAATGTATACTTCCTGGGTCAATATGTTGGAATAGCTGATAAGGAACTTTCTCATGTGCACTTTATCCCATCATGTTAGCCTGATGCTGCCGATAAACACTTACTATAACGCCAGCTACTGATACATACAAGTACATGAATGGACTCTTCTGTATACTTGGACACTATTTGCACTGCTTTAGTGTATTTTTACAATTTTGAAGTTTAGTGTTTTAGGATGTTTATTTTTGACTTCTTCGATAATCTCTTCAGTGTGCTCTGCTGCTCATATTTCTGGTTACTTAAATTACCCTCAGGATTATCTGTCTATCCATCCATCCATCTCTTTATCCATCCTCCATCCATCCATCCATCCATCATCCATACATCCATACATCCAGCCATCATTCATCCATTTTTCCATCCATCCATTCATCCCTTTATCATCCATCCTTCCATCCATCCATCCATCCATCTCTTTGTCCATCCATCCATCATCCATCCATTCTTCCATCCATCATCCATCTATCCATTTTTCCATCCATCCATTCATCCTTTTTTATCCATCATTCCATCCATCCATCCATCTCTTTGTCCATCCATCCATCCATCCATCATCCATCCATTCTTCCATCCATCGTCCATCCATCATCCATCCATCCATCCATCATCATCTCTTTGTCATCCATCCATCCATCCATCGCTTTGTCATCCATCCATCCATCATCCATCCATCCATCCCTCCATCATCCATCTCTTTGTCATCCATCCATCCATCCATCCCTCATCCATCCATCCATCCATCTCTTTGTCATCCATCCATCCATCCATCCATCTCTTTGTCATCCATCAATCCATCCATCCATCCATCTCTTTGTCATCCATCCATCCATCCATCCCTCATCTATCCATCCATCCATCTCTTTGTCATCCATCCATCTCTTTGTCATCCATCCATCCATCCATTCATCTCTCTATCCACTATCTATCTGTCCTAAGCCCTCCAGTTTGCTTGGTGGTTCATCTGAAGAACGGGACCCTGAGAACTTTGGATGTTCTCATTGGGGCTAGCATAAATTAGCCTAACGATGCCACTGTTGCCTTGTTTTCAAGGAACTGGATTTAACTTGACTCTCTTTAAATAAACTTGACCTCTCTTGTTTGGACTTTCTTGTCACTCTTAAAGCATTCACTGTATCTCTCCATTAAACTCAAATGGTAAGACAGATTTCTAATGGAACAGAGCTTTAAAAAGTGTAAATGAGCGACAAACCACATAATCTGGAGCTTTTCCCAGAGTGCCCTTAATGATTAAAATCCAATGATTGGCCGCAGGCTGGCATAAAACCAGCTTGTTTGCTCTCAACTTTAATTGAATAATTACTTAGATATTTCACTTTGCTTTGCATGCTGCATTGAATTATCATTGTTTGTGATCCATGCCCACCCTTAAGCATAACATGCTTTTTTGAGTTGAGTTATTGATCACAAATCATGGCCATTCCTATTCATCATCTCATGGTTGTACTTTTTTGTGTTCATTGGGCCTTTTGTTGCATTGTTGAAGTTTATTATTTTCAGATTAGCTGCTAAAAATATGCGCTGATGCTGAGCCACACCCTTTTCACAGTCAGTTACCCTCAGCGTTTTGTTTTTTTGAAGGGTGAAATGGAGGATGAGTCCTGTGGGAGAGCCAAACAAAAGCTGTGTACTCTCTCACTCTAAATCATTCATGGCAGCATTGTTGGGATAGTAGATGGGGTTAAATCCTGACAGGCCAATACTGCTCCACCACTGCTTTTCACTGCTCCACCACTGTCCTCAGCTCACACCAAAACCTGCCCATCTTCCACTAATTCACTGTGACTGCTGGCTTCAGTCAAGTGTGACATGAAATATCTCATCGCACAGACATCAGAGATCAGAGAGATGGAAGGAGGAATGGAGTCTAATAAACAGCAATATGTAAAATTTAAGGATGCTCATTTTGGATGTGTTTTTTTAATGAAAAAGTATGTGTACAGTGCATTAGTATGGCAAATATATTCACGCTATAAAGAGGGTCACTGAGAGTACATCGCCTACTCATAATGTCCCTGTATATTTGCTTAACAAAGAAAATATGAGTGCTCAAGGTGTGGTGTAGTGGTTAGTACTGTCGCTTCACAGCAAGAAGGTACCAGGTTTGAATCCCGGGCCCAGGGCCATTCTGTGTGGAGCATGTTCTCATGTCTGTGTGGGTTCTCTCTGGTACTCCGGCTTCCTCCCACCATCCAAAAACATGCATGGGGATTAAGTTAATTGGCTAATTTAAATTGACCGTAGGTGTGAATGGTTCAGTATCCTCACACCACCACCCTCCATATCTACATATAGAGACTGTCTGCACTGGCTTTGGTCCAAATGATCTGCACTACTTTAGAGAGGACATTCATGTTTTCACAGCCACTACACACACACACACACACACACACACACACACACACAGGGAATTGCAATATGCAACCTCACCATACTACCCATTTAAAGCATTTGAGCATTTTCCAGCAGACCCCTGAAATAAAGCACCTGACCTTAAAAAATAAGAAAATGATAGGTCACCTTTACATTGAACTGGTTCTTATGAGATGTCATCCAGCCACATGCGAAGGACAAAGTGTTAATAGCTGCTCTGAATGGCCACACTGGAAGGAGGGGCAAAAAAGCCGAGCGAACTAAGGAGGGGTGAGATGCAGTGAATCAAACAAATGGCTCTCCTAAGAGGCTTTTATGGTGCTGCGCAATTTTTTTCTGATGAAAAGTGACAGGTGTAGTTTAGCAAGAAAGATGAGAACATGAGAACAAAGTTAAACTCTGACCACTTTCTCAACTCTACACGCCAACCATATGTGTGGCAGGGTAAGATAATGAGTAATGCACGATAGCTGCTATCACAGTATATCGTTATTGGCCGATGTTAGTCACTTTTTTAACGTATTGTATCAACCAATGAGCCGAACTGTTCTTTTTTTGTTCAAGCGTAGTTTGTTTGCACATGTGACAACACAGGACTGTGGGATAAGTTAGTTGCCAATTTCAGAAACTCTGAAATCAAGAGAGTTGTGTTGTAAAAGTCGCCAAAAGCTAACACTGTTAGCTGCTTGTATCCTGTCGAGAGGAAATGTAGGATTTTTTTTGGGAAATAATAAAAACCTTACTTTTTCAAATTTATGTACAAGTAAAAAATGTATTTATTAGAGATTTTTTATACAGATTGTAACAACATTGGTAAATATCAGTCATCAGCGAGGACAGCAATGTTGATATCAGTTATCAGTATCGGCCAACATGTTCATATTGGTACATCCATAAATAAAAGTCAAATTTAATGATATCTGTAAAGAAACTGCAATAAGTACTGTCAAGGTTTACCTCTCATTTGACTTTGACTTTTCAGGTCATTGTTGATCAGGTGTGCTACGAATATAAGCAGGGCGAAATATATTTACAATATAAAAGTAACATTCATACAATGGTTCGAATATATGAACACCAATCAGACATAACATCATGACCAGTGCTCGGTGAAGTGAATAACACTGATCATCTCTTCATCATGGCTCCTGGATATATAAGACATCAAATGAGCATTTAGTCCTCAGAGTCGATGTTAGAAGCAGGAAAAATGTTCCAGCATCAGGATTTTTCAGGAGTTTGACACCAAGAAGCAAACAGTGATGTCTAGAGGACTGGATCAGAGCATCTCCAAAACTGTAGCTCTGGTGGTCTGTTCCTGGTCTGCAGTGGTCAGGATCTATCAAAAGTGGTCCAAGGAAGGACCAGAGGTGAACCAGAGACAGGGTCATGAGAGGACAAGGATCAGTGATGCATGTGGGGAGTGAAGGCTGGTCCTGGTGGTCTGATCCAACAGAGCGGAGATGTTAATGCTGCTGAAGATAGAAAGGAGTCACATACAGACACAGAATAAACCTTCAGGGGTCAGAGGTCAGGTTGCAGTTGTGCAAAAGCTGAGGTAGTCGGAGTGAGGATAGCATAAAAAACTAAGGCAGTACGAGTGACGATAATGTCCATTTCAGAGTTCATCAGTCCGGGGTAAAGAGCTGTCACCTGGTGGTCCTGTTCTTTCCAGAGGCCGGCAGTGACTACAGTCCACAGTCAGCATGTTTACATGCCCATCTAAGACGAGCTATTGGCAATAACCGAGCTAAGGATTTAACTGGAGTTTCTGAGAAATCTGAGCGTCCATGCACGGCAAGAGAATCGAATCATTGAGCAAGCACTTTAGTGCTCTCATTACATTTTAGGCTTTAATACTTTTATTCCATGTGGGTATAATTGTTCCACCTCTGCCAGCACATCTTGGTCAATATAAGGGACTCACTTTGTTTGCAGCACCTTTTATTTCTCTGCCACAGAACTGAAGGTTATACAGACTATTGTCGGGCCACAAAAGGTTGTATGAGTGTGTATAGTTTTGTGTATGTGTGTGTGCTTCCACAGTTGGCATGATATGTTTGTTAGCTGGGATAACCTTCAACCGCTGCTCAGCCAGTCGGAACAGACCAGAGGTGTCAGCTGCCTCATTTCTGGCATCTTTTGTTATTCTTTCACTTGTTTTTTTTCCCAAGTGTGTGTGTGTGTGTGTGTGTGTGTGTGTGCAGCATAGACTATTAAAGACAGGACGGCAGCTTTTGTGAGGCTGGTTTGAATGTTAACAGGCTGGTACAGACACACTGCAGAAACACACCCTCTGTGGTTTATCCACACACACTGAACCACACTGGTGCACAGTATGGCTGCATTCAAGGTCACAAAACAGCCCTGAGGAGGGAGGTAAATAAGTGATTATTGTAGCGGGAGCAGGAGATGAGTGTGTGGGTTTCTTTATTGTTATGCTAATGTGAGGAGGAAGTGCAGCGCTCATATTCTTAGGCTCTGTCTGGCCGTCCAAACCACAGCCTGGTTAAAGATGACCTTTTTAGACATGCATGGTTGCATATGAGACATTCACCCACACATAAAGGCAGAGACAAACACACACACTGAAGTTGAGAAACATACACCTTATACTGCATACAGCTAAGATCATAACTTCTTTTGATGAGCGCCAGAATATCAGAATCAGAACTGAGTCAGTTTGCACAAACAAGGACTTTAACTTGGTGACTTGGTGCAAACATAAATGACATAAACATAAACCTATATCCATATAAACATGTAAACATAGTGCAGAACCGAAGATGATAAAGTGACTAAGAATAAATATGCAAAAAAATCTGATTATATTGAATTGTATTGTATTGTAATAATACTGTTATTAATGTGTAACAGCACCTGTAACAATATATTTCTGTAAACAATAGATCTTTAAACCATACCATATATTTTAACTATAATTTTCTCACAGACAAACACATGTATATACTAGTACTATATATTATATACTGTAAATACACCCCTGTCTACATGATATCTGTATAATAACTATATTTATGTCATGCATCATTTGCACTCAGACCACTCTGGTAGTGTGAGAGTGCTTTAAAAATTGTATGTGTTCAATAAAATCTGTGTATCATTCGTTCATTTGTTTTTCAAAACAAAACCGAAAGTAAAGAAACAAAATAATCACTTGATTTCTCAATATTCATTCCCAAAACCAAAATGAAAAAAAGGATAATGACGCATTTTTCTGATTTGTGCACAAATGGAAAATGGAAAAAATGGGTAACGGGCGTTTCCAGCGTTTAATGTTATTTGCAGTAAGTTGCGTGCTGCGGTTCGGTCAGCCACCTCATGCAAATTTGTAGTAAAATAAGTCGGTCGTCATTAACTAGTGTGCAGATGACCGGTGAATAGGCATGCTTGTGCTCTCTGCAAGAGACTTTGAGAATCATTACCAAAAAAGTACACATTAAAAGTACTTCATAATATTTTTGGTTATACACTAACGTGTACTAAGTCCAACAATAACAGTTTGATGCAAAACTTATGGCAAAAATCCATCTTCAGTGATAGCAGAAGAGGCTTTGTTCTAGTGTTTGGAAGGGCAATATTTCCATTAATTTATGAGTATTGTCACGGTGAAATACAGAAAAAAAAATGCCATTTTCTTTACCCCACAAGTTTAATAAATGATATTCTTCAATAAAGTTTTGTGGAAATTTCCTGTCAGCCTCAGAGCCATTTCACAATGGTTACCATAAACACATGATCATTTGCTGGTCCGTGTATCTAAAAACGACTGGTTATCTGATTTTTGTTTTAAAACACAAAACAAAAAATAAAATACACTGCATTTGTCTTTTTTGAGCATTAAAAGGCTTAATCAAATTCAAAATATGCTTCGATTTTCATTTTCTATCTCGGCGCGGCAGTAGTTGCCATCCTCTCCCGAAAAACGCATCCACAACTCACCAGCGAAGCAGAGGAAGCAGAGGGTTGCTATGGACTCCCTGGTTGCTAAGGAAAATCAAAGCATATTTTGAATTTGATTAAATCGTTTTAATGCTCAAAAAAGAAGAATGCAGTGTAATTCGTTTGTTGTTTTTGTATTTCAAAATGAAAATCAGATAACCAGTCATTTTTTGATTTTTAATTTCCATTCATGAAGGAAAAATCCAATGACCAAAAGATACACGGACCATTTGCACACTAGAAAATGACAAACTCCTTTGACCACAAATTTGCCAGAGGTGGGTGACTGGACCGCAATACGCAACCTGTGGCAAATTTTGGTTTTGGGAACGAATATTGAGAAAACAATCATTATTTCATTTTTTTAGTTTTGGTTTTGTTTTGAAAAACAAATGAACTAATTGCATTTTTCACATAATACCCTACAGCTGACACTGACCATGTGGCTCTCACTGGATACTTATAATTTAGCGTGAGAAATGTGTGTTGCTCTGTCCACACACAGCATATGTGGAGAGCCTCATTGGTAGAGCATGTCTCCATCAATTGAGATGTTGGTTTGATTCCTGTCTGTCCATGCAGAGGTGTCCTTGAGCAAGAAACCAAACCAAAATGCTTCCAGAGTTGTGCATCGGTGAATGAATGTGTTAGCTCCCACCATCTGTACATGAATGAGTGAATGAATGTGTTAAAAGCTCTTTGAGACTAGAAAGTCCATTCACCTTTTCAGTTTGCTTCCATTTCTTTCCTGTTCTGAGCTTCCTGGTGAATCATGTCACTGTGAAGCAGAGCTGCACTGACGAATGAATTAACTGATTGACAAAAATGAATCCTCCTCATCATTTTCGCTGGTGATCGTTGCCTCCAGTGATGAGCATGGTGCTGATACGGTGAATAGTAACTCCACTTCAGTCGCACAAATTAGCATCACACCCTCACACTTCACTCATGCTACTTGTAGTCCTTTGCAACAGGAACTCACATGAACTCCTCTGAATTCCACAACTGGCTCCAATAATTAGATCTGCACATTGAATTAGTCCAGTTTGGTCTCAATGGGCCCACTTGGACTCACATTAAATACCATAGGCAGCTGTAGTTTCAGCCATTTGTTGCAGATGACACACTCCAGACCAACTTGACTTATTAAAGCCACATTGTAAAGGATCAGCTATACGCACAGATACATAGAAACACAGACTGGAGTGAAGAAACACTGATTTGCATTTTGTGTGTGTGATGAAGATGTTAATTTGGCAGCTCTGTGAGTGTTTGTTTATATGTGTAATTATGTGTGTGCCTTCAGTCTATTTGATTAATGTTGGCATTCAGTCTCTTGTGTGTGTGTGTTCACACATCAATATGAACGTCTAATGTGTGCATGCCTGGTCTCTGGAAGTGTCAGATTAGCGGATTAGAGGGGAAAGGGCATCTAGCTGACTCACACAGGCAGTGGGGGGGTACTGGGATGGTCCCATTAGGGCACTGTTCTCTCCCAGTATAAACCTCAGAGCCTCCCAAAGGCACTATTCTGAGTTCAGTTCTGCTTTTGTGTCCTTTTGAGATTTGTTTGTCTCTCATCTGTCTTCTCTTTTTCTGTTTCTCCACACATCAACATATTCACCCTCTTCCTCCTCCCCTTCATCTGCTGTGTGTTGCCACTCCTTCACCTCCCCTCTCTTTCTCTTTTCTCATTCTCTAACCCTCCCACTCGCTCTTACTCGTGAATAAAAAAGCACAAAGACAGAATGTCTGCCGAGGAGAGAAAAAATAATCGGCTGTGGTTTTGGATGAGCTGCAGCCGTGACGATGCCAGAGCCCAATCACTGCCATTGGACTGCCCATAATATCATCCCTCACTCACTACCTCTGGCCAATGATCAGTAATTGCAAACAGGCCTTGGCTAATCTGAATTAAACAGTTACTTTCAGATACAGGAGCCTTGAATCGGCTTTGCTTCATAATACTGAGGTAGAGTGAGGAAGCACACAGATAGAGACTCTCCGGCTTATATGGGAACATCATGCTGAAGTGAAATTGAAGTTTTTTTTGACCACATAAATCTGGAAATTTCAGCATCTCAAGGTGTGGTTAAAGCTTAACACTGCAGGGAATGTGGTCCTGATAGTGATTTTGGCACAAATATGGTTTTATTTACAGATGTGTGTGTGTATCTAGTGCTGGTCCTCCTGTGTGACCTCTGACCCCTGAAGGTTTATTCTGTGCTATGTGACTCCTTTCTATCTTCAGCAGCATTAACTCCTCTGCTCTGTTGGATCAGACCACCAGGACCAGCCTTTTCACTCCCCACCTGCATCAGTGATCCTTGTCCTCTCATGACCCTGTCTCTGGTTCACCTCTGGTCCTTCCTTAGACCACTTTTGATAGATCCTGACCACTGCAGACCAGGAACAGACCACCAGAGCTGCAGATCTGATCCAGTCCTCTAGATATCACTGTTTGCTTCTTGGTGTCAAACTCCTGAAAAATCTTGAAGCTGGAACATTTTTCCTGCTTCTAACATCAACTCTGAGCGCTAAATGTTCATTTGATGCCTTATAAATCCAGGAGACATGATGAAGAGATGATCAGTGTTATTCACTTCACCTGGCAGTGGTCATAATGTTATACCTTATCAGTATATACAGTATACTAGTGTAAACTAACCTCTATATAGTATACAGTAAACTACATTTTCTCCTACTGTATTACCATGGGTCTCAGGTGGACCTGCATCTTTTCTAGTGTCTAATTATACTGAAGTCTACTCTGACGGCTCAAGTCTTTAGTTTATTTCAGATCAGATCATCTATTGTGAAATGAATATGCATTAATCTACAGCTGAAGATTTATGCCTTTACAAACATCTCTCTTTATTTTCATCTCTGTCGCTCTTCCAGCAGTGCTCAGTCAGTCTGTCCTTCTTGTTTCTGTGGTATTATAATGCAGAAAAGTTAGCAGCAGGTTTGGGCAGCAACACTGCAGAGTTTTATAAAAAACCTTGAAACTATGCTGCACCATTGAAAGTTGTTCTGTTGCTCCTCTTCTGTTTTGACTTGGTCTAGACTTCTATAAGGGCTGTCTTTGCAGTTTCAATATTAAAATCTTGGTTTCAAGGAGTGTAAATCTGAACAATTTCAACATATTGACCCAAGGGAAACTTTTTTTCTGAGTCAGAGTGAACACCTTACACATTTATTTCATGGATAAGTCAGAATACACAGCTCTTGATTTTAATATCCATATTTGACAGGATTTACTGCAGAGATGCTAGTGACAGATTTGAAATTTGACACCAGAAACCAGAGTTTAAATTAAGCTGTGTGTTTATGAATTTGGCCACTGTCACTCATGTCATGTCTTGTTAGGGTCTATCCCTATCTCCATCATGATGATTTCAATATTGGTCTCAAAGCTCCCATTTTGATTTTTTCCAGTTTCTGTCAGTCTGCTGCACCTTATGGGCTGGAATGTAACATTTTCACTGTACTAATGTAGCACAACCATGTTGTTTTTTTTCCTAAATCTAATTACTATGGGGGTAATGATAGTTACGGTTTCATATTATCTTATTTCTACCTTACCAAATAGTTTTGTTGGCTAAACCTAAATCATTTTACACTCGTAACCACTACTCTGTGTGATGCAAAGCTGTTGTGAAATACATATTTTTGGTTTGACATTCAAAACATGCATAGTTTGCAGAAAAGTCCAGTGCCAACATTGTTTCCTGGCGACTGGTTTGAAGATGAATTTGACACATTCATACATTGATGGCACATGCTACCAAACTAACGCTTATTCAGACACATTCACACACCTATGGCGCAGCCTTCAGGAATAATTTGGGATTAAGTATTTTGCCCAAGGACACTTTGACATGTAGACAGCACGAGCCGGAGGTTGCACCACTAATCTTGTGATTGGAGGATGTCCTGCTCCATCTCCATCTCCTGAGCCACAGATGCCCTGAACAATTTTTCCCTTTCCAATTTAATTCCTTCCGAATGTTATTTTTTTGTCCCTCTCTGCTCGAAAATTCCTTGTCTTCAATTTTTTTCCTTGCAATCCAAACTGTTTTCTGTTACTTTTTCTTGTAGTATATTATACATTTGCAGCATTATCTTCTTTTTAATAATTCCTTTAAATGTTAACACAATAAGGGGCATATATATTGGATGGTAAAGTTATTTGTCTTTCTGTAAGACAAGAAGTCATGTCTTAGCTGTTCAGAAGACGTCAGTTCTCCTCCTTCAAATACTCATCATGATTAAACCTTTTTCTTCCCATTTTTTTAGAACATTGGATGCTTTTAATTTCTTCTTCATATTTGATCATATTTTTGTGGTTGTTGATAATTTATTTAATTTTGTTTTACCCTTTGATTCATAATTGTGACTGTGTCAAAAGCACAGCGCGGGGCACATAAAGATTATGAGTGGCAAATTGTTCATACAAGGGCAGCACGGTAGTGTAATGGTTAGCACGTTCGCCTCACAGCAAGAAGGTAACGGGTTCGATTCCTAGCCCGGGGCCTTTCTGTGTGGAGTTTGCATGTTCTGCATGTGTAGTGAAATAAATTGGCCAAAAGCAAACTGTATGCAGAATGACAGGCCTGGCAGCAGCAGTGGTGCTCTGTGACATCACATTTATGTGATTGTGTCTTAGCATGCACAAGGAAGCTTTACTGCATCACTGCCTTTGTGTATTCATATACATGCGTGTGCATGGTGGCGTCTCCCTGGGTAAGAACAAAGCCGTCGAAAAAAGTAAAGCAAACGTCTCTGTGCTCAAAGTCATCCTTGAATATTTTTACTGTCGTTTCTTTCCCAGAAGCAAATCAGCAGACGTAAAAAGGCTGTTTCACGCAATAAAAATTACATTTACAAGAGCTGCCTCTAAATGAAGGGCATTTTTTTGTATCTGATAGATTTATTTTCCATTTTTTGTTTTTCTATGCTCTACATCAGTGATGCTTCCAAACAAAGCACGGCCCTGCTATGAATAATGAAAGGCCGGTACAGTAGGTTGGCATCTCTCCCACAGACTGCCAAGCAGACCATGACATCCACCGCTATGTTTATGGATGAGATGTCGGGCGTTGTACCAGAGGGACAGGTCGCAACCGGACCCATGAAATGATAATAAAAAAACTCCACCATCTGCACTGCTGACATTTCCTACACCAGTGAAGGAGTGCGAGCATCTGGTAGTCACCCCTCTGCTGGTGTAGAATTAGAAGTTGTCGTAATGTCATCCAGCCATGTGGAATTTGTGCAGGAACCAAGGTGATCCACATGACTGCAGTTGAACTATCCTGTTTATATGTGCTGATTTTTCTTTTCAGATTATAATGTTACCTTAAGCTCTGGCTAAACTACATACAAAAAAAACAGTAACTTTTGGCTTTATTTTGATGGAGATGGAGAGGGGATGACATGCAGCAGAGGGTCGTGGGTCACACACCTGCTCTACTAGTTAATCTAACCAGGCACCCTGACTGAATTTTTTTTGATGCACATGTAATGAAACCCATTTGCCACCTCTTGGTACTCATCAGCTGTGCATGCACAGGAGGTCGCCATGGTGCTTAAGCTGGACTCCATTCAACATTCATTAGCTGTGTTGTTATCACTATGTCCACAAATCACAGGCTGGTAGCATAATGATAGTCTAATAAAAAGATTAACTGATATTTCTGACTCTTGACTTAACTCCTGAAACGTTAGTTCTGGCTATCTTCTATCCAAACTCCCTCAAATCCAGCTGCCCATGCCACTTGGCCATGATGCTGATGCCGTCCCCCCTCAACTCGAGTACTGGTCATGACAGTATGCTACATTCATATCCCCCTTAGGATAAACTATACCGTTACTTTTCTTTCAGCGCCACCATCAGGCCATGATTTATTTTTTTTCCGACACTTGAGTTTACTCCCTCAGCCTCAACTCTGCTTTTTCTATACTTGTGAACTTCTAATGACGTACAGTCATGGCTTATAGACTGCTGTCTTTTCAGCATCCTGTTGTATAGCTAATGCTAAGCTAATAAAGCTAGGAAGTTAGGCAAGCTAAATTGGGTTTATTGCACAAGAAACCTGTTTCGTAATGTCTTTCTTTTTCAAATCGTAGACAGTATTGGCAAGGACTTCATGATGCGATACGTATCACGATACTTAAGTCATGATGTGATACATGTATGCAATATTGTGATATTGCGATATATTGTGATAGATCACTGAGAAATTCAAAATGCAGCTTAAAATTAAACAAGTTGCATTTACAGTAGTTATTTGTGTGACTATATATGCACACATATTTATATATGTGCACTACATGCACACACACACACACACACACACACATGTTTTATTTCAGCTTGCGGAAGTAATCTGGATTAACAATTGGCCCAAAACATGACTTTTTTGTGGGGATGGGGGGAATCAATATCACAATCAATATCATAGAAGCAGACGAAAAAGTATTGCAACATATTGCCATGTCTATACTTTTTCCCAACCCTAGTAGCCACAAATGGTCGTGGTTAGGTCGTAACTTTTGGAGCTCACCACACACTACCGCACAGGTCGCCATCTTGAAGTGACCACTAAGTGCAACACATTCAACAGGATTACATCAGGCCCTGGTTTACAACACACATCATACGGTTTGCTTAATGATGCAGCACCTTGCTTACTTCCCAAACTTGGCCCTGGAACAAAGCTTGCAAGGTTTGAAAGCCCTTTCAGTCACTGCTGAGGGCTTTTTTTCCCATCACAATTTGACAGACAGCAGTGCTCTGCAATGTGTCACAGTACATTTGCATCCATCAATGGGTGAAGCAGCAAGGTTGTTTCTACTTTAACACTTCGCTATGACCTCATTCTGTAGCTGGGTGGCCTTGGTTTAAATAGGGCAACACAAAGAGATGGAGCATAGAGAAAGACCAGTAAGAGGAGAGACGAAGCAAAAAGCAAAAAAAACAAAACTGGTAGCTGAGAATGAATTCTGGTTGTGTGCAGAGTTTCTATGATTGCTTACAGTATGAGCATCTGGCTACATTTTTGTGTGTGTTTGTTTGTGCTCAGTGCACGGTTATATTTACGTGTTAAAGCCTGCACACAGGCTCCCTAGAGGCTAAATGAAGTGTGACAGGGCATTAAAGTAGGACCACAGCTCTGGGTCATTCTGTGAGGGAGAAAGAGACGAAGTGGGTTGAAGGGAAAGTGTGTGTGTGTGGGTGGGTTAGTGTACTACCAGGAAGCTGCTGATGGTTTGTGACAGTGGCCAAGGTGTGAGTCCGTGGCTGAACATGACTTTCAAGACCTGGCTGGAGGTAAAGGTGCTGCAGAAACATCCCAGAGACCAAAGAGGTCTTAGAGCTAAAAACACCAAACCACAGAACTCTTAATGGATTTTTGTTTGAGGGGGTTTCTCCTCAGTGAAAAAAAGCACTCATCCAAACTTACAGTGTAGAATGAACTGAAGCTTTGGATGAAGTGAGCTGAAGTAAGGCAAAACAAGCAGAGGAAGGAAATAGAGATTTACTGCTGTATGGAAAACTGTTTTTTTTTCCCTTGGTTCAGAAAACCTGGGCTTGTTTCCATAATGACTAACGGTGGTAGCTGCTACTTTCAGCAAACAGTTCTTAGGTACAACTCCCACAGCCAGTGTGCTTCCATCAGGAAGAACAACCTCTACCTATGGTTGTTTTCAACCATCAGCAGTCTGCTCTTCCATGTTATTAGTCTGCTTACGAAATTTCCCAACTTCAGAAAGACTCCTTTCCAGTCCCCTAGTGAGAAGTGAGCGGTGGGGTTTCTACATTCAGGTTATAATGAAGCTGCTTTCCATTCAGTTCAGGATAAAAAGACACCTGCTATGAATGAACACAAGCTGCAGCATGTGAGGACACACAAGCAGAGACATGCAGTAAGACAGTTTATTATTATTATTATTATATACAACCCTGCTAACCCCAAATTATGTTTGTCCCAGAACAGAGGTGACAAAGTACTCACTTAAGTAGAAGTACATACACTAGTTAAAAAAGAGACTCAAGTAAAAGTACAAGTACTGATTTAACTCCGTTACTTAAGTAAAAGTAAGAAAGTACAGGTTCTGAAATTTACAAAAGTAAAAAGTGAAATGATTTTTTAACTTCAGTGATACATGATGCTTCCTTTGATAACTATGTCATTTTGTTTTTAAAATTTTGCTTTTTTTTCCCTCTTTTATTAACAACCTGCACAGTGCTGGTACAAAGAAGCTGCAAAGTTCCTTTAGAATAATAAAATCCAGTGGTGTAGTCTGTTTTATCCTAGTAGGTATACTCTGACCCCATGTGTGGCTGCATAAAGTGGGCTACGTTCAGACTGTAGCCTGAAGTGACCCAAATCCGATTTTTTCGCTCCTATGCGACCTGTATCTGATCTTTTAATTACAGTCTGAACGACACAGATCCGATTTTTTCAAATGCGCCCCAGGCCACTTGGATATGTGGTCCTAAAACCGATACATATCCGATGTTTTGACATGGGACTTCAGTCTGAACGGCCAGGTCATGTTCACCCAACCTACACATCATCAACAAGCTACAAACATCACTATTCTGCGGTGGGAGTAGGCGGCAGCGGGAATAAAAACAACAACAATGGTGGACGATAATGTGGAGGGTAGTCAATGGAGGGAAAACAAGGTTTCTGAGTTAATTCATATTTGAGAGGATAGCTCTATTCAGGTCAAACTGGAGGGGTCTTATCGGAACCGGGCTGTTTACACTCCACCGCTAGCGTCCATGTTTACTTCCGTAAACACTGAGCACGCACGCTGCATGCGACGTCATCGCGTCCTCCAATGCACATGCGGGACACTTGTGAAGCGTTTAAGTTCACACTGGAGCTCACATAGAAGTCGCATTTAATGGGAAATGTGAACGACCTCGCAAAAAAATTGGATTTCACAAAAAAATCCGAATTGGGCTTTAAGCCCTGCACTCTGAACGTAGCCATGTATGCACCGACCCATAGAGGTTGAAAGAAGTAATGAGCCAATTTTGAGAATGTAGGGAGTAGAAAGTACAGATATTTGTGTTGAAATGTAGGGAGTAAAAGTAAAAAGTCGTCAGAAAAATAAATACTAAAGTAAAGTACAGATACCTGAAAAATTTACTTAAATACAGTAACACAGTATTCGTTACTTCCCATGTCTGTCCCAGCAGAAACTAAAACCTGCTTTGAGATTAGGAGTATATGTAGTTTGACACACTACAGTGGAGAAAAATGATATCTAAAAAACCTTAAACTATGTAGGCCTAATTGAGTGCTCGTCATGTTTGTGGAGAATTAATAATATAATAAAATGTCACCCAAAGGCATTGAAGGAAAATTTACCTGAATTAAACTCTCATTTTTCCTGTGACAATTTTTTAAATTTATCCATGGTGAGATCACTGAGGGTTCAGAAACTAAAGAGACTGCAGGTAAAGGAGCTGGACATAGACATGACTATATGAATGTCTGAGATTATAAATTGAGAATTCTTTTCTGGATATTTTGAGAGCAGTTGCATTGCTCTAGCTCCTTCCTACATGAAGTTATCGTTAAAAATGCATATTTGACCTTAGGGACCTTGACCTTTTACTGATCTTGACCAGATCGGTGACTTCTGGATTCCTATATTAGTTTATATACAAATTAGGTGACAGTGACTGAAAATTGTACACCCTGGAGTGTTCAGAAATATGCAAAATCTGCCATACATCACTACGACATGACCTTTCATTTGACCTTGATGACCTTGAAGCAGATCCAATCACCACCAAAAATGAATCAGTTTTAAGTTAGGCCACTTCTGACCAATCCTGAAAATTTTGTCAAAATCTGTCTCTAACTTTTTGAGTTATTTTGCAAACCAACAAACAAACAAACCATCAAACCAACAAACAAATAATCAAACGCTGGTGAAAACATAACCTCCTTGGCGGAGGTAATAATTGTGCAACAAAGTAAAGCTAATTAGAAAAGTACAATTCAGGTTCAAAATATTTCCATGTTCCACTGTCAGGAGCTAAAGATCTGTGGGATCAGCACTAGAAACACTTTAACAGAAAATGAGATATTTCCCAATTCTAACAGGTTTGGTGTAATGCTATGCAAATGTTTAATTGGATTCAATTGATATTGTATTGATTATGTCAACAATCAATATGTAATCCATCAACCTGCAGCTCCATGTTCAAAGATCAATATAAACATACAACACAGGGCTAACTCATCACTGTTTTTTCAATCCAGGCTTATTTAAACTACTGTGTATGTTGATAAGCATTTTTTATTCAGTTTCCATAATATTTCCCTCTTGCTTTGACTGGTGGTATATTGTAATAACCATTTCATTTCCATTGAAATACACACTGAATTCTGACATAACATTAATGGAACCTAAATGAATAAAAAAAATGGAAAAATGTCACCTACAGCCTTGTTGAGATTCAGCAGGAGAAAACATGGAAACATGCTAAATAACAACTAAATATTATTGGTATTTAACTGGGTATGAATCCAGTTGCTGGGAACAAGGAATCGACTGTATATAATAATGTACGTGATTAAATAATGCATCTTCTTTGGGTAATTACAGCAGCTCCCTGAACACATTTGCCCAAATGAGACCATGAGGGTATTTCTACTGTGTTAATGTTGCACTCAACACTGATGACACTGTTAGTCGTCTGTAACTCACATCTCAGGCATGGCTCAGCTGTTAATAGTGGGATTTGTTAATGAAGATTGGTTTTAGACTTTGTTTTGTGTGAAGTGAATAACACTGATCATCTCTTCATCATGGCTCCTGGATATATGAGACATCAAATGAACATTTAGTCCTCAGAGTTGATGTTAGAAGCAGGAAAAATGTGCCAGCGTCAGGATTTTTCAGGAGTTTGACAACAATAACCATATAATGTTATGTTATGCCTAAATGGTGATGACAAAGCAAAACCAACAGAATGTTAAAAAGCAACAGGAGAGGGAGCGGCAGAGACGGAGGGATTATGGTGAGGCTGAGGTGACAGCTGTTCAGAGCAGCTGTATCCACTGAGCCCTGTTCATGCCACCGTTACAATAAATGTAGCCAAGACACACACGCAAAGAAAACAGAGCCCTGTGCAAATGGGTGCTGAAATTAAACAGGTGATAATTGAAAAAAATAAGGTCAGATCAAGGAAATGGCTTCACTTTGCTTCTAGATGTCAGATCTCTTTTTAAGGGGCAGCTCTGCCTCACAGTCACAGTTTATATATACATATAATATCTTCAGTATATACAGGAATGTATCTTGTGTGGTTCATAGTGATGTCATCAGGGTTATTTTTGATTTAAACCTGGATACCTTTTAATAGCTTACATAATTTCTTTAGAGCTTGAACAACTTCCGCTGCATTGGTTTTAATTATTTTATTTTAAATATGCCTCCTGTAAATGCATGCTAAATCATGGTGAAATGGTCCTTTATATTTTAGAGTTTTCTTTTATTTCTAGTATTATTTTTTTATGTTCACCCAACAAATGATTATTATGTTGGCTTTACCCCTCATTAGTAAGTAAGTAATAGTAACACCAACACCTTATGTTGATTCAACAAGTTTACATTTATGTCGCTCAGCAAAACTGTTTCTTGTTAAATGAGTGTTTGGGTGGAAATACTTTACGTATTTTTTATGTTCACCCAACATGAAAAATACGTTGCGTATTTTTTATGTTGGGTTTGTTTATTTGTTGGTTTACAAAATAACTCAAAAATGTGTGGACAGATTTTCAATATCCTTTATTTAACCAGGTAAATAAGTCAGTGAGATTTAAAACCTCTTATACAAGAGCGACCTGGCATTTTGACAAAATTTTCAGGATTGGTCAGAAGTGGCTTAACTTAAAACTGATTAATTTTTGGTGGTGCTGTTGAATCGGATCCGATCACCACCAAAAATTAATCAGTTTTAAGTTAGGCCATTTCTGACCAATCCTGAAAATTTCGGCAAAAAACGTCCATAACTTTTTGAGTTACTTTGCAAACCGGCAAAGCAACAAACAAACAAACAAGCCCCGGTGTAAACATAACCTCCTTGGTGGCGGGGTTAACTTTCATTAAAAAAGTCTGCGCTGTCTGAGTGCTTCTCTAGTTTCTTCATGTTTTCAGGAGTATTTACTGAATTTCTGTAGGGATTAGAATCACTTTTGACATTTTTTGACGAACACGTCTCGCCTCCAGTTTCTCTGCTTGCATTCGTCATTACACGTCAAAGAAAGGTCATGAACCTCGTCAGGTTTCTCCTTGATGACCAGCACTGTTTTCTGGTTAAGTTGGTCGGACCTTATTGCAGTAAGCCACTCAGATCAATGGACAGATTTGAGGACCAGGGGGCTCATCTCAGCTTCCCTCAGCATCCCTCAGCTTCATCGATTCCTGTCCTCGTTACAGCCTTCACACCCCGATCCCCCTGTCCTACTTTACTCCTAATGCTTCACTCTGTTGTCTCTCTCCTCTATCAATCTCTACTCCCTTATTTCTTCATCTACCAGGTCAGTCTCTAACTGTAATTATTCTCTTGCTCTCTCTTTGTGTCTTCACTTCGACCTGTCCATTCTCAAGTCTTCTTTCACCTATTTTCTTTGTCTCTTGGTCTCTCACCATCTTCCTTTTATCTCCCTGTCTCCCTCTACATCCCATATCTCTCTTTATCGCTTCTTCTTTCTCTCTCAGTCCCAAAGGCCTGGGGCTCCCAGCAGTGGATTATCACACATCTAAGGAACTCGGCTCTCTCAGTCCTGTTGGTGCAATTAATGGTCGGGCTGAGCGTTGTCAATCGTCTCTACAGGCGAAATCCTGGCAATTCCACGCCCAGGAATAAGCCTGTACGTTTGCATGGATAAATGCTTTGTGGTTAAATGTGTCATGATGATAGCCTTAGCAGTGGAATCATAGTAATGTGCGTTACCAAAGATAGCCTGTTTTTGTTGATGAACCCCGTAATTTAAGATGCACGTGCGTTCGTGTGAACGTCGCCAGCCCTATCTGTTCCAGGCTCTTCCTTGGAAAGCAGGCCGCCAATTTGATCAGAGCCCAATTATAGCAATTGCTCAGATATTCATGGGAGAACAGAGGAAGCTGGAGAGGAGAGAGAAAACCGCAGAGACTTTAAGAAGCGTGGAGATCAAAAAGAGGAGCTGGAAACCACAAAAGACCTGTTCCACATGAAAGAGAGACAGAAAATGACAAAAATGGGTGAAATCAGACGGGAAGGTGTGTGTAGACTTAGGTTCAAAAGGAGATTTAGAAATGACAGACACTTTCAGAACCAAACAGCCATATAGTTTCCATTGTTTGGGACTGTAGCAGGGTAATATTGAAACGTCTGCTCTGCAGGATTCAGGGATGCATGATTGATTTTGATGGTACTTAGTTTTCTAACAGTGTGGACATAATAACACCAAGAAGTATGGAGTCTTTAAATGGGGTACATTTCCATTGATACTATTTTTGAAACTATTTTCTTATTGAAAACATTAACAAAAGTTGTTTGATGATGTTGTGAAGTTGCGTTGGATCATGGTGATGTAAATCATCTTTATGTGATCCGTTGACTTTCCAGTAAGGAATCAGTAATTAACTCATTGAGTGCCAGTCCATTTATAAAAGAGAAAGTGCATTGTTCCAGCTTTTTTGCCCGTTTTCAGTCATATTTCTAGGCCCACAGAATATTTTGTACTATGTCTCTGAAAACACTGAACAGCTCAAATGAAAGAAGAGACTCTCTATTTCATCATGAAAAAAATGTTTGTTTTGGACACTTTTTTTTTAGCACCTGATTCCGACATTTAAACTTCCTGATTCAATCTCTGTGGCTTTGATCTACCATATCTTTATGTTCCAACTACATATCCCAGAAGGCCCAAAATTTCTCACAGAGAGCGCCCCCTTCTGGCAGCGGCCGCAAAGCCACTGTGACGTATATATACATGTCAATGGCACTCAGAGAGTTAATAATTCCTCATTATTGAATGAAGTATTTTAACTCTTTGAGTGCCATTGATGTATTCATACAACATTTAAAATCCAAAGGTTGAGTGCCATTAAGGTATACTATATATACGTATAAGTATAAAGTGTTTTTTCGACAGCAGGCACAAGAGGGCGCTCTCATACAGCCTGTGACAGAGCCGTATATAGAGAGACTAGTGTTTACTGTTATGTTTTAAAGATGGTGTAAACCAAACACGTGACTACCTTTGAACCAATCCCCCGACAGAATTGTTGAACATTCAGGACAATACTGTTGTGGGATTGGTTCAAAGGTAGTCACGTGTTTGGTGTACGCCATCTTTAAGATATAACGGAAACACTCGTTGTTGGTACTGTCTCTATATATGGTCCTTGCCTGTGAGTAATTTTGGGGCTTCTGGGATTTGTAGTCGTAGCGTAAAGAGACGGTATACACCACAGAAATCAAAGCAGGAAGTGGAGACGAACGAGATTAGAGAGCAAAACAAACAGAATCTGGACAAAAAGTGGTGATTTTGGTGAAAGTGTCCTCTACTCTACCTCTGATAAAACAAGAATGGAACAAGGTAAAAACAAACATTTTTTTCATGATGAAATAGAGAGTTTCTACTTTCATCTGAGCTATTCAGTGTTGGCAAAAATGGCCAAAAACGCTGGGACAAGGCACTTCCTATTTTCTAAAAGGGCTGGCGCTCAAAGTTGTCTAAACTCATCCTCAGGGAACCACTCTTTGAACTAAAGAAAAAAAAATAATCTAGTCTCATAATATATCATAAACTATCAATTCAGAAATCTGATCAATAATTAAATTAAAACAAGTTACGATATAAGTAGTTTGAAACAGCTGAAGGATCACATTGTTCTTGAGATGGCGGGTCTTTTGCAGCATTAAAAGAGGCCAGCATATTTCTTCTTTTATTCCATAAACATTTATTTCCAAGATGATAAGCTAACTCCATTTATTTGCACTATAACTATATATATTTGCACCGACTGTATTTGCCTTGTCTATTTATTACCATGCCTCCAGTTTGATTGCACTCTTTTATTTTGCATCCACCAAGGTTTGATGGAGCCATAATTTCAATCCTCTGTATGTCCTGTACATGCTGCAGAACTGACAATAAAGCTGACTTTGACTTTGATAAAGTGGAAAACACAATATTAATCTAACTAAACAAACAAAGAGGAGTGTGTGCATGTATGTTTCTTTGTTCCTTGTTGTGTGTAGCTGCGTGCACGAACATAAACATGAACACGAACACATGACGTGATCAGTACAAAGAAATGCAAGTGGAAAATTTGATGGTAATGTGTCGGATAAAGTGTTGGCATAGAAAGACTGTGTCTACGTGTAGCATCACAAACAGTCAACCAGCTAACCAAACTATCTGGATAACAACATGTCACACAGTAGATCTGAGAGAATGCATTTATTGACTCAAATATATGTACAGTAGCAAAGTAAACAGTTCTGTGCTTAATCGAGCACAGTCACTTTGTGCTGTTGCCCAGTTAATGTTCGTTAATGGTCCTTGAAAAGAGACAGAGATTGTTAGCTGAGCTGGTTCAGTTCATCCAGTAGATAACTCAGCTGAGAAACGGTTTGGCTTCTTTGTGTCTGTGTTCAGAGGTGTGGATTGAAGGAAAGGTCTATCGCTTCAGTGTTGTTTTTCCCTGCAGAGTTTAGTTAGTTCAAAAAAAAATTAGATGTCAGGTTTGTTGAACCATAATTCAATAAAATCGCTCAAACATACTGGATGTACAATTAAGTTTCTCAGCACTTAGTGCCCTGAGTGCATGCAGTCCTTGACAGAATCTTCAAGAATTAACGAACAGCTTCATTATCACATTGTTTCAGTATTCTTTCGATGGCCCTCATCACCACAGAGTGAAACATCTGCAGCTGGCTGAGCTCTGCAGCAGCTGCCTCAGCTTTTCATAGACAATAAAACAAATTACAAAGTTCATATCTGCCCCTTTCTCCTCCACTGTTAAGGGTGACTTCAGTTGTGTATTGGGATGCAGTTTGCTAAAACAGTTGCAGGGGTTTCCAGGCGACCATACTTTATTATGGGTCTCCTCAACAGGACCCCAGTAACGGACAAACTGAGAAGCTCTTCACATATTGGACTGTTGTGAGTGAAGGCAGCAGCTCTCGGCGTGGACACTGTAAAAGACCAGCAGAAGCAAAGGCCCATGTAATTGCCCTCCTCTCTTCTCTGCCTGAGCGGTTTAATGAATGGTGGCAATCTGGAGCTACTGTTAAAATGCTAACGAGTGTGCGGGTCACTGGCTGGCCTCACATAAAGAGTGTGGTCAAGGTCCAACACAAAAGTGACTTCCACCAGATGTGACCAGTCAGTGGTGGCTGCTGTCCTCAACCATTAGTGAGGCCATTGAACGGGAAGGAAGAGGGTAATGGGAGCTATCTGGATGAATGAAGCCCTGTGTGTGTGTGTGTGTGTGTGTGTGTGTGTGTGTGTGTGTGTGTGTGTGTGTGCGCACCTGATGTAGAGGTTTAATACTTAATTTTGCCACTTATAAAAAGGGTTTTCCCTTAATTACAAAAAAATGTTTCTTAAAAGTTTCATACCTGCTGGTAGTGAGATCCAGCCATACAAATATTATATCATGACTTCATTTTTCATAATAAGGCCTTCTCAAGACAAAACTTTTTTTAAACTTTGTATACTATGACATTTTTACGTCAATTTTTGGCATTTTATGATATGGCTTTTTTAGATTTTTTTTCCAACATACTTTAATCAGATCTTTTTGATTTAATCCTGTCACTGTTTGCTACTGTTTTTTACTCATAATATATTTGTATGATATTTTTCAAAATTCTATAATATGACCTTTTGATGACATTTTTGACATTTTACTAACTTACATTTTTTTTTTTACTTTTTTGACAGACAGTACTATGACCTTTTTACAACTTTTTCCCACATGCCATAATATGTTTTTTTATACTATGACTTCATTCAATATACAACAGTATAAGGAAGTTTGATGAGGGTGTCTGTCCCAAGTAATATAAATGTAGAATCAACAGAACACAATGACTGTCTTTGTCTCAGAAGTAGTAGATTTTCCAGAAAAACAGGCACAGGAAGGTAATTTTTATTTCATTTTTTTCTTTTCGACATACTATCACATATTGTCGTTATTATCATCATTATTATCATGTATGCATTTTCCACCATTTCTTAACATGCCATAATGTGGATCTTTTACATTAACTTTTCTTACATTAACTTTTTCCATTTTACTAAACTATATGTTTTGTCTTTTTTTTAACATACTATGACCTTTTTATGACTTTTTCCCCTGCATGCTATGATGTGTTTTGTTTACACTGTGACTTAAATCAATATACTACAATAAAGCTTTTTGATGAAAGTCTCTTTTGCAAGTGTAGAAATATAAATGTGCGATCATTAAAGAACATATTGACCGTCGTTGGCATAAGTAGTAGTAGTAGTAGTAGTAGTAGCTCTGAAAACTGTCCATAAGATGTGTAGATTTTCCAGAAAAACAAGCACAGGAAGGTAACGTTAATTTAATTTTTATACTATTATGTATAGAAACTTTTACATTTTTTATTGACATGCTATAATATGGATCTTACTTGAAGTTTTTTCTTTCTGGTTTTTGCCATTTTACAACATGACTCTATGTTACGTTTGTGACAAACTATAGTATACAATAACATTTTTATGTGAATTTTTGAGAGGACATACTATGTTAACATTTTTAAACATAAAGTCTCACATCTTGTAAGAAGTGAGAGTCAAACATCATATATATTCCACAGAGATACACAAAACATTCATTTCAGACCATGCTTCAAAATCATGAGCTGTGTTACTTTTTTTTTAATTTAGTTTATTTTTCCCTTTTATTACAGACTATGATGAATTGTTTATGTATATGGTCTGTTTCTAGAGAATACCACTGAGCCGGGGGTGTCATAAACTCCAATGGAAAACTTGTATTTCACAGTTTTTGTTTAAAAAATGAATGAGTGCTTTCTTTCTTTCTCCAGAGTCTCAGAGTCGGTCTATCTGTCTGTCTTCAACACATCCTCCCTCTGTCTCTTCAGTAGCTGATTGATCGCTCACAGTTGAAGAAATGTCTCGGGGACAAACAGCGGTCGTCAGACCGGAGTTCATGAGCTCCATTCTCAATGGCGTCTCTTGTAACTCTTGTATGAAGTCATCCATGTGCCCTGACCACCCTGTTGACTCTCTCCCAATAAAAACCATCAGGCCAACTGTCCCCTAGCTTACAAATAAAAACCCACAGTAGCTCATTATGTGGCTGTGGTATTTCAAGACGGCTGAAATAGAGTGATTCTTCCTCTAAGTTCATCACAAACTTTCTTACAGTTTCTCTAAACCAACAGAGGATACACTGACTGATTTTCTCTCATTGTTCCCAAAAATTAGACTTTAACTTGACATGTTTTCCGATACTTGTTGACTCTAAGTATGGCCTTATGATTTATTTGTATTGAATTACAACTTTATGGAATTGCATTTGCTAAAAAAAAGTTTTTCCACTCTGGTTGGATGCTCAGTTTGTGCCAGTTTTGCTCTTTATTCCAGTGAGCTGTAGGTAGAAGCTGCCAAGCTGTATTCTTAACACAGCGCTCTGTACAGGCAACAGAGGAATCTGGCTTCTGTGCTGTTCAGCAGTTTTGTCAATGTGGCGAGGTTTGATGCTGCCAAAAAAATGCTCTCTCTGCCTCCTGCCAGCAGTGATTCATGGCCAAATACATCCTTGCCCTGTCCACTTTATCCCCGAGAAAAAATAATTTTCCAATTGAGCGGAACTGAGACCTTGAAGACAGATTCAACATGGATATAGAGAGAGAGAATATTTTATTGGCATCGGCGTTCAGATGAATGATGTAGGCTATACCTCAGTCTCAGGAGGCTGCTGAACTGACTTTAGAGGCACAGTTTGCCATTTGATATGTAGCACATTTAGAAAGCTGTAATCATAAATTCATACAGCAGACATGGCTGAAGGTATTTTGTGTCGGAGGAAGGATGCAAGCAGAAAATCAACAGAAAATTAACTGGCAGCTGTTATGATTAGTCACTCTCTTAAGGAAAACTTCAAACTGTATCTGACTCCAGCTTCTCCTGTTGCTTTATATCAGAGTCTATTTTATTAATTTAGGCTTTAACTGTCTGTTGCACATCACAAGAAATTCACTCTGAGCTGTGGAACATTTCCATGGTTTAGTTTCACAAATTTCTGACACTAAATCAAGTAATCATCAGTTTGGGTATAATGACAGCTTGCTCCACCAAACAGTATGCTTGTACTTGAATATCTCAATACTTTTTTGGGCCATAAATATATTTGTTATTTGGTGTATTGCAAAAATACTTATATGTCATGCTTTACAATTTTGTAATTTTGTGTACTTTTTTTTTATTATTATTATTTTCATTTATTCATATTATACGTCTCTGATCACTTTGTATTTGTGTACTGCAAAAATTTCAATGAATATATGATTAAAAACTAACAAGTTATATTACAATATTGCTGTTTATAAATACCAGCAAGTATGATGAAGCTTTCAAAAATAGAAAAGCATTAAATCATGTTGTCTAGTTTATTGTAGTTCATTATATATCCAGTGGGGGTGTTTTGCTACCAGAATGTGGTCCAGTTGACCACAATTTTAATTATGTATTCTGTTTTTATAGTATAGTATTTTTATTTGTTTAATCCTAGCATCTGGTTGCTAGGTAACCTGTACTGAAGATATACCCTATAGTTTGCTGACTAAAGTGGTAATGAATGGCAGTGAACATGAAAGTTTCGAGTTTAAAGTCTGGTAAATTATGACATCAGAATATGTATGTTCCTCTAAAATGTAGCCTTTAATAACAGTACGGGGCATAGAGTCCAATTCTTTCTTAGTTTTTTTTTTTTTTTCCTCACCATTAGAAAATATAGCTCAGTCTGATTTAACAGAAAGTGTGCTTGATATCACAGCACACTTCAGTATTTCAGTACTGTCATGGTAACATTGTACAGATTCCTTAATTTCAAACAGTAATGTGTTCTATCAGATTATATTAAACTGTATTGTCATTACACATGTACAGGTACAGAGCAACGCAATGCAGTTTAGCATCTAACCAGAAGTTTAATAAACAGTAATTGCATGTGGTATAAATAATGTATAAGTAAGCTGGATGGTACAGGTTATTATGGACAACATTTATATATTCATATATCGATAAAAACCATGTACAGCCATCTATACAGGTGAGATATCAATGATCAAGGTACTAGGAGCCTATTATACAGGTGGATTTGTGCATTAAATGTAAGTAGACTATAAACAGGAACTCAATGGAACATAATTTACAATAAAGAAGATGGGTACATGATGCATTAGGAGATACTAAATACAGACAGAAGTGAGATTAAGCAGTCCATGAATGAATAATAAGCAGTAGCTACCTGATGTTACTAAACTAGTGCAATGTTCGGTACATCTGTGTACTGAAACAGATCACATAAAGCAACATTACTGCATTAACGCTAAAAGTAATATATTACTGTTAACAGTGTTACCCCAACAGAAGCACCTCTGAAACTGAATATTCAAATTCAAATTCAACTTATCTAGGGGCAATTTGTTTTGCAGCAGTGGAAATAACAACAACAATATTATCATCCAAAATATATGAAATATATATACAGTCATGGAAAAATTATTAGACCACCCTTGTTTTCTTCAATTTCTTGTTCATTTTAATGCCTGGCTCAACTAAAGGTACATTTGTTTGGACAATTATAATGATAACAACAAAAATAGCTCATGAGAGTTTAATTTAAGAACTAAGGATTATTCATTTTCCATGGTTTTCTTGATAATAACCAAAATTACTTAAATTCTTACATCAGTAGCTATGGCATTGTACCGCCAAAAACACTACTTTTAAGCATTCCATGTTTTCTTTTCTGTTTGCTTTAAACACATGATACACACAAGAGTTAATACTTGATTGCATAACCATTGTTTTTGATGACTGCAGCCATGCGTCTTGGCATGCTCTCCACCAGCTTCTGACATTGTTCTGCTGTCACAGCAGCCCATTCCTGTTGGAAAAATTCAAACAAATTTTCTTTGTTTTTGGGCTTGTGGTTCTCCATTTTGAGTTTGATGATTTTCCACAGGTTTTCAATTGGATTAAGATCTGGTGATTGAGCAGGCCAAGGCATGGTGCGAATGTTGTGGTTCTCCGTCCAGGCTTTAACTGACCTTGCCGTGTGGCAAGGGGCATTGTCTTGTTGGAAAATCCAGTCATTCGAGGCAGGAAAGAGTTTTCCAGCTGATGGAAGAAGACTGTTTTCAAGGGTAGTCCTGTACTTGACCTGGTTCATTCGGCCTTCACACAATTGCATTTGCCCTGTTCCACTCAGACTGAAACAACCCCAGATCATGACTGATCCACCCCATGATTTACTGTAGGGGCAAGACAGTCTGGGTTGTAAGCTTCTCCAGGCTTCCTCCTAACCAGTAAGTTGGCTGGAGTGGGCATCAATTCAAAATTGGATTCATCACTGAAGAGAACCTTAGCCCAATCATCAACAGTCCAATCCTTGTGGTCTCGAGCAAAGAGTAACCGGGCCTTCCTCTGCCTTTCATTGATGAAGGGCTTCTTGCATGCTCTGTGTGACTTCAAACCAGCTTCAACAAGTTGGTTTCGAACTGTCCTTGCCGAGCAAGTCACATTTCTCGACAGTGCCCACTCATTTTTAAGGTCCCTGGACGTCTGACGACGATTCCTGACACAGGAACGGATGAGTGCACGGTCATCTCGTGGGGTAGAAAGACGTTTCCTGCCACGGCCAGGTAGCAATTTGGTAGTGCCATGTTCAGCTTGTTTTTTTTTGTTGTAATGAACGGCTGTCTTGGAGATCTTCAGTTTTTTCGCTACCTGTCTCTCACTCATGCCAATTTCCAGCAGTGCCAAGATGGCTGCCTTTGTTGCTTCACATAATTCTTTTGTTTTAGGCATTATGTGAGAGCTGACAACTTCTGAGTTGTGCTACGGCTTGAATGTAAGCAGGAAACCACTCTAGGCCTTTGCATGTGCAGTGCTGCTTGTGACATGAAATGGCGTCTTATATACCCTGGGAATCAATTAAGCTTAAGAATGTCAAATAGGACATAAAGTATTATGTGACCAGCTGCATTTTTTGTTGTGTTCATTGTATTATACGTTTAGTGGTACCAGATATTAGAATGAACAAGAAATTGAAGAAAACAAGGGTGGTCTAATAATTTTTTCCATGACTGTATATATATATGATCAGCATATGGTGAAGTTTGGTAGCACCTCACGACCCACTGAGTGTCTGTACATGAAGTTAAGATGAGTTGTAATAGCATCCTGATTCTATGTGCAGATGGTTGTAGATTGTCAGGAGAGATGTTCAGTCATGCCTTTTTATCATTTTTTTAATTATTTCATAACTAATCTAGTAAGGACACTGGTCTGAAGTCATTCAGAGACTGGTGGATGGCTATTTGATACTGATTTTGCAATTTATCTTATAACAAGTGATCAGGGCTGCTCCTGACCAAATTGGAGCCCGAAGTGAAATTTTACTTGGAGCCCCCCCACCTCTCCCCATCCCAAATGTATCATAGGTGCAAAATCGCCATACAACAACAACATGCCATTTCACCTGACAACATTGGTTCAGCATTGATGCTGTTATGCTAAGAAATCCAGACAAGAAATCCATCATTCAAGCAGATTAAAATATGTTCTGGTCTTAATGGTAAACAACATAATGAAATTAATGTAAATTCTAGAACTAATGCAAATACTACCGCTACTATTAGTATGGTAACAGCATAGGCTATAGGCTAAATATAATGTTTATCAATGTAAAGGACCGCTGGTCCACTGGTTCTTTACAGTGGTCATTTTACCACTTCTTTTCAGCAGAGCTGAAGGCAGAGGACATTAACAGACATTCAACAAATCTTCGGGGCTGTTGGAAAAGCAAATTTCTCCAGTCTAGACAGAGACTTTTTTCTTTTACTCACTCCCAACTCATGATATCTTTTGGCCATTGCGCATATGCACAAATGCGTCCCTTCATGCAAAATGTGGCCCTCCGTGGAGGATGAGGCCCTATGCACAGTGTGTGTTCTGCATACTGTATAGGGAGGGGAGGACCTGCAGGAGATCAGGGGCACAGGATTTCAAATTAGAAAAATGCATTTGTTAATGCTGAAGAAAAAACAAGATTGAGTTGAGGAGGCATAAGTAAGAGTGTCAAACGTTGGACCAGTGTCTCATTAGGTGAAGGACAGCCGTTTTCCAGAGACACCAGTTATATTTGGGAACAATCGGTTCATGCTGGTGTGGCACGGTGGTGCAGTGGCCTTTCTGTGTGGAGTTTGCATGTTTTCCCCATGTGTGGGGGTTCTCTCCGGGTACTCCAGCTTCCTCCCACCAAAAAAGCAGGTTGTTAGCTGTCAGTGCATCTGTTAAACTAAAGCAGGTTACTGAGGTCTGTTACCGCTGCCAGGGCTGATGCTCTGGGTCTCCTGGACTCCATAAACATCTTTGGCAGCCAGGCTGCAGCAGGGCTGGAAGTGCCCAGAGACTCCACTGAGTGGCTTTGAGGCCACTCTGTGTTGTGGAAATTGGTCAAGAGCTCTCAAAGCTCATTCTGCAAGTCCCCAGCAAGTTTTGTGAGGAAAAAAAGACTCTTTTAAGACAGCCCCGCCTCAGTGGAAGATAAAAATAGCTTCAGGTTTCTTTTTGAATACTAACTGCAGCTTAATGCTGGAGAGTGTGTGGCCTCGCCCTGACACAAGGGCAGCGTGAGAGCCTTGGGCGACACTTGATGCTGGATTTTATATGGCTAAATGTTCTGATGGCATGGAAAACATATTTCCATTTTTTTGAGCATATATCTACCTCTTGAATAGTTGTCTTTAACTATAAACTAAAATAAAACTAAACAGCCTTTATTGTCATATTTGCAAGTACATATATGAAATTTGTCCTCTGCATTTAGTCCATCCTGTGAGGAGGATAAGAGGTAGAAAATGGATGGATGGATGGATGGATGGTCATCCAAAACATGGATCGTTCCCGGAAATCTGGGAGGTCTGGTCACCTTAATTTGAATCCCAAAAACAGCAGGAGGATTTTCAGTGTCTTCTAATTTATTTTTTATTTATGCTGTTCAATTGTAGAATATTCTTATGTTTAAATTAAACTAGTGCTTATTTTGCACTTTAAAAATATATATTTTTTGTTTTTACTGGATTTAGTGAGGTTATTTTTCGGGTCTTCTAATTTATCTTTATTTATTTGACTCAATTGTAAAATATTCTGATGTAATCCATTGGTTAATAACAAATGGGTCAGTTTTTCTCAGACCTACTGTTGACTATTGTTCTCTATTTGAGTAATATCACTTGATCAAGGCTTTTATAACATCCCATACTACAAAATAATTAATAAAGTATGTATGATTATTGCTGATATCGTATTTGATCAATATCAGTATTGTATCAGAAGTGAAAAAGTTGTATCAGGACATCCCTAGTATACAGTATATGGTGATTATGGATTTTTGAGGCACTCGTTGTATCCAATCAGGTCTAGGACCCAAGTCCAAAATAAGTCCCAAGTCTTCACTCTAGTGTTAGGATGACCTTATAAATAAGACATTCACCTTTTTGGAGCATTCACGACTAGGTGACGTGCACATGTGATACACCTTTCAAAATAAAAGAATAGAGTATACACTAAATAATGCTGCATTTTGGAGTTGGACTGTTCAAGTATTTTCCCCCCTATTTTCTGGTCAGGATTTTAGGGTTCAGTGATGCACAGTCGTGTTAGCGTTGACTCCAGGAAGTTTTACAAATGTCTGTCAGTACCCATGGGTACTCATGGGTACTGACAGTCATCAGGAGGTTCTGTCTCACCACCCGGTGTTCATTCTCCATCTTCAGGAGCTACTGTCTCCCTTGCCAGGCCTAAAGTCTCCTTACATACTGTATTTTAAAAGCTAATGTTTAGCATTGTGTTGCAGGCTGGAGGAGCGATGTTGGATCTCTGAGTTTGAATCTGTATCGTTAAACCAATGTGGCAGAAGCAGGAAGTGTTCATGTTGCTGGAACTTGAGTTCCTTCAGCGTTAGCATCTCATAGCATTTCCGTATTTAAGAAGCTAGTCCTAGAAGTTTTTGTACACCTCAGATTTTTTTTGTTGTTTAAATTTGGCAAGATGGTTCATAACATATTTTTCTTAAATGTGGCTATCTTAGATTTTATTTTTATTCTTACTTTACCTAGACTTAAATTAGGTGGTCTCTCAACTCTGATCCAAAGAGAACCCCAGAGGGTTTACAGGCTAACCTTACTCTGAAATAAATGCTTATCAATGTTGGATTTTGTTACAATTTCATCTGTCTTCCATTAATGTCTTGTAAGGTTTTAATTCCTTTACTAGCTTGAAGTTTTTTTGATTTCACCTCTCATCTGAGAGGCTTCTTCATGTCTGATTGAATCTCTTTGTGTGCTGTCACTATAAAGCAGACAGTGATTTGGGCTGTGACTGCTCTCCACATTAAGATGTATCAGGCGTATCCTTATTGCAGAGGGTTTGCAGCTTGACTACCTGTGAGCAGCCACCTTCAATACAGCTGCTGTTGGCAGCTGCCTCTGGGCACAACCCCCTCCGGCCAATCAACTCCCCTCTGCCTCAAGGCAGGCTGGGCTTTTTCTCTCGTTCCATCGTTCTGTCAATCACTCTGTGCTGCCTGACCTACTGGCAATCTTGCCATGACAACGCAAATCCCAGCAGACCCAGCTGTCAAGAACAGAAGTTCTCAGAAATATGAAAGACAAGAGTCTCTGACGTTCTTGTGCACAGCTAAACCTCAAAGGGGAACCTCCGAGACAGAAAGTTTTTTTTAAGTAGATAAATTACTGATAGCCTGAACTGATAGAGCCTGTTGATTGAAAAATATCATGTCAGAAGTCCAGACTTAGGAGATAGATGCTCCCTCTACCTGCTAAGCCTTTGGTGAAAATACATTCATATCAAGTTTCATTTTAGGAAGGGCACAGTAACATCAGTAGATCGACATAATGCACATATAAGGCAGGATTTCCTTTTTATGATTTATTTTCTCACATCCCTGCACATCCTCTGCTCTCTAATGTACATGTACATGCATTGCAGCAAAATGACCCAACATTTTATTCATTTTATTTTTGATGACACCTAACCCCAAAACAGAATCATCCTATAAAACAAAGATTTTCACAATAGAAAACCATCACACCATAAATTGATATTTTTCCTGAACAGAGGAGTCCAGTAGGAGAACAAGCACTGTGTGAGCTCTCTCTCTTGAATCAAAGTGGCAAACAAGCCTGTTATTTGTTCAGGGTAATAGTTTCTTCAAGCACCCTCAAACGATACTCAGCATAAAAATCAGCAGCAGTGCAGATGGTGTTCCCTCATGGTTTTTGCTTGAAATATTAAAGCAGAAAACAGAAAATCTCAGTGGTATTTTTGGCCAGTGATGTTTTAAAATAAAAGAACTGATTAAAAAAATCTAAACTCTTTGTTCACTTAAAAAATCAATAAAGAATATAAATCTTCAGGCTCCAGGTTATGTTAAAAACTGTTTTTCATCACTAAAACAATACACCGTAGATATGGAATACATATCTACATAATACAGAACAATTGTAAAAAAAAAATAAAAATAAATAAAGGGTGGAAACCTGGAAAATCTGGAAAATGATTGGCCAATTTTCCAGTCATGGAAAATGTAAAATGAGAAAAAAGGTCAAATGTCCTCTAATTGGTTAAGTTGTCCTGGAAAATTATCTATGCAAACAAAATGACCTCACACATGAGGGAACAAATAGTGACTTGGCCAAACCAAATTCAAGGATTCAATTCAAGGATTCAAAGTGTTTATTATCATGTGAACATGTTTCCCTGTACTATGAAATACTTTCTTTGCTATCCACAATGAATGCAGAGTAATAAATCAAAGTGTAAAATAGATAAAAGATAAAAAACAGGCAGCTTAAAGGCAAATAAGGCACAAGGGTAACCAAGATGGCCACCTAACTAAATGCAAAGCTATAACCCAAATAACACAACATGACATTGGCCTCTTTTTTCCTGTGTTTCACAGTGGTGCATGAAGCCAATAATCATTTCAATCAATAATCAGTACAGAGTTCTCCAGATCTGATGGTGATCATTTACCCTGCCCCCCATTCCTGGATCCAGCCTCAGAGTAGAGGAAAATTACTTTTATTTTAATGCAATCAAGACTTAATGAATTAAATAAAAGATATTCATGTGTTCATAGTGGGAAGTTGCTTTATAAAAAAATAAAAAAAAAAGATGGGGCAGTGGAGGTGCATTGGTCAGCACTGTTGCCTCACAGCTAGAGGGACTCGGTGGTCTCTGTGGTCCCTGTGGTCTCTGTGGCCCCTGTGGTCCTTATGGTCTCTGTGGTCTCTGTGGTCCCTGTTGTCCCTGTGGTCTCTGTGGTCCCTGTGGTCTCTGTGGTCCCTGTGGTCCCCATGGTCTCTGTGGTCTCTGTGATCTCTGTGGTCTCTGTGGTCCCTATGGTATCTGCGGTCCTTGTAGTCCCTGTGGTCCCTGTGGTCCTTATGGATTCTGTGGTCTCTGTGGTCCCTGTGGTTCCTATGGTCCCTGTGGTCCCTGTGGCCCCTATGGTCTCTTTGGTCTCTGTGGTCCCTGTGGTCCCTGTGGTCCCCATGGTCTCTGTGGTCTCTGTGATCTCTGTGGTCTCTGTGGTCCCTATGGTATCTGCGGTCCTTGTAGTCCCTGTGGTCCCTGTGGTCCTTATGGATTCTGTGGTCTCTGTGGTCCCTGTGGTTCCTATGGTCCCTGCTGTCTCTGTGGTCCCTGTGGCCCCTATGGTCTCTTTGGTCTCTGTGGTCCCTGTGGTCCCTTTGGTCTCGGTGGTCTCTGTGGTCCCTGTGGTCTCTGTGGCCCCTGTGGTCCTTATGGTCTCTGTGGTCTCTGTGGTCCCTGTTGTCCCTGTGGTCTCTGTGGTCTCTGTGGTCCCTGTGGTCTCTGTGGTCCCTGTGGTCCCCATGGTCTCTGTGGTCTCTGTGATCTCTGTGGTCTCTGTGGTCCCTATGGTATCTGCGGTCCTTGTAGTCCCTGTGGTCCCTGTGGTCCTTATGGATTCTGTGGTCTCTGTGGTCCCTGTGGTTCCTATGGTCCCTGTGGTCCCTGTGGTCTCTGTGGTCCCTGTGGTCCCTTTGGTCTCTGTGGTCTGTGTGGTCCCTGTGGTCCCTATGGTCTCTATGGTCCACATGGTCTCTGTGGTCCCTATGGTCTCTGTGGCCTTTGTAGTCCCTGTGGTCTCTGTGGTCACTGTGGTCCTTATGGTCCCTGTGGTCCCTGTGGTCCCTGTGGTCTCTGTGGTCCCTGTGGTTCCTGCAGTCCCTATGGTCTCTGTGGTCCCTGTGGTCCTCATGGTCTCTGTGGTCTCTATGGTCCTTGTGGTCTCTGTGGTCCCTGTGGCCCCTATGGTCTCTTTGGTCTCTGTGGTCCCTGTGGTCCCTTTGGTCTCTGTGGTCTGTGTGGTCCCTGTGGTCCCTATGGTCTCTATGGTCCACATGGTCTCTGTGGTCCCTATGGTCTCTATGGCCTTTGTAGTCCCTGTGGTCCCTATGGTCTCTATGGTCCTTGTGGTCTCTGTGGTCCCTGTGGACTCTGTGGTACCTGCTGTCTCAGTGGTCCCTGTGGTCACTGTGGTCCTTATGGTCTCTGTGGTCCCTGTGGTCTCTGTGGTCCGTGTTGTCCCTGCTGTCTCTGTTGTCTCTGTGGTCCCTGTGGTCCCTGTGGTCTCTGTGGTCCCTGTGGTTCCTGCAGTCCCTATGGCCTCTGTGGTCCCTGTGGTCCTCATGGTCTCTGTGGTCTCTATGGTCCTTGTGGTCTCTGTGGTCCCTGTGGACTCTGTGGTACCTGCTGTCTCTGTGGTCTCTGTGGTCCCTGTGGTCCCTGTGGTCTCTGTGGTCCCTGTGGTCTCTGTGGTCTCTGTGGTCCCTGTGGTTCCTGCGGTCCCTATGGTCTCTGTGGTCTCTGTGATCCCTTGGTCCCTGTGGTCTCTGTGGTCCCTGTTGTCCCTGTTGTCCCTGTGGTCTCTGTGGTCTCTGTGGTCCCTATGGTCTCTGAGGTCTCTGTGGTCCCTGTGGTCTCTGTGGTCTCTGTGGTCCCTGTGGTCCTTATGGTCTCTGTGGTCCCTGTGGTCTCTGTTGTCCCTATATGAACCACCTTCACCCAGTGATGCAGGATCAGATCCAGACATATTTGACGTATTTGAACAAAATTAATCACAACTACCAACAGTCACAGTCCTTAAACTCTGTGCTGATGTGTTGTCACATGTTATATTGTCAAAGTTAGAAAATTAACAGCTTCGATCCCTGATGAACTACGTTAGCATCAGTGATGGTTGCGTTCACGAGTACGTAGGTAGGCAACGTTAACGTAGCATTCCCTCAAATAATGTAACGTAGCACAATACAAGACTGACAGTCCAGCCTGTCTGTACTCTGTGAGGTTACATACCTGACTGTTGACGTTCAGAAAGTTTGGTGCGGTTCAGGAATTGCGGTGTGAAAGCAGAACCGAACCAAGTGATAAATGCAACAATGTTGCAACTTTCAGCCCCCCAAACGAACCGAGTCCACTTGGTTAGGTGTGAAAGCGACCTCAGGGCTCACTCACACTGAGGCCACGCCTGGGCGCGGCACGGATCCCAGTTTGGCCCGATTGGAAGAGGTTGGACTGGAAACGGCACGGTTGACCCCCTCGCCCAACACAGAACTGCGAGGGGTCTCCGTGGATACGGAGTTGGATAACATATTATGTAATTGGAGAAATATATTCCAGTGTTTTCCATGATGTTTCCATACAACAACAAGAGCGTCCCTAGAAACAGCATGGCCAACTTTATGATGACGTCACACCATTCGTATTACATGAATTAACGTGATGGCTTATATTTCGGAGGCAGCCGGGCCTGGGGGCGGTTAGATTAGAGTAATGTGAGTGTGGGCCAGCGGGGGACTGGGGATGGGGGGGCAATCGGGCTTCGGCACTGCACAGAACACCTGGCCCTCGTGTGAGTGCGCCCTGAATGTCTCTGACCCTTATCATGCAACCAGTATACTTTTGACGAATCTTGAAAAGGTTTAGTAGTTGTTGTAGATGTTTTAAAGTCTCTTCTCTCAGGAATCATGTTACTAGAAATCACACAGTGCTCTGTTTGTTGCTGTAATCACAAGAACAGACTTCAAACAGCACACTAGCAGACATAACATTGAGTTTTATCTGAAGGAAGACTGAAACAACCCTGCAGACAAACATTTTTACGTTGCGTTTGCTTGTTGCTGTGTAAGCGACGGGATGCTCCCATAATACCTTGGTCTAACGTGCGTTTAATGAGGGTACAACCGTTTGGAAACATAATGAAAGCATGTAAAATAAATCAGATATAAAGTTTAGGGAACACTGGATTCTGTACCTGATATAAAGTGGTCTCTGCAGGTTCCCACCACTCTCTTTTCTTATGATCACTTCTTTCATGTTTTATCATCTCTGTCTTCATTCAGAATATTTGGGAATCCTATAAAATGATCTTTCCTTTGCTCGTCCTCGGCTGTTCTGGCATCCCGGTGCACAACAGCTATCCAGCATATCTCTGAGAAACGTTTACATGTACAGCTGTTTAACTACAAGTGGTGAGATCCCTGGCAGTAATTTGAACTGAGTAGTCTTGTGTAGAGTGGTTAACATTTCAAATATTGGGAGAAGTTCTGGGGAAATAAATAGCTGAGCTTCAGGATGTCTAATGTCTCTCTCCTCCACCTTATGTTGCAGGTCATTCTGATCCTGACTAAGTACTACCATGCTGATTCCACCAAGGTGCTGGAGAGCTCACTGTGGAGGTAGGCCAAACATTTCCACCCTGTTTGCTCCTGCTGGAAGTCTTCATGTCATGCCTGTCCTCAGACTCACGCAGGCAGCTTCCTTTTAACAGCAAGGTCAGCATAGGTCTGGGATATCTTTCCACTGAGCCTCCTCAGGGAGACAAGAGTGATATAGAGTGCTAGGGCAAACAAAGCATCAGCAGGCGAGCTGGGAGAAAAGTGACTGGAGAGTTGTGCTGCTGGGCCTGAGAGGGCATCTGTTTAGGCAGATAGCATATCAGCATGGCACAGGGAAGGACGGAGGTGCCAGGGAGAGAGGTCAACTCCTGCTGGCAGAGCCGACTCTATGAAGCCAAGCTGCCTTTCAACAAAACACTTCACACCTCTCTCGTTTCGAGCAGCAGTTAAAGGCAATGTATATCCAGAGCTCAACAGATGTATCAGAGCAGCAGCATCATCTCCTTCACTTTAACTGGACTCTTTCTTCCTCACTGAGTTCACTACTCTTCACCATTTTGAACAGGAGTGAGGAATTTAAACTGAATTCACCTTTTTAGACCCAAATTTGATCCAGAACACTGGAATTCACTGAGAAGTCAATGTCAAATCTAAGATGTAGGCTTTATTTCATTATTATTATGATGGAAGACTTCAGTAACATGTACGTATTTCAGCCTAAAAATTTGGCAAGTCTTTGCGAGAAAAATGCTAAAATATATAGATTTAAAATATTTTATATTTCTGTACAAAATACCCCCCAAACACTGTATTGTGTCAAATATTGATGATTCCGGTCAGATATTACATGTATAAGATGGGTTTAATTATGATTAAGACTTCATTAGAAACATGTTTCTGGTGCGTATTTCAGCCTCAAAATTTAGCAAACTGCATATCTCAGCATGAAAAGTGCAAAAACACATTTCAAATTTCAAATACATGATACATCTACAAAAAAGACCCCCAAAACTCCGTATCAAATCTGACAAATTTGACAAAAGGCATATCTCGATAAGAAAAGCTCAAAAACACAATTTTCAAATATTTTATACACCTACACAAAAGAACCCCAAAAGTCAAAGAATTTGGTATTTTTTCAGCTTTTTTCTAAAACGGTAAATTTGAAAATCCCCACAATTTAAACTTAATTCACCTTTTTAGACCAAAATTTGAGCCAAAATATCAGTTTTTTTTTTTTTTTATAAAACAGTAAAATTCTAAATTCCTGGATAACAACAATTATTATATTTTAGCATTAAATACATTATTTTGATTAAAGAGCTTGCTCATACTGGGTTAACCACAGAAACATAAAAATATTCTAGTAAACAGTGATACTGTGAAATTTGGGCTTAAATGGGAAACATCTGACACTAGATGGTGGAATAATAAATTTCTTAAGCTCTCATAGATTCTCATAGAATTCTCATAGAATATTAATTTCCTCTTTATTATACTTCCTACCAGCTTCTGGTTGAACCTGACCTTCCCCTGTAAGGGCATGGAGGAGAGTTAATTACATTCAAATATCCTAATAAATACTTAAAATAAAATAGATGCAGGGCTCATAAGGCTGGCTAAAATTAGCCATCCAAAAGATGTTCACGCATAGCCAAACGTGTCTGATGGTGGTACTTAATTCATACCATTCACCTCACTCACGGCTCCTTGACTTCAAAGCCTCAGCCTCTCATTAGCTCCATCTCCCCGTGGGACACATATGAATAATGTACATAACATATTACTCTCCTTCCCTTGTTGATGTTTTAATTGTTGCAGTCTATGAATAATGCTATGGAGTCATCAGTCCATGATCCACTTGAGAATGAGAAAATAAATAGTTGAATATAATCAGTTGAACCAAAATTGACCGAGAAAGCTGAGAAGCTGTCAGTCATTGCCCAAAAAAGTCAGAAATTTCCATGAAATTTGCATGTTTTCAGGAGATCTTCCATCTTGGTGGGCATTATGTGTGGGGTGCACGTCAGTGCCTTGTAGCTGTCAGCTTGGCATGGTGTGTGGACAGCCACTATCCACCGGCCTGTAGGCTTTGAAGTCCCAGGGCTGTAGGATCAAACAAGGGAGATGGGGGAAGATGAATGGGTTTGCTGTCTTGCCCTGTCAGGTAGTGTAGATCAACATGCCAGCTTCCACCCAGGGGGAACTTAACAGCATGGAGAGGAGGAAAGTTTTACAGGGGAGCTGAGTTAATGAACTGAGAACCCTTTAGGATCAGCAGCGTCCCATGGAGGCTTGTCTAGTGTCAATAAGCAAAGCACACAATCTATGTCTTCACAGTGAAGTGGATCCACCCCAAACAAGTGGGTATTAGCCGGGTGGTGTGCTGTCTTTGATAGTTTCACAGTTGGTCAAATGTATTATTCCTCCACCCAGTGTCAGGTGTTTATCACCGCTGCCCTAAATTAACAGTATTACTCATTGCCAGAATATTTTAATGTTTCTGTAATGGTTAATCAATCATGTGCCTGCTCTTTAACTTACTAGCCTCGTTTACATGGGTCCAAAAATCCTGTTTACAATCAGATTGAAAGGTCAATCAGATTCAAAATGCCTCATGTAAACACCTTAGCCAATCTGATTCACCCGGATCTGATTGTATTTCGGGTCAGATTAGCCACATTTACATACAGACTTTTTCTTCATTCCGATTGAAGAGTCCAGGTCAACTGTTTACATGTGACGTGATCTATTCCGATCTGGTGTTTACATGTGGCACTTCATTTAATCGGAACCGCCGTTTAACGGCTGTGTGTCACCGGCAGAGCGATGTAAACATTACGTGATTGATCAAAGATGGATGTCTATCGTCTGATCAGCACAGTAGTTGCGATGTTCAGGTCTTTGAGAGTTTGTATTAAAAATAAACTCTCCGCCGAAGACCAGTTGTGTGCGCACTGCTGCTTGGAAGCCGCCATTTTTTCAAGTGAGGAAACGTCACTGCGCATTTACGTCAAGACAGAGCATGCGCAGAAAGAACACAGCCTGACAGCATTCTGTTTCACCGTTTACATGATAAGATTTTACATCTGATTGGTTTGGGAAGAGGAATATTCTACCCCTGTGAAACCGAATGAAATTCCATTCGGTTTAGGCCTCTTTATTGGGATTAAGGTGTTTATATGGAACATTTTTATTTGGTTTGGGCTTCTAATCCGATTCTAATTGGAATATTAGGCTCCATGTAAACCCAGCAATTGTAAAAGGTAGTCTACGCCGATTGATAATCTGCTCCATGCTCCATGTAAATGGCTGAGTGGAGCGGATTGGGTTGATAGACAGGATTGTTCGGTCTGCACATGCGCTCCCTTGTACGTAAGAGGCACGTAGTGATGTACGCAGAGCAAAACGTGGCCAAACAAAAACAAACATGGCAAACAAACAGAAAAACTGGACGGTGGAGGAGACAAACTTTTTGATAGAAACCCAACTTCACGAATGACCGGCGTTTCATTCGAAAATTCGCCTGCCCCAACAAACAACAACAGCGTCCCCAACAAAACACAATGTGGATCCATCTTTCCAGAGGTAAACAGGAAGCAGGAAGTGCACCTCTTCTTCTCTTACACATTTGCAGGTAGTGGCAGAGTGACCTTCTGCGCAGGTCAAAAAAAACAATACAATCGGATTCAGCTGGGGCCATGTAAACGCGGCTTGAACGTGGATCTCTTTACTTAAACTTCATGTATACAGATCGAATCAGATTCACTTAATCCGATCGATTTCAATCAGATTGAGGAAAACTACCCATGTAAACGGGACTACTGAGTGTCAGCCGTTTTTGGCCATTTTGAGCCATTTTTTAAGACCCCAAGAATATTTTGTACTGTGTCTCTGAAAACACAGAATAGCTCAAATGAAAGAAGAGACTCTCTATTTCATCATGAAAAAAATGTTTGTTTTTACCTTGTTCCATTTTTGTTTTATCAGAGGTAGAGGACATCCATCCATCCATTATCTACCGCTTATCCTCATAGGGTCGCAGGGGGGCTGGAGCCTATCCCAGCTGTCTTAGGGCGGAAGGCAGGGTACACCCTGGACAAGTCGCCACCTCATCGCAGGGCACATAGAGACAGACAATCATTCACACTCACATTCACACCTACGGTCAATTTAAATTGCCAATTAACTTAATCCCCATGCATGTTTTTGGATGGTGGGAGGAAGCCGGAGTACCCGGAGAGAACCCACGCAGACACGGGGAGAACATGCAAACTCCACACAGAAAGGCCCCGGGCCCGGGATTCGAACCCTTGCTGTGAGGCGACAGTGCTAACCACTACACCACCGTGCCGCCCCAGGTAGAGGACACTTTCACCAAAATCACCACTTTTTGTCCAGATTCTGTTTGTTTTGCTCTCTAATCTCGATCGTCTCCACTTCCTGCTTTGATCTCTGTGGTGTATACCATCTCTTTATGCTCCCACTACATCTCCCAGAAGCCCCCCCAAAATTTCTCACAGGCTGCAGGAGACCATGATTGGCAACCCGCTGCCGAAAAACCACTTTGACGTATTATTACGCTGATGGCACTCAAAGAGTCAACAGTATTACTGATTACCAGAATATTTTAATGTTTCTGTAATGGTTAATCCACCAGTATGTGCAGCTCTTTAATCAAAATTATATCTATAATGATAAAATATAATTCATTTTTAAATTTACTGTTTTACAAAAACAGAAAAAAAATCAAAGCACATTTTAATTATTTTTTTGACTGAGATGTTAAATTGCAGTTATGTCCTGTCGTTGCTGAACAGAAAAGTGTGTTTTAGTGGTTGTTTGTTATTCTTGATTTTTCTCAGAGAATTCCTTGTGTGTTCTGGCTCAAATTTGGGTCTAAAAAGGTCCAGTTAAAGCTCTTCATGATGCTGGATGAGACATAGGACAAATGGGATGATACATTTCTCCACTATATCCTCTTTGTGATGGCAGGTGTATTGCTGGGGCCAAAAGAAGCAGCGTGTTGAGTTTGAAGTTTGTAAGAGCAGTTCTTGTTAAAACTGCAAGCAGCAACACCTCAGACCAAGTGTCCCATTCTAGAGAGGCATGTTTTATGTGTCTTAAAGATCAAATTCATATACTACATGAGAATAAACACAGGGAATGGTGCTTGCAGATCAGACATTGGTGTGAGAGTCTGTGGGTATTTATAATTCATGTCCTCTTCACACATCTTTGAAGATGCGAGGGGCCTTCATAGCCATCGCACCAGGGAGATGACTGCTCCATTATTGGTGAAAAAGCACTTTTGCAGCATCTCACCCACACTACACTTCCACTTCTTTCCGCCATATATGCTCAATTGTGCATCTTGTGTCATTTTGTTCTTATGTATTATTAGTGGCACCTACACCTGTACAGTATCCTGAGTGAGTTCACTACTCTTCACCATTTAAACTGAATTCACCTTTTTAGACCCAAATTTGATCCAGAACACTAGAATTCACTGAGAAGTCAGAAATGAATCCAGAATAACAAACAACCACTAAAACACATTTTTCTGTTCAGGAAGGACATCAAAATTCCTGGATAACAGCATTAAAGATATACTTTTGATTAAAGAGCTTGTACATGGTGGTGGATTAACCATTACAGAAACATTAAAAAATATACTGGTAATCATCAGTACTGTTAATTTAGGACAGCGGTGGTAAACACCTTTCACTGGGTGGTGCTCTGATGAATTAGTTAAGTTCAGTTTGTATATTTCTGTACTTTTTTGTACTTTTTGGTTATGGGTAACATGGATTGAATAAAGGGGAGGGGAGCTGGACAGATGAGGAGGAGAGGAGAGCAAAAAAAAAAAAAAATCCAGATCCTGCACCTTTAGCACTCTGCATCTTGCAGCTCAGCACCTTAATCATGTTAATTGTTATTAAATAGTTTCCAGTATTATTATTTTCCCTCTTTTATCATTTATTATGTACATATAGTTTTGTTGAATTTTGATATGTCCTCCTCTTCATCCCCCTCCCTCTGTGTGTGGCTATATTTTTTTATTTCTTATTTATTTTTCATTTTTATACCAGCAGTTTCTAATCCCAGTTGCAGGCGTTAGGAGCTGCCTCTTGCTTTTATTTAAATTTATCAATGTTTCCAATGCACAGTTAGCGGAGTCATTGCAATTTCATTTGCCTGCTGTTGTACATGTGCAGTTATGCATGTGACACATAAATCTCTTCAATCTTGAAATCCAAAGAGCCTCCATGGCTTCTTTAAGATGAGCAGTAAAGGCATCACATGCCTCATCCTCCTCCGTCTGTCCTCTATTACAGCCTTTCCATTCCTCTCTTCACTCAAAGTGAGAATTTGAGTTTTCTCTCTCTGTAACAAAGCCATGCTTCAAAGCTGCGATCAAGAAATAGAGCAGTCAGTGAGACAATCGGAGATGACACGAGAAGTTGAGGCTTTGATGATTCCTGCAGGGAAACTGGGTCATGATAGAATCAAAACAGTAATGTGTTACAAGAGATAAGACGCATGGCAAAATACAAATATATCAACACAACATCAGCTTTGTTCTTCATTCACTCACTGCAAAGTGCTGCTGGTGAAGTGCCCATCCCCCAAAAAAAGTCAGTCAGTGAACTGTTAAACTGCATGAAATATTAATAAAAAAATAAAGTTTTATGTGAGGTATAGGTTACTGAGGAAACAAATGCTACTTACTTACACAAGAAATTTTTTTCTTTATTGTTCAACTTGGCAGAAATATTGTTTGGTCCACAATCCAATAATCCTTGGCTACATTCTGGAAAAAAAATAGTTCTGGTCATAATAAAGCAAATTATCCCCCCACTGGAAATACAGTATAATTAACTACAATAAACTACAGAACAAATGCTCTACTTAAAATGCTTCTTCATACTTTCTGGTATTGTGAAAGTTACATAAAAGTAATGTAATAACTAGTATGAATATTTTTTTATATTTTGATGACAAGTATTGTGAAAAGTAACTTGACCTTTGGTTAAAGACCATGTGTCTGCACACATGTTGCACAAGTTACAAAAAGTTACAATAGAATATACTACACTAAATAGGATTTTTCAGATTTCAATTTCAAAGTTAAAATTTGGCGAGTGGTACATTTTTTTTCTTACTTTACCCAGACTTTTATTGCGATCAGTGTTTTTATTATGAAATTTAAACAACAAATGAAAACAAACAGTACCAAAAAATGGTACAAAAAATTTAATTAAAAAAAAAAAATGCTCCCTGGCGGCCTCCCACGCCCCAACCCTTGACTCTGGATCTCTTGGGATTGGAGATGGTCCAGACTTTTAAGAGGTCACTCTGGAAAATAATGAGAATAATAAAAAGGATTCGCTAAAAGAATGACGACATTGTAGAATTAGCATTGGCGCAGTAGAGTACAGAAAAGACTGAGTGAACGGGTTAATAGGAACTTAATGCTCCTGATCGTGGGTCTTTGTTTCAGTTTGTTTGAATGTTGCTTTGAGGCTTACTGTCTGCAGGATAGCACCACCACATCTACTGCTCACTTCCCATCTCAATCAGTTCCCTTCAGACGTATATTTGTGTATACACACACACACACACACACACGATTATTCCACCGTTACAAATGTGTTGATGATTAGCCCTCCCTGGGGTTCGGATCACATTTCTGCAAACTAAACCAGCAAAGGGAGACAAAGTAGAAACATACGCTTTAGGGCTTAATCAAGACGGCATGTCTGATTTCCCCTCAGCCTCTCCTCGTTTCCACTCAGCTCTTTCCCTCTCAGGTTCTCTCTGTCCTCCTTTGTCTCTCTTCATTCTCTCAGCAGCTCTCCCATGGTCCAGATGGTCTGATGTGCTGTAAATACTTAATCGAGCCGAGAGCATCCCTCTACCCCCACCTCCAGCACCAGCACCATGCATATTTCACAGCCTGGAGAGAGAGAGAGAGAGGCATAGAGAGAAAGTGTGAGAGAGACAGCACCCAAGAGAGCTCAGCTAGCTACTAAAGATGCCAAGCAGAGAGTCTACTCCCAGCACACAAGTGGTGTTTGATATAGAACTAGATATAGTGCTGGGTGGAAGTGTTTCACATGGAAAATTAAGGGTATATAAGTCAGACATTACAGTTACTATACATATATATAACCTGAATAAATCTGTTTCAGAAAAACACATGTTCCGTCATGGATCATTATGTTTGTTTGAAGCTGAAGCTTGCAGTCTCATATCTGATGTATTGGACCTGATATGAACTGGAAAATGAGAGCATGTGGCTATGGATACAACATAATGGCCTTCGGTGTGTGTCTTTGCTTCCTACAGTGTAGAAGTACAGTAATGCATGTTGTACGATGTTTAGTCATGTTTTGGGTCTGTCAGACAGTGTCCAACTTTTTCAGACCACGGATCACTTAAAGGTGCCAGAAAAAAAGTGACGTTTATTATCCACAGCATTAATTTCAGTTATAGCAAAGTTTAGACAGATAAAACAGCAGATATTAGTTTATTGCAGATGCATCAGTGTTAGCATATTTATGCACACTATATAAACACTAAAATGCCAATACCTGAGTTGCAGTACAAATATAGAGCCTGTAAAACATACATTATATATTATTTTTTCCATAACTTTTTGATGAGATGATCCCCACATTTGGTCCAAATACTATCAATTTTAAGAAATGCTGTCCTTTTTGTATCTGGAGTCTGGTGGGACACTTGTGTGTATTTGTTGCAGTAATTTGTTGAGGTTTTCTCTGTTAAAGCCCTGCAGAATAATGAGCAGGCAGCCTGGAGGAATTATGCTCCAGTTGTCTGGTCAGCCATATACTGACTTGACACTCGCTTGAGGTGGGATTCAAACAAGCCAATATAAATGAGGAAAACACCTGCAGTGAATAAAACAGTTTGCAAAAACATTGCTAGATGGAGTGCATATTATTTTCAGCATCTATACAATAACTGTCTCCATTCGTTTTCCCTGACAGCTCAGTTAGATGTGCTCACCAAGCCAGAGTAGCAGATCTGCAAAGGTCTAACTCCTAATTTCCACTGAATGCGGAACTGGTGCCCAGGCTGAGCGGGGATGTCACTGTCTTGCCAGCCACACACACACACACACACACACACACACACAGTCAATCAACAGCTGCCAGCCCTGTGTTGGAAATAGACTTGGCCACCTCTCCATCATCAGTAACACTTTAGTGGTTGCAGAGAGCTCTTCATAAAGTCTTATTGCTGTTTTATTTATGAGCGTGCCATCATCAGAACACTGAGCCTTCCAATAACACAGCATAGATAACTACCATGAAACTATGGCCATTATCGTGTTAATGATGTCATTAAGATATGCATGCAGGGACCATGGTATGAGCTCATGAGATGAGGTTGTGGGTTGAGGCAGGTAAAGAGTTTTCTATTTGGCTTGGTTTATGACTTTTTATTAGCTGTTGTGCAGGAAGGAGGAACTTTTCTAACACAGGGTGAATGAATGGTGGCAGTGTAGTGAGAAATTAAATTCAGTGAAAGTAGACTGGAATTGTGATGTCACCCAACTACAGGAAGTATTCAGGTTACAAAGTGAGTTTATTGTCATTCTGCAACACATTGGTCCAGGGTCCCTCTTATGTTACAGCTCCAATGTATGCACATTTAAGAGAATACGTCATTTTTGAGATGAGATGTAAGGATGGGACTCCTTTCTTATGGTGCAGATGCTTGCTGTTTGCATTTGTCAGCTATGAACTTATAACTTTAACTCATAAATGACTGAGACTGGAATTCTTTGTAGACTGTGTATGATAATCTAGTTCCATCTCTCAATATTTTCATGACCTCCTCAGCACTACTAACAGCACAAGCTTACTGGAAACATGGTAATCAGCTAAAGCTAATTAGCAGCAAGATGGCCCCCTTTTGATGCAGACGACTCCCACAAACTTTTACAAAAAAAAAATTCATCATTTAGAAGTGAATTTGGACAGACTGTGTGGGACTTTCTGGTACAGTACGGGGACTACTTTGTGTCTACAGGTAGTTTCACATCTGAGTAGACTAATATGACATGCAGCGTTTCATTGGTCCAGATTGTGGAAAACAACAAAATAAGTTCTCGTTGTTATGCAGATGATGCACAGATTTACATAACCATACCTTATGCAGATGACATACAGATTTACATATCCCCATGACCAGTGCTGTGCTGGTTGCTGAAAAATAGTAAAGTGTTACAGTTACTAGTTACTTCATACAAAATGTAACTCAATTGTTGATTACTGATACCAAAAAGTAACACGTTACTGTTAAAAGTAACTTTTTAGTTCCTCTTTGGGACCCTGGGGAGTGAGAGTTTGTCTTACGGTGTGTTCACTGGAAGTCAGAACTTGGAGCTCAGATCAACATAACCTCAAAGTTCAGTGCTCCCAGCTTTTCCAACCTTACAGATGTACAACAAAACATGTAGCTACTGTTTATGTTAGTAGCAGATAGCATGACTTCAATGTCTGGTTAATCTGACTTCACAAAGGGTTCTGATTTAAATTCTGACTTGAAGCTTAGAAATTCTGACATTGCTAGACTTTTCTTAAATTAAACAAAGACAAAACTGAGGTAGTTGCATTTATGTGAACTTCAATCGGCAATGTTAAAAACCACAAACCAAGCCAGGAACCTTGATGTAGTCATGGACTCTGACCTAAATTTCTACACCCACATGTAGACAATTACAAAGTCTGCCTGCTGTCTCCTTAATAATATATCAAGTTGTGGCGGGGTGGGTGTGCAGCGAGAGATTCAACCTGACAACCCCACCTGGGGAATTTCACCCCAGGAAGTATTTCTGTATACTGAGGCTAACGCCTCAGTTATACAAAGGCTACACGAGTTCAGTGACTGCAGAAAGTTTGTAGTGGATATGGCTTTATTTTTTATTTTGTGGCACTGAAAAGGTGAAGAGTGAGACTTCTCAAGCTGACTAATCACATGTGGGATCTTCAAAGCCACCACAGCCCACACATGCAGTTATATTTTTGAGTAGGCGTGCTTCATACAGTGTAACATAAATCAGGGATGTGCTTAGCACTGTAGCTATGCTTAAATACCAAAATGCAGTGTAACATAAGAACATTAGTTATTCAGTCAGAAAATTAAGTCAGTAATGTCAGTTATAGACAAGAAATATCTAGCCATAATTTGCTAAAATTAGCAACCATGTGCTACTATACCACACCAAATATGGTTGCAGCAGCTTTTAATTTTAATTTTAACTTTTAATTTGTAAGAGGGGAAATTTATATATTATAGTATAATATATTATAATATATATATTATATTATTACATATTGGTTACAATATTGGTACACATAGGTTGTGCACATTTGTATGCATGACAAAATCTGCAATAAATTAATATAAAACAGAATCATATCCTACTAATGCTGATTTTACGGTATCCTGCAAGTACTGGATGAGTACTGTATATACTCAGCAGTGTGTGCAGCTCTGGGGCATTGTTTTACCACTCATATATCTTGTGAAACTTGTGATTCTGCAGGAGGAAGGTTGGATTCTACATTGAATTATACAGTGAGAAGCTGAAAATCCACAGTGTTGGCATGGAGAGAGAAGGAATTATTGAGAATGGGAAAAAAAAGTTCAGGGAGGTTCGTGTGTGGAGGAGGTACTGGCCTGGTGTATGGCTTTGATAGCGACAGGAGAAGGGCAGCATGGTCAGATCAGCTCCCCTCCTCTTGCCGACCCTCTGGGTACACTTGTCACTCTCCTTGACACTCACACATATGCTGCTATTGGATTTCACGGTTGCCTGAGTCAAGAAGGTGAAAGAAACAAGGCCAAGCTCAGACACCACTGGCTATCTCAATAAAAAAAATGAAACATATGGCTTCTTTTCAAGATGGCCACTCAGACCCTAGAACTTGCCAGCATTGCCCCACCCCACTCAAATACACATACTACCAGTTGTGAGGTCTGGGCAGAAAGCCTGGAGAGGATGGCTGACCAGAGACTGAAATGAGCCAAAGTCTGACGACAAACAGTCTCCATTTCCCACCCCAGACCACCACCCTCCCTGTCTGGAGCTGAAGCAGTCTGTTTATCACTATCTCCATCACTGCAACACTACCAGCTGAGGCACTGCACATACGGTATGGTAGCCTGCATTATTTTTAAATGCCTTCAGCTGAGTCAAAATTGCATCTGACAGGATATTTAATGGTTTAACTGCTGGTTCTCCTCTTCACACAGATAGTCTACATGACTTATGATCGCCGCTGCTTATGTTCATTCACTTCACTCATCATATCCCCAGGTCAAAACCACACAACACTGACTCTCACAACCAGAGAATGTGGGAAAAGAAGCCCTTACCTTATATGGAGCTTCTTGGCAGCTGTTCTCGTCGGCACGTGAAGGGGGGGACTTATGAATGAAGTTTTAATCAAAGCTCAGCGTACACCCCATGACACCTTCTTCATCCTCCCTGTTTGACTTCCTCCTCTATTTTAATACTGGTTCCTCATGCCTTGCTCATTTTGTGTTGCCGATTGGGGAAGTCAGTACTTTTAAGGATGCCAACAGAATTTCGCCCCCAACTTCTACAACCCTACTTGCAACAATATTTGTAATGCAAAATGCAAAGTTGCCCGGATCTCATGTGCTTCCTCCTAGACTTAAAAAAGGATTATCATTTCATTTAGAACGAGATATGTCAACATGCTGGTTGCAGTAGAGGAAAAGTCAGACAATGACCAAAGTCAGTAAACCTTGTCTTATGGAAATCCAACCTGTTCTATTCCCAGTTCATCAAATTCTGAGGCTTTGTCATGGATTTATGTCTGCGTCCCACGCACAAGACTTTTAGAGCCTGTATGAAATGTCTAAAACGTAAACCCATCCACCGTACAGCAGTGTGGTGAAAAACCACACTTAACTGCATATTGCAATTTCTTACATTACTTGAAGGTGAGCACATTACTGTAATGTGTTGCACTACCCTGAATATGACCATCAAAGATGTGTATGTAGCCCTGCAAAGGGTGAAAAAAAGAAAAGAAATCAAAATTCACATTTTTCTGAAAACTTATTTGACATAACCCTAACTTTACTGGTTTGAGTCAGTCCAGCACTGATAAATATGTCTCCAACTCAAATATTCTTGCCTTAAGAAGTTTCTTAAAATGTATTAGATTGCATCACACACAGATATATACTCAATCAGGTGTAACATTACAAGCACTGCAAGGTGAAGTGAATAGTCATGGCACAAGAGATATATAAGGAATAAAATTAACATTTTGTTCCAGCGTCAGGTTTTTTCAGGAGTTTGACACCAAGAAGCAAACAGTGATGTCTAGAGGACTGGATCAGATCATCTCCAGAACTGCAGCTCTGGTGGTCTGTTCCTGGTCTGCAGTGGTCAGGATCTATCAAAAGTGGTCCAAGGAAGGACCAGTGGTGAACTACAGACAGGGTCATGAGAGGACAAGGATCACTGATGCAGGTGGGGAGTGAAGGCTGGTCCTGGTGGTCTGATCCAACAGAGCAGAGGAGTTAATGCTGCTGAAGATAGAAAGGAGTCACATAGCACAGAATAAACCTTCAGGGGTCAGAGGTCACACAGGAGGACCAGCACTAGATTAGACAGGAGGTCATAATGTGATGACTGAACAGTGTAAAATAGATAATCTACATTTATACAAGTTAATTTTATCTTTTCAGCCAATAAAGCTGATGCTGATTCTGACATGAGTTCTTTTCTATCTACTTACTCCCTTCCTTCTTGTCCATTTTGCTTTTACTCTCTCTGTTGGCCAATGCAGGACATGGAGTGCAGCCACTCCGATTTATCAAGGTTAATGCTTCTCCACTCTCTGAGGCATAAAGGATGCCTCAGAGAGTGGAGGAAGAGGCAAACTAAAGATGGAGGACAGCTTGTTCACTTCAAGTGGATGGAGGCTGAAGGGCTTCGCTGCTGACAGAGCTCCAATGCAGCCAGTTTGAATGGACTGATTGTTGTCCATCATGGAGGTTTGACTTTGAAGACACACAGGGTTTTCATTTAAAGCACTCATCTGCATGGTTAAATGCATGTCTTTTGGATTTCCATTTCCAAACAAGAAAACTTACACAAAAAAAAAACCAAAACCCCAAACAATCAAGAGAGATTGCATAATGCTCATTTGGCAGCTGACTGGGGCTTTTGGCTCCAATTTGGCTCCTCTTTAACCCACAGAAAAATAAAAATCAGCCAGGATTTTGGCTAATCCTCTTAGTCTGATGCTTTCTCTCCTCCTGCCGACTGGAAGACGAATGTGAGATCAGGCAGTCGGAAACTCCGACAGAGCCAATCCTAGCTTCCCCTCAACATATTCTATTTGTGAAATGGATAGTGATGGCTTCCCTGGTGGCTTGTTGGGTGAGGGGCTTTACCCGTTGGCCTACTGGGGCACAGATTCTGCCTGAGATCCAAGCCAAGACAACCAATAACCCATGATCATAAACTGCCCAGTTATTCCCTGCTGCCTTCAGGTCCGTCCATCTTTCTTGCCATGACAAGATGTTGAGTTGAGTTTTATTATGTATGACTTCTAGAGTAAGGAGCTCAGAGACAGCCACAGCTCCTCCTGGCCACCTTCCTTGGATGTTTTCTGAGCCACGTCCAACTGGTTGAAGACCCCAGGGTAGACTCAGAACAAGCTTGTTCTGAGATTCAGGAATTATATAACTCATCTGGCAGGGGACTGCATCGGGATGCCCCAGGATGAGCTGGAAGCTGCTGGGCAGAGGGACTGCTCTGGACTGCTGCCACTGTGACCTATAGCCCTGGATAAATGGATGGGTGGAGGAAGGAGGCCAAAGCAGCACACCAAAATCTTATTTTCAGATTATGGATCCTGAATGCTGGTTCCATGATGGTTCACTCTTCTTTCTTCCTGTTCATTTTCCTTCCTCTCCCTCTCTTTGAATCTCCTTTTCCCTTAGCCCCCTCTGTCTGTCTGTGTCAGCAAATTCATTTCATAGATTCTGTTCAATCGAGTTGCTTTTTGCTTTTCAACTCCCATTTATACACAGTCGCTTGCACAAAAGACATAGGAGACATAAAGATGTCGGGAGAGGGAACCAGGTAGGAAATCATTAAATAAAGAAGTAATCTGAGAAGTCAGTTCATCACAGTTCGCTTTCATTTCATTCATTCGCTTTGGCTCAATTCTGAAATGACAGTTTAGTTTTTCAAAACAGAAAATTCAAATCTGGGAATAATTAGTTTGTTTTTCATGACAGGTTTTAATTTTTTAATCATTCAAGCAGATTGCTGGTGTTTTGACACAGGTGTGCAAAAGTGGAAATACAGTTGTCTACAATGTGCACAATAAACATGTGCACGTCTTGCTCATCAAATCAAATGAGTTGATTCTCAGTGAAACATTCTCTAATCGTTTCAGCCATCAGATGCAAAATCAAACTGTCATTCTTTTACTTTACTTACTTTAGGCATGAATGTCATGGAGTGTAAATTGCTATATAAATATGAATATAAATATAAACATAAATGTTTTATTTTCAGTATTTTTCCGACTTTCCTCCCGTCTAAAAAGATTCATGTACAGTACAGTAAGCAGTCAACATCAACAAAAACTACACTCACCACTTAGGCACACCTTGCTAGTAAAAGGTTGGACCCCCTTTTTCCCTCAGAACAGCCTTAATTTTTGGTGTCAGACTTTCAACAAGGTTTTGGAGACATTCCTCACAGATTTTGAGTGATAAGCTTCACTCAGTTGCTGCAGATTTGTCAGCTGATCATCTATGATGAGAATCTCTGTTCCTCCACATCCCAAAAGTTATATTGGATTGAGATCTGGTGACTGTGGAGGCCATTGGAGTCCAGTGAACTCTTTGTCATGTTCTAGAAACCAGTTTGTGATGATCTGAGCTTTGTGACATGGAGCATTATCCTGCAGGAAGTAGCCATCAGAAGATGGTCCACTGTGGTCATAAAGGGAGGGCATGGTCAGCGCCAATACTCAGGTAGGCTACAGTGTTTAAACCATGCTCAACTGGTACTAAAGAAAATATCCTCCACCATTAGACCAGCAGCAGGCTGAACCGTTGATACAAGGCAGGATGGATCCATGCTTTCATGTGTTTACTCCAAACTCTGACCATCTACCATGTGAATGTTCAGCTGAAATGGAGACTGGTCAGACCAGGCAGCGTTTCTCCATCTTCTACTGTCCAGTTGTGGTGATCCTGTGTGAACTGTAGCCTCAGTTTGCTGTTCTTAGCTGACAGGAGTGGCTCCAGGTGTGCTCTTCTGCTGCTCTAGTCCATCTTCGTCAAGGCTCCAGTGTTGTCCTTCACAGATGATACTCTGCTTTCCTTGGTTGAACCAGTGGTTATTAGAGTTCCTGTTGTCTTTCTGTCATCTCCAACCAGTCTGCTCATTCTCCTGTGACCTCTCACATCAACAAGGCATCTTTCTCACTGGATATTTCCTCTTTTCTGGATCGTTCTCTGTAAACCATAGAGATGGTTGTAGTGAAAATCACAGTAGATCAGCAGGTTCTAAAATACCACAATGACAAAACAACTTTTCATTTTGGTGCCTGTGGCCACAAAAACTGGGGTTTGAAACATGAATGAAGGGTTTTGAGTGAATTGTTCTTTTTGCGGACATGTCATATAGTGATGTCCCATGAAATAGTTGTTTTCAGTTGCACTAATGGTTCTAATGTACATTAACTGAATTATGAAAGATGCATTGTGCCAAAGTATGATGGTTTGTACTTGACATCTCCGCTATGATTGATCTGTCTATAGATGAAGCTGTTCTCTCTGCCTAAAGAGAAGCCAGATTCAGCCCTTCAATGTCTGGCTGCAGGCTAGCATGCCAGACTGGTCTCTAACATCCTGCCTGCCTCTCTCCTGCATGACTGCAGTGTCCCCAGAGTTGGACGGTTCACCTCTCAGCGCCCTCGTCCAACACACTTTGAACCTGAACCTAATCTAATCTAATCCTGGGCATGTCAGCCCACAGCCCTCTCACCTTGCTCTCAGCTCAGACCCATCCAGCCTCCCTTGTGGGTGCTCTCTGTCAGCTGCACTGTGAAAGGCTTATTTCAAGTCTACAAAAAGCTTATTCAACTCTAACTAAGTAACGCAGACAAAGATAGACACTGTCTATGTGAGTTTGTTCATGTGTGTTACTCTGAAAGCTTGGACAACAAGGATTTCAAACACAAGCTCGGTTGATAGAAGCATGTGTAATTCAGAAGGTCAAGCCTCGTTGTGGTGTGGGCATCCATTCAGCCATTTAGTGTGTCTACCTGAGTATCTGTGGCTGCCTGAGGTCAGGGCATGTTGGCGTTATCTAGCGGACAGAGGGAGCTGTGTGAGGCTGAGTGAGACTATCTATACAGTCCCTGCTGTAGATACTGAAATCTAAACTCTGCTATATGAGTCAGATAAAGGAGACACCAGTGTGAGCTACTGAGCTAATAAAGGAGAGGTGGAAAAAGCTTGTCTGAGGTGGTTACACAGAACACAATAATACGAATGGTAAAAGAGGGGATGCAGGGATTGGATTAGGACTGATCCCCCCGGGGGTTCTAGACCAGACAACCCGCAGGCCATATATGGCGGTTTTTTAATCCAGCCCATCGAACTTCAAACTTTATCGAAATTCAAGTATATACTTAGTTTAACCATCTTTTCTGAATCTGTCCAAGCTTCTCCTGTAATTCAGCAAACAAACAATCCACCAAAGAGCATCGGTAAAGTTTTAATTTGCTTTGACGGTCCAGCATGGCTAGTGCTGAAGCCAGTTTTGCAGAGCACAGAGCAAATTTTAGAACCGATTGTGGCCCACGAGTTAAAAAAGTGTTACCCACCCTTGGTCTAGACACCGGTGGTAGTGTTGTGGAGATCAGATGAAGGGAGGTGGAGCAGGGTCGGGTGTTTTGATGAAGACTGGAGCTGGAGGATTGTCACAATGGTTCATGTTTGAATGACAAGTGACAACAGCAGAAACTGGTTGGTTTGCCCTATAACACAAAGTGTGTCATCATCTAAAGGTTTGCACATGCCCAATTCGTATTACTGTAATTACGTAACCATTTGTGTTATCAGAAAAAAATCTAACTGTCTCTAAAAAGTGTCCGTTCTCCACTCTCTTTCATTTTCTCTGCTGCTATGTGCATATTCAATAGGGTTACTTCACAAGCTTCCGGGAGAGACACAAGTGAAATAGACACCATATTGGCTGTAAAGCTCAGCGCATCAGATTTCAGAAACATTACATAGTTATGATTATCCAAAGTGTGTATGTGTAAACGTGACGAGTGACTGAGAAGGGAGAAAGAGAATTAATGAATGAATGATTGCATGAACGAATGAATTAATAGACAGAAGACAACTGAGGAAGCCTCCTGGATGATAAGCGCTGAGACATCTTCAACAAACCTCAAGCAAGTCCAGTTGACTGTTTTTTTTGCTCTTTGTGATTCACTTCGACCTGGATGACTGAGAACCTACACAGACGAATGAATGAGGAGTGTTTTGAAAGTCTGAACTTCTGCCAAACTTTATTTAAACTTCAAATATCAGTTAAATACAGAACAATGTATCCATGGGTATTACTGATTCATGACTCCTCAGAACTGCTACATGGTCAAGTCTATTTACTACTTGGTACAGAGTGAAGGTTACAGTATTGTAGCTTTAGTACTATCAGCACAGATGGAGCCCTCTACTGGGCTCTGTAGGTAATACTCTCAAATGCAGCTGGTCAATCAAGACGTGCCTCCCTAAATATGATTGATTCCCACACTGTATAAGGCAGTGTTTTCTACTGTCTAACATTCCTCACCCCCTTCAGCAAGCAGTGTTAGTCCTTAGTAGAGGGCTTCCTCTCTGCTCATAGAACTACAGTTACAATGTCAACATTTTCACCCTCTCCGTCCTTCCTACCATCAATAATAAGACTTTATATCAGCATCACTGGCTGATTTTAACATTTGCACTATCCTTTTGCACAGAAAATGCACTGCTTTTTTTATTTTATGACTATTTCGACCCGTCACATCCACATAACAAATAGTAAAAATACATTTTATTCATCTAATGATTGTGTTTAACTAACATTTCATTTGCAATTGAAATATATATTTGTCTTCTTGTGTTATTTAGTGTGGCGTTTTATATCGCAGTGATTAATGAAACAAAGTGAAAGCCATCTTAACGTGTTCTTTTATTGAACTCACACGACAGAGAGCAGGAAGTATCTCACGCTCAAGAATTGGAATACACAATACAAACATTAACCCCTGGTTTAACCCATACCTACTTTACTCCAGTTACTAGGCAAACAAAATCTTCAAGAAATCCCCAAGAAAAAAAATTTTGGTGCATTTGTTTTTCTCTTTTTTTTTCTTTTCACAACAGTAACTGACTAATGATGTGGGCAGACTATCGTGGTCCCTTGAGATGAGAAGGGATTTATTCTGCCCTTTTCGTCCATCATCTCAACTAACTAGCATACCTGGGGTTTGGTTTAACAGTCCGCCCAAACCTGGTGATGACTGAGCTGGAGCTGGAGCTGGGTGTTGAGGTGATCCAGGAGTGTCAGCAGGGGCATTATCCTTAGTGGTGCTCAAGTCCTGACCTGCTGGCTCACACTGTCCATGTTGATCCGCCGGTTGAGGAACATCCATCTTTGGCGGTGAGGACATCTCCTGGTTGACCAGCTGGATGTGGCGCCGGTTCCTTCGGGGTGTGTCGCCTCGCTCCGTCTCCAGTGTAAAGGAACGTGGTGCGGTCTCCTGGCACTACAGCCTTTTCTCCGTCGATCTTCAGTCTGAATTTATTACCTATTGAGAGTGGTGGAAGAGGTTTGGCGGAGTACCTGCAGTTGTAACACTTCTCATAGGACTGTTTTGCTTTCGCATCGTTTGTCCTGACAGTCTCTAGATTAGGCCACACTGGCCGTAGGCTATCTTTCAGTACCGGGAGTGTTGTTCGAATTTCTCGACCCATTAACAACTTGGCAGGGCTTTGCCTCGTTGGCTCTGTTGGTGTCGAGCGGTAACTCAGTAGAGCTAGGTGAGGGTTGTCTTGCTTCAGGATCCACTTTGCAGTCTTCACTGCTCATTCAGCCATGCTGATGGATTGTGGGAAATGAGGGCTTGAAGTAACATATTCATAATCATACTCAGCTGTAAAGTCTGAACTGTTCGGCTGAGAACTGAAGGCCGTTATCTGTCATAAGCTCCTCTGGGATTCCATAGCGCGTGAAGACGCTTTTCAGCTTCTGTATAACAGTGTCTGAATTTGTCTTTGGCAGATCTAGTATCTCAAGCCATCTGGAGAAGTAGTCAATCACAATTAGGTAACGACGGCCTTTGTACTCACACAGGTCAGCAGCGAACTTTTGCCACGGTAGATCTGGCACTGGTGTGGAGATCAACATTTCTCTGTTCTGGCTCGGTCTGTAGATGTTGCAATGTTTACTTGACGTCACATGCTTTTTCATATCATTGGCGATGCCAGGCCACCATACAGCATCTTTGTATCGCTCTCTGCACTTAGTAAGGCCTTGATGGCTCTCGTGAATCTTCTGTAGCATGGTTTCTCTCATACTGTTAGGGATCACGATCTGTTTGCCACACCACAGTAATCCACTGGCCTCACTGAGTGAGCCATGCTCTTTGAAGTATGTGTTTGCTCTGACAGCTACACTCTTAGAGTGTTCCGGCCACCCCTTGTGGACATACTTGAAGACACACTGGAGTTCAGCATCTGTTCTTGCCTGGTCTTTTATCTGTTCGATAATTGGCTTCCTCACTCTCAGGTCGTCCTCCATGGAGTCCACATATATGCTTTCACCGCTGCTTCTAGGTCACCTGGAGGGTTGTCCGCCATGGGTTGCCTAGATACGGCGTCTGCAACAACTAGGTGTTTTCCTGGAACATATTCTGCGACTGGATTAAACTTCATTAACCTGATGAGCAGGCGCTGACAACGTATAGGTGTGGTGTCAAGGTCTTTTGAGTTGATAAACATTACCAGTGGCTTGTGGTCTGTAAGCAGCTTGTATCTCTCTATGCCACAAAGATACTGAAAGAAACGCTCAGAGGCCCACACTCCTGCAAGACACTATTTTTCGATCTGAGCGTATCTCTTTTTGGCATCAGTCGACGTACGTGAGCAAAATGCAACAGGCTTCAGGGCTCCATCATGTTTTTGTAAGAGGACACCTCCAAGCCCATAACTGCTTGCGTCTGCACTGACGACAGTTGGCTTTGCCGGATCAAAGAACTCAAAAACTGGTGCTAACAAAATTAGCCGTTTCACTTCTGTGAACGCTATATCTTGCTGTGGTCCCCAGCACCAATGACGCTCAGTCTTGAGTAGCTCATTGAGCGGCTGTAACACAGTGGAGAGGTTTGGTAAGTAACGCCCAAGGTAGGTCACCATACCAAGCAGCCGTCTCAACTCACTCACATTCTGAGGTGGTTCCATTGTTGTTGTGGCTTTGACCCTGTCTTGGTTAGGGGCTATACCATCTTTGGTCACAACCTAGAAAGTTCTTTTATTGAACTCACACGACAGAGAGCAGCAAGTATCTCATGCTGCATGCATTATAGAACTCAGGTCTGCGTCACCCATGGGCAATAGATATTTTGTGAACTTAAACATTTTTACTCTACATGACATTTAGTATATAATCCACTTATTTTATTATGTCTTTGCGGTTGTTGTTTTATCTTTGTTACTGTATTTTGTCTACGATGCTGTGGCAAGTGAATTCCCCCCCAATGGGGGATGAATAAAAAACTATTCTATTCTATTCTATTAATCATAGTCTGTTTGATTGGGACAAATCAGAATCAAATCTATTTCTGGTTTGGTCTGCACACTGCACAAATAAAAGTGGACCAAATCATAAAATAATTTGCCGATGGCCTATTATTGTGGACTTTATTAAGTATTGGTCTGGCTATAAAGAGCTACATGAATTCCCCCCATGTATTTGTTTTTATTGCAGCTGTACAACCCAATTGTTCCCCCAGAGATCATCAAAGTTTCAAACGTATTTTAAAATTTTACACACTTCAAAAAAAGTCTCGAAAGTAAGGATATATATTTTATTATCTACGTATATATAATGGGGCATACAGGGGTAAGCAGTCCAGAAGTGTTATACAGGTAGCCTAAAATATTTATCTGTGGTGAAGGCAGGATAGATATTTGAAGCTCTTTTCAGAGTTATAAGTTTGAGTTGTAGCTAAAGGAGCCTTTAAATGTGCTGGTTGTCAGAAAAACACAGATAAGTGGAATTAAAAGCTGTTGCTGACACCCTGCTGTACTGAAGCTGCACTTTCAGCATTACCACGGGCTTAAACACCTTGTCCACTCTTGTATCATTGATTGGAGTGTTGTAGTTGATAGTTGTTTGAAGAAATGCGAAGCAATTTTTTTTTTTTTGTGAAATCAAGGCTCCAGAAGCAACAGTCCAGCAGCTGGAAGTGGGACTAATTTAATTACCTGCCACTTCAGATAGGGTTTAATAGGATCTGGGCAAGCCAACAGCTTTTTGGTAGAAAAGGGCTCAACAAAACTGATGAAGTATCTCTGATCTTATCCTTTTCGGTCGTTTAAGTCTTTGGCATATTCCCATATACAGATCTGAACAAATATGTTTGTATGTATTATATACAGTATATTTATTATTCCTGCACCCAGTGTCAGGTGTTCACCACTGCTGTCTTAAATTAACAGTGTTACTGATCACCAGAATATTTCAACAACTAGAAAAAAGAAAAAAAAATGAAACATTAAAGTTGAATGCTTGGTTCAGGTGGAAAAGGTTGAGTATTGTTAAAAAATAAATGTGGCAAAGATGTAAATGGACTGCGTGAATAAAGCATGATGTGCACAAAGCATGTGACTGAAATATCCGCTGGAGCTTTCACTTCACCGGAGACTAAAAAAAGCAACAGATGAAGGGATAAGATAATAAGGATCTAAATTTGCAGCAAATCACAGTGTCTGCAGTATAAAACTCACTGCAAAATGACACATATTTCAATACAGGTAGTGTTAGGTTTTAGTGACGAAGAGAATAATGGGACTGTAGTGTCTGCCTGAGGGATGGAGCTGATACTGAGAGTGGAGAACAGGAGTTGGAGCAGAGTTTTTTTTTTTTTAAATAACTTGAAGAGTTGGATTTTGATGAAGGGTGATCTGAGCCTTTGACTGTACTGTTAGGTTAGTACAAGAGGCTTTCCACCTTGGGGTAATGCATTACATAACAGCTCATTACTGTAATCAGATTACATTTATGTGAAACATTAACGGTGTTAACTTGAAGTCCCAGAAAGTCAAACCAAATGTCTCTTTTCCTGTTTGATCAATTTTCATCATGACTTTGACTTGGACGAGGAGACGAACAAAGATGGACGAGCTGATTAAGACGTCTTTAGAGGGTGGAAATATGAACATTATTTAGAATTTGTTGCTCTAAAGCAACCAGAATGAGATGGTAAAGAAGAAGGCCAGAAACAACTCTCCACCGCAGCATTTCCAATGAAAGTTTGAAGCAGAATTGTATTTTGAGACATTTGGCATTCTGCCAGTTCTGTAGTCTTTCTATCAGCTTTATGATGTTGTTGTGATGTTTTATAACATTCATGATTTGTGCAAATGAGGTTGTATTTGAAATTTGCCAGTTGAGTTAGTGTGCATCTCAGGTGGTGTTACTGTTACAGAGTAATCCAGCAGTGATCTACTTACTTTCAGCAGCATATCCATGCCCAGCTACCTCCTCTGTTTTATTTTATGTTGAGGACAAAATTACATTTTTATATATCTATATATACATCGCTGTATACATTTTTAGATGGTAGCCTAGCTACCATAAGCCCCAAGGTGGAGAAACCTAAAGGACATCATGTGCAGCTGTTACACACATTTTCTGACAGATGGAAGATAAGATAAGATAAGATAAGATAAGATAAGATAAGATGAGATGAGATAAGATATGATAAGATAAGATAAGAGAAGAGGGAACAGGGAAATAAAATGAAAGAAGAAACTCTCTATTTCATGATGAAAGAAAATGTTTGTTTCTACCTTGTTCCATTCTTGTTTTATCAGAGGTAGAGTAGAGGCCATTTTCACCAAAATCACCAATTTTATTTTGAGTACTGATTACGCTGCTCTCTGATCCTGATATCTCCAGTACCTGCTTTCCTCTGTGGCTTTGATCTATCATCTCTTTATATTCCGATTACATATCCCAGAAGCCCCAAAAATTACTGCGTGAGAGCGCCCCTCTGTGCCAGCCACCGAAAAAACACTTTGACATACATTATATTGCCAAAAGTATTCGCTCACCCATCCAAATAATCAGAATCAGGTGTTCCAATCACTTCCATGGCCACAGGTGTATAAAATCAAGCACTTAGGCATGCAGACTGCTTTTACAAACATTTGTGAAAGAATGGGTCGCTCTAAGGAGCTCAGTGAATTCTAGCGTGGAACTGTGATAGGATGCCACCTGTGCAATAAATCCAGTCGTGAAATTTCCTCATTCCTAAACCTTCCACAGTCAACTGTCAGCTGTATTATAAGAACGTGGAAGTGTTTGGGAACGACAGCAACTCAGCCATGAAGTGGTAGACCATGTAAACTGACGGAGCGGGGTCAGTGGATGCTGAGGTGCATAGTGTGAAGAGGTCACCAACTTTCTGCAGAGTCAATCACTACAGACCTCCAAACTTCATGTGGCCTTCAGATCAGTTCAAGAACAGTGCACAGAGAGCTTCATGGAATGGGTTTCCATGGCCGAGCAGCTGCATCCAAGCCATACATCAACAAGTGCAATGCAAAGCGTCGGATGCAGCGGTGTAAAGCACGCCACCACTGGACTCTAGAGCAGTGGAGACGTGTTCTCTGGCGTGACGAATCACGCTTCTCCATCTGGCAATCTGATGGACGAGTCTGGGTTTGGCGGTTGCCATGAGAACGATACTTGTCGGACTGCATTGTGCCAAGTGTAAAGTTTGGTGGAGGGGGGATTATGGTGTGGGGTTGTTTTTCAGGAGCTGGGCTTGGCCCCTTAGTTCCAGTGAAAGGAACTCTGAATGCTTCAGCATACCAAGACATTTTGGACAATTCCATGCTCCCAACTTCCTCTTCCAACATGACTGTGCACCAGTGCACAAAGCAAGGTCCATAAAGACATGGATGACAGAGTCTAGTGTGGATGAACTTGACTGGCCTGCACAGAGTCCTGACCTCAACCTGATAGAACATCTTTGGGATGAATTAGAGCAGAGACTGAGAGCCAGGCCTTCTCTTCCAACATCAGTGTGTGACCTCACAAATACACTTCTGGAAGAATGGTCAAAAATTCCCATAAACACACTCCTAAACCTTGTGGACAGCCTTCCCAGAAGAGTTGAAGCTGTTATAGCTGCAAAGGGTGGACCGACGTCATATTGAACCCCATGGATTAGGAATGGGATGTCACTTAAATTCATATGCTGGTCAAGGCAGGTGAACGAATACTTTTGGCAATATAGTGTACATATATGTCAGTGACACTGAAAGAGTTAAAAGCTGCACACATAAGTGCTCTAACCCTCACAAGGTGGTTTGAACACACGGCTACAGCACAGACTAGCTCTTGCATTCATGATTAATATAACTCACACAGTCATTTACATGCTCACCATCCACCTACAGAAGCCTCATGTAATGTGAATTTACAGCATGATTTAGAGATCAAAGGGAAAACAAAGCAAAGACACACGCAAACACACACACAAACACACACACACCAAATGAACTGACAGCTACGTCAGAGAGCGCCAGCTTATTCCCACTTCCCTTCATCTCCACCAGCGAGGGGCTGTTATTAGTGAACCATCACTTACCTGTATTTGAGAAACATGCTCTACTTCACAGACAAGTACATCTGTTCATTCCAACAGGGATTTGTCTCTCTCACTCACACACACACACACACACACACACAATCACAGGTGATCCTGAATGTCCGTTTCCCTGGAGATGCACAGGACTGGATTAATTGGTTTGTTTCCAGTGTGGCAGTACAGGGAGCGGTCGGGTTTGTTTGGCTTCACAGTGCCATTGGTTTTAAATTGCTGCGGGATGATTGTTGTGTCAAGTAATTAGCCACAATGGGAGAACAGGTCACCACACTGTCATGTTTAATAGAGGATGCTGGTTAAAGAATGAGCTGTGTGGATTTATTCAGATTGCAGGGTTAATGATAGCAGATGTTACAAATCAAATGCTTGTGAACGACGAGGTGTGTTGCCTTCTAGTGATGCTTTTATCCCTTCAGTCCAGAAGTTTCCTCCTCTGTATACCTGAGCATTGAGTCCTGGACTCAGAGTACTTTTCTGTCTCATATACTGCATGCATTTATTAAAATCTCAGGGAGTACATCACAAACTCATGGTATTGTTGTCTGCAGCAGTATATTGACAGTAAAGATCTTGAATCTTAAATTTTTCATGTCTTTATAAAACACTAGCATGCCTTATGTGTGCAGAAAGAGTTATTGGTTGTAGTGGCTATGAAGTTAACACTTTTACTCTTCATTCACTGCTGAAATGCATTGCAAAGCTCAGCTGTGATCAAGAAGATGAAGAAATCAGCTAGGACTGTGAGGTAGGAGGGGGTCTGGTGGTGGATCGGGTCTCTGAGGTAGGAGGGGGTCTGGTGGTGGATCAGGTGTGTGAGGTAGGAGGAGGTCTGGCGGTGGATCAGGTGTGTGAGGTAGGAGGGGGTCTGGTGGTGGATCAGATGTGTGAGGAAGGAGGGAGTCTGGTGGTGGATCAAGTGTGTGAGGTAGGAGGGGGGCTGGTGGTGGATCAGATGTGTGAGGAAGGAGGGAGTCTGGTGGTGGATCAGGTCTGTGAGGTAGGAGGGGTCTGGTGGTAGATCAGATGTGTGAGGAAGAAGGGGGTTTGGTGGTGGATCAGGTGTGTGAGGTAGGAGGGGGTCTGGCGGTGGATCAGGTGTGTGAGGTAGGAGGGGGTCTGGCAGTGGATCAGGTGTGTGAGGTAGGAGGGGGTCTGGTGGTGGATCAGGTGTGTGAGGTAGGAGGGGGTCTGGTGGTGGATCAGCTGTGTGAGGTAGGAGGGGGTCTGGTGGTGAATCAGGTGTGTGAGGTAGGAGGGGGACTGGTGGTGGATCAGGACTGTGAGGTAGGAGGGGGTCTGGTGGTGGATCAGGTGTGTGAGGTAGGAGGGGGTCTGGTGGTGGATCGGGTCTCTGAGGTAGGAGGGAGTCTGGTGGTGAATCAGGGAGCCAGTGGAGGTTCTGGAGGACAGGGACAGCAGAGGTTTGGATATATTACAGGTTATTGAGGAGTTTGGATGATGAGCTGTAGAGGATGCTGTAATTTTAGTCCAGGTACTTTTTAAATGGTCTTAGGTCAGGTACTTGGCAACCATCCATCCATTTTCTACCGCTTATCCTCACTTAGGGTCGGGGGGGCTGGAGCCTATCCCAGCTGTCTTAGGGTGAAAGACAGGGTACACCCTGGACAAGTCTCCAGTTCATCACAGGACACACAGAGACAGACAACCACTCACACTCACATTCACACCTACGGACAATTTAAATTATCCAATTAACCTAATCCCCATGCATGTTTTTGGATGGTGGGAGGAAGCCGGAGTACCAGAGAGAACCCACACAGACATGGGGAGAACATGCAAACTCCACACAGAAAGTTAAAATATATGTTATAAAAATATAAGGTTCACACTGAACTTGGCAAATAAGCTTTTATGTTCTCTACTGCTACCACCCGGAATCATTTATGCATTCACTTTATCAGTAGATGGTAGTTTATATTTTTCAAAGAGCAATTTCAATAGGACTCACCTAGTTAAAGAAAGGTTAAAATAAATATGTGTAAATATTGTGTATATTTCGCTAGAAGTTTGTTATTCTGTTATTTTAAGCTGTGATTGGCCTCCCTCTCTGTCTGCATACACAGATAGAGAGTGTGTGTGTGTGTGTGTCCACAGAGTGGTGCTTCACTGGACTATGTCTGTGATTCAGTCTCAGATTGAACATACTGATGGAATTCACTTAACCTCTCCACAAATTCTTACCTCCTCAGCCTTTCTATAGGACTCTTTCTCCCACACACACACACACACACACACACACAAACACACTTTAGCTTGTCTCTCTGGCCTCTTATAGTCTATTCTTAGCTGTACTTCTATCCTGTCTTTTTTTGATCTTATCTCCTGCTTGAGGTTACAGTTTGACAACCAACACACTATTTAGTCTATTCATGTTGCTGTCACATTTTTACAGCTCCCAGGACAGATGCATTTTCCCCTATCAAGTGATTTCACTTTTGATTTTGCGCCAACAAATCTCTTATCTTATTACTTCACACAGCAAAAAGCTAGCTGTTGGCATTATAGTTCTACTCATCCAATGAGGAGGCAAGTGTGCTTTTAAATGCAATTACACAGATTAAATGGCTACCTGAATAGCAGCAGCACATTTAGCCAAGGACGAGCAGACATGGGCATATTTGAATCCAAATGTGCTTTCTGTGAGCATTTCCCACAACAATGAGCAAGCGAGGCAATAAAAGAGCGCTGGCTCACCCACCTCGGAGTGCCTTCTGTGTAATTGGAGCCAAGATGGTGTCGGCTGGTTGTCGAGTCAGAATGGAGGCAGGGGTGTGAAATCTCAGCACCATGGACAGCTCCACGATAAGCCTTAACTGGTGGTCAGGGAGGTTAGGGAGGAGGCAATGCTCAATCTGGGAGCACTGAAATATCTTCCTTCTTATGTGGAAAAAGAAAAGTGACATACACACTGTACTGTTCTTATTGTTCTGACATATCTTTAATTGTCTTTGAGATTAGTGCAAACATTGTCTATTAACATACTCTGTCTGGCAAGTTGTGAAAATGATGATTATGAATGTATAAGTGAACTGTTCCTGTTTTCCATTTAAATACTATGTGACCTTACAATACAAAATCCACTCACATTGACTATGACATTATTTGACTTTTTATTTTGAAGTGATGTTACTACATCCACAGTACTTGGATAAGGTCAGGGAAAGATGCGGGTTGATGCATTTGATGATTTTTTCACATTTAGAAACAACAATATTTCCTTTCAACTGACCAAAGCTGTTGCATAAATCAAATGGAATGTGAAACCCTGTTTTCACCATACATCCACCATCCACCCTGACCTCCTCCCTATGACTCCAGGGCAGTAAATATATAATCCAGATAAAGATTACATTCATCAGATGTGATCCAGCTTCACTGGGTGAAGGTGGTTCACTCTGGACACATCAGCAGACCATCAGAGAACCAATACATAGAGACAGAAACCATTCACACCTAGAACCAGTTTATAGTCACCAGTTAACCTGAGCTGACTGTCTGTGGACCAAGGGAGGAAGCTGGAGAACCAAGAGAGAACAAGAGAGAACCAACATAGAGAACCAGAGAGATTCAAGAGAGAACCAAGAGAGAACCAGAGAAAACCAAGAGAGAACCAAGAGAGAACCAGAGAGAACCAAGAGAGAACCAAGAGAGAACTAGAGAAAACCAAGATAGAACCAAGAGAGAACCAGAGAGAACCAAGAGAGAACCAAGAGAGAACCAGACAGAACCAAGAGAGAACTAGAGAGAAGCAACAGAGAACCAAGAGAGAAAAAGAGAGAACCAAGAGAGAATCAGAGAGAACCAAGACAGAACTAGAGAGAAGCAACAGAGAACCAAGAGAGAAAAAGAGAGAACCAAGAGAGAACCAGAGAGAACCAAGAGAGAACTAGAGAGAACTAGAGAGAACCAAGAGAGAACTAGAGAGAACTAGAGAGAACCAGAGAAAACCAAGAGAGAACCAAGAGAGAACCAAGAGAGAACTAGAGAGAACCAATAGAGAAGCAACAGAGAACCAAGAGAGAAAAAGAGAGAACCAAGAGAGAACCAAGAGAGAATCAGAGAGAAGCAAGTGAGAACTAGAGAGAAGCAACAGAGAACCAAGAGAGACAAAGAGAGAACCAAGAGAGAATCAGAGAGAACCAAGAGAGAACTAGAGAGAACCAGAGAGAACCAAAAGAGAACTAGGGAAAACTAGAGAGAACTAAGAGAGAACTAGAGAGAAGCAACAGAGAACCAAGAGAGAAAAAGAGAGAACCAAGAGAGAACCAAGAGAGAACTGGAGAGAAGCAACAGAGAACCAAGAGAGAACCAGAGAGAACCAAGAGAGAACCAAGGGAGAACCAACAAGCGAGAATCAAGAGAGAACCAGAGAAAACCAATAGAGAACAAGAGAGAACCAAGAGAACCAACAGAGAAACAACAGAAAACCAGAGAAAACCCAGAGACAACCAGAGAGAACCAGAGATAACCAAAGAGAACCAGAGAGAAGCAAGAGAGAACCAAGAGAGAACCAAAGAGAACCAGGGAGAACCAACAGAAAACCAGAGAAAACACATTGACAACCAGAGACAACCAAAGAGAACCCAGAGAGAACCAGAGAGAACCAAGAGAGAACCGAAGAGAACCAGAGAGAACCAGAGAGAACCAAGAGAGAACCGAAGAGAACCAGAGAGAACCAGAGAAAAACAAGTCACCATGGTAACTTAAACTGAATAACGAACTTGCTACAGACAATAAGATGTATTATCACATCAAGTCATAAACCAGGCTGAGAGCAACACATGTTTCTGTGGGTGATAAAAAGATACTTTACTTTGATTTATATGTTGATATTTAGTTTTTATTTGCTCCTAAGTCTGTTTCACACCGCTGCAGTCTGTCATGATCCCCGAAGGGAATAATTACCTTTTTTCCAATCTGTTATTCTATTAGCATCATATTGATTTAACAAAATGTCCAAATTAATTATAGACAAGTCTGTTCATTTACGCATTGTCACTGTCTATCCTGCATTTCACAGCTGCACCAGTCACCTTTAGTCTTGATTATGTTTAACTTCTTTGTATTTGAGATTCCTCAGCCTGCAGAACCCAGCTGACTAATATTTTTAGATATATGCATGTGTTCGTACCAGAACCACCTTTTGTGTTGCTTCCTCACATCTGTTGTATCCTTTCAGTGATAAACAGGTCTGGATTGCCTGCTGGTATGACACCAATAAGCAGCACTGTCTATAACCAGTACTGAAGCTGCAGTTATCTGGCAGCAGGTGCTTCATTATAAATTATGAGAAGAATTGGATTTATGGCTTTCCCTTGTCTGCAGTAAAGCTGGAAGTAGCAACAGTTTGCATCCTGTTTCCAACCAGCAGTAAATGTTTTTTTCCCCCCTAACTTTTTCCAAACAGTTTTAATTGCCTGACCAAACCATAACCATGGAGGCAGCAGAACAGAAAATTTTGGTATGAGTCATTCATGTAAATGTCAAACGTATGGTTTTAGAAGACACAACTTGCTTCTGATGATGGAACCTCACCTGTAGGGTTATGTCAGGCTGGATGGAGCATTGAGAAATAAAAATAAATGAGATGCCACCCAAAAATCCATTGTACCAGAAATACATATCCACATGCTGGGTTTTAAAATATATTTATCAATGTCACTGTTGCATGAGAAGAATGAGGAAAGTCTTACAATAGAGCTGTATATGTCAAAATAAAATAAATGATATAGCCTTCCCTCCCACACAACAGTGCTCTGACATGTGGATAAGCCCAGCCTGACCGATCTTACTGCGCTACAGTGACTTTCTTTCTGCACACATATGAAATGTCTTTTTGTTCTGTGAGGCTGCTGCCACCACCATCAACCCTGCTAGCTTTGGGTCAAATCCTCCCAGCACCATTTTAATGGTGTCTCCTCTTGCTTGGTGCTCAGTTTCGAGCTATTAATAGCAGAGGTTAGTGGATGTGCTCTCACTAGTGGTAGGTGGGTGCAGTAAAGATTACATTACAGGCCTGTAAACACAATGAAAGCAGCGTGGCATGTCGGCATTTAAGGGCAAGGATTGTGTTTATTTGTTCATCATCCTTCACAGTGATGCATGCTAGCTTTCATAGCCTCAGGTTAGGATTCATGCTAACAATGAGTTAGAGATTGATGCAAAATCTTGAGATGAGATAGTTTGCGATTTTGGAGCGAAATCTTTGTCTGACTTGAATATAAAAGGCAGCTAAAGCCAACTTTTCTATCATGTTTGTGTTGCCATAGTTAACTCTTCAAGTGCTGTTGACGTATACGTATGTCAAAGTGTTTTTTGGCTGCAGGCACATGAGGGCGCTCTCACACACCCTGTGAGTATTATTAGGGCTTTATGGATTTGTAGTCGAGACATAATGAGATGTATACACCACAGAGATCAAAACAGGTAGTGGAGACGATCGAGATTAGAGAGCAAAACAAATCTTTTTTTGGGGGCTGCTGTCATGAGCGAATTTCCTCTTGGGGATAAATAAAATATAATCAATCAATCAAAAAGTGGTGATTTTGGTGAAAGTGGCCTCTAATCTACCTCTGATAAAACAAGAATGGAACAAGGTAAAAACAAACATTTTTTTCAGGATAAAATAGAGATTCTCTTCTTTCATTTGAGCTATTCAGTGTTTTCAGAGTCATAGTACAAAATATTCTGTGGGTCTTAAAAAAATGACTCAAAATGGGCAGAAACGCTGGAACAAGGCACTTTCTGTTTTATACAATGACTTGAACTCAATGAGTTAAAAACCAGACAGTGTGTGACATAGGGGGTTGTACACCAAGCTGTCATAACATTATAACCACTGCCAGATGAAGTGAATAACACTGATCATCTCTTCATCATGGCTCCTGGATATATAAGGCATCAAATGAACATTTAGTCCTCAGAGTTGATGTTAGAAGCAGGAAAAATGTTCCAGTGTCAGGATTTTTTCAGGAGTTTGACTGCACTGGTATTGCACCATAATAGGCTCTAAACCTGGTAGAAACAACCAGGTCAGCTGTGTCCACTGCTCCCATTCTTTAAGCTGAACACCTATGCTTAACACATGAGAGTGTATTGATCCTCTTGTCTCACTCTATGAAAGAAAGCATCAAGCTTTGTGTTTAAAGATGGATCTCATTACTGCACACTAACATACTGCTATTGTGATTGGAAAAAAAACTGTTTTACATTCCTATTGTTCCTGAAAACCTGAACCTTTATAGAAATTAATTTTCTACCAACTACAGTGATGGTTTGAGATGTTAACTGTGAGCTTATTGTCAGGAAAACGATCAGTAGTCAGTAGCAGGTGATTAGTCTTGGGGTCTTGTCAGAGTCGCTTACTGTGACAGATTGGTTTGTCTTTGGGTTGCCTGACATAAGAACAGAAACCCCCTCCCATGTGAGCCCACCTCTGACACCCAGGCACATGTGGGCGTCTCACGATCCTGTCAGACTTCTCCTTTTTGGGTCAAAGGTCAAAGTCCTGAGATTAAAAAATGAACGTGCAAAGGGGGACAAAAAGTGGGGAAATCGTCTGAGAAACAACATGTGACTGAATTGATCACTAAATGTATTGGAGAAGAAATATTTCTACTGCTGGATTTCCTCTACAAAGCACAGCCTGGATCATTGTCACCAGGGCAGCAGTGTTGGCCTTTATGGTGGACTACTGGTGGCTGCTCCTGTAGCAGTAGGGCAGCACGTTTCCAGCATTAAGTCACAGTTAGCAAGTAGCCTGTTGGTTATATGAAGGAATACTGTATTAGGTGATCGATGGAGAGATTCAATAAAAGGAACGGTCAGTTATATATTTTTAAAGTGTCCATAAAATGTCAGAAAACCATGTAATATGGATATGATATGGTATGGATGTTGTTCTGTCCAATACTCCCCACCATCCCAACATCACATGCTGACCACCCCCATCACTCTGATGCTTGACTGACAAAAACAAAAAATAAACCTGAGGCCACCGATCTGACAGTATTTATGTATATTCTCAGTCAACCTGGTCTCATGAAATATTCGTACAAATCAGTACGAAAAACATTGCACTAAAATTCGTACATAACCCACGTAATTCGGACATCATGTGACGTACGATGCAGGCTGCTCCGTCTGTGAAAACATGTCGGACATTCCTTACATTCTCAGTGGACATTCATTACGTTTTCAATGGAGTAGTTTATGAGGTCAGGTGCGTTTTGATCACATTTCTAGCGGGAAATATGCATTTTATTTCCATAAGCCTAACCCTGTAATCCTTTCCCTAAACCTAACCATCACTGGAAGTGTTGTCAGGCTTATTTCAATGCGTATTGTAATGTTATGGTTTCAGCTGACAGTGAAAGGAATGTCCAGCATTTTTAAGGCTGTCGCTTCCGGGTTCTGTTTGGGGCTCGTGCATGCGCTGATTGGTCATGTTGCCGGTCATTCGTAAGATAAGCATGAAATTTGTGCCTTTTCATATGATAGCATACAAATATTTCATGAGACTACGTTGTCTCAGTATGGATATTCTTGGTTATAAATACAGTTGCACTTGCATTTATCGCTTTAATCTCAACATCTATAATAACTACAGTATATTATAGTATAGCAGTATACAGTATACTACAGTATTACTGGTCCATGGCTCTTTATTTCTGACTCTGCCTCATCTGTTTTGTGAACATGAGGGGCACACACTGCACTTTGTCCAGCTGCCTTGCAGTCCTGTTTAAGTCCCTTATTTAAGAGTTCTGCAGTTGTTCTTGTTCTGTGTCTGTTTTTTGGTCAATTGTATTTATTTAGCATCAGTTCCTGTGCACTTTGCAGAAATAACAATGAAGAACTTGACTTGATTCATGCAGTAATCCAAACCTCAAAGATATCGTCATTCATTTATCCTCTGTTCACTACCACTTACTTTGTATTCAGGGTGTTTGTGAGTCTGAATCTGATCCAACATCCTGTGAGGTCAAAAACCATAAATTATGTCAATTTTTTATCTCAAATTTGGCTAAAAGGTTACATATTTGGACTAGTGTCACTAACAGACACAGGGTTTGAATGAGGAATGAAATGTAGGATTTGGAGCATGACAAAATAGTCACATAGTATGTCACCAATGGAAAATCCTATTATTAAAATGAATAAATGTCCACTATTCAGTTGGCATTGGGCCAATAACTTCATCTAAATCTGAAAATATCAAAAGGCTAAAATAGGAAAAAACACTATTTTTTAGTTTAGTTTATTATTTTTAAAAATGTTCTAATCACAGTCACATTGCTGAATATGTGATACATAGAGTGAAACTGGTAATTAGAATAGATCTTTATTTAAAAGTGACGGTCAGTAGTTTTTCAGGGATGACAGGGATGTGTGTTTTCCAATGACTTGTGAAAGAAAAGACACATTTTGAGATTTACAGTCAAAATATTAAGCTGGAGAGCTTTCTTATGTATTTGTGTTTCCTCTGGTGTGCCATGGCGCCTTAGTGTGGTTATGACAAAACAAAACAAAGTGCCTGAAACAGCAGAGATTTGTAAAATTCAAGCTTCTCTGGGTGTGAATGACATTGTCTATTTAAGAATTCAAGTTCAGGCGGAGGATTTGCTCCTTTTTAATCTCTCTCCTTTACTTCACACATAAACACAAAATCTAAGTCACACTGATGTGCTCCATGTGAGGTCTGGCAGAGTGCTGTTCGGGCTGCAGGTCCCTAAGAGGCTGCTGGGGATGTCAACGAGATAAATGTTCCCATTTACGGGCCTTCCTCCTGCTGTTCAGCTGGGACATGGGTGTTCAGAGGGTACAGTGAGGGTGCTACAGATGGGGGGTATTTTATGGTGACTCCAATGAGCGAAATCCAGCTAGCAGATGTGGTCAGAGTCAGGGCTTAAACATATTAGAGCAGGAAGACTGAGGAGAAGCCTGGAAGAAGCGTTTCATCCCAGTGAGAGAACTGAAATCAGTGGACTTTACTCGACAAAAAACACTTTAGAAATTTACTTACGTCTACTTCAGTGTGTGGGTTTACAAGCTTAGATAGATAGATAGATAGATAGACAGAGAGATAGATAGATAGATAGATAGATAGAGATACATAGATAGATAGATAAACAGACAGATAGACAGACAGATAGATAGACAGACAAATACATAGATAGACAGACAGATAGATAGACAGACAAATACATAGATAGATAGATAGATAGATAGATAGATAGACAGACAGATAGATAGATAGATAGATAGATCGATAGATAGATAGATAGATAGACAGACAGACAGATCGATAGATAGACTGACAGATACATAGATAGATAGATAGATAGATAGAGAATATACAGTATATATTATGAAAACGTATAAGAGATGAAAAAATAAAATATAATAAAACAAATAGAAACAAGACAAATATCTGCCAGTTCTGGCTTTGCAGTGCAGTGGTGCAAAATAACAGTGTTTGTAACAGTAGTTAAAACGTGAAACCTGATTTCCTTAACCTATGTTTCTCCAACTTTTCATACATGAGATAGTAGATAGTAGAAAATCAAACTATATGCCACATGGCAGTGGTAGGAAAGCTGGGAACCAAAGATTAATTTGAAATGCTGCTCAGCAATGTGTGTGTGTAGTTGTTCTCACCTTAAATGAGGAATAAATATTAATTAACAAATTAAAATAAATTAAAAAAATCAAACTTTCATCATCTTTCTTTTTTCATTCAGCACTCTTAACTCTTAACTTTTAGCATTTCTGGGGACTAACTTAAATAATGTGTGTTACGTTAATGTTTTTCCACTGCCATTTGGCACATGCACATCATTTTTAGTACTGCCCTGTGAAACAACACATTTGTCAGGCAAATAAAGTCTTTTTGACAAATTATTCTATTTAACAGAGCCGATCATACCAGTTAACTTCCACGCCTTCTAAAATATGATTGATAATTTCTTATACACTGTCACTACCTCATTCACGGAATATCATTTAACATAAGTCTGTATTATTTTGAGGGACTAAACACGTTTCCCAGACTTTGCACTGTATCTCAAAATCAACATGTGGTTCAAACACCCTGGGCAATAAAATGCAGTTGGTCTCGCCGTCTCATCTTTGTTCAAGACAATGGGTCGTGCTCGTTCATTCATCCCTCCACTTCTTATTCTTCACTGCAGCAGTGAACATGAAGGAAACCTGATACCAGGATGCCAGAGCCCCCATCAGCAACTTCCAGCAGCTCATTCTAGCACAGACATCCACCCACTGACAGCCCAATGATCGCCAGCACCTCAGCTGCCGATTTCCGGCAACCACAGCAGCTTGGTCTAGCTGGGCCATGTGGGACAGAGATGCCAGCATCCCAGCTGCCCATTTCCAGGAACCACATGACATCAGCCAGCCTAAGCAGAGGAAACTGGCACCAGGATGCCAGCGCCTCCTGCCGCCTTCTTCTTGTAGCCACAGCAACCAATCCACCAGAGGCACTTGACAAATGGGATGCCGGTGTCCCCCGTTGCCTACTTCCAGCAATCTCAGCAGCTTGCTTCAGGCAGGGCATTTGGCACAGGGATGCAGTGATTGATGGTGTGGTCCTCGCTAGTGAAATGGCTGCTAGGGGGACTAACATCAACACACATGAATACAACAGGGCTCACTGGATCCACAAGAACCTCAGCTTTCCAGTCAGACCCAATTTTTTCAGTCCAAGACTTAAGGGACCCCAGTATGCAGAGGTATTTAAATACACCATTATAATAACACTACAGGCAAACAACTACAAGGGATTAGTGGGTAAGTCTGTACAGAGGAGACATGTGGGTCCCTCTAGAACCAGTTTTATCCAGATATCTTGAGGTCAGAGGTCAAGCGACCTCTGTGAAATTGGTCCTGGCAGTTTCTCTTCAAAAGTCAACATTATATTGTTAGCTGGCATTAAACGAAACAGTTTATACCTGAAAGCAAAGGGAGTGAATGGAGAGAGAGAAAAGCATAAGCATGATTATTTTCTCCTTTAGTTGAACATGGCCAAAGTTCTACCAAAGTCCAGTATGAATATCTCTGCCAGTTTACTGCTAATGAATAGAGGGAGCTGAAGCTCTTTTTGTTTTATAGGTGCCATTGTATGCTGAAGGCGAGGTGGTGAGGTGTGACCCTGGAGTTACCTCGTTGGTTTATTTGGTTTTTGTCTTTTGCATTCGAATCAGCTTGAACGCACCTTTAAATCATCAACACTCATAAACTCAGTTTTTTTTACATGCAGAGTGCCATTTGGACTACCATTTTGTAGCACCATATATTTTTTCATAACATATAAAGCTGCAGCTTTGCAAAATGTGTTGTGTTTTTATTGTAATATACTTAATGAACCCTGGCTCCAACTGTTTACAGGTTATTGTGTCTTCGTCAGTTTCTCCCTGGGTGCTTTACTTAGCAGCCCTCTGCTCTGAAAGGTTGAACCTAAGGTCAGTCATCAAAATTCACTATGTACCTGTAGGTACGTGACACAACTGCCAAACTAATAACCCCTTTAGTGCTAAGAACATGTGTGCGTCCTTTAAAATAGAACGCTTGGTGCCATAAATGTATAGATGTACGTTTTTCCTTTTTTCGGCAGCGTGTTGCCTATCACAGTCTCCCGCAACCAGTGAGAAATTTTGGGACTTCTGGGATTTGTAGTTGGAGCATAAAGAGACGGTATACACCACAGACATCAAAACAGGAAGTGGAGATGATTGAGATTAGAGAGCAAAACAGACAGAATCTGAACAAAAAGTGGTGATTTTGGTTAAAGTGTCCTCTATTCTACCTCTGATAAAACAAGAATGGAACAAGGTAAAAACAAACATTTTTTTCATGATGAAATAGAGAGTCTCTTCTTTCATTTGAGCTATTTTCATTGTACAAAATATTCTGTGGGTCTAGTAATATGACTCAAAATGGCCAAATGGTTGTTTTAAGACAGGGCTGGCACACAAGTTAATCAACATTTACCATTTTTATTTGGGAATATGAGCATGTTTTTGTAGTGTTTCAAAGACCACCATTAGATTAACTTTATACTTTATGGTTATGGTGATTCAAGTTGTAATTACAGTGACCTTTACTGCACAAACTGAACACATGGCTTTACTTTTGACTTCAGTAAATAAATATTTAGCGGTCAATGTTTTGTGAAAAACTCTGTTTTCTGTATCAGTGTCCAGTGGCATCATTAGGCCTGTTTTAGGAGAGCTGAAGCTGAGGCAAAATCATGCACTTAAAGTGCCCTCTTTGGAGTCCAAAATACATGCTAAATGCCCTCTATGGGGGCAAAAACGTGCAGTAAAATGCACTCTTTGGAGGCAAAAACACACACTAAAGTGCTCCCCGTTTGCCAAATTTATTTATATATCTGCAAATTAGCCCCCCTGTCCTTAAAACCTGATGCCACTGTCAATCTGTTTTTATAAGATTTTTGTGGGATAACTGCTAACTTAAGTCTCTCACGAGTGAAAACACAAACACTCACAGGCATGGAAATAATAAATGCCTTCAAAATAAAAGCACTGCTCACCACTATTGCATGCATGATGTACACTTATTAATATTTGATTCCAAATTTGGAATTGACCTCTCATGGGCTGGTCAAGAGCAGTCAAAGGGCCAGATGCTCAGGTCTGGTCTAATGTCAACTCTCCACAGTTCCCTTTTGAACTTTTTGCATGTTTACTTTGGGGCCAGATGAGGAGGTAGTGAAGTGAAGCCAGAACATTATCTGTATAATGACGCCTCGAACAAGTTTAATTACACTTCATACATTTCAGCCAGCAATGTGACAGTTTGTGTTCTCGTACTAATGAGCCTTAATTATTCCATAAGCACCTTTCAACTGGAGAAGATTTGACAAATCTCAAATCACATTCCACTCAATATTTCATCAGTGCCATCTGCATGACTGAATGAGGAGAGTGACAGCACAGTGCATTAATAACATCTTTTAATGCTATGTACATATCACCAAGTACAATTCATAAAATAGTTGTGTAGGATTAGAAGGAAATGAGAGTTCAGGGACCACCTCACTTACAACAACCTTGATTTCTGTGTCATTTTTTTATGTTCTTCCTGTCAGTTATTGCAGTAATTCACTGTGAAGAACCATTGAACAGCAGGCTCATTTCTGTGTGGAGACATTCATGAAGTGCTCTGCAGTGATGATTTATGGTTGAATGTGGGTGTGTAGAGGGAGGAGGATGAGGCTGATCCATGTGCAGACAACTCCAGATTGGGATCTATCTGAAGAAAATAGCCACTGGCAGGCAGACGCAAAGTGTTATGAATCAGAACATTTTGGGCATGTATATGGAAACATTAGTGTGGATCCTAAAAGAGACCATTAAAGTGTACCTGCTACAGTGTCTTGTCATACTCATAAAGTGATTTGGGGGGTCAGGGCAGCTAATACCAGATTTTTGGGAGTAAATACATTATTATCCAGCTTTCTCTCTTTTCACACTGTAGAATCCTGGACATGTGCATTGGATCTCCTCAAGGACTTCAGTCTGGGCTGATTTTAGTTTTCATGTTAATTACGCTCACTGGGAGAGCCTTTATGTCCTGTTGATGGGATCCAGGGAGTGAGGAGATTTCTCCTGGTACAGTGGCACAGAGTTTTAAACAAACTGATACATTTCCTTCTTCTGGGGTTATAAGCAAAACCATAGGTAGGTAGATAGGAAGAAAGATAAATAGGTAGGTAGGTAGGTAGGTAGGAAGGAAGATAAATAGGTAGGTAGGTAGGTACGTAGGTAGGTAGGTAGGAGGATAGGTAGGTAAGTAGGTAGGTAGGTAGGAAGGAAGATAAATAGGTAGGTAGGTAGGTAGGTAGGAAGGAAGATACATAGGTAGGTAGGTACGTAGGTAGGTAGGTGGATAGGTAGGTAGGTAAGTAGGTAGGTAGGTAGGAAGGAAGATAAATAGGTAGGTAGGTAGGAAGGACGATAAATAGGTAGGTAGGTAGGTAGGAAGGAAGATAAATAGGTAGGTAGGTAGGTAGGTAGGTAGGAAGGAAGATAAATAGCTAGGTAGGTAGGTACGTGGATAGGTAGGTAGGTAGGTGGGTAGGAAGGAAGATAAATAGGTAGGTAGGTAGGTAGGTAGGTGGATAGGTAGGTAAGTAGGTAGATAGGTAGGAAGCCAAGACAAACAGGGTAGGCAGGCAGGAAGGAAGACAAACAGGTAGACAGGTGGATTGATGGCAGGGCAGGCAGGCAGGGCAGGCAGGCAAACAGGCAGGTAGGTAAGGACAGGTCCTGGCTGAAGAAGACAAACAGGCAGGTAGGCACCGCAGGTAGGCAGGCAGGCAGGTGGATAGGTAGGCAAGTAGGCAGGCAGGGAAGGAAGATAAATAGCTAGGGTAGGTAGGCACCACTGTGGATTAGGTAGGTAGGCAGGTGGGCAGGGAATGAAGATAAACAGGTAGGGTAGGTAGGTAGGTAGGTGGATAGGAAGGTAAGTAGGTAGATAGGAAGGTAGGAAGATAAATAGGTAGGTAGGTAGGAAGGAAGATAAATAGGTAGGTAGGTAGGTAGGTGCATAGGTAGGTAAGTAGGTAGGTAGGAAGGAAGATAAATAGGTAGGTAGGTAGAAAGGAAGATAAATAGGTAGGTAGGGTAAACAGGGTAGGTGGGTAGTTAGGTAAGTAGGTAGGTAGGCAGTAGGTAGGCAGGAAGGAAGATAAACAGGTAGGTAGGCAGGAATGGACTACAAAACAGGTAGGTAGGTAGGCAGGGAAGGAAGACAAATAGGCAGGTAGGTAGGTAGGTAGGTAGTGTAGGCTGAAGATAAATAGCAGGTAGGTAGGCAATGGATAGGTAGGTAGGTAGGTGGCAGGAAAAAAGATGTAAACAGGTGCAGGCAGGTAGGCAGGCAGGTGGACAGGTGCAGGCAAGGCAGGCAGATAGGTGAAGGCTGAAGACAACAGGCAGGTAGGCAGGAAGGAAGACAAACAGGTAGGACAGGTGGATAGGCAGGTAGGCAGGTAGGCAGGGCAGGCAAACAGGTAGGTAGGCAGACAGGTCTCAAGGAAGACAACAGGCAGGCAGGCAACGAGGGCAGGTAGGCAGGCAGGGTTGGACAGGCAGGCAAGTAGCCAGGTAGGCAGGAATGGAAAGACAACAGTAGGTAGGTACAATGGATAAAGGATAGGTAGGTAGGTGGGTAGGAAGGAAGATAAATAGGTAGGTAGGTAGGTAGGTGGATAGGTAGGTAAGTAGGTAGATAGGTAGGAAGGAAGATAAATAGGTAGGTAGGTAGGAAGGAAGATAAATAGGTAGATAGGTGGATAGGTAGGTAGGTAGGTAGGTAGGTAAATAGGTAGGTAGGTAGATAGGTAGGAAGGAAGATAAATAGGTAGGTAGGTAGGAAGGAAGATAAATAGGTAGGTAAATAGGTAGGTGGGTAGTTAGGTAAGTAGGTAGGTAGGTAGTAGGTAGGTAGGAAGGAAGATAAATAGGTAGATAGGTAGGTAGGTAGGTAGGTAGGTATGTAGGAAGGAAGATAAATAGGTAGATAAGTAGGTAGGTAGGTAGGTAGGTAGGTAGATAAATAGGTAGGTAGGTAGGTACGTGGATAGGTAGGTAGGTAGGTGGGTAGGAAGGAAGATAAATAGGTAGGTAGGTAGATGGACAGGCAGGCAAGCAGGCAAGATTAGGCAGTGGTACGAAGACAAACAGGTAGGCAGGGGCAGGCAAGGAAGATGATAAACAGGCAGGCAGGTGGATAGGCAGGCAGGTAGGCAGGCAGGCAGGCAGGGAAATGGAAGATCAAACAGGTAGGCAGGCAGGCAAACAGGCAGGCAGGCAGATTAGCAGGAAATGAAGATTTAAACAGGCAGGCATAGGCAGGCAGGTAGGAAACACAACAGGCAGGCAAGCAGGCAGGTGGGCAGTCAGGCAAGCAGGCAGGCAGGCAGCAGGCAGGCAGGAAATGGAGACAAACAGGCAGACAGGCAGGCAGGCAGGCATGCAGGAATGGAAAGACAAACAGCTCAGGCAGGCAGGCAGGCAGGCAGGCAGGCAGGCAGGCAGGCAGGCAGGCAGGCAAGGACAGGCAGGCAGCGTGACAGGCAGGCAGGCAGGAAAGGAAAGACAAACAGGCAGGCAGGCAGGCAGGCACAGGGCAGGCAAGCAGGCAGGCAGGAAGGAAGACAAACAGGCAGGGCAGGCAGAAAGGAAGACAAACAGGCAGGTAGGTAGTAAATAGGGTGGATTAGGCAGGCATGTATAGGGCAGGTAGGTAGGTAGGTAGGTAGGTAGGTGGATAGGTAGGTAGGTAGGTAGGTAGTAGGTAGGCAGGCAGGTGGAAATGGTACAAACAGGTAGGTAGGCAGAAAGCGAAAGATGTGTGCTGCAGGTAGGTAGGGTAGCTTATTCTAAGACAACAGGTAGGTAAGCAGGCAGGTGGTAGGCAGGTGGGCAAGCTGGTAGGAAGGATGATAAACAGGTAGGCAGGTAGATGGGTGGCAGGCAGGCAGGCAGGTGCAGGCAGGCAGGAAGACAAACAGGCAGGTGCAGGCAGGCAGGCAGTCAGGCAGGAGCTGAAAACAAACAGGTAGGCAGGTGAAAGGAGCCAGATGTTGCAGGCAGGCAGGAAGACAAATCAGGTGCAGGTAGGCAGGCAGTGGTGAGCCAAGACAAACAAGCAGGCAGGCAGGCAGGCAAGTAGATACAGGCAAGTGGATTGCAAGCAGGCAGGAAGGAATGGATACACAGGCAGGGGATGTAGGCAGGCAGGCAGGAAGACAACAGGCAGTGCTGGTAGGTGATACAGGCAGGCAGGCAGGCAGAAGCTGCAGGCAGGGAAAGGTGAAAACAACAGGCAGGCAGGCAGAAAGGAAGACAAACAGGCAGGAAGGAATGGGCTGAGAATGCAGAAATGGAAGACAAACAGGCAGGCAAGCAGGCAGGTGGGCAGGCAGGGCAGGCAGGAAGGAAGATAAACAGGCAGGGCAGGCAGACGGGTGGGCAGGCAGGCAGGCAGGAAGACAAACAGGGCAGGCAGGAAGGAAGACAAACAGGCAGGTAGGCAGGCAGGTGCACAGGCAGGCATGCAGGCAGTAGGCAGGTGAGGCAGGCAGGTGGATGTGGACAGGCAGGCAGGCAGGCAGCAGGTAGCAGACAGGAATGGAAAACAAACAGGCAGGTAGGCAGGAAATAGAGCAGATAAAAAGGTAGGTAGGCAGGGAAGGAGCGAAGATACAAACAGGTAGGTAAGGCAGGCAGGTGGTAGGTAGGTAGGTGTTGGTTAGCTGATGATAAACAGGCAGGTAGGTAGATGGGTGGGCAGGCAGGTAGGCAGGTAGGCAGGCAGGCAGGAAGACAAACAGGTAGGTAAGTAGGCAGGCAGGCAAGCCAGTGTGCAGGGAAGGAAAATAAATAGGTCAGGTGCAGGCAGCTTGAAAGACAAAAAGATGTGCTGCAGGCAGGCAGGAAGACAAACAGGTGTAGGCAGGGCAGGCAGGAAGCCAAGATAAACAAGTGCAGGTAGGCAGGTAGGCAAGCAGGATAGGCAAGTGGATTAGGCAGGCAGGCAGGCTGAAAGACAAATAGGCAGGCACAGGTAGGCAGGCAGGAAGACAAACAGGCAGGCTTGGTAGGTGGACAGGCAGGCAGGTAGGCAGGCTGGGGTGCAAGTAGCAGGAATGAAAACAAACAGGGCAGGTAGGCAGAAAGGAAGACAACAGGCAGGAAGGAAAGGAAGCTGAAATGAAGACAAACAGGCAGGCAAGCAGGCAGGTGGGCAGGCAGGCAGGCAGGAAGGAAAGACAAACAGGCAGGCAGGGCAGACGGGGTGGGCAGGCAGGCAGGCAGGAAGACAAATTGAGGCAGGCAGGAACATGAAAGACAAACAGGCAGGCAGGCAGGCAGGCACAGGCAGGTGGGCAAGCAGGTACAGGTACTGAAGACAAACAGGCAGGCAGGCAGAAAGGGAAGACAAACAGGCAGGCAGGCAGTCAGGGTGGACAGGCAGGCATGCAGGCAGCAGGCAGGCAGGCAGGCAGGTGGACAGGCAGGCAGGCAGGCAGGCAGTAGGTAGGCAGACAGGAAGGAAAACACAATAGGTAGGTGCAGGCAGAAAGGAAGACAAAAAGGCAGGTGCAGGCAGAAATATTTCTACGAAGATAAATAGGCAGGTAAGTAGGCAGGTGGTAGGCAGGTGCTGGTAAGGGGCTTTGGAAGGATGATAAACAAGGCAGGTAGAGTAGAGTAGATGGGTGTGGGCAGGTTATGCAGGCAGGTAGGTAGGTAGGTAGGAAGATAAATAGGTAGGTAAGTAGGTAGGTAGGTAGTTAGGTAGGAAGGAAAATAAATAGGTAGGTAGGTAGAAAGGAAGATAAAAAGGTAGGTAGGTAGGAAGATAAATAGGTAGGTAGGTAGGTAGGAAGTAAGATAAATAAGTAGGTAGGTAGGTAGGTAAGTAGATAGGTAAGTGGATAGGTAGGTAGGTAGGAAGGAAGATAAATAGGTAGGCATGTAGGTAGGTAGGTAGGAAGATAAATAGGTAGGTTGGTAGGTGGATAGGTAGGTAGGTAGGTAGAAGGTAGGTAGGAAGGAAAATAAATAGGTAGGTAGGTAGAAAGGAAGATAAAAAGGTAGGAAGGAAGGAAGGAGCGAAGATAAATAGGTAGGTAAGTAGGTAGGTGGGTAGGTAGGTAGGTAGGAAGGAAGATAAATAGGTAGGTAGGTAGATGGGTGGGTAGGCAGGTAGGTAGGAAGATAAATAGGTAGGTAGGAAGGAAGATAAATAGGTAGGTAGGTAGGTAGGTAGGTAGGTAGGTAGGTAGGTAGGAAGGAAGATAAATAGGTAGGTAGGTAGGTAGGTAGGTAGGAAGATAAATAGGTAGGTAGGTGGATAGGTAGGTAAGTAGGTAGGTAGGAAGGAAGATAAATAGGTAGGTAGGTGGATAGGTAGGTAAGTAGGTAGGTAGGTAGGAAGGAAGATAAATAGGTAGGTAGGTGGGTAGGCAGGTAGGTAGGTAGAAAGATAAATAGGTAGGTAGGTAGGTAGGTAGGGGGGTAGGAAGATAAGTAGGTTGGTAGGTAGGTAGGTAGGTAGGTAGGTAGGTAGGTAGGTAGGTAGGAAGATAAATAGGTAGGTAGGTAGGTATGAAGATAAATAGGTATGTGGGTAGGCAGGTAGGTAGGTGGATAGATGAATAAAATCCTGTATAAAACAATCATAATGTGCAATTAGGCAGAAATATTTATGAACGTATCAATAGAACAGTGACATGCATACACTTATGAGGATTGTATTTGGTGATTATCGATCTTTAACTATAACAAAAGAGTCTCAAAGTTTCAGCTCCGCTCTACCAAAAAAGTGCAAACAGCCTGACTGTCCAAAGAGGGAGACATGGGCACCATGGCAACCTCCATGTGGCTTCATACTTGTCTTTTCTTCAGTAGTTCTTGGATTCAAACAAACTATGATCAGAGCTGACAGGATGAGTGCATTGACTGACCTTTTTTTTTATCATTTTGTCCCCACAAACAGGAAAAATAGATAAAAGAAGATAAAAAGAAGTGTCAGGGGACTTCCATTAGCGGCTTCTCAAATGGCAGCAGCAGCTCCTGATATCTCTGCTCCAGTGGTTTCGTGCCCTCCAGAGACATGTCCGCCACAGTGAAGCGCCCTCACCCAGCATGAATCACTGTGTCCTGGCTCACTGTCTGCTCAGACTACTTGCAGTGTAGGAGGCACTTCTAGATACAATTTGCCAGTTGCTGCTGAAAGGAAAAATGCAGCCCACATCTTCCCACCCTCTGCTACCAGGAATTGTGATTCTAATGCAAATCAGCTGATTTACTCTCATCACACAGTATGAACGATTGCAGCATAAGCAGAAGGAAGCCTTTGAGTGATAGCATCTGTGACTGTCAGCTCTGATCAGCTCTACTTCGACAAGTGACTCGTGCGCTTTACAGTACGGGACGTTACAGCCGTTATCCTGCATGTCCTGTCTGCTGAATTACATGTGACGGTGCGTTCAAGGCCCTTTGCTACTGCAAATGGCACTTTCATAAAGGAAGGAGGGAGGGAAAAGGAGGGGAATGCTGATTAGAAATCAGATCTATTTGTGATGCACTCAGAGCAGATACATTAATAGGAACAACCGGGCTGTTTATTTGGTAGAAAGTAGCTTAAATGACAACACAGTTTGCTCTCTTTGGTCCATAAACTGTCATGAGCCTGTTAACCACAATGCCTTTCTGTGGACACTCACTTGTTTGCCCTTTAGTGTTGTTGACACCTGTGCTACTGTCATCACAAGGCAAAGAGAAGTTCAGCAGTTTTTTCGGTAGTTTCACACTTCCTGTTTGAATTTTGCATAGTGCCCGTTTTCTGGAGGGATTCACAGCTGAGGAGCATTCACAGTGGGCCGAGTGTTAAAATCTGTTTGTCTGATCAGCACAGGGCCACAAGTGTCATTTCAGCCTCACAACTATCCTGCAGCTTCTTTTGCAGGCAGATCACTGAAAGAATTTCTATTCTGCACTCAATAAAGTCAGGCTTGACACAATCAGACCAGAGATGACTGCCATAAAGCCTTTGTCCAGAACACACCTGAGACTCCCTGAGCTTTATCATCCATAACCATCACACTGCTGGAAGGTGTTGTCTCATCTGCAGCAAACTGCTCCAGTAGAGCAGACTGATCATTTTCTAAAGCCAGAAACAGGTCAGCATTGATGACCCGTGCTGCCCATTTCTTTGTCTTAGCATCACAGAACTGTGATCAGTCAGGTGTTTGTAACGATTCCTTGATTTAACCACTGTTAAGTTAAGGGTGTGCAGATCAATACTGAAATATTTATACCTCCAATACCAGACATGTATGTCCTATATTCCATTCTCATATTAAAATATTGATGTTTTAGTAATTTGGGGTAAATGTGTAGTTAATAATTAACAGGAACACAGTAGATGGTCCAAAATATACCCAGTTGGTAGGAACTACTTCTTCTTCTAGAAATTCAGATGCATAAATGTGTTGCAGTGCTGTTCATATTGTTGTTGGATTGAATGAGGGTCTCCCAGTGAAAAACTTTCAGGGGAGTCTGATTAATATGTAACTAAACATTTTTTTTGTATGATAGTTGATATTGGATTTGACTTGGTTTTGGATCAGAAAGGAAATCAGTGGTATGACACATCACTACTGTACATCTGCTTTAATTAGAGTGGTGGCACTCTTTCAGGAGTGTTTTAAGTACTTTAGCAGCAATAAATCAAAAGCTAATTCCCTGCTATTCTTTCAAAGGGAAAAATTTAACGTGTTCTTTCAAAAAATGGCAAAAATCTTTTAGATGCCGATGAAAACAAACCTAGAGCGTAATAGCATATTTCTTGTTGTGTTGGGGGAATCGACCCCACATCTGTATGTTCAGTAAACCCACCACTGGGTCAACTGAATAGTCAAACTGCATGGTCTGGTTAGTTCAGGCCTGACTCAGACTGATGGCATCTGTTTGCCTAAATATTCAGCTTCCTGCAGAAATCAGACATTGATCATGTCAAGATGCACCCAGCTCCATGCTATTAGCTTGGCTACTGCTGCAATGGTTAATGGTTAAAGTATGTGCAAGCTCTTTAATCAAAATTAAAACTTTAATGCTAATATCCAAGAATATTAAAATTTACTGAAAAAACATTACACAAAAATATTGTTATTGAAGGAGAGTTAAATTGCAGTTATTTGCTGTCATTGTTGAACAGAAAAAATGTGTTTTAGTGGTTGTTTGTTATCCTGGATTCATTTCTGACTTCTCAGTGAAATGATGCTGCACAAGGAAACACTTCTGTCACATATCAATCAGAACACATCACTAGCTAACGTGATGAATGCCTTTCTTTATAGGAAGGAATTCATAAGAAATTCATTAGAGGCCTGTTTCTCCATATTCATTCTCATTTCCCTTGTATTTGTGTGTTGGGTCTCGTCACCTTGACACTCGATTTGTCTTCCCTGGGACAGGTGCTGGAGCAACCTTGACATATTAGGACATTAAATGTGATTCAGCACCTGTCGCCACCCTAAAGTGCTTCCACATCCTCTGTTTTCTCAAGCACATCAAGGAAAATACAATTTCACCCTCAGTGTCTCTCTCTGTCACATCCACTCCATGTCCAGCCCTCTCCCCTTTCTGTCTCTCTTCTTCTTTTATACCTTGGTATTCTAGTGGTTTATGTCCTCCCTCTGTGATCATTTCAGCTGGATGCCTTGTGTCTGTGCTGTTTGTGAATCAGAATCAGATGTTTGTCCATCCGTGTCATGGTTACGATTTCTGAGGATTAGATTCCTGAACTAACTGGTGTTGTCATACCCTAATAAAAATAATAATAAAAAGCCGTTTTGGCCTTCACCCCTCTCTTCCTCTCTCTGCTCTGCCATCTCCCATTCAAAGTAATTATTCCTCATTAATCTACAATAGCTCCCAACCCAGTCTATTAATCCAAAGTCAGGATGGCAGGCATTACAGGATGAGACTGATTAACTCAACATCATTATTCACACCATATAACCGTACAAGGCTTTTAGACATAGCAACCATCACCCAAATGCAGCTCTGCCTCCCCTAGTCTTTGTTTTTTACGTCAGTAACTACAAATTTGAACACTGGATATTGAGTAAATGCAGCTGATTGAAGGAGTTTTCACAGCAATATGAAATAGATGAAAAAAAAAATTAAGAGCTGTAAGTAAGATGACAAAGGTGATAACAGAGTGGATGTTGAAGTGATTTATTTTTTTTCTTTCAGTTTTTACTGCATGTTTTACTTAAGAACGATAGAGTCTGTGTCACAAGAAATAAGTCTAATAATGGATTAATATGAAATTAAAATCAAAAGCCTTCCTTGTCATTATATGAAAGTGCATGCAGTGGATTAGGAACGCTGCTCCACATGATGCTCAGTCAGTGTAAAAAATAGTCAAGCTTAAAAAAAATAATCAGAATCAGAAACAAGTTTATTGCCAAGGAAGTTTTCACAAACAAGGACTTTGGCTTGGTATTCTGGTGCATGACATATAAACATAAAAATGCAGTGCAGAGATAAGAACCAAGAGATGGTAAAGTGACTAAGAATAAATGCAAAACTATTATGTGATACGGCAAAACATACAGTATAGTATGGCAGTAAGTGGCGACAAAAACTGTACAGAAATGTGCAATTTTCAGAAATTAACATAAAAGACAAACTTTTGAAAGAAAAAATAAGATAACATTTAAAGTAGTAAGGCACAGTTATTAATGGTGATTACACATTTTCAGAATGAAATTATTGCACATTTATGCTACCCATTGTTGACAGAAAGATATGTGTATAAAGATGCATAAAGTATGTATTTATAATATATATGATATATAATGTATAATTAACAATATCTTATATATAATATACATTTAATATGTATTTAGTGTCTCATATCACAGATTACAGTGGTATAAAATAAAATATGTAACAATAAACACAGCAAATCCTCATATCCACCACAGATTTGTATTACACATATGACTTGTATCAAAAATTCTATAGATTTAACATTAAGTTTCAACTTTTATTCATTTATTAGTTTTGATTTACTTTTAGGCTCAACAGCCCTACTTTCCATATCCATACTATGAGCATAAACAATAATAACCAAAAATAAATGCAGAGGTCTATTGTGTCTAAAAGATACTGTTAGGGAAGGTTTTTAAAGATATAGTAGTCACATTTATTTGAATCATGGAAGTGTCCCATTCTTGGTGAGATACATTTTACATTTTCGTGACCTCAAATCAAATTAATATACCTGACAACAAGGACATAATGCTGCATCCATTTATGACTCTTGTCTGGTATAATATGTGTTTACTGTAAATAATTTGCGTCACATCAAAACACCAAACAACATTTACCCAAAATTGCCCCATATGTTTGGTCTATATCACCAGATGGATATGTGTTCAGATGTTTCCATGTGTTTCTGGGCCTCAGGCCCACCACAAACGTGCTCATGAAGGACTGAGACTGTGAAAGAGAGAGAAGGATGGAGAGCCTATGTGTTTAGTGTCACATGTAGGCTCAGGTCGCCGGGGGCAACAGCTCCAGCTGGAGACCCCAAGCATCCCTTCCCCAGCTCTGACTGAGGGTTGTTATGGATAGATGAGCCCTTTAAATGAGGATGTAAGCTGGAGGTCCGGGAGGAAATAACAACAACTTGATTGAGTGTTTTTTTTCCACTTTTCTCCAAACATAATACATGCCATGAATGTAAAACAAGGGTGCCCAGCCCACAGAGAAAATGTATGCATGCCTCAACATCCATCCATTTTCTACCTCTTATCCTCACATAGGGTCTGTAGGGGGGCTGGAGCCTATCCCAGCTGTCTTAGGGTGAAAGGCAGGGTACACCCTGGACAAGTCTCCAGTTCATCACAGGACACATAGAGACAGACAACCACTCACATTCACATTCACACCTACGGTCAATTTAAATTAGCCAATTAACTTACTTAATTTATTTAGTTAGTTAGTTAGTTAGTTAGTTATTTGGTTATTTATTATTTTTTTATTCATCTACAGCTTTAACAACTATATACAGACTCTGAGAATTTCCTTCTACACTAAGAGGCATTAAAAATGCAACATTGTATTTTTTTAATATTAATTTGAATTTTCATAATTTATTGGGAGACTTCACTTGGTATGATACTGAACATGAATGAACAAAAGCAACAATAGAAAAATGAATCGACATGGATTACAAATGTCAGTATCTTGTGTGATTGTCGTGGCATAGACATGATGAGCGCGTTGATTTCGCCCACTGGAATCGCTTCCCACTCTTCTAAGAGTGCAGTACGGAGATCAGCAACCGTCACCGGCAGTGGAATACACCGCCGTACACAGCGATCCAGATTGTCCCAAAGGTGTTCAATCGATTCATATCCGGGGAATAAGGCGGCCAGTCCATAACCTGCACATTATGTCTGTGCATAACGTGCCTGCAGGCGTGAGATAGTGCATCTGTGGACGCCAAAATGCCTGGCTACCCTCGCTTCGGTCATTCTGGATCTCAGCATACCAATGGCCTGCTCCCTCATGTTTGCTGCTAAGCGTGGCATGGTGACCGTCTGTGACAGCTTGCATTTTTCCTCTGGGTTTTTAAAGCCTTGACCAGTTGAGCTCAAATCACCAAAAGAACTCATTGAAAGCTTTCAAACAATGTCCTAACGAATCACACATGCAAAAACAGGGATTGGTACGGTCTTCCACGTTAATTTATTGTTTGAGCTGAAAAATGTGGCTCCATAGTTTCAATAGCCACGAGTGGTAGTAAACAAAACATTCTTTTGTATACAAAGTAGTTGCATCCAATTTTATTTTACATTGACTTTGTTGAGTTTTTAATGCCTCTTAGTATATTTTATATTTTTGTGTGTAAGCTCACATGGCAATAAAGCTCTTCTTGATACTTGATTCTTCTCGGTTCTAAAGGGAGTAATACCTCCACATCATATTATTTATGCTGGAGTTAATTTTACTAAAGGCTAGGATAAAAAGAAAACCTGTCACTCCCCTCCTCCATTCCTCAGTCCACATGGTTTAGTCCATATTGAAACCACCTGGTGGTGATAGATTTTAGACATATAATTGATGTTGCTCAGGTACTTAGGCAGAATTATGGCCCTAACTTTTAATGAGAGCTCAGAGATTGATTTTGATCAGGGTGCTTTGACGTTAGCCAACATACCTGCTAACAGGTGTACCGGCTTTGAAAGCAGGATGACATCATCAGAAAACTCTTTGCTGCTACCTTTTCATTCACACCGCTATGTACTGTATATTTTGTATGTTTAAAGATGTGCTGTGTCATGTGTAATGTACGTCCATTTGCTACTTAGGACATATTTCCCGTGAGGTGGACGCTGACGTCAATCTACTCTAGAGTTAGCAACTAGCTGGAGACCTTTAAAACGTTAAAATGCTGGACACTTGGCAAAATCAGAGAGAATAACAGTGACTGGTGTTGATTAATGTTCATCATGCTCATATGCTTGATGTATCATGAGACAACAAGTATGCCAAAACTAATGTGAGATGTTTCGTTTTCCACTTGTTGTGGAGTTACTCTGCCACCAAGTGGCCAAAAACAAACAATGCAGCTTTAAGATTAAGCTACAACATGACTTTTTATTACTTTTTACCACATATTCTACTATAAATTCATTCAGCAGTCTATTATAATGCTTTTCATTACTTTTTTCACATTTTACAATGTGACGTTCTTATAATTTTTTAACATACTACTGTTTTTCACATTTTACAGCTTGAAAATTTTTACTCTTTTGAACATACTATGACATTTAATGATCATATCTGACATGCTATAATATGATTTTTTATTACTTTTTTTCAATATATTTTACTATAAATTCATTCAACAGTTTTTTTTTTTCACATTTTACAATGTAACATTTTTGTACATTTTTTGACATACTACACTATGGCATTTTATGATAATTTCTGATATTATTACTTTTTAAAACATATTCTACCATATATTCATTCAATTGTCTATGATAAAGCTTTTTTATTCCTTTTTTTCACAGTTTACAATGTGACTTTTTTTTTTTACTTTTTTCGTAATACTATTCTATGGCATTACTATGATCATTTCTGACATACTATGTTTTTTATTACTTTTCAGAACATATTCATTAATCTATGAAAGTCTACATTCCTAAAAACCCTGTGTACGTCTGAGTGTGCAGCAGCTGCCTGGATTGGAAGAAATCAGTCACTATATGAATGTTATGACTTTGACAAATGGTCATAGTTAAGTGTTTGACAAAGAGAATATAATCCTCACACAGAAATATCAAATTTGCGTCATCCTCCAAACTCAAACCCCCCCTCCCCAGCAATCCTGCACTCCATCTACAAGTGGCTTCTTAAGATAAGCACTGAGCTCTGGCTGCTAACCTGGCCATCACCACTGTATCTTGGAGGACAGCCTCCAAGTGATCCTGGGTTAAACACAGCACACTGGCTAGCCAGGAAGATGAAAACACTTGGCAGCTCACCCCTGCTATGCCTCTCCATTTCCTCCAGCTGTATCAGAGCTCTCCAGGAGAGCTGATTGCTGAACGGTTCGGTGTGTCTGTCAGTGGTTGATGTCCCACTGTGGGAAGGAGTCAATCCTCTCATCCTCAGCCAGGCTGACGTGCTACTTCATCACTCTCTTTCATCAAGCCCTCTTCTTCCAGACTCCCTCCTGTTGAACCCTCCACCCTCGGCTAAATGCTGCAGCGTCTCCTTCCCTGTGTGCAGTGGATTTATCTCCAAACGGTCCCCATCAAATCTGCACGCTAAAGCAAATCCTTTTACTCTTTGGTTAAATTTCCTAATCTGTCATAATCAGTATTTGTGGCTTTAATCTGCCTTGCTTTCATTATGTGGTTTTCCTGCAGTAGTCCTCCCTCTGCAGGAATTTAAAACATTAATATCCATAAGTGGTCAGCTTTGCCTAGCTGAAACCTGTGTGGTTTCCAAAACCTGTCACACACGATCACCTTCATTCTGCTTGGGTGTGACTGGAGAAACAATCCAGCAGCTAGCTATCAATCTCAAACACACACAGCAGTCCCTACCTGCTTTTAAACATGGCCAGTACTTCATCACTAGCCTGTGACTGTTTTTCCCATCGCTTTTGCAATGACAGGTCGTCCAGCCGTACTGATTTGTCACCGTGCTCAGACCATAAAATGGCAATACGGTGAACAAAGAGCTGATATAATGCCTTCAGGGCAGCTTGAGTGAATGAGCAGCTGCCCTTTGTTCTGCATCCTTCTGCCAACACAAAGGCTTTTCATAGAGCTGCAGCTGTTTCAATATGCAGGATGAGAAGAGGTTCGTGAAACGGAACCAAGGAAAATGTATCGTATGGGTACCTACAGTATATATACAGTATACATACAATCTTCTTATGAGTTGCCATCCCACTTCTGACACCAGACAACAATCAGTCATAACATCATGACCTCCTACCTAATCTAGTGTTGGTCTAGTGTTGGTCCTCCTGTGTGACCTCTAACCCCTGAAGGTTTATTCTGTGCTATGTGACTCCTTTCTTCCTATCTTCAGCAGTATTAACTTCTCTGGTCTGTTGGATCAGACCACCAGGACCAGCCTTCACTCCCCACCTGCATCAGTGATCCTTGTCCTCTCATGACCCTGTCTCTGGTTCACCACTGGTCCTTCCTTGGATCACTTTTGATAGATCCTGACCACTGCAGACCAGGAATGGTTGATGTTCTGATCCAGTTATTTAGTTATTTCTGCAGCTCTGATTTTTCTCTGATAGAGTGATTGGAACAGATACTTCTTTGTCACAAAAAACATTCATGAAGTTTGGTTCTTTTATGACTTTATTATGGGTCAACTGAAAATGTGACCAAACACAGGTGTCAGTCTCCACAGTCAAGCGTGTTTTGCATTGCCATGGACTGAGAGGCTGTCGTGCAAAAGCGGCACCTTAAGGCTCGACTGAAGTTTGCTGTTGATCACATGGACAAAGATAAGAGCTTCTGGAGAAAAGTTCTGTGGTCAAACCAAACAAAACTCGAGCTGTTTGGCCACAATGCCGAACAATATGTTTGGAGGAGAAAAGGCGAGGCCTTTAACACCATGTCTACCGTCAAGCACGGTGGTGGTAGTATTATGCTGTGGGGCTGTTTTGCTGCCAATGGAACTGGTACGTTACAGAGAGTAAATGGGATGATGAAGAAGGAGGATTACCTTCAAACTCTTCAAGATAACTTAAAATCATCAGCCTGAAGGTTGGGTCTTGGGTGCAGTTGGGTGTTCCAACAGAACAATGACCCCAAACACATCAAAAGTGGTAATGGAATGGCTCAGGTCCATGTCAGAAAGCCAACAAGTTTAACTGAACTGCACCAATTCTGTCAAGAGGACTGGTCAAAGATTCAACCAGAAGCTTGTGGATGTCTACCAAAAGTGCCTAATTGAAGTGAAAATGGCCAAGAGACATGTAACCAAATATTAACATTGTTGTTTGTATAATTTTGAACCAGCAGATTTGGTCACATTTTCAGTTGACCCATAATAAAGTCATAAAAGAACCAAACTTCATGAATGTTTTTTTGTGACAAAGAAGTATCTGTTCCAATCACTCTATCAGAGAAAAATCAGAGTCGTAGAAATAACTGGAAACTCAAGAGAGCCATCCATCAAATATATGACAACAAAAAGTGAGTGAGTCTATTCTCCCTAAGGTGGAAAAAAATGAACTTTTTAGTGGGAAGTGGGGAAAAAAGTAATGCAATGAAAGAAAAATTGTCCTTGAGAGGCAAAAATAAAAACATTGATCCTACTAAAACACTTTAAATTCACCACAGTTAGGTGGCACCCAGAAACAAATACCACCTTAAAATATCTTTTAAATAAATAAGTAAAATAAACCATTTGCTCTGATCACATGACGCTCCCAAGGTCTACATAGAAGAAAGGAAGGAAGTAATTTCTTTGTCTCAAAGAATGAATGTAGCACTGCTACACCCTGGGTTTAGCTACTGCTGTGTACTGCGGATTGAATGGGAAGCGCCACTGAATGTCTTTGTGTACGCAAATGTGTAACTCACACAACAAAATGAAAATGAGGGCAAAAATGTTCTTAAAAGGTTATTTTCTCTGTGTGTCTGTTCTCAGGTCTACTGACTATGGAACCACCTACACCAAACTCAACCTGATGCCAGGAACAACCATCGTGGTGACCAGCTTCTACATCTGCCCAACCAACAAGAAAAAGGTAGGATGATGCAAATAAGAATACCGTGTTTAACAAAGAAATGTTGGCTCAAATTTTGGTCTAAAAAGGTGAATTCAGTTTAAATTCCTCACTCCTGTTCAAAATGGTGAAGAGTAGTGAACTCAGTGAGGAAGAAAGAGGCCAGCTGAAGTGAAGGAGATGATGCTGCTGCTCTGATACATCAGTTAAACACTAAAAATTTGTTAAATGTTTTCCATGAGCTGAAATGCTCTGCCAATTTGCTCCTCTTGAACCAACAATTTGCGATTAATAATCTTCTCTCTATTAGGCAATGGGAGCCAGAAGCCTGAATGAATATTTACACTGGCACATAATTACAAGACATCTCAATGTGTGATTTGAGAAAATGATCCACTGCAACATGAAAAACTCCTGCTTGTAATTAGGAACATTTCATTATCACAGTACTCTTTTTAGTCATTTTAAATATTCATTTCACTTTTAATTGGTTAAGGGCCTATATGGAGCATTTGAAAATGATTTTGTCAGCAGGTTTACCTTTAACCCTGTAAAACCCACTTATAGAAACATTATGTTTCTATACTAAGAGGCATTAAAAACAAACAAAGTCAATGTAAAATAAAAGTGGATACAACTACTTTGTATACAAAAGAATGTTTTGTTTACTACCACTCGTGGCTATTGAAACTATGGAGCCACATTTTTCAGCTCAAACAATAAATTAACGTGGCAGACGGTACCAATCCCTGTTTTTGCATGTGTGATTCGTTAGGACATTGTTTGAAAGCTTTCAGTGAGTTCTTTTGGTGATTTGAGCTCAACTGGTCAAGGCTTTAAAAACCTGGAGGAAAAATGCAAGCTGTCACAGACGGTCACCATGCCACGCTTAGCAGCAAACATGAGGGAGCAGGCCATTGGTATGCTGAGATCCAGAATGACCGAAGCGAGGGTAGCCAGGCATTTTGGCGTCCACAGATGCACTATCTCACGCTTGCAGGCACGTTATGCACAGACATAATGTGCAGGTTATGGACTCCGCCTTATTCCCCGGATATGAACACCTTTGGGACAATCTGGATCGCCGTGTACGGCGTCGTATTCCACTGCCAGTGACGGTTGCTGATCTCCGTACTGCACCTTTGGAAGAGTGGGAAGTGATTCCAGTGGCCGAAATCAACGCGCTCATCATGTCTATGCCACGACACAAGATACTGACATTTATAATCCATGTCCATTCATTTTTCTATTGTTGCTTTTGTTCATTCATGTTTAGTATCATACCAAGTGAAGTCGCCCAACAAATTATGAAAATTCAAATTAATATAAAAAAAAAATACAATGTTGCGTTTTTAATGCCTCTTAGTGTATATGTGGGTTCACTTCTTAGATGTTGTTGTTTTAGTAAGTTTATAATGGACATAATGTACTGTAATACATGTAATGTATGTATTATGTAAACTGGAACATTGTACTGTAGCTGTGCAGGGTGTGTTGGTTGATAAATGATAATAGCTTTTTACCTGCAGATTGAAGTCAAAGGGCTCAGACTGAACTTTAAGGTGGCTCAGTTATTCTCATTTTAGTGAGAGCACTTGGCTGCAGTTTTTCTAGCCGAAACCTTGAATTTTGATTTAACGATTCAGTGAAAGCAATTTGTTTTTACATCCCTTGCCAAATTATTTCTTTCTACAATATCTGTGTGTGGTTAAGGTTAAGAGATCCCAGTGTGCTTATAAAGCAACTCATGGCTCCTAAATACTCAGGATGGCTTTTGGTGAATGTTAGGAAGCTTAAGATTCAAGATTCAAAATCAGTATTGCCATTATACTGCTGTAGACAACAGTGCAGCAAGATTATAATTTTACTCACCGAGATTTAAATATAAACCATACATATATAACAAAATATACACAGTATATGAGTAGAAAAGTAAATACAGTAAAAATGCAAGATAAAAACACACAATGTGCAAATGACAATAAGACTGTTGTGGTTGTATAGTAAGGAGAGTTTAGAGTTTAGAGAGGTATAAAGAGGTTTAATGGGCTATACAGTATCTCCATCAGCTTATCAGCAGTTTATATTATTCCCATAATGAAAAGCATATTTTAGCAGCTAGCAGTTCAAAGCAGTTTTCTAAAACTCCATGTCTCCACTTTGCATGCAGTGCAGGCTTTCTGTTAAAAGTTTATTATCTCAAAACTGACACTGATGACATTATCAGAGTTCAGAAAACACTTTAGAAAGCTGCATATAGTCAGATCACTGAGAGTATAGATCAACGTATAGGGCAACTAATGTCCACAAGGAGCCACATGGCAGAGTGAAACTGTTATCAAGAGCCGGACCAATAAACTGAACTCAATTCTGTTAATTTATTTTTAATTTTATTTCTTCATATGAAGCAGTAAATTCTGTGGTTTTCACAAACTGTAAAAACATCACATCATTACTTAATCAACAATTTTTTGAGGGGAATATAAACAAGAATAAGAAAATAGGAATATACAACTATAAGTGTTTCTGCAGTATTTAAAAGGCCAACATTAGATTAACTTTATACAAACAGGTGTTTAGTCTGGTAATGGTGACTGAAATTATAATCCTGAATCACATTGATTTGTTCTCCACAAACTAAGCAATTGGCTCTACCTTCAACCTTGGTAAAAAAAAAAAAATGATATTTACTTCTCTTGTCACATTGAAGACAAGACAAATGCTTGCAAGCAAGCCCCCATGCAATGAATTATGTAAATTTACAAAATAAATGTAGCAGCATGGACAGATATTTGTGTTGGCTAACCGCTAACATACATGTCTTGTCAATGTCTGACAGTGAAGATGGAAACAGATCACTTATTTGCCATTGACCTCTCACAGGGCGGTCACAGGGCCACATACATACACGTACACTGCCCAGGTCTGGTATAGATGGAAGGGAAACTGGGAGGCTGTGCTAACTTTACCGCAGATATATGATTGTAAGTGCAGATGAATGTAAGAAACAACCAACAACCATCACAACATGAACTCATTAATAGTTCCCTCTATTAAAACTGCATACCATTGGCAGAATGGGTTGCTTTTGATGCTTTGGTTGTGATATATCATGCTGTTTAATTTTTGTGACTGCTCAAATATTAGTTGAGCTGTTGATCATCAACACTTTGATCCCTCTCACTGAATATCAGTATGCTGCCATGTGTTTACTTCCTTTTCATCGTCCAAATCACGTTCATTTGTTGCCCCGACGCACTTAGAGACACACAAATACATGAGCACAGGCCGATCGATACTGCTAATCACGTCAGAAAACAGCAAACAGGAGGGTGTGGAAGCTCTGTGAGAGGCTACTGCACACATGGTGAAGGGATTACACAGAAAAGGTGTGAGGGGCATCCGCTAATCAATAGGACTTGAAGCAATTAGAGAGAGGTGAGTCTTCAGACGGAGACAATGTCATCATGTGTTTCTCTCGCTTCACTGAGAGCTGCATTAAAGATGTGCTCAGGACCCTTTGCAAGAGGCGCTCCAGAGGTCTCCTGACACATTTCAATGCCGGTAGAGTTGTAAACAAACCTTGAGACTGGAAGCTCAGTGTGCACTGGCTTGGCAGTTTTCTCTAACACTTTTATATAGAGCGCTGTCAGCTGGGCAGCTAGAGTCTGCTTCCTTGTAGCTGAACCCTCAAGAGTTTCCTAAAAGTCCTTTAAAAAATTACTGTTTTCCTAACTTATCATAGAAAAAAAGGCAGATATCTAACTTTCAAAATTAGTGCAAAAACTTGATCAAGCCACGTTAACGCGGTGGGATGAATGATGGTAACTGGACTCAAACTGGCCAAAAATGTGTCTTGGGAAAGAAGACACGAGCACCGTGGCCACCAGCAGGAAACGCTCCATCAGCTTCTACATCCTCCAAGCTCGCAACATCCACATTTTCTAGTGAGTGGGAGACCAAACCACAGCTTTTTTTTCATAATCCTGATACTTTGTCCAAGTTTGTCCAAGTAGAGTTTCCGTCGCCAGGGCCAGATCTAGCCTGTCAAATTAGGGTGGGCTGATTGGCATAATAGGTGGGCAACGTTGTCGTTTACAGATCATAGTGAAGCCGAAAAAAATGGCCTGACAATTTGAATTACAGTCCTGACAGCACTGAAAAGAAGTGGTTTGTTTAGTCTGGTTTATTCTAGTGGGTATGCCATCATAGGGTTGGCTATGTGCTGCCCACCCAATCGAAAATAAGACCCAATAGTGTCACCTGTTATAATTTCTATTGGGTAAACGTTTCAGCTTGACTTTAGATTGGGTGGGCAAGGCAAACATTTGAGTGGGATGAGCCTGCTCATGTCTACTGCCTATCAAGCAAATTAGATTATTTCAACAACCCTATTCTTAACAGTTGTTACTTTGGAAACATGTTCTATAACAAAGCTTGTACAATACTGGACAATAGATGTCACTAAATAAACAGTAGATTTTAAAACTGAAGCTCTACTCAGTGGTGACTGAATAAGACAACAGAATCAGTCAAGGGATGGATGGATGGACAAAAATATTTAAAATTGCATAACTTGAGATCGAAAAACTATCCCCAAACCCCATATTTATATAGTTCTTTGCCTGTGATGTTTGGGAGTTTATAACTGAAAAGACTGATTTCCTCATGGTGCCACTGTGTATACTTGGCTCAGTAACTTCACTTTGTCTTGACTTATGATTAATGTATTGTTTTATAATGATGACTTTAACATTCTGTTTACTAATTAGGAAGGCACTCTAATATTTATTGCTGACAAGTTCTGCATCCCTCAAAAGCCAAAAGAGGTTTGGTTGTTGACTACTCAGAGTCACCATCCGTGCAAATGTCATCATTCAAAACAGCATGTGTCCTGCATGGATATAGAAAGAGAACAGCATGGGAGGCTGTCTGCCATTTATTCCTATGAGAGCGGCTCAAAATGGTTTGACTGCAGAGAGTTTCTTTGGCCCTGGATCCCCATCCTTGGTCCAACCTCAGTCTGGGGCTCATTCACTTGAATGGAGGAAGGAAAATAACTCTTTTTGGCAATTAATGCATTTTACTTTTAACTTTTACTTTTTAACTAATGAGTAAGGATTTTGTGAAGTTGATTTACCTCAAAAGTGACAGGCATCTCTTTCCCAATGTAGATCAATGAGCTTCTGTCTGCCTGGTTTTTGTAGTGTGTATCGCACCATTGGTGTCCAAAAGCTTTTTGCTGCTTCAGCAGAGAAAAACACTCTGATTGGCTGTTCAACTTAAACGAATGAATGGAAATGAGGAAAGTGAGCCACTGAGTTAAGTAAAGAGGATGCACATACAGTGTAGGGAGCTCTTTTTACAGCAGCATGGTCACCTGAAATGAAGCTAAGTAGTGACTCAGAGTGGTGTTGAATGATTGGCAAATGCTGCTTTGGTCCATGTATGGGTAGCTCAGTGGACTTGGTGGTGCTCCCTGAACCACGGGGTCGTAGGTGACATGTTGTTGAGTCTTTGAGCAGATTTGGCCCCTTTTTTGGTTGACCCATAATAAAGTCATAAAGGAACCAAACTTCAACCTGTAAAGTGAAGTAGACTAAATCTGTGGATACATCTCAAATATTTCATTTATGACACATCATCTGAATTTTCAGATTAGTGGAATGAAACAAAAAACAGATGGGAAGATAAGTCCTTCTCCCCACCGCACATTCAGACCAAAGTGATAAAGTAACATCTAATGTTGTAGTGTTTCTCGCTGTGTATGTGACCACCTGGATCATGTTAAAATGCCAAAATTAAAGCATATGGTGTGATTGAGCCCTGCTAAAATGTGCCTTCATGGGTGCATTTTATTTAGTCTGTTGTGCTGCGCTGAATGAGTACAAGCTGCATTTCAGGAATTATCAACAGACTGGTGTGATTTTAATTTGTTTTATCTTCTATCTCTATTTTCTTTGCTGTTTCAGTAAGGATTTTGGCCAATGAATCACAGTTCAGTAAGTAAATGGAAAAAATGTAGCCTAACCATGACCCCACAACTGTGGTACATACCCAACCTTGAATTTTGGTCCATCAGTCTCACATATAAACAGTTTATTGGAGCACTTTGCTCTCAGCATTTAGCGGTTTAACCAAGTGGTATTTCATCCAAATTGTCTGTGTAAACAAAAACAACAACAACAAACAACACAAAAGTAAGCTAGTGTCTCGTTTTTATGGCTTCCATATAAGCAGAGTTGTGCTGTGTGACACAAAAATGGTTTTGCTTCCTCCTGAAACGGAATTCAAAACATGCAAAATGGCCTTTAAGAGCGTGACACTCAAAAGCATGTGTTCTAAGGCTGAAGGCTACGCTAGCTAAAGCGCAGCGTAGAACGAGTCATTTCACTGTTAATTCCTCCTCCGCCCTCCTCCCTCTATCCCTGCAGCCATGTCATCTGAGCAGCAGCCTTTCCTTTATCCTCTGCCCAGACGCTGATCTGGGCACTGGGCACAGGCTGATAAGGAGACTGCAGCGTATGGTGCATCTGTGAAGCGAGGACAGTTAGAATGCAGAGGCGAGCAATAATACTGGCTGGAGGCTTATTGACTTCTGCTTTCACTACAGTGGCTCGGCCCACCCACACAGTCATATGGAAACACTGCTTCAGAGAGCACATGATAGGTGGGCTGGTGCTCACTCAGAGTCAGGAAGTGTTGGGAGAGTTACTCCAAAAAATTTCATGATTACACGTTACTAGTTACTTAAAAAAGTAATCCCTTACTTTATTAAATTACTCACTGCTGAAAATAATTGGTTCAACAACTAATTATATTACTTTGGGATTACTCTACATCACCTTAGATGTGAGATTTCAAAGTAAATGAAATTGAAATGAAAACAGGACAGCAAGTGAATAATTTCAAAGTAAAGCTCTTTAATGAAATGAAAAAAGGACAGAAAGTGAATAATTTCAAAGTAAAGCTCCTTATTGAAATGCAAACAGGACAGAAAGTGAATAATTTCAAAGTAAAACTCCTTATTGAAATGAAAACAGGACAGACAGTGAATAATTTCAAAATAAAGCTCCTTAATGAAATGAAAACAGGACAGAAAGTGAATAATTTCAAAGTAAAGCTCCTTATTGAAATGAAAACAGGACAGTGAATAATTTCAAAATAAAGCTCCTTATTGTAACAAAAGGAGGTCTGACAGCAGATAATATCACAGTTAAGCTCCTGACTATAATAAATGATAACAGACAGCAGATAATTTCAAAGTAAAGCTCCTTACTGTAATAAAAGGATGACAGACACTACTGTAGATAATTTCAAAGTAAAGCTCCTGACTGTAATAAAGGATAACAGACACCAGATAATTTCCAAAGAAAAGCTCATTAGTGTAATAAAAGGATAACAGACACCAGATAATTTCAAAGTAAAGCTCCCTATTCTAATAAAAGGAGGAAAGACACCAGATAATTTCAAAGTAAAGCTCCCTATTCTAATAAAAGGAGGAAAGACACCAGATAATTTCAAAGTAAAGCTCCTTACTGTAATAAAAGGATGACAGACACTACTGTAGATAATTTCAAAGTAAAGCTCCTGACTGTAATAAAGGATAACAGACACCAGATAATTTCCAAAGAAAAGCTCATTAGTGTAATAAAAGGATAACAGACACCAGATAATTTCAAAGTAAAGCTCCCTATTCTAATAAAAGGAGGAAAGACACCAGATAATTTCAAAGTAAAGCTCCCTATTCTAATAAAAGGAGGAAAGACACCAGATAATTTCAAAGTAAAGCTCCGTATTCTGACAAAAGGAGCACAGAGCAGGTAATTTCAAAGTAAAGCTCCTTTTTGTAACACACCTGTAATCTAGTGTTGAGGATAATATTTTCTTATGTTTCTGTTTAATTGAGATGCCAAATTCCAGTTAGTTCCTGTCATTTCTGAACAGAAAATTGTGTTTTAATCTTGAAAAAGTCCCAGTTAACGCTCTTCATGATGCTAGATGCTCTTGGAGACAAACAGGACAGCTGCTCTAATAAATATGATAAGCACTGTATATATTATACAGTATGAGGCAGACATAATGTATGTGAAGCAGCAGGCACTATGTCATGGTAGAGTTAGATTTTCGTTATATTATGACACACCAGATGCTGTTTTCCTGCTCTCTCACATCTTATGAGGATTTGCTGTATGAGCGGTATCAGTGTGAACACACAATAAAGACAATACTTCTCTTTACTCAGTGACTGAGTGCTCAAAATGAGGACTTGTTAGCCAGAGAAGAAGACCCATGATAACAGAACTGAAAGAGTGCAGTGATACCCTGCACAGCCACTTCTCTGGGGTATAATGGAGCATGGTAATATGTAGGTGTAGCATATCCATAAGGGGTCAAGTGACACACTCATCAAACCCTTTTAACCAGTCTTGTATTGTTCCAGTGAGCACAGACTCTGAAAATGGATCCTGACATGTCTAAGAAAACACAAAGCCATCTTGCCAGCCGTTACTTGGAAAGGGCTCAACAACCAGGTTCAATATAACCTGTCAATGCACAAACAGGGCATAGCAGGTGCCACCTTGCCTCCATAAAGCATCCAGGTGTAGGGCCCTCAACCTGAATGAACTCCCATGTTTAGAAACAGAAGAGCTTGTTCTGCTGTAGTCGCCACAGAGCATCGAGCGACTGACAGCGCCTTCAAAGGCTCGAAAGGCTCAAAGGGGCATCGTGCACCAACAGCAGCTCCCACTGCAGGGAGGCAGGCCTCACTGACTGTTCCCTCCTGTGGAGCCAGACCTTCCTTTAATGCTAACACAGTGCTGTGGAGATAGACTGGTATGCAGCAGCTCATTTTCGCCCCGGGGCGTCTCAGCAAGCTTTTCCAGCATTGTTGCTGTATTTTTCTTGACAAGACATGAATGCTGATAATGTCCTCCAAGCTCCACCATTGCAATGTTAGCCTATCCACTCTGTCTCTGACAATGCGTATTGCATCCACAATGCTACTGCTTAGCATGGTCAGATTGTAGCGTAAAACTAGCTGTGATCTTCTTTGACCAAGCATTGATTGCAGTTATTTGTCCATATCTTCCCTCCAGTTGGGCTCTTGTGTCCTCTTGTGCCATAGCAGAGGCCCATGGGCATCAGTACTGCTGCTTTCAGCCTTTTATTTGCCAGGCCTAAATGGATTGACCCGACCAGGGTCCACTAGTTCAGATCAATGGGCAGCAAGCCATTGACTCACCAAACTCTAAACTATACGTGATGCAGCTTTTGCAGGAATGTGGCTCTGAATTTTAGACCTGGGTGTGATCGCTGCAGTCTACAGTGTCATCAGACATCAGAAAGGCATGCAAAACAGGATGAGAGCATGAAATCAATGTTTTTCAGCTTTTTGTCACACAATGAGTGAGAGAATTTACAAATTAATTTGTCAATTCGACTCAGCATTTGTATGCAGAGACAGTCACTGCCATTGAAAAGAATGTTCCATCTGACAGTGCTAGCAGTGTGCCATGTAACAGCCCACACATACAGACAGTGTACTGGAAATAGTGTCCAAATACCGGCCCGGGGTTACAACCCCACGTGAGACACAAATCCAATTTTCAGAAGTGGAGGAAAGTTAAAAGAAAAAGAGAAATGATCTGCTGTCTGTCCGCCTTTACTTGCAATAAGGAGCTTTACTTTGAAGTGACCTGCTGTGTGTCCTCCTTTTATTACGATAAGGAGCTTTACTTTGAAACAATCTGCTGTCTGTTCTCCTATTATTACGATAAGGAGCTTTACTTTGAAATTACCTGCTGTCTGTCCTCCTTTTATTACAATAAGGAGCTTTACTTTGAAGCGATCTGCTGTCTGTACTCCTTTTATTACAATGAGGAGCTTTACTTTGAAACAATCTGCTGTCTGTCCTCCTTTTATTACAATAAGGAGCTTTACTTTGAAACGATCCGCTGTCTGTCCTCCTTTTATTACAATAAGGAGCTTTACTTTGAAGCGATCTGCTGTCTGTCCTCCTTTTATTACAATAAGGAGCTTTACTTTGAAGTGATCTGCTGTCTGTCCACTTTTATTACAATAAGGATAAGAAGGAGCTTTAGTTTGAAATTATCTGCTGTCTGTCCTCCTATTATTACAATAAGGAGCTTTACTTTGAAATGATCTGCTGTCTGTTCTCCTTTTATTACAATAAGGAGCTTTAATTTGAAACGATCTGCTGTCTGTCCTCCTTTTATTACAATGTGGAGCTTTACTTTGAAACGATCTGCTGTCTGTCCTCCTTTTATTACAATGTGGAACTTTACTTTGAAATTATCTGCTGTCTGTCCTCCTTTTATTACAATAAGGAGCTTTACTTTGAAATAATCTGCTGTCTGTCCTCCTTTTATTACAATGTGGAACTTTATTTTGAAATGATCTACTGTCTGTCCTCCTTTTATTACAATATGGAACTTTACTTTAAAATGATCTACTGTCTGTCCTCCTTCTATTACAATAAGGAGCTTTACTTTGAAGTGATCTGCTGTCTGTCCCCTTTTATTACAATAAGGATAAGAAGGAGCTTTAGTTTGAAATTCTCTGCTGTCTGTCCTCCTTTTATTATATTAAGGAGCTTTACTTTGAAACAATCTGCTGTCTGTCCTCCTTTTATTACGATAAGGAGCTTTACTTTGAAACGATCTGCTGTCTGTCCTCCTTTTATTACAATATGATGCTTTATTTTGAAACGATCTGCTGTCTGTCCTCCTTTTATTACAATGTGGAACTTTACTTTGAAATTATCTCCTGTCTGTCCTCCTTTTATTACAGTAAGGAGCTTTACTTTGAAATGATCTGCTGTCTGTCCTCCTTTTATTACAATAAGGAGCTTTACTTTGAAAAAAATCTGCTGTCTTTCCTCCTTTTATTACAATAAGGAGCTTTACTTTGAAATGACCTGCTATCTGTCCTCTTTTTCTTACAATAAGAGCTTTAATTTGAAATGATCTACTGTCTGTCCTCCTTTTATTACAATAAGGAGCTTTACTTTGAAGTGATCTGCTGTCTGTCCACTTTTATTACAATAAGGATAAGAAGGAGCTTTAGTTTGAAATTATCTACTGTCTGTCCTCCTATTATTACAATAAGGAGCTTTACTTTGAAATGATCTGCTGTCTGTTCTCCTTTTATTACAACAAGGAGCTTTAATTTGAAACGATCTGCTGTCTGTCCTCCTTTTATTACAATGTGGAGCTTTACTTTGAAACGATCTGCTGTCTGTCCTGCTTTTATTACAATGTGGAACTTTACTTTGAAATTATCTGCTTTCTGTCCTCCTTTTATTACAATAAGGAGCTTTACTTTGAAATGATCTGCTGTCTGTCCTCCTTTTATTACAATATGGAGCCATACTTTGAAACAATCTGCTGTCTGTCCTCCTTTTATTACAATGTGGAACTTTATTTTGAAATGATCTACTGTCTGTCCTCCTTTTATTACAATATGGAACTTTACTTTGAAATGATCTACTGTCTGTTCTCCTTCCATTACAATAAGGAGCTTTACTTTGAAGTGATCTGCTGTCTGTCCCCTTTTATTACAATAAGGATAAGAAGGAGCTTTAGTTTGAAATTCTCTGCTGTCTGTCCTCCTTTTATTATATTAAGGAGCTTTACTTTGAAACAATCTGCTGTCTGTCCTCCTTTTATTACGATAAGGAGCTTTACTTTGAAACGATCTGCTGTCTGTCCTCCTTTTATTACAATATGATGCTTTACTTTGAAACGATCTCCTGTCTGTCCTCCTTTTATTACAATAAGGAGCTTTACTTTGAAATGATCTGCTGTCTGTCCTCCTTTTATTACAATAAGGAGCTTTACTTAGAAAAAAAATCTGCTGTCTGTCCTCCTTTTATTACAATAAGGAGCTTTACTTTGAAATGACCTGCTATCTGTCCTCTTTTTCTTCCAATAAGAGCTTTAATTTGAAATTATCTGGTGTCTGTCCTCCTTTTATTACATTAAGGGGCTTTACTCTGAAACTTTCTGCTTTGTCCTCCTTTTATTAGAATAAGGAGCTTAACTTTGAAATTATCTGCTGTTTGTCCTCCTTTTATTACAATAAGAAGCTTTAATTTAAATTCCGGTTGTTATTGTGCATTTGAGGTGATGTCGCAGAGTAATCGAAAAGTAATGTAACTTGTAGTGAAACTGACTTTCTATCTATTTTTCAGCAGTGAGTAATTTGAGTAACCACTCCAACAAAGGTCTATACATAGTTTTTTTAATCTCCTAATATCTTGATTTAAGAGAGTTGTGATGTTCACAGCAGGGCTATGATAAAGAACAGTCACACAGCTGATTTTCCATTGATAATCTAGAACATGTGGACTCCTGTACAGATCTACTCACAGCACTCGCGAGGTGATTTACAACCAGCATAGCAGACTTTTTTTTTTTCTCATCGCTTCTGTCATCGAACCATTATTACATCGTAGATCCTTTTTTCCCCAGTTCTCTCTGCCTCTATTCATCTTTCCACCTCCATCCATAAAATTCACTTTTTTGTCTTTTTCATGTTCATCCTATTCCCGGCATTGTTCCACCTCTGTGTCTCCACTACCATGTTCTTGTCCTCTTTAAGCCAGGTGCTTTTTCACAGATGTTGGAGCTGAACATTCCTCACTAGTGGAACACAAACAATGGCAGCAATTTATCAATTTCTTTCATTCATTTCTCACATCAACAAGGCATCTTTGTCCATATAACTGCCGCTCACTGGATATTTCCTCTTTTCCAGACCATGCTCTGTGAACCCTAGAGATGGCTGGAGTGAAAATCCCAGTAGATCATCAGTTTCTGAAATACTCAGACCAGCCCATCTGGCACCACCAACCATGCCACATTCAAAGTCACTTAATTATTTCTTCCTCATTCTGATGCTCCATTTGAATTCCAGCCAGTTGTCTTGACTATGTCTACATGACTAAATGCATGAGTTGCAGCCATGTGATTGGCTGATTAGATATTAGTGTTGACAAGCAATGGAAAAGGTGTATTTAATAAAGTGGCCAGTGAGTGTATGTGTTGCAGGTCTGAAATATAGGGTGGTGTCAGCCCATTTAATAAAGCACTTTGGACTATCTGCAACCATGACAGAGAAGCCTGGCTAACACCAGCATAAAGTGCTTTACAGTAACCCAAGTGTGTTTAATAAAATGTACATATGTATAAGATGCTCAAAGTTATTAAACTACAGAATGTTTTTGACCTTGTATAAAAGCTTCACCTTTTTAAGATATGTAAAACTAGTTTAAATATATCAGTGCTAGAAAGCAAGTAACTCATGCAAACGTTGTGAATGATTATTTCAATAAACAAACAGTATTTGGTGATGTACCAAACACTGGTATTATTATAGCATATTTTCTTAAACCCATTTTTCCTACTGTTTCTTACTCTCATCCACACTCAAGCCACTGCCCCCAGTCAATCTCTTCCACACCTTTTTGCCATCTTCCAGCCTCTCCTTCTTTCTCAATTTTCATGTATCTTTTTTCAATTTCCATGGTAAGAGAGAGGGAAGACAGAACCCGGGGTGAAAGAGAAAGACATGGACAGAGAGAGGGAAGCGATGATCTAAAACTGGAAAATGTATCTTTTTCTTTGGGACTGTTCTTTTGACCGCAAGCGACACTGAATATAAATTGATAAATTTGCCAGGCTCTTCTGCTATGACAGCCTATACAGAGCCTGCAGAACAGAACTCACAGTGTCAGAGCTAAATATCTGAGACTGCATCCAGTTTCATGTGTCACTTATTCATCTGCAAAGCGCTAACCCATGAGCTCCTCATGCTTTTAAGTTTAAAGGTGCATTGTGTAGGAGTTCAAGGTTCTTTATAGACATGTGCACAAACAATACTGATGTAGTTGAGTTATGCAAAATTCACTTTATAAAGGTGTTCTAACAGTAGTATGTGTCCCCATAGCCTATGAATGAGGCCCCAGGAGTGAAAAAAGTCTGTCACCTCCTTCCCCTGCTTGCTCCTCTTCTTTGTCAATGTGTGCTGAAACAGGCGAGTTGAACATTTTTCTGCTTATGACATCAAGAGGAGGGATGCGCCTCCCTCCACAGTAGAGGACACTGCCTTTGAGCCAGCCTCACCGGATAGACAACCCTCCTCTTAGTTACCGAGTGGCCGCCATTGTTTCTCCTCGCTAACTTTCGCAAACAAACCTGACAAAGTTAGTAGCAAAGCACGGCAGTTGCTCTGTGTTGGCTGCTTCAACGAGCACAGGAAGCTATTTTTACTTCCCAAAGTTCAGCATGTGTGCGCTCATCTTCTACTTAGCATGATGACCTGTAAACATGTCCCGCAGGGTAGCTGCAGTGCTAGCGTTACAGGGACATGTTTCCAGGCCATCACGCTAAGTAGAGCTACATACTAAAGCAACACAAAATGGTTTAACTTACAGCTCCGCATTTGTTGTTTGTTGTCCCAGACGGTGCAGATCCATGCTTCATCTTCAGCTGGTTAGTGTTAGAACTTGGCAGAAAACACAGGAAGTTGAACCCAAAAGCACAACTCAAAGCAAAGTAACAACACAAGCTTTATTAACAGAACAGAAAACAACAGTACAGGGAGGGATTGACACTCTAACCTGGCTACCTGGAAATACAACGCAAAGAAGCAACACGGCTATCAAAATTACAAAATAAACAACAGAGCAAGCTATGAAAATTGCAACTGAAAATACCCTGGCTCTGGCTACTCTAGCTACTAAAACTGCAGGGGAAAAAGAGAACTAAAGACGCTCACAAACGGTGAGGAAAAATGGCAAAAATACAAACAAAAAGCGCTCACAAACGTGTGAGGGAGAACCTAAGTGACTAGCACACTAAACAGAGAACTGACTACACTGACAGACAAACACGAGGGAGACAATCACAAAAACGAAGAAACAGCTCGATGAACAGACAACACTCTGACAATGAAAGGGGAAACCTGACAGGAAGCAATGACGTGGAAGATGGCTGGTAGGCTTGGTTCACGGACACAAGACGTACTGGCACAAAACTAAGGGAGACGCAGACATAAATACACTAGGTAATGGGGAACAGCTGGAAACAATCAGGGGCGGGCCGACAATCACCAGACAGGGAAACACAGGGCAGGAAGAGTAAAGCTGAAACACAAGGGAAGACAATTAATTTCAAAATAAAACAGGAAATGACAATACCAAATGACAAGACTGAAATAATAAACACACTTAACTTGACAGGTATGACAGTTAGTGAAGCCTACTTTGTGAGATGATGAGTGCACACATGCTAAACTTTGGGAAGCTGTCTTGCTTGCGTTTGTGTCCTTGAGTAATTAATATGAGGAGACAGTCAACATAAGCTCTGTGAGCACAAGGCTCATTTGAAGCTAATGTTATCCATTTATTTGAAATTTGGGTGACTCTGACTACTGTTAACGGTAGCCTCTTTTGCCTGTGCCAGTACGCATCTAGAAGTAAACAGAAGCGTATGGTAAGGTAAGAGAGAGCCACTTCCTGTCTCCAGAGAGGGGGCGTGGTCAGACACAGTTCAGGAACATTTAAAGGTACAGACACAGAAACAGCCTGTTCTCAGCAGAGCTCAATACAGTGATTTTTAACTGGCTGGAATTCAGGACCAGGGCTGAGTTTGGGGTAATACACTTTGAAAACAATAGTGTTGTCTGAGACCTATATAAAATTGCCTAAAAAGCGTATAATATGTGATCTTTAAAAAAAGAAAAAAATGGGAGGGCATGAGTTTCAATTTAAGTACAGTACAGTAAATTAAATATGTAACAGAAATAGAAATACATGTTGTATCTACACAGCAAGTAAGTAAGTAATGAATAAGTGTCCAGTGCAGGTGAATAAAGTGTCTGAAAGAGACACAGTGGTAGCAGCAGACAAAACAGTTTGTTGCCATGGTGATGAAGGTCTTTAATAATCCTGGTGGCCTTCTTCCTGCACTGCTGGATGGCAGCTCTGCGCTGGTGATGTACTGGGCAGCTTTCACCACCCGCTGTATAGAGCATTACTTTACCAGGCAGTGATGCAGCCAGTTAGGATGCTCTCCATGGTGCTCTTGTTAAAGTTACATAGTGGCCTTGAGTCCATTTTGAGCTTCTTCAGCCTGCAGAGGAAGAAGAACTGCTGTGTTACTACGTTGGTGATGGTGATTCCAGATTTGGATGCTGAGGATCATGAAGCTGCTGACTCTCTCCACCATGGTTCCATTGATGGTGATGGGGCGTGTCCTTCTCCTTGTTGCTTCTTGTACAGTAGATGGAGTTTGTTGTCCATGATGTCAGGGCTCAGACCTTTTCTTGGTGGCATCTTGATGGTGCAGAAGGTTACAAAAGAGGACATTCCTGCATACTTGCACACTATTTGCACATTTTAGTACATATTTTAGGATTTATTTTAGTTTTAGTATGTATATTTTTTGAATGTGCTGCTGGTACTTGCTCCTTCCATCCATGCATGCATCCATCCATCCATCCAGTGGTGTGGTTGCAAATTGTAACTGAGGACTGCTGAAAGTCCAATCATACCATAATAACACGGTAGCTGGCGGTACCATGCCATTCATTCATTCTGGGCTACTGTAGGAGCATGGTGGAAGAAGACACACTTCAAATGTATGACAGACTTATTCTAAGCACATACAATTACAATTAGCATTTTCAAATTGTATTTCTGCTAATAGAGCCTCTAAAATACTACATACTGGCCCTGTTAAGTTATTTCTTTCCACTATTCATTTACCGTATCTTTATCTGTCATATTGGTTATTTACTTAATTGATAGGAATTGCAATTATCAAAAATAAGAATTTCAACTTTAGTTACTTGTTTGACAACATGTTTGATTACAACTGACTGGTACCAGTAATCAGTGCCTATAATGTGTACCTCTGATTTTTGTCCCCATGAGTACCCTTACTCTTATTGTGTACTGCTCCATCCAAGGTGTGCATTCACTAAACGCTTACCGCATGTAAATGTGTCTCTGTAAACACACACCTACAGCTGAAAATACCTTTGGTCCTTACCACAGCAGCCTGGGTTTAAATCCACGACAAGTGGTCAAAATAGTTCAAGGACAAGTCCACACATTTTCAAATTTATATCAAAACAATAAAAACATTCACATGTGTAATGAAATTATTTTGGGTAACTGCTGGTGATGCCTGGATGCTTCTTGACATTCCCCAGATCCATCCATCCATTATCTACCGCTTATCCTCATAGGGTCGCGGGGGGACTGTCTTAGGGCGGAAGGCAGGGTACACCCTGGACAAGTCGCCACCTCATCGCAGGGCACATAGAGACAGACAACCATTCACACTCACATTCACACTTTAAATTTAAATTAGCAATTTAAATTAGCCAATTAACCTAATCTAATCTAACCTAATTTTGGATGGTGGGAGGAAGCCAGAGTACCCGGAGAGAACCCACGCAGACACGGGGAGAACATGCAAACTCGACACAGAAAGGGCCCGGGATTCGAACCCGGTACCTTCTTGCTGTGAGGCGACAGTGCTAACCACTACACCACCGTGCCGCCCCTCCCCAGATCCATTCTTTCAATATTTACAATTTTTCTGTCCATCCTTAAAGAGGATCCCTCCTTACTATTTAGATCCCCACATTGCCCTTTGTTCCTGGCTGTTTTTTTTCTGTGCTACATTTCCTGTCACATGTGTGCTTTTTTTTCTAAGTGTTTGGAGTTTCTGTGGCTCTTACCTTTCTTTTACCTGCTGCCTTGGTGGAAAACAATTTAACTGAAAGGGACAATATATATAAATATAAATATTCTATTGATTGCTGTGGTCAACGTGGAAGTGGAGTCAACTAAGTGGGTGGATTTTCTTTAATAAAAGTAATTATTGGCCTAATGTGTTGCAAATCAATATATTGATACCTCAGTGCAAGGCAAGCGTTTGCTGTTTCAGCTATTTGTTGGTGTTAAAAATGTGTGTATCTGTGTGTGCAGTAAAGTAACTGCAGTTTTGCTGCTATCGACTCTTTACAATAAAGGTCAGACATTACCGTGTGTGGTCTTTAAGCATATTTCTATGATAGAATAGAGTATTTTTTAGTGATCCCCTTTTGGAGAAATTTACTTTATTTACTTAATTTACAGCAGCACAAACAAGTTATGAGTAAGAAAAACAATAAAACATCAATAATAAAACAGTACATATGTAAGTAGATGATGATAAACCTCATTAAAATCACCTTATCTGTGTGAATGTTTGCATTTATATCTACTTGTCATTTGGTGTCTTGTGGACAGATCATTGCAAGACCATACGCACACATATCCAACAAGATAAAATAATAAGCATTTTGTCTCTCCACACAGAGAGGCATATGGAGAGGTGACACACACATAGAAAGACAGAGAAAATGAAAAGACTGAAGGCAGGCAGAAAGTACGGAGGAGTAAAGTTACCAAGACTGAAAACTAGTGTTTATTTTCTCCTAACAGCTGCTTTTTTGCTTCTTTTTTTTTTGCTTTTTTAAATCAAAAGGGAAAGAGCTTAAAAATCAAAATGCTTGTTATGTAGTCGGCTTTTTTGCAGAGGAGGTGGCACCAATAGAGCAGAGCATCTAGATAGAATGAAGACTATAGAAGGATGTAATTTTCACCGTAGTTTTCACTGTAGTTCACTGTTATTTTCACTTAAGTTTTCACTGTAGTTCACTGTCATTTTCACTGTAGTTTTCACTGTAGCTCACTGTCATTTTCACTGTAGTTTTCACTGTAGCTCACTGTCATTTTCACTGTAGTTTTCACTGTAGTTCAGTGTCATTTTCACTGTAGTTCAATGTCATTTTCACTGTAGTTTTCACTGTTGCTCACTGTCATTTTGACTGGAGTTTTCACTGAAGTTCAGTGTCATTTCCACTGTAGTTTTCACTGTAGCTCACTGTCATTTTCACTGTAGTTTTCTCTGTAGCTCACTATCATTTTCACTGTAGTTCACTGTCATTTTCACTGTAGTTCAGCATCATTTTCACTGTAGTTTTCACTGTAGTTCACTGTCATTTTCACTGTAGCTCAGCGTCATTTTCACTGTAGTTCAGCATCATTTTCACTGTAGTTTTCTCTGTAGCTCACTGTCATTTTCACTTTAGTTCAGTGGTATTTTCACTGTAGTTTTCACTGTAGTTTTCACTGTAGTTCACTGTCATTTTCACTGTAGCTCAGCATCATTTTCAATGGGGTTCAGCATCATTTTCACTGTGGTTTTCATTGTAGTTCAGTGTCATTTTCATTTACAAACAGTAATTACATCGGCACTGCCCAAATATTTTAAACTTGCTTAGCATTGTGAAAAGTGTTTTTATGACTCAACGCTTCTGACAGAGTTGTTAATTTTGTTTGTAGGTTAAGGTTGCATAGTTTTATGATCAAGACTCATGCATGATTGAATTTCAAGTCCATTGGCTTTATTGGTCCAGCTGTGGTGCACTTTGCACCCACAGAATAAATAGCATCCAGTGAGGCATGTGGCTGGGTAGTTGTGCTAAATTCCAGGCTTCGAAGGCTCCTGCAAATCAGACAAAGCACATTGCATTTCCTCTGCCAGGATTGAGAGATGATGAATGCTGTGATGAATGAAAATTAAAAGTCATGGCTGTGGAGGGAAGGTGAGGCAGAACATTTTTTTTGTCAATGGCAACTATTGCCATGATGAGATGATGCTCTTCTCAGGAGGAGAGAAAATGATAGAAAATGAAAGCGTCATGGACATATTTGAGCAACAGAAGAAAAAAAAGAGCAATGACTATTCTTTTGCTGGCAGAAAGTGGTGATGACAAGCAGCCTCATTACTCTCATTTAAATGTCAGTGGCTGAAGCTCAGCTCATTTGTTTTGTGGCCGTTTAAAATACTGTCCCACAGGCTATGATCCCTTCACCCCCACTGCTTCAATTGAATCAGATGATAAACAGCTGAAGAGTGTTAATTTGCAAATGTGTGTGTGTGTGGGGGGGGGGTTGTTGGCAGAAAGAGATAAAGATGATATACTGTATCTGCCTGTAAGTGTTCGAGTTTCTTTAGTGTGGAGCTCAGACTGGATGCTGGATATCACTGCGTCTAAACTGCCTGCTGGGTGTGTGAACATGGTTGTAAGTTGTGATATTTAGTGGAGGCACACGACAGAGAGTGGATTGTTTGTTTCTCAGCCAAGTTGCTTACTGTAGACACTAAAGCACATTTCAACATTTGATCAAATACTGTAAAGCAAGACATTAGCTGTGTCCCAAATCCAACAAATCCTGCACAACACAGCACTTGTTTGCTTTTTGGAATAACAGTGATTTTGGATCTGAATTCCCTCTTCCCGAGTTTTCTATTGTTTTGAGTTTTTCCTCAATCGATTTGAGGGTCATTTGTAAAGGAGAGAGGGTGTCACATCCTGTACAGATTGTAAGGCCCTCTGTGGATAATTTGTGATGGTGATATTGGGCTATACAGATCATTTTGACTTGAAAATGATTCCACTGTTCAATCATAATATTGGGATACATAAGACACCAAATGAACATTTAGCCTTCCAAGTTGATGTTAGAAGCAGGAAAAATGTTCCAGCATCAGGACTTTTCAGGAGTTTGACAACAAGAAGCAAACAGTGATGTCTAGAGGACTGGATCAGTGCATCTCCAGAACTGCAGCTCTGGTGGTCTGTTCCTGGCCTGCAGTGGTCAGGATCTATCAAACGTGGTCCAAGGAAGGACCAGAGGTGAACCAGAGACAGGGTAATGAGAGGACAAGGATCACTGATGCAGGTGGGGAGTGAAGGCTGGTCCTGGTGGTCTGATCCAACAGACTAGAGAAGTTAATGCTGCTGAAGATAGAAGGGAGTCACATACCTCAGAATAAACTTTCAGGGGTCAGAGGTCACACAAGAGGACCAGCACTAGATGATGTAGGAGGTCATAATGATCAGTCAATGTTGTTTTATACTGTTTCTTTGTTAATATGAGCTGAGGAACTGATGGGAAATTATCAGTAATGCAATAAAAACTTGATATATTACGATCAATGATTGAAAACTGTGATCTGTGATCATTTGACAGCCCTTCATTTGACATATCGAATCAGAGTTTGTCACTGTTTTGGTCCTTTGACTCCTCTTGTGACAGTCTTTTAAAAATAAATATCTTCTACTGCCACATCATCTTTGTTTTTCACTGGCTCTGACATCTTATGATTATTGATTATTTATATTGGTAAACTGATTGGAGTTCAGCTCAACTATTCCCATGCAACAAGTCCTCCTTTTGCTGTGATAGGTGAATAATCCCAATCCATGGCTTTTCCATTCAGCATTAGATGCTACCGATGAGTAATATCACCATATGAAAGATATTCCATGATCCTCCTTGCCTGTCATGATCTCCTGCTATGCTAACAAAGGTGGCGTAAACAAAACAGCAGACAATTTGTGTGAAGTGTGATCTCCTTCAAACCCCATTTGTTGTTCCTCATTTGATTCAGTATTGTTCCATCAATCTCCAGACCTGTTGTCATGTTTTATTGATGCTATGAATAAATAAGCAAATTAATAATGAAACAAAAGAAGGTTTTTTATGCATTGGTTTGCCAGAGCTTGTGTGTGTGTGTGTGTGGGTAATGAGCTCATGGATATGCTTGAACAGCGATGGAACGGTGACAGCATATTGAATGGAGGTGAATCTGTGCTAAGAATGACTGGCAGAGCGAACAACAGAGTAAAGCAAGACATCCCTGTGATCCTCTGCACCTCATAGCTGCATATATACGTATGTATACGTATACATACGTATACATATGTATACGTATGTATACGTATACATACGTATATATATTGTTTTTGTTGGATTTATTGAGGTTATTTTTCAGCATCTTCTAAGTTGTTTTTTTTTTATTTATTTTGTTCAATGGTTAAAATTGATGTAACCCATTGGTTAATAATGAACGGGTCAGTTTTTCTCAGACCTACTGTTGCAGACTATTGTTCTCTGTTTGAATAATATCATTTGATCATTTTTTAGAAAATAAGTAATAAAAGTCTGTATGATTTGTGTGATATCTTATTAGATCAATATCGGTATCAGCCAATACTCAAGGCTGCAATATCAGTATTGTATCGTATATTTTAACTACATAGACTGTAACTGGGTACTGTGTACAGGGACCCCAGGCCATTGCTCTTTTTAAATAACATACTAATTAAAGCAAAAACAGCAAACTATTTTAAGCATATAGTACATGAGAAGGAACAAACTCTCACAAACTCTGCAGTGTTTTAGTGTTTTTAGTGTTTGTTTTGTTGGAAAACAAGTTCTCTGAAGTGACCTGACACAGGATTCTGCCACAACATTACACCTCTCATTCATCCACTGAGCATAAATGATGATGTTAGGTCCATAGAGCAAATTTGGGACACACACTAACAGCTATCATCCTTCCTAAGCCCCGACCTTGACCTATTTGATGGAGTTCACTAATTACTGTTCATCATTCTGAATTAAATCAGGTGTGTCTGCAAGTCTGAAGCTATGAAGAAACATTGGACTGCCCTGTGAATAGGTAGTGCACCAGTAATGAGAGCTTGACACTGTCATAAGGTAGAGATTGATGCTGTCTAGTCTGGCTATAAAATCAGTGTATGTATGAATATATAAACATAAACAGTATTACAAGATTTGTAATGTATCTGTAATGGTTAATCCACCAGTATGTGTAAGCACTTTAATCAAAATAATATCTTTAATCATAAAATATAATTATACTTGATATCCAGGGATTCACTGTTTCTCATTATTTTTTAATTGAGATGTTAAATTGCAGTTATTTGCTGTCATTCCTGAACAGAAAAATGTGTTTTAGTGTTTGTTTGTTATTCTGGATTCATTTCTGACTTCTCAGTGAATTCCAGTGTTCTGGATCAAAGTTGGGTCTAAAAAGGTGAATTCAGTTTAAATTCCTCCTAATTTTCATCACTGTGTAAACATTTTGGATCTGTGATTTATTAAATCTCTGGCGAGTAGAACTTCATCATCTATAAAATCTTAAATCACAAACAACAGACACCATTCATGTTTTTAGTCACTTAATTACTGTTTTTTGTTGTGTGATCGCTCAAAGCAGTAAGTGTGACATCAATACCAGTGTTGATCAGTCAGCTGTGATTGGGGGAGCAGCAGTAACTCTTTAACTCTTCAACTCAATGAGTGCCAGCTGTTTTATAGAACCAAAAGTGCCTAATGAGAAAATCCCATTATGGATCAGCAGTTTCTGAAATGCTCAGACCAGCTCATCTGACACCAACAACCACTGTTCACAGTCACTTAAATCCCATTTCTTTTCCATTCAGTTTGAACTTCAGCAGGTTGTCTTGACCACGTCTACATGACTAAATGCATTGAGCTGCTGCCATGTGATTGGCTGATTAGATATTTTAACAAGCAGTTGAACAGATACAGAATTACAGTTCAGTACTTCTAGTTGCAGAGTTCACTGGTGGTAGGCTAACTCAAGTCAATGGTTCTAGTTTAGCCTGCCATTAAAAACAGTTTTACCCACTCTACAGTGCACCCGAGGCAAACCAGTTATAATGCCAGACTATCGATGTAAATGTCTGTGTTGATAGAATAATGATAGCTGTGTTTTGTGAGTATTTTGTTAGATAATTATTTTAGCTTGCACATTCTGGTGCCATTACAGAGACACTAAAATATTCTGGTGATCAGTGATACTGTTAATTTAGATCAGTGGTGGTAAACATCTGACACTGGGTGGAGGAATGATACATTTATTCAGCACTGTATATCTAATGAAGTGGCTGCTGCGTGGATGTCTCTATAGGTTCACTGGTTCATGTTAGAGCAGTAATGGAGGAGAACTGTTCAGGAATGAAGTGAAAGACACAGAGAAACTTAGTGGAGGCTAATGAGGCTTCATTGACTGTAGCTAATTGGTGCTTTAACCTTTTGGTTGCAGCTGTCATGATGCTCCTCTCCTCTAGCAGTACGACTCATGGGAATCAGAGCAGAGCAGATGCATTAAAAAAAACTGTATTTATCCTCCAGCGGTTTGACAGGCACAGGTCAAATCAAATTAATTTCACCAAGTCAATGTCAAAACTTGACAAAGGTGAACAGAGATGAGCAGAAGAAAGAGAAGGAGGTGAGAGTTTGCACCATAATGACAGCAGGGCATTTTCCTCCCAGGAAAGGCAAATAATCAAATGTAAGTAAAGATTCCAGCTTCAGATTCAATTTTGGTGTCCTTTGCAGATGGGGAGTCCCATCAACACAGCTGAATAGTCTGATAGATGGTTTGGGAGGCCAATAAATGAGCTGCCAAGGCACAGAAATATCCAGCATAAAAGGCTTTTTCATTAATTGCCTTTGCATATCCTCATCCACTCTGTGCTGCTGTTCAATAAAGGATGGTGTAGTCCTAGTAATATTATTTCAGTCAGCTTCAGTTTCCATCATCCAAACTTTTTCTGGACTAGAAACCTTTTGATGAACTCGTCTCTAACTTAAAGGTCATCTATTATGCAAAATTCACTTTATAAAGGTAGTATAACAGTAGTACGTGTCCCCATAGCCTGTGAATGAGGCCCCAGGAGTGAAAAAGTCGGTCACCTCCTTCACTTGCTTGCTCCTCTTCTTTGACAATGTGTTCTTAAACAGGCGAGTTGAACATTTCTCAATTGTTGATGTCAACAATTGTTTTGCCCCTCCCTCCAGTAGAGGACACTGTCTTTGAGCCAGCCTCCCCCGGATAGATAACCCTCCTCTTAGTTACCGAGTGGCCGCCATTGTTTCTCCTCGCTAACTTTCACAAACAAACCTGATAAAGTTAGGAGCAAAGCACGGCAGCTGCTCTGTGTGTTGGCTGCTTCAACGAGTACAGGAAGCTATTTTTACTCTGTTCGTCCTCTGAAGACCCAGTGGATCAATTTATTTTAGCTGGAAATGTAGCAAGAGAGCTTCCCAAAGTTTAGCATGTGTGCGCTTATCATCTCACAAAGCAGGCTTCACTAACCAGCTGAAGATGAAGCATGGGACCAACTGTCTGGGACAGCAAACAACAAACGTGGAGCTGTAAGTTATTCCATTTTGTGTTGCTTTACTGTGTAGCTCTACTTAGCATGATGACCTGTAAACGTTCTTGTAACGTGCAGCTACCGGAGGGTAGCTCCAGAGGTACACATGTTTACAGCTCCGGTAGCTGCAGTGTAAACATGTCCCTGTAAAGTTAGCATCGCAGCTATAGTAGCTGGTACCTCTGGAGGGTAGCTCCGGTACCTCTGGAACTACCCGGACCTACCCTCCGTTAGCTGCGTTGCTAACTAATTACATGTTTACAGGCCATCGCGCTACACAGCTACACAGTAAAGCAACACAAAATGGATTAACTTACAGCTCCACGTTTGGAGTGTCCCGAGCAGTTGGTACAGATCCATGCTTCAACTTCAGCTGTGCAGCCAAGCATAATTTGTATGGGCCCATGTTTACAAAGCAGTCCTCCAACTGTGCTACATCATAGAATAATGTATTCTATACAGTTCAGATCTTCCCAGTACTTTATTTCCCCTGTGGTGGACTTGTCATCTTAGCTAGCTCTGTTAGCTGCAGTGCTAACGCTACAGGGACTTCAGCTGTCAGTCATGTTTATTTCAGGCAAGTTTATTTGTATAGCCCAATATCACAAATTATGAATTTGCCCCATTGGGCTTTAGAATCTGTATAGGATATGACACCCTCTGTCCTTTACAAATGACCCTTGCGTCAACTAAGGAAAAACTCGCCCAAAAAAAAAAACCTTTTAACAGGGAAAAAGAAACGGAAGAAACCTCAGGAAGAGCAACAGAGGAGGGATCCCTCTTCCAGGATGGACAGATGTGCAATAGATGCCATGTGTACAGAATAACAACAATGAAAACACATTAACACTACATATAAAATTGTATGGAAATGTCCAACTCAATATAACAACAGCTAATATACAGTATAAATATAGAATTGTATGAGAGTGTCCAAGGGGATGAAGAGCATCATCAAGCTATCAGCAATGGATGAGAAGCACGTCTTCCTCTCCACCACGCCAACCAGAAGAAGCCTGGACAGCACATCCTCCTCTCCACCACACCAACCAGAAGAAGCCTGGGCAGCACATCCTCCTCTCCACCACACCAACCAGAAGAAGCCTGGGCAGCACGTCCTCCTCTCCACCACGCCAACCAGAAGAAGCCTGGGCAGCTGTGTAGCCAAGCATAATTTGTATGGGTCCATGTTCACAAAGCAGTCCTCCGGAGCCCGGATAGCACTGCAGCTAACGGACCTCTGTCATAGAATAATGCATTCTATACAGTCCAGATCTTCCCAGTACATTATTTCGCCTGTGGTATATTTGTCATCTTAGCTAGCTCCGTTAGCTGCAGTGCTAACACTACAGGGACATGTTTACAGATGGAGCACTGCAGCTAACAGAGCTACGATTGCTGCAGTGCTAATGGTTAATCTAATTTTATCAGCATTTGATGGGTAGGTACGGCTGCATTTTTAGTTTCCTTGATTTTTTTGAATGGAGTTCGGCTTCATGAATCGTGTTTAGTTGTTCCACATTTCGGAAACAGCAATAAATATAATATAATTGAATTTAATAATATAATTTGGACATGTTCGGCAGGTCGGATTAAAAAGCCCGTAGTTTGAGTGTGATAATATTGTGTAGTGAAATAACTGACTGCTGACTGAGATAAGGGATGAGATTAAATAAATCCCGGAACATGACCTGGTCTGGAGCAGGCTAGCTCCTCAGAATAAATCTCCATGGTAACTTATACCATAACATATCCCTCTGTCCTCTATCCTGCTTTTGAGCAACCGGATCACAGATAAATTGAGCCAGAATAACCAAGATAGCCCGGCTTAATCCCTTATCCTAGTTTTGTGCAACGGCCTGGGAGGGATTGTTTACGTGTGTGATCCTCCAAAGATGGCACCCAAAATCCCATAATGCATAGCGGTATGACGTACCTTGACATTCTGTATAGAACAAACTGTTACATCGTTAGGGTAATCCAAATTGCACATGTGCGATTTATCGCTGGCGACACGTTGGGTGTTAAAGGGTTAATAAGATCTACAGCTATTCTTCTTCTGGTTTGACTATTAGCCGATGATGGCTAATGCTAGCTAAAGTTAGTATTGTGAAACTACATGAATCCGTTTACCTTTTATTTGAACTAGATTTTGATATTCTCTCACTGTGGCTTTGTGTGCAGCAAAAGTGGCGTAGGATACCTTTAAAAACAGGAAACTTTATTAGCATGTGGCTAAACAATGTTTTCCTGCATCCATCACACAGCTCAACAATTCCTTCTGTTTGCAATAATATGTGAATGAATCAGCAATTTTAAATTATAATGAGCACACTAGTAGGGGCTTAGTATTCCACTAACTAAACACTAATGTGTTTCTGCAGCTTGCTCTGCCATTCATTTGTAAACCCATTTTGTTGGGCGACCACATTTGTTTGATTTAATTCACACTATTTAGACCATAATGACTGTCTGCACTGTTGTAAACATCACTAGCAGACAATGCATGATTCCAAACCTTTGCTTTTCTATTATGAATATGGAGATGTTATGAATGTGTGAGCTTTGTTTGTGCATTTTATGTCTGAAGGTGAATTAACACCCATGAAAAACCCTGCACATTATTACTGTCTGACATTAAGCAATTTATTATATTACTTTGCAGCACACAGCAGGGTGTGAGTCCAGTTTGTTAGTCTTACCACTAAATGTGTATTTTGTTCATGCCAATGCCTGGTGTTGCAAATAAATTGTGATGTTTGATATGTTAAAAACCAGACAGCACCTTTGTCACACTGAGTCAAATTCCCATTAATAATTTGCAGTTTTTAATTCAAATGTGAATGCTTCACAATAATTTGGCTTCAGAAATATCAATATAGATTTTTTTTTTTTTAATTTGGTCTTGATGTGTATTAACAGCTTGATTCATAAATGAGCCACACGGCAGTATCTGTCCTCTAAATTAATTTCTTTCTCCACAGAACTTGGGCCTTACTCTGAATGTGTGTTTTACAGCTTATCCGTGTGTTTTCTCTGGTGGAAAAGGTCAGCGCCTCCCAATTAAACCCAATCTCCAGATACACCGCCGCCCACCTCGAGGCATGTAGCAGCTTCCAAAGCAAAATAAGACCTCTAGTTTAGAACAGTAGGGGATTGTGACAATACATTTATTCCTCTGTTCTTTGGAAATCATGTGAGTTTTTAGTACTCTAACAAGAGCTTGTGCCAGCATAAAGAAAAAGCAAAGGAATGAGAAATGATGCCAACACTATGAATGAGAATTGGAGTATACCAATAGTGAAGTGTGAGGTCCTTTATTGAAGTAAAAGTATGGACAATGATGTGACAAACACCAGTAATGCTGCATTAAATTTAAGCATTTGTATGTCTAAAATAAAAAATATATATTGCAAAAGTACTCATCATGTGTGTTAAATTAAATACAACAGATGGTATTCAAGCAGAATTTGTCTAATATTTTCATTCTAATATTTAAAGTTCAAGCTAATAGTGGTTTATTTGTAATGTTCATAACTTATTAGATTAAAAACAAAGAAATGTGTTGCTCTCAGTACGTCTTTCAACATTTTAATCCTCCATCTAATATTTTCTTTGTCCTGGCCTGAACAAACTCTTTGCAACTACTGGTATATCCAGCAACTTCTATTTCCCAAATGAGCAATGGTGGCTTGCACGAGTGATGAGCACGTCAGCCGTGAAGGCCATGAAGAGCCTAAAAAAAAATCCTGTTTTCTATGATGATAGATTGCCTTTTCTCCAGACCCTTTTGTGGGATTTCTGCTGTAATTAGCTAATTTGTCTCCATTGTGAATGTGTGACTTTATTGTTTGAACCAATGGCAAGCCGCTGTGATCGATGAGACAAGGGGCAGTGATCTGTCAGTGCTATAGCAACCCCTACTGCCTGCCAATATAAGCTCATAGTCACATATACAGTACAGGTTAGGCATAATTATAATGATAATAGTTGATTGGGCTAGAAAGGGGTGAAAAATAATAGTGAGAATATCGTCAAACTTTCTTCAAGGGCTTCAGTCAGTATGCTAAGCTTATTGCAGCAAATTCAATCAGAACTACAGTGGTTAATCTATTAAACCTTTAATTATTTTGATATTCAATTAATGTGCCCTGCGATGAGGTGGCGACTTGTCCAGGGTGTAACCTGCCTTCCGCCCTAAGACACCTGGGATAGGCTCCAGCCCCCCATGACCCTATGTGAGGATAAGCGGTAGATAATGGATGGATGGATGGATATTCAATTAATCAGTTTGGGTACTTTTTTAAGAAAAAAAAGTCAAAATTCTCTGATTCCAACTTCTTGAATGTGAATATTTTCTGGTTTCTTCACTCCTCAGCAAACTGAATATCTCTGAGTTTTGGACAAAATAAGACTTTTAACTCATTGAGTGCCAGTCCTTTTATTAAACAGAAAGTGCTTTGTTCCAGTGTTTTGCCCAGATTTTTTACTATGACTCTAAAAACACTGAATAGCTCAAATGAAAGAAGAGAGATTGTTTTATCAGAGTTTATTCACCAAAATCACCACTTTTTGTCCAGATTCTGTTTGTTTTGCTCTCTAATCTCGATCATCTCCACTTCTTGCTTTGATTTCTGTGGTATATGCTATCTCTTTATGCTCCAACTACAAATCCCAGAAGCCCCAATACTACTCACAGGCTGTGTGAGAGTTAAACCTTTAATTATTTTGATAATTAATTCTCAATTAATGAGTTTGGGTACTTTTTTAAAGAAAAAAGTCAAAATTCTCTGATTTCAACTCCTCAGCAAACTGAATATCTCTGAGTTGTAGACTAAATAAGACTTTTAAAATCACGATATTGGGCTTTGAAAATAATTGCAGCCATTGTATCTTATTTGCTGTGTTGCACTATTCATTTTTATTTTATATATAAGTTTCTCTGTTGCAGTAGAAAGACTTCTGCAACAGACATTCTCAGATTTCGTACAAATACTGTACATCTTTGGGTGTAATGTTAGTGACACAATGCTTTTGTTGCTGCAGGAGATGTGTTCAAGGACCTCATTGCTCATTGTTCTGCCCTTTTCATGGTTTATATAGAGGGTCAGACGGCAGTGAGGTCTGAGTGAGGCTAGGTTTAGCCCTTCCTTGTTCCCCAAAAAAGTATTTGACCTCGCAGTAGTACATTATATTATTGTTACCTTTGTTGGCCAGCTTCAGCAGTTCACAAAGTCCTGTGACTCGACTCTATCAACAAGAATCTTGGAACAATTATTTTGCAAAGATAAGTGGACTAATTAGCTGTGTCTTTGAGAAAATCAGGTTGGAAATCTTCATCCTTCACCTTGAGCCTTAAAATCAGCCAAACATGAATTGCTCAGCACGGTGCAAGTTGAATGAAAGTGAATATAAAGCTAATGTACTTTAATGGAATATAAAAGCAATAATGAAAAGCCGGTTTGAACCCCTGCTGTGAAAATGAAGTAGCTTAAATAGTCTCTGCTCTTTAAACAGCTGTCCGTGTGCTCTTGAATGTGGCTCAGAGCCATTAACCTCTAAACAACAGCACATAAGTGAGTGTTTTTTTTTTCTCTATTTAGCAGCTCAGTGTGTTAAAATGGAGGTCAGGGATTTGTAATATGAATTATTTGGTGGGGATTATTTTTCTTTGTGAATATCCTGATTGTTTTTGGTACTCTCATACTGAATAGGAATTTTGCCTGATTTCATTCACACAATGTGTCTGCTGTTTTCATGCAGGTTTCCTGCCTTCTATAAGCAACATCAGTATTTCTGTTACTTTCTGTCAGAGTCTCTTCATTTCCTCCTGTCTCTTTATTTGACATTCCTTCAATCATCTCTAGTTCAGCACACATTCTTTACACAAGCTGAGGCAAGTCAACAGGCCTGGAGGCAAACTTGTGTCTTTTCATATCCATGAAATTAATTTTATGATATTCCTCTAATCAAAGTCAAAGTCAGCTTTATTGCCAGTAGCACAGTATGAGCAGTACATGCAAATCAAAATGCTGTTTCCCACAAGTATCCCAACAGCACCAACAGTGCGAGAATAATGTATGGAGATAATGGAGAGATTCCAAAAACACAATCAAAAAGTAGATACAATTGACAAATTTGAGAAAAAAATGGAAAATAATGCTAAATGATGTAGTTTTAATTTAATTTACAGTAATAAAAAGAAAGTTTAAATAACCTTTTTACCTCTATTTCCTCACCTTTTTATTTAGAGGTGTAGTGATGGAGGACAGGATATATTTAAGAGGAGATAAAAAAGCTACTCTGGTCATGAAATCCACACTTTATACTGATGTCCAAAGTTATTTTTTTTTAATTTTCTTTGACGTTAATGGAGCGCCATAAAAACTTGTAACATGAACATTTCTATCAATCTCCGCCACAACATCCAGATCACATATGACACATCGTATGACAATAAAAATACAAATTAACATTCAAAACTAAAGAAATTCCTTGTCGACTTATTTTACGAAATAAACTAACAGCAACAAACACAGCATAACGTGTGCAAGTGCGTGACTTCACACATATTGTACTTCCAGTGTTACCATAGCAACATGTAAACAAGCTACAGGGAACGTGAAGATTTAGGTTGTTCAAGTGAAATCAGAAATAATATTGTGTTAATTTATTACAATAAATGGTTAAACTGTATAAGTGCTGAGAACACTTTCATATGATTCTTATGATCTGTGTTTCAAAAGTTGGTGCATCATTTTTTTGAGATTTGATGTGACAGAAAACCTTTCTTAACCACTTGAGAGTGAACAGAGACCAGGACACCAGATCTGATTCATTTTCTGTGTTGTAGATGAATCATCTTCATCATCACACTAGTATAAAAATGATCATAAGTCTGTATAATATTTGATCGAGGACAGTAAACAATGCTCAGAAGGTTGCTGAATATTAGTGTGAGATTTGATGTGTAGCTGCATCTACGCACCCACAACAATCAGTCTGATATTAATCAGCCTTCATACAGGGATCATAAAATAATATCCTCTCTTCATAGAACACTGTTTTATTGCAAAGTATGTGCTTTAATGCCACTGCCCAGGTGGTGTATCATTCCCAGTGCTTGACTGATTGGCTCATTAGTAGTTTGTCTAAATTGGCCGGCAGCTCTTCCTTAGTTGGCCTCCACCACTGGTCCTGATTGACAGGTGGACGCTCTGAAGCTAATTGGGTTTAGCGGTAATGCTTTGAGATGATTGGCAGAGGTGTTGCTATTGGTTACAAGCGCTTATCAAATTGTGCCAGTTCAGAGGGAGTTATGGGTTTATGATACTAGTCAGGGCCATTTGTCTCCACATTCACTCTACAGAAGTCAGTTTGTATATATACTACATAAACTGGCCACAGCTCTGACTTGATGTTGTTCATTTTCTAGAGTTTAGTTATAGTGTGGGAGGGTAATTATCCCTCATGATGGCTTCAGTATCTCTGGAGCAGTGTTGGGGGTAACATATTATGAAGTAGTTATCACATTACATTTGTTTGTAACAGACAAATGTCTCTTTTCCTGTTTGATTAACTTTCATCATGACTTTGACTTCAGAGCTGGAGCTCGTGAACAAAGTTGGAGGAGCTGGTTAAGACATCTTTAGAGGGTGGAAATATGAACATTACTGAGAATTTGTTGATCTAAAGGAACCAGAATGAGACAGTAAAGAAGAGAGAAGACTTTTGCTGTGAAAGGCTGAAAAGGGAGATCTGAAGTCTCTCCCCTTTTTATTACACTAAAGAGCTTTACTTTGAAATGATCTGGTGTCTGTCCTCCTTTTATTACAATAAGGAGCTTTAATTTGAAAATATCTGCTGTCTGTCCTCCTTTTACCACAGTAAGGAGCTTTAATTTGAAACGATCTGGAGTCTGTTCTCCTTTTATTACAATAAGGAGCTTTACTTTGAAATTATCTGCCGTCTGTCCTCCTTTTATCACAATAAGGAGCTTTACTTTGAAATGATCTACTGTCTGTCCTCCTTTTATCACAATAAGGAGCTTTAATTCAAAAATATTTGGCAGTTATCTTGTGTTGTATCATAGGTGATGTAACAGAGTAATCCAAAACTAACGGAACTAGTAATGTAACTAATTACTTTTTAGTTTTATAAAGTAACGAGTAATGTGTAATCTATTACTTTTTTAATTAACTACCTCAACACTGCTCTGCAGGAGTCAGTTCTTAGATGTTTGGCCTTACAAAGAGCTCATGTACAAACAAAGCAACTTCTATTGATGGATGGATAGATAGATAGATAGATAGAGAGATAGATAGATAGATGCTGTACCAGCTGCTCCACTCCTCATTCATTAATGAGCACTCGGATCAAGTCAATCTATAGACAAGCAGCACAAATCGAGTTTTAGTGCTATCCTGTGATGCCACATTCAGAGAGCATAGATGTTGTTTCTCTCATCCTGCTTCAGTCTGTATTGCTCTCTAGTACTGATTACACTCATCATAACACCATTCGCCTCATTTGCACATTCTGACTCACTCAATGAAACACTCTTTAAAGTGTTTTATCACTGGCCAACTTTGACTGAGGTGTGAAGTTCAGGGTGATGGGTGCAGCACATCCAACTTCCTGCTGGAGTTTTTGTTGGATACAGACCTGCTGTTGACATTTATCTTTTGATTCACCATAAGTCATGGTGCAGAGCCATGTTCAGAGAAAAAGCTGCCGCTAAATATTAGCAATCTTTTTTTGAATGGAGGTGAACATGTGTACATTCATGGGAATTGTCAAGCATTGCCGTCTCAGTGAAAACAGCTCAAAAACTAGTGATGTGTGATACTTGTTATTACCTTACCGATCCGATATAAAGTAAAATTCAAGCTGGTACAGATGATACTGATCTGATACTTACTTAGGTGTGTGGAAAATCAAAATAAAAGAGTGTATTTCAAATGATAGCTCCCTAATGAAAAGAAGACATCAGGCTTCATGTTCTTTAATTATGAAGAAATACACAACAAGTAAACACAAGCAAAAATTCTTATTTGTTAATTTTAAGACCAGGTCAATAAGTAGCCACAAGTAGCCATAAGTACCACTGGCGATGTTTAGTACTCATTTGCATTGTCCTGGTGAAACATTCATCCATGGCACGACTACATCAAAATCAGAGAGAAAGGGCCATTGGTATGCTGACAGCTGGAATGGCACAGAGACGTGTTGTCAGGGCCTTGGGTTATCATGTGATGACTATTTCGCGTGTATGGAACCGTTATAATGAGACAGGGCGACCGACCACGAGCTACCAGGCCACGTGTCACCACCCCTCGGCAGGACCACCATATTTTTCTTCAACATCTGAGAAACCGTTTCCTGCCAGCTACAGTGACTGCAGCACAGACCAGAGGTCGACATCAGAACAGAATCAGCAACCAAACAGTACACAACCGCTTGCGTGAGGCTGGGTTGCACAGCCGACGTCTCTGTCGTGTTCTGCTGTTGACTCCAGCACGTCGCCATGTCCATCTGCAATGGGCAAGAGCGCTATTACACTGCATTCAAATTAAAACTTCATATCTGATATGTGTTGTTAGCATGTCACTTGAATTTGGTACAATATGCATAAACAATTGGGAGTGTTGCGTTGGAAGTTTTCTTCTTTCTTCTTCTTTCTTATGTTGTATCAAGGGATTGTATTTTGTTGTAAAAACCTGTTCAGTGCCAATAAAATAACACTGAAGAGACCTAACCTAACAATTAATTTATCCTACCAACAACTTCTTGGTAATATTACAATGTGAGGTTAAAAAAAATGGTCAGAACATTCACTCATGCAGGTCCCATCTCAATTAAAGTCAAACATATTTGCAATTAATCTCATTATATATTATGAAAACATATGCAGTGGAAATGGGGAATATGGAGCCTCTGTGGTTCAGGTCTCAAGCTGCCTGTTTTGCCTGAGCAAAAAGCTTTTGTTTATAATGAAAATAGCCCATCCAACTTTCTCCCTGCTAAACTACAAACCCAATATAATTGCACAATCACAAGCTCTGTGTGATGGATTCTCTGAGCTTTTGGCAATGCAAGACCGGATGCTGCAACAATAGCAATTAGATAAAAAATTAGAGAAAGGAGCAAAGCACTGTGTGCTGAATTATTAGCCATTAGCACCAACCATAGAGCCCATTAATCTGGCAAAGTCAACTCTGCTCCATGCTAGACAGGGGCATGGCTCGTTAAATCAACATGTCCTCAATAGCTGGGGCTTCATGGGCCCGCTGGAAGCATTAGAGCTGTGATTTATTCAAATTAAAAGCATTGTCCTGGTCTGGCGATGGCTGATCTTCTGTAATGTCTGTTAATATCGCTCCAAGAAAACATTGGAAGTAGTATTTTCTGTGTTCATTTTATCAAAATAACTGTCAGATCATTGAAGACAATTCTGCATTCTTATCAGTCTGTGGAAGATAAAGCTAAAACATCACTCACAAACTTCTTACTGAACTTTTCTCCTTCTGGACAAAGTCAGAGAACTTAAAGAGGCCTTTGCTCTGACACAGTAATGGTTGCAAGCTGCTGAGCCAGGCTTATTATGCTTTTGTCTATACCTTTAATATATATTCAGGATAAGAAGCACCTACCCTAAAGCCCAATTTACACCGCACGCTTAACGTGACAGCCACTGTGAAACACTTTATTGAAGTCAATTTATAGCACTCGCGTAACAGCAGTGTAACTGCAGCGTTCCCAGAGCGCGGCTTCGCCAGAGATACCCACTGGTTCTATTTCCAAGCCGTGTCGCAGCCAAAATGTGACAATCTGAGTTTTATGGGAGTCCTCCACCCCCACCCAACCCCGATACTGTTTTATAAAAACTCTGCATTTTAATGTTTTAAATCATTTTAATATTTCTGATGATTATTACCATATTTGTGAAATGGACAACATGACAGTAACCCGTAATTTCCACTGGATGCGGAATGACGCTGATGTCCATCAATACCCACCGGATTCGCCTGCTGCGGCTCCGTCGGACAGCTGGAGTCACAAGAACAAGATATTGCTAACGAGATCTTGTGAATTCATAGCGGAGCGTCAGAGAAATAGAACCACCCTGTGTCCACTGAGTAGAAGGAAATCGATTATACAATCTGCTGCGAACACGGGTTATTTTATTTTGAAAATAAACTGGGTGTTTTATTTTGTGTCTGTACATTACTTTCTGTCGACGTCTGACAAAAATAGAAGCTCTGTCGTTTTGTTTTCGGCAAGCGTCGGCGGCATTCCGCATTCAGTGGAAATTGACACTTGGTAGGGGAAGCACAAATAAATGTTTTCTTCAGAAATATGAGCTAATATGGAGAAAAGTGAGCTATCTTATAAATTATTGACAAAGTTAGAAATAGCCAACAGGCTAATGTTCCTGAACATTCCATCACATGAAACACTAACAGACCTACCTTGCCGATGAAAGAACTGGCCTGTAACATTTTACATAAAGGGGGGGTTTAGTCAGAAAAATGTATTTGTAATTAAAATAATGAATGTTGGTCTGGAGACCCCCACAGATAGAGGATTTTACTGCCTTCGTGGGAGCTCACACACCTCCATTTGGCAGCTGAGCTCCTATTGGCTACCACATGATTTGAATGATGGTTGTTATTGGAAGTCATAGGTACACCAAATTTCACTTTGCCCTTTTTGTCTTTGGAGAGTTGATAGTTTTAGTCTGTTTTTTTTTTTGTTTTGTTTTTTTTTTCTGTATAAAAATCTAGATGTTTAGGAGTTTTTTTCCAGTAAATCTTTAGTTGGATATCAAGGTGTCACTGAGCTCATAAAGTTGACCCTTGGGAGGAGATTATTTTAATAATGGAGAGGTGAGTGTGAATGGGAGAGGTTTCCATTTTTGTAAATCTGAGTTTAACCTTGTCACAATTTCCTTTTTGTCATTTTTTTACAGTTTTTACTCATAAGTATTAGGTATTTGTGCCATGGGGATTTTGTGAATGGAGGAGAGTTGTCGTGATGATGCATTGAGAGACAGTGAAGCAGATTTACCCCAATTAATTAATATCCCTGAGATCTGACTAAAATGAATGAAAATTTTGAGGGAATTACTCTGGATAAAGAGCAATATATCATCAGCATATAGAGAAATGGTGTTGTGTATGGTAATGGGTTCATATGTCAGACTGACTGTTGGTCTATATAAATGACTGGAAATGGTTTAGAACAAATGTCCACCATTACCACTGGGTCTGAACAGAATTTATGAGTGATTTACTAATTACAGGTTATATTTGTCCATCTTTTGTTGGTTCTTAGAGTAGTTTTAGATCTAGCTCATGGTTTGGCTCTGGACTAGTCACAAAATATTTTTACATGCTTTATGTACGAGGGTGTCTGCTCTACAGCATGTCTGGGTAAATGACTGAGGTCATTGGCTCAGGTGAAACATTCAAGACCATAATGATTTCCACTTCAGAAATATTATCTTTTTTCAAATTTGGATTTATTTAATTTGGAAAAAAACAAATTTCTTTCTCTGACACATTCCTTCAATGCCTTCTACAGAATATTTTGATAATTGTCTGATGGTTTATTAACTCTTTGAATGCCAAAGACGAATATGTACGTCTTTGAAAATAGAACGCTTAAGTAACATAGCGCTCTCACACAGCCTGTGAGTAATTTTGGGTTTCCTGGGATTTGTAGTCTGGACATAAAGAGACGGTATACACCACAGAGATTAAAGCAGGAAGTGGATACAATCAAGATTAGAGAACAAAACAAACAGAATCTGGACAAAAAGTGGTGATTTTGGTGAAAGTGTCCTCTACTCTACCTCTGATAAAACAAGAATGGAACAAGGTAAAAACAAACGTTTTTTTCATGATGAAATAGAGTCTCTTCTTTCATTTGAGCTATTCAGTGTTTTCAGAGACATAGTACAAAATATTCTCTGCATCATGAAATATGACTCAAAATGGCCAAAAACACTGGAACAAGGCACTTTCTGTTTTATAAAAGGTCTGGCACCCAGTGTGTTAATTGGAATACAATTATTTCATTGATATTCCATTTCTTTTTAGGAAGTTTTTAATCCTGCAGTGGTGTGAAGTTGAAGTACTGATGTGTTTTGGAGTAGAGAGAGGATGGTTATTTTACCTGTCACTGCACTGTGATTTGAAACGGACATGAGGAGGAAGTCAGGATCTGAAATTTTATCAGCTGTTGTGCAAAAAAAAATGGGAAAGATATTGGTCTTGTGAAGAGAAACAAGTAAATTATCTCACTGATGTGTCTGCCAAGTGTATGTAACAGAATAATCTGTCACTAGTTGTCAATCATGGCTCCCTTTACTCAGTGAGAGTATCATGTATCAGGTGATTATCCGTGCAGCATAAGCAGAGAGTTTATTTAGGCTGGTCGAGATTAGGAAAATGTTTCGCTTTCCTTTGCCTAAAATCGTCCATTGTTTCTACCAATTTGAATCACTGGAAGAAAAACATTCCCCTTTTCACTGTGGATACCCCCAGTGTGGAAATTAAATGGTAAATGAACCAATGAGGCAGAACATTGTGCCAATAACAGATGAGCCTGTCAATATGGGTGCAAGGAGTTTACATCTTCAGTGTAAAAGGCAAAGGAAACAAAGAGTGAACTAAACTTTTAAACGTGCTTTCTCTTTTACTGGGTTGGGATGTTCTAAAACTCTAAAAATGTTGTGAAAAGATGGTTAAAGATTGAATGGGTGAGAAAATCAAAGCTTGAAAATCCTGATGTCTGACTGACTTATATCATTTTTGGCATCAGCCCAGAAATAGAGGATGTTTCCATTCTTTTCTTTTAGAAAAAACAATGATTTTTTCAGATGATATTTTGAGTTGATACATAGACTCTGGAAGATTGAATTTTATTTTCTGTCATTCGTAGCTTAGAAACTAACTTTGCTATGCGACATAAAAAGCATGTCAAGGAAGCTCAGTGTTCAGCAAACTTTTTTTTTAATCTTTTTGGCTTTTAAGGGCAAGTGGTGGCTGTGTTCCTTTAATATTTCAGAGCAGACAAGGCTGTTGGAGAGTTTATGTGTCAAGAGGAAAGGGAGTGAATGTGGGAAAGATGGGAGGATGGAGGACAGTGCTGATGGTGCTGATGGTGCTCATGGTGATGGGAGGAGCTGATGGTGAACTTTAGCTGAACTTTCTCTGGATGAATTACAGTAGGCCAAGGCTGGCTTATCCTGGATGATCTGCTAGAAATAAAGTGTTAGCTTTACAAAATTTCACAAAGAATTTCCAGGGTGGGCGGCAAGGTGGTGTAGTGGTTAGCACTCTCGCCTCACAGCAAGAAGTTCAAATCCCGGGGCCTTTCTGTGTGGAGTTTGCATTTTCTCCCTGTGTCTGCGTGGGTTCTCTCCGGGTACTCCGGCTTCCTCCCACCATCCAAAAACATGCATGGGGATTAGGTGTACACTGTCTTTCACCCTAAGACAGCTGGGATAGTCTCCAGCCCCACCAACCCAATGTGAGGATAAGAAAATGGGTGGATGGATGGATGGAATTTCCAATGCAAATTGTCACTGTGCATTCAAACAACAGATGATGCTTATTTATTTTCAAAAAATATGTTAAGTTTCAATTTGTCTATTTTTTTTATTCAATTGTAGAATGTATTTAAGTTAAACTAGTGGTTATTTAGCACTGTAAAATATATATTTTTTGTTTTTATTGGATTCGTTGAGGTTATTTTTCAAGGTCTTCTAATTTAATTTTATTTCATCCAGTTGTAGAATATTCTTCTGTTTAAGACTAAAATTGATGTAACCCACTGGTTAATAATAAATGGGGCAATTTTTCTCAGCCCTACTGTTTTTGACTGTTGTTCTCTGTTTGAGTGATATCACTTGATCAAGCTTTTTCTAACACTCCATACAACAAAATAAGTAATAAAAGTCTGTATGATTCATGCTGATCTTGTGTCAGATCGATATAGCATTGGCCAGTACTCAAGACTGCATTATCAGTATTGGTAGTGGAAAAAGCTGTATTAGGACACCCCAAAAAACGAGCTTATTTGTTTTTTTATTGTTACATTTTTGATAACACCCGTCTTACGTTCGAAACAAAGCATACAGATCACATAGTGAATTTTCAATTCCTTGATGCTGCAAAAAAAAGTCGACTGAAAGTGCTTTTTGCCATGACATTTCTTTCTTTCATATTCTGTTCTATTGTCAAATATAAGAATATTAGAGTACTCCCTTTCCTTTTTCTCTGTCACACCACACAGCTTTTGTCTGTAACTTCAAACAATGAACACCGTTATATGCGACTGTGTGTGGATACACAAGGAAGAAACATTTAGTCTGCTCAATATCATTCCTCATGAAACAAGCTCAAAATTCTGAAGTAAATTAAAGTGATTTACTAAAGATTTAAAATATATTTCTCCAAGTATAAAAACTGTATTTATGAATAAGTCATTTACAGAGCTGTGTCAGAAGCGAAAGCAATTTCCACTGGGTCTGTGTGTTTTATTTATGTCTGGTACACTCTAATAATTCTCATTCTGCCTCGATAAAAGATGCCAGAAAATCCACGCTGTCTTTTTTATTGAAAAATAGCTCCAGATCTCTCTCCCACTTGTCTTTGTTTGACACAGACATCTTTAGGAATTTATCCTCTCAGCCTTGTCCTGTCATATCATCCCTCTGTGGCAAAAAAAACCTGTCATGACAAAGAAGAGGAGTCTAAAGCAAATAGCTTAACTGCTGAGAGACAATAATTCACATCTCATGAGTGCGTAGCGCTTACAGTGATGAATAGCAGTGATCTAAAGCAGCTCTCTATGGCTTATAGCAGCTGCTGAGTGAATATGAAAGATCTCATTGCTCATGCCTCAGACCTCTGTACGCTCATATGAGTCTGAATATGCAGTGAAAACACGAGCAGGTGTGGCTGCTTGTGAAGGTCCTGGTATTATACAGCAGGTATGCTGTGCTGCGTTGACCTCTCACAAATGGAGCTAACAGTTAATGACTGACAGGTGACTTGAGATGCGAGGCTCATTACACTCAAGTGACCTTTCAGCATCTGTGTTTCCACCAAATAAATATGCTATACATTCCTCCTAAGGTGACAGGTGCTGTGTTAACCTCTATGGGAGGCTAACATATGGATGATTTAATTTCATGAGCTGCTTTCATACACAGTTTGACCTTTGACTAATGACTTTGTCTCTCTTTTCTCTTCTTTTTTTACATAACTGCCATGTCCCTGTCCCTCTTCAACAATCCTCAGGTAAGAATATTTTCATTTATTTCATGTTTTCAGCTGCTGATTTAAAAGAATTGCTTCATATGGATAATATAAAACCAAACCATGATCTTTCCCTAACCTTAACCATGTGCTGCCAGAGTCTAAATATCGAATTATTTAATACTCCTGCAGTCACTCTGAGTGATATTTTAGTGAAAACAAAGGAAATATCTTGTCTGTGACCCTTTTTTACTGATATGTTCAGTATGAACATTCTTGGGACTTACCTAATATGTTAATCAGCTATGGAGTATGGAGTATCAAAAATCAAAGGTTAATTGTTAGAGCTGACCAAACTGCACTGTATTTGATACTCCTTTGGATGCTGAGCAACATGGGAAAAACAATTGTCCACATATGTGAAGGACAGACAGAGATTCTTTGCTTTACAATGAAACATAAATGGGATTGACAGGAGACAGTATAATTAGTAGTAGGACTGGGTCAAAAAAATCGATTCAATCGATTTTAATCAATCATTTGATAATCGATTCATAAAATCCAAAGATCGATCTTTTAACTTGCGTATTTTTTTCTTCATTGGACGTGCAAAGAAGCAGCCTGAAGTATAAACCCGCCTGCCAGTCTTGCATGAGGGCATCAATCGCCATACATACATAACGTCTAGTCTGCCGAAACCAAAGAAGAAGAAGTCTCGCATGATCAGCGTTTAGTGCTGCTTTCCACGGAACAAGATCTCATGAGATGTTACTGCAGTAACCAGCAGTCAAACAAACATGGCGGAAGTAAGTCCACCTCTCCAGGCACCGCTGACGAGTTTAAAAGCTGATGTTTGGATGCATTTCGCATTTAAGAAGTTGGACGAAAATGATGAGTTGGACAAAAAACAAGAAGTATGAAAAATATGCAACGGGAAGATAAAATACAGTGGCAATACGACAAATCTTAGCAACCATTTGACGAGACATCACCCGGAAACACAGTCGGCAGACTCTTCACGGCAGAAAATAACGGAGCATTTATTGTATCTGAAATATCCCTGACTGAATCGATATTGAATCGAATCCGGACCTTGAAATATCGAATTGAATCGATGTGGAAAATCTGAATCGATACCCAGCCCTAATTAGTAGCAGTCCATCACATATTGACTATTTTTAAAACAGTGTCTTGTGCACCAGCAATTTCTTGATGATATAAAATATGATATTAGAAATGCAGGTTTAGTCCAGCCTTTGATCAGTGAAGGACTCACCTCTGTGAGCTGCCACTTCTGCAGGATATAACATCATGACCACTGCCAGGTGAAGTGAATAACAGTGATCATCTCTTCATCATGGCTCCTGGATATATAAGGCATCAAATGAACATTTAGTTCTCAGAGTTGATGTTAGAAGCAGGAAAAATGTTCCAGCATCAGGATTTTTCAGGAGTTTGACACCAAGAAGCAAACAGTGATGTCTAGAGGACTGGATCAGAGCATGTCCACAACTGCAGCTCTGGTGGCCTGTTGTGTATTATGATCAGCAATTGAAAACTGTAATTTAATGATCTGTGATCATTTGACACATTGAACCAGAGTTTGTCAGTTTTTTTGGCCCTTTGACCCATCTTGTAGTTGGGTCTGCTCTAGAGAAGGAAAGGAGTCGGATACCACAGCAAATTATTAACTCTTTGAGTGCCATCGATGTATACGTACTTCATTTAAAATCCAATGCTTGGGTGACATAGACATATATTTACGTCAAAGTGGTTTTTCGGTAGCAGGGACAATTGGGTGCTTCTGGGATTTGTAGTCAGGACATAAAGAGATGGTACAGCTACACCACAGAGATCAAAGCAGGAAGTGAGATTAGAGAGCAAAACAGAATCTGGACAAAAAGTGGTGATTTTGGTGAAAGTGGCCTCTACTCTACCTCTGATAAAACAAGAATGGAACAAGGTAAAAACAAACATTTTTTTCATGATGAAATAGAGAGTCTCTTCTTTCATTTGAGCTATTCAGTGTTTTCAGAGTCATAATACAAAATATTCTGTGGGTCTTAAAAAAATGACTCAAAATGGCCAAAAAAGCTGGCATGCTTATAAAAGGGCTGGCACTCAATGAGTTACGAGCTCTTGTCATTGTAAGTATGGACATATTTAAACCAACACAGCCACCAAACCAAACCAGGAGAAACCAAGCTGATGAATTGTGAGTGATTTATATCCTGTGTCAATGGCACTTCACAGAGAAACCTTTTTGTTCTAGTAGGCTGAATATTCATATCTACATAGATGGTAGAGGGAAAGCAAGAGGAAACAGATCCTCTCAGCTTCTCGTAAGAATGATAGATTTCATCACTGCACAGAGGCAGTAATCACTGACTCCAGAGCTGTATGCCTTCATCTTTCCTAATTGGCTTACGAATTACCTCCTCTGATGAAAAATGTCAGTGCAAACTTGTGATCAAATACAGTTTGTCTTACAAAGTAGCTCAAGTTGTGAGTGTAGGTGCGAGGAGGAGGAGGGGGAGGATTATGAGATTTATGAGATTTGAAAATAAGCCGCTGCGTGTTTAATTTAGGGGACAATTAAAGCGACATATCACTGGTTCTCCATCGTTGCATATTAGGCTAATCCCCATGGAGACTGTTGTAATGTTTATTTAGACACCAGTCCCCCCTGGGACGAGGACATGCTGAGGGATTTGTCAGATGACGATTTCTGCCGGTGTGTGTTTGAGAGAATGCTAATGCACACCATGACGTGATGTAGTGTTTGTTTCACTGGGGTAAATATATATAACATAACATATGTGTGTATGAATAATCATTTCATTATGAAGGTTTTTTGTTCTGTAGAAATAGACGAACAAAGCTTTAGCGTTTAGTGTGTGAGCCGAGTTTCATCTATAATGTTTAGATCAACAAAATGTCTGTGTATTTAGAGAATATTCACTCTCTTTAAGTGCTTTCTACCACCTCAAGAGGGAATTACCTGGTTCTGCTAATACTTATTATGTTCAGCTAGTCTTTAACTGGGTCTGTCTGATGACCAGGTATGGTTCTGTGGCTTTTTAACTGAAAATAGCCGCCCACTCCTGCTGATAGAGACACCATCTGAGCAGTGAGGGTGAATAAAAACGCTGCAGCTGATGGCAGATTTTAGTTACTTACATACCTGCAGTTTGCTAGGGCCGACGTGGAATCACAGGGATAGTCCGAGGACACCACTAGCCATCGTTTTCTTGGAGGCTTCTCCATAGTAAGGGCCGTCCACATAGGGCGGAGTGCGAGTGGACTTTTGGGCCCTCAAATAGAGTCTGAATCGATGCACACTAACAACGGCTTTAGCAGGAAGTGTGATGGCAAAAATGGGGGAGGAAACAACATACAAATTTAATTTCTGCATGTGTCCAGTATGTCCCTCATACCTTTGTCATTGAAAGATATAAAAGAACAAAACGATCAAATCTTTCTCTCTGCTGACGTTTGGTTTGATTTTGCAACCCTGGCATCTCAAAATGTGAGAACAACTGACAGCAAAATTCATCTGGCTGCATTTGTTTGATTGGAAATGTAACATGCTCCTGGGGTTGAAAGACTTGTGAGGTATTTGAGGTATAATGTTGCTCCTTCTGCACAAGAGGCACCTTCCTGTTGCCGTGGCGATGAGTGCTTCCATTTTCAGGCATCTCATACCTCCCCTTCAGTTAGTGCCTCCAAGGACTAGTGTGTGGGGGGGGGGGTTCGGGTTTGGGACTGGGCCTGGAGGTCCACGGGGGGAACTCTGGCTCATTATCACCATCTGGTGGCTGTGCCAAGTACTGACACCAATTAACTTCCAATCCCATTGTAATGAATGGGGACACCTCATAAAGAACTACTGTAAGGATCCCTGCTCTCTCCATTGATCTGCCTGTATAACCTGGCCATATATGAATATTGATAGTTATTTATTCTGATTATTTCAGGTATGGGGTAATTTTTATTTTCTTAATAAAAATATCAAGATCACTCAAATAGGCCTGCACACTTCTGTGTTTCATTTATTACACATGATTATTTCCTCTTCATAAGAGGAAAAAGTAGAGAGTAAAATATCATCAGTTTTGTTTATTGCTGCTCTATATTATTGTAAATGCAACAATATGCAAACAATGCAATAGAACTATGTATACAACTTTATAAGCTGTGTTGTGTTTGTGGCTCCTTTAAATGTTATTTGGTGAACAGTTTTGACAGTAAATTTTTTTCATGGTGCTGTATAAACTTAGCCTAGCCGTTGCCCTCCGTAATCTTCCGCTCAGTCATCATTTCCCTGCAGATTATGTCTGGGTTTGATCCCCTTGGACTTGATTTCTCAGGATGATTTCCATCCTGGCCAATCAGAGAATGGTGGGAGACGGGGGAGGCGGGTGTTGATGATGTTGATGACGTTGAACCATTCAATCCGTTTTGGCTAGACTCCCAAATATTCAGCAATTGAAGTCAGAGCAAGAGGAATGTTTAACCAGATTTATTGCTGGTAAAGATGTTGTGGCTTTACTCCTCACGGGGTTCAGGAAAAGTCTTATTTTTCAGTTAACTCCATTAGTGGCAAAGGTTAGCCTCAATGCTAGCGGCACATTACATACTGTACGTCACTACCGTTAGCGATTGGGAAAAATCAGATCCAATCGTTTCAAACTTCAACAGAGTTCGGTTGAAATCGGTTCCCAATGGAGGAATGTCAGACCTTCCATACGATAGTACGACAAAAAAAAAAGTTCATATTAGCCTGGCCTTCTGTACGATAGTACGAGGGTCTGGTAAGAAACCAGGCTAATATGAACTTTTTTCAGTGTGTCAGGCTAATAGGTCTTTGGCAAATACGTGTAGACATTTGTGGGGTTGTAAAAGTGATGAGGAAGATAAAGTCTAGTTATATCATTCCTGTCCTGAAGTTAACATGCATGAAATAGCATCAGATGATAGATGAATTTATTCTTGTTCCAGTTATTTTAAAACTAAAGCTAAGAAGGGTCATTTTGTCTCAACAAGTATCTCTGTGTCCCATCTGAAGTGAAACAGTGTGTCCTTGTTTGAATCATCTGATAATCTGAGGAGTGGATCACAAGTGATGAATATTATAATCTCAGTCTATACTTTTTTTTGAAAATTCCAGCATATGATACCTTTAAGAGTGCACATTTATTATCTGTAAACACAAAGATACTGTTTACAAACTGCTTATTCTTTTAGTCTGGCTAAAAATGAAATAAAAATAATAAGCATATTACAAATTCATATTCCACTGAGGGCCAAGAGCTGATTAAATAGCAGGAACAGATTTTTGTGGGCTTTATTCACTGCAAACATAAAAAGTCATAAATATCTCATGATTTGTCTCCAGGTTTCAGCACAGTTCATTCATTCATTCAACCTTTATTTAGTCTCAAGAGATCATTGACATTGAGACACACGATACACAAAGCAAATATAAATACACATAAACCTATTCATACATATTATATTATCTATAATCTATTTTTATCATTTGTTCTATTTTACACTTTGATATATTGCTCAGCATGCATTGTGAATTGTAAAGAACGTATTTCATTGTATGAAGAAACATGTAAACTTACACAGTCACAACTGCAGTGGATTACTTTGTAATGATGGTTTTACATTGTTTTATAGACACGATCTGATCTCACCAAGTAATTAACACTCCTGGACAACTACCACAATAGTCCTGGACCACTAACCCTAATCCTTACCCTAACTCTAAAAACTCTGACATTTGTCCAGGACTGTTAAGTACTTGGTGATATCAGATCATCTGTCTTATAGATACAAGTCTTAGGCTATGTTCATACTGCAGCCTGAAGTGACCCAAGTCCGATTTTTTCGCCCCTATGTGACCTGTATCTGATCTTTTAATTACAGTCTGAACCACACAGATCCGATTTTTTCAAATGCGACCCAGGCCACTTGGATATGTGGTCCTAAAACCGATACATATCTGATCTTTTGACATGCGACTTCAGTCTGAACGGCCAGGTCGCATTCATCCGACCTACACGTCACCAACAAGCTACAAAGCGGGAAGAAAAACAACAACGATGGCGGACGATAATGCGGAGAGTAGTCAGTGGAGGGAAAACGAAGTTTCTGAGTTAATTCATAGTTGAGGGGATAGCTCTATTCAGGCCAACTGGAAGGGTCTTATCGTAACCGGGCTGTTTACACTCCACCGCTAGCGTCCATGTTTACTTCCGTAAACACTGAGCACGCACGCTGCACATGACGTCATCGCGTCCTCCAATGCACATGCGGGACACTTGTGAGGCATTTAAGTTCACACTGGAGCTCACATAGAAGTCGCATTTAATTGGAAATGTGAACGACCTTGCAAAAAAATTGGATTTCACAAAAAAATCTGAATTGGGCATTAAGCCCTGCAGTCTGAACGTAGCCTTAGGGTCTCGTAAGGTGTTCCAGGTGTGCAGCACAAACTATTTATTATTAGTAGTATTTACAATCAATTGATCCAGTTGAATGATGTCTGTTAAATAGCTGTTTAATAAGGAGCAGATGAATGACGGTGAGTTTCCATTTAAGGCTTTATAGATGAATAGAAATCATCTAACCTTCTCATATGCAGTGATGAGTAGATTAACTGTAACACATGTCAGGGTGGAGCAGTAAACTGAATCAAGGGGTTTAAGAGTCTCTGTCCATAGATGATGTCACCATAATCCAGAACAGACTCAAGTATCCACCTCAGCTCTGCTCATCAGCCCGAACTTAACTCCCTTTTTTTACCGTCATTACGTTACTTTCTAACTCAGCCAAATCTGCGTCAGGATCAGTATATATTGCTTGTATTTTCTGTTCATTTTGACTTATGTGACTCTATATTCATCTGAATGGTCTCCTCAAAAGAAACAGTGGAACAGAATGAATAATAGTGCATTGATTTCACATTTTTTATTTCATCTATTGCCTATAGTTGACTCTAAAGCAGATTCACTGCTGTCCCAACTCTTTTTTTCTTTTCTCCTTCATCTTTTACCCACAGCTTCGCTCAGTTTTCTTCTTGCCTCCTTGTTCTTTGGTGTTTTGAGGCTTGCAGCAGCAGCAGCAGATCACTGTAGCATTCACAGAGAGCACTAGTTTCCCAGTCTGATCCTCAGTGTTCTTGTTTTAACGTGGACAGATCAGGTCAGTCGAGCAGAAAGATGGCACCACCAGTCATCTGTCTTTGCTCCATCCTTTATCTGACGCCTCTCTGTCCTAGTAGCATCACAACCAAAGCAGAACGGGAAGGTGACTCACCTTCTCTGTCCTTGAACACTCTGCCACATAACAAAAGAAATGAGAAAAAGGGAGGGTTGTTATATCAAATTCTTGTCAAGGCAAATGGTGTTCCCTGCCATGCCTGATGGGTTGATTTTCCCACTTGCTTTTCTGTGCTTTTTCCCCACACAATGAAGATGAATCCTTCTTTCAGCTTGACTCCTCAATAGTTGTCTTCTGACTTCATGGGAAGATTACTGAAAGAGCCTGTGTTAAGATTGATCTATGTCTGTTGGGTTTCTCTGGCACAGTCCATGCTTGCTCTTTGAGTTGAAGCCCTTTGTCACAAAGAGGTGGCATCTTTCTGAAAGGATCCATTTGAGCTAACCAGAGCTGTATAGCAAGGACCAAAGAAGTCCATCATGACTGGAGACCGGGTGGTTCAGGGCAAGATACAGGTGGTGCAGACAAGGAAATAGGTGGTGAAGGGCAGGAAACAAGAGGTGCAGGGAAGGGTACATGTGGTGCAAGGGAACAGGTGGTGCAGGGCAGGGAACAAGAAGTGTAGGCAAGGGAACAGGTGGTGCAGGGAAGGGAACAAGAAGTGTAGGCAAGGGAACAGGTGGTCCAGGTAGTGCAGGGTGGGGTACAGGTGGTGCAGGGTAGGGAACAAGTGGTGCAGGGTAGGGAACAGGTGGTGCAGGGTAGGGAACAAGAGGTGTAGGGCAGGGTACAGGTGGTGCAGGGTGGGGTATAGGTGGTGCAGGGCAAGGAACAAGTGGTGCAGGATAGGGACCAGATGGTGCAGGGCAGGGAACAAGAGGCGTAAGGCAGGGTACAGGTGTTGCAGGGCGGGGAATAGGTGAAGCACGACAGGGTACAGGTGGTGCAGGACAGGAACCAAGTGGTGCAGAGTGCATTGAACTGGAATTGAAATATTGCAAATTATGTACTATAAGGCCACCACGTGCCACTGGAGAGCACACACTGAACACATAATAAAATTTTATAATTTCTACCACTGCAACATTGTTTCATGAATACATCTTTTACTAACTTTTACTTTTACTAAGTTAAGTCTTCAGACAATACAGAACAAATTTTAGGTCAGTTGAATTAGGAGAGATGGCAGATGTTACAACTTTCTACTTGTTGGCGAAAAGGCGCCCTTCACATCACATCGTCCATAAGAACTGAAGTTTTTAGCAACTTTTTGTCATAAAGGTCAACGATTTTATTGTCCAGATTTGAAGAGGATTGGGTTAAATCTCTAGAAGTTTGTTAAAGTTCACATTGTAGAACTGGCAAAACTAATATTGCACAGTTAATTTAAAATGTCTGACTTCTTGGTGTTAACAGGGCCTCTTTGTTGAAGCCCATTGAGTCAATTTGTCACCCCAGCACAAGACCAATATCAGGTCTATTTTTTGCCAAGCCTCTACCAACTTTGATAACTTTCCAAAAAAAAAAAACCCAAACCCCTCAAAAATGCATTTAACATTAAGGCCTCTCTGAAAGAAAGAAAGGGGTCCCAGTTAAAGCTCCTCATGATGCTGGAAGCTCTTTGGTGCTCTAATACATTTGTTAAGCTCTGTATTAGTCGTGTTGCATCATTGGACGTGCATCATGCAAACAAAGTGTTTCTCAAAATACAGTGAGCACTTTATCTCTAATAAACATAAAATAAAATAGCAAACTTCTTAGACCATTTTAAGTCTGTAATGGCCATTCCCATGCTCTATTATGTCACAGTTTCTGGGTCTAAATCATTTGTTTCACATTTGGTGCTAAATTTTCCCCCCTCTCTATTTACCAAATATGTTTCCAAAACAAAAAAACAACATTACCAATATTGTAAATAATATATATGTGTGACTGTGAGTTTATTACTGAGTGTCATATTTTGTCAGTTGTTGGAGCCCTAGAATCCATGCTGATCATATTTGTAGTGGTTATACGGTAATTCGGGATGTCTTCAGTGGGTATACGGTGTATACCTGCATATCACGTAGACTTCACCACTGATGAATCCCTCAGAGGCTGATTTGTAATTTATGATATTTGGCTAAATGAAATTGACTGGACACTTCCTGTTCATTCACTCCAAACTAAACTGCATCTTTAAATCCCCTAGTTTTCAGCGTTGATGTCACTGTGAGCCTGAGACACAAACCAATTACCAGTGGAGGAGCTGCAGTAAAACAGATAATCTCTGTCCCACTGGGATCATGTGTGGGGAAAAGAAATTAGTTTTAGTGTTTCCTCACAGTGGGGGTCTCTCCAGTCTGCTGTAATGTCTCTGCTGCTGCTGCCTCCATACCTCATCCTCAGCCGTCTGTCACAGAGCGAAGGAGGAATAGAGGAGAACTGGGGGCTGTTATCAAACTCATGGATGAATAAAAGCAGAAAGCGCTGAAAAGCCTCTTGGAAAGGCTGCTCTGATGCTCTGATCAAACAATGTGAGAGAGGTCAGCTTTTCATTTCTATCCACTCAGACACACTGTCACCTCCTCTAACCTGTGTTGATAAAGCAGAGACAGAGGAGGAATAGGATAGGATTGGGATTGTTGTTTTATTGTGAAGGATGTATGAAGCCCTTCACCAGAATAGTCATGCATTTTGTCATGACTTTGTTATGACCTTATTGACAGGCGAAACTATGAATAATTCCTACTATACAATGTTTTAGGACATTTTTTGACATATCAACAAAATTTGATGTTTATTTGTGTATATTTTCAATATACTAACATATGACTTTTTTCAATAGACTATACTCAGAATTTTTATGCTATTCTATGACTGTTTTAGGATCTTTTTCATCAGGCATAGATAGATAGATAGATAGGTAGATAGATGTACATATAAATGTACATATATTTCCATACAAATATATATTGAAAAATATATACCAAAATAGAAAAATAGTGTGCAGGGTGGTATGCAGTAGATAAAGATAAGCAGGTGAAAAAGTGAATGTGAAAGTCTATCACTATGAATATTAATTTATTCTATGACTGTTTTAGAATAATTTTTTTTCACATACAAAATGATTTTCTTCATTACATTCAACTTTTTTTTTGTGACATACTTATTGATGGAATTACAGTGAAAATAAATGATTCCCCATAACGCACCACCACTAAAACACATCTTTCTGTTCAGGAATGACAGAAAATAACTGAAATTTAACTCAAAAAAAATCTCACTCAAAAAATAATAATAGTGTACATTTTTTTCTGGTTTTTGTAAAAGAAAAAATGGATAACAACAATAAATATGTTTTAGCATTAAAGATATAACTTTGGCAAAGACCTTACACTGGGGTGATGGTCGAATACATATGCGAAGTGCTGTATGTCTTTCTGTGTTCAGTGCTGTGCAGAGTCACCCAGGGAACAATAATGTCTAAAGTATAAATCGGCTCATAACTTTTTCAAATATAAAACTCCATAATCCTACACACACTTTGCTCTGCCTTTCTTAGTGCACAACAGACTGGAGCTCCTCTAGGGACTGAATCCAGAATTTATATCAGATCAGGAACTCTTTTGAACTAAATCCTGGACCAGAAATTGAATTTCACTTTTCATACTGTACTCACCAGTTTTAATTACTTTACTGCTCATTCAACACAGGTAAGTGTGGAAATTCCCATTAGGTCTGACAGGCTCATTATAAAGTCTCACCTTTACATCCCTCTCTCCTCCCTCTACCTTCTTTCTAATTAACTCACCATGCTGCAGGTTCTGCTGATTCATATGAGCTCCAGTCAAAGCCAACACAGAGCAAACAGCCAGAATAAATATCACTTCATTGACTCCCATTTGGTGTCTCACAGTCAGGCCAGCAGCTGGATGATTATTAGTGTCGAAGCTTTGCACAATTAATTTGTCACAAAAATGAACAACAAGCTCCCTTGTCGCATAAAAATGTCCGGTTATGTTTACACAATAGCAGGATTTCCTGCTCAGGGTTTAATATGTAGCTACAGTTGCATGGTACCGCTAATGAAGTTGGGATTCAAAGTGTATATTTTCATGTGAGCAGTAAGGAAACATGTTTCTCTGCACAATGAAATATTTCCTTTGAGAAATAGATAAATAAATTCAAATTAAAAGGATAATATGGCAATTTAAAAGTACCTCTGATTGGCTACTTTTTCTCACAAATTTCGTATGCTACTGTATTTCATCATTCACTTCACTTCTGAGAATTTTTGAGGCGAAACAAGAGCTGTGCAGATGTCAAATATTTCACAGCAGATCAAAAATGAGCTTCAACGTTGACAAAGTTTCATAGACAGCAGGCTCTGAATGCGTGACCGGCCTGGCTGACAACAGAGTGATCCCCAGTAGCACCAGTACAAGACCAGTCTCTCCAGCTCCAGCTGGCTCACAGCAGGTCTTGTTAGCGTTTCTTGCCAGTTGGCTAAAGCTAGCTGTCCCTGCAGGCCCGTCTATGAGAGCAGCCTCACAGTAGGGTCCCAGAGCCAGCCAGCAGTCCCCACAGGCATCAAACTGGCAAAATGCAGCGTGTCTTTTATTGTGAAGTAGCCACAGGAAATGGAATGTATTTGTCATAGCGGTTAGTGTTTACACATGTGGGCAGCTGTGGCTTAGGTCGAGGAGAAACTGGTCAATGGTCAGGAGAGAAGAGAACGTCCAATTTATGTCCCCGAGGGGCCACATGAGAAAGTGAATCTGTTGTTGAGGGCCCATGATGAAGGGTTGTGGTGGGGCAGAGCGACCAAAAATACATGAAAAAAAACAAACTAAGAGCAACACTGGTCAGAATCATATCATGTAGATTCAGTCTATAATTATTCTTTATCTATTCTACAGATAAATGCTATAAATGGCAATATTTTAATTTCAAATTTGAAAGAAATGTTGTCAGCACTTTATAGAATGAAATAAAAATGTTCATTTTACTCAAACACATACTTATAAATAGAAAAACCAGCAAAACTAATCATTTTGCAGTGGTCTCTTAATTTTTTTCCAGATATACATACTGCACATATATATATATATATATACATATATATATATATATATATATATATATATATGTGTGCAGTATGTATATTGTCATTTGAGCAGCTCTAATCTAAACATTTTTAGAAATGTCATGTTTTTCTCAGGGAAAAGCAGGAAAATTTTGAGTAGAATTTCTGGAAAGCTGATATTAGAATATTCTTATAATGCAGATTAGTCACCACACATATCAACACGCTGACAAACCAGATCCTCTGCTCATATGTGCAGCTTTGAGCTCTTTTGGTGTTCCAGGTGGATATTTAGGAAGGTAGCACCTGTGGATCGAAACAGGATTGTTTGACATTTGTTCCAACCTGCATGGCTCATGTAGCCGATATTTCGTAACTGCTCAAGTTTGATATCTGTAAGGTATTATTTATAGCAGAGAAAGGCTGGAGTCAATGAGAAAAGAGAGCAGTGGAGAATATTAGCGTGTCACCCTGCTCTTGTGCTGTATGGTTGTAATGATCTCTATTTTTATGACACATCATGTTGATTGAAGGCTGGAAATATCCTTTTATTATGTCTTTACACTTACAGGTCACATCATATCTCCTCAGCTTGTCAGTGGGAAACGGCTCATAGTATTTCTATAAAAGTAATGGTTTTCTGAGAGCGTGGTCAGGAGCGATGCGTTTTCTCTCCTGGCTCCACCATTTTTTCATCTCTCAGTCTCTTCCTGTGTCTCACTGGTCCTTCTTTCTTCCCATCATCCTCCTTCTACTGATCTGCCTGTGAATATGAGCCATTTGTATGAAATATAATCTCTTTCCTGTCACTACCCATCCATATATGTTTTTTATTATTTATTATGTTCTTTTATTCATTCTTCATTGGTGGAAATTCACCTGCCATAGAAGCGTAGACAAATTACAGCCATAAAGAAACAACAGCAATAAAATAATAGAATTAGTAATAATAATAGTAATAAATATTTACAAAATTGTACTAAATAAAACCATTTAAAAACTATTAATGTTAATTAAAAAATAAAAAAAATGTATTTTTAATTTGGAATGTGGATGTGACCTGTAGAAACAGAAATATTTAAAAAAAAAAAAAAACATGCATAATATAATATATACAGGGTTGTCTATCAATTACAATTATTTATCACAATTAATCATCCATAGTTATTTGTGATTAATCACACCTTGTTGTCCGTTGTCTTTAACAACATGAGTGTGCAAATGAACTTGATTTGTGTAAATGTATTGATATACAGTATTTATTACATTTCTGGTGTGATGCTTGCCTCAGTATCTGACTTCTTAGAAATGAGAAAGGGGTGGGATGCTGTGATCCCACCTCAGTCCTGATACCAACATAATACTGGGTTTAAGATATCAGCAGGTACAGAGCATTGATCCAATACCAGTTTTTATTTAATAAGCTTTATGTTTCACCATGTGAAAGAGAGGATCATTGTTTTTTTATTTTCCTCATTTTCATAAAACAAAATGTAGCAAATTCATATATGGATTATACTGAATTGCTACTTTTCATAAAAATAATAAATATACACCACAAATAAAACAAACACCAGGAAGAAGAAAAAATCAGTAATCCCCATACTTGATCTAGCTGTTTGAGTGTATATCAGCCCAATAGATTTACATCACACTCTTTCCAAATCATTAACAGCCAATTGAAAACTCCACATCTGCTCATATCAATTACTGTATCTCCACAGTGGACATGCCCTGCAACACTATGGTGAAGTGACTGAGCCGATGGATTTTTGTTCCCACGCAGACATTATCAAAACTTTCTGCAGCAATTAACATCATTATCGGCCCTTCAAATGCATCAGGTGACCACAGACGCACTTGATCATTTCATCCTGAGAACGATCGGAGCCTCAAACAGTGAAGCACCGTTGTTCTCATTGGACTTTCCTCTTTTTTCTCCAGCAGAAATATTTTTGCAGCAACTGTACGACAATAAATCTCATATTCTCATCAGGTGGGTTGCAAATACCACCCACTCCTCAGGGACAGAAAAAATGACTCTCATTGACATCAATGTGGCACTGTGACATATCAAATTCACAATTATTTTGAAAACAGCTTAGAGTCAAAATTAATTTCACATGTATTCAGCACAGCATCTACTAAATTATGGATAAAGTGCACCAGCTTCTTTGTGCTCCTTAAGACAAACCCTTTTTAAATACACCTACCCAGAGGTGTAGTTGCCTTGTTTGGCTGCATTTGTTTTATTTTAAATCACTGTGAGACAAACATTTATTAACTAAACCTAACCCAGTAGTTTTGTTTCCTAAACCTACATAAGTAGTTATACTGCATTTATTATTTTAAAGTTTGCAGTTATTTTAAGACAAATATTTTTTTTTTAAAAAACTAAACCTAACCCAGTAGTTTTGTTTCCTAAACCTACATAAGTAGTTAATCTGCATTTATTATTTTAAAGTTTGCAGTTATTTTAAGACAAACATTTTTTTTAAAAAAACTAAACCTAACCCAGTAGTTTTGTTTCCTAAACCTACATAAGTTGTTATACTGCATTTGTGGGGTTTTTTCGAGTTTGTAGAAATTTTAAAAAGTCTTTCTTAACTAAATCTGAACCAGTAGTTTTGTTGCCTAAACCTATATAAGTAGTTATAGTGCATTTATGTTTTTAAAATTTGTTGTCATTTTAAGACAAATCCTTATTTAACTAAACCTAACACAGTAGTTTTGTTGCCTAAGCTTGTTGTACTGCATTTATTTGAAGTGTGTAGTCAGTTTGAGACAAACCCTTATTTTAATAAACCTAACCCAGTAGTTTTGTTGCCGAAACCTATGTAGGTAGTTATACTGTGTTTTTCATGTTTGTAGTCATTTTAAGACAACCGCTTTGTCAACCAAACCTAACTCAGTATTTTTGTTGACTAAAACCTATGTAAGTAGTTTTGTTGCCTAAACATAAAATTAGTGTTTTTTTTTGTTTTGCATACAACATTGACAAAGTGTTTTACTCAGTTAAAAACTGTGAATATAATTTTCCTCTGAAAATATAGTTGAAAACACAATTTAGTTGTATGAGAATGTAATTTGCTCAGGGTTTATGAGGAGCTGTGTGGAAATAATATCTCTCTCAGTTGCCGTCAGGAAGATTCAAAAATCTAGAGCTCAAACCCTCAGATGACCTTCATGCTGCCAATGTACAAATTCATGTGTATGGTATTTCTTGGTGTTTTTAGAGGTCAATAGAGGTACAACAACAATTAACTTACACACACACACACGTGTATATATATATATATATATATATATATATATACACACTCGACCCCCCCATCAACGAGGGGCGAGGGAAAATTGAAGCAAGGGCACAGAGACTATGCTGTAAAGAAATGAGAGAGACAGAGAGAGACTAAGATGGAAACGATGTCAGCCAAGCCATGTCAACCCAAGATGTCCAGAGCTGTCCAAAGATGCCCAGAGCTGTCCAAAGATGTCCAGAGCTGTCAAGAGATGTCCAAAGGTGTCCAGAGCTGTCCAAAGATGTCCAGAAATGACCAAAGATGTCAAGAGCTGTCCAAAGATGTTCAGAGATGACCAAAGATGTACAGAGCTGTCCACAGATGCCCAAAAGAGCCACTGGTGACGAAGCGACTCAAGCCGAAGTCGCCTGCAGGGGCTGTAGTCAACCCAAGATGTCCAGAGCTGTCCAAAGATGCCCAGAGCTGTCCAAAGATGTCCAGAGCTGTCAAGAGATGTCCAAAGGTGTCCAGGGCTGTCCAAAGATGCCCAGAGCTGTCCAAAGATGTCCAGAGCTGTCAAGAGATGACCAAAGGTGTCCAAAGATGTCCAGAGACGACCAAAGATGTCCAGAGCTGTCCACAGATGCCCAAAAGAGCCACTGGTGACGAAGCGACTCAAGCCGAGGTCGCCTGCAGGGGGGTCCAGCAGATCCAGACAGAACCTGCCGCCACTCCTCACTCCCATCCATCCAGGAACAGTGAAATAATGCATATACATCCTCAGATATTAAAGAGTTTAATGATTAGACGCGAAATTAAATGGCCGAAATTTTGAGCTTAATCTAGCAAACTTATGGCACTTTCCCACTACACAGTAACAGCAGGTACACTACATAGCACGGCACGGTACGGACCAGTTTTGTTGCTTTTCCATTACAACTGAGTACCTCCTTGGTGTGGGCGGGGTCGTCATACGACAACAAGGAAGCGATCATGTATTTGTTGCTCATTCTGTGACTTTCTTTCACACACAAAGTGAAAGAAAAGAGACAGAGAAGACTCCAGGAAGTGTAAAAATTCGAAAGCAGTTGCCGGTTTTAAAAATGGCGGAGTCGAGTTGTGTTTGGCTTGTACAATCCAATCGGATGTCACGCATCCAATGATGCTTCCAATGACGCACTCGTTGGCCAATCAGTGGAAGGCAGTCGGCTGACATCGCGTTTTAGTATCCCTTCGGCTCGCTTGGAACCAGGGCTGAGGCGGTACGAAAAAAGTACCTAGTACCAGGTACCAGGTACTAGTGGAAAAGCACCACAACCGTGTAGATCCATGCCGTACGTACCGTGCCTGTGGAAAAATGCCATTAATAATACTGAAATATCTGAAAAATTCTAAACAAATTCTGAATAGTAAATTATTCACAATCTTCTCTGATGCCTCTCAAACTCTCAGCTGCTGAACGCCACCAAACCTAAACCAAATTTTGGTAACAGCCTAATTCTTAATTTGTGTAGATAACCACCACTGAATTAAACTGGTCACATTGAATTAATTAATCATTTATCCATCAAATTTTCCTTTTTTTTGGTCACAATGAGTCAATGCCATGTATCCACCCATCAGACTTTCCGTTATTCTAGTATTTTCTATTTTACTATTTTCTGTTATAATCTGTAATCTGGTCATTTAGTTTGTCAAATAAATCATTTATTATTAATTATTTTCTGCTAGTAGTCTGGTCATATAGTTGTCAAATAAACATCTCATTTATAAAGAACTTGGTTATGTGATTTGTGTGTATATATAAAGAAATTGAATCACTGTACACTAGGTCAAGAACTCCGTAGCACCCTGAGATTAAGAGACTCTATTAATTAATGTCAAATTCACAAGTTTTCCCTGTTTTAGCAAAACTGGGTGGCGCCATGATAATTTCTACTATTAAAAGTAATAGTGAATTATACCTGAAGTTGAGTTTCATCACTCTGCTTCACCTTTTATGACCAATAACATAAAAGTTATTGTTTCTAAATACATAATTTGATATTAATTAATGATTGACTATTAAATGTGCTCTAGAGTATTTATGCTACATACCATTTTGTGACAGTTATTGGTGTCATTTTATTTAATTTCTGAATGGATCTTAATATGCGTTTATTCATCTCCTCACATGACCTGTTTCCAGCCACTCATGCTTGGTGTGGACTATAATGCTGATGAACACGAATCCTCAAAGAAACATTTAAATATGTATTTTGTAAAACACGTTTTTGGCTCTCCTGGTTATGACTCACATACGACCATTTCCAGCCTCTGGTATATTAGTTTAACATCTGGCAAAGCTGCTGGCCCTCATTTAATCTCACTGAGTTTCCCCTGTGTGTCTGAGTGGATGTGTCCAGCAGCAGAGCTATATATGCCAGTCAGAACAATGCTACCTGTCACTGATGATAAGTGCTAATTAAATTTTGCCAGATGGAGGCTTGCCAAAGCAGGGCTAGCAGGCCGGCTGTGTCACATGAGAGGGTCGAGGCAGCATAATGTTTTAAACTGTGTCAGTCAGGGGCAGCATGGAGGTCCATCTACTGTAAGCTGCACTGAAACTCTCAGCTTCTCTGCTGCATTCAACAATGAGAGGAGCAACCTGGTCTCATGAAATATTCGTACAAATCACTACAAAAAATATTGCACTAAAATTCGTACATAAGCCACGTATTTCGGACATCATTTGACGTTCGATGCAGGCTGCTCCGTCTGTGAAAACATGTCGGACATTCCTTCCTCAGTGGACGTTCATTACGTTTTCAGTGGAGTAGTTTATGAGTTCGGGTGCGTTTTGATCACATTTCTAGCGGGAAATATGCATTTTATTTCCATAAGCCTAACCCTGTAATCCTATCCCTAAACCTAACCACCACTGGAAGTGTTGTCGGGCTTATTTCAATGCGTATGGTAATGTTACGGTTTCAGCTGACAGTGAAAGGAATGTCCGGCATTTTTAAGGCTGTCACTTCCGGGTTCTCTTTGGGGCTCGGTCATGTTCCCAGTCATTCGTAACGTATGCACGAAAATTTGTGCCTTACTTTTCGTATGATAGCATACAAATATTTCATGAGACTACGTTGAGAGAAGGAATATCTGTCCATTTGTGTATATGAGTGTGGGTATGTCTTTTTCAGATCTTGAAAAATGCTCATTCATTCAGCCATCCTACTTCACATTTAGTGGGTGTATTGTTGTGGAGTGCTTTGTCCATTTTGGTGCATTTTTGACATGTAGCTTATTCACTAATAAAAGACTTTAAATAGACAAGTGAATGTGCATTATGTGTAGCAGCAAGATGTGGCTACAGGAGGAGTCAACACAAGCTGATAGCAGATAGATAGTATTGTGATGGTCCCTCTATTTCTGCCAAAACAACCTCATACTGCACCTTCATTAACTCCTCTGGTCTGTTGGATCAGACCAACAGGACCAGCCTTCACTCCCCACCTGCATCAGTGATCCTTGTCCTCTTGTGACCCTGTTTCTGGTTCACCACTGGTCTTTCCTTGACCACTTTTGATAGATTCTGACCACTGCAGACCAGGATCAGCCCACCAGAGCTGCACTTCTTGAGATGCTCTGATCCAGTCCTCTAGACATCACTGTTTGCTTCTTGGTGTCAAACTCCTGAAAAATCCTGAAGCTGGAACATTTTTCCTGCTTTTAACATCAACTCTGAGGACTAAATGTTCATTTGATGCCTTAATGATGAAGAGATGATCAGTGTTATTCACTTCACCTGGCAGTGGTCATACCCATACAGAAAAGAAACAGAAAAATCTTATTTAAAAATGCACTGACATTCATGAATAGTATATGATTTACTCTTGAAAGTGGCCACTTTTACATTCTTTTCATACAAGATAATAAAAAGAAGTCTAAGGATATTGTTGCTGCTGCTCTGATACATTTGTTAAGCTCTGTACCTCTATATTTGATGATTGTCAAACCAGCATATAGAAAAACATCATTTGGGTGGACACAGTGAAGCAATTTCATACTGAAAAAAAAATTGTCACTTACTTTGATGATCTGTATGTTGCTGATTTAAAGCTGCCTCCAGTTTTTGTTCCACTGCTTAAAATTGATCTGCTGAAAACCAATAAGTTACAAATAGACCCATTGTAGCTTGTGTTTAGCTTCTAATATTAATCATAACTAGAGTAAATATTCCCTGCAGCTTCTTCAAAGTAAAAGCCACGATCTGCCAGAGGATGTTTTTCCTTATAGTGATACACTGGTGTTTGCTTTTGTGCTCTCTAAAGTTCCTCTTGTTTTTCCCCAGGGTTGACTCATAATGTTACCACTAACGTGCATCAGCTAATTAAATGCAGTGATTATAGTAAAGCAACACACTAATAGGTCTATTTTGAAATTGCCTAGTAATTTCACCAATGACTTGTGGGTAAATGTTGTCCTGCTTTTCTTTTCATCCTCTAACCAGCAAATGAAAGGAAGGTATTCTTACTCGCTGTCTAGCGTTGCGCGTTTTCAACTGTGCATTGCAACATGGTTGGAGCTACGGTAGGCGGAATGAGTTGACCCCTGGGTGGCCACTCTCACTGCGGATCCCCAGCCCCCGGTGCAGAGCTCCGGTCATATTTCCCCGGCCCTCCACAGCCATCCACCAGCCCAGAGGACCCTCGGCAGGTCCATTTAATGAGCCTTTTTACGCTTTTTTGGTAATGAGGATTCCTGATGAAGATGAGTACGGTCTTGCATTATGACCAAAATTGCAGTGCAGGTTTTAGTTTAGTGCTGGGTAAGTGAGGCCGTCGTCTCCACGCTGCTTCTTCGTCAAATGTGAATCACGAAACGCGAAAATGCGTTTTGCCCTATCGTTACAAGCAGGTAATGCTTTATGTCCCTCTTGGCAGTTCGTAGTTTTTGATAGACCGGAAAGACATTGAAGCCTCCGTATGAGCGACCTGCTCTATGTAAAGACAGATAACTGATTCTTCACCAGGAGGATAAGTCAGATTGTTGGCATATGTTATTTAACACCATTAAGGAGCTATTTATGAATGAAGACATTGATTTGAGGTAATAAAATACTTAAAAACTTACATAGTGTACCTTTAATCCATACACACAGGCTACTTTTCTTATTTAATCAGTATATATCATAATGTATAGTAAACTATATTATTCAGAGTCGTCATTTGGAGTTTTAGTTTGAAAATCCTCGAATTGCCTTTGTCTGGAATATTGGTATTATCTGTGAGCAGAGTAGCAGGCCTACTCAAAATATTAATATCGCACAATACCAGTCCTGCAAACAGTAAATTCATCTTATTTACCTCATATTGCTGTTTTCCATTCTAGTGTTGCTTTCTTATTTCACAGACTTATTTCCTTTCTGCCACTTTGGATTCAGGATTTAATCAATTGTATCTTGAGAAATTAATTTTAGACATCATCTAATAATGATCAGTTTAACATGAAAATATGGTAGTTATATGTCTTTATATAAAAAAAAGATTTAATATAAAAAGATTTAATATACCATATCTTGAGACTTTTAAATAGGTTGTCAATTGTTTCACATTTCTAATGTGAAACAGATGTTTTATCTGTGATTAAATGAAGATCCTCATTTTGAATTCATATCTTTATTATTCTGGCATTGTAATATTGTTGTCTTTGTTTTTACACACACATCCACACATAAATGTATGTAATTAAGTCTAAAGTAATTATTCAGGTCCTCCTCTCTTTCCTCTTGGCAGAGGAATGTAATTAAAAAGGGAGAGAGCTTTCCTGAGGTTTGATGACTGTCTCCATCCTCTGAGAGAGAGATTAGACCTGCCGTCTCTCATGGACGACTGGGGGAGGAGGATAGAGACTGAGGAGGAGATATGGGACAAGTGATGAAGATAGAGAGCTCTGTCAGAGAAAGAGAAAGACAGGAGGCAAATAGAGCAGCAAGCAGGCAAAGAGAGCGTAGAAATAAATGGAGGTGGAGGAGCAGTGATGAAATGATGAATGCATGATGAAAGTCCTGAAAAAAAGAGAAAGAGTTGCAAAAGTAAAGACATTTATTACCAGCATTGTCCTACTTTCAAATAAGACACTATTTACAAAGGGTTTATAAATGGTCATGAATGACTATGATTTATGCATGCTGTGCTCACAAAGTAAGCATTGTTCACAAAGGATTTACTGACCACTGACAGATGATGTTTTCAGGGTGAAATCCTTACGGAGCTGTCCAAAGATGTAGAGTAGTGGATGAAGGTAAAACGACACAAAGAAAGAGGAGACTGCATCCATGTCCTCGTCATTTATAATCTCTGTGATTTTGGAGGCTTCAGATGGATATTTGACTGCTGCTTTCAGCATTATCACACTGATCAGTCATAACATTATGTCTAATCTAATGTTGGTCCTCCTGTGTGACCTCTGACCCCTGAAGGTTTATTCTGTGCTACGTGACTCCTTTCTATCTTCAGCAGCATTAACTCCTCTGCCTCTTAATGCCGCAGACATTTTCTTTGTCCCACAAGTTTAATAAATGATGTCCTTCATTAATTAACCAGGAATTAGTGAGAGGAGGCTGACTGGAGAGCAGTGCGGCAGTCAGACACACCTGCTGAATAGAGAGTCATCTAGTGTGAATAGTCGTGTAGTATGAACAAGGCATAAAACCACTATGATCTGTGTAGACAACAGCCTATGGAAAACTACATAGACCTATCTGTCTGTGCCCTGGCTACATGCACTATTGAATTTTTCAGAACTAAGCAATGAGGAAAATGTGTTACAGCTCTGTCTGTCTATTCTTTTTGATATGTAATGAATAAATATGAAAATTCATAAAATTATCAGTGCATATTGCAAAATCATACAATAGCCTATCCCACCATCATAATTTAAAGACTTTGCTAATTTGAAAAAAAAGTCCAGCTCAGATTCTCATGACTAAAGCTTTATAGGCTAATGAATGAAAACAAGTTCCAGTTTACACTGTTAAATTGTGTGTATCTTTTCTAGCTTCAGTATGCATTGTCCTATAAAACATTATATTGCATTCTGCAGTGCAAAGATGCCTGCTAAAGAGAGGAAAAAAGCAGAGGGAGAAGGAGCTGTGGGAGGCAGCAAAAGGCAGTGGATCTCTGACAGTTGGGTTAAAAAGAACACCACAGTTTAGAATAATCTTCACTTCAGAATTTACAAGAACTATATCTGACATGTTTTGTCATTAACATCAACTATATGTGTTATTGCATCAGTAGATGCAGTATGAAAATTTTGGCAGTCAGCATTTCCGTAGTCAGATAGACCTTGTCAATTCTGCAGGTATTTGTAATATGGAGTGTTAGAAAAGACTTGATCAAGTGACGTTACTCAAACAGAGAACAATATTCAGCAACAGTAGGTCTGAGAAAAACTGACCCATTTATTATTAACCAATTTTAACCTTAAACATAAGAACATTCTACAATTGAATAAAAAAAAAATAAAAAATTAAATTATTATACCCTGAAAATCCTCCTGCCTTTTAGTGATGATGCTTCAAATGCTGATGAGTTTGGTTGTATTAAACTAAGGTGACCAGATGTCCCCAATTTCGAGACAGTCCCTGTTTTGCATGACCAGTCCCTGGTTAAAGCTGTCCCGAAAAATGTCTGCAATTTCAGTGTTTTATGATTGAGAAAAAAATGTTGTGATTTGACTAGAACAACAGTTATTACGATAGCCAGGTAGGAAGCAAGAGTGAGCATATTGAGCATAGACTACAACAACAGTTAGCCGATCGCTGCTGTAATAACTGTCGATATAATACCATACTCTTTTTTTTTTTTTTTTGCTGATATCAGACCAATAGCCAATATCAATATTGGATCGGGACACCCATAACCCTTCCATCGAAGTGCCAACCAAGTGTGTCAGACATTGCTAGCCTGAACCAGTGAGATGCTTCGATATGTGCTGGAAAGAGCAGCTTTAAGCTTCCAGTAGATACAGTATAAGGTGTTTTGTGTGTGTTTCTCAAAACCAACCATGTTTGCCAGTCACCTCCACTGTAGTACATGTGCAGCTACCAGGGAGGAAGCTAATATATAATGCACACTGACACCTTGAGCTAATGCATTTGTGTTGTATCCAAGGTGGATGAGAGCGCTCTAAGACCTGTCATCTCCCTGTACACAACACCTCATGGGATGCTTCTCCCATGTTTTCTTCCCTGATCCACACCAAATGTCATTTCTCACCTGGTGTGAGTGTGAGGTGACTGTTTCCTGTTACCTGTCCCTGGTGCAGACTTCAGATCACTTCTGTTGTTTCCTTTATGAATCCACTTGTTTGCAGGATTGACCCTGTCACCCGGTGACATTTGGTTATTCTACTCTTAGACTGTCTTAATTTAAGGTATCATCAAAAAGGAGGCTGCACTGTACACAAATGGAATTATTTCACCACTGTCAAAGATGTTTTTAATAGAGTAGAATAGCACTTTATTGTCATTGTAGTTAAACAATGAAAGGCAGTTTAGCAGCTCTTTGCCTTAGTGGCACGAAATACCATGAAATACACTAAGAGGCATTAAAAACGCAATAAAGTCAATGTAAAATAAAAGTGGATACAACTACTTTGTATGCAAAAAATGTTTTGTTTACTACCACTCGTGACTATTGAAACTATGGAGCCACATTTTTCAGCTCAAACAATAAATTAATGTGGCAGACGGTACCAATCCCTGTTTTTGCATGTGTGATTCGTTAGGACATTGTTTGAAAGTTTTCAATGAGTTCTTTTGGTGATTTGAGCTCAACTGGTCAAGGCTTTAAAAACCCGGAGGAAAAATGCAAGCTGTCACAGACGGTCACCATGCCACGCTTAGCAGCAAACATGAGGGAGCAGGCCATTGGTATGCTGAGATCCGGAATGACCGAAGCGAGGGTAGCCAGGCATTTTGGCGTCCACAGATGCACTATCTCACACCTGCAGGCACGTTATGCACAGACATAATGTGCAGGTTATGGACTGGCCGCCTTATTCCCCGGATATGAATCCGATTGAACATCTTTGGGACAATCTGGATCGCCGTGTACGGTGTCGTATTCCACTGCCGGTGACGGTTGCTGATCTCCGTACTGCACTCTTGGAAGAGTGGGAAGCGATTCCAGCTCATCATGTCTATGCCACGACGATCACACAAGATACTGACATTTGTAATCCATGTCGATTAATTTTTCTGTTGTTGCTTTTGTTTATTCATGTTCAGTATCATACCAAGTGAAGTCACCCAATAAATTATGAAAATTCAAATTAATATTGAAAAAAATACAATGTTGCTTTTTTAATGCCTCTTAATATAGATAATAAATTGCATATAAAATATTATAAAAATAGAGTATGGGCAAGGATATTCAGGGTGTTAAGATTGAACATGACAGTTATAATTGTTAATAAAAATAAAAACAAATAAAAATAAAATGTGCAAAGGCATATTGAGAAAGCTGTACGAGTAAATATGAAATAAAATACCATATAAATTCCCTTTCCTCCTTCATGTTTTTCAACCTCTTATTATTGAACTATGCATTTTACCAGAGGTAGAAAGTTCATTCTTCTCACTAGAAACTGTAGTTTGACTGAATAATCTCATCTCAAGGTCACAGATGTTGTTGTTGTTGTTGTTTGGGCCGCTCCCTTTAGGGTTGCAGGTATTTTAAGGCAACATAAAACCACAATACTCTCTCTAACCTTTCCTGCAGATTAATGCAATTAGTGCAACAGGAAAGAATAAAATTATTCAGCAATTTAACAATTGGAGGCAATAATATGACGAAAAATAATAATTTAAAGTAATTTAAAACTCTCATTTTCACTGTATTCATTGTAATAAAATGACAGTAAAGTCTTTTGATTTTGATTTGAATTGTAGTAGTAGTAATATTAGTACAACTGTATGAAATAAATAAGTATAATTAACATACACAAATTAAATACAATAAAATAATGAAAGGCATAATGGCCAACACTGAAGGCTGAGCAATAAATCAAAGTGTGGAATAGCTAAAAAGGTAAAAAAAATATAAATAAATAAAAAGATAAATAAAGACAGCTTACAGGCTGCTTTTGTCTGCTCTTATCACTCAGAGGGAATCCTCACAGAGGAAGCACATCTTTTGATTGAGAAGATCAGTCCTCCCCTCATCCTCTTTTCACAATAAATTCCTCCTAGATTTCAGTTTTTGGTCTGATATCACATATCTAAAATTATCCTCAGGGAGTTTTACAATCTGTACAACACTATCTGTCCTTTGGTATGAATATTCTACTGAATATGAATATTCCTACAGTGTGACAAGAGTGCCACTTGTTGACAAGTCATGTTACTGCATCAGGATGCTGTGAGTCGGTACTTTTTGCATGTTTTTAATGATTTCATTGGTTGAGTTTAACAAAGGATCTCAGCTGGATTCACCTGCTCAGACTTGATCTAAACTGTGTCTAATCAATATAAGATAAATCAACACTGCCATTCACTTTCACCACCATCCTACTGTTTTATACAGGTGCTTTTCCTACATTAATGCATGTGTGTTTTAGGCCTGTGTGGTTAATGTTTATCAGTGCAACAAAACAGTGGAAATCATTCTGGCTTCGCTTTGCTTTTCACTGGGATTTCTTTTATTAATTCAGTTAAAAGGTAAAAGGTATATTTTCTGTGTTAGAAAGCCTTTTTGAAGACTTTATTAATCCCTCAATGAGGGAAATTTTATTTTTTCACTCTGTTAGTATATATATTTTTCAATTGCACATTACACACACAACTCATGAAACAAACACATGCACATGCATTAGAGGAGAGGGGGCTGCCCCTTATCCAGGCGCCCCGAACAGTTGGGGGTTCGGTGCCTTGCTCAAGGGCACCTCGGCAGTGCCCAGGAGGAGGAACTGGCACCTCTCCAGCTACCAGTCCACTCTCCACATTTTGGTCCGACCTGGACTTGAACTGGCGACCCTCCGATTCCCAGCCCAAGTCACTACAGACTGAGCTACTGCCGCCCCAATATTTTGCATTAATCATACAGGAATCATATTATAAAAATCCATGTGTGCCATGTAAAACATTCAATAAAACAACAAAAATGAAACAAAACATAGGCAATAATAACAATAACTATTTACAGTGTGTACTCAAAAATAGTGTTTTTATTAGCAAATGAAATGAAATACAATATTCAAACTATGAATATGACTAACAGGGCAAGTGTCCTGTGCAAAACATTGTGCAAATGAATTATTTCTGTGTTGTGATGACAAATGACAGTGATGTAAATAATGTATAGAATTATAAGTGGGTTACAAGGGCTCAATGATAAACTATTCTACTCTATTCTTTTTTTCTCGTCAATCTGATTGACTGTCAACAGTAAAACATTGTAGGAAGCTTCCAGTTAGAGACTACATAAAAATAAATATGACAATGTAAATGTGGGTTTAAAAAAAAAACAAAAAAAAACAAAACATGAAGGACGGTAGACTCCGCTGTGACTTTTCTGTCTCCACTGCTTGTCCTTGTTCTTCCTCCGGCAGCCAAACAAACCAGGCCTTTAATTGACCATGTTGCTCTGGGCTGTTAGTTTAGAACAAGGAAGAGCTGCACACACACACACACACACACACACACAGCCAGTGAGATGTGGAGATGTGATGCTTGCTGCTTAACTGTAGTCATGAAGAGAATACTGAATAGGATGCGTGTGTGTGGGTGTGTGTGTGTGTGTTGTGTGTGTGTGTGTGTGTGTGTGTGTTGTGTGTGTTGTGTGTGTGTGCGTGTGTTTGTGTGTGTGTGTGTGTGTGTGTGCTTACTACCACTGTTTCTCAGTGCTTACATATTCTTTTCATTTATCTAATATAATAAGGAAATGACTCAGCTAATACCCAAGAGTTCAACACGAGGCATGTGGGAAGCTGACTCACATACTTTATAACAGAGTGAAAAGACAACATGATCAATTTGAGATGAAATCCTGGCCTACATGAAATACAGAAATAACTCATTTTTAATAACCTCAACAGATCGACCTGTTAGGACACCTTTGCCCGTAATAAAAAGTTGAGTCATGCTTTATCCCCAAGTCCACTCATGAGCACACAAAGATGATACCTTCTTTTGATCCATTCTGTTCATTTATGTTATATTTTTATTATTCTTTAACACTTAGTTCATATGGTCTGTTGCTTATTAAGACATTTATACTTGTTACATGATCTATATTAGCTATTGATCCTGCACATATTTTTATGACACATTGTTTACTTATTTTCTTTTTATCAACTTACATATATCTATATAAAAGAAAATGTCTGGATAACAACAATACTTACAATATATTTATATTTTATATGTATAATCATACAGTAATAATATGATTTCTTCACATTTATGAAATATATTCTGATTATTTTTTGAGTGAGATTCCAATGTAAAAAATTGTGGGAGGAATTAAGGAATATCTTATCTTATCTTATAATTGGAAACTAACAATAATACCTGATTGCTAATGTTTATGCATATTACTGAGAATCTGTTGCAACATTTTGAAACAAACTGCATCCTTGCACAATTTTCTATTTGGCACTGTTTGGACTGATGTTCTCTACTTCCTGTTGGCTTTGTGATATTGAAGCGCAGAAAAGAGAGATCTACTGTCTGTCCTTGTTTTATTACAATAAGGAGCTTTATTTTGAAATTGTCTGCTGTCTATTCTCATTTTATTACAATAAGGAGCTTTATTTTGAAATTATCTGCTGTCTGTCCTTGTTTTATTACAATAACGACCATTATTTTGAAATTATCTGCTGTCTGTCCTTGTTTTATTACAATAAGGAGCTTTATTTTGAAATTATCTGCTGTCTGTCCTTGTTTTATTACAAAAAGGGGCTTTATTTTAAAATTATCTGCTGTCTGTCCTTGTTTTATTACAATAAGGAGCTTTATTTTGAAATTATCTGCTCTCTGTCCTTGTTTTATTACAATAGCGATCATTATTTTGAAATTAGCTGCTGTCTGTCCTTGTTTTATTACAATAAGGAGCTTTATTTTGAAATTATCTGCTGTCTGTCCTTGTTTTATTACAATAACAATCATTATTTTGAAATTATCTGCTGTCTGTCCTTGTTTCATTACAATAAGGAGCTTTATTTTGAAATTATCTGTAAAAAGTAACTAGTAATGTGTAATCTATTATTTTTGGACAACTTGGACATAATAATTATGATTGACCTCTACTTTCTTCCCCTCCTCCTCTGTCTCTGTCCTCCAGGTAGTACTGGTAGGTTCATCCATAAATGAAAGGGATCAGATGCTGTTTATCAGCAGAGACGAAGGATCCTCCTTCCAGCGACAGTCCATCTCCTTCACCCCAGACACGCTCATCTTCCACCCTAAGGAGGAAGACAAACTGCTGGCCTACTGCAAGGAGGGCATGGTGGGTATCACATGGTGCAGAGGCATGAACGTTAAGAGCTGCTTCAGTGACGATACACCAACAAGACACATCTGCTAGCAGTAAAGCTGATGATGAGTAGTTCATGGATGGATGGATGGATGGATGGATGGATGGATGCATGGATGCATGGATGGATGGATGCATGCATGGATGCATGGATGGATGGATGCATGGATGGATGGATGGATAGATGGATGGATGCATGGATGCATGGATGGATGGATGGATGGATGCATGGATGGATGGATGGATGCATGGATGCATGGATGGATGCATGGATGGATGGATGTATGGATGATGGATGCATGGATGCATGGATGGATGGATGGATGGATGGATGGATGATGGATGCATGGATGGATGGATGGATGGATGGATGGATGGATGGATGCATGGATGGATGGATGCATGGATGGATGGATGGATGGATGCATGGATGGATGCATGGATGGATGGATGTATGGATGATGGATGCATGGATGCATGGATGGATGGATGGATGGATGGATGGATGGATGATGGATGCATGGATGCATGGATGGATGCATGGATGGATGGATGTATGGATGATGGATGCATGGATGCATGGATGCATGGATGGATGGATGGATGCATGGATGGATGGATGGATAGATGGATGCATGGATGGATGCATGGATGGAGGGATAGATGATAGATAGGGTATAGGTGATATGTAGTGTGAGGCCCTTTTTAGTGGTCAGATGACTAGAAAGGCGCTATATAAGTTCAGTTCATTTCAGGAGCATTCTAATGAATTAATTTTATGGTCAAGATTATTAAAATTCATCCATATAGTTTCCTATCCAACAGTAATAATATTAATGCCTAAGGCAGGAAACAATAAACTACATGAAAACATTCAAAATCTGTTTTGCAAGCATGAAGAGGGTGAAGGCAACTTTAATAACTTAAATAAATAACTTAAATAACTTAATTAGTTGCTAGGGTTATTGCTGTAAATTAAATCATGGTATTAAAAATGGTATATTTCTCTCTAAAATATAACATCAAAATATGGGTTATTATCTTTATGTTTGTAAGAGGGCGTTTTTTTATGTTTATGGAAATATTTTGTTGGTCCTGCCACTCCTTTTCAAATATGTTGGCTCAAATTTGGGTCTAAAAAGGTGAATTCAGTTTAAATCCCTCACTCCTGTTCAAAATGGTGAAGAGTAGTGAAGTCCAGTTAAAGTGAAGGAGATGATGCTGGATGGTTCGTAGGTACTCTAATACATCTGTTAAGCACTGTACATGTATGTGTAATTAAAAAGAGAAATTCAATTAGTTTTCAATCTGTTCCATACGGGCAGGCTATACATGGAGGTGAGAAATCCATTCAAACAGAACAAAAAGCTCATTTATCTCGAACGGACTGGGAGGACTCATGTACATTCAGAAGCTTGTGAGGTCAAAGGTCAGCTGCAGCTTCTCTTCTCCACTCTGGTATTGTATATTAGGATGTAATACTTTCACGTCTAAACCTCTGTTAATGTCCAGCTTTGAGAAAGTTTCTTAAACTGTGTCTATGTGCTATAGAGAAAGTTTGTCCCAAGATACCTTGAGTGCAGAAATCAATGGATTTTCATTATTGGTGCAATCAATGCCATACACCAGCAGCACACATGCTACTTGCTCAGAATATTAGGCACACTCACACCTGCTATGATTAATAATTAATTGCTCTTGACTTGGTGAACCATGAAATTCAGCTTGATTAGGTGAGCTGGATTGATCCAAATAGTCTTGATTTATTCTCCATTTTAAAGGAGCCAGGCAGTAATAGGACCTGGGGTGAGGCTTTATAATTTAATGGTTTAATGCTCTAATTGTGGTCTTCTCCTGTTGTTTTTTTTTTTTTGTTTTTTTGTTTTGTGTCCAGCTCTTTGCTTCCACAGATCTGGGCCGCAAGTGGACTTTGCTTCAGGAGCGAGTGACCAAAGACAAAGTGTTCTGGTCAGTGAAACTGTGTTTTATCATTATTCAGTCTTAACTTTTCTTTCAGGTGAACAAATATATTAGATCCCCTACCCTTCAGAGCTTTAACTGGACTCTTTGTTTCTCACGAGTTCACTACTCATTTTGAACAGGACTGAGGAATTTAAAGTGAAATCGCCTTTTTAGACCCAAATTTGATCCAGAACACTGGAATTCACTGAGAAGTCAGAAATGAATCCAGAATAACAAACAACCACTAAAACACATTTTTCTGTTTAGAAAGGACAGGAAATAACTGCAATTTAACATCTCAGTCAATAAATAACAATGATGTGATCTGATATTTTTTCTGTTTTCTTTATAAAACAGCTTTTTTTTTAATAAAATTCCTGGATAACAACAATAATTTTGTTATTTTAGCATTAAAGATATCATTTTGATATTGTAGTAATGGTTAATCCACCAGTATGTCAATACTGGTGGATTAACCATTACAGGAACATAAAATATATTTTTGGTAACAACCACTAACACTGTTAATTTAGGACAGTGGTGACACATATTTGTTAAGCACTGGAGGTTCAGCCTGATAATAATATAAGAATTGCAGTAATCCAACCTCAAATGTGAGGATGTGCCTGATTTTTGCAATTTTACACAGGTGAAAGAAGGCAGTTCTTCCAGTTTGTATGACTAAAAGGACACACTGATACTTACTTAATGTTAAAGAAATTGTTCCCAGTCTTAAAGTGTTGGAAAACTGGATGTTTCTGCAAACCACACATATATGGAATGGTAATTTTTCCAAACCAAAAATTTGTTTCATATGGGCTTCATGTTTTCCTTGCAGAAACACAATGCTGCATGTTGTGACGAGATTGTTTGGATAAAACTGGTGAGATCACGGTTTTATGTTCAGTTAATAATGTTTGGTAATGATACTATAAAGCCACTATTACTACTACTAATACTTAGGTTTAGGAAGGAACTGCATGGTTAGCTGTAAAAGTGCCACATTAGTACAGTTAAAATCACACAAATGTACATAATGCGATCATAATGTAGCTCCAGCAGACAATAAAGCCTCTGGATATGATTGCTTTTCTCACATTAACAGATATGAAAATGGTATCAAATTTATCTCATTCTTGGAGAGAGTTTGTAAATATAATTCCAAAAATGTTGAAATAAGTCCCCTTTAATGTGATTATCATCACAGAGCCCTCTAACAAAAGTAATATAGAGTAAAACAGCATTTGCTTTATGAAACATAATTTCCCTACAGAATTAATAGGATGATTTTTTTTTATCCTAATCCAGTTTTGCTACCATTTGATAATATTGCTCAATTATTAAAATCATATTGACAGCAGGTATATGGCAGATAGTAATGAATCAGTTTTATGTTTACCATCATACAGAGAAGTCTGCTCCATTTTTTCTTGAATTAGAAATTTAAATTGGATGTTGGTCGTAAGTGCTGGAGTTTATGCAGCAGAACCTTTTTATAGATGAATATGCTGATAGTTTAGTGGTTCCACTGTCATGAAAACAATCTCTGCTTCTGTGATAATTCACTGCTTCCCCTCCTCTTCCTCACCTTCATCTTATCTTGCATCATGTTACTCCCTCTTAATCTCCTGTCCTTCATCTTTTTTTTAACCTATTCTTCCTGTTTCTACTTTATTTCCTCCTACTGCAATCTTTTACTATTAGATTATTAATTAAAAATTTGCTGCTTTCACTCTTAATGCACAAATCATCTACGCTCTGAACACAAGAAGAAAAAACTGCCAATGTGTAAATGCTTTTGACCCTCATTGTTTTATTCTGGGCTCCATTTTCAAGTTTTTATGTCAAAAAATATGGATTTTTTTGTCTAATTTATCAAATAGGTCCATACCATCATCAAATTAATTAATTATCACAATAGCATCTTCCTGGGTCACAGACCCATCATATGAAATGGGTCAATAGGTCACACTATTATCATTTCCAGCAGAACACAGATGAAAACACACACACACACACACACACACACACACACACAGTAGTAGGTTTCAGTAGTGGTATTTCATAATTTATACTTTATAATATGCCTTATACAGGGTTCCCACAGTTCCTTAAAGTCTTAAATGTCTTAAATGAAAATCTGTGTATCTGTAGGTATTACATTTTCAGATGGTGTGTTTAATGGCAATAGGAAAACACACAATTCTATTCTATTTGCTGCAATTTTGCACATTATTTTTTTTCACAAACTTCACTAATTTGTTATTGAAAGTTGTGAAATTAAAGTTGTAGAAAAAAGTTTAGTGTCATGCTTTCAGTTTTTATCGTTGTTGCAAGTGTTAAAGGGCTGAAAAAATAATCATAAAAAGTTATTTTCGGAGATTAATCGGTTACCAGATTTTTTTTTTTCCTGCTAAATATCGGTATCGGCATCAAACACTCCATACTGGTTTGACATTTTTGGGTCTTTATATTTGTTGAGGTCTTAAATGTCTTAAAAAGTATTATCCCTGTGGGGCCTATGATCAGATTTTTTTATTGCAAATATTTGTATATGGTATTACTTTGTTTCAATTTACATAATACATTTACATATTCATATTAGCAACCTATATTTAGTTTTTCAAGTTCCAAAACAGTTGATTGAGGATGTTTGTGGTTTTTATTGTAATAAATACATTTTTTTTTTCATTCAATTCAAATTCGATGATTTTTGTGTATTTTTTGGCCTAATATGTTAATGAAGTAGGTTATAGTGAAATAATATAGATGAAGCTGTGCTGAAAAAAAGACACCAAGCATGGGCATGTTAAACATTTTTGTGTGATATATAGAGACAAAATCAAAAGTATTAAAAAACGCCAAAATAAGCTCTTTTAAAATGGTGCAAGAAGCCTGTTATAAAACTGTTCAAATTTGGAAAAAAGGCAGTAGACAGTATGAAGGATAAGCTGTATCAATGAAGTGATTATTCCACAGTGTATTTCATCCTCACTAATCTGAATCTAAACCACATATTGCTGTCTTGTGTTAAGTGCCAGCAGCTTTCATCTGTAAGGTCGTGACCTGCTCATGTCTTCCAAACGTGGACATGCTCTTGCATCCATGTGATGTAAATGTGTAAAATCAGTGTTAGCTAGCTGTTGGAGCTAGTCTCAGCCTGTCTTTTGTCTTCCATCCATCCATTATCTGGAACCACTCATCCTAATCAGGGATGGAGCTGCAGACAGTACCTAAGCCAGGTTTGAACATGTACAAGTACATTTTTTTTCAGTATCTTAACTTTTTTGCATACTTCTGACTCTCACTCCACTACATTTTTCGGAAGCTTGACGTTTCTCGTTCCTTTTAGCTCAGTGGATCTTTGTAGTCAGCTGTTGGTGTATTTCTTTTCTTAAATGCTATTGGCCACACGCTGTGCTCCTCCAGAATGGACCAATCACAGTCACTGCTCACACCTGGGATGGATTTGGAAAGATGTCATCCTCTCTCTGTGTGTCAAGTTCTCAAGTTCAAGTTCTCCTGCTTTCATTCAAACAAAACTCCTCATGGAAGGAGAAAGTCCAGCTGACAAACCAGAGCACCCAAATGAGAGAGGATTCCTATAATTTCAAATGTCTTTTGTGTTCCACAAAAAGAAAACAAAACATCATATATTGATATTAGAAAATGTACTTTTGAATACTTAAGTATTTCTAAAGTAAGTACGTTAGTACTTTAACTTGATCATTTTGACCGACTACTTGTAGTTGAGTAAGATTCAACCTTGGGTATCAATACTTTGACTCTAGCCACTGGTCACAGTGCTAACCACCATCTGCTGTTGGGGTTATCTTGCCTTGTTTTTGTGATCCTGGCTGCAAAGTTTGTCATCCTGAAGAAAAGCAAAGTAGTTTTTGAAATTGAACTGGCATCTCACAGATCATATAACAAAAGCCAGCATTGTAGGACAGTAGACAGTTTAATCCTCTCCTCAGGTAGCTTGTCTCTCTGTCGGTTTTATGGAAAGCTGACTAAAGCCATATATGTTGCTTGTACTTTTTAATTTCAGTGAATAGGTGACCTGTAAGTGAACTTCTCAGATTATCTGAAGGAGAGTGAACCGTCAGCTTTCAGCACTTTGTGTGATCCATCTTGTCCCTCTCATCCCTCCATGGGCTGCTAATTGCTCCTAAAGTCTATTTATTGGCAAAGTAATTGGGTTTTAAAGCTCCACTCTGTCTTTACTGGACTGGGACTGCACTATGCAGTGATAATAAGGTGAACTGCTTGGTTTACTGCTCACTGAGGGACACAGAGCTTCAGTGTACTGTGAAGTATGTTAGTGTGCCCGGCAGAAGAAGAAGAAGAATTCCTTTATTAGTCCCTCAATGAGGGAAATTTCAATTTACACTCTGTTAGTATTTTTTTCATTTTCAGTTGTACATTACACACAAGTTATGAAACACACATGCACATGCATTGGAGGAGAGGTGTCAGAGTGAGGGGGCTGCCCCATATCCAGGCGCCCCGAGCAGTTGGGGGCTCGGTGCCTTGCTCAAGGGCACCTCGGCAGTGGCAGTGCCCAGGCGGAAGAACGGGCACCTCTCCAGCTACCAGTCAACACTCCACACATTGTCTGACCTGGACTTGAACTGGTGACCCTCCGATTCCCAGCCCAAGTCACTACAGACTGAGCTACTGCCGCCCTAATTATGCAGTCGAGATTCCCACATTTGGGGAATTCGCAGGGGTCAGCACCACTGGAGTGCAAGGAAAGGCGGTGTTTCAATACATTTCTATGAGTAGAGGGTCAGAGGTGACAATTGATGAATTAATCTAAAAATTGTGTCATGGAAGCTGCTTCATAGTATAAAAATACCAGAATTGTAATGTAAACAATAACAGATAAAAATATCAAAGCACAGTCTTAATATTTTTGACTGAGTTATATTTCAGTTATTTCCTGTCATTCCTGAACAGAAAAATGTGTTTTAGTGGTTGTTTGTTATTCTGGATTCATTTCTGACTTCTCAGTGAATTCAAGTGTTCTGGATCAAATGTGAGTCTAAAAAGGTGAATTCAGTTTAAATTCCTCACTCCTGTTTAAAATGGTGAAGAGTAGTGAACTCAGTGAGTCTAGTTAAAGTGAAGGACATGATGCTGGAGGCTCTGATACGTTTGTATTCAGTCAGTTTATAGGTTGTTGTAAGGTCCCAAAATGGTCAGCCTTTACTTTACTTTATTTGGTTGTGTCAGTAGCCTCATTCTCAGCTGTCTGATGAGACACTGAAGAATTTCTTCCTACTTGCACATTTTACACAGTTTTACTGTATATTTTAGGATTTAGTATTTCTATCTATCTAAATTTGGACTAATATTTTCACTGACATTTGTAAATTGACAGAAATGTCTTGCTTGCCACCTGCTGGTGGGCTAGCCATTCCTGAACACTTCCTGCTTTAGGAAGTTTTTTTTTAATTGTGTGAGAAAAAGAGTGTTTGTTTTATGTGTAATAATAATAATAAAAATAAAAATAATTTAATGAGGTGAATAAATAAAATTAAATAATAAATAGAGGTAATAAAAACGAATCAAATTTAAATTAAAATAAAAGATGAATGTTAACAAAATAAATTAATAAAATAATAATAATAATAATAATAACAATAATAATAATAATAATAATAAGTTCAGTCATACATTGTATGACTGTCTTACTTTTTTTTGAAATGGTTTGGTTATTATGGGTTGTCAGGCTGAAAAATTAGATCAAAGCCATTTGACACTCACCATGGTGTTTTGAATGATTCCTTATCTAAAATCTATCTGTGGTCTTAAAGGTCATCTGTTATGCAAAATTCACTTTATAGAGGTAGTATAACAGTAGTATGTGTCCCCATCGCCTGTGAATGAGGCCCCAGGAGTGAAAAAAGTCTGTCACCTCCTTCCCCTGCTTGCTCCTCTTCTTTGTCAATGTGTGCTGAAACAGGCGAGTTGAACATTTTTTGCCTACTGACGTAGAACGATGAAATGCCCCTCCCTCCAGTAGAGTAGAGTAATTAATATGAGGAGACATTCAACATATACTCTGTGAGCACAAGGCTCATTTGAAGCTAGCATTATACACTTATTTGTAATTTGGGTGATTCTGACGACTGTTAAAGGTAGCCTCTTTTGCCAGTGCCAGTACACAGACACAGAAACAGCCTGTTCTCAGCAGAGCTCAATACAGTGATTTTTAACTGGCTGGACCAGGGCTGAGTTTGGGGTAATACACTTTGAATACAATATTGTTGCACATCTGAGATCTATATAAAATTGCAGAAAAAGTGTATAAGATGTGATCTTTAAATTACATTTCTGATGCAATCTACTGTCTACATGTAAGAAATGCCACTGATCAATGTGACTCTGTTCTGTGTTCCAGGTCAGTATCTGGTGTGGATGTGGACCCTGATCTGGTGCACATGGAAATGCAGGATACCAGCGGAGGTAGAGTGCTGGTCCATCTGCTCATGTGCAGTATTAGTTGTATATTAATTTACGATTATATTAGAGGCCTTATCACACACAGTGTATTAACTTAAATGGAATAGGTGGCAAAGTAACCTTCACGGAGAGCTCTCCTTTGGTTAACTTTGTCACTCAAAGTCACATTATCGACCAATTACAATCCAACCATGAAAAGCCAACAAGGAAAAGTAAGGGAAAAACTAAGGTTACCAAGGCAACCTTTGATGTCAACTGCTAAGTGAATCATCAGCTAGACCAGGCTTTGTTCAGGAATTGTGAAGCACCTGCCTCTCAAACCGAAACTTTAACTCTGATCACTCAGATTAATGTGATAAGTGTGTGTGTGTGTGTGTGTGTGTATGATATTTACTCTGTTGTTAGATATCTAATCACAGTACTGGAACTCTATAGTGTTCAATAGGAATCTGCTCATGTTAAGGCTCTAAATGTCCAATCGTAACAAAACACAAATTCCATTAGAGATTAGCTGAGGTGGAGAATTAAAATGTTCTCTGTCCCCATCACTGTGCTAGTTTCAGCACAGTCCACACTGTCAGTGCAGCTAACACAAGAGATGAATGGTCGACCTTGCTGTGGGTGGAGTGTGTTTGTGTGTGGGATGAATGGAGAATGAAAGGGTAGAATAATGATGAGTGTCCAGAGCCCCTGGGCAACAACAGCAACTCTGGAGTACCACATTAACTGAGTGACAGACGGTAGCAGTGTCAGTAGCAGTGTGTCAATAACAGTGTTTAAGTAACAGTGTGTGAGTAGCAGTGTGTCAGTAACTGTGTGTCAGTAACTGTGTTTCAGTAAACAGTGTGTCAGTAAAAGTACCAGTGTCTCAGCAGTAGTGTGTCAGTAGTAGTAACAGTGTCAGTAGCAGTGTGTCAGTAACTGTTTCAGTAACAGTGTGTCAGTAGCAGTGTGTCAGTAACAGTAGTAGTGTGTCAGTAACAGTAACAGTGTGTCAGTAGCAGTGTGTCAGTAACAGTAACAGTGTGTCAGTAGCAGTGTGTTAGTAACAGTAACAGTGTGTCAGTAACAGTGTGTCAGTAACAGTGTGTCAGTAGCAGTGTGTCCGTAACTTTGTCAGTAGCAGTGTGTCAGTGAGTAGCAGTGTGTCAGTAACAGAAACAGTGTGTCAGTAACAGTGTGTCAGTAACAGTGTGTCAGGAACAGTGTGTCAGTAGCAGTGTGTCAGTAACTGTGTCAGTAGCAGTGTGTCAGTGAGTAGCAGTGTGTCAGTAACAGTAACAATGTGTCAGTAACAGTGTGTCAGGAACAGTGTGTCAGTAAGAGTAGCAGTGTGTCAGTAACAGTGTGTCAGGAACAGTGTGTCAGTAAGAGTAGCAGTGTGTCAGTAACAGTGTGTCAGTAGCAGTGTGTCAGTAACAGTAACAGTTTGTCAGTAACAGTTTGCCAGTAACAGTAACAATGTGTCAGTAACAGTAACTGTGTCAGTAGCAGTGTGTCAGTAACAGTAACAGTGTATCAGTAACAGTGTATCAGTAACAGTGTGTCAGTAACAGTAACTGTGTCAGTAACAGTACCAGTGTCTCAGTAACAGTAACAGTGTGTCAGTAGCAGTGTGTCAGTAACAGTGTGTCAGTAGCAGTAGCAGTGTGCCAGTAACAGTATGTCAGTAACAGTGTGTCAGTAACAGTAGCAGTGTGTCAGCAACAGTGTCAGTAACAGTAGCAGTGTGTCAGTAACAGTAACAGTGTGTCAGTAACAGTGTGTCAGTAACAGTAACAGTGTCAGTAGCAGTGTGTCAGTAACAGTGTGTTAATAACAGTAACAGTGTGTCAGTAACAGTGTGTCAGTAAGAGTAACAGAGTCAGTAGCAGTGTGTCAGTAACAGTAACAGTAGCAGTGTGTCAGTAACAGTGTGTCAGTAACAGTAACAGAGTCAGTGGCAGTGTGTCAGTAACAGTGTGTCAGTAACAGTAACAGTGTGTCAGTAACAGTGTGTCAGTAACAGCAACAGTGTCAGTAGCAGTGTGTCAGTAACAGTGTGTTAATAACAGTAACAGTGTGTCAGTAACAGTGTGTCAGTAAGAGTAACAGAGTCAGTAGCAGTGTGTCAGTAACAGTAACAGTGTGTCAATAACAGTGTCGGTAGCAGTGTGTCAGTAACAGTGTGTCAGTAACAGTGTGTCAGTAACAGTAACAGAGTCAGTGGCAGTGTGTCAGTAACAGTGTGTCAGTAATAGTAACAGAGTCAGTGGCAGTGTGTCATTAACAGTAACAGTGTATCAGTAGCAGTGTGTCAGTAACAGTAACAGAGTCAGTGGCAGTGTTTCATTAATAGTAACAGTGTGTCAGTAGCAGTGTGTCCGTAACAGTAACAGTGTGTCAGTAACAGTAACAGAGTCAGTGGCAGTGTTTCATTAACAGTAACAGTGTGTCAGTAACAGTGTGTCACTGTCAGTAACAGTGTCAGTAGCAGTGTGTCAGTAACAGTGTGTTAATAACAGTAACAGTGTGTTAATAAAAGTAACAGTGTCAGTAACAGTGTGTTAATAACAGTAACAGTGTCAGTAGCAGTGTGTCAGTAACAGTGTGTCAGTAACAGTAACAGAGTCAGTAGCAGTGTGTCAGTAACAGTAACAGTGTCAGTAGCAGTGTGTCAGTAACAGTGTCAGTAACAGTGTCAGTAGCAGTGTGTCAGTAGCGGTAACAGAGTCAGTAGCAGTGTGTCAGTAACAGTAACAGTGTCAGTAGCAGTGTGTCAGTAACAGTAACAGTGTCAGTAGCAGTGTGTCAGTAACAGTAACAGTGTCAGTAGCAGTGTGTCAGTAACAGTGTCAGTAACAGTGTCAGTAGCAGTGTGTCAGTAGCGGTAACAGAGTCAGTAGCAGTGTGTCAGTAACAGTAACAGTGTCAGTAGCAGTGTGTCAGTAACAGTGTCAGTAACAGTGTCAGTAGCAGTGTGTCAGTAGCAGTAACAGAGTCAGTAGCAGTGTGTCAGTAACAGTGTGTTAATAACAGTAACAGTGTCAATAACAGTGTCAGTAGCAGTGTGTCAGTAGCAGTAGCAGTGTGTCAGTAACAGTGTCTCACATTTTGTTTTTAATACACCTATCCATTTTCATTGTTTGTTTCTGTATTTCTAGGTTACCTGTATGTTACCTGTCTCATCCAGAACTGCTCTGACAAAATGGTGACAGCTCAGTTTCTTGGCAGAATCGACCACAACTCGCTGCTGGTGCAGGACAATTACACATTTGTCAAGGTAACCATCACATTACAGCAAGCCCAGAAACTTTATTAGAAATTAACAGTATACCAAGCATTGTCCACCCAGTGAAACAGCTACACAAAAATACACAGTGCTGAAATTTACAGTATTGCTTTTTACCAAAATATGTTTTAATGTTGGGTTAATCCACCAGTATGTGAAAGGTCTTTGCACAAAATTATATCATAAATGCTAAAATATATTTTTTGTTGTTGTTATCCAGGCATTTTAAAAGTGTACTGTTTCTCAAAAAAAAAATTTTCCAAACAGTATTATTATTATTATTATTATGTTTGTCATTCTGGATTAATTTCAAATCGAATCAAATCAAAAGCCTTTATTGTCATTATATGACAGAGCATGCAATGAAATTAGTGCTGCTCCACATGATGCTTAATTAAATGTAAAAAAAAATAGTCAAGCATAAAAAATTAAATAGAAAAGGCATAAATAAAGTTTTATAAGAAATAAGATACTATTTACAGTAGTAAGGCACGATTATTGCTACAAAAATTTATTGCAGAACTGAAATTATTGCACATTTGGTGTTGCCCCTTATTGCACAGAAGGATAACATGTATTTATAATGTATAACATATAACATATATATAAGAAGTTGTTGTCAGGAAAAGGGTTCCATGCTGAGAATGTGCTTTATTTTATTTTTCCAGGTCACCATAGGGAATCGCACCAAGCACTATGTGTCCTATCGGCGAAATGAGTTCGTCCAGATGAGATTTCCCAAGTATGCCTTACCAAAGGTAACTCATCAAAAATGATCCTTCTTTTCCCTGCTGTTCACAGTTTACAAATTGAACTTTGTCTGTACACCAATGGACTGTTTGATACCGACACAATAGGCTTATCTAATGCCAAACACCAGGCCTTCAAGCAGGTTCAGACACGTTAACAATGTTGTGGATTTTAATAATAACAATATTCACTCGTAAAATATAATTCATAAAGCATATTTTGTTGAATATTTGCATAAAACTCCAATTAGGCTGCCAGTTGTTTCAGAGCAATACTTACCCATTTCAGGGAATAAAAAAAGTCCTTATTTCTACAAATTTATCAGTGTATGCTGACAGGCATCATTCGTATTTATAGAAGAGGTTTTCACCATTCAATATTTTTAATATATAGATATCACTATAAATGTACAGCGGTTTGGAGCCCTTGTAGGTCGGGGCCCCAGGCAGTTTGCTAACTTGCTAACAGTAAAATCTGTGAACCAGAATGTAAGCTAATACATGCAACTAAGAGTAAAATGCCTTCGTCTCTTAATACTACAACTCCACCTCCCTGTTGGTGTCAGCTCTAGTTTAGTACCTGAACCCAAATGAATCCTGTTACTGGCCTGAAACACGATAGCTCCCATAAAATATTCACTACAGAGCATCGATCCAGCATATCCCGTCTCTCTGACACGAGCAAGGATGATAAATGATCTCTACTCTAAACACGAGACGCAGGAACCTTCGCTGTCAGCCTCGGCGGCACAGGGGGCCGTTTTAGCGTGACACCAGGATGAGTGCTATTGAACCGAGATGATTGAATGTAGAGTGCCTCATGTATTTTTCAGCCTTAAACTAAGAAAAGAAAACCTTTAAGACAATCAAACTGCCATTGACGCTCTGTCAGAGAGGAGTGTGTTTTCCCCACACTGACTCACACACACACACATACCAACACTACCAACAGGGCACTGTTGGGCTAAACTGCCAAGTGTGGACTTCGGTTTCATTTAAAGCATGTCCAAAAAATGTCCCTTTTTGGTGAATGTGTCGTGGCTCCGAGGTCCATAGATACGCGAGTATACACACACACATACACACACACTCTAGGAAATGTATTGAATTACTCCAGCCACCACTTAGAGAGACACCTGAATTGCTTGACTACTTAAGCTGTGCTACTCAGTGATCCTCGAGGAAGGTGAAAGGTGCAGTAGGGGAGGGCAAGGATGAAATGTAAGAAAGAAAAAAGATGTGGAGTGAAAGACGATGATGGATGGAGGAGGTGAAAGTGAAAGTGTGAATAGGTGAAGGATTGTTTTCCAGCCGCGTGATTTGTCCACTTTGAATAATGTAAGGCTGGAGAATGAAAAATGCAACAGCCTTCGAAGAAAGTGGTTCTCTTCTGTCCTCACTCTGGTTATGGATTAACCTCTCACACATTCTTGTGCATGAATATATACATACAGCTTCCTGTCTCATGTCGTCTATCATTCAGGATGTGTCATTTAAACACTTTATTTAACCAAGTAACTCTACTGCTATGTGCTGTCAGCTCTAGTGGGCCAGGTAGAAGTGAGAGTTCATTGAAAGAGAGATTTTAGCAAATTTATTTTTGATTTGATTTTTTTTTTTTATCTCAAACAGACTTCAGCATCATCTCCTTCACTTTATCTGGACTCTTTGTGTCTCACTGAGTTCACTACTCTTCACCATTTTGAACAGGAGTGAGGAATTTAAACTGAATTCACCTTATTTGAGTTTTCGCTGCTGTTGTTGTGAAACAGTAAATTTTAAAATTCCTGAATAACGAGAATAATTAATAATAATTTTATCATTAAAGATATCATTTTGATTAAAGAGCTTGCGCATACTGGTGGGTTAACCATTACAGAAACATTAAAATTATTTTGGTAATCAATAATACTGTTTTATAATTTAGGACAGTGGTGGTAAAAACCTGACACTGATTAAGCTCTGTGCATGTTATCAGTGTCACACTGACATATGAGGCTGTGCTCTCTCCAGGTAGCAGAACTTGTTTGTATTAGAAAATTCAGACTATTTTGAAATTTGCTTATAATTTCAGGAGTAAGATGTTAAAGAAACCTCAACAGAACCTGTAAAGTGTTTCTGAAAGGTAATATGCTTGGAAATCAACTGTATGTAAGATTCAGAATTCAGTGTGCGTAATGTCCAAGGGGCATGATGAGGATTTTCATGATTAATGGGATCTGTTAGAGTGTGAAAGGAAATGAGCTGGAAGAGGCTGAGTACACTGAAGAGCATGTAATATCACAGCTGAATGCTGCCATTTGCTTTTTTATGAAATCAGCTCTCTTCACACCATCCCATGTCAACTCTCAGTAGCAAGGAGAAGAGGAGAAGGATGTAGTTTAATTTATTTAAAAGAAACACGGAATCACTGCATGTGAATGGATGTCTGAAATCCTCTTTTTATGCCAAGAAAATATCCTCTTTTTATGCCAAGAAAACATGCAACTGAATGTTTAACATGATGTACAGTGTCAGGTGTTTACTACCACTGTCCTAAATTAACAGTATTACTGATTAACAAAATATTTTTAATGTTTCTGTAATGGTTAACCATTAGTTAGTACATAGTCCCTATGACCTTTAATATCGAAAGAGCCAATCTGCCTCCTCTTCCTCCAAATAACATTTTAAAGAGCCACAAAACAAAACACAGCGTTAGAGTTTTATATAGTGATACTGCATCTATGATAAACAAGAGTTTGTTGCATTTATGATAATATAAAGGAGCAATAACAGGATTCCTATGGACACTGGAAAACATGGAAAATTATTGACCAATTTTGCAGTCACTGAAAATATATGGAAAATGAGAAAAGAAAGGTTAAATGTCACTTAACTTTTTGAGTGCCAGCCTTTTTTGCCCATTTTGAGTCATATTTCTAGACCCACAGAATATTTTGTACTATGACTCTGAAAACACTGAATAGTTCAAACGAAAGAAGAGACTCTCTATTTCACAATGAAAAAATGTTTTTACCTTGTTCCATTCTTGTTTTATCAGAGGTAGAGTAGAGGACATTTTTCACCCAAATCACCACTTTTTGTCCAGATTCTGTTTGTTTTGCTCTCTAATCTCGATCATCTCCACTTCCTGCTTTGATCTCTGTGGTGTATACTGTCTCTTTATGCTCCAATTACAAATCCCAGAATCCCTGACATTACTGACAGGCTTCAGGAGAACATGATCAGCAACCCACTACAGAAAAAACACAATAAACACACGTCGTATTACCTCAATGGAGCTCAAAGAAGTTATCCTGGAAAAAGATTTATCCTTCTCATGCCTTGTGAGCGAATGCAAACAAGTTCAAATTTACTTTTAGTCTGTGTGCATAAATAATTTTCCAGGATAACTCAACCGTTTCCAGGACATTTGACCTTTTTCTCATTTTCCATGTTTTCCATGACTGGAAAATTGGTCAATCATTTTGAAGGTATTACAGATTTTCCAGGATGTGTAGAACCCTGAATAAAGAAAGCTTCTTTCTATTTTTATCTATTAGAATAATCTTATGAAGAGGAGAAAAAAATATGTAGTGTGCACAGAACTAGACAGGCATATTGTTTTGCTCCTCATATTTGTGAGAAATTTGAAAAAAATATTAATTTCATTTTTTCATTTCATTTTATTAGTTTCATTATAAGAAAATTGTACAACAAAATAAATAAATATAATTAAAATAAAAAAAATACTTCCATGTATTTTTTTTTCAAAGCCGAAGGAGCCACTGTAGAGGAGTTAAAGATTCAGGCCCCTGATGTAGCCTCTTTTTTACATCAATGGTTTTTCATCAGCAATTAGAGACCAATTTCTAAAGTTTTTATCTGAAGTTATGGAGGAAATTGTCTCAAGTCAAGTCTACTTGAGAGTTTTCAATCAGGTTTCTGATAGCAACACAGCGAGGACACTTCTCTAAGAGCTACCAGTGAAATCCTGATAACGTCCGATGCTTTGGTCTTCATAAGTTGTTTGAAGGAAGCTTAGTTTTACGTCTTAAACAGGCTGTGAAGCAGAGATACTGCACGGCTGCAATTAACACACACTTGAACTGCATGAATCACAGCTAAAATATTAAACCTTTAATCTGTTTTCTGTCTTCACTCTGGTATCATGTTGGCATGATGCTTTAATTGCTGCATATGAAGAATAAGGTATTTGTTACTTTTTTACTTGTAATATTTGTCATCCTGGCAGCTTGTTGAGTGAAAAAATGCATTTATGAAACAGGAAGGTCAGTTCACAGTTTCAGTGCTGCTTTACTTGTGACCCAATCCTAAATCTAGAAATTTGTGATGTTTCTGATCTAATACCAAGTCAGATTCAGGCTGGTGTCGACAATACTGATACTTTGTACAAAAAACATGTTTAGAAAAATCAAAATAAAAACTAATGTATTGTAAATTATGGCATCATAATGAATGCAAGACTTCAGCCTTGACGTTCTTATAGTTTAATTATGAAGACTTATCACACAAGAAAAGAACATTTCAACACAAACACTCAACATTCACACTTTTTTGTTTAGTTAGTAATCAGACTCTTCTGAACTCAGTTTTTTTTCTTCATTTTTTCTTATCACACTGTGACTTTTCTGCATTTATGCAGCTGTATTTCACATATGACTGACAGGCCTAAGAAGAAGTAGTTCCTACTGTTTAGGTGTCATTTAGACCAGATGATGGTGAAGATACTTTCTACTGTGTTCCTGTTAAAGCTGCAATCCATGATGCTGTTCAGAAACACTTTATGTCCTACTGGGTGAAATAGTCCTTCCACCCTGAGAGCAGTCAATATATTATGTGTTCAGGAAAAGGAAGGAAAAGAATCAGACCTCTGTGGCAGCTACAGGACTGTAAAAACTCTGACCAATCAACTGACACTCAGAGCGAGATGGGAGAACCAATCAGATGCCTTAATGTCGTGTCCTGCTCATGTCCCTCCCTCCTCCCCACTGTTGCCGGAAATATCCAGCACACTCCTCTACAGAAATAATAAGTTAGCAGGAAAATGCGTTGTGTAGGGAAGAATGGCAGAGAAAATGCTGCCAAAAATACCACTTCCAGCGTTACTTCAGACAGCTCACCCGGCTAAACAGACAAAGAGAAGAAAGAGGGAGGCAGAAAAGACTGAAAGACAAAACTCTGGATAAAGCTAAGGGGACAAACCAGAGTGAACATCAGTGGAGACACTGAGACATCTGAAGGGACTGAAAAGTGATGCAGAAGTTTCTGCTTTCTTTCTGTTGGACAGGTAATAATTTATTTAGCTTCAGGAGGAGTTATTACTCTCATGAAATATGTAATGTTTGCTATCTTAGCTACTGTTGTAGCGTGTATTAGCCCGATGCTAACGTTAGCTTCCCCGTGGGTGTAAGCCGGTCATAGGTGCAGCTTGTATTGATGAGGTTACAGGATATGATATTTTGATCATATTGCACAGTCATAGTCTCCAGTGTCTGCATTATAAAGGTGCTCACAGACTGTGAACGGAGCAGAATCTGGATGTCCGTTCAGCTGAAAGCTTCCACAGTCAGCGCACCGCTGCTAGTAGTTTCCTGTGAATCAGAAGATGCTTGTCATATTTAAAGTGGGTTGATGTGAAAAATAGGTGCCAAGCAGTGTTTTGTGTGATAACAGTGTGGATGGAGGTCGGAAAATTGAATTTTGCGCACTCCGGTCCGCGGAGTATGTTTGGACCTTTAGCCCAATGCTAACTTATCATGCTAGCTTATCTGTGCTTGTAAACTGGTCGTCAGTGCCGCTTGTATTGAAGAGGTTATAGGATATAACATTTTAACCACATTGCACAGCCATAGTCGTCAGTGTTTGCATTATAAAGGTGACAAAATGACGTTGATATATTGGCTTTGAATGGGATGTTTTACAGCTGTGGTGATGTAGCATATCAGCTCTTCTCTCCCTGCTGAATCCTACTGTTCAGTTTTGAGGGGGTGGAGCTCTGGATGGAGCACTGATTGGAGGAGGAGGAGAGTGTGGAGCTTAGAGGAGGGTAAGAGGAGGTGCTACTTTCAAATCTTGCTAGCTCTCTTGCTAGCTCTCTCCCGCCATGGACTGCAGCTTCAATAATAAACTACACATTTACCCCAAATCACTAAAATAGCAATATTTTAATATGAGAATGGATTCTAAAAGATAAATCTCTGGTATTGGAGGTATGGATTTTTCAGTATTGATCCACTACTGCAGATCATTCAGCTTGAGTGTTTTCCTTGTGTGAGGTGACAGCATCCATCTTCAATGCTTCTGCCATTGACAGCATTTTGTGAGTGATGAAGCCATTTGCATCTCACTTTGACAAGAACACCTAACAAGTTTTTTAAGCTGCCAAAGACGGTTTGTTTCTGGAAGTGTAGCTCTGTTTTTATCACACACTTTCTGGCTTTTACTGCTCTATCTGTTCTCTCCTTTTCTTTTTCCTTTTTCTCTCCACCTGTCATCGCTTGCTGTTTTTATTTTAATCTGCATCATACGTCACTTGTTTTTCTTGTTTTCCTCTTCTATTTTTCACATTCTCTATTGATGTCTATTAATGGTTTGGTTTTATTTTATCTGTCTACAGTTTCATCAGTTTTCTTTACTCTTGCGTCGAATATTCTTTAATTCATAGCACCACTGATTCATAAAATATCATTTTTTCTTTCTCTCTCCTCCTTCCATCCCTCAGGATGTTCAGATAGTGAGCACCGATGAGAACCAGGTCTTCCTCGCTCTCCAGGAGTGGTACCAGTCGGACACATATAACCTGTACCAGTCTGACCCTCAGGGCGTCTACTTCTCCATTGTCCTGGAAAATGTTCGCAGCACCAAGCAGCCAGAGGAGAATGTCCTCATTGACATCCTAGAGGTGAGAAAAGCTGGAGGAGTGGCGAGTCATACCCAGCCAAGGTACCTTCCTCTACCTTCTATACAAGAAACTTCTCAGGGACTCTGAGTACCTGAACATACTGAACTTTCAGTAAAGAGGAGCAGAGATTTTACTGTCTATCACTTCAGGATCCTCTCATCATTTCAGTCATAAATCAAAGATCATGATGGATGATACATGGGTTTTATGCCAGTAACTCAAACTCAAAACAAAGAGTTAATTCGGTACCACCAAATAACATTTTTAAGGAGCTACAAAACAAAACACTGCTTCTGAAGTTTTATATATAGTGAAATGCAGCCCCTCTCCCTACACAGAAACAGACAGACAGGTCGCCTCTGCAGCAGCGCGGACAGGACAGGAACTAAAGTATCGATTAGCCTTGTGAAACGCAGGTCAAACACATTAAACTTGCTCAAAAAATCCATTTAATTCATTTAGTAATTATGGCTGGGGTATATTTCCACAGAACATACCGAAAGGTGTTGGTTTGCATTCGCTATTATCCGATTGTACGTTGAGAAGAAAGAGGAAGAGGAGCTTTAAAGACTGAAAATAACCAATGTTCTTCTATTCTATCTCCCTCACAAATAATTAAATCATAAAATAGTATTTCCCTTGCTTTTATCTGCGATATTAAGGTGAATTGCTTCACTTTCTGAGGGGGTGCATTTCAGCGCAGGGCCGCACAATACGCATCATGACGGAGAACTGCGAGGGCTCAAGGGGTCTCCGTAGCTACGGAGTCGGATAACGTATTACACAGTCTAGCCTTAAGCTCCACACTCTCCTCCCCCTCCCATCAGTGCTCCGTCCAAAGCTCCACCCTCTCAAACTGAACAGTAGGATTCATCAGGGAGAGGAGAGCTGTTATGCTACATCACCACAGTTGTAAAATGTCCCTTTCAAAGCCAATATATCAACATCATTTTGTCACCTTTATAATGCAGACAGTGACGATTATGGCTGTGCAATATGGTCAGAATGTCACATCCTATAACCTCTTCAATACAAGCGGCACCGACGACCAGTTTACAAGCCGAGATAAGGTAGCATGATAAGTTAGCACTGGACTAAAGGTCCAAACATACTCAGCCGAACGGACAAGGAGTGTGCAAAGCTCAAATTTTCCGATCTCCGCTCCACACTGTTGTCACGCAAAACACTGCTCGGCACCTATTTTTCACATCAACCCACATTAAATGTGACATGCATCTTCACAGAAATTTCACAGGAAAGGACTAGCGGCAGAGCGCTCCACTATGGAAGCTTTTAGCTGAACGGACATCCAGATCCTGCTCCACTCATAGTCTGCTAGAGTCTGTGAGCACCTTTGAAATGCAGACACTGATGACTGTGACTGTGCAATATGGTCAAAATGTTACATCCTATAACCTCTTCAATACAAGCTGCACCTTCATCCGGCTTACACCCACAGAGAAGCTAACGTTAGCATCAGCTAATACTTACTACAAAAGTAGCTTGGTTAGCAAATATAACATATTTCATGAAAGTAATAACTCCTCCTGAAGCTAAACAAATAATGACCTGTCCAACAGAATGAAAGCAGAAACTTCTGCATCACTTTTCAGTCCCTTCAGATGACATGAGCAGGACGAGACATGACGGCATCTGATTGGTTCTCCCATCTCACTCCAAGTGTCAGTTGATTGGTCAGAGTTTTTACAGTCCTGTAGCTGCCACAGAGGTCTGATTCTTTTCATTCCTTTTCCTGAACACATAATATATTGACTGCTCTCAGGGTGAAAGGACCATTTCACCCAGTAGGACAAAAAGTGTTTCTGAACAGCATCATGGATTGCAGCTTTAATGTTTAATCCTGCAGCTGGCCACCTCGTAGCTATAAAAAAACATGTTTGTATTGATTTCTGTGAATTTAACCTTTAAAACCATACAATTCATGTGTCAGCGGTTTCCTTTTAATCTCCAAGTAACACATGACCGCATAATATCTTGATTCATAACTACTGCTTACTGTTAAACTGCATGTTCTGTTATGTTCGGGTTACAGTTTTTCTCAGTCGCTTTGGTGCATTTCTCACATCACTCTTTACATTTGCACAACAGTTAGTTCAACCTCCACGGCATTTAGTTATTTGTGCACATCATAGTAGTAGTTTCTCATTCCTTCCAACAAATTCCAAATGCTTTGGACATGCATCAGTTGCTTTCATACAACTCTCTCGTGTTTATATTATCACTCGCTTCTGTCATGTCAGTCAAATTGAACTATACTTGTTAATGCTCAATAGTCATTCCCTATAAAACTGATAGTCCTCATTTCATTGTTTGAGTCATTATATTCAAAAATGTTGAACTAGATGTCAAAATCTATCAAGTTGACACTATACTGTTTTTTTTTACTTTTGTGCTTTTTTCATGAAAATGTCTCCTAAATTGAACAATTTCTCCCAGATGAACCTCAGCTTTCACTGAGGAGAAGACTGTGTGAAGCATTAGTTGAAGTAAAGTTCAGAGCTGAATCCCATGAACCCCATTTTATAAGCATATACTGTATGAACCAAGCAGGACATAGTCTGTACCATTTCTATAATACTGTGACACAGAAATTGAAGGTCAGCCTCATGGAAGAGGGGTGAGGATGTGGAGAGGAAGAGGAAGAAGAGGCCAAGTACAGGAGGATTCCTGATGAAATCAGGGCTAAAATTATGGATCATGTTGTCAATGACAGCCTCACAATGGCTGAGGCTGATCAAAGGGTGCAGATAATGTTGGGAGAACCACTGTAAATTCAATCAATTATTCAAACATTTCATCACAGGAAGTCCTGTGTATGTTGTATGTTCAGTTCCAGTATGTACTGCAGTATTGTTTAGTTATGCACAGCTCTACCCAAAGGGAGTTTATGTTTTTTGTAAATAAGGGTGAATTTATTCTTTTAGAACTGCAAAGAGCACATGCAGTAAAAATGTGAAACATAAAATATTCAGTGTCCTGTACTCAGTTACCTCACTAAATACCGTAATGTGTAACTTTACTGTGTAAATACTCTGTAGTGCTCTCATGACCATTTTCAGGTAGTGTCACAGAGATCTTTTTTTTGCGTTAGGAAACACTGACAGAGTAAACTGTCATTATGAAAACACGACAAAGACATTTGACGATCTAGTTCATAAACATGGTTTCAGGACTTTTCATCTTGATGACACTGACACTTTTATTGACATGAAAACTTGCTTTTGAGGAATGAAATATCCATTTTGAGCAAGTGACACACTTTTGCAGAATGATGTGAGAAAAGCACCAAAGCAACCGAGAAAAACTGTAATATTGAATATTTTATAGAATAGATATAGATAGAATATCTTATGCCCAGGGCGGCACGGTGGTGTAGTGGTTAGCACTGTCGCCTCGCAGCAAGAAGGTACCGGGTTCGAATCCCGGGCCCGGGACCTTTCTGTGTGGAGTTTGCATGTTCTCCCCGTGTCTGCGTGGGTTCTCTCCGGGTACTCCGGCTTCCTCCCACCATCCAAAAACATGCCTGGGGATTAGGTTAATTGGCTAATTTAAATTGACCGTAGGTGTGAATGTGAGTGTGAATGGTTGTCTGTCTCTATGTGCCTGCGATGAGGTGGCGACTTGTCCAGGGTGTACCCTGCCTTCCGCCCTAAGACAGCTGGGATAGGCTCCACCCCCCCGCGACCCTATGAGGATAAGCGGTAGATAATGGATGGATGGATCTTATGCCCAGATACCTCATTTTCACATTTCATTCCATAATCTGCTCCTGTGTTAGGAAATTAATCACCATTTAAAGATACGGTCCAAATTAAAAGTTAAATGCATAAGAAGTAAAACGCACCCTGGTTAATTTCAGTACATAGTGCTACAGCTTGACTTGGTCTGATCAATGTTTGCAAATTCTTTCACCTGTCCTAGGTGCGTGGCATCAAAGGAGTCTTCCTGGCCAATCAGAAGCTTGATGGCAAAGTGACGACTCTCATCACCTATAACAAAGGACAGAACTGGGAGCCCCTGACTCCACCTGCCACTGACATGAATGGCAAGCCAATAAGCTGCAAAGCTGTAAGTAGTGACCCTGCAAAACATCAACGTTTTTTGTTCTTTTGATCTATTTAAACTACTGAGAGGAAATGTGTAATGACCTCACACCTCACTGCAGCCCCCACGCATCACTTTAGGATAGACAGATAGATCTTAACAGAATTACAGGACTGTTTTTAGTGGTTGTTCCAGTTAAGTAGGCCTTATAAGGAGAGAGTTGTACAGAAGTAGCACTGCTGAAAAGTACCACAAAGTACTATAAACCAAAAAAGACAAACTGTACAGTCTTCAGCTAGCTTTAAATAACTGTATATGTGCAATAATAACACATAGTAGCTGCTATATTCACTGCAATAATTGTAAATAAAATATTTTCATCTTTTTTATCTCAACTGTTTATGTTTCATACTACTTTCTATCTGTAAACTGCAAAGCACAGAGTTGGAGCAGCGGTCCTGGTTTTGCTGTTTTCACCAGAATACAATGACAGTAAAGACTTTGGGTTTGAATTTGATTTGAATACACCAGTATAGGTTATGTGAGCTGCTTGCACTTACTTGTATCAACACTGATATATGATATATACTGTGATATTGTCATAAAATTATGTGATGAATACTAAGTAATCTGAATACTTCAGTGGTATTTGTGTCAGAAAGTCTTCATCTCTGCTCAGTGAGAACAACCTTCTTGTATTGTTGAAAGCCAAAGTCTCAGCCTCTCATTTGAAGTGAATTAGCTTCCATTTAAGATGGAAGTAAATGTGATTAAGAGCACCAAATCTCCACAGTGAGCTGCAGGATTATCAGGAGTCTGTATGGTTAAGACTCCTGAAACCTGACTGAGCCTGGGTGAGTGTATTCACTTCATGCTCTGTTCTGGTAATTCATTATTATAAATCCAGTGAGGAGCAGATGGCGGAGCATTACATGTACTGTGGCACAATGACACTGTTAGCCTCACATTAAATTCTCTCTACATATTTACCTTCTGCAGCCAGACTGTCACCTGCACCTCCACCTCCGCTGGGCAGACAACCCCTACGTTTCTGGGACCGTCCACACCAAAGACTCTGCTCCAGGTCTCATCATGGGTGCTGGTGAGTCTCCACAGCAAATACTACTGTTATTAATTGATTCGACTGTGTCATAAGTATTCAAAAGCAAATATCAAGTCACATGTTAAGACCCGGCTCAAAGGGAGAAGGGAAGCAACATAGACCAGCAATGTTTTTGGAATAAATTAGAAGTTATTTATTAGCAGGAGCTACAAAAGGAACAGAAGACAGGCTGTTGGGTGCTGCATAACTCAAAGAAATAAATATAAACTAAAGAGGTCTCTCCAAAATGAGAGATAGCCACCTGCTACTTCAAAATCAAGCAATGTCATCAATGGTCACAAATACAACAAAGGAGCAGCACCCACTAAACCTAGTGTGTCTAACAATAGCAATCCCTCAGGTGTCTGGTTGATGTCAGTTTACCCCCACTTCTACCTTGCCCACATCTCTTACCGCAGTTCACAGAGTTAATATAACACAGAAAACACTCAGAGCCAACGCACACGAGGCCAGCTGATCAAAAGACCAAAGGCAGCGAAGCGAACAGAGTCCAGCTGTTTAAGCAGGGATGGTCTGGAAGGCAGTCGATGGTTGGAAGCCACACCAATCAGATCACCGGCAGGAACCAGGAAGTAGCGGGTCTCGCGCCAGCCAGTCCTCGACAAGGGATCGCACATCCTGCTTAACATGACACAGCTGCACAACACAAACACACATGCCCAGATAATGGAGGAGGTCGTAACAGACCTCAGAGCTGGTTTCAGCACCATGGATAGTGCTGTTGGTTGACTGCACATTGTTTGCACTGGTGATTTAATTTATTGTATACCTTTTTTTTCAGTTACACCTATTATTGCCATATTGCTAGGTAATGGAGAGGGCCGTAACATCACATAACTCTGAAAACACAATACGCAGAAATGCAGCTCTATAATTCTGTACCTGTGACTCTGTATCTGTGTAGTTTAACATTTTTTCAAAGGAAATTTGAGACTGTTTCACACAAAATCCATAATTGCATGGAGCATATGATTGTAATTTAACACAATGTGTGTCTCGTCACAATGCAGCAATTAATGCAGAGTGATTTGCATCTGTGAATATCTATCTGTATCTGTGCCTTTTGAGTTTTATTTTGTGCAAGAAAAGTCTAACAGAGTGCCACCACTTTAAAGTTACTTGAGAATACAAGTCAATACTAATTGACTAATAATTTTCTGTTACTTTGGTAAAAAAAAACTGTGTATGTGTGCAGATTCACAGGTTAACACCACTTCCCCATCTAGACCATAACTATATCTGACTGTAATTAGACTGTGTGTATTCTGTTAAATTAATGTATTTTTATAGCATGTATGACAGTCAGCCTGCCTTGAATTATGTTCTTACATTTACATTGTAGCTATTTTATATCAAACAAATTTGGTGTTTTGACACTCATGCCCAAATTTGAACCAGACCTACACACAAGCTATTTCTAAATACTTCTACAGACTGTAAAATAAAGTATATCTGTATATATTCATATATATGTCATGTTTCAGGTAATCTTGGAGACATATCGGGCATGTTTCATAATGATTAGTCCAATGGTTATAGAGTTTGGTGTGATGATGTGCTGAGCCCGGCCCCTTTTAAAATGAGTTGGTCAAAATTGTCAAAACGCAATGATGAGTCAACAAGGTTTTATAACTTTTGGACAGTCAATCTCGGTCCAAAAATAACACAGAAATTATAATAATTAGAATTGCATCCAGAGAACTGCATGTTTTGTGCCCAAATCTACATGGGATTAACATAATGTGGGCATGTCTGTAAAGTGGAGACTCAGTGGAGATTCAGTAGGGGTTCTTACACAGAACACAAACTTGAAAGTTTTCTAATCTGTTGTTGCATGAGTGTTATGAGACTATTATTAACCTTTTTCAGGTAACCTTGGCTCCAAGCTAGTAGAGTACAAGGAAGAGATGTACCTCACTCCAGACTGCGGGAAGACATGGCGACAGGTACATCCTGACTTTCTTTATTTCTTTTTTCCTCTCTTTGCTCCCCCAAACTTCACTACAAATTCCCTCCGTTCTCATTAAAGTCTAATATTTGTTCAGCTTTCTCACTCCAAACTGTACACCAAAGTAGGACTAGAATTTCAGGATGTTAGCTTTAATGCTTTGCTTTTCATCATTGGACTGACTTTATAATCTCAACTTCAAAACTTTTTATATCATTTCTTTCAAGGTGTTCGAGGAGGAGCATCATATCCTATACCTGGACCATGGTGGGGTCATTGTTGCTATCAAGGACACCTCTATTCCCCTCAAGATACTCAAGTAAGGTCACTTTTTTCAGTATGTTTCCCTGTCAATAGCAATCTGCAATTCAGTTCAATTTATGTTTTTTTTGTGTCGGCATGCTTGGAGATCAGCTACCTACTTGGTTGGCTTGATCGGCAGATATAATAAGGTATCATCAGCATATCTATGGAAGTGGTCATTGACTAAAGGAAGCTTACTGTATATGAGGTTAATAAAACTGGTCCTATGACAGAACTCTGTGACCAGTGTTGGTCAGTAACATGTTACTTAGGGTGACCATATTTTGATTTCCAAAAAAGAGGACACTCGGCCTGGCCACGAGATAGCCTACTTAAATGATAATCGCAGTTTACCCAAAGATTACATATAATTTTAATATATTTAAAGTTTATATGTATGGATAGAATATTTTGTTTTATTGTTATATACAAAATATTACCTCTCAAATACAGAAATACAGATGGTTACTGAATATTCTTTATTGTGCCTTAATTGTAAGTTCATCTGTGTGAACGTGTGTTTGCATTTTGGCATCTTGAATGCTTCAGCTGCACCGCCGGTGTCTGCTGCTTTCTTGTTGTGAGTTTTGGAGCTCCGCCCACAGGGCAGCCTCTCAGGGATTACATCACACACGCTAACCCAAACAATTACAACCGGGGAAGGGGGCACACACCTATACACACACAGAAGTAAAACCAGACGTTGTCATCAATTAATAAAAAAAAAACCTGGACGCCCCGGACGGCCTCCATCGAATGAGATACGTAACTTGTGGGAACAAGTTAGTAACTCGTTCGAACGAGTCACTGTCTCGTTCCCACAAGATTAAAAAAAAATTCTCCTAGGGGTCTAGAGGGGCTCCGTAACTGAGAGCCTGGTGTTTGTGTAATTCCACTCATGGTGCGTTCCAGTTGTACATGAATGTCAGAATTTCCAAACTTCAAGTCAGAATTTAAATCAGAACCCTTCGTGAAGTCAGATCTCCAACTCAGAAAGTCAGATTAATCTCACCAACCAGACATAGAATTCATGCTATCTGCTACTGACATAAACAGTAGCTACATGTTTTGTTTTACGTCTGTAAGTCTGAAAGAGCTGGGAGCTCTAAACTTTGAGGTTAAGATGATCTGAGCTTCAAGTTCTGACTTTCAGTGAACACACCATAAAGTAAACTCTCACTCCCCAGGGCCCTGAAGAGGACCTACCTACCTAAGTCCGTTGTCTGATGCAGTTAGAAGGTCATTGGTCATTTTCACCAGAGCTGTCTCTGTGCTGACTGAAAGTCCTCAAATAGATTATTGCTCTGTAGAAAGTCACACAGCTGACTGCTTTCTCAAGGATATTAGAGAGAAATGGAAGGTTGGATATTGGTCTATAGTTGGCTAAAACCTCTGGATCAGGAGTGAGTTTCTTCAGAAGAGGATTGATTACAGCTACTTTAAATGGAGCTGTCTCTCTCTGTCTCTCTGTCTGCCTGACTATAGTGCTTGTTTTTTCTCTCTCTATTAATATGAGAAATAGGCAGCTCTGGTAGTACACTTAGCCTTCCTCCATGTTTTAAGACCATGTTTCCAAACTAAACTCCAGGACAGTCCCCAGAACAGCCTTCTTAATCACTTTGTTTGGTTTCATTGTATCTCTGGCTCTAAAGCTGCTGCTCAGGTGGCTAAAAAGAAAATTGCTGGTAACAGACTGGTAACTGCTGTTGTGATGGCCAAATGAAGGTTCCTGAAGCACTTGTGATATTTTTTTACTCCTCTAGATGGCGATCTTGACTTAAAGAAAAAGGCTAGTATAATTAAATTTGCATTTCACTACCCCTTTTCTTTAAACCAAGAGCCCCATTAAGAGGAGTTGAAAAATATGACAAGTGCTTCATGAACCTTCATTTGGCCATCACTACCTGCTGCTGCATACATTAACTGCAGAGTCATCTGAGAATATCTGCAGATGACAGAACTGTGGGTTGGACAAATAAATAATAAAGAGGAAATGAGAGAGAACAGGCCTCTGCAATGTCTTGTTCTAACACACCTCCACAGTCACTCAAACTCAAAGTGTGATCTTTTGCTCAACTTGTCAATAACTCAGGAGGTTTTAAAGTGTCTACCTGCTTCTTTTGGAGCACCTCTCCCCACAGCAAGGACTGGATGATGTTCAAGGCAAAGAAGAAAAAACAAGATGTGTGATGCACTATAACAAATAGAACTGGCTTAGTGTTTCCAGCTTTGACGTGAAAGACTAAAAACAAGGATTTCAAATGAGTTCAAATGTAGTTTAGGTTTAGGAGTGATGAACAAATTTGAATAAAAATGGCTGCAACTCCACCTCCGTGGTCGACATCCTGAAGAATGTGAGATTTAATAAGACTTGTAGGAGTTGATTCATTTTGGCTGATATGGTATTTATGACACAGCCAGGTTTCAGGAAGACTAAATAAATTGTTGTTCTGCATAAAACCAAGTCAACATCAATAATAATCAGTAAAACATCAGAAGAAGCGGCATTGCTGATTGGTCCCAGTCCAGCTCCAGCAGACAAAGTTGATGGGCAGATTTGCCCGTCAGGTTGAATTTTGTTGCATTTGAAGGATGCATTGATGGTGTTAAACAGCAGCAATGGCACTGAATGAATGAGCAAAGGCCACCTGAATCTGACTAGCAGGTTGGTGGTGTGTTTCTATTTGGAGCGTTTGAAGGATTGGTGTTATAACATAGTGTGGCAGTGGTGTTGAATGAATGATTCAAAATCTGAATGGAGTTGAAGAGGACAACATGGTTCCTTGGATGGTCCCATTTTTGAGACATCGTTCTCCCAACTTGTTTTTTTCAAATGTTCTTTTTTTTAAACTATGCATTGATAGTGCTGCAACACATTGATGGCACCGTATGAAGAAGTGTGGTGATTGTGAACACTTCCTGTCTCTCCACAGGTTTAGTACTGATGAAGGACGGACGTGGATCGTTCACAACTTCACCAGCACCTCTGTGTTCGTCGATGGACTGCTGAGCGAGCCAGGAGATGAGACCCTGGTGATGACGTGAGTGAAATCACTAAATGGTCAATGTCAGAGGAATGAAAAATGTTCAGCTGAATACTTCAAAACCCTATAGCAACAGATACTGTGTGAGGATAAAAGCTAAAACTTGCATGCTCCAGGGAAAGCTAACATAAAGCTCTTTAGTGAGATTTTATATAATACTCAATATTTAACACATGTATTATACCATCAGATATCTTCCAGTATTTCATTCACTTTAACTGGACTCTTTGTTTCTCACTGAGTTCACTACTCTTTACCATTTTGAACAGGAGTGAGGAAACTGAATTCACCTTTTTAGACCCAAATTTGATCCAGAACACTGGAATTCACTGAGAAGTCATCACAACTATTTGGAGTTCACTGTCCTGCCAATGGACACTAAAGGAGCCAGATATTGAACCTCATATTTGATAGTGACCCGCTTTACATCCTGACCCACAGCCAACCCAATATTATGTGAAATTACTTGTTCATGTTCTGTGTATCTGTGTCTGCAGTGTGTTTGGCCACATCAGCTACAGGTCAGACTGGGAGTTGGTCAAAGTGGACTTCAGGCAGATTTTCCCTCATCAGTGCACTGAGTCTGACTATGAGTCCTGGCAGCTCACAGACATGCAGGTGCCGCTCACACACAAATACAGTACATACAATGTGTTAGGTGTGTTTGTAGCTGGATTCTCATTTCTTCATGGTCACCACCAGGGAGAGAAATGCATCATGGGCCAGGAGCGAAGTTTCAGGAAGAGGAAGGACACAGCGTTGTGTATCAAAGGAAAAAGCTACACATCAGCCATCACCATCAATGTCTGTCAGTGTACCGAGAAAGACTTCATCTGGTGAGCACTCCTCAGGAAACACATTTACCGTATATACAGGACAAAACAAGATGGCTGCGCTGTGTATCAGGGCCCGACCGATATGGATTTTTTGAGGCAGATGCCGATGTCGATATTTAGCGGGAAAAAAATCGGATAACAATAAATCCGCCAATAAAAATGTTTTATGAATTTTTTGAGCCCTTCAAAACCTGCAACAATGATATAAATTGAAGACTTAACTTTAATTGTACAACTTACAAGAACAAAACTTTGTGCACCATCTAAAGTGCAAAATTGCAGTAAATCTCAGAAATAAAATAACTAATAATGTAAACATTGATAAAATAAATATCTGATGCCCTTAAATGCTAATCTTCTCTGCTCCATCATTTTTAACCACATTTTTTTCATTTTGAATATAATGTTTACGAAAGCAGTCTGACACCAACATCAGTTAATCCAAACTCTACCAGTGAGCAGCCAGGATTTTAACATTGATCACAAAGTCACATTAAGAGTTACATGACCTCATGACGGTTACTTTAGAAGAAGAAACCACAGGGACGTTATTCGTTTGAACTTTTCATGGCTGCACTGAGTAAAGTTTCATTCATACCAGAGAGACTGAATGAAACTAAAGTGAAAGAGTTGTGGTGCAGAATGCTGCAGTTGGTGCTCCATCTATTGGTCATGTAGTGCTAGGACACCATTTAATGTCAGCACTGTTTTATGGAAATAATGATTAATGTTTAATCTGCAAAATTCTGGCTGATTATTTTTGAAAAGGGCTAAAATCAGCTGATTAAATCTGCAATCTGATTAATCGGTCTGTGAATTTAAGGTTAAATTGTTTTTTCTTATCTTAGTTCCAATATTAAGTCAGTTAATTTTGCCTATTATAAATGTAGGGAAAAACAATTCCTTCAGTTATCAATAAATGATCCATTCACCACAAGCCTATTATGCATTGTACTCACTTCAAATATCTTTCATTACAACCATATAGAGTGCTACAGTGTACAGTATGCTAGTCAATATGTTTACTCATTATTTTTCATATCTGTGTGTGTAGTGACTATGGTTTTGAACGGTCCCCCATGGAAGGAAATCACTGCTTCGCTGACTTCTGGCACAATCCAGACTCACCACCTGAAGACTGCCATCTGGGAAAAACCTACAAGTCCAGCACTGGGTCTGTGCATGAGCACAAAACCATTACAAAACAATCATATTGACTCATATCAATCTCATGTCTGTTCCCTAGTTATGGAGCTGGAGTCAGGATGCACTTATCCTAGCTTAGCATTAAGACGAAGCAGGGGAAGTAGCTAACCTGTTGTTGTTTAAAATTACAGCATTCCCTCTAAACCTACAGGTAGTTGTTTTTACATTTCCGTTTGTGAACGGATTAAATAAAGGTGTTAATATTAAAAAAAACTCTTAAAAGTGTTAATATAGGAGTTTCCTTAATTGGTCCCACAAATGGGGAAATTCGCATCGTTACAGCAGTAAAGTGGATAGAGCAACATTACAAGAAGGGCCTATAAAAACTAAAAACTTAGAATAAGAACATCAGTAGAAAAAACAACAAAGTGAAAAAAACAGACAGCATCACATACACAACATAAATGAATAACTAAGGCATCTTATATACAGTATAAGTGAATAAGTAATGATGTAATATGACGTCGGTCTACCCTTTGCAGCTATGACAGCTTCAGCTCCTCTGGGAAGGCTGTCTCAGGCTCTGCTCTAATTCATCCCAAAGGTGTTCTATCAGGTTGAGGTCAGGACTCTGTGCAGGCCAGTCAAGTTCATCCACACCAGACTCTGTCATCCATGTCTTTATGGACCTTGCTTTGTGCACTGGTGCACAGTCATGTTGGAAGAGGAAGAGGCCAGCTCCAAACTGTTCCCACAAAGCTGGGAGCATGGAATTGTCCAAAATGTCTTAGCATGCTGAAGCATTCAGAGTTCCTTTCACTGGAACTAAGGGGCCAAGCCCAGCTCCTGAAAAACAACCCCACACCATAATCCCCCCTCCACCAAACTTTACACTTGGCACAATGCAGTCCGACAAGTATCGTTCTCCTGGCAACCGTCAAACCCAGACTCGTCCATCAGATTGCCAGATGGAGAAGCATGATTCGTCACTCCAGAGAACACGTCTCCGCTGCTCTAGAGTCCAGTGGTGGCGTGCTTTACACCACTGCATCCAACACTTTGCATTGCACTTGGTGATATATGGCTTGGATGCAGCTGCTCGGCCATGGAAACCCATTCCATGAAGCTCTCTGCGCACTGTTCTTGAGCTAATCTGAAGGCCACATGAAGTTTGGAGGTCTGTAGTGATTGACTCTGCAGAAAGTTGGTGACCTCTTCACACTATGCGCCTCAGCATCCTCTGACCCCGCTCCATCAGTTTATGTGGTCTACCACTTCATGGCTGAGTTGCTGTCGTTCCCAAACACTTCCACGTTCTTATAATACAGCTGACAGTTGACTGTGGAATATTTAGGAATGAGGAAATTTCACGACTGGATTTGTTGCACAGGTGGCATCCTATCACAGTTCCACGCTGGAATTCACTGAGCTCCTGAGAGCGACCCATTCTTTCACAAATGTTTGTAAAAGCAGTCTGTATGCCTAGCTGCTTGATTTTATACACCTGTGGCCATGGAAGTGATTGGAACACCTGATTCTGATTATTTGGATGGGTGAGCGAATGCTTTTGGCAATATAGTGTATGTACAACATAAGTGAATAACTAAGGCATCATATATACAACATAAGTGAATAACTAAGGCATCATATATACAACGTAAGTGAATAACTAAGGCATCATATATACAACATAAGTGAATAACTAAGGCATCATATATACAACATAAGTGAATAACTAAGGCATCATATATACAACGTAAGTGAATAACTAAGGCATCATATATACAACATAAGTGAATAACTAAGGCATCATAAATATACAACATAAGTGAATAATTAAGGCATTATGTATACAATATAAGTAAATAGCTAAGGCATCATAAATACATACATATGTGAATAAAATAAGTGAACACAGTGGACTGACTGGTGTAATTGCCTCCTGTCTCCAGCACCAGCGTCAGACTCCTGTATGACACTGATCTTCTCTTCCACTCACTGAAAAGACATTATCACACAGCATAGTGTCCTTTAAAGCGCTGTCCTCTGCTGTGATCCAGTTACAGGAAAGTGATATCTAACATGTGTGAAGGAGGGCTCGACAAGCAGCAGAGCACCAAACAGCACAACTGTCCTCTGCTGCCTCCTAAAGGACTACAGGTTGGCATCAAAGGTCAGATGTTGGCCATGGCGCCTGGTGATGACATCACATTCATTGTTCACCAGGAACAGGTAACACATAAAAGTTGATTAATCCTCAGTTCACTTATATCTTCCTTCCATTTAATTAGAATTTTGCTCTAAGTGCTTGTTTCTTCCCATCAGGGCGACAGCAGCACCACCAAGTACCAGGTGGACCTTGGCGACGGGGTTCGGGCCATCTACCAGAACCTGACGGTGACAGATGAGCCCATCCAGCATCGCTACGAAAATCCAGGTGTTTACAAGGTCACAGTGAAGGCTGAGAACATGGCAGGACATGACGAGGCCACCATGTACATCCAGGTCACAGGTAGGCCAACCATGTATGATGTACCATATCAGTACTTCATCTCAAATAAAACAATGAATTTATTTTCATTTGTCTCTTAATAAAAGCTGAAAATGTTTGGTCCATCTGTATTTCCTGGTTTTAGAACCTGATCCAATACAAATTGTAATTGAACACCTGTCACCTGCAGCTTTGAGTCCACTTGTTTGCTTTTCAATGTCATAATTGATGTATTTTTCCCTGGCAGCCCCTCTACAGGAAGTGCACTTGGAAGTGGTTCCCATCACTGGGAGGAACCATGAGGTCAACCTGACAGCCATAGTCCTCCCCACCGAGGCCAACCTGTCCGTCTTTTACTGGTGGCTAGGAGACAACATGCGGGTAAAGGTCGCACTGTAAACTTTTACCAATTATTTTACATCTTGTAATACATTGTTTGTGTATACTGTCAGTTACATATATGGATTGATGGACAGAAGCCAGTTTGAGCCCATTATCTTGTCTTGTGATCCCACACTTTTCAGACACAGTTGACCTAACTGGTGTGTCTCTCTTCTGCAGCCTACTCTGACTCTACAGAACAGCCTTCTGACTCGTTTCCCAGAGACAGGAGAGGTGTCAGTCACCGTCCAGGCTTCGAATGGCCGCTCCATGGTGCAGGATACAAGGACTGTTCGAGTCTACGGTAACAGCAGCATTTTAAAGACCCCCATTGTCGAGTTGAGAAAAGCAGCAGAAAATTTGTCTCCAACGTCCACTCAAGGATGAACTGATTAGATTTTGGTGATGAAAGGTCAAGGGTTAAGATCGCCATGACCTCACATAAGTCCCATTGTCACATGTGAGGATTCAAATTTGACACAAATATCAAGTATTATGGATAAAGGACCTCACAAATCATGTTACTCAAGAATTTACATGCTAATTAGGAATAAATAATTTCACATTAGACAGTAGCATGGAACTAAAGAGCCCTTAAAGGGACAGGAGCACAAAAAACAAACATTTATTTGATGAGTATGAGTATGAGTATGATCTTCTGTCTGGTGCACACAAAGTGTAGGTCCATCCACCTCTACCCATGGAGCTCAACAGATGTTGGTAATCGCCAGTAAATGAAAGTAAACCCCCGATCAATGTGGATTTATCCCTTACCTCGGAAAATAGACTGCAAGATTTTTAAATATGTTTGAAATTCTTCTATTCTCTAAAAAATTCTAAATAAGTAATATCCTTATAAGTAAATCCATGGTCGAAATAAGACCAAACTAACTCCTGTAGAGTCACACTGCAAAAAATAGTGTCTAAAACAAGACAAGATAAAAACACTAAATCTGAGGAAAAAGGTCCTCAGAACTATTGAAATGATCTGTCCATGCTGCAAGAGAATTTCATTTGACAAGATTTCTTGATTTAAGATGATAGTGTAAAGTTGAACACTTAAAATAAGAAATTAACTGTTAAAACAAGATTAATTATTTTATATATTTTTTGCCAGTGTATTTCTGGACAGAGCACCAGCATTTTTTTCTTTTTCTTTTTTTTTTTTTTTTTTTTTTTGCTCATGTCCCTTTAGGGCCTCCGTATAAAAAAGCTACTGATTATACCTCAAAGACCAACCCATGGGCACACAGCACTTCCACAACAGAATTAATCTCGAGCAGTCAATAAGCAATATCTGTGGCTTGTTTTATACTGCTGCCATGATTGCTAACCACTTCCCTGTTGTGTCTGTTCCCAGATAACTTCCAAGTCATCCCTCTGAGATTCAGCACAAATCTGGATCGCTTCAACCCAAACATCCCAGAGTGGAGAGAGGACATCGGCCAGGTGGTCACCAAAGTACTGGCAAAGGTAGGACAACGTTATTTTTAGACAATTTTTATTTGATTTTGATATTTACCTGTTTCACACTGTCAGGCTTGCAACTGACAGAATAAGACTAAAATATTGTAGTTTATTTATATTTTTATTATTCTTATAAAATTTGTCATATGCTCATATGGAGAGCTAGCATGAAATTTCTTATTTTCTGATGATGTAACTGAGGCCTTTAGGCTAATTCTTTCTTTCAATAGTGTGGTCAACTCTGGTGAGGTAACAGACTTCAGTGCAAATAGAAAGTAAAAATATAAAATTGTAATTCCAAGCGCACATGAAAAATTTAGTCAACAGAAACTAAAGTGTTCTCTTGAATCAAGGAGTGATACTTAACTGTGAGTTAAGGGCAGAAAATATGAAGTAGCTCATCTTTATCAAGTTGTGACTGACCTTTAACCTTCTGACCTCAGACTACAGGTGTCCCTCTGGAGTCCCTGGTTACCGTGGTGAAGCCGGGCCTCCCCACCACTGCCGATCTGTACGTCCTCCCACTGGACAGCAAACCAGCCAAGAGGAGCATGTTTGTAGATAAGGTACATATATATATATATATATATGCATATAAAATCTTGTGTCTAAATATATATATAATTTTCTGCCCTATACTTTCAGATTTTGGAGACTGAATTAGACAAAATTTTAAATTCATTAAATAGATTTCTTTGCATATTTCTCTCCCCAAAGAGGATCACAAAGAGGCACAAACACACATTCACACATTCATTTCCTGAGCTTGTACCTGCTTGCTTGGAGCTGGAAACTCAGCCAAATTCTGTGGAACTATCCAAACGGCCCAATCCAGTCCAGTCCAGACCAGTCCAATCCAGTCCAGGCTTAAAGTGATAGTTCAGGATTTTGGACATAGGGCCTCATTTCCAAGTGAGTCGGAGTGTTGGAGACGTGTGGAGACAGTTTTCATTCAGTCCTTCTAGTTGCAGAGTTCACTGGTGCTAGCCTAATGCAAGGTAATGGTTCTAGTTTAATCTGCCATTAAAAACAGTTTTACCCACTCCACAGTGCACCCGAGGCAAATCAGTTATAACGCCAGACTATCGATGTAAATGTCTGTGTTGATAGCATAATTTTAGACGTGTCCAAAATTCTGAACTGTCACTTTAAGGGGAGGGTGGTCATGAAGAAAATCAAAAATATAAATGCTTTTTTTATTTCCAATACCGATATTGGATCCTTGAGTACTGGCCGATAGCAATCCGATAAAATATCAGCACGAGTTGTACATATGTAACCGGTGGATAATCGTTCTGCGTTGTGTTTAATGTAGAGGCCCAGACCACAGATATCTTTGGAGGCAATCTCCGTTTATTTCTGACGGCAAAGTGAATAAAACAATCCTCCGTCAGTAACAGGCACACAACTCGATCCCTCTCCCATGAAGTACAACAACAAAAGGGCAGCATTAGCATTGTACATCAACATGAAGCATACCTGACAGCAAAGTGAATAAAACATTCCTCCGTCAATAACAGGCACACAACTCGATCCCTACACAATACAACACAGCCGACATGTCACATCAACCAAGGAAAATCTCTTTAACAGGAATAAAGGGAAACAAAATGAACTGTTTCTTCCAAAAAGGGTTCTTTGGATGAAAAAGGGTCTTAATGGAACCCTTAGTCTGAGAAAGAACCTTCTTCTTTCAAAAAGGGCATCTGAAGCAGCCCATCAGGAAGAACCTGTTCAACACTTTTATTTCTAAGGGTGTAAAGTGAAGTTCTTCAGCATCGTCATCATCACATTCTCTTTATATACAAATAAAAGTGTTCTGCTCTCACATAAAACGTCTCAGTACAGGAGACCCTCTGGTAGTAAAGCTGCTGCCTCAGGTCTGTCAAAGGACATTAATGTGCTTCAAGCAGCTACTAACAGTCTGACAGTAGCTCATCCTGTCACTAACATGTAGCCTGTTGTAAATAGGCTAGATGAATATATTGTATATTGTAGCAGAGTTTGTGGTGTCGTTATTTCACTGTGTTTCCATAAATTTCATATTTTCTTATCCTCAGCGTATTCCAGCCATCACACAAGCCTTCAGCGGCAACAACGTCAGCTTCGTGGTGCGAGGAGGACTGCAAGTGCTGGTGATGTTGGCTGACCCAAACGCAGGTACTTTTCCGTTATTTACCATGTAGTAAGTAAGTATAAGTATGAAGTGCTAATATCTCTTTGTGATGACTCTTGCCTTTCTGTATGGAAGCTTATTCTCACTGCTCTTCTGGACAAATTTCATTCTCATTCAGTTTAAATCTGTTGTGCTTTGTCGTCACTGAGTTTAAAATTATGTTTTTATGTGAAAAATAGTTCAGTTCATTGTTTTCTTACTGTGACTCATGTCTCATTGCTCCTCAAGATCTTCTACCTCACTCTCACTTCCTGGATTTGCTTATATCAAAGTTTTTTTTAACATGAATTATGTTCAAATTTTCCATGAATTATGTGTTTTTGTGTATACCGACACCCTAGGCTACCATGGAGCTGTTGGAGGTCCGGGTGTTTGGGCGCTAGCTATCATTTTCCTAATCAGTATAATTGTCACCGGCTCCTTCATCCTCTACAAGTTCAAAAGGTGAGTCATGTCTTGAGCTATGGGATGTGAGCTGAGTCAGATCAGGCTGGGATCCAGTGATTTATAGACCAATCTCTACAGCAGAAACAAAGCCAAAAATGGAAATAGCTTTTTCTTCAGTTTCTTTGGTTTAGTTATTATAGAAAAAATATATCTTTCCATCTCAGACATAATGGTTTTTCTAGCCTATGTAATACTTTTTCCAGGCCCCAAATTCTAATGACACCAATAATTAGACAGTTGCTATGTTGTCCTGTATATCAGCAACAGTAGCCCCTCAGGGACAGCGTGTCGTTACATTTCAGTCCTTTCAAAATAAGCGTCAGTTCTCTTAGGTTAGTATTAAAGGTGTGAGTCTTGAGAAAGTCTAGGTCAGTTGTTCTGACCTTCAAGTAAATCCATGGGTGTTTTAGGTACCATGGCACTACCAAAGAGAGCCTCACTGAGAACATACTGTATTAACAGGAGCAGGATTTATATGTATCATACATATGACATGATAGTGGATATCTGGAAATTCAATACAACAACTTTGGTAAAATGAAAAAAAAAAATCACTTTTGTGCCTAAATGGAAACTATTTTTGAGGTGACACAATGACCAAGGCCAGCAGCAGTGCGACTGTTGAGTGTTTTTCATGACTTGAATCTTATTTTGGCGGTAAGTACAGAGCGCATGGTGCACAGGTAGGGGGAGATGAAGATGTGAAGAAATAACTGAAGAAATAAAAATGTAAATAAATAATTTTAATCATGTCACCGTGTGGAACACGAATAACATACATTTAATAATTGTTATATATTTATGTAATATCTTCTTGTCAGTAGGGTTAGCTAGCTCCACGTGGACATGGTGAACGGAGATTTCTTCAGTTTTGCATCTTTCAAATCAAAACACAGCGCCCCCTTGTGTCCCGAACCATCTTACTGAAACAACAAATCCCACAGTGCTTCACTGCTCTTTTTCAGGAAGCTCCCTGGCAGCCGCAACGTCTACGCTCAGATGCACAACGAGAAGGAGCAGGAGATGACCAGCCCTGTTAACCACAGCGAGGACACCCAGCACATCATCCAGGGGGAGGAGTTCATCGACGACGACCTCGACTCACAGACTCTAGGTAACGCAGGAGGTAGCCCCGCCTTCCGTTCCCTTATAAGGACTACCACTAACCACTGCTACTAAAACCAAGGCACTAACAGCAGCAGCTAACACACACCAAGGTACTGGAGGACATCCTCTTTTCTCATCCTTATCCCTGCTAATGTTAAAGGCTTTTTTTTCCAAATCATATTACAATATATCATATAATGATATTGTGCCATTCTGACGTGGATTTGACAAAACAGGAGATTGTATAACTTTATGGGGTTAAATAAATATTCTTAAGTCATTAGATCCTTTATTCAGGCAGATATGAGCTCATTAGGTAAGCTGTCATTAATAAATGGCTGTCTTAAACTGACCATATACAGTATGATTGATAACCATGATGAACATCACTATGAGCAAATGTATTCTCACTTATGAAGAATAAGTGAATTCTTAGCACAGCATATCATACTGCTAATAGTAACACATTTTTTTTTATTTTGAAAATCAGAGGTTATGGATAAAGAGTTCCTTTATGACAGTAGCAAAGGTTATGATCTATTGTTCTGCTATGTGGGCAGACAGAGCCCTCTACTGGACTCTATGGGTAATACTCTCCTCCAATCACAAGCTCATATTTTCCCACTGAAAATTTGTACAGGCAAAGCTGGCTAACAGGACGTATCAACCCTGAAGGTGACCCTCCTATCAGATCCTCCATGTAACTTCATCATTATTATTAGATCACATCCCTATGGACATCAGACTGAATCCTGTCTTATCTGCTTCTCCTGCGATATGAGTTTAACTGGAGATTTCCATGTTACCAGCCTGATTTTTTGGATTCCTCATGTTATTTTTTTTATCTTAACCTCCTCTCCCTCACTGCTATCTATGTTTGGGTCCTACCTGCTTTTGCTGCTTCCCCCACTTGTGACACAACGAGCCAACCAACCATGGACCCGGCAGAGCATCATATTTTTAACACAAGATTTCTCGTTTTGAATGGACTGTTGAGGAACTGCTTTCCTCTCTGGGAACCGTCTGGCCTTGGGTGTGGTCCTTGACGCTTCCACTCTGCACTTCAGTCTGCTCGCTTCCAGCCAGCCCACTTGCTTAGCTTCCTGTCTGCTCTTTGCCCCAAGCCAGCTGGCCTCCAACCCCATCTGGACTTGAGCTGTTTTTTGGGACTCAACTGGCTGTATCCCCAAGATATCCATGGGTTGAAGATCCTAGAAGAAAACAGGACTCAGCTCACTTCCTGTATTTCTGCTTCCCAGCCAGCGGTTCCTCATTTCTGCCTGAGAGGTCATGTCTGGAGGAGTCCTGATTCAAGTTTTTTACTTCCAATACCGTACCGATATTGCAGCCTTGAGTGTTATCAGCACGAATCATGCAGACTTTTATGACTTATTTTGTAACAGAGAGCAATAGTCAGCAACGGTAGGTCTGATAAAAACTGACCTCACCAATGGGTTACATCAATTTCACCTTAATATTATACAATTGAATAAAATAAATTTTTTAAAAAATGAGAAGACGCTGAAAAATAACCTCAATGAATTCAATAATTTAAAAAAATAATTTTAATTTTTAAAGTGTAAAATATCCACTAGTTTAACTTTAACTTAAGAATATTCTACAATTTAATAAAATAAAAAATAAATGAGAAGACGCTGAAAAATAACCTCAATGAATTCAATAATTTAAAAAAATAATAATTTTTAAAGTATAAAATAATCACTAGTTTAACTTTAACTTAAGAATATTCACAATTGAATAAAATAAATAAAAAAAATAAATGAGAAGACGCTGAAAAATAACCTCAATGAATTCAATGATAAAAAAAAATAATTTTCATTTTTAAAGTGTAAAATATCCACTAGTTTAACTTTAACTTAAGAATATTGTACAATTGAATAAAATAAATTAAAAATAAAGACCCTGATAATCCTCCTGCTGTTTCTTGTGATGCAGCTTCAAATGCTGATGAGGTTGGTCATATTAAACTTCCTGATTCTGTTCCACCACAGGAAGCTTGTTCATGACTAGTTTTGCTCAGCTACAATATGATATGATATCAGAGATTTTAGATATAGGCCGATATAATCCCATTTTTCCCCTCTTTTTTTTCCTGCTCTGCCTCGTATTCTTCAGTTCAACAAGAAGATTTTGATCATCCGGTCCAGAATGTCAGTCTGAGACGGCTTTGTTTGGCTGGGAAGACGTCAGTAAAACAACCTGTGCTTACAGGGACCACATTTAGGTCACTGATGTATAGAGAGGAACACTGCTTTTCTTGTATGAATGGTTCTACACAACTAAAGGTCATTATTATTCTTTTTATTATTATTACCCATAGAGTCCAGTTGAGGCCTGTGTGAGTTAGAACTGAGAGTTACCATTTTATCCACTGCTGTTAACTATTAACTGTATCCATTGAAACCAGTGTTCATTCTGAGCACAAGAGTTGTCTTCCTGAAATGTTTTTAATGTTTTGTTTGACACTTATGTAGAGTTGTCATTCATTTTATCAATTCAATTTGTCAAGCCACAGAAAATTAACAGTTAATGAAGGCAGCTAATATGACAATGGATTGAAAATGTTGGTGCAGATGGCAAATGTTTGTTGGTTACAGCTTCTCAAATGTGAGGATTTGCTTTTTTATATTATTGTAACATCTGTGGGTTTTGGGTGTGGCTCATTTATCAATCTAAGTAATGAATCGGTTTATTGAAAAACAATGAACGGATCATCCATCAGTACTGGCAGGGATCAAACAGTCACCCACTAAAGAAGTTTGCAGCAAACAAATGAGCGGATGGTGATTCTGAAGGTGTCAAACATCGTCTGTTGGTGATCGTAACAAGAGGAAAAACAGCAATGAACCCGATAGCCAGGAAATGTGAATGGAAACCAGTGATGAAAATAAGTATTTAGTATAAATTAAGGCTGTCAAAATTAACATGTTAACGTGATCAATCAGTGTTAATGAGTTAATTTGCACCATATTAACTCTACTTGGACAAACAGCCTGAAATGCGTTGCCAGAGACGTGCTGGCAGGTCATGAAGCAGAACTCCATTCAAAAAATCAAGGAAACTAACAACCAGTCTTAACTAACGATCAAACATGCTGATAAAATTAGATTAATCATCTTTTCTGAATCTGTCCAAACTTCTCCTGTAATTCAGCAAACAAATAATCCACCAAAGAGCATCGTCAGTGTATTAATTTGTAACAAGAAATGGATAAAAAGGAAAACTTTGCCAGCCTCTGACATGATGACATTAACTCTGATGCATGAATGTGAGAGTGACATTTTGCTGTCAAATGTAGTGAGGGAAAATGTCAAACGTTTCACTCAAATGTGTTATGATCTTGACTTTTGATTCTTTGTCGTTGATCATTTGTCTGTTTGACGTGTTTCCTGTTTTTTTTCTCCCCGTTGTTGCCAGGCAACCATTCAGGTGTGGTCCTGAGCATCAACTCCAGAGAACTGCACAGTTATCTGACCAGCTGATGGCTGCCATGGCAATGCTAAAGAGCTAGCCTAGCCTAGCTGTCTAACGAGCACAGGGACTCCACTCGGCCTTCCTCCTCTTCTTTTCCTCCTCCTCTTCTTTCTCAGACACTCACCTCAGCATCACGGCCTCCTCAGTCCTTCACCTCCATCTGTTGTTTTCTTTTGCTATTTTAAGGGGGGGGGTCATGATGGCTTCACTCCAAGGACACTTGCTCATCTGTGGTTTAAAAAAAAAAAAAAAAAAACAAAAAAAAAACCTTCCTGTGTGTACATTGTCTCTCACTTGTGGACACTAAAAATCAGCCAGCAGGACTCAGTGCACTGGTTTCCTGTCATACTGTACTCACAGTCAGAGGGATGAAGCCACTGAAGGGAGTTAGTGGACAAAGACGGGTGTGCAAAGATGATTTTATCCAAGCAATAAGAGTTGCGTGCATAATGATAGTGGAATGGAATTAAAGACTAAAATATTTTCACCATCTTCACAGGCAATAATGATCTCCCAGTGGACTGTAGGATGTGATAAGTGAATCAAACACAAGAGGGTGATGTTGCACTTTCTTAAATCCACACTCACAGGTACTTGGAGAACTTCTTTGAACTACTTCTACTGTACGCCCACAACTTTCTTTTTTTTTAATACAAAATCCCACTGCATTCATAATCCTTACATTATAACTCACACATTTACAGGAATTACTGTGTAGAGTTTCAATTCAGCCCCACCTTTGTAGGAGCTTGTCATCTGTCCCATGGTGCCTAAAACTGCAGATGTTGATCTGCTCGGTGACGTTTATTTATTTATGATAACAGTCTGCTCCATCCTCCTCCTAACCCCCACACTTTCTGGGTCACAGGTCAAAGTGGACTTGTTCCCCTCGGAGTCAAACGCTGTCATGGAGGGAATGGGTAGTTGATATATTTTACTGTATCAGCCTATATTAGGCATAGCCCGCGGTGGAATCATGTCTCCTTAAAGGTTTGGTTTGTTGTATATAAATGTGTAAATGTGAACGACTTTGTACATATTTCCTTTGACATGTGTATGTGAGTGTTTTACACTACTATCAAAATACACAGCAATTTGTTTTGGAATAAATCTTCAAAAAAAGATCACTGTTTCCTCAAGGCCATTGCCTGCTTCACATGTATCCATTTTCAATACTTTCAGTGTAATCTCATTACCGGCATCATTTTATGGGCTTCATTGTTAACTGAAAATATTTTCCTTGTCTTCTAACAAAACTCACAACTACACAGTGACAACTATGTATATGGATATTTTTGATATACTCCAGTTTTTCTCAGTAAGTGTAAACACTGGTAATTGTTTCTGTTGCCTTTTGCTGAAGTATTTCTCTTTTTTCATTTTTTTTTTTTTTGATGATGTAAACACTGCTGTCGACACGGCAACCAAACACTTCTTCAGATCACATTCACTCGCTCTGATTTCCACCTTAATTTATCTGTTGTACATAATCTGCTCATGTTCAACCTCTTAGTTTAATGTGTTGTCATTTATCAGTGCCCCTAACCTTAACTAAGGGGGAAGTGAATTATGATATTCCAATATAGTAGTGAAGACGTTTCACACTTGATGGCACGACTGTGTAATTTTGACCACACCGTTTGATTCCTTTCTTCTTTCTGCTGGGTTTGTTTGATGTATTGAGTTTTGCTATTAAAACGTGTCATCATCAGGAACTGTAGTGCACTCAACCTGCATCCTGGAATAAATCACTCCTTAAATTGTCTGTTGTTGGGTTTTCACAGATTTGTTTGTATATGTCAGCTTTTGCTTTCTTCTGTCTTTTACAGTGACTGTAACTCTTTTATTCTGCTTCTAGTCTTTAGACTGAACCAGCAGCAGAGTTCAATGTATTCAGAAAACAAGTGCAGCTTGTTGAAGCTCATAATGATTGCCCTCCAAATGGCACAATATTTCTACTGTGCTTATTTTGATGGAAAACCATAGCTTTTTGTTCACATTACTAGTTTCAGTCAAAACCTCCTAAAACTGTTTCTCCACATCAAGCCTTGACAAATGATAGAAATAAATAATCTGTAGTGTTGTCACAAACAGCCTCCAGAGACACATTTCTGCACAGATTGATGAGATTCTTCCATAATAAATGTCCTCCAAACAGCACAATGATGATGGAAACGCTGAGCTTTTATTCCTGTGCCAGTTTAAACTGTCCTTATTATTCTAAACCTGCCAGAAACAGGGATCAGGGAGACACTTTTTAAACTTTCCCAGCAACTTTTCACTACTTTTTATATTGTTATTTTAAATAATCATGTATTTTCCATTGTATATGCTTTGTTCCTGCTCTTTCATGTGTGTGTGTGTGCGTGCGCGTGTGTGTGTGTGTGTAGGGCGGCACGTTGGTGTGGAGTTTGCATGTTCTCCCCGTGTCTGCGTGGGTTCTCTCTGGTACTCCGGCTTCCTCCCACCATCCAAAAACATGCATGGGGATTAGGTTAATTGGCTAATTTAAATTGTCCGTAGGTGTGAATGTGAGTGTGAGTGGTTGTTTGTCTCTATGTGCCTTGCGAAGAGGTGGCGACTTGTCCAGGGTGTACCCTGCCTTCCGCCCTAAGACTGCTGGGATAGGCTCCAGTCCCCCCGCGACCCTATGAGGATAAGCGGTAGATAATGGATGGATGGATGGATATATTTTCCATTGTATATGCTTTGTTCCTGCTCTTTCGTGTGTGTGTGTGTGTGTGTGTGTGTGTGTGTGTGTGTAGGGCGGCACGTTGGTGTGGAGTTTGCATGTTCTCCCCATGGGTTCTTTCTGGGTACTCCGGCTTCCTCCCACCATAAGCGTTAGATAATGGATGGATGGTCACTTTTCCATCGACTTCAATGTGTGTGTGTGTGTGTATATATATATATATATATACGTATACGTATATATATATATATATCGTAACTGAAATGCAGCTATACAAGTAGTCTTACAAGTTAGCTATACAAGTAGATATTGTAAACAATATCTAAAAATTCTATTTGTAAAACATGATAGGAGGGCTGTGTAAGCCATACATATTGTATATGAACAGCATAGTAAATGAGAGGCATGCAAGTAAAAACAAGATGATAATTAAGCTGTTATTAAGTGCTGTAATGTCTCATTGTAAATAAGTTTTAAAATTTGTCTTGTAATGTTCATGTTCCTGTATTTTGAAGTATCACTTTACTTCCTGTCCTGGTTCTTGTTTGAATATTTGCTACTACCACCAAGATCTGCACCTGCGACGACTCCACCTGGGCTAGTGCAATGAAGATTGACTAAATTTCCGTTGCATCTTTAAACCAAGAGTGCCATCTAGAGGAGTCAAAAAATATCACAAGTGCTTCATGAAGCTTCATTTGTCCATCACAAAATTGTGAGCCATGGCTTCTTGACTGACCTACTGTATATGATGGTACAGTGAAGGAACAGTGAGTGTCTTTGTTGTCTCATACAGTCACACTGGACTAATATGACACATGACTAATATTTATCTGATGCTAGCTAGCTGGCTAACACGACAAAAAAAACAAACTAAAAAAAAAACAGCGTTTCACTTCCACCTGTCCAGCCCACATCACCAACAAATAACTTTTATCCTTTGCCTGTTTTTCTTCATCAGTTTTCTTTTTCTTCCGCACCGCTAGGACATCTCCTTTTTGATGCCATTATGGTGTTTGTTTTTTTTTAATCCTCTTGCTAACGAGAATGAATGGTAGCTGTCAATCATTCCCATCATACCTGTCGGCGTCGCCGGCCTGCTACGTCACTAAATGTGTGACAGAGCGGTCCAACGACACTAACAATGCCAAAAACACCAGCCACAGCTTATTACTGCAGTTTATTTGATTTATAGCCAACGTTTATTTTTAAGCATATAAGGGGTGTAATAAACACGAGATAGCTACAGATAAAAATGGACGTTTTAATTCTCAGAGGAGGCTGAACATGCAGCTTTGGGGCCCCCTGGTGGCTTGGGGGACCTAGACATTGGGGGACCTAGATTCATGTCCTGAGTCGTTATCAATAAATATCTGACAGCAGCTGAAGCAGACTGTGTGCAGGAGTGTGTGTCACAAGTTGCAGTCCTCATTCTCCAAGAAAAGAAATTCAACAGCAGCGTCAAACACTCCTGCACGCAGTCTGCTTCAGCTGCTGTCAGATATTTACTGATAACGACTCAGGACATGAATCTTTTTTAAAATAACCTGTGACGTGATTCTAAGAACGCTGACATTAAAAAGGATTTGAAGAGTTGCTGTGAGCAGCTCAGTTAGAGCTCAGTGGGACACTATCCAGCTGCTCCTGTGTTTCTGTCCCACTCGTCCCGATCAAGACGCTGCCTTCCCTTTATTAATCAGCTCCAGCTTTAATCACGAGTCAATTAGCAGCATGGCCTAATTGACTACCATCTTAATTACTGTCCTGCTCTGCCTCAGAGGACCGTCTGCTGCCAGCTTATTGTCTCCCTCCTCGATAAGACACACACTTAATGAGTGATCACACTCACAGATGGAAATGCCGTCGGTCAGATTCCCGTCACGTCCAGGCAGATGTCCCAGTGCGGTCCACCGCTAAGAGACTGAAGAGGCAGTCTGACATTTATGGGATGTAACTGAAGATGGGGATGAACCCCCACGCTCTGGTGTGGGTGGATATGAGCCTGCAGTGAGATGAGAAGCCAAACCAAACCAATGAGGCATGGTGAGTGTCTGCAGTACAGTGACTCTGACTGAGAGTCTCTCAGAGGACCTTTATGCCTCTTCCCAGATGTGCAGAGCAGCATCTGGAGAGAGCTCGTTACAATGGTGAGTGTTAAACACTTCATGTGACTCCACAGGTGTCCAGAGATGTCAACACAATGGACATAAAGGGGAATCTGTGGTTTCATACATCTTAAAACTTGCTTAGTTGCTCGAATTATAAAGTATCTCTTTTAAAGGTGTATTTCCATTGCCTGATGATAATAATAATAAGAATAATAATAATAGACAGTCTGACAGTCCAGAACCGGCTGAACCACATGTTCCAAGATCCAAGATGGCGGCTGCGAGGCTCACCACAGTACAAGCAGTGTCCCTGTCTCTCATTCTTCTTTGTGTGTTATTTATTTGTAAAGTGTCATGTGTAATCCAGTAAACCCGTTCAGAACTGCTAAACCGCAGATCCTTGTCTCACACTGATCTGGACCCACTGTCATCCCTACTGGAGGAGAAACTTCAGGACTTAAACATCTTAAAGCACTTAACACTGCGGCTGTCTGCGCTGCTCTGGCACTTTTGCCAGGTTCAGGAGGCGCACTTATCCTCTCAGAGGACCTTTAAACCTTCTCAGCAGCTGAGATGGTCCAAGCAGAGGAGCCTGCCAGCTACCAACCAGCTGCTGTCTGCATCTGGAGAGAAAGAGGTCAGCACAATGGGAGTGTTAAACTAAACTACTGCAAATGAAATACATTCTGTTGTCATTTCATCAGCAAAGTTTACAGAGTTTAGGACCAGCTAAAGTGGAACTTTTGTCCTTTAGGAAAGAATTTTGTGAAGAAGAGAAGGCATATTCACATACATATTTGGGAAAGCATGGGACTTTGACTTTTATCATGGGATTCAAAGAAAGAACAGGGTGCTGTATGTGAGTATAAGGAACTAACTAACAAACAGGAACAAGTGGAACATTTTATGGATTATTGACTTTCTCATGTCAGCAACATCATTTTAAATCTAAATTAGACTGAGGACATGACTGAATAATGAACTAATGCAGGAGTAGCGTCACTGTGCTTCCAGTCAACCTCAGTTACTAATATCATCAACATCAAGACACAGCCTGCAAATTCTTATTCTAATTCCTCTTATCTGCTGTAATTTTCTCAGAACCAACAGTGACTTATCGTCTGTGGATATCACTGAGTTACTGTTGAATCCAGAGTCCCTGAGTTCCTGCTCTGATGGTGTCTGGATGTCACCCAGGGAAGGTCAAGTTAATTTTATCTTTATATCCCAATATCACAAATTATCCTCAGAGGGCTTTACAATGTGTACAGAATATGACTCCCTCTGTCCTTTACAAAGGACCCTCACATCGACCAAGGAAAAACTCCCCAAAAAAAAACATAACAAGGAAAAATAAATGGTAGAAACCTGAGGAAGAGTAACAGAGGAGGGAAACAGATGTCATTTGTACAGAGTTACAACAATGAAAACACACAGACACTCACATATATAACAACAGAAAAGATGAAATTACATCTTCACCATGCCTACATGTCTAAATGCATTGAGTTGCTTCCATGTGATTGACTGGTTAGATAGTTGTCTTAATGAGCAGCCTCACCTAATGTCTGAGTTAAAAACACCTGAGCTTTTACGATTCTGTCGGACCTTTTTCAATCTTACTTATTCTCTCTTTAAGCATTTTAGTTAATCGATGCAAAGGAAATACATGTCTTTAGTCATCAGATGGATGGGGAAGACACTGCTGAATAATGTTAAGGTCTCTCTGTTACCTCCTCTTGAGAAAAGATCTGTGTGCTTCAGTAAAACTGCAAAAATAATAATAATAATAATAATAACAGAGCCTGAATATGAATATGCATCTGAAGTCTCAGTAGGAACAATACAATGCATAAACATCTGATGTGTCAGTGGTCAACGATAATGTGAGTTCATTTCTAATGTTTAAACTAAAATCCTGACCAGATGTTACACATTGCAAGAAGAAACAACACAATTAACAGAGCACTTAATGACAGATGCATCTGTTTATGAGCTGGGACACATCATCAGTGATGTTACCTGAGATCCTCAGGTTGTATCTGCTCTCACAACATCAGATCCTGACTTGCGTGCAGCAGCACTGGCCCTCTTCTCAGACCTTTTTATCCAAATCCACCTTGAGGCTCTTTCTGCAGACACTGTGGTGGGCTTTCTGGCTCTCCTTTTAGCAGCTCCTGTGATGCCAAGCAGGGAATAGGTGATGCATAGTGAGTGGGCAGCAGAGCTTCTACGTCCCACCTCCACCATCCCTTTCCAGCTCCTCCATGTGGTCCTCCTGAGGAGCGCCAGCTCCACGAAGAGGACTTGTTAAGAGGAAGCAGATGTTAGAACCCAGTCTGGTCTCTAAGAGGGTGGTGTTAGTAGTCTGGGAACTTGAGCTTCCTACTGAGATCAACCCTCAGCTCCCAGTCTGATGATGAGAGCAGGTAGGCCAAGATTTCCAGACAGGAAATGTCAAGAAATAGAGCTCAATTGTTGGGGAAACAACAAACAGTAAAATGATACAGAAAAGAAAAATAGATTATGTATAGAAGTGAAGTGGCAGAGTTGAGGAGCCTCTACAGCAGCTGTCAATCACTGCTCACAAAATTTTCAAACTCTCAAATATTTGAATCAGTGCTGCCAAGTGATTAACAGTGTGTGACACTCCTCAGCTCTGATTGGTTGTTTTCCTTAAGGAGCACGAGAAGGAGGCAGGACTTTTCAGATCATCTGTCTCATCTGTTTTATAAAAACGATATTCTATCTTACTTCATCATATGCTTGCTTGAAGCAGTAATATGACAGCTTTGGTAGGCTGGATTAAAAAACTGAATTTATTAGCAGCAGCTCATGACCTGGTTTATTATTCTCTGGCTGATTAAAGGCTGTTAGAAGTCTCTCAAGGAGTTGTTGTGAATTGTCCAGCAGGTGAAGGCTGTGAATGAGGCTGAATACTGTACTGATGCAATCAATGGACCCTGATTTACCAATCATGCCTGATTGCCAAATGAAAAATATAAAATGACTGAGGGAAAACAGCAGACATGGGGCTTGTGGACATTTTACAGGTTGTAGTATTGGTTTCCATTTGGGACTGGTTGATAGAAATGCCTCAATAATATTTAATTCAAATATCTGATAAAGAAAATGTGTATTCTTACTTAAGCTTCATTGACCAACAATGTTAAAATTCAGTCAATATGAAATGTGAATGTGTTGTGGTGAAAGCCAAAAAATACCTAAGGACATTATCATTCTTTATTGGTAGTAATTAATTGGTAATTAAATTAAATTCACTGGCATTATCTAACTGTTGGTTGACCTTCTAGTTCATGTTTCCACCTCCATTTTGTCCTAGAAGGAGAAGAAAGTTATTAGGATCCAAAATCCTGGTTTGGTCCTTAGAATTAGTGAACATCTGTAATGAGCCACAAAACACAACACAATTTCTAAAGTTTTATATATAGTGATACTGTTTATACATGGGCTATAGTATGTTGCATTTATGATAATATAGAAAAGCAATGAAGAAAACTGATGTTTTTCTTTCATTATAACAGAAAAACTCTTCAGAGGATAATAATTATATCTAATAAATGAAACAGAGCTATGCAGGCCTTTTGAGCGCTCCTCAAATTAGTGGAAAATGAATAAAATAAAATGTAGCCTACTATGTTGCTATATATCAAGCACACAGGAAAGCCAGCATCATTGACAGTGAAGGCAAATAAATCTGTCCAAGCAGAATTCAACTATTTATCCATGGTTAGCTGAACTAGAGTTCAGAAAATAAAAAGACAAGCCTCCTGCAGGTAAAAAAGCTGCACCATTGACGTAGATAATTGTACAACAAAATAATTAAATAGAATAAAAATATCTCCATGTCAGAAGGAGCCACTGCAGAGGGGCTAAAGAAAGAGCTGCATGTGGCTGCTGCCCTAACACCTTCCTGTTAGTAGGTAGTCATCCTGCAGTAATTAGTGTCCCATTGTGATCTTGTTCATGTGCTTTTTGGAGGCTTCATACCCTCGCAAGACTAGGACACACATGTCTGCATGGAAAAGCAGAAAGCTATAAGAGCTAGAGCACAACTGGAGAAGTAATCAAGACTAAAGTGACAGGATCAAGGAAGAATACTGAGAGACATGCCAGCCATCAAGCATCACAGCTTGTTTTACTGCAGGTGTGTGATTGTTCACGGCTGTAGTCCCTGGTAACCAAGTCTTCAGGTCTCTGGCTCTGACTGGTGCTGATTGTGGTTTTTTTTTGATGTGCCCATCAAGCCCACCTTAAAGTGCTGCAGGTCCTGGAGACTTTTTCAAAACCCTGCCCCAAGAACCATCAGCACTCAACTACTGCACTGTCCACCCTGCACCATTAGAGGGCACCATTCACTGTGTCTGATTTCAAAGAAGACTACTGGAGAAAAACAAACACACAACGCAGAAATCCTTTTTTTATGCACCAGAAACTCTGAAAACGTTGAACACGTAGCTAAACTGTAGTAACACAAAAAGTACACCTGAATTTGACTGCAGGTGTAGAGTGGAGAGAGCAAAGACGAATAACAGGTTAAAAAAAGGAAATTTGCAATAAATTTCTATGTGGCACTGTTAATAATAAAACTCAACTTTTAGCATGCACGTACATATGAATACATCAGCACTTTTCATAAATCTGCTGTAACGTTTAAAATTGGAAAGTTTGAGGAGTCCACAGTACTGCAGAGAGTAAGAAATAAAATGTAAAACATTCAGTCACCTCTGTGATGATGAGCAGCAGTCTGCAGACAAACAGTCACATTAAGGTAATGAAAAAAAACAACAACAACAAAAGACACAAATGACTCTTTTTATATCGTAGATTGAAAATAAATGCTGAATGATATTTTACTGATTAACTTCACATGGTAATTACCATCTTGAGCGCTCACACAATATATTATGTAAGGTTTACAACTCTTGTCCATAAACAATAAGTGATAATTATTTTTTTTTTAATATTTTAATATACATGGAGAGCTTCAGAGCATGAGCCTTGCTTGTTTGCTTAATACTGAGTCTATTAATCTTTTCCATGATGATGATCAGACATTTTATTGTTGCTCCTTTCCTTCTCCTCTGTATTTCTTAGCTCTTCCACAAACACTTCATCTAGTGCATAAATTGAATATTTCTATATTATTGTATTCATTTTAAAAGTGACATGCTGTATATTCACATTAAGAGTTACACTGTCTCTGGCTTGTGTTTATCCCTTCAGGGTGTGGATGTATGGGGGAGGAAACAATGACCGAAGAGCAACAAAACAAAGATTTATATTTGATCAGCAAAATGTCGCACATAAAGATTGATGGTGGTCAACAATGATCTCACCCTGATCCAACAAGACAGGTGAGCAAGCAATATCAAAACCTTTCCCAGATCCTTTTACAGTGTTCAAAATATGTAAAGATCACATATGTTGCCGCAGCCATCCAAATAAATTAGAAAGCTTTGAATTAAAGTGGTTCCCAGAATATCAGAATAAAATAAAAATGTCATTATGCAAGTAAAAAACAAAAAAAGAAGCTGTTTTATCCGTCAAAAGATAAAATCACTAAAAAGGGAAGTTATCAACAACATTTTAAAAGTTATAGTTGGTAATCTTGGAGAGCTAGCTAGATTTGAAAGTGGTGCCTCCTCTCAGCCTCTTCTATTGGCGCTTTTCTCCAGGCACGGTACGGCACGGCTCTACACGGTAGACTACACTTGATACTTTTTTCGTACCTCCTCAGCCCTGGTTCCAAGCAAGCTGAAGTGATACTAAAACATGACGTCAGCCGACTGCCTTCTACTGATTGGCCAGCAAGTGTGTCATTGGATGTGCGATGTCCGACTAGACTATGGAAAAAAAAAAAAAAAAAAAAGCCATACACAACTTGACCCTATCGTTTTTAAAACCGGCAAATGCTTTGTTACACAAGAAAATGGCATCGCAGTAAATAAACACCATGGTCGGTCGAGGACAAAATGCCACAGCGCGAGCAACAAATAATATACATGATCGCTTTGGTGTCCTCTATTGTTTGTGATAGTAGTGCTGTTGTTCTGTTGTTGTTCTGTTTAGCAGGGTGAGCTGTCAGAAGTAACGCTGGAAGTGGTATTTTTGGCTGCATTTTCTCTGACATTGTTCCCTACAGAACATATTCTCCTGCTAACTCTGTATTTCTGCAGAGGAGTCAATCCATCCATCCATTATCTACCTCTATCCTCATAGGGTCGTGGGGGGGCTGGAGCCTATCCCAGCTGTCTTAGGGTGAAAGGCAGGGTACACCCTGGACAAGTCTCCAGTTCATCACAGGACACATAGAGACAGACAACCACTCACACTCACATTCACGCCTACGGTCAATTAAATTAACCAGTTTTTGCAGTTTTTACACTCCTGTAGCTGCCACAGAGGTCTGATTCTTTTTCTGAACACATAATGTATTGACTGCTCTCAGTGAGGAAGGACTATTTCACCCAGTAGAACAAAAAGTATTTCTGAACAGGATTATAGACTATAGCTTTAAACTTCAAAAACATTTCCAGGAATCAAAGTATTGAGTTTTCTCAAGCCTGTCAAACAGGTCCAGAGTTATTGAAAAGGATGACTATATGTAGACTCAATTATTTCTGGGAAAAGCTCTTCCAATAGATCTCCACTGTGGTATGGATCAGCTGTACAGCACAGTAAATATGGAGTCAATGAACTGTGTCATAACAGAGGTGAAGCGGTCACTAGACTGAAGCATGTCTGAAATGAAAGGCCAGTAACATGTCAGCTCTCAGTATGTCAGCTGAACAGCTGTGTGTGCACTGACCTTGTCCATGCAGGGTTACTGACCTGGAGTCAGCAGTGAGCTGCAGCAGCAGGCTGATCATGTGTCCCAGTGGACACCGTCTGGCATGAGGAGCAGTTCAGGTGAAGGACCAGGACCCACACCAGGCCTCTGCAGGATGCTGTGCAGGTTTGAGTGGCTCATCTGGAGTGATTCAATGATAGTAACAGATGATTAAATTCAAAATAAGCATTATCATGTCTGCATATGACTCTCTGCATAAGTCTTAAAGAGTTTGTCCTCAGTAAAAGTAAGAGGAATTGTGCTGTAAAGACAGAGAAAATCATATCCTGGACTACGCAATAAAACTGACCTGACTTTTCATCAGAATCTGTCAGTTGAATTTAATAATCAGAGATGAGGATTAGAGACAGAGAGACTTTATTTTAACGCTGCATTTCCATCCTCATGTTCCAGCACACTTTTAGTTTCCAATTAAAAAAAATAAATGTTATTGTATCGATAAAAGCAAAAGTGAACAGATCAGTGAATACAAGATGGCACCAGCAGCTGTTTCTCTTGATGAACCAACTCCTAATATCACATAACAGCGGTGGATGAGAACACTACTACACTGTTCAGTTTACATTTGGTTTAAATTAGTCTGGACATCTGGCTAATGCCTGCCGTTTTCTCTGATTTTGATTGATTTTGAGCATTATTTAATGTCAAGTTTACTCAATCTGCACATATACCAAAAGCTTATAAAACCTCAGACTTCAGGTGGGGCGCAATCGTGAGTTCAGTTTGGTCTGCAGAGAGTCCTCATGACTGTTTAAAAAAAGACATTTTTAAAAGAGCAGAGAGACCACGATCCTTCAAGCCACGTAGCTGGTGAGGAAAAAAAAGGATGCTGTGATTTGATCTGATCAGATGGAACATTAAAATCATCAGACATGACAAGAAACAAGTGTTTCAGAAGTTTACTGGCTTAAAGTATTGTAAATGAGATTAAGCTTGGCATAGAGGGAGGAATATTAAATGCTCTCTCAATAAGAAATACTGCAGGGTTGTGCTCCACCAGCCTCTCTTTGGTTTCCTGAGGAGCAGACAGTGATTTGTATTTTCGATCAATGTGGCATAAAAAGTGTAAGAAAAGGTCTGCGCCTAATTCAGCAGTAAAGACATATTAATTCTGTCAAGGTGAGTGTGATCTTACAGAGCTGTGAGGACGCTCTCTCAGCTTCAGTGTGAGAACGAGACAGAAAGGTGAGAACCTCTTGATTTATCTCCTGATTCCAGTTCCTCTAAAGTCAGTGTGAAGCTGTGAAATCAGCTGATGTAGTGATGGCTAGACACTTCAGGCACAAACAACTGTGGATGGTTTAAATCAAGCCAAAGAACTTGTGGAGGTTCATTTTGTATTGCTCCAGATTCTCGGAAAGAAATACTGAAGACCACATCGGTGAATAACACAAACATGTTTTATATGGACCTATAAATGAGGACACGAGATCATATTTGGTTGTCGTTACCAAGACATGAAACCTAAAAAATAAATTAACATTTAATATCAGGTAGACAAACTATGAAGCACTGTTTGTGAAGTACCTAAAATTTAAAATTGGCCTTTAAGTACTGTAATTTTTTGTTAACTCATTGAGTGCCAGCTGTTTTATAAAACAGAAAGTGTCTTGTTCCAGTGTTTTTGCCCATTTTGAGTCATTTTTAAGAATAGCTCAAATAAAAGAAGATACTTTCTATGTTATCATGAAAAAAATGTTTTGTTTTTATCTTGTTCCATTCTTGTTTTATCAGAGATAGAGTAGAGGACACTTTCACCTAAATCACCACTTTTTGTGCAGATTCTGTTTGTTTTACTCTCTAATCTCGATCATCTCCACTTCCTGTTTTGATCTCTGTGGTGTATACCGTCTCTTTATGCCCCAACTACAAATCCCAGAAGCCCCAACATTACTCACAGTCTGTGTGAGAGCGCTCTCTTGTGCCAGCTGCCGAAAAAAGGAAAGACGTATACGTTTATGGCACTCAAGGTTGTATTTTAAAGCATGTACATATATGTCTTTGGCACTCAAAGAGTTAAGTATCAGACAACATTATGGCATATAAATATTGGTGAGGAAAACTAAAGCTAGCTGTATTGATCCAGCTCCAAATAATACTCTTGTCATTTTGACTTTTTGGAATACTGTATTGAGTGGAGCTCAGTATCATGCCTTGTGTCTTATTCTAAACACCAAGTAGACGTTTTGCTAACAAATTACCAACACCACCCAATACTGATGAGAACATCATTAGGTTTTAGGATGTTATTACAGTTCTTCCTGAGGGAAACAGGAACCTCATGACCGTTGACTTCATGGCCCTAGAGAGGAAAAGTCAAGTGATCAGCTGAGTACAATTAATTTTCAGAGGAACTGAATCCTTAGTTCATGTGTTTATAGCACCTAACAGTATCTTAAAGCTGCAGCTGGCAACTTTTTTTTAGTCATATTTGCTTGAACTGTCATGAGATTCTGGAAGCAGTATATAAAATAGGCAGTTAAGGAAAAATCCCTAATTCTCTAGCTCCCTCTAAAGCCTGTAATCGTGTTTGCAAAAATCCAGCGCTCCCTGTTGTGTTTAACCAATCACGTTAGGGTGGAATAGCTGATAGAAATAGCTGCCTGTCAATCAGCTTGTGCACACGCTGCTAATGTCTTCAGAGGGGGAGGGGGTTGATGGACAGTGTCGGAGCTTAGTCGAGGTTGGGGGAGGACCTGACAGTTTTATCAGTTTGAATTTTCCGACATAGACTCGGAATTTCAAAATGCTGCCGACTGCAGCTATAACTCACAGTATGGTGAGGCAGGCTGCTCCATTACCAACAGTAAATCTACTGCCAGTGCTATGAATGTTGACTAAATGAAAGAAACACTGATAAAGCAACCAGACATGATAATTAAGTCTATAATTGGTGGAGTGACAGTTCTTTTTTGGCTTGATATTATAAGACTAGTTAAGCAAATGTGTACAATATTAGCCAAGGCTGGCAGCTATGGAGGGAAAATATTTAGACTCCCTGAATGAGCCAAGATGCTCATGGAGAGGAGGATAAGAGAGGAAGGAAATAAGAGGAAAGACGTTGATTCATTCAGCTGCTAGAGACCAACAGGAACATCAGTCCATGGTCCAACACAACCTCTGTGTTGATCTCTTGTGGTGTTTTGTCTCTCTGCAGATATTGGGGAGTACTTCAGTGGGTGAAAAAGTTCTATAACGCCTTTCATTTTTTATTCTTAGACCTCACTTAATCATCTCTTGTTCTTCTATCTGCACTATATGCACAATGTTTGTCATGCACCCTTGTATGTGCAAACTTATGTGGCTGTAAAGTTGTTTCAGATTCTGATCCTAGTGTCTCCACAAGGAGCTGAGTTAAGATAAATGTCCTCAAGTGATGTCACTTGAGTCAGAGTTAGTTAGTCAGTGTCAGTATTTCGACTGCAAGACCTAAGAGTGGAATTATTATCACTTTATCTTTATTATCATCATGTAATGAAATTCCCTCCAGGCACTTAAGAAACATCACGTTGGGGGACGGTCGCTTGGCCAATTCAATATTTCCTCCTCTTATACAGAAGAGGGAATCTTCTAGAGCTGACACCTGATTTTTCTCCAGCAGCAGCGTAAGTGATCCCACTCAGTGAACATGAAACTCTGTACATAATTAATCACACACTCCTTTCCCCACTCACTCTGACTGAGCCCGAACAAGGCTCAACTTTAATGAAATTCATACCAAACAAATGAGTGGAGAACCAGCATGGAAAAAAAAAAAAGAAATCTTGTTTCATCATGATAACTTATGAAACGTACCTCTCAAGGGATCAGTCATTTTCATTGCAGACACTGCACTGGAGATCCTTTTCAATCTGCAGAAATGAGGGTAGTTTGTGAGGAGGCTGAGGCAGTGAAGACACGCTTTAAGAGTCTGCCTGTGGCAAAGAAATGTAATTTCACACAGCTTCACCTATTGGTGGTACATACATGTGAGCACAGAAGTGAGAGCATCTTTAAATCTGTCTGAAAAGAAGACTTACCAGCTGAAATTTTCATTTAAGTACAGATGCACCAATTGTAATTTTATGGCTCATTTATTTTACCAATTGGCCAACATTTCTCACACTGACGTTCAAGTGCTATGTATTGTATGCTATAAAACATCATGATTGGCAGCTGTGAGTCTCTCTCCCTGACAGGCTGTGGTCATGCTCAGTTCAAACGACAAACAACATAGTGGTCGGTTTGGGTCAAGATCTCATGATGGCAGCTCCCGTATCCAGGATATCTTGGCTTCACTTAGACCCACAGTGTCCTTCTTCATATGCAAACTATAGTTTTGAAGAAGTTTGTCAGTGTTTTCAACTCACACAGGCTTCTTGTGAGCTGAACTTGTTTTCATCTGAGGCTGACACAAAAGCCATGAGTCAACCATGAGTCAGCCACAAATCAGCCATGAGTCAGCTCAGTCAATTGCACCATCAACACCGTTTACACGTTGTAACTCCAATGAACCAAAAGATGATGCTGAAGAGCACAAAACATACTCTCAAACTGCAGTGACAGTAATAACATAATGGAGTAACAAAGCTGCCACGGGGGCAGCTGCAACAAACAATACTTGATGGGCTGTGGATGACATGAGGTCCCCCTGCTTATTCTTGACATTTACAGGCCAGATTGCCATAAAATGTGGTCCATGCTCCACAAGTGATGAATGTTTTGACGACCCCGAACATTTCGCCCTGTGCCATCAGCATAAATATAGCAGGCAGATATCATGACATTTACACACCATGCTCCCCAGAGGAATAACATTTTCACCAGCAGCAACCTGAACCATAACAGATAGCCATGCGCACTGTTTGTTCAACTGTATAGCATGATATGATTACTGACAAAAACTATTTTACACTAATATTTCTACGTCCAACCAGACCGTAAACACAGCAGTTCCTGTCGAGAGGGCCACCAGATCAGAAAACATGAAGTATTCTACATTCATTTTAGAATAGGGGCAGTAAATGTGTTGAAGAAGCCGGTACAAAGAGCCTGGCAGAACATCAGCCAGATCACATATCACATCAAGGCTCGGTCCCTCTGTTGCTGTTAACCTGAATGTGTCAAGGCGCAAAAGGCAGGTAACCTGACTGGCTTGTGTTTTTATAAACCCCTCACTTCATTGTTGTAGCTCATCAAGTGAAGGCTGGCCTGAGGGAAGCCATCGACATATTTATTCACCTCCCTCAGGCTTGTGGCTGCACAGAGCTTGATTTATAGACAGTGGTCCTTGGAAAACTCTTTATATTTAGATCACGTCTGCTGCCTGCCGCACAATTCACCCCACAGGTTTGGGTGGGTGCTGGGTGCCCTGGTAATGGGTTAGCAAAACGTCGACATCGATATATCTCCCCACAAGGCCATTCCTCCTTCCTGTCCCATAGCGCTCCTCTGAAAATGTGGACTCTCCACCAAATGCATTAGTCTCCAGGGAAAAGAGAGCTGCCTCTCTGATATCTCATTTCCAACTGAGTGGGATCCAGTAAATGATGTAACTTTACATCATGGGTAGCTTTACATTGTGAAGCCCTCATATAGTCTCATCAGCCAGGAACTATAATTATCAAGTTTGGCATTTTTCAACCTTCAAACCTACATTAATTACCCTAAAGGTGCTAAATGCCACAGCTAACAGAGCTAACAGTATTAAGAAAACAGAGCTTGCAGTGTTGGCAACATAGCTAACAATGTTAGCAATAGAGCTAACAACGTGAATTAAACAGAGCTAACAGTGTCAATTAAACAAAGCTAGCAGTTTCAAATAAACAAAGCTAGCAGTGTCAATTAAACAGAGCTAACTGTTAATTAAACAGAGCTAACAGTGTAAACAACATAGCTAACAATGTTAGGAACAGAGCTAACAACATGAATTAAACAGAGCCAACAGTGTCAGTTAAACAGAGCTCACAGTGTCAATTAAACAAAGCTAGCAGTGTCAATTAAACAAAGCTAGCAGTGTCAATTAAACAGAGCTAACTGTTAATTAAACAGAGCTAGCAGTGTCAATTAAACAAAGCTAGCAGTGTCAATTAAACAGCTAACTGTTAATTAAACAGAGCTAACAGTGTAAACAACTAAGCTAACACTGTTAGCAACAGAGCTAACACTGTTAATTAAACAGAGCTAACACTGTTAATTCAACAGCACTAACAATGTTAGCAACAGAGCTAACAGTGTGAATTACACAGAGCTAACAGTGTGAATTACACAGAGCTAACAGTGTTAAGTGAACAGAGCTAACCAGTGTTGGCAGTGTGCTTCTGAGATGAGGCGTTATCAGCTAACTGTCAGCTCACCTGCACCAGTGAAGTACAGGTGTACTCTGCACATCATGATGTGATGCTAAAAACAGAGAGGGCAGCAAAACACTGCTTTTCAGCCTGCTCTGCAGCTACTCTTTAAGAACAGGGAGTGAGGTTTAGAATTGTCAATAGTCACAGCAGCACAGACAAGATTCCTTGACTTTTAGTACAGCAGTAGTATGAGCCAAACTAAAAAACACAGGATCCTACAGTTCGGTGGATGCACTTAATGTTGTATATTACAGTTTACAGTTTTTTTTAAATATTTGTGCATTGTAAACATCTTTCAGACTTGTAGTAGGTCATTCATGCCATACGCATCCTGTCCTTTCCTTTCCAACACATCCACAGCCTGCCTCATCTCATAATTGCATATACTGTATATTCCCATAAAATATTGTTGAAGTTGGTATGAAAAAAAGACAGAATGACATAATCTTGATGATAGTTTTGTAAAAATATTTTATGTAACAATTCAAAAGTCATAACACACAGCAAAAAGACATTCAAATCAACATGAGCGACCGGGGTGTGTCCTGCAAGCCCCAAGCATCCATCAAATCGTCCACCATGTAAACAGTGTGATTGGCTCTCCTTCCTCCCAAATAGACCACTGTATCTCCAGATTTGTATTTTAGACATTCCTCATACAATACAACAATAAATTATAAAACCTAAAAACATGGAGGAGTTGACTTGCAGTAAACTCAATATGACAAAAGAAGATTTTCAAGCGTTTAGGGACACACCCCTGGTATGAAGAGACCTCTTTGGCACGTAACATAAATCATAAAACGTGACATAAAACAAACTGTAAACAAAACAACAATCATTATTACAAAATGCTTTTTTTTTTTATACACGGACAGCATTAACAGATTAAAAAACAAACGATAATCCTAAAAAAATTGATTTGGCAAATGTGACCGTCCCCCAGCGATAACACTTGTCTCAGTCTGCAAGGCCTCCGTGCAAAACCGCGTCGTCGTGGTTAATGTTAGCGCGCTGGGAGGAGGAGGAGGAGGAGGGGGTCAAAATTGAGAATGAGAAGGGGGGTAAGGTTTCATTTTGAAGTCTGAACTGGTAAGAGTCCTGCTGTTCTTCTGTGTCTCAGGTTTTAACTTTGTGTTCACCCTCCTCTGGTATATGCGACAGCTCTCTGGTCTACCGGCCAAAGTCTCTTTAGTGCAAATAGGCTGTCAGCTGCTGCCTCCTCTGAGGGTGGACGGAGGAGGAGAAGGTCATTTTCGTGGCGGAGGCGAGGCTGTGTTTGGTTTGGCACCTGGGACCGGTCTGAAAGGAGAAGGACGAAAAGAAGAGATTCAGACTCAAACAGCATACTGCCTTTCTGATACTTCAGAGCAAGGAGAGAACAAGAACTAGTACTGTGTGAGTCTGTCTATTTTTACTGTTAAAATCCATCAATGGTCCCTCAATACCATGAAGGAGCTGTTTTGTCTCCATCTTGTTGAGTTAAAAAAAAAAAAAAAAAAAGACAGGACAATTTTGAGGTAGACAAGAAGCAAGGGAGTATGACAGGCAAAACTGGTGTCTGCTGACATAGTGACACAAAGTTTCCACGAGTGAAGTAAAAATGAAGTCAAATTTAGTGAGATAGTGAGCAAGCCAGGGTCTCTACTGCACAGTTTGTCTTAATCTGAATATATAGTTGGGCTTTAGAAGAAGAAAGAAGAAGAAGACTTTATTAATCCCTCAATGGGGAAATTACAGTTTTCACTCTGTTATTACTTTTCTGTTGCACATCACACACAGGGTATGAAACACACATGCACATGCAGTAGAGGAGAGGTGTCAGAGTGAGGGGGCTGCACTGTATCCAGGCGCCCCGAGCAGTTGGGGGTTCAGTGCCTTCCTCAAGGGCACCTCAGCAGTGCCCAGGATGAGGAACTGGCACCTCTCCAGCTACCAGTCCACTCTCCAGACTTTAGTGTTGTGTCGTTTAAAAGAACAAATCTTTTGAGTGAACGAACTGAAATGAATCACTTCCTGAACTGATTTGTTCCTTTCTCAGTTCACTTGAGCTCAGTCTAAACGTGGTGGCCGGGAGTTGAACTGCCTCATTCGTTAGTTCAAGACTCGTTAATCTTCTTCGATGAACGACTCAGCCAGTGAGGGGAGGGGCGACTCACTGAACGAACGAGTGATTCTAGCAGGAAGCTGCAGCGGTTCGTTCACTGAGCCAACTAGTTCACTGAACGATTTGTTCACTGAACGATTTGTTCACTGAACGAATGAGTGATTCGAGCAGGAAGCTGCAGCGATCCGTTCACTGAACTCGGAGCGAGTTCGTTACTCCTCGGAACGAGGGGGGCGAGCAAGGGCTTCCTCGGAGGAGGAATCTCAGTGATTCGGTGAACGAATCTTTTGAACGGATCTTTTTAATGAACGAATCGTACAGATTCAGTTCAGTCAACTGCCACCCCCAAAGTTACCCCAAAGTTGCAGTGTGTGATTTGGCTGCAAATGCATCCACCAGACAATTCTCCTGTCCTCCATACTTGTGCTACATATTTTTAATAGATTTCAGTACGAAGAAGTGACTTACTGAGAAGGGATTAACACAAGCTCAGTTTGTTGACCATAAGGAATATAGATATGGAATGATGTAAGCATGAAAATCAGGTAGTGGAATATTTTTGAAAGAATGTATGGATGTTTTTATCCCAGAGAGCAGAGCATGATGGGAGGGCTGTTTCACAAACTTTAATGACAATAAATTCACACACAATGTCCTCCCAAAACTGAACTCTACTTTGAACACTTACAGATACATTTTGCTGAGAAGAAGAACAGTCATCACCTGGAGGTTTTTACACATAAAATGTACAACTGAGGGCCTGTAAATTACACAAAATAAAAAGTTACTGTTGATGAAGAACTGAGTCGATGCATGGTTTGAAAAGATAAGCCTAGAGAAAGACAGTATTTCTTAAGCATAAAGCTCCTTCTTGGTACTTTTATGAGTCATAAATCAACTTTCAAACACAGCTGGAACTCTTGGATTTGTCTAAAAGAAACTACAAACCATACCTGCTTCAGAAACATGACATCATTTAGAGAGTATCAAGAAAAGTTTCATTCTCCTCAAGGTTATGTTAGAGTCAGAATAACAACGATTGATGCTTTTACAGTAGAAATGCTGTGATGTGGTTCACACATATAGGAGGACAGCTATGGAGCGTCTTGTTCAGTACAGTACAAGGGTGGACACTGCTACAAATATTCAGCTGTGTGAAAATAATCAATGCAAAAATAAAAGAAACAAAAGAAGAGCAGGAATATTGATTCAAGTACAAAATGAGTTCAAGTGGATCGCTTCATTACACCAAGTCAGAATGCACATTTCACACATGGTCGTAGTTTTTACAGCCTTAATTAATTCTTAGTTCTCATTTAGTTTTGTTCTTATATCTGCATTATGTTTATATATCATAATTTAAACTGAATTCACCTTTTTAGACCCAAATTTGATCCAGAACACTGGAATTCACAGAGAAGTCAGAAATGAATCCAGAATAACAAACAAGCACTAAATCACATTTTTCTGTTCAGGAAGGACAGCAAATAATAATAATAATAATAATAATAATAATAATAATAATAATAATGTGCTTTGATATTTTTCTATTTTTTTGTGAAACAGTAAATTTTAAAATTCCTGAATAATAATGATAATTACATTTTATCATTAAAGATATCATTGTGATTAAAGAGCTTGCACTTACTGGTGGATTAACCATTACAGAAACATTAAAAATATTCTGGTAATCAGTAATACTGTTAATTTAGAGCAAACACCCGACATTGGTGGAGGAATAATACATTTATTACGCTTTGTACGTCTGTCTCCTTCACATGTCTCAAGAACCATTGGCTGGGTGTATTACTGAGGACACAAAGACGTACAGAGCTGAAGATGCAATTTGGACACATTCAATGTTAATAAAATTTGAATAAACAATCGATATTGCTCTGTGCAGCAGCAGGATGGGCCTTCAGGGCTCTGAGGACTGAATCGTACATGTTGTCTTCTGGATACACTAATAAACTCTTTCACTTTCAGTCCTCAACAACACGACAGGCTCACATGCAGTAAAAGCTGGATATGAATGAGAATCTCCTCAACAAATGAACTAATTGACTCTCACAGTGTTTATTACTAATCTGATGACTTTGTCATGAAGAGATGAAGACTGAAATACTAATTTATCACGTTGCTACACAATCCTTTGTGCATGTTGTAGAGAACAGTTAAGTTGTTAAGCTCCTTTCACCTTAACGCAGCCAGTGAAACAAAAGCCTCTCCTGTTTTCATCACCTACCTGAACACTACAGTATGTCTGTGTGTTCACCCACCTGAGAGCTCTGAGAGGGGGGATGGCTGACACTTTGCCCACAGGTTTGGGTCCCACTGCCGGGGGCATCATGACCAGCAGGCCTGGGGACGGTTTGGAGACCAGGATCCGAGCTGGACTACCTGTGGGGGAGGCTCCTCTGTCTGGGCTGAGGGGGAGAGGCCTCTGAGGGGGGAAAGGAGAGGACCTGGGCTGCAGCTCAGCCACTAACTGAAAGACAGCACACAGAAATATTGACTGTTGACATTCATATACACAACTGGACACCAAGACATCCCAACCAGCGACAACAATAATTATAGAAGGTTTAAAAAGTGAAGACATGGTGATCAACAAGGAGGACAAGTGGGATCACCACCGACAATAAATCCCTGGCACATGGACACAGCAAGGAGGAGAAGTCCATCTCAGTCTGGACTGGGTCCAGGTAGTCTCTGTCCTGGACTGGGTCCAGGTAGTCTCTGGGATCTGTTCAGCTCGCTGATAAGAGCAGTGACTGTACAGTAGATTCATATCAGCAGCACCACAGCACAGAGATCAGATCACAAAGTAAACTCAACACAAACAAGAAAAAAACAATGTGACAGTCACAACTTTAAAGGCGTTTTACACTCCACAGAGAAGCACTGATGAGAGCAGATAAATCGATAAGAAACACTGCAGCTTTTATTCATTATTTGTTCAGGGTGCCAATGAAATACACCTAAGAAGCTCTCTGACAGTTTTCTCATTAACTCTGTGTATTTGGCTGTAGCACTGAATCCCATTTACAAATGAGACATTTAGCTGCACTGAGTATATATAATATGACATACTGTACCGACCCTTGTAAACAGGAAGTAGAGTGTTACCATGGATTCTGTCAGTTACGCTCTGGGCTGAGTTACTGTAGTAGCTGCCGGTTGCAGTAAAGAAAAACGGAGAAATGTAAACAACAGTCAGCTCAGTACATAATCACCTTTGATTATATAATGCAGGATGGTTGGTCGACCACCTTCACGTGAAGGCTGACCTCTTCTCCTCTCTGTACATAGAGTAGATGTCGAGAGGTCAAACCTAATATGACTTAACTCTTCAGATGTATTCTGTTCTGTGTTTATATTACAGATAAGTTAATTCTTTATTAGTCCCACATCGTTACAGCGGCAAAGTGGATAGAGCAACATTACAGTAAGGGCCAATTAAAAGGGTGAAAAAGATGATTTTCACTCAGCCTCAACAAGGAATCAAAAAACCTCTCCTGCAGCTGTTAGCGAACAGAAGCTGTGGAGCTACAAAAACGCGAAGAAACAGATTTTTAATTTGCTGTAAATATGTGTATGTACACTGCGTTCACCAGGAAAAAAAAATCTTGTAATTACGAGAAAAGATATCATAATTACGAGATAAATTACCTCGTAATTATGATATAAATTATCAGGTAAAAAACAAAAAAAAAAAAATCTTGGTGCCACAGTCACTAGTTTACTGAGTTTAACAACTGCATCACCACCAAGTAAATTAACAGCTTATTCAGCCTATATTATCATATTTTATTATATTATTTCACCCCAATACAGTATAACTACCTTGACATAACAGCACAATGATGCTTGCAGACATTTCATTTGTATTAACAGGTGTTGTTCATGTTGGTTGTAGCCTAGATTACACTGGAGACTGACAGAGCATGGCCAAATCTTCATATCACCACTAGACCAGCCTGGATTAATTTCAAATGCATGACTTTACATCCATGAAGCACTGTGTATTTGTTTGTATTAATTGCTCCTGTAGGAAGAGAGCGACCTCCAGCACTTCTGACTTGGCTTTCCGTCCGACAAACCCAGCGCCTTGAGATGCCTACGCAGTGTTGACATGCTGATATTAATACCATCTTCATTTTTAAGTAGCATTAATATCTCCAAGCAGGAAATAAAAACAAATCAAATGCAATGGCCCCATTATTGCCGTCTTATTCCACTGTTAGCCATGACTGAGAGAAGGGAGCTCAGGACCTCATTTTTACAAGAGAATTTATCTCATAATTATGAGATTTTTTTTCTTGTTATTACTACATATTTTCTCATAATTATTATATTTTATCGTAACTACAAGATAAATAATCTTGTGAAAACTTTTTTTTTTTTCCTGGTGAACGCAATGTGCTTCAGTATAAATATGCCGATATTGTCCTCTGTCAACGTGGTTCAGTCAATTTTAACATTAAATGCTCTGGTCAGTGATTTAAACCAAAGTCATAATTACAGCTGCTGCTGTCCTCCTGGAATTTAACTCCCATCCAGAACATGGTGTTGAAAAGTAAACATGCTGAAAATGCAAGGACACGTCACCATGCAGACAGTAGGAACCAGTGATTGAACCACCAGCCTGAAAGGATGATCCACTCTACCCACTGAGCTACAGACTTTGGGAAGTAACATAACTGGAAATGAGACAGCTTTGAGGTTATAGTTTTAAATTATATTATATTGAAAATGCTCAGAAAATGTCCTTACCAGTGGAGAACGTGTTGGGTTGAGGGGCAGAGGTTTCTTGGGTGGGGTGAGTCTCTGTGGGGTTGCAGGGGATTTGGGTGGAGCCACTGGGGGCTTGCCAGCTGGCAGAGGTGGCCGGACCACCTTAAGATCCCGGGGCCCACCCTGAGGGGACTGGGTGGGTCTCAGTGGTCGCACAATGTTAACTGGCTGGGTGCCGTTGGTAGCAGGGCCTGGTCTGAGAGGAAGGAGCTCTTTGCTGGTGTGAGGAAGCTAGAGGTAGAGCAAAGACGACAAGACAAGCTGAAGCAAGAGCTCCCACTTTTACAAGTTTACAACACTCTGTTGATGAGAACATATCAGGTCAGAACCATCAAGTCTGATGTATCACCAACAGGCAGCAACCACAGTGTGTGATGGTCATTCAGGTAGTTATGGTCCCAGTTAGAGTCAAATAGGCCTTAAAGCAGGGGTGCTGCCTTATGACAAGTCTCATTGAGCACCCCTCATCAAGTAATAACAGATTGTAAACTCATCTTTTAATGAGATGCATAGGGCTATTTTTCCCCAGAAAAAGCCAATGGATGTGTCGTTGCGTGTGCGCTCATACCTAGTCTCTTCTGCTAAGCTAACGATAGCTAACCGACGACCACTCCAACACAAACGCAACACAAGCACATGTGGATATGTTATCTGGCTAATGTTAGCACGCCATGTGTGATAGGGCTGGGTATCGATTCAGATTTTTCAGATCAATTTGATTCAATATTTCAAGGTCCGATTCGATTCTATTCACGATTCAATCTGATTCGATTCGATATCGATTCAGTCAGGGATATTTCATACTCCGTTATTTTCTGTGTACGTTGAGAGTTTGCTGGTAACTTAGGTGCCAAAACCTGTTCCAGGCTGGTTCGTTTGAACTGTGCCGAGTCTGCCGACTGTGTTTCCAGGTGTCTCATCAAATGGTTGTGAAGATTTGTCATATTGCTGCTGTATTTTATCTTCTCGTTGCATATTTTTCATACTACTTGTTTTTTGTCCAACTCATCATTTTCTTCCACCTTCTTAAAAGCGAAATGCATCCAATCATCAGCTTTTAAACTCTTCAGCGGTGCCTGGAGAAGTGGACTCGCTTCCGCCATGTTTGTTTGACTGCTGGCAGTAACATCTCATGAGATCTTGTTCCTTGGGAAGCAGCACTAAACGCTGATCACGCCAGACTTCTTCTTCTTTGGTTTCGGCAGACTAGACATATGTATGGCGATTGATGCCCTCACACAAGACTGGCAGGCGGGTTTATACTTCAGGCTGCTTCTCCACACGTCCAATAAAGAAAAAATACGCAAGTTAAAAGACCGATCTTTGGATTTTATGAATTGATTATCAACCATTTAAATGGAGATCGATTAAAATCGATTGAAACAATTTTTTTTAACCCAGCCCTAGTGATGACAAACAAATGATGAGCGGTCCAAATGAAAGGTGGATATTGACTGTTACTAACCAAACACTACTGCTTTCTGTCCCCAGTGTGTCATGCTCATTAGGATGCCTGGCTCCCAGCCTGTGGAGGCGTGGCGACGTGTCCAGTCCTACAGTCAGGGAAGCTGACTCAATTTTGCCTTGTGATTTTTGGTTTAAACGACACTGATTTACCATTTAACAATAAAAACTTTGAACTTTCATCAACTCCAGCTGGTTGTTTGTTACTTCCTTCCATTTCCACACTGACCCAGGGGTCGTAACGCTTTCTGCTAAAGGCCTGTGGTTAACCTCAGCTAAGTGATGGTTTACCATCAAGCTGTAACTGGGTTAGTTGCACAGATCTGACAATATAATGTCAGCTGATAAAGTAATTTACCATCCACACCTAGGGCTGCAACAATGAGCCCGTGAAACAGATAAAAAAAGGAAATATTAAAAGTGTTGATGACAAATTTTATTACTGATTCACTGTGTCATCTAAAGTGTGGGAGCAGAGTTTTTGTTTTTTTGATTAATCATAATTTATCACTTTAAGAGCTCTGGGACGTTCATGCAGCAACCTGTTGTTTGTGCTCTTTTCTGCACTGTCCATTTGAAATAATGTCCTGTTTTTGAATAAAAGGATGGACATTTTTTTCACAATTCAACAATTAATCGAAAAAAATAATCGCCCGATTAATCGATTATTAAAATAATCGGTTTCAGCCCTAACCACATGACCAATAAACATCAGGACGCTGACTGGTACAGACTTACAGCCAGAGATATCAGTGTTAAATATTTCTCATTCTTACATAGAACTCTCTTTTTATCATATATTTAGTTGAGCGTTTGAGTCATTAGTTATCAGTTCTCTGCGTAAATACCACTGAGCTGCACTTTGTCTATATAGATGCTACATGAATTAAGTCTCATTGATCTCCTTCTATTCTTCTTTCCCTCCTTTTCCTTCTTGTATTTGTCTCTTTTCTTTTTCTTCTTGCTAGAAAAAAAGGAGGAAATAATGACACGATGGAGTGATTGTAATGATGCTGAAGATATATTGGACTGGTGGAGAGCAGTGTTGTTCACATGGGAGGAGGCAGACTCTAAGTGGTCACACAATCTAACAAGCTGCTGTAAAATGGGCCCATTAAATATGAAGGTCAAGCACACGGCTGGTCTATTATTCACTAAAACACAGCAAGAGAAGCAGCCATCCTCCTGTTTCCTCCCCTCCCTACCCTTTTATTCACACACACACACTCACCCCCTTGTGGCTGCTAGCTTTGTTGATCGGTCCGACCACCTTCAGGTGAAAGGCAGGATTCAGATGGCCGTTCTTCCCTTTCTCCACTGATGCCTCGGTCCTGAGCAGAAAAACGACAGTGAAAATAAAGCATCCCTCTTCTTAATGTAGCATTAATTTAAGGCCCCAGATGGGGAAAGAGACAGAGGAGAAATCTACAGTTTCTCATCCAGTGTGACGTGAGGGGACATGAGGAGGTGAAGCAGAAAGCTAGAAACACTGAAAACACCGACAGAGAGTCACCTCATGAGCTCTATGTGACTACTGTTGTCTGTTTACACAGAGCAGACACTGAGCTACATCATCATCCATCTGGAGTACTGTTTGTGTCCTCCTGGTGAATGCACAATCAATATTCACTCTACTTTTGGTCTCCATCTACTCCTGACGAACAAAAAACACCTTTGTGTCTGGACTGACCAGGTGACCCACTTTGTGCTGGACCACACAACATTTTCATCAGTTTTCATGTGTGCCAAAATTGAGACAATATACAGTATCTTATTTGATTAAAACGTGAAAAGTGTTTAAAGTTTTTATGAGTTATTCTTCATATATAAGGTGCACACTGTGTGTGAAACATCTGGCTCATAGATAAACATATGGATCTATAGATACGCGCCTCCTGAAACCAAGAGAGGATTACAAACAGGAAAGATAAAAGCAGCTGAACTAAGGAACATTTACCACAATCATGCACAATAATCGTCTCCGGTCTTTTTTTTTCATAATTATTACTGTGTACAAACAACATGTATTGCTGGCCTAACCATCCTAAAGAGGGATCCCTCCTCTGTTGTTCTTTCTCAGGTTTCTACCATTTATTTTTCCCTGTTCAAATGTTTTTTTTGGGAGTCAGTTTTCCTCAGTTGATATGATGGTCCTTTGTAAAGGACAGAGGGTGTCATATCCTGTAGAGACTGTAAAGACCTATGAGGACAATTTGTAATTTGTGATACTGGAATATACAAATAAAATTGACTTGACTTGACTCAGACTTTAATTCTGTAGATGCAAGACAACTATCCCAAATTATCCCAAATGTGACCTTTGATTCCAGTGATAACTGCTGCTTTTTAATTAAAGTGTTGGAAAATTCTTTTTGTTAAGTCCTCTGCATTAAAAATAAAGGCTCACTGCACAGCCTGCATTACTTTATTTATTGTATTGATATTTATAGATTAATGGTTTCACTTGAAATCTTTTAGGGTTGGACATATCAAAACCTAACTAATCCCCAGCATCGCAGTAACACCCTTTCTAAATATGTTACTATCAGAGTAACTTTAAAAGTCAACATGAACCCTCTATCTTGATTTGTATGTGATGCAGACACATGTACTCTAGTGCAACCACAAAGCTGACCACAGTCAAGCTAAATATTAGCAGCATGGGAAGCCTTTGCTGCAGGACTGCTGCCCTGGACCCAACTGTGGAGGCTGTATACACTGCATGTACAGTATATATGCTTAGTGCTGCCTTTAATCTGCTCAACCACCTGCTGTCCCACAGCTGAACTGGAAATGAACACAAATGATTGGCCGAGGAAGCAAACAAAAAACCAGAGGGTTTTCAGTGCAGCTGGTGCCCTTAACAGTCTTTTTAATCATCGAGGCTGTTCGATTTCCCACATCAGGAGCTATTCATTTAGCTGTCTCCCTTCAACGTAACATCCTGCTCAGGCCCAACATCACCAATATTTAGCCTTCCTCCCAGTCTTCATCTGGAAGGTCAGGGTTTTTAAAAGGCTCTGTGATGCTGGATCCCGTCCAGACACATTTCTGCTCAGTAAATCACTGTGGGACGCTCGAGTATTTTCAGAGGCACTAACTCAGCCAGTGTTATGACGAGGCTGTCTCTCTGGGTGAGCTATATGGCAGCGCTCATAAAGGAAGCTCTGGGGTTTATGAGGACATGATTTTGTTTGGTTCTGATTGAGGCGAGCTGCAGCACAACATGCTGCCTTTTATGCTGATGTAGAGATGTTCTGGTGTAGGCATCGATCAGCGTGGACCACTGGCAGACACGGAGGTGCACACTTCCTTCTGTCCTGTAATCAACACTTCCCTTTCTCATGTATTCATTTCTCTCTCCTTGACCTTTTTTAATGCATTCTGCTGCCACATTTCCCTACATTTTTTCCCCCTTCCTCTCTGTTCTCCTTCATTTTACTGAACTATTCCCTTCTTTCCATGCATGATTCATTTCCTCCTGCTTTTACTTCTTGTTGCCCTCCCTTCTCATGCAGACAGTGTGATATGTGGAGGCTACACTGCATAATAATACCAGCAAACAAGTTCCTAGATCGTAGAACTGGTAAATAGTAGCTCAAGCATAAGAATCACACAGTCTTGTTGTTTTTTTTTTACCTAACCTCTGTGATTTCTTTTTCCTCAAAGGTTAGCTGCAGTATTTTTCAATCCAGAACCAATTCTCCCAAGTTTCTGTGACTAATGGGAACAACAATTCAGAAATTGGTTGAGTATTGAGTGAGAACTCTGCAATTTCTCACTGTCAGTTTACTTCCACTGAATGTATTATGCTGCATTATGGAAGGGAAATAAAATGTCCTGTGTTTTTGATTCTGTCTAACCAAGTCTCACTCTGAAATTGCCAAAATCCTCCAAATACTCAACCACCAAGACAACTCTTGTGAAAGTTCAGATTAAGGCCATGTCTGCATGACAGACAGGTTTAGGAGTAAACACCATAGTTTTTTGTCTTACGTTTTTTTCGTCCACACTGAACCGGAACCTGTATACGATCTTTTTGAAACCTCGTCCCAGAGTGGATAAATCTGAACACCACTATTTTGCTTCTACTCTTGCTTCTTCTTTGTTGTTATACTGTGTTCCATTTGTACTCGGAAGTCGAAATTTCCAAGTTCTGAGTCAGAAGTTTCAACGGGAACATCACCCTGAAGTTGGATTTCCAACTCCGAAAGTCAGACGACCCTCACCAACCCCGACTTGACCACAGCGTCATAATCCAAGATGGCAGCGCCCTGGATTAGCGCTGTGTAGCGTTATACATTACAGCCTATAGAGTCAAGCATTTTTCCCACACATAATTACACTGGAGAACACACACCTTCTTCTTCTTTGTTCCTATTAATTGGACCTCATATTGCTGCATTAGCTTTCTGCATTCACACACAGCAAGCACAAACTTAGTTTTCACACTTGGTCAACTCGGGTGTGACATCATTCCCAGCTCTGACTTCTGAGGTTAATGGAACGCAGCATTACACTTCAACACATGCTCTATTTCCTCTCTGTTTTGTTGTATTTATGTGGCTGTGTTACAGCGCCACCCACAGGATGGTTGTATACATTACAGCATTTCAGTGGTTTTGTGGGGATGCAAACATTTCCTGAGAACTTCGTGAACAGTTGGCTCTGTTTGCTCCCCTTGAGCGAGACCTGGTTAGACAGAATAACAACCAGACAGGACATCTTATTTCTCCATCACGCAGTATGACGCTTAGTTTCAGTGGAGAGACTTGTTGTTCCCATTAGTCACTTTACAGGGTAAAAAAGGGATGAGCCTCTGTGATGCAGTGATGTCCTGCGCAGTGTTTCCACCCTGATCGGTTCCTATGTAGTCACATGTGTTTAACAGACAGACTGATGGATGGATGGACAGACAGACAGACAGACAGAGAGACAGACAGGTACGGTACTTGTTGCTCTTGCTCTTCTCTCGTTGGGAAAGCCACTTGTGGTAATAGGAAGTCTTGATCCTGTAGCAGTAGAAGAGCAGCAGCACTGCAGGCAGGAGCAACAGGAAGGCAAAAAGTAGCCCCACCACCAGCCCCACCTGACCTGAGGACACACACACACACACACACACACACACACACACACACACACACACACACACAAACACACACACAGAGACACACACACACACACACACACGTATGTTCACAGGTATCCCTGTGTCTGATCAGACTTGTGATGTTTAGACTCATATAAAACATCCTCCTCTGTGTATTATGATGTCATCAGATCTCTACTTCCTGTCTCTTTCACACACACACACAGTATGTTTATCTTTACAAATACAGAGAGAGATTCAGAAAATTTGGAAAACTTTTCATATCCGAATGGAAAAATAATGTAATGACTGGTCTATATTTACCGATGAGGGTGCAGAACTGTAGACACAGAGAGCTAATCCTGCCCTTTCTAACAGATGCTGCAGAGTTGGAGACATGCTGTCACTTTAACTCACTGTCATACTGGACAGGTCCACTGTCCACGCTACCGCCCAGTCCTGGCTTCTCACAGAAGGGTGGTGCCCAGCCTCGATTACAGTGGCAGTTCCCATTACTGTTACACACCTATGCACACGGAGAGAGAGAAGCCATTTGTTAATGTGATTGCTGTTAGGTCTCAGTATAATCTTGTATGTGTGTCCCTGGAGGTGTACCAGCCAAGTTACGAGCACTAATTTCTCGTTTGTCTCAGAGTGGTGCTGTATGTGTTTTAATAGGATTCTCCTTCCTCTGGAGCTCACTGCACAACACTTAACCATCTACCTTTATACGGCCAAAAAATATCATTAAGGTGGCTGCTTGGTTACAGACAAATGTATTATCCTCCACCCACTGTCAGGTGTTTAGCAACACTGCTCTAAATTAATAGTATCATTGATTACCAAACTATTTTTTAATGTATCTTGGTTAATCCACCTGTTCTCAGAGTAACAGTTGAACCCCCGGTGTGCTAACCACGGATAAACAGTTCTGATTGGACAGATTTATTTGCCTTCACTGCCAACGATGCTTACTTACCTGTGTGCTTGATATGTGGCGATAATATATTTTATTTCATTAATTTTCCTCAAATATAAAGAGCACTCATATAGGCCTTCATAGTTCTGTTTCATTTATTAGACGTTATTTTCCTCCTCTTCATAAGATTTTGGTGTTTTCCTTTGTTATAACAGGTCATAATAGAAAGTAAACTATCATCAGTTTTCTTTATTGCTGCTCATAATGCAACAAACAATAGTTTTTGTATGAGCAGTGTCACTATATGTAAAACTATAGAGGCAGTGTTGTTTTGTGTGATCAACTGAAAAATGGTATTTGGTGGAAGAGGAGGCAGAATGGCTCCTTTTATAGCAGGGCTAAAACAAGAATAAAATGACCTGTACTGTGATAAAAAAAAAGGTGTAATCCTCCTTATTGTTCATCTCTCAGTCTTTATAGCTGGAGCCCTAGTTTGTCTTCCTGTAGGCGACAGCACAGACACAGCAGGTCCAAACTTAACAAAAAAAAAACTAGAATTACATTGTATTCGAAAGCTATGTGACAATTATCATAATCAGTTAAAATTCATTCTTGAGTTATGGCCAAAAATGTGTTTTGTGAAGCACCACCAAACTCTAATTAGTTCATCTTTGATTCCAAACTGATATTTTTTTACTAAATTTGAATTTTTTTTTTTTCACAAAAATGAGTTTTTAGGTAATAGATCAATTCCAAATTAAAAAGTAAAAAACATAGCTACTGTGTGCCTCAGGTCACCTTTGAGTAATGACCAGTGATCTGCCACCTCCTTCACTACATCTGGCACTAAAACACTTCCAACAGTTTTTAATGAACTTGAAATTGTGAAAAGAAACTTTAAACTACAGATAAGCATTAATTAATATGCATATAATAATAATAATATATGAATATAATAACTTGATTATCTCCAGATATATAGTGTAATTCTGCACTCCATAATGAAGGAGAAAATATGCCGTGCTCCAATTACATCGACATATAATTACCCTATCAGTGATTAGCATGCATATTGAGCCCATTAGCATTGGTCGACAAGAAGGGTGAACTGTTGTTTACTGAGAGCGCTTTTATTTCACATTCAGGAAGCCTGATGTGGTTTCTTTGTGATTTTTTTTTGGGGAGCATATTTTTAAAGGCATTATTAAATCTTAAAAAAGTAAGAACGATATGCAGTGAAATGCCCTGACCTGGATTTGAACACACCGTCATTGATATATATAACCAACCCTTCAGCCTTCTAGACCCTCAGGACTTCTAAGCTTCTTCAATGGAAATCTGCTGTATATTTAAAAGATGCAAACCAGCACGGCTCCTGATTATTCTTGTTTATTAACATGGACATCCAGTACACTCCAGATGCCTGAGGATCAATATAATTCATATGATAATACTAAATGAAAAAAACACATGAGACCCTAAGCTGGGAGAAGTCAAAACTGTCTTTTTAGAATAATCCATTATCTGCTGCTACGCTGAGGAGAGTGAATAAAAAGGGACAAACTGCATGAAACAACACAGTGAAGCCAGAGGGGATTAAAGGAGGAGGGGATATGTCTGCTGTTTCTTTTCTTCTCCCTCATAATATTTTAAATCCTAATCAAATAACAATGCCTGGTAAACCCATCCCTTACACAGTCGATTGGGCAAACGGGGACTTTAAGTCTCTGAAGTGTGAAATTTTAGGCTGGGTTTGCTCCAAAGTCTCAAGGTCAAAACGAATACAGTGGTGCAGACACGAACCAGGCCATGGCAGCTAGGGTTAGGCTCTGTTTGACACTAGTCTGCAGTTCAAATAGAGGAATATGGGATTGCATGCTGATGTTCCTCTGAGCAGCTTTTTAGAAACTGACATCAGCATGTTCCCAGATTCCCACATTCCTTAAACACTCACAAACACTGATGGCGCTTTACCACAGGAGTGGTACGGCACACCACCTCACCCACACCGAGGAGGTACTATGAGGTACTCAACTGTGATGGAAAAGCACCAAAACTGGGCCGTACCGTGCCGTGCCATTACTGTGTAGTGGAAAAGCGCCATTAGAAAGTGTATTTACAGTTTTATGTGTGTTTAAAGCTATAGTCTGTCATTCTGTTCAGAAGCACTTTATGTCCTACTGGGTGAACTGGTCCTTCCACACTGAGAGCAGTCAATACATTATGTTCAGAAAAAGAATCAGACCTCTGTGGCAGCTACAGGACTGCTACAGGACTGTAAAAAATATCCAGCACACTTCTCTGCAGAAATAATAATGTTAGCAGGAGAATCTGTTCTGTAGGGAACAATGGCAGAGAAAATGCAGTAAAAATACCACTTCCAGCGTTACATCTGACAGCTCACCCTGCTAAACAGACAAAGAGAAGAAAGAGGGAGACAGAAAAGACTGAAAGACAAAACTCTGGATAAAGCTAAGAGGACAAACCAGAGTGAACATCAGTGGAGACACTGAGACATCTGAAGGGACTGAAAAGTGACTGAAAAGTTGGACAGGTAATTATTAATTATTTGTTTAGCTTCAGGAGGAGTTAAAGGAGTTAAAATGACATTGATACACTGGCTTTGAACAGGACGTTTTACCACTGTGGTGATCAGTGTTCCCTCTAAACCACACACTGCTCCCGCGTTCTCTGAGCACAGAGATCTACGTAGCACATAGACAATAAACACACGACTATTTATTCTGTACCATTTTTCAATGTAACAAAAAAAAAATATGATTAACACTAGCAATGATATAATGCAGTTCACACATTGTTAGTAGATTATGAGTAGTAGAAATGCTAATAAAAACCATCAGATTTTATATTTTACAGTCAAAGAGTTACAGGAAGTGACACTGTATCACCTGCTGGAGCATCACCCTCATCCTGAGATACAACATACATGAAAAACAAGATTTTAAGACTTTTTATTGTAAGTGGGCTAAATCACTTAAATTAAAAGTAATTTAACAGAAGTTACTGCAGTAATTTGATTCTTTTAATAAGCCATGTAACTTGTTATGATCTCAGGTTTTGGACAGGTGTGATCCAGGTGTGACCACAGTGTTCAGGTCTGATGTTGATCACAGTGGTCCAAGGTTTGTGTGTTTGCTCAGACACATGTAAACATTGGTGGTGATGCAGCATATCGGCTCTGATCTCTAAAGTCTAGATAGATAAAGTGTATCTCCCACTGTCCCGTCTTTGTGGAATAAGTCCTTCATCAAACCAAGCAATGTGTCAAGAAAGTCCTGCGTAAGTCCAATCAAACTGAGCTTTAAGAAGCTTTAAGAGCTTTGTCCTGTAGCTTTGACTTTTATCATCACAAAATATTTGGAGAAATTTGTTGTGTCGAGCAAATATTAGATTCACATGAGTTTGCCTGAAAGCAAGCACAAAATGACATCCTGCTCTTTATCTGCTTCAGGAGGTTCTTTTGAACCCTTGAGGGGTTTTTCGGACCTCCTAGCATGTCTGCTGCGTATAATGCCTTTTTGTTGTTGTTTTTTTTTTCTCGTTTGTATTACTTTATTTTAAGGATATTGTTATTGACTATGTGCTAAATAAAACAAAATATCCATCCAGCTTCTACCGCTTATCCTCACATAGGGTCGTGGAGGGGCTGGAGCCTATCCCAGCTGTCTTAGGGTGAAAGGCAGGGTACACCCTGGACAAGTCTCCAGTTCATCACAGGACACATAGAGACAGACAACCACTCACACTCACATTCACACTTACAGTCAATTTAAATTAGACAATTAACCTAATCCCCATGCATGTTTTTGGATGGTGGGAGGAAGCCACAGTACCAGAGAGAACCCACGCAGACACAGGGAGAACATGCAAACTCCACACAGAAAGGCCCCGGGCCAGGAACTGAACCCGGTACCTTCTTGCTGTGAGGCGACAGTGCTAACCACTACACCACCGTGCCACCCAAAAATAAAAGAAATAAAATAAAAATCTCTGGAGAGAATAGTTTTTATTGATCACCTGTTACAGCAGCATGAAGAAGAAAAAACATAAAACAAGAGTCATGAAATGACAGAATAAGTAACAGTAATTAGAAATATTTACAGTTTGTACTACACTGACTGTATTTGCCTTGTTTATTACCATGTCTCAGTTACTAGTTGATTGCACTTGATTTATTTTATTTGATTTTATTTTATTCTGCATGCACCAAGGTTTGAGAAAAGTGTAATTTTAATCCTCTGTATGTCCTGTAAATGCTGCAGAACTGACAATAAAGCTAATAAAGTATAGATTTTTAATGGCAAATGAAATATTTATGAGCATGAATATCACTTATAAATTATGAACTACAGTATTTAGGTTCAAATAAACTATGAAAAGTTGTGCAAAAAAAGTGCAAATTAGTAATCAGACAAACACTGACGTTCTATGCTATACTACATAACCCGACCTGCTTTTAAATGGCTGTGTACTTTTTGAAGTAAGGACACATAGTAAGTGAAGGTCAATGGTTAATTGCTAAGATAATTTGTGATATACCTTTATTTGGTTGGATTGATGTCGTTAGTGTTTGAGCTTTACAGATTAGTTTTTTACACTGTACACCTGCATGAAAGTGCATCCCAATGATGAGATGATAAAATCTGCTGATGATACATCACAATGAGACAGACGCCCTCATCAAGTGATGTGACAGTAACCATATCACTTTAAATGTCATCTAAACACAGGAGCCTGTCCTTGACCGACCATGACCCAGCGATCAAAACAAGACAATCATCCCTGTGTCCATGGACAAACCCGCACTGATAAATTAATAGACCGCAGCAGAGACTTCACTGTCTGAGACGATTGAGTCTTTATGGAGTGAGCCATCATAGAGAGCGTCATTAGATATGGAATTACAGCCCCAGCACGCACAAAACAGTTCTGAGGGTGAGAATGAAGAGGAGCATGAGCAAAGGAACAAAAACCACTGGTGGCTCTCAGGATCACCTCTTCTCTGAACCTCTGAAAGACATCACTGGTTCCAGCCTCCTGCTGCCAAACTCACTCTCTAATGTCAAAGCTTAGTGCAAGACCAGGGCTGGCTATCACCAGGTACCCCATGATACCATACGATCGCAATATTTTGACCATGATAACGATAATATCACGATACGGCAATACTGCGATAATTAATATATTATAAGAAATTCAGAATACACTGACTGCACTGAATCCATTTCACAGGGAATACAAAGTATTGTCAGTCAATTTCACATGAATGACAGCCAAGTAAATATATACTTGTACACATATGAAGAAATTAAAAATCAATATATCAGAAGAAAGTATTGTGATATATTAATATATCGATATTTTTTCTTTTTTTTTAAAGATCTCTATGTAATATTTAATTAGTTAATATAGCAGCCAACAGCTACTGTTTATGTAATAGATATAGAAGAGTGATGTCGACCAACATAGAATTTTTTCTTCATACATGATGAAAATATAGCAGATATATCACCATCATTTTAGATGAGAAGCCATGCAGCTGCTGAATCTGTCATTGTAGTTTTCAGGGAGTTTCCACAAAGAACAGTGTTGATTTCTTTTTGCTTTAGTAAGTTTGATTGACAGTTAACACTGACAATGTTTTTAAGAAAAAAAAAAAACAACATAAAGATAACCAGAATCTGTTTATGGAAATAAGGCAACAAACTACTTGGTTGGGTAAAGTAAAAGCTGAAGATGACTTTTTTTTTTTCAATGTTTTAATGCTCCTTATTTTATCTAACATCATTGCAATTTGTCAAAAAAAAAACAAAAAAAAAAAAAACATTTTCCAGGAGAAACCCCCGAACTAATTGTACATTTCTGAATATTTGCACCTTCTGTACAGTTCTTGCCTTGATTTATCGACCATATTGCACTGTTTTGTCTCCGTTTTTAACCACATAATCAGAGTTTATGCATATTTATTCTTGGTCATGTCATCATCTTCGGTTCTTATCGCTACACTACGTTTACATGTTTATATGTACATAGGTTTATGTTGATATGTTTATATGTCATGCACCAAGACACCAAGTTAAAGTCCTTGTTTGTGCAAACTGACTTGGCAATAAACTTGTTTCAGATTCAGATTTTTAAGGGCTAAAAATACAACGTGAGTAAATTTATCATTTACCACAGCAGCAACCACTGCAGGAAGTTATTCATCTTCCTGCAGTGGTACACTCTTTCATGCATGGGCTGCAGAAAACAGAATTAAATGCAGTGTCACTGCACTAGTGACAGCAGGACACGGTCTGCAGTATTTATCTCATAGGAAATTAGTGTGGAGATGAAAACAGAACCAACACTATATGAATAAACTCCATCCACCATCAGAGGTCAGAGTCTACATCTGTTAGAGTAACAAGTGTTTAAGCCCCAAACACTCCACTCCAGCTTGGTTACCGACTCATAAACTATGTATGACTCCTCCTTATCTGCCTCAGGCCTGCTTGTACTGCTCCAATGAATAGTTTATCACTTCACTTGCTGTTGTATTCCAGCCATCTATTTCCCAGCCTTTTACAACAGTCCTGGTGACAGCGCTGCAAAGCTCTACCTTTACCCAAGGACACAGTGTGACAATAAGATTAGGAAGCCGTGCCCGACAGCGAAGTGAGTTGAGTCTGTTGCATGGCTGTGTGTGTGTGTGTGTGTATGTGTGTGTGCTCACCCCTTTGCCGTGACAGCGTGCGATGCAAGTCTCCAGTTCGGTAAAAGAGGCATTTTGGCATCGGCGGTCTCTACACACCTGTGGCAACAGAAGCAGAATGATCACACACTGTGTTAAAGATTACACACACACACGCATGCACGCACGCACGCACGCACACACACACACACACACACACACACACACACACACACAGGCTTTGATCTCCCAGTGCCCTTGGGCTTTGGAATAACTGGCAGCCTGGCCAAGCAGCATCTGTATCCTGTTTTAAATCACTTCCAAAATCACTATTTTAACAGATCGTCTCTTACAGCCCATAATGATGTTTATTCAGCTGCTTTTTTTTTTCTACCGCTGCTCTAATATCCATCTTAATAACCATCAACATCAATGCTGGACTGATGTTTTGTACCTGAGCAGTGTTAGAGCAGATGTCAGGACAGACACATGAGGCAGATTTAAGAGATGTGAAGGGTGAGTCAGTGACACTGATCTGGGACCAGAAGCTCTTTCTGTTTGTGTGAGGAGGACGAGGCGTGATGGAGGACACAGATTACAGAGCCTGCTGGGAAAAAAGCATCCTAACTACACCAAAGTGCCAACAATCCCTATAACCAAAGCACGTACGTACGCAATTCAAACGTAAGCAATTAAAATTTCAAAATGTTGTGTATGTCTGGGTTTTCCGTCTTTACATTGAAGAAACACTGATTTAATCAGTGGATACCATTCATTTTTATTACATCAGAAAAACAAGAAGAAATGATTATTATTAATATTCCTAAAGGTCTAAAGAATAGTTTTAGCAAGATATAGAACTTGTATAGCTCTTAAATTTTCTTGAAGTGATACTCTTTATTTTTATATACTGTCCAGTGAGGAATAACAAAATACCAGTTTTCACACATCCTTTGAATCACTGCTATGTAACTTACAGCAATGGATTAGCCTGGGCCCGCCCATACTTCCTGTGACGCTGCACAAAATTTTGTGACCAGGTCAGTCTGGCCAAGTTGCCTTTCTCTTTGATTCCAGATTCACCTAGAAATGGGGACCAATGAAAATCTAGCATTTCCAACGTCTCGATGGAAGCGTGTTTAAAGTCTCGAATACACATTATCCGACTCCGTAACTACGGAGACCCCTCGAGCCCTCGCACTTCTCCGTCGTGACGCATATTGTGCAGCCCTGCGCTGAAATGCACCCCCTCAGAAAGTGAAGCAATTTGCCTTAATATCACAGATAAAAGCAGGGGAAAATACTATTTTATGATTTAACTATTTGTGAGGGAGATAGAATAGAAGAACATCGGTTGTTTTCAGTCTTTAAAGCTCCTCTTCCTCTTTCTTCTCAACATAAAATCGGATAATAGCGAACGCAAACCAACACCTTTCGGTATGTTCTGTGTAAATATACCCCAGCCATAATTACTAAATTAATTAAATGGATTTTTTGAGCAAGTTGAATGTGTTTGACTTGCCTTTCACAAGGCTGCAGAGGCGACCTGTCTGTCTGTTTCTGTGTAGGGAGAGGGACTGCATTTCACAGTAGGGGTGCAGCTAGAGGACCAATCACAGGGCTTGTCGTCTCTGTCTTCCTTTGACGGATTGACGGACAGTTAAAAAAAAATTCCTGCGCCCGGAGACGACGGAGAGGCTCTCCGTCAGGCTCTCTGACGACGCAGAGGGCTCCCTGTCTCTACGTACGGCACTTGACAAACATGGAGCAGCAGCAAACTTTCATCGTTACGCATACGTCAGAGGAAAAAGTGGTCTGATTGGTTGAAGCTTCGTCCAAAAGCACAGAGAGGCATTTGATAGATGCAGGTTAAGTCCGCCCTCTTAGAACTCCGTTTACAAGGCAGCTTGGCCAGACTACGCTCGCAAAGCAAGTAGTCATGACAGCCAGGCTAATAATGGATATGAATAAATTAAAGGTCACCTATTATGCAAAATTCACTTTATAAATGGAGTATAACAGTAGTATATGTCCCCATAGCCTGTGAATGAGGCCCCAGGAGTGAAAAAGTCTGTCACCTCCTTCCCCTGCTTGCTTCTCTTCTTTGTCAATGTGTGCTGAAACAGGCGAGTTGAACATTTTTCTGCTTATGACATCAAGAGGAGGGATGCCCCTCCCTCCAGTAGAGGACACTGCCTCAACAGATAGACAACCCTCCTCTAAAGTTACCGAGCGGCTGCCATTGTTGTTTGTCGCTAATTTTCACAAAAAGAACCCTGACAAAGTTAGGAGCAAAGCACGGCAGCTGCTCTGTGTGCTCTGTGTGTGTGTCTGGATATTTTTACTCTGTTCATCCTCTGAAGACCCAGTGGATCGATTTATTTTAGCTGGAAATGTAGCAAGAGAGCTTCCCAAAGTTTAGCATGTGTGTGCTCATCATCTCACAAAGCAGGCTTCACTAACCAGCTGAACATGAAGCATGGATCTGCACTAACTGTGTGGAACACAGCTACAAACAGGGAGCTGTAAGTTATTCCATTTTGTGTTGCTTTACTGTGTAGCTCTACTTAGCATGATGGCCTGTAAACATGTCCTGGAGGGTAGCTGCAGTGCTAACATTACAGAGACATGTTTACACTGCAGCTACCGGAGCTGCCGGTACCTCCGGATGGGTAGCACAGTAAAGCAACACAAAATGGATTGATCTACAGCTTCCACGCCTGGAGTGTCCAGGACAGTTTGTACCGATCCATGCTTCATCTTCAGCTGTGTAACCAAGGAAAATTTGTATGGGTCCATGTTTACAAAGCAGTCCTGTAGAGCATGGTTAGCTGCAGTGCTAATGTTTGTGTCCTTGAGTAATTAATATGAGGAGACATTCAACATAAGCTCTGTGAGCAAAACGCTCATTTGAAGCTAATGTGATCCATTTCTTTGTAATTTAGGTGACTCTGACTACTGTTAATGGTAGCCTCTTTTGCCTGTGCCAGTATGCAAACAGAAGCGTGCGGTAAGGTAAGAGAGAGCCACTTCCTGTCTACAGAGAGGGGGCGTGGTCAGACACAGTTCAGGAAAATTTAAAGGTACAGACACAGAAACAGCCTGTTCTCAGCAGAGCTCAATACAGTGATTTTTAACTGGCTGGAATTCAGGACCAGGGCTGAGTTTGGGGTAATACACTTTGAAAACAATATTGTTGCACATCTGAGACCTATATAAAATTGCCTAAAAAAGTGTATAATATGTGATCTTTAAAATAATAGACACCTTTGATGGGATTTGATAATTTTGGACTCAGAGACAACACAAAGGGTTACGCATAAAACTCATTCAAAAACAGCAAGTGGGACTTGATGTGAAGAAGGTCGACTGTAGGGTTCACTTCAAGAGCCTGCCTCTGTAATATCCAGGGGTCAGCTGGTCCATAGTTTAAGAGCATCATGGTGCAAAATCTCCACTGTTCCTTTTGGAGGAGTATCTAGAAACCAAGCAGTGGAGGATCTGAGGGCTTGAGAGGGAACAAAAGATGACAGGAAATCTGTGGAGACAGCTGGTCCTGTGCTGAGAGAGCTCTGTGTACAAGTAGAAAGACTTTGAAATTAATTCTACAAGATCCAGGGAGCCAGAGCAGTAGCAGCGTCTTTTTTCTCCCCTCTCTGGTTTACTTAGCAGGGATGTGTGGTTGAATTAAAGGTACAGTAGATTGAGGTTCAGTCCTGGCTGTCAAGACCTACTGTATGTCAACAGAGTTGTGTTTGATGCCATTCTAAAATTTAAAATGAGCAACAGATACTAAGCAGTTTGACAGGAATTATTAATTCATTTTTAAATTATATTTATTACTTCATTTCTTACTATAATAATTTGTGTTTCTGTTGCAAATGCATGGTTAAGTTCATTCATAAATGAGATATGAAAAAAGAAGAAGAAATGTCTTAAATATCTCACTTTAAAAACAAGAAGTTTAGTTTTCATTTCAAAATTTCATTCTGACACAACTAAATAAGTTACACAGGGTGACACACACTATGACTGACTTTGGTTAATATTTGTGTGTATTGATTATGATGTGCTTTACACAACAATGTCATTTGACCATGTTTCTTGTAGTTTCCAGAGTGTCTGCTGATGACGGACAGAAAGACAACATAAATCTTCTAAAGACCACTCTTTGGAAAAAGAGCCATTGATTGGCTGCACATGTTTTTTTCATAACTGGCAGGTGATTATGTCATGCTTTTATGTTTGACATCTTATTATAGTTTATATACTGCTGTACATGTCACATGATTTTTTTTATCTAGTGTCTATTTCACTAGTTTCTATATTATTGATACTTAGCACTTTTAACACTGTTAGACACTGTTAGCTGCCGGCTCAGCTGTTGCCATGTTGAGAGCTGTGTGGAGACAACATAAATGTTCTGAATTTGGTATTAAGGTCCGTAGCTTAAAGGAACAGCGTGTCACATAATAAAAAGTGTGCTCTCTTTAGTGTATAATTCCCTTGGAAATAATAATTGTGTTTTCATTTTCTTAACTCATTAAGTGCCATTGACGTGTATGCATATGTTATTCTGAACATAAAGAGACGGTAGATCAAAGCCACAGAGATGAAAGCAGGAAGTGGAGACATCGGGATCAGAAAGCAGAGTAATCTATACTAGAAAAAAGTGGTGATTTCAGTGAAACTAGCCTCCATTCTACTCCAGATAAAACAAGAATGCAACAAGGTAAAAACAAATGTTTTTTTCAGGATGATTTCATGATTCTCTTCTTTCATTTGAGCTATTCACTGTTTTTAGAGACATAGAACAAAATATTCTGTGGGTCTAGAAATATGACTCAAAGTGGGCAAAAACACTGGAACAAGGCACTCTCTGTTTTATAAATCGGCTGGCACTCAATGAGTTAATGAGCCAACCACCATGTTTCTACAGTAGCCCATCAATCACTGGCTCTAGATTGGGCCATTCAGCGTTCCACATCTTTGCAGTTCTTTGACACATTTAGAAAACAGGAAAAGTTTCAGTTGGTTGCAGTCTGCAACCAAATCCTACACCCCACTTCTTTAAAGCTTACAGTGCTGCAGTTGTCATGTGAAAATTGAAAAAAAACTGCAGGGCAGGCAGTGAAGTGTCATGTTGGGGGTTTCTGCAAACTACTAGTCATAAATCAGCACTTTTTGTGTAGTGCTCCATCACTAAGTTGTATTAGCACTAACATTAGCGCCAGCATTAGTACTGTATCTGCTGCTCTGCCTGTTGCTGTGGTTTCACTATTGTTAGAACCAGAATCAATTTAGCCGAGGTGAATGTGTGGCTGTGTGATTAGAAGCTGCAGCTTTGTGCGATGTATGCGTTTATTTCTGAGAAAAAGCCTGTTCAATTTGATGACTCAAAATTCATCATGCTGGATGGCAGACAATATTCTCTGCTGCCTATTTATAATATATTACTCATGCAGCACTATTCAGTCCTTTCAGAGCATCCGCACAATAGCTGGGATGGAATTCAAGTGGCTGAATGTAGAGGGAAAGCAATATGGACAGACAGAGAAATAGAATTTACTGGTAGGATGGAGGAGACTGCAGATATTCCTCTGTGTGTGCATTTTCATACATATTTATTTCACATGCATAATTCAGTCCTTATTTTGTATGATTTTTTTGTGTGTGTTTGTAGGTGGCTTTGCTTGGAAATTTATATTCCATTGAGCATCTGGATTGCAGCCCAAATCACTGCCAGATAAAGTGGCTTTAAACAGACACCTGACATGGAGCTGACCTACCAAGCATTTATTCAGAAGGAAAATATTAGTGGCTAACAGCAATGGGAACAGTGACAACCAACTACTAACTTATCTATCACAATGAGTCACATTTTATATGTTACTGTATTTGTCATTTCCCAGCAGTTTTTCAAATCATATTAAGAAGATTATCTGATCAATGGAGGGGCGGCATGGTGGTGTAGTGGTTAGCACTGTCGCCTCACAGCAAAAAGGTACCAGGTTCGAATCCTGGCCCGGGGTCTTTCTGTGTTTCTGCATGTTCTCCCCGTGTCTGCATGGGTTCTCTCCAGGTACTCCGGCTTCCTCCCACCATCCCAAAAACATGCATGGGGATTAGGTTGATTGGTTAATTTAAATTGACCGTAGGTGTGAGTGGTTGTCTGTCTCTATGTGCCCTGTGATGTACCTCGCCTCTCGCCCTAAGACAGCTGGGATAGACTCCAGCCTCCCCGTGACCCTATGTGAGGATAAGCGGTAGATAATGGATGGATGGTCTCTGAGACCAGAGTCTTCATGATGTTGACTGGTCTGCTGACACCATTTAACAAGAGCTGGAGCTTCATTTAGTTTCATCCTCAGCTCTGTGGACACTTGATCACTGATCAAGAGGAGCTTTAGTCTGTTAGCCGTTAGCATCCATCTCATTAGCTGGACAAGCATTAACCTAGCACGTAGCTGCTAGCTCAAACTGGAGGTACAGTTACACTATGTTGCCAAAAGTATTCGCTCACCTGCCTTGACTCACATATGAATTTAAGTGACATCCCATTCCTAATCCATAGGGTTCAATATGATACCGGTCCACCCTTTGCAGCTATAACAGCTTCAACTCTTCTGGGAAAGCTGTCCACAAGGTTTAGGAGTGTGTTTATGGGAATTTTTGACCATTCTTCCAGAAGTGTATTTGTGAGGTCACACACTGATGTTGGACGAGAAGGCCTGGCTCTCAGTCTCTGCTCTAATTCATCCCAAAGGTGTTCTATCAGGTTGAGGTCAGGACTCTGTGCAGGCCAGTCAAGTCCATCCACAACAGACTCTGTCATCCATGTCTTTATGGACCTTGCTTTGTGCACTGGTGCACAGTCATGTTGGAAGAGGACAGGGCCAGCTCCAAACTGTTCCCACAAAGTTGGGAGCATGGAATTGTCCAAAATGTCTTGGTATGCTGAAGCATTCAGAGTTCCTTTCACTGGAACTAAGGGGCCAAGCCCAGCTCCTGAAAAACAACCCCACACCATAATCCCCCCTCCACCAAACTTTACACTTGGCACAATGCAGTCCGACAAGTATCGTTCTCCTGGCAACCACCAGACTCATCCATCAGATTGCCAGATGGAGAAGTGCGATTCGTCACTCCAGAGAACGCGTCTCCACTGCTCTAGAGTCCAGTGGCGGCGTGCTTTACACCACTGCATCCGACGCTTTGCATTGCACTTGGTGATGTATGGCTTGGATGCAGCTGCTCGGCCATGGAAACCCATTCCATGAAGCTCTCTGTGCACTGTTCTTGAGCTAATCTGAAGGCCACATGAAGTTTGGAGGTCTGTAGTGATTGACTCTGCAGAAAGTTGGTGACCTCTTCACACTATGCGCCTCAGCATCCACTGACCCCGCTCCATCAGTTTACGTGGTCTACCACTTCATGGCTGAGTTGCTGTCGTTCCCAAACACTTCCACGTTCTTATAATACAGCTGACAGTTGACTGTGGAATATTTAAGAGTGAGGAAATTTCATGACTGGATTTGTTGCACAGGTGGCATCCTATCACAGTTCCACGCTGGAATTCACTGAGCTCCTGAGAGCGACCCATTCTTTCACAAATGTTTGTAAAAGCAGTCTGCATGCCTAGGTGCTTGATTTTATACACCTGTGGCCATGGAAGTGATTGGAACACCTGATTCTGGTTATTTGGATGGGTGAGCGAATACTTTTGGCAATATAGTGTATATTTTAATTCTGTTCTACACAAGGAGCATGTTACATTTGAAGTCTCTACTCTTTTTCAAAATAAAACAAACCATTCAGAAGCGTATAGCTGTCATTGTTCTCCATGACTGAAGCAGGAAGCTACTGGTAAGGGTGACTTGAAGCGACAAAACAGCAGCACACAATTTAAAGAAAATAACGCGTTACACTTTGACTTAAATTTAATCATCATTAACTTCTAACGCTGACAGCCCTGCCTAGAACACATGACCTTCGCTCTGCAAAGGTTCATGTCGTTGGAAAAAGTGAAAATGTGATTTTGAATAGCCTGTTCAGAAAAGATCTGAAGGCCATGAAACAAGTCAGCACGTTTAATTTAAGCTTAAAAAAAGCTGTTCCAATACAGCCAACACGTGATTCAAGGATGCAATAAGTTCCGCTTTCAAAAATTTTTATAAACTGAAATTGAAAATAAGTAAATTCAACCTGCATTTATAGATGGTCTTTACCATAATTGGGGAGCAGTAGAAGTTGTTAATGCAACATTGGCTCTAAAAAGTACTTATGGCCATTTCATTTTTAATATTACTATAATACTTTGCTTTTAGCTCTGGTTTGGATTCCTCCAAGTCCTGGGAATACTAACTGGCTCCTTAATGCTTTCAGTGTTAGCGGTTTGTCCAGGTGTTTCAGCTCATCTTCAGCGCTGTCAAGCTTTACTTGTTAACATTAGTTAGCTACATCTTCTGTAATGTGCTGCCGTTCATGTGCCTTTATGACACAAAGCGTCAGCCAGTCCCAGTTAAATAAATGATGAGAAGCCTGGAAATGCTACGTGTGTGAGCAACCATATTGGTGCAGAGTTGCTGCTCAATAGTTATGTTGATAAATATCAGTGAGAACATGGCCTTAACTAGCTATGATGTAACCAAGGCAAATACCTCGGTTACTATTTGATTTTTTTTTTTTTTTTTATAAAAATATACATTTTACAAAAAAATATGAAAATTTAATTCATAGAAAGATCACACATTATATTAACCGTTACAGTCGACAATCAGGAGTTGTGTTTCTTAAAAAAAAAAAAAAAAAAAAAAAAGAAAAAAAAAAAGTTGTGTTTCTGCATATGAGATCTCGTAACCTCATACCTATGCAGCGCGTCACGTGTACCGGCACTGACTGGACATGTTTTGTTTTTGGGGTGAAGAAGAAATTATTCTCCACGTGTGATGAGGTAAGGAACGAACATACTCACCAGTTTGTGCATCTGTCATGATCATAGTTTTGTTGAAACAGAAAGAAAACACTATTTTGCAGCAGCTGCATGTACTTGTCCAAGACAAATTTCAACTCGGGGGACAATAAAGTTTATCTCATCTCATCGTCATCTCATCTCACTAGCTAACGTTAACTAGTGTAATGTAACGAGATGGAAGGGGACAGCTCTCCATTTCGACACCCCGCTGTTCCGAAACACAGCTGTTTCGACCCCTACACCCCTGCAGTTGTCCGTGGTGCTGAACCAGGGCGTGCTGCTCAAGGACTGGGCAGATCTGTCCTACTTGCTCAACCTCCAACAGAGAGTGAAGAGTAAACGAAATACGATTTTTTTTCTCTCCCAAGCATTATGCATTATGTGATTATGTATTTGTGTGATTGCACAGTTTAAAACACTATTTATTTTACTTTTTATTCATAAATAAGTGTTCAAAATTTGTATTTCTATGTGTATTTGTGTAATTGCACAGTTTAAAATACTATTTAGTTTACTTTTTATTCATAAATAAGTGTTCATAATTGTATTTCTATGTGTATTTGTGTAATTGCACAGTTTAAAATACTATTTAGTTTACTTTTTATTCATAAATAAGTGTTCATAATTGTATTTCTATGTGTATTTGTGTAATTGCACAGTTTAAAATACTATTTAGTTTACTTTTTAATCATAAATAAGTACTCAAAAATTTTTGACTCGCGTGCTTTTCACGCTCGCATGGTTTGTACCTCACTAATTTGATAGCCCTGGTTATGGCGATGAGTGAGAACTGGGTAATTTTCTTTTTAGATGGAACCGAACATGAATCGTGGAGTGGGAAAGAGGAAAACATATGACTGGTTGACACTTCGCCATATCACAGGAGGCTAGCTCAACTTTAATTTGTGTGTCGGCCATCATTTGGCAGACCTCATCAGCTTTATTAAAACTACCTCGTAGCCTGTTGCTCTAATGCTTGTAGCGTGAGCAAGCACAGCGTGAATGATTAGTTCATTGCTGTCTGATTATAAAATAGAGTGGTAAGAGACAAAAGATTCAATTCTGGATGTGTTAGCCTTGGAACCTCCAGATATCGTGGAGCCCAGCTGCAGCTACATGTCAGAGCCATGTGCTGGTGCATGTAACCATACAACAGCCCCTCACACAGTGGAGCAGAAACACTGCTCTGACATTGTTTTTTAGCTTGAAACCCTTTGTGCTGCCAGTTGCCTTCTCCCTGCACCTCTTCAGTTGCAGAGCAGTTCAAACCAGGCAGGTGCTGATGTTCATAGCAGGAGACAGATACATTAACCATTCAGATTGACAGGCCTGTGTCCATGTGAACTGTTGCACTTACAGTATATACAAAATACTTAATATTCACATATACAAAGAGAGCTCCAGTTAAAGCTGGAGGCTCTTTGGCACTAACAGGACAGCTGCCCTCACACATTTTTTCAGCACCGTGGATATAAATCAGCGTTTTCACAGTCCCTTAAAGCCAGCCTGGTGTGGACTAACCTTGCCCTCTCCACACTTGGTGCCGGTCATGACGAGTCCGGGGTCGGGCAGGTCGCCTTGGCCGTCCTGGGTGCTGTAGACGTAGGTGCCGCGGCACTTCACCTCAATGCCGTCCGTCTTGATGGTGGTGTCGATGGACACGGCGTTGGTGCCTTTGGGCTTCTTGGCAGCACTGTGGCACTGGATCTTACCGCATTTTGCATCACTGCACCGAAAGACAAACACACAAAGAAACATTAAAGCATTAACTGTGAATTACTGGCTGATGCATGCTGACTTTTATGCAACATCTTAAAGAGAAACCACAATTCTTGTGAAGCAATTCTACATTATTCCTCATGTGATGATCCTTCTACCTAGTATTGTGTGTGTGTGTGTGTGTGTATGTATCAACGTGTGATATCTCCTCTTCCTTTGTGTCATGGAGCTCCATTAAAACTACATCAGTGAGCCTCACTGTTGCCCTGGTGACACGTCCCTTCATCACTATGAAAACATACAATGTAGTTTATTCTGTCTCAATCCCACACACACACACCATCCTGCTGCCACTAATACTCACCAGCGCACCAATTGTGGATTAATCAGCTGCTGGAAGTAATCTCCATGTAATTAACTATTTCCTCTTGTTTGTGCTAAATACTACAATGCCCAGCTGTTTCAGGAAATGACTGAAAAAAAATTATATTATATAGACTTTTAGTTTAGTCAATTAAAATACATCCTTATTGCTAATTTCCCCCAATATATAAATACAAACAATAACTGAACATTTAAAATCTGAATATCTATATTGTAGTGTTGTAAACACCACACAGATCGATCTATAGTCAGCCACATCTCACACAGAGGAGTATTGGATGATGGACAGATAGCAGCTCTGTCTCTAGATTATTCGTATATTTTATATAATAATACAGTATTTACATATCTGCTAATCAGCTCTCTGACTCACCGTGGCCAGAAAACACTCTAATGACTCCTGCGGGACTCCATAATTGATTTAGGCAGTGGTGGTTCATACGATGCCGCCGTCAACCACTTTAATCCACAGCCTCATTTACATAGCTAAGTCGCTAATTTGGCTCCATAATTAGCTGTGGCAGTGATCCAGGGAAACTCAGAGGCCAGTGTTGACAGAGAGCACAGGGCCTGACTCTCTAACACAGTAAAAGTAAAAAGGTGACGAGTTTATACAACTAAATACTCATATGAATACTGAAGTTACCTGTGAGAAACCTCATTAGTGCAACTTCCTGACTGAAATCTCCTCTCAGAAACATCGTGCGGAAATATTAAGAGGAAAAACCCTCTTTTCTTATCGTAGCATAGGAGTGCAGCTATTACACGATACTCCTTATTTAGGGATTTTCAAGTTAAGAGTACTAAATAAGGATGGCTCCTGAACTCAACATAAATGGGACTGACAACAAAAATACTAATTATAATAATGATGAACGATTGGGCTCAAACCTTACCATGCCACTTACCATGCCACTTTTGATTTTATTTATCTGAATTAATATTTTTTAACATCTCAATCAATAAACATCTCAATCGATAAACAATAATGTGCTTTTTTTCTGCTTTCTTGTAAAACATGTTTGATTTCCATACATATGTGTGTGTAACGAAAGGCTACTCCACATAACTATTGCCGAGTCTGTAATGTGTATTGTAAATATTGATGGTATCATGTTTTTGTGGATAAGAGAAGACAATCCTTCATTGGTCCCACAAATGGGGAAATTTGCATAAATTTGTTACAGCAGTAAAGTGGACAGAGCAACATTACAAGAAGGGCCTATAAAAACTAAAATATAAGGATAAGAACATCAGTAGAAAAACAACCAAGTGGAAAAAAATAACAACAACATACAACATAAGAGAATAATTAAGGTGATTAATAACTGGTGTAAAAGGCATAAATGAATAAATAACAGTGGATATTGCACACAAATAGATTAATGATGTATATAAAGTACTGACCATAGACCTTATGTATATGTATACATTATCTAGTTTTTGAGGTTGATTTTGTTCATGAAAATTAAAATTTGACACCCAAAAAAGAACATGTGCCTGTATTGACTCTATAAGACAACTCTATATGCTGAGCACCTCACCTTTTCTCACACTTCATGTAGTTGCCATGTTCGTCTTTCCCACAATTCCCAAAAGCGTTCCCTGCTGCGTTGACATCTTGAAAGCAGGCATCATGGGCCGGTCGGGCTCCTGGAAACACAACACATCCCATCAGCCCTCTGGACTCTGTTTACTTATTCATACTGTGGCAAACAATATTAGTAATGTTCTCCTCCGCAGAGCACACATGTTAATGTGCTCATTCACAAAGCTGTTGGAAACAGAGCAGACATGACCACGAGGGTCACAGTGAAGAGATGCTATGAGACGTGAGGCTCATGTGAGACTCTAACAACAGACAGACATTTGGGGAAATGTGCTTGTTTGTTGTCAAAGCCAGAGTCAGATGAAAAGATCAATATCAAATTTCATTCACTACATGGAGAATCAAGAGTCAGATGGCTCCCCTGTCCCTACGAAGAGGACAGCACTGTTCAGATGCTGTATTCAGCCTGATGGTTTAAAAAAAAGCAACAGGAGCTACTGAAGCTTTCATCCAGCCTGTAGACTTTGTGCTAAGCTATGCTAAACGCCGCTGCCAGTTTGTTACTTATACCTAGAGCTAAAGCTAACGCAGCCCTGCAACATGAAGGAAGAAGAGCACATTCATGTAAATGAAACTGGACTAAATAACAGAAACATCTCAGCAATATTAGGACAAGTTCAAAAAGAATATGATAAGTTACAACATTAAAAAAAATAAAGGAGTTTATTTCACTGATTCAATTTACTGATTATTTATTCTAATAACTCACCATTATTTAGTTAACTATTTTAGCTTTGGTAAAATTACAAGTATATCCTGATAATGTTATTGAATTAAATATTAAAATTATTATTGTCAATTAATAATACTACTACTACTAATAATAATAATAATATAAAACAATAAAATAATAATGTAATATAGAACAATAAACTTTGATGATGCATATTAAAAGTCAATGTGCTGCTTTTAATAATAATAATAATAATAATAATAATGTAATATAGAACAATAAACTTTGATGATGCATATTAAAAGTCAATGTGCTGCTTATAATAATAATAATAATAATAATAATAATAATATTAATAATATAATACAAAACAATAAACTTTGATGATGCATATTAAAAGTCAATGTGCTGCTTATAATAATAATAATAATAATAATATTAATAATATAATACAAAACAATAAAATTTGATGATGCATATTAAAAGTCAATGTGCTGCTTTTAATAATAATATAATATAGAACAATAAACTTTGATGATGCATATTAAAAGTCAATGTGTTGCTTTTATTTCTTGTGCTGCAGAACAAATGCTGTCATCCTGGTGAAAGCAGCTTTCATCTGAAAAACACAAGTGTGTCTGGCTTTGATGAGTGTTCATTTTGACAGACTCGTGCCAGCCTATGTTATTCATTGTATTAATAAACTCTGACATGCTGCCAAATCTGTTGCTATTGTTCAAAGCAGTTGGACACCAGTACTGTCTATTAGTGGTTTAACTCCCAAAGTAACGTAAAGCAGTGACCTTTAAACCTCCACTCAAATTCCCTCATTTTGGAGTGTTTAAACACAGGCTTCACACTGGTCTGGGGCATGTAGACTCTGCTAATATTGAGTGAACGGGTTAAGTGCACGGTCTGCATTGTGTGTGAATAGAGTTTTCATTACCGTAGCCCCAGAGCTGCAGGCACTGTTGCTCATGGGTGAGGCACATGCCGTTGTAGCAGTAGGCTACTCCATACTGACAGGAGGAGCCATCCAGCAGGTAGACGTTGGCAGGGCAGTAAGGAGAGGCCCCGGTGCAGTACTCTGGCAGGTCACAGGCCCCCGCTGGGCCCCGGCACATGGTACCAGCCTGCTTCAGCTGGCAGAGACAGGAAACAAGCAGTGAGAGGGGAGGTGGACAGACAGAGAGAGAGAGAGAGAGAGAGAGAGAGCATAAGACATCTGACACAACATGAAGATCATGTCTGATGAAAAAAAGGATTTTCCAGTTGAAAGTGTGTAAATGGTGAATATCTCATATACATTAATGACTAATTAATGACATTACAGTGTTGTTTTCCAGGATGGGACTGCTGGCTTTAACCTCTTTAGATACCAGGTCTACTCTACATTAATGATACCCCTTTTCCACCAGGGTGGTTCGGGGCTAGTGCCTGACTTAGCACCAGTTCTTTGTGTTTCCCCAGTCTAAGCACCGGCCCCTGGTGCTTAAAACTGGGGCCAGGTAAGCACCAAGTCTTTGCTGGTCCAGAGCTAAGCACCGATTATGTCGGGGCTTGGGGCGAGGTTACTGAGACCAACAAGACCGGAGTAAATACTTCCTGGTTCGATCACAAATTAAATGTACTGAAAGCACTCCCAGGACACAGAGAAGTTTTCCACAAACTGTGCCACATAACTGAGCGAACTGATGCAGATTTGAGCACAGAAATGTATTCTGTGCTTAGTAAATTAATTTTTGTACATGCCACAATCACCACTGAGTCTCATTGTTTCTTCTGTTCGTTCATTTGCTCGCTCAAAATCTGTCTTTGTTCGCTCAGGAATTTGGCACAAATATAACGCCATACAGTTAGTTCTGTTGGCTCTGGATTTTTTATTACGTCTTGTTTTGATTTCGCACCGCACAAGCTTTGCTGGGTGAAAAATGAAAATGTAGTGACATCCTGACGTTTTGCAGTGACATAATGACGTGGTTCTGACTGGGCTCCTTGCCAGTGGAAAAACGACCAGTGCGAAAGAGGAACGCACGTTGAACCAACTGAGCACCAGCACTGAACTAGCACCAGGTTCCTTTTGGTGGAAAAGGGGTATGAGATACACGACACTAACAAGAACCCATTAGCTCAGATTTGTGCTGGAAGCTCACAGCTGATTTATGGTGATGGTAGAGCAAAAAAAACAGTCAGAGAAAAATAATATAAGTAGAAATATATGGACTAATATAAGCAACAGATCATGTGCAGTGTATTTTGTTGGACTATGTGAGGTGTGTGAGAGGACAGCTTTGGTCAGAGCTAAAAAGACACATGAAACATGTTTGGCAGAACATTCACTTACAAAATATTTCAATTTAATAAACCCTTTGATAAAAACAGTTTTTGTAAAATGGATAAACAAAATACATTACAGCATATGATATTGTTACTGTATACTGTACAGAGAGTACATTTTTACGAATCTAAAACCAACTTAAAGCTGCATAGTGATTATTTTTGGCCATTTGAGTGCAGCAAATCAGTGTGAACAACACAACATTTGACATACAGTATAAGCTGGTAGAGCTGTTATATTTAACAACGCTATATGAACTTCACTTTTCCCACATCCAGCAGATGGAATTTGATTTCATTTGGATTTGTGTTCACCTGAATGCAATTAATATTCACTCTCCTTTTGGCTCTGTTTTTGGTCTCCACCAACTCCTAAAAACAATATCTGTCTGTTTAGCAGCTAAGCACGCCTCTTTTTTCACCAGCTGGTTCTAACTGTGTTCATCTGCATTAAAAATGAATGTAATATTAAAAAATCTGTCTATCTGTCTATCTATCTATTTTTCTATCTATCTATCTGTCTGTCTATCTATCTATCTATCTATCAGACAGTGCAGACAGAAGTTTATTCTATCTTCAGTGCTTTGACTCATCTGTCAGGTTAAAGCTCAGCAGAATCTGGTTCTCACTTGTGGGTATTACAATGGGATGTGAGGATTTGCATGTGCACAGTGAGACGAGAGCACACATGAAAAGTGTAGGTGTGTGCTGTGCTGTGATGGGAAGTGACACATGCTGTGGCTACAGTATGTCAACACACTGACATGATGACTGGCAGTGAACTAAAGATACTGAGACAGTACTGCAATGGAGCTGAGCTCCCTCCGACACCACTCTGTCTGCATGTGGGTGTTTCTTACTTTGCAGCCCTCGCAGCACACTCCATGAGCACACTGAGCCTCCTCCTTCAAAGTGCAGTTATTGGCATTGCAGCAGTCATTGGTGCATTCCTGTAGCACAAACACACACACATGATCACAGCTACTGTAAGTCAACACAGATCATCCATTGATGTTACACACCATCATAACACATCCCAGACCACCTTACCTCACCTCGTCTTCGTCATCATCATCACATATCAGACCCTTCCACTTTCTAATGAACTGCCCTTTACTGAGGGTTTAAAAGCTGTAAGTAATGGCTTTATTAATGTCAATGAATTATAAATAGAGATAATTATCAATTAATTCTGCAGTTTTAAATGTCAGTAAGTCATTAATAAAGAGTGATAATAATTTAGTCAGTAGCTGTAAATGTTAGTAAGTTACAAATAAAGGGTAATAATAATTTAGTCAATGGTTATAAATGTCAGTAAGTCATTATTAAAGGGTAATAATCATTTAGTAGACAGTTGTAAATGTTAGTAAGTCATTATTAAAGGGTAATAATCATTTAGTAGACAGTTGTAAATGTCAGTGAGTTAGAAATAAAGGGTAAAAATCATTTAGTAGACAGTTATAAATGTTAGTAAGTTAGAAATAAAGGGTAATTATCATTTAGTAGACAGTTGTAAATGTTAGTGAGTCATTATTAAAGGGTAATAATCATTTAGTAGACAGTTGTAAATGTTAGTAAGTCATTATTAAAGACAGTTAGACAGTTGTAAATGTTAGTAAGTCATTATTAAAGGGTAATAATCATTTAGTAGACAGTTGTAAATGTTAGTAAGTCATTAATAAAGGGTAATAATCATTTAGATATACATGTTAGTAAGTTATTACCAAAAGGTAATAAGACATATCAACAGTCAGAAATTTTCTTTTAAAGGGTTGTTCCAGCTGGCAGTAGGCAGTATCTACAGTTAAAAGTTACCTGGTTGTTAAAGATGCATTCCCAGCTTCTAATGATGAACCAATATAATAAATCAAATCCAGAGGCACTATTCTGTTATTTCTCTTGTATCATAGCACGTACACAAAGAAAACCACCCTGTTACCATGGTGCCCTCTACCAAGCCATGTTTACACTCAAACCAAATGTGGGAAGAGAAAAGAAGCCAGGTCTAGCAGCAGGAGGGATCAGAGAGAGGATTATAGGTGAACACAACAACAGGGGGTCCAGTGTTCTGTTCATCGAACAACAAGACTGATGTCGCTCCAATTCTAAAACTGAGGTGTCTCCTTGTGACTTTGCACAAACCCACTTTCTGACCTTTTCAAAATAAAAAGCTCTAGCTTGACTGTGAAAGACTTTTGAAAGGATTCCAACATAAAAAATAGGATTTATAGTGTTTATAATGTGTATATGTATGTACACCATCCACTTGGGGAACACAAGGTGAGAGCATTAAGCAGTGTTTTGGAGCTCATCTCATTTGCAATGCTAAGAGCAGGTGGCTTGTCAGCAGCAGAGCTCGTCTGTCAGCTCCGCTCTGAGTGGGAGTCATAACAAACAGCCCCGTCAGCGGCGCTGCCTTTGTCAGCTACCAATTTGCTTCCTCTGTTTTCAATTTGCTCTGCAGCTTGAACCAAAGCGGCTTTACCTAACCTCTGGGTTTATTGAGCGCAAACACTTCATCCCGATTTGAGGAAACTTTAAGCAATCTTTAAGCTGTGTTGCACAAAGGAAACGCAGAGCGCATTATTGATGAGGCTGCAACGATGCAAAGTTCAACCTGAGGCAAGAGCACAAAGAGCCACCAGTGACAGGAAAGTGACTGCACAAAACCATTAGATGAATAGATTTGTTCATGTTTAAGATAACCACATCACAGAAAAATGTTGTGAACCACTTTGCCAAATTTGAACAAAAAAAAACACAAGCTTAAAATTTTGCTTGTAAATAGTGAAAAAAATCTCAGTTCATCCATAAATGTCCGAATCAGTTTTTGTTCATTGAACTATTTTAGCCCGGCCCAGAGAAGAAGGAAAACACTTGAAAGGTCTAACTTTGTATATAAAAATATATATATATAAATCCTAAAATTACCTCTGCCAAGGAGATTATGTTTTCACCAGGGTTTGTCTATTTGTTTGTTGGTTTGCAAAATAAATCAAAAAGTTATGGACGGATTTTGATGAAATTTTCAGGATGTGGTCACCACAAGGTCACCAAGGTCAAATATGCATTTTTAACGATAACTTCATGTAGGAAGGAGCTAGAGCAATGCAACTGCTCTCAAAATATCTGGAATTCTCAAATTGTATTTGCTGGTCTTTTTCAAAAATTCAAATTCAAATGTGACAAAATATGAAATAAAGAAATAGTACATGATATTAATGTGAATCAACACATTTACTCTTAGGCGTTGTGGGCTTGCAGGAGTATACGCTCTCTCAGGATGTTGCCTTGGTGGACGTCTGCACTCTATGAGTGCTTTTCTAGTTGTTAATGGTAAGGAGTCATTTCTTTTAGTCGCCTGTCAATGATAGTAAATGGACTGAACTTGTTTATCTCCTTTCTAGTCATCTGATCACTCAAAGTCCTTTATAAACTACATATCACATTCACCTATTCACAAACACATTCACACACTGATGGGAGGCCATCAGGGGAAACACATTCATGCATCAATGCATTGGGAGCAATTTGAGGTTAGGTATCTGGCTCAAGGACACTACGGTACATAGACTGCTGGAGACTAGGATCAAACCACCGACCTCCAGGTCGGTGACTGACATGCTTTATCACTGATGACATATTTATAGTGCACACAATCAGAAACCAGAACAGTTTGGTCTTTGTGCAGTTTCTTGTTATCTAAATAAATCCTTTCCCAAAAACGAAGTGATCCTACCCCTGTGACATACCTTGAATGATGAAGGAACTAAAACTACAAACGTACATGCAGAGCAACCAGTCTGATCCCTTATTAGACTTCATGTAGTTTTATGGGTAGTTCACAGCCTAGAAATCTTGACGCACCCTAGCGGCAGAAAACATTTTTGCCCAGCGGGATGGTCTAGTGGCGCACCATTGGAGATAATCCTGGCTCTGGCAAGGAGTCTGCCAGACCAATCACAACTCTCTATCTGCGTAGCGAGTCGTTGGGGTGGGCATAGCACGATAATGACAGGGCTGTGTAACGCTAGAGATAACATAACAAGGAAGATGGCTGTGGCTAACGATCAGCGGTTTGAATCGGCTCTGTCATCGATTTTGGAAGAGTTAGACTTGAGCTTTTCTTTGAAAGTTGAGCAGAAAGAAGCACTAAAGTCATTCGTTTTAAAGAAGGATGTATTTGTTGTTTTGCCGACTGGCTACGGCAAAAGTCTAATATGCCAGCTGGCTCCACTGGTAGCTAAAAGGATCGCTCTGAATACGTCACATTGTTTGTTGCTCTGATTGGTCTGATAGGATAGCGCTGGCCTATTACATGCAGAGGCAGTTTAAATGACTAAACTTGGTCCCACACACAGGCTTCTGCCCACAGTCTATTCATTTCATGTCATAGTCTGACTTTGCCAGACTAGGTAGTTCAGGTAATTGTCAGTGACTAAATGTACTCACATCAGGTTCTCCACAATCACACTCTTCTCCGTCCTCCACGAAGCCGTTGCCGCACTTCTTGCCCCCCACCAGGTCCTTCATGTTGGGCATGTTGAACAGACACATCCCCCCTCCCTTCTGGAAGTAGCTGTCCAGGTCACGTTTGCTGCAGCGACTGAAAACTCGTGGGAACGGATGCCTGCAAGAGCACATTTTCATTTTCGAGGAGCAAAACTTTGTTTTGTACCTTTTTTCCTGTACTTTATTTATTGCCAAAATGGATACAAAATGTGTTCAACTCACTGGTTATGATTCTGTTTTTTACTTTATTTACTGTCCTTTGTTTTCTTCTTATATTGCTGTGTTTTTTTCCATTATCCTACTGATGTGTTTTTTATATATTTGCCTTTATTATGATGTTGTTCCATTCACTTTGCTGCTGTAACACTGTAAATGTCCTTATTTCCTGAGGCGATGCAACAGTACTTCCTTGTATTTCCATGTGAGCATTGTAGAATACAGAGGCTTTCACTTCTGGGAAATGTCTTTCATTCATTGTTTTTAAATGTAATGTTGTTAAGGACAACACAGGAAATAGAATATCAGTGAAAAATACAGATTAAGAATATATGATGATCATAACAAAGTAGAGCAAAAGTTTGTGTTTTCATCTGAGAGAAACCAAAAGTGACAAGACAAAATCTTGACGCAGACACATTAATATGGAATTTGTTTTCTCCTTCAGCTGATGAAAGTGTTATTTCTATGTCGGCCTGTTAACAGCTACAGCTCAGTGACAGCAGCTTCCTGCTGGAGGCTCACCCGGTGGCGGCAGCCATCACGCAGCCTCCCTGCTCGGCGGTGGCCTCCACACAGCAGCCGTCATGGTCGTGGCTCATGCCAAAGTTGTGGCCGATCTCGTGGGCCATGGTGGCGGCGGCGCCGATGGACAGCTCTGAATGGTCCTGTGGGTGAGTTAGAGGGAGGTCTCATTTATAATGATAGGTTTGATAGGCTCTATGAATGCAAACATCTACATGTTCGGTACATATTTCATGCCAAAGCTCCCTCCTCTCTGTGTATTAGTTACACAGAGTAATGAAGCTGTGGTGACTATATCAAATTTCTTTTTTTGGGAAATTCTTCATTTGGAAACAGGGCTGTAGCATCAAGCCTTTCTGAGATGTTCAATAAAGGACTTCCAGGTTTTTGTCAAAGGATTTATGAAACTACTTTTTCACTTTACTTCACTTTCTAATGTGCCTTATTAGTGCATACAATTGTAAAACTGTTTATCCTGTCACACAGTGAGGCAACTGGAGCTATCAGGAACACCTCTGTGTCTTTCTTTGTGTTTTAACATTGCATTTTTCTTAACACTCACTTATTACCTTCTGGGATTATATTACAGTCAAACCCAAACAGGGGCCCCAGGCTGGGTTATTTCTTATTGCATGTTTCATTAATTACCTTTTAAGGGACATAGATATTAAGAGGAAACATGTTAACAAATTGCAGTGGGAAAATAATTGTTTGGTGAATTACAGGAGAAGCTTGGACAGATTCAGAAGAGATGGTTAATCTAATTTTATCAGCATGTTTGATCATTAGTTATGACTATGTTGTTAGTTCCTTTGATTTTTTTTGAATGGAGTTCTGCTTCATGATCTGCCAGCATGTCTCTGGTAACACAATTGATCAGATTTGCAGGTATTTCATCATAAACTTAAGTCTTAGACAAATTCATATTTTGACCTGATAGATGAAGTCCAGTTAAAAGGATTCATTTGTCAATCAGAAATGTCCAGAAAAATGTCACAACAACCCATATATTATGTGTCAAAAAAACACCAAACCTGTGTACACAGACATACTCTGCTACTGTGGATAGAAATGACTTAATGACATAATGAGTGTTTGAAATGGTTAGATGATAAAAAGCTGAAGCCAGACTTCCAGAAAGAAACACTCCCAATGTTCAATTCCTAAGGTGAGAAACCGCATGGAAACAGTGACAGTATTCAGATGGATTTAGCTCCTCTTTGATCCACTGAAAGCTGTCACTCACTCTTAGCTCTGCTTCTGAATTATGCATACTGTAGAAAATAAGGTTGTGTTAACTGTCTGGAAATACTGATGGTGTGCAGTGAAATCCTTCATGCTATTTAGCCCAACCACAGTGTGTGTGTGTGTGTGTGTGTGTGTGTCAGGTAAAGAGAATCACATTCAGAACATCTGGATTCTACTGATCACCTCTGCACACAAGAGAGCCAACAGTCCATTTGGAGCTAATGAAGCTTGGAGAGGCTATCGATCTCTCCAGCAGCGTCCATTCAGCCGAATGGACAGACACTATGTGAAGCAATACATATAAATATACAGCACAGTATATGAGCTGGATAATACTACATCATGACTAGTTTAAAGGATCCATTATTTGTTGAGATTTTCAGATTATTCTGTAGCATCCATCCATTTTCTACCGCTTATCCTCATAGGGTCGTGGGGGGCTGGAGCCTATCCCAGCTGTCTTAGGGCGGAAGGCAGGGTACACCCTGGACAAGTCTCCAGTTCATCACAGGACACATAGAGACAGACAACCACTCACACTCACATTCACACCTACACCTACTTAAATTATCCAATTAACCTAATCCCCATGCATGTTTTTGGATGGTGGGAGGAAGCCGGAGTACCAGAGAGAACCCACACAGACATGAGGAGAACATGCAAACCCGACACAGAAAGGCCCCGGGCCCGGGATTTGAGCCCGGTACCTTCTTGCTGTGAGGCGACAGTGCTAACCACAATACCACCGTGCCGCCCTATTCTGTAGCATATATACATATATATATATACATGTATTTATTTATGTATATATATATATATATATATATATATATATATATATATATATATACATATACACATACACACAGTATATATGTATATATACAGTATATAAATAGGTGTGTATATACAAAGAATACATTATATACAGTGTGTGCGTGTACACGCATATTTTTTGTATTTTTTTCTCTAACATCATTTTAAACTGAAACTGTAAATGTAAAAGGTCATAACATTATGAGGTAAATTACAGGTCTGTACTCCTGGAATAATAATAACTGAGTTGATGTAGCAGCTGAGTGTTTCTCTAGTGGTGTGTCTGATGTTTGCCATGTCGTCAATGTTCAAAGTGATCACTTGAATACATAGAACTAATACACTGATTAGGTTTTGGTATATTTCTCCCTGGGGGTTTGAAGCTGTTTTGGAGTTTTCTATTTGCTCATGAATGCTAATTAGCTAATCATTAGAGATTTACTCAGACTTCATATATGGAAAGTAAGTGAATCCAAGCAGTGCACAGAGGGCTAAGCTATTCCACTGATGAGAGACATGAGACTCAACCAAAACCAAGACATGAAAGTTTCTGGCTATAAAACCAAAACTAGGAGCTGGAGGAGGCTAAAAGGCTGCATAGGGTTGAGGAGAAGTGAAGAGCAGCTTCAACCTCTGATCACTTGCTTTAACCTTTCCCCTAAAGTAATCATGGCCAATCTTAATTTAAACTTTAAAGCTAATGCAAAACAAAGAAATTTTGACCAAAAGTCTATATTTGAGAGGACACTCTGCACACACAAGAGCAAAGACTACCTATAAGAGATGAATTCTTGCTGGGGGGAAATATTGAGGGTTAAAAAAAAGAGAGTTTCAGGGGGAGAGAGAGGAAGAAAAGAGCAGAAATGTATTCCCACGTACCACATTGATGCCTCCAGAGTTTTCCAGGCTGCACATGCCCTCCAGCGGTGCCATCCCAATAGTTGTCCCCTTGAAAATCACACCGCTATCGAAAAACAACACAAACACAAACACACACACACACACACACACACACACACACACACACACACATATAAGGAAAAATCACTTCACCTTAATCTCCCCCCACCTGCTCACTACGGCTCCACAGTGGATGCACATTGATTGCAGATGCTACAGCGTTGCACATAGCAGACATGACAAGCCTGTCAGATGTGGGAGAGGGCGTGCGAAGAACCCCAATCCACCATGTGGTCTCCTGGCAGTTAACTCATCACTTAGCATCCAAAAACAAAATCAAGCTCTGTCTGATGAATCAAAACAAAATAGGCCCTTTGGTATCAGCATAACTAATTATGGAGCAAGAGGGGCCAACAATTTAGTGTGTATGTGCAGAAGCAGTCAAGCTGTGATGCTGTTAGGCCCAATTAACGCCACCTGAAGCAAGATCTTTTGCATCATGCAATCCCTGTTTAAATAACCATTTGCCAATTTTAGCACTAAAAAAATATGAAATTACCTGACCCAAAGCTGGAGGAGTTCTGATGTGGAGTTAATCAGATTTATTAGCTGAGGTACAGTCGTGATATAAACCAGTAAGTTAACATCAAGAGGTTCTCACTCCAAACTAAAACTGAAGCAGCATCTTGGAAGAACGTGAAGTGCAGGAGCCAAATATTAGTAAATCATTAGTTGTGCTGGTTTGGCCAACCATCATGTATAGTTGATGACCCCCTGTCTAATCTAGTGTTGGTCCTCCTGTGTGACCTCTGACCCCTGAAGGTTTATTCTGTGCTATGTGACTCCTTTCTATCTTCAGCAGCATTAACTTATCTGCTCTGTTGGATCAGACCACCAGGACCAGCCTTCACTCCCCACCTGCATCAGTGATCCTTGTCCTCTCATGATCCTGTCTCTGGTTCACCACTGGTCCTTCCTTGGACCACTTTTGATAGAACCTGACCACTGCAGACCGGGAACAGACCACCAGAGCTGCACTTCTGGAGATGCTCTGATCCAGTCCTCTAGACATCACTGTTTGCTTCTTGTTGTTAAACTCCTGAAAAAATCCTGAAGCTGGAACATTTTTCCTGCTTCTCACATCAACTCTGACGACTAAATGTTCATTTGATGTCTTATAGATCCAGGAGCCATGATGAAGAGAGATGATCAGTGTTATTCACTTCAGTGGTCATAATGTTATACCCGATTTGTGTATTTTTCAGGTTTAGATTTGTTGTTGTTTGTTCATTTGACACTGTCATTATAGTGTTTATTTTCTTGAGTAGGGTTGTAACTGGACTTCATCTACCCCAGACCTTGTTGTGTCCATTTTCTGGCCATAGTAACATACTTAAGGTTTATATAAAGAAATCATAGCAGATACATGAAGTAAAAGTAGAACTATCCCTCCACACTTCTATCTTTTCCACCTCTATGATCTGATGTGGATATGAATGACAGCATCTCAACAACAGATGGCCTTCCTAATATGTATTGTCAGTTTGTGATGAAGTGTCACCTCATCATCTGCTGATCCACCATCTGCTACAGTAACACAAGGACATTAGACTCTCTCAATCTCTAGTTTACTCTGTTTGTTGACACCTGCTGTATATTACTGTGAGTTGGCAAATAAATCATCAAATCAGATAGACATGGACCATGTCTGTAACTAAACATGTAAAGACTGTCCTTCAAATATATGGTCATTCCAGTATAGACATACAGATCACATCCACGTCTGTCCAATCACATGAAGACATTAATATTAACAGCCAAATCAGTCTGTTAACTTATTAAAATGTTGGCTATAAGATGAGTCTCAGGCTCATAAGAGGATACTAATGATAATAATAGAATATATTGCCTATTTCACACAGGTGTGTTCACTTCTTTTATCTGAGGAAGATCATCTGTGGTTTAAATGTCCACATGAAATAAAAGTATTTTTGTCACATGTCTAATTTGCTCTGTGTCTTTTCAACAGGCGACACAAAGCATGACTAGCCCAACAGTTGATCCAGGTTATATTAGTACAGAGAGCAGCATCTTTACAAGCATCTTACACTGTGTGTAAAAAGAGTTAAGACAACAGACACTTCCTGCTCTCTGTTCTGGCCTCAGCTCTGACCTCAGATCAGCCTGCTGCACTGTACAGTGGTATGTTAATATGAGCTGCTGCAGCGCGCTCTTTGAAAGCTGTTAAGCTGTACAGAGAGTGAGGGTTTGTCTCCATTCAGCTAATATCCTGCTAAGAACAGAGTGGGATCGTCTTCAATTAATGTGATGGAGCAGAAGTCTGTTTGTATTGAAGTCTATGGGAAAATGACCATTTTCTCTCCTGATGTTTTATCTCTGTAAACACTATAAATATGAGTTTATGGTCTGAATGGTTAGTTTAAATAATGTTATAATATATCAGGATGTCCATTTACTGAATTATGGTCAAATATACAGTGAAAAAAAAACACATAAAGCAGGAGCAGCTTTGGGGCGTGGCTACAGGTGTGATTGACAGGTCTCTGCTGTCAATCACATCCTGAAGAGGAGCAGCTCTGATGCTCTGAGCACGTTTCCTTCATCTGAGGAGATACTGGTACTGTTTACCAGTAAGTAACGTTATCAAAGTCCTTATGGGCAAGTCATGTCATTCGGCAGCCATCTTGGCAAGTCCTCCAACGAGACCAAGGAGACCAGACCTCTATCTAAATGAATGGGGACATGGTCAAATCCATGCTTTAACGTGATAGCAGGACAGAAGAAATATATATATATATATATACTTGATCGCCAGTGAAATTAGATACAAAGAAACCAAAACACATATACTTAACCATAGAATGAATGCTATTTTTCCACAGGGAGCATTCCACTGCACATGCGCTTGGATTTAAGACACTAGGTCCACTGTACGGCTGAATCCATGCCAGCCTGAAGCCGGTCTGCTCATTTATGATAAATGGTGTTACATTTGTATAGCGCTTTTTCAGTCTACTGACAGCTCAAAGCGCTTTACGCTACATGCTCCATTCACCCATTCACACACTGATGCCAGAGGTTGCCATGCAATTTGGGAGGAATTTGGTGTTCAGTATCTTGCTCAAGGACACTTCGACATTCCTTGGGGAGCCGGGATTCGAACCAGTGATCTAAACGACCCGCTCTACCACTGACCCACAGCCACTCTGCTCTACCTGACCATGGATGTATGGAGCCGACAGACAGACGTGACAGTTTAATGTCTAATACGTGATTTCTTATCACCCACTCAATAAATTAGATAAAGATTTGAAAGCAGTTAATGTTTTTGGCCTACTAGGGTTGACATTTAAATGAATGGATGCTAATAAAGTTGGTTCAACACGAGCGTTTGACGATCATTTATCAATGATAAATACTTATAGAGCACTACGTGACAATTTACGTTCGCACAATATTTTGGCGGCAAAAACAAAATAGCAATCATTTTGATAGCATACATAAAATAAAAAAAACGTGCCACATTTGTGTGCCTTTTATGGCTGCAAGAATAGATCTGGGTGTGGCCGATCTTTCAACTGGCTCTGCTTGCCACCAGGTAGGGTGTTCTGTCGTAAAAAGCTATCTGTGCACGTGCGCTGGTGAAACAACATGATTGGGTTATAACTTTCCCGGTTCTGCTGCAACAACACAGTGATTGGCGCCATCTTTGCCGTTATAGATCTCCCCGTTCAATATGATCTGAGTGGTCTGTCTCTACAATATAGAACGTCTCTGACATTATGTTGAGCCACAATTAGCTTTCCAGTTAATATCACAGTTCATCTCTAACCAAGCGAACTGAATTTCTTGGTAAGTTTCTACTTAAGGATTCATGTAAATCATGATTTGAAAATAAATATTCAATTTGATGTTTTATAAGTAGTTCTGAGTGAGTTCACGAGTTGTATCAGAGGACGTCACATAAGGCAGCTGGTTTGCCTGACCCTGCCACAGAACAGTGTGAGCAGCTTCATACTGTCGTCCCTCTGCTTTTCACGCGTTGTTGGGGCTCTTCGTTCTAGTTGCTCTTCAGCTGGGCATACACTGTACGATTTGAGCCCATCCCTGACAGTTGAAGCAGAGCCATGAGCCTCACAGCACCTGTGCAAACTGGCAAACAGAGCATCTGAGAGCGCCACGGCGACATGACAGGCAATGTGGACGGAAAATATGGAGGCAGCAGCATACAAGCCTCTTTGATATACACACACACACACACACACATACACACACACACACACACACAGTGTATATAAATCTAGGGATGTAACGATACGCTCAGCTTGATTTCAGATACTGGTTTAATGATATGATTTTCTCACAATGTTTTATGACTGAAAAATTTTCCTTTAATTATTTCTCAGACAAAAAACACATTTCTGAGGTAGAGTGTAGCTTCAAAACACAAACTTTGCAATGAATGCATATTTAAAAATATTAATATTAATATAAAATTAATATATTTATATATATAAAAACTACAAATTATATTTTCTCTGATCTTTAACAAATCCCTTTTTATTTCTCTGAGGTGGGGTAAACTATGCAATACAATGCATGTGTCTTCTTCTTAAAAGTACAAATGAAACTATATTTTATTGTAAACAACAAAAAATTTAAAAAAATGATTTTTAAAAATCCCACATCAAAATAACTAAATGAATAATACAAATAAGCAAAAATCTCAAAAAAAACATCCTTCGATTTTAATTTGGTCTGCATCCTTGATTTCAGTATCACTCGCGACCACCACCATGTCTCTCATTTCATCTGAATACCCGACAGTGACGTACAACATACATCAAGTGAACTCAAGTAGATCAAACCCTCTGTTGTTAAAAAGAGCATTGCAATTTTTCATCTCAGCTGATTTGAATCGTCACATATCTGTAGCGATTTTTAACTGTCTAGCGGTACATTGTTACATCCATATACATACACATACCTCTGCTAAGTAACAAACTTCTATCTGCCCTGGATGAATCTTTATTGATAATGCCTTAAAATCGGACCGTGCTGTGTGAGCATGTAGATTTGAGCTTTGTCTTTATGTCTAGTAGATCACTGAAAACAAAACCAAGCAAGCAGAAGCACATTAGTTTCAGGTGTGGAGACAATCATAACCAAATCGGTAAATGGACTGTACAACACCTTTCTACTCAAAGCACTTTTACACTATATATCACATTCACCCATTCACACCCTGATGGTGGGAGAGAACACATTCATCCACAAATGCACACCCTGGGCGCTATAAACAGTCAGCTATCTTGCTCAAGGACACCTCCACACACTGGACTGTTGGTGAAGGGAACTGAAGGGCCGCTAGTCTTGCTGATAGCAAGCTTTGCAAAAAAGGTTTTGCTTTTACAACACCACAATGTTAGTAACTAAACACACTAGCAGCACTATGTAGCAGTAATAAAATGGGTTTAGGTCACGTGCCATGACAAGCAGCAGTGCAGCAATAAAACATGGTAAAAGACTGGGCTCTAGTAAACACAGATTAAACCAAACTGTGCTGAAAATAAGCACAATAAAACATGGATCATGTTTCTCATTTTTTACGCTGATAGAGTGAACACGTTGGCAAATAGTTTTTTTTCCTTCCACACTACAGGTGAGAAAGTGGCCGAACCCCTAATTTCCACTGAATGTGGAACTGCGCCAATGTGTCAATGCCTGCCGAAACAGAGTTATTAGACAGCGTTTAACCATTTTAACACCATGGATGAGGAGATGCTGATTGTGGAGGTCCAGAAAAAATAGCATCTATGATCTCATTAGACTTCGCAATTCCATCTGTCCAACAGAGTCATGACAGACAGATCTAGTGGGTATTGATGTACGGCGGATGGCAGAGGGTGATGCATTCAGTGGAAAATAGGGGTTAGACTTAAAGATTTTCTTCATACTTTTAATACACTGCTTCACAACATGGCCTCTGTAACTCAGGTGTGTGTGTGTGTGTGTGTGTGTGTGTGTGTCCATTGCTCACGTCAGCAGCTGGGCGTTGTCGTGTTTCTTGCGGGATTTCAGCTTCTGTCTCCACTGGAGGAAGGACCAGAGGGTGGCGTTTGGCTCCTCGGTGACGATACACTGATCCCTGTCGGTCCAAACCTCCAGACCAATCAGAGGCACTCGGATGTTCAGTGCTCTGTAGAACTAAACACACAAGGAAACAACAAGCTAACATGTGTCTGCTGCCCACACACAGGTTCGTCCACTATCTTGTCATAAGCACCTAGAACACAGTCTGGTCACAGAGGGCAATTTCCCCCATCCAGATTTGTTGAAGGACACTACTGATTGAATCCTAAAGGGTTGATACAACAGTAGATATATGAGTACTCTTTTCAATCACTAATTATCTATTTGGAACAAACTTGAAAGTTGATTAGTAACAGCTGCCGACTGTACAGTGAAATCTATTAGCCTGCTGAATGGAGCAGTTTTTCCTCAGGAGAACCCATCAGCCTTACCTTATCCACGTAATTGGCAATTTCCATTATCCTTGCCTTGGTCTTTTCATAGTCCTTATTCTGCCGTTTAAACTGTAGCACAGGGAGGATGGGGGAGTGTTAGTGGCACGAAGGAGTTCAGCAGTCACAAAAATAAATAAAATGTTCAGGACAATCTTTCTTAAGATCCCTGTAGAGACTAATGACCCATGAAAACATAAGTGTAGCCCAGTGGTCCTGCTTCACCACTTCTACCCTGGTTCATCATCATAATTATACCAATTACAGAGGCAGAGGAGCAGACTCTTATTGGTCACCATGTGCTGCTACCACAGCATTAATGTAGAAGACAAAACCCTAACTGCCTTTGATGAAGATATAGCATGTCGTCACTGTAGCTTAGTGTCTATTTAAAAGCCCTTCCACCTTTAGATTCCACCTAAATACCAGTGCCATTAAGCAGACAAATCCTCCCGCCTCATCTCCACATTCTGCCGCCTTGCTGTGGCTAGTGTCAGCTCTGAGCTCTCAGTAGGAAAGAGCTCCATTAGCTGGAACGACATAATTGTTTAAGATTTAAGTGGACCCTGTTTCCAGCCCGGTGTGTCATTTGATGGCTGTCTGATGTCAGGGAAAAAAGGGCTACACAGAAATAATGCAGAATGGATGGAGTAGGTGGAGAGTTACTGTCATCTTACCAATGTGTTGTCAGCCACTATGTACAGTTCCATGTACTTGGTCGTACCCCAGGCATTCCTTTTGACCTGACAGTAAAGACAAAGCAGGTGGCAACACGGTTATGCACTTGTTTTTATGGCATTTTATTTTTCTCTTTTGTGTCTGTGTATTAAGCACATTCTTACATTTACATTATTATTAAAGCTGTAACACAAGTTGTATTGTTGACTGAACTACATTCAAAAGTCTATCCAGATTAAATGATTATAACATAATTATAGTTAATGGGGAAAATCAGCCCGCAGAGATGAGCCTAAAACAGTTTTATAGATCAATTTTACTCTTGAATGAATTCAGACAATAAAATATTGACAGCATACACAGTAAGGCTACGCTGGCATCGCTTCACTCAGTGCCAGAAACAACTGGACCATGGCTGACCTTAATTGCAACCCCTGGAATGTAGCACAGCATAGCTTAGTGTGGCATGGTGGAGTGCATTACAATATGGTTTAATATAGTGCAGTAAAGTGTAGCACAGTGTAGTACAAGACAGTGTAGTGTAGTTCTTATATACTATACATTCTGTAGAGTACAATGTAGTAGAGAATAGTGTACACACAGTGTACAGTGGTGCATTAGTATAGCATAGTAGTGTACAGTGTATACATGCAGAATACTGTAGTGTAATATAACATAGTACAATGTAGTACAGTAGAGTCTAATATAGCGTACCAAAGTACAGTGTAATATAGTATGGAACAGTATAGTACTATGGAGTATAGTATACCAGTATATGTAGAAAAATATAGTGCAGTGTAGTATAGTATGACACAGTATAGTACAGTGTAGTGTAATATAGTATAGAACAGTGTAATCTAGTACAGTGTTGTGCAATATAGTATATCACAGTGTAGTATAGTACAGTATAGTGTGATATGGTACAGTACAGTGTAGTATAGAACAGTGTACTATGGAAGAGTATAGTACAGTGTAGTGTAATAAAGTTTAGTATAGTGTACTATACTACAGTACAGTGTAGTATAGTACAGTATTGTGTAATATAGTGCAGTGTAGTATAGTACAGTATATTGTAATATAGTATAGCACAGTGTAGTACAGTACAATATAGGTTAGTGTAGTCCAGTAGGGTGTAATATAGTATAATACAGTGTAGTATAGTACAGTATAGCGTAGTATAATGCAGTATAGTGTAATATAGTACAGTATAGTGTAGTATAATGCAGTATAGTGTAATATAGTACAGTATAGTGTAGAATAGTACAGTATAGTGTAATATAGTATAGTACAGTGTAGTATAGTACAGTATATTGTAATATAGTATAGCACAGTGTAGTATAGTACAGTATAGCATAGTATAATGCAGTATAGTGTAATATAGTACAGTATATTGTAATATAGTATGGCACAGTGTAGTACAGTACAATATAGGTTAGTGTAGTCCAGTATAGTGTAATATAGTATAGTACAGTGTAGTATAGTACAGTATAGCGTAGTATAATGCAGTATAGTGTAATATAGTACAGTATAGTGTAGAATAGTACAGTATAGTGTAATATAGGTTAGTGTAGTCCAGTGTAGTGTAATATAGTATAGTACAATGTAGTATAGTACAGTATAGTGTAGTATAATACAGTATAGTGTAATATAATACAGTATAGTGTAGAATAGTACAGTGTAGTGTACTATAGTACAGTGTAGTATAGTACAATATACAGTAGGTTAGTACAGTAGAGTATAGTGAAATATAGTATCATACACCGTAGTATAGTACAGTATAGTACAAAATATAAGTATTTTTGGTCTGATTTCATCATAGCTTATATTAGAAGGCAGAAACTACATACAGTACAACAGAACAACTCATCTAGAGTTCCTAGAATATTATACTCAATGCCCTCTACCATCCAGATTGTCAGTGTACCTTTATTTTAATAATGTTATGTGTTAACTAGAACACAATTCTGTAGAAAATACTGAATATAATTCAGAATGGTAAAGACAGATGCAGGTACTGGTGACAGTATAGAACCTGATAAAACTGGTTAATAACTTGCAACTACACAGTCTGGTACATACAGAGCGAAAAGCCTGATATGTGGGAGTAGCCTCCCAGCCATTTATGCTGTTGTGTTTACAGAGCTCCACATCTCCTCATATGCCTCCATCATTAAGTTTCAATCCTCCAAATACGTGATTACACACATTAGGGAAAGACTCTGCTGTAATTAAAACTCATTGATTTTTGTGAGGGGAGCCTGCTGCCTCGGCTCGGTCTGAACTTAACACCAATAATGGAGATTGGCGGGGAACCTGTGGTGTATATCCACATGAACACATTCACACATTGCACTGTTTGTTTGAGAGGTAAATAGTGGCAACAGCCTTTGGACTCATTCTGCGGTTTGTTGAGCCATTCCTGCACAACAACCTGAGATTAATGAGCGGCAGGGGAGGGAATTGGGAGAGCCAAGGGGTATGGTGCAGGAGGGAGAAAGATAAAGAAATAGGGGAAAAGGATGATGGCCTGGTGGAGAGCTGAGAGGGGTTTAGCATATGAGGTGGGGAGAAATATGGTGATGATGAACAGATTAAAGTGATTGAGAACGTAAACTGGAAAATGATAAATATGTAAAGAAATAAGAGAAGAAAAAAGCAGAAAATGACTCCCAGCAGTGGAGACGGGTGAAGGCAGAAGGGCCCACTGAGGGGCTCTTTTATCTTCTATGAGTGCAGATGAGCAAATTAGACTTGTGTTAGTTCTTCTTCACTATAAAAGCACAGGAAATTGACTCACAGCCATGACATGAACACACTTGAAAAGCTGAGTCAAAGCCGTATTTCCCTTCGTTTCGAGATGATGCGAGAGTAATTTTGCACACTAAAATAGCAGAGAATTGTTCAATATCGTGTTTGGATGTGACTATTTCCCCTGCATAGCCTAATGTTCCCACGTGATTGGTGTTTTCATTTAACTGCAAAATCAACCAAACCAATAAAAATAACGACTCAGTCCATCACAAGAAGCTGTCTTTCCAATCAAATTCTTTACCTATAAAACCATACAGTGGTGCCGCTGAAAGGCTGTGATGACATGAGAAGATGCCACTCTCACTTTTTAATCTTTTTTGCTTTTATATTTTTTCATATTGCATTTATTTTTCTACTCTGTCTGCTTGTTTACTGATGACACTGCTTCTTATGTCTTATATAAGCGCTTATCATGTTGTTGCTCTGTCCACTTTGCTGCTGTAACATGTAAATGTAAATTTCACCATTGGTGGGGTGAATAAGGGTTTATCTTATCTTATTGTTTGAATATTGTTTCAATATATATTGAGTGGCCTACTCCTTTAAGCTAGGATTTTTTTTAGATTTTTTGGGGGCAATTGTTTTTTTTTCCAGAGGCAAATTTGTGATTTGTGATTTTGGGCTATGTAAATAACAATGGCTTGACTTGAATTACAGTCAGTCAACTCAAATGGCACACTGTTATGGACATATGTGCCAGGTCGCGTTTGGTGATGAGTCTCTGAACTCCATTGCCAAGAACTCTCTTAAACATCGTCTCCCACTGACAGGAATCAGAGTATGCACATACGAGTGGATGTCAGGGTTCTTGCACCATTTTAAAAGTCAAATTTAATACTTTTCAAAACCTTTTTAAGACCTCAACAAATACAATTTAAGACCCAAAAATGTCATAACAATTTCTTTGTTATGAAATAGCCAATTTATTGTCGGGCTTGACCAATATGGAGTTTTTGAGGTCGATGCCGATATCGTTATTGAGCAGGGAAAAAAAATCTGATAGCTGACTAATCTCTGATAATAATTTTCTACGTCATTTTTTTAGCTTGCACTTGCATCAGAGATATAAATTGAAGGCATAACCCGTAACTGTTTTCTACAAATTTAATTTCACAACTGTCAAGAACAAAGAAGTGAACTTTGTGGTCAAAATAATGTGCAAAATTGCAGTAAATCTCTGAATACTGTGTTTTCCTATTGGCATTAAACGCATCATCTGTAAATTTAATACTTAGAGCAAATTTATGGTAAATTTAAGATAATTTAAGACCTCAATTACCCAGATTGTAATTTAAGACATTTGAAGACTTTTTAAGGAACCAGGGGAACCCTGGATGTCATTTTCATGAGGTGGAGGGGTCTGTGTTCCCCAGGCACCCTGGGAACACTGTTGTTGGTGAGTGTCATGAGGCTAGGCCTTGAATCATCTACACAGAACCACCACCCTGGAGGGATAGGTATCAGGGTCTTGCTGACCTTCGGCATCACAGACTGGTTAGGCCCACTAAAGACATGGGACATCACCAGTCTCCAGGTCCAGTTCCTTTAAAGCCAGACTGTCTCAAAAAGCCTGGAGAGGTGCTGGACAAGCATCACCTGGGAGGACCCAGCCTTCTTGAGAGGACAATGAATGAGACAGTGGATACAAATGGCTGATGAAAGATGGTGCTGGAGGTCTGGTCTTTGGTGTGATGCATAGATCTTAAATTGCCATTATAGTAGCCTTGAATATAATGAAGGAGGTGATGTGGACTGTTTGCTACAGTGACAGACGGCAACAAGCACATGTTCAAGTCTGTTACTACAGCCTTGAGACATGACTCATCAGGTGTCTAATGTGACAATACTCTGATTGAGTCATTATCAAATGAACCTTGGTTCACCAAAAGGGCACCAAGAGACAAAGAAGGATTTCCTTTCATCTAATGAAATCAAAACCCTTTATATTTGTGCTGTGGTGATCATTTTACAGATGTTTGTAGAACTGACCAATATTTTGAGCAATCCATGAGAGGAAATTCTTCTCTTTATATCAGGAAAACAACCAAAGAAACCATGATTCCTAGTAAATGAGCGTTGTGTGCTCGACTCACCCTCGAATGAAACTGAGTGAGCAGGTTGGAGATGTGGTTGGACTGTGTGCTGTGATGGCCGTGTCCACAGTTTCCACCTTTAATTGGCAGTTCCTCTGCGCTCCACAGTGAGTGGTGGAGAGGATCCACACCACTGACTGGCTCCAGGTAGAAAGTGTCGCTAGAATTCAAGGATATCAGGCCCCTGTGGGAAAGAAAAAAGAGCTTAATAAGGCTGGGTATTGTTTAAAAAATGACTATGCCAGTAACAATACACTTAAAGTGATGAATACTTCGTTCAATACCCATAATGTGAATGGAACTGCACAGTGCTAATACACTGGTTGCCACTGACAACGGCATCCTCTCACGGTGCATGTTAGCTGCTAACTACTGGCTAAAACGCAACATGCATGCAACAGATATCTGTGTTAAAAACCATGTACAGGAAGGTCATCCCAGCTGTTTACGTAGTACTAAATCAATGAACACAAAACTATATATATACTCATTTTTTTTCCCACGATCTGAGTGCAAAACAGTGCTCGCAGTAATTCTGTGACTGAAGTTACTGATACTACTTGGTACTGTGTTACTGAGTTATTCTCGGTTCAAGACATCCAATACCTACGCCCAATTCTAGAAGTAATGCTAGTGAGCTTATGGAAAAGTTCTGTTGCCCACAAGAGATTAAAATAAAATCAATGAATGCAACTATACAATATTTATTGAAATTTCATTTTCTGGAATAACTCCTGGGTCGACTAGTATGTATTGTGATCAAATGATGAGTATTATTAATCCCAGCATGGTCAATGATGTTGAGATTAGGGCTAATAGTTTATCACCATTGGATATCAGTTGAAAACTGATCGTAGCTTGCAAAATAAAAAAGCTCTAACCAGTGAAATTTCCATCCATGTGTCACATCCAGCCATTACATTGATGTAATGCTGCCTATTCTCTATTTGTTTGGTTACCTGCTGGTTTTTTTTCTTCCCCTTCAGGCACTTTCAAATTGGTTCAAATGTGTTTTTCTTCGCTAAGGCTACAACACACTGCAGACACATTGCAGGGCGCAGCAGTGAATTTTTACCAACTACCACTGCATGAGTCAGGGAAGATTACAGCTCATCATTCTTCCACTGAGTTGCAGCATCTGCACTGAATCCCTCTGTGGGCCGTGGACTGTGGGCTGTGTGCTGAGCTTTCTAGTGTCACATAGAGAGCAGCAGGCTTCTGTGACATGATGGAAACTTACACCACTCAAAATGCTCTACACGGGCTGTTCAATATGTCAGTGCGTGTTAACTTGCATTGAATCCATTCAATCAGATTCAATCAGGTGTAATTACTCATAAATGAAAGTAATCCCCCGATCAATATGACTGGAACAGACTGCAATATTCAAAGTCTATATAAGGTCACCTATTATGCAAAATTCACTTTATAAAGGGAGTATAACAGTAGTATGTGTCCCCATAGCCTGTGAATGAGGCCCCAGGAGTGAAAAAAAGTCTGTCATCTCCTTCACTTGCTTGCTTCTCTTCTTTGACAATGTGTGCTGAAACAGATGAGTTGAACATTTCTCAATTGTTGATGTCAAAAAATGTTTTGCCCCTCCCTCCAGTAGAGGACACTGCCTTTGAGCCAGCCTCCCCAGGATAGATAACCCTCCTCTTAGTTACCGAGCCATTTATTGTTACCATTGTTTTTCCTCGCTAACTTTCGCAAACAAACCTGACAAAGTTAGGAGCAAAGCACGGCAGCTGCTCTGTGTGTTGGGTGCTTCAACGAGTACAGGAAGCTATTTTTACTCTGTTCGTCCTCTGAAGACCCAGTGGATCGATTTATTTTAGCTGGAAATGTAGCAAGAGAGCTTCCCAAAGTTTAGCATGTGTGTGTTCATCATCTCACAAAGCAGGCTTCACTAACCAGCTGAAGATGAAGCATGGATCTGCACCAACTGTCTGGGACACAGCTACAAACATGGAGCTGTACGTTATTCCATTTTGTGTTGCTTTACTATGTAGCTCTACTTAGCGTGATAGCTTGGAAACACGTCCCCGTAGTGTTAGCACTGCAGCTACCAGAGCTACCAGAGGACCTCAGTATCACACTAAGTGGAGCTACACAGTAAAGCAACACAAAATGGATGAACTTACAGCTTCCACGCTTGTAGTTGTGTCCCAGACAGTTGGTACCGATCCACACTTCACCTTCAGCTGTGTAGCCAAGCATAATATGTATGGGCCCATGTTTACAAAGCAGTCCTTGGTTAGCACTGCAGCTAACCGGAAAAGGACAGACAACCAAAGGGAGTGCACTTCAATAGGAGAATGAATCCTTCTCTCTCCCCTGTGGTATACTTGTCAGCTTAGCTAGCTCCTGCAGTGCTAAAGCTACAGGGCCATGTTTACAGACAGAGCACTGCAGCTAATGGAGCTGCGACTGCTGCAGTGCTAACGTGCTATCAGGAGACATTCAACATAAGCTCTGTGAGCACAAAGCTCATTTGAAGCTAGCGTTATACACTTTGTGTATTTGTAATTTGAGAGACTCTGATTACTGTTAACGGTACAGTCCGTGCACTCCAGAGTACGTTAGTAGCCTCTTTTGCCAGTGCCAGTGCAAGGTATGAGAGAGAGAGAGCGAGAGAGAGCGACACTTCCTGTCTCCAGAGAGGGGGCGTGGTCAGACACAGCTCAGGAAAATTTAAAGGTACAGACACAGAAGCAGCCTGTTCTCAGCAGAGCTCAATACAGTGATTTTTAACTGGCTGGAATTCAGCACCAGGGCTGAGTTTGGGGTAATACACTTTGAATACAATATTGTTGCACATCTGAGACCTATATAAAATTGCAGAAAAAGTGTATAATAGGAGAGCTTTAAAATATGTTTTAAACGATCCAAAAATATATACCGATGACGACTTAAGACGAGTAAATAGGTAACATCCTTATTACCTAAGTACTGTAAGTTGAGGATAATAATAAAAATAATACTGAATTAACTCATATAGTATGTCATGCTCAACAGATACCAATAAAAACTTCATTTTTTTCGCCCATGTCCCTTTAGGGGCTCTGTAGCTGTTAAAGTTAAATCTGTCAATTTTTGTGTGTAGGAAAGAGCTGTCCAAAACTGTTCTCCATTATCTCCACTTGTATGATTCCCCACATCATCTTCCTCTCTGAGATGTTTGATTGGATGTGGACATACAGAGTGTTTGTCCTCAGACATCAGATAGCACTCTTGCACTGTTTAATTCAAGCATACTACTGAGTAAGGCTACTTGGCCAAGTCCATCCGTTACTTGCCACACCTGCTGTCTCCTGAAGAGTCTTTCATTCCTTCCATTGTCTGCTGTCAAGTCCATCAGCTCCACCTACTGACACTGAACAATTCTGCCCCTGACTTCTACAGGCATTTAACAGGATGCATCTATATGAAGAGTGGGCTTGGACTACAGGAGACAGGTGGTGTCCTGGTGTGAGGACATCAACCTCACCCTCAACACTGATGACCTCATCAGCCACTGTTTATCCAGGACCTTGAAGTGGACTACTGCTATGGACAGAGAGTGTTGAAGACTGCTGAGAAGATCCTCAGGACTCCACTGCTCTCTGTGCAGAGCATCTACCATCACAGGAGAGCTGCCTCCATCCTCAAAGACCCCACCCACCCCCAACATGGACTGTTCACACTTCTTCCCTCAGGACAGAGCTACAGAAGTGTGAAATGTATCAGACTCCTGAACAGCTGACAGGAGACTGCAACCATAGACTACCTCTGCTCAAATACTGCACATTCTGACATTGCAATACATCTTTGTATAGTCTATATATATATATATATACAGTCATGGAAAAAATTATTAGACCACCCTTGTTTTCTTCAATTTCTTGTTCATTTTAATGCCTGGCTCAACTAAAGGTACATTTGTTTGGACAATTATAATGATAACAACAAAAATAGCTCATGAGAGTTTAATTTAAGAACTAAGGATTATTCATTTTCCATGGTTTTCTTGATAATAACCAAAATTACTTAAATTCTTACATCAATAGCCATGGCATTGTACCGCCAAAAACACTACTTTTAAGCATTCCATGTTTTCTTTTCTGTTTGCTTTAAACACATGATACACACAAGAGTTAATACTTGATTGCATAACCATTGTTTTTGATGACTGCAGCCATGCGTCTTGGCATGCTCTCCACCAGCTTCTGACATTGTTCTGCTGTCACAGCAGCCCATTCCTGTTGGAAAAATTCAAACAAATTTTCTTTGTTTTTGGGCTTGTGGTTCTCCATTTTGAGTTTGATGATTTTCCACAGGTTTTCAATTGGATTAAGATCTGGTGATTGAGCAGGCCAAGGCATGGTGCGAATGTTGTGGTTCTCCATCCAGGCTTTAACTGACCTTGCCGTGTGGCAAGGGGCATTGTCTTGTTGGAAAATCCAGTCATTCGAGGCAGGAAAGAGTTTTCCAGCTGATGGAAGAAGACTGTTTTCAAGGGTAGTCCTGTACTTGACCTGGTTCATTCGGCCTTCACACAATTGCATTTGCCCTGTTCCACTCAGACTGAAACAACCCCAGATCATGACTGATCCACCCCCATGTTTTACTGTAGGGGCAAGACAGTCTGGGTTGTAAGCTTCTCCAGGCTTCCTCCTAACCAGTAAGTTGGCTGGAGTGGGTATCAATTCAAAATTGGATTCATCACTGAAGAGAACCTTAGCCCAATCATCAACAGTCCAATCCTTGTGGTCTCGAGCAAAGAGTAACCGGGCCTTCCTCTGCCTTTCATTGATGAAGGGCTTCTTGCGTGCTCTGTGTGACTTCAAACCAGCTTCAACAAGTCGGTTTGAACTGTCCTTGCCGAGCAAGTCACATTTCTCGACAGTGCCCACTCATTTTAAGGTCCCTGGAGGTCTGACGACGATTCCTGACACAGGAACGGATGAGTGCACGGTCATCTCGTGGGGTAGAAAGACGCTTTCCTGCCACGGCCAGGTAGCAATTTGGTAGTGCCATGTTCAGCTTGTTTTTTTTTTTGTTGGAATGGCGGCTGTCTTGGAGATCTTCAGTTTTTCGCTACCTGTCTCTCACTCATGCCAATTTCCAGCAGTGCCAAGGTGGCTGCCTTTGTTGCTTCACATAATTCTTTTGTTTTAGGCATTATGTGAGAGCTGACAACTTATGAGTTGTGCTACGGCTTGAATGTAAGCAGGAAACCACTCTAGCCCTTTGCATGTGCAGTGCTGCTTGTGACATGAAATGGCCACTTATATACCCTGGGAATCAATTAAGCTTAAGAATGTCAAATAGGACATAAAGTATTATGTGACCAGCTGCATTTTTTGTTGTGTTCATTGTATTATACGTTTAGTGGTACCAGATATTAGAATGAACAAGAAATTGAAGAAAACAAGGGTGGTCTAATAATTTTTTCCATGACTGTATATACGTATATACACACGTATACGTGTGTATATATATATATACACGTGTATATATACACGTGTATATATATATATATATATGTATATATATATTACATTTGGCATTCATTGTGGAGAGCAAAGGAAGTATTTCATAGCACAGGGAAACACAGTTCCTCACTGTTCACATGATAATAAACACTTTGAATCTTGGCCTCCAGTTTGGCTGTCCAGCATCCAGCTAGCTAGTTAGCCATTTAGTTAGCTATGGACTACGACTTGAAACCTATATTTAACATTCTCACAAACTGACACTGGTAAAAAATATACTGAATTATCTGTTAGAAGTATCCATGAATGAATAGATAACTACCATTAGATTACTCTCGATTGGGAATGACTGTCATGCAATTTTTGGTTTAATAAGGAGCATCTTTTTTCTGTGGTTTCTAAGCAAAGGTCTGGACATTGTACAGAGGGAAGAGACATTGAGCTAATGTTGTTCAGGTTAGATTGAGGCATCACAACGTGTTTTGTTTCTGCTGAAACTGCTGAAGGTTGATATGTGAAATCAAACTTCAATAAGTAACTATCTTGTTACTGTTATTTGCCAGGTAGATATGAGTCTTTGTTAACAGGAGTTTTTTTGTTCTTAAAAGATATTGACACAATCTATGATCTATGTGGAAAGATGCTGAAATATGGGAAGATATGGTTGAAGATTATGCCCACGTGACAGGAAAACCATGATGATGAAACATGCAGGCTGAAGACTTGGACTGCTGTCCTCGACAACACAGAGCAGTAAAAAGGCCATTCTGAGTAACTGTGTGGCAGTGACTGTCTGGAGAAACTGGCAGTGGATGTGCTCCTTCTGTTATTATGAAGATCTTCCACTGACCACATCCATCAGACTGTCTTAATCTCGGGAGGACCTCTAACAGATGACTCATTACTAACACATAACCCTCCTGTGGACTCCTAAAAGAAAGACTACAAGGTCACTGAAGGTCACCTAAACTTTAATCCTACAAAAAGCCAGCACAGAATCTAGAAGGTAAAAGTCCTCTGAGCGCCATCTTTCACTGACAACACGATGAGAAAAAACGCATCACAACACACAACATAATAACTTCTCAAAGCACTCAAACACCTTCCTTTGTCCATTTGCTGTGAAAAGCATTGTTAACTGGACCGTATTTCCTCTTTATTTGTGTCTAAAAGAGGACAACAATTTTTGAAATTGGTCCAGTATTAAGCGAGAACTGCAGCTGTCAACAAGCTGTGACAGCCTGCAACAGGTCAATGGAAAATTATTAATCAAAAGTGTACAGTCATGCACGCAATACAGCTTAGCATTGCTTTTATTTTGAAGCTTTTCATTATTTTACCAGCGCTGTAGGTCAGTGGTTAGCCTGCAAAAAAAGTGTAATGATTCTAAATATTTATTAAGTCAAAGGTAAAGCCATGTGTTCATTTTGTTCTGTCATGGCCACATAATTTACTGTTTTTTTGAGGAAATTGAATTGATGTTGAGCAGAATTGAGTTCAGTTTATTGGTTCATGTGGCTTCTTGGGTAAATTGATTGGCAACCCCTACCTTGTTTGGGACTTATTTGGTTTCTGGCTTTGAGAAAGAGTATGTCATGTTTGCTAATATTGATTGAACATTCACAGGCCATGGAAATATATTGGAATCCATATTTGAGGTATTGTTGCCCTTCAAGGTTTCACTTTAACTCTTTGAGTGCCATTGACATATTTTGATGTCAAAATAGTTTTTTGGCAGCGGGTCTCCCACAGCCTGTGATTAATTTTGGGGCTTCTGGGATTTGTACTCAGAGCATAAAGAGATGGTATACACCACAGAGATCAAAGCAGGAAGTGGAGACGATCGAGATTAGAGAGCAAAACGGATTCAAAAAGTGGTGATTTTGGTAAAAGTGTCCTCTACTCTACTTCTGATAAAACAAGAATGGAACAAGTAAAAAAAAAAGTTTTTTCATGATGAAATAGTCTCTTCTTTCATTTGAGCTACTCAGTGTTTTCAGAGACATAGTACAAAATATTCTGTGGGTCTAGAAATATGACTCAAAATGACCAAAAATGCTGGAACAAGACAGTTCCTGTTTTAAAAACGGGCTGGCACTCAATGAGTTAAAATATCCTAGAGGAGGAGCAGTTGGCATTTCATCATAAAGGTGCATCTAAGCTGAAGCTACCTAATGCTGAGTAATAACTGGTTTGTGTAGTTAGACCATTTAAGTGACAGAAGAGATGGAGGGAATGTTTGGTAGCTTTGACAGCAGAGCACTATGAGATGATCATTCCTGCTTGTCACAGAGGAAGTTTCTGTGATACAGTGAGCAATGATGAGGGTGAAATTAGTCATGAGTGATGAAGCCTAACACACCGTGATAAACAGTTCAGCAAGTAATGTAAGTAATGATGGTGCACTGAGTGACAGCATGTCTCTGTAACCAAGCGCTGACTGAACAAGTTTTACATCAACGACTTTTAATTCCATACATTTTCATTTCTGAATCTGATGTTTTAATTTGGATCTTGGATGGCAGTATTTGTATGAGAGTCATACAGGTCCCAAATAAATAGTAAGAGTCTGGTGGATAACTTGTGTATGAATAAAAAGTGATAATAAAGGAATAAAGATGAATCAGAGCCTGGACTTGGTATGATCTGGGCCATTTAAAATTGTATCATCTGCGTAGAAAGCAGTTTCAGTATAATAATGTTATTCATATATAATGTAAAAAAATAATATCAACCAGGATATAGTATGGATTCGGAACAGATGTCCAGTACTCAGACTACTCAGATTAGTACTCAGAGGTTCCCACACTCTGTCCTGCAGGCAAATTTTGGATGGTACAAATTTGGATGGTGTCAAACCAAGGTTTGACAGAAACATAATTTCAGTCCTCTTTATGTCCAGTACATGCTGCAGAATCGACAGTAAAGCTGGCTTTGAAGTCGATCCAAAGTCTGGAAATGCTGAATATCTTCACAATCAGCATTAGTCGACCAATCGACACATCAACAAATTGTTTACTAGAAGCCGCATTGATTGATAATTGACTTCTAGTGAAGGCTGATGCACACACACTTATGGCTCATGGTGCATATGGATATGGAGGGGAAGATACTGAGCACTGAATTACAGTAAATTACAGCACTTTTATGCATACAACATTATGTTGAAGCAGTTACCCCATTAATAAATTGCTGAGAGACTCTATAATGTAAAAAAAATCATCAAACTATGAAGAGAAAAATATTGCGCACACTCATAAGCTGTTACATTACGCACAAAAATTTATTACAGTATGCGCTCAGCAATTTGTTACATTATCAACCAGTTATTATCTATTTATATATAAAATGTACAAATACAGTATATTGTACTGGATGTTAGACTATGTGAGGAATAAATAAATCATATTGCACAGGGTGTTTAACAGAACAGCAGCAGTGACTGTTGAAGCTGCTTAATAAACACGTTCAGTGCAGATATATTCCCTTTTTTCTGTTGTTCATGCAAAATGAAACACAATTAATATAGATTAAAAATGAATGATATTTAATCGTGATTATCTGAAATTAATCCACAACACCCTGTGATTAATCTGATGAAAAATGTTGATCGTTTGACAGCCCTAGTTTCAACATAAACGTCAGTAGAGAAATGTCACAGATATGTTTGAGTCATACACACAGTGTTGTATAAAAACTTTAGGAAACCAAGCCTTTGGATTATCACTTAGTCATAGTTAGTTAATGCACATACTGTACTGTATAGTCTCCTGTTTAGATAATAACATAATAAATCTGGAATTGCATATGCTTTTCTTGAGTATGCATGTCGTTCCTCACATACAGCCTGTGCTCACGGTGGTTCAGGATGCATTAGAAGAGTGTATAAAAGTCATTCCACCTCGTCTGAACATCTTGTCAGAGCTGCTGTTTATTTCAGAGCGAATACAAAGAGAATCAAATTGTTTTTCTTGTGAAAGGACTTGTGCTGCCTATTGTATTCACCCACGCTGCTGATAGGGGCACAGCTGCAAGAGGGGCCACGCTTTCAACAAAATACTGCTTTTTTTCCTTAAGTAATGTCCAAGGCTGTTTGTCAATTTACCCCATAACCACGTAATTCTCCCTGAGTCCATACAAAAGGCCTCGTTATGGCATGAAAGTGGCCAGCAGGGGAAATGAGCTGCACGCAGAGCTGCTGCAGGACTGCAGATAAGCACAGACAAGGGTCTGAAAAAACCTGAACTAAAAGTTCTGATCCACAACTTTATTATCCTGGAAGGGAGGACCTCTGGTAGCAGGCAATTTCTGCAATCATGAGGTTTTCTTTTGCATAATCATCAGTTCCCTATGAGTCCTGCAGTAGTTCCTGAAGTAAAGGAGGGGATTTCATGCAGTACTGCAGCTGGAGCGCAACAAACAGTCTCATCAAGCTTTTATTTAACTCTTTTATTCTAACGAACACATCCTCTGCATATGCCAGGAATAAAACCTGCATCCTGCTGTAATCATGTTCTCATAGTGAGAGAGATGTGGACGGACTGCTGTTTGCTGAAAGATGTCATTGATTCATAGTTCATGACAGCACTGTTGCCTAGCAGAGGACATGTTCAAAGATGTCAGAGCATGAAAAAGTGATAGCTTCTGGAAGAGCACACCACTCTTTTCCTCTCTGAAACACACCAAAGCTCTTTCATCTTTCTGCCCATTATATTAGTTTCCTTCCACGTCTTCCTAACATCATCATGTTATACTATTATTCTGCCTCATAAAATAACATTTACAGTTAGCACTTTAAAATGATGCTAATTTTTTGTCTAAGACGAACTTACAGGATAGATGAGTTGATTTTATTTTTTGAGCAAGCTGAGTGAGGGGACAAGATGACATGACATGTCATTTAAAGCTTATTCTGCTGTTGATGTGAATGAAAGATACCGTTTAAAACATAAACTGTTATGGTTTTATTATGTGATGTTTCCACAAAAAACAGAGCTTAACTAATGTATCAGAGCAGCAGCATCATCTCCTTCACTTTGACTGGACTCTTTGTTCCTCACTGAGTTCACTACTCTTCACCATTTTGAAGAGAAGTGAGGAATTTAAACTGAATCCAGAATAACAAACAAGCACTAAAACACATTTTTCTGTTCAGTGATGACAGCAAATAACTGCAATTTAACAATCAATAAATATGTCAATAAATAATAAGAATGTGATGATATTTTTTCCTGTTTTTTTTGTAAAACAGGAAATTTGTAAATTCCTTGATAAAAACAATAATCATATTTTACTATTAAAGATATCATGTTGATTAAAGTACATACTGGTGGATTAACCATTACAGAACCATAAAAAAAAACATTAAACATTAACTTTAAAAATATTTTGGTAAGGACAGTGGTGGTAAACACCTGACACTGGGTGGAGGAATAATGCATTTATGAAGCTCTGTGTTTGACAGTTCCTATGATGTATATGTACATTAGCCCAAACAATGTTCAATGTTCGTCAGTTTTATGATCTATTTCTGTAGTGGACCATTTTGTTGTCTGTCTATTGCATTATATCTCCTTCGTACATTCATCAGGTTGTGCTAGAAGCTGTTAGAAATGTTCATTTTATCCAATTTCAAGCCACATTTTTTCTAACACATACACGTGTTAGATCTTGGTTGTTTTTAATTATCCATTTTAACCAGATGATTTCAGTCATCTGACGTTTGACGATATCAAAACTCATTTTTAAGGTGAAGCTGCTTTATTCAGTATTTTTTTGTTCCCACACTGTTTTTTTGTAATAATTGTTTTAAATGAGAGACCCCTAGCAGCAGAAAATGACATATTCTATGTTTCAGTGCTCTGTAATGAGGTTCCTCATTTAAGAGAATATAGAATGCATCAGTTAATGTGAAATATCAAAATAAAGGTGATATAAGATTACAAAAGTAGCATCTGCAGTGTAATTGTTCTGATGTTTGACCATCTTTTATGCTGTGGTTGATCTGCAACATAATTATTATATAAGTATTATTGTTATTATAATAACAGTGTTTTGATGTTTTTTAAACACGTTCATAAAACAAGGGATTATTCCATTTTGGCTCTATGAAGGAACAGGATGGCTGATTTGAATATTGGTTTCTTCCAACAAAAGGGTCCATTCTCTGAATTTATGGGACCTTATTTATTTATTTATGGGAAGCTAAATAGCAACGTGGCTACTGTCTCATTATCAAAGAACACGACACATCTCATAACAACGCAGCACCATCAGACGGCTAGATATATCTGTAATTTATGAACGATTGTCAAAATCAGCAGGGGGAGGTGCGGATAACAGCTCTGTCTCTATGACTGTCCCTTCACCCCTCCTAAGCCTCAGCTGATGACTTAGTTGTTTTTACCATTTCTCTACAGATACGTAAAGTTTTAACAGAGGGGGATAAATTAGCAAAAACAATTATTCAGTGATCAGCTGACAAGAGGCAAGACTTCAGGTTCAACTCTGTACTTCCTTAGCCAGGGACACGTCCAAGGACGAAACACAGTTATTAACTGTGAACAATGTTTCAACGCTCCTTTTGAAGACTATTTTGGATAAACATCCATTTTATGAAATTTAAGCAGTCTCTCCAGTGCCTTTGCCTCAAAGGACAGATAGATTCACACTGTATGAATAAAACATGAGGCTCAGTACTTTTACAGTCTGAATTGTTTTTGTAGGATCAGGTATCAAAACTGACAATTCTCAGCAATGATTGTCCGCCACATTCATAGTCTTGTTTAGGACGTTTTCATCTGATTTAAAGGCCCTTTGGGTGTGATGCATGTGGAACGTTCAGTCCACTAATCTCAGATCCACAGTGGAGGACAGCGGTGTGCCACAATGTCTTTTTTGATTCAACCACAGGGGAGGCTAAAGTCTGATGTTTCCAAATTTTAAAATCCAACACTTTGTCTTTAAGGAGCGTCTCACTGTCCTCTGAGGACTATTTCACCTGGATGGACATGGGTTTGAAGCATGTGGAAGGGCACAAGATCAGTGACCATCTCACAGCCTCCAGCCTGCTTACACTCATGAGTTAGTTTTGTACAAATAATGTAGGTTACCGCTTTTAATTTGAAAGGGACATTCCTTCCTGGCACAGTGTCATACCGCCTCAGGTGTGATGTTAATCTGTTTAGCTTCATGTGTGAGTGTCAGTATAAATTTACGCTTCCTGATCGGTCACTACTGCGTTAATTTTTTTCTATATTTTTCTTCGGGAACTATTAACTATATTATATTATTAGTAATCATGCATAGCCTTTTTTTTCTTTCTTTATTTATGTCTCTTCTGTGTTGTTGTTGAACAAATTAAGCATAGAAAAATATTAAACATGGCTAACTCTTACCAAGCTAACATTAGCCAACTCTTAACAAGCTAACGTTAGTTAACTCTTACCAAGCTATTATTAGCTAACTCTTACCAAGCTAACTTTAGCTTATTCTTACCAATCTTTCATTAGTCAACTCTGACCAAGCTAACATTGGCTCACTCTTACCAAGCTAATAACAGCTAACTCTTACCAATCTAACATTAACTGACTCTTAACAAGCTAACATTACAGTAGTTAACTCTTACCAAGCTATCATTAGCTAACTCTTAAGCTAACATTAGCTTATTCTTATCAAACTGTCATTAGTTAACTCTTACCAAGCTAACATTAGCTCACGCTTACCAAGCTATCATTAGCTAACTCTTACCAAGCTATCATTAGCTAACTCTTACCAAGCTAACTTTAGCAGGTTTCCTACATAAACAAGCCTCATTGTACATCACCATAGTCTACTGCTGATGTTAAAGTGACTCTAGGTAAATTATATAGTCCTCAATATTACGCTCATCCTTTCGTGATTCTTCACGGCTCGTTAATACCTCAATATCAATATTAAATCCTGCATTATTTTTGCATTAATCAGTGTACAGTATATTTTGACTGTTCAACTCACTATATTGTGTTAGCATTATTGCTGCCGCTAGCTGCTATTTCTCACTGGAATATGTGTCATATTAAACAGAGCTGAGAGATGCATATAAATCTATTTCTAAACAGTGAGGTCTGCAGCAAGTATCTATACTGAACATGTCCATATATAAGCCATTATGGTGTTCAGGCTATGGGTTGTCAATCCCCCTTCTGCCATAAATAGCAAAACTTTTTGTGGTTTTTCTAAATCAACACCAAACTCTGATATGTCGACGCATTTTGTTAACTGAAGAAAAATGTTTGCACTCCGTGAACTGTCGGACGTAACCCGCCCATCTGTTAACTTATATCCCAGAATGAAGGCACAAGCTTTATTCAACCTCTGTTTGTTTCTCCGTCCAACAGCAAACTTGTGTGGGTCAGCTCACACTGTCCAGCTCTGTGAATGACCGGACATTTAGGAGGCATTTATATTCTGTTGGCTTACAGATCTTTATTCTCCCCCACGTCTGCTCTGTTCCCATCAAAGCTGCTGTCAACAAGCAGCATCTGGCTTCCTTCCCAGATCAGGACAGAGGGACCAGAGAGTGTCGACGGACGTGTCAGCACTGAACTAGCCTCTACCGGACAGGAAAATACAACCATTTCCTTACGACGTCATAAAAACAACTTTTAAAACTCTCATCTGTTTAGATTTGGGCTTTAGAATTAATTCCTACCAAAGCCCCAGTGAGCTGTAACTTGATGTCTCTTTTATTGGATCAAATTCATGAATATATTTTTGGGACACGTCCTCAGGATGCAGCATCTTTGCCAGGAGAAGGCTTCAATCTGAGTCTTCAATATGACAGGCGTTCCATATTAAACGCCGTCTGAGGCTGTGAACATTTAAGACTTTAAAAACTGCTGCCTGGATCCCCACAGAAGACCACATCACTAATTTGCCAGTGTAAACTTCCTGTGTTAGTACAAAAATTCATCCAAATGTGATGAGGGCAGACTCAATGGCAACAAATACCTTTATTCCTATTTATTTATGCCTTTTTTTCTTACTTGGTACAAATTTAATGTACCTTGTATGGTTTCATTTCCTTTTGTACAGTTTGGAACATTGTTGACAAGAATGCTAAGTAAATTAAAGTATATTATAAGTATAATATATCAATAATATAATATGATTAATGATATGATAATATAATATGATTAAATCAAAATTAAATGTTGGACTTCTGATCATCAGTTGGACACAAACACAACTCCAAATGAATATGTTCACCATATCAATATGAATGTTCAATTTTGTGTTTCTGCTGCCCGCAAAAAAGTTATTGTATGTTTTACAAACTGTACTGACTGACTGTACCCAGGTTATCACGAGCTAGAGTTCATAATCTTTTTAAATACATTTTTTTTATATTTAAGTTTTCATTATATCCTGACACCAATTGATGAATTAAATATCGGTGCTGTTCATAATGATCATTTTAGGAGAGTGGGTACTGTCGGTGTTGCAGACTTGGTGACTTTCTGACTAGATTTAGGGACTCTTGGAGCTGGTGCTGGGGCTGACTACTTTCCTTTATATATACTAGTTGATAACACTGGGCTGGATATTTTGGGTTAAACCATCTAAAATCTAGTGTATTCTAGAGGATGATAACCGCAATACCACGGTCATGTGATGCCTACCGCGGTGTTGAGCTCATTACCGTCATCAAAACAATATATTAAAAAAAATATATCTCTATATATTTGCTGTTGAAAGTTACAGCAGTGCATATGGAGTTTAACATGAAATATAAACAGTAATATTTAGCACCATCCTGTTTTTAAAGCTAGATGAAGAAAACTTCTCACTGCAGCGCGGCAGCAGACCAGTCCATTAACCTTAAGCAATGAAGTTGTTTTGTTTACATATCATCATATTATCATTATTTATTTCGAGGTTTCAGTACTTCTCATGATTAAATTGAATATATACACACATAATACACAGGCTTAAAAGCCTGGTAAACCGCCATGCCGCATTGATTGGGTACTTTATCACCGTGGTAATAAAAAATCCATACCGTCACAGCCCCTAGTGTATTCTGACTGGTTTGTTAAGATTACCAACCCCAGCTTTAAAGGCATGTAAGTGCACAGATTGTGAGCACACTAGCATTTAGCTCAGAGTTTATACAGAGCCTCACAGAACTGCTAGCATGGCTGTAGACTTGCTTCACAGGTACAGTATGGTATCTGTCTTAGATCATGCTGCAAAAGTTTAATAATGTAAATAGTTCAGTCCTGTTTGGCAGGTCAAAAAGGGTGTCTTAGACCACCCAGAGGAAACTAGTCTACTGTCAATTTGGTCCATTTATATTTGTTTACTAGCTTACCTTTGTTACCTACTCACTTTTCTACTTATTCTACAACATAAGCTTGAGACTTAAAGACCCAAACTAATCTTCATCATATGCTTAAAATCTGGATTCTCAACAAAAGAGTATGGTCATGATCTGCATCTGTTGTCATGGAAACACCAATGGACTTGTTTATTGCTTTGGCCCGTTTTGTATTTCACCAGGAAACCAAAGTGATCCCACACTGGTGATGTGAACGACACAAGTTCCTGTTAGCTTAGCATTCCATTAGCTAACAATCCAAATTTGACCATGTGTAATAAAAAATAAAAAAATATTCTATTCTACACAATCACCACCGAAAGAAAAATCAACAGCATTTCAATGGGCGAAGCAATAACCAAGTCGATGGTGTTACCATAGCAACAGATCTGTTTCCATGTGCATACAGAGGTTAAACAGTCCGAGTTCAAGTGTTATGTTCTGTGACCGAAACAGCCTGCGGTCCACCTCTGGAACGTAACGTGACCCTTCGATACTGAATACATTTATAATACTTTTGTATATACTGTAAATATTTACAGATCATTCCATGACCTACACTCCTGCACATGTATGTTCCTATTACACACATGCTATCATTGATTTATCAACTGCTTTTGCACTTCTGGTTGGATGTGGATTTGGTTACCTTGTGCTTGTGATGTGTCATGACAATAAAGTTGAATGTTAAACCCTCACTGTTACTTGATGTATTGAACACAGTCTGTAAACTCTTGTATCATAATGAACGCAAACACAGTGTACCTGACTCCTGAGCATGTGCTGAGAGCCACCCAGGACTCTGGGCGTCCTCTCACATGGCCGTGGTAGAAGCAGTGACCCTGAAAGAGAAAAGAACTGCAATCAATATTTATTCCAAACATATTTCATCTGGAGGGAAGTGTTAAACAGCTGGGATATGAAGTTTATGAAGACATGCCTCTGGTGTAGCCAACAGTGAATCAATGTGCTGGATCGACTCGGTGTAAGAGTCACTAAAGCAGTCCTGTTCCATGGCTACAGTTGCCAGTAACAACAATGGCCACTGTATCTGCACGATGACGAGTCAATGCAGCGCCTAACAGCTTTCTGACAATATTCAATCCAAGGCTGGAGCTTGGCCAAACAGGCTGATGAGGATCTGACATTAATTTGGAAGATGACAAAAGAAGCTGAATGTGAAAAAAACAAGACATGAGTGTGAATTCAAAGCTGTTCAAAGCCAAAGTTTCCACACTGATCTTCAGCAGAATAAAACACACCGCTGTGTGTGAGTAGCATGCCTCAAATGACCATCTATTTAAGTTCCTTACAGCTACAGAGCTTAACAAATGTATTATTCCTCCACCAAGTGTCAGATGTTTACCACTGCTGCATTAAATTAACAGTATTACTTAAATATACCAGAACATTTTAATGTTTCTGTAATGGTTAATCCACCAGTATGTGCAGCTCTTTAATCAAGATATCTTTAATGATAAAATATAATTATTGTTGTTACCCAGGAATTTACAAATTTACTGATTCACATTAAAAAATATCAATTATTATTATTATTGTTTGATAGAGATGTTAACTCTTTGAGTACCATTGATGTATATACATGTATACGTCAAAGTATTTTTTTAGAGGCAGGCACAAGAGGGCGCTCTCACACAGCCTGTGAGTAATGTTGGGGCTTCTGGGATTTGTAGTTGGGGCATAAAGAGACAGTATACACCACAGAGATCAAAGCAGGAAGTGGAGATGATCGAGATTAGAGAACAAAACAAACAGAATCTGGACAAAAAGTGGTGATTTTGGTGAAAGTGTCCTCTACTCTACCTCTGATGAAACAAGAATGGAACAAGGTAAAAACAAACAATTTTTTCGTGATGAAATAGAGAGCCTCTTCTTTCATTTGAGCTATTCAGTGTTTTCAAAGACATAGTACAAAATATTCTGTGGGTCTTAAAATTACTCAAAATGGACAAAAATGCTGGAACAAGGCACTTTCAGTTTTATAAAACTGCTGGCACAGAGAAAAGTTAAACTCAAGTTATTTGCTGTCCTTCCTGAACAGAAAAATGTGTTTTAGTGGTTGTTTATTATTCTGGATTCATTTCTGACTTCTCAGTGAATTCCAGTGTTCTGGATCAAATTTGGGTCTAAAAAGGTGAATTCAGTTTAAATTCCTCACTCCTGTTCAAAATGGTGAAGAGTAGTGAACTCAGTGAGAAACAAAGAGTCCAGTTAAAGTGAAGGAGATGATGCTGGAGGCTCTTTGAAGCTCTAAAACATCAGTTCTGTACATTCCACCACCTTTGTGTTTCCTTTTGTTTCTTACTCTTACTATATATGTGGTTTCTAAATGTCAGAAAACCTGCTAAAATAGGTGACTGACACCTTTCCCAGTGCCAGTAGATGAGCAGCGAGTCATGTTTTGTTTTTTCTAGTGTGTCACAACAGAAAACAGGGCGAGTAGCCAGCAGAGAGCTACATGGAGGCCAGTGACAAAGTTAACGTGGTTAATTTTTAGATCCAGTTTCTCTTTCAAACTGTGTGTCAACCAATTTAAAATGATATTTCAATGCTGCTGGGATGAAACAGACTGGATTTGTGGCTGAGATGACAAAGAGTTGTGTTGGAAAAGGGCAGAAGATGAGCGTGTCCACCCTGGTGTCATGTTTCCATCAGTGGCTATGGAGCTGATAAATCCCTGTGACGACTGCCTGGGAATGAATGCAGAAAGTAACCTTATCCACTGAAGACAAACCCACTGGGTGTTGGGAAAAGGGGCTTAATGTGGCAACATTTGACTGCCTTAATCATTTTTACAGCGAACATTATTAACAAATTTTGCTGGACCATATATTGTCCCCACAGCTTATTGCAGATTGTCAGCATTATATTTCTTCAGAAAGTCGTATTTATGGCTATTTCACATTTGATCAATAGCAATGCCCTGTCTGAACAGGTGAGCCACCTGTTTTAAATAAATCAGACACTATGTTACTCAATAGAACCTCGTCTGTATATGTATATACTTATCACATATCTGTTATCATTTATTTATGTTCTGCTTACGCACTTCTGCTGGGATGTAATCTGCATTTCTACCCTGTACTTGTTAGGGGTGTCTCTATTTGATACTGATATTGGTTTGATATCAGCAAAAAAAAAAAAAAAAAAGATTACAGCTGTGCTAAGGTGCTAACAAAGTAGAAGGAGGAGGAGTGATGGTCACGGTCTGGTCATGAACCAGTTTCCTGTGGTGAAACAGAACCAGAAAGTTTAATACGACCAACCTATCAACATTTGAAGCAGCACCACAAAAAACAACTGTAGTATTTTCTTCTAATTTATTTTATATTTATTCATTCTGTAGAATATTCTTATGTTTAAATAAAATTAGCAGTTAATTTGCACTTTACTAATATATTTTTTTGTTTTTATTGGATTTATTGCGGCTATTTTTCATGGTGTTATGATTTATTTATTTTCTTCAGTGATAGAATATTCTTAACCTGACTCTCGTCAGATGAATGGAGTTCTGCCTAGCTATACACATTCATCTGGACTCGCACCTGATGGGAAGGACGTCAAGGGAGCAACAAATGACTGAGCCAATCAGGATCACCGGGCGGGATTTCAAGACATGTGACGTAGCAGAGAAACAACTGTTTCAGACAAGAATGGTGGCTCACAGCGAGGAATCATGCGTCGACATTGATTCTGCTGTTTCAACTGTGTTGTCAAATCTATTGCATATTTATTCTTTAAAAGATGAACAGACAACAGGTTTGAAGGTGTTTATTGGTGACAAGGATGTTTTTGCTCTTCTCCTGACTGCGATAGGCAAGAGCTTGATTTATCAAATAGCTCCATTAGTGGTTCAGGAAATGGAACAAGTGCAGGACCCCATTGTTATTATCGTCTCTCCACTGATTGCTCTAGTAGAGGATCAGATCAGAGCGGCTGAAAAACTGTAACCTGACTCTCGCCAGCTGAATGTTGTTCTACCTAGCTCCACAGACGTCATCGATCATTTACTGACTCTTTTGCTCTGCTGCTATATCCAAGATGTCGGCTGTTCTGTTCTGGTTTTCCCTGCATCGCTCCTCATCAGCGTCACAGGTTGGTTTCAATGTGAGTGGTTGAAGTATATGTCATTAAAGATGATGGACAAGTGGTTTATCCAATCACATGCGAGGATTTTTGATGCGGCCCCGCCCTCTGAAATTCATCTCCAATGGAGCTATCCCAGATGGATGTGTGGAGCTAAGCAGAACGACATTCAGCTGGTGAGAGTCAGGTTAGATTATTCTGATGTTTCAGGTAAAATTGATGTAATCCATTGGTTAATAATAAATGGGTCAATTTTTCTCAGATCTACGGTTGCTGACTATTGTTCTGTTTGAGTAATATCAATTGATGAGGCCTTTTCTAATAGTCATACTACAAAAAAAGGAATAAAAGTCTGTATGATTCGTGCTGATATTGTATCTGATTGATATCTTTATCAGTCTATACTCAAGACTGCAATATTGGTATCATATCAGAAGTGAAAAAGTTGTATCAGGACGTCCCTACTTGTGATGTGTGATGACAATAAAGTCCAATCCATCCATCCATCCATCCATCCATCCATTCATCCATTTTCTACCGCTTATCCTCTCACAGGGTCTTTGGGGGGCTGGAGTCTATCCCAGCTGTCTTAGGGTAAAAGGCAGGGTACACCCTGGACAAGTCTCCAGTTCATCATAGGACACATAGAGACAAACAACCATTCACACTCACATTCACACCTACGGACAATTTAAAATAGCCAATTAACATAATTCCCATGCATGTTTTTGGATGGTGAGAGGAGGCCGGAGTACCCGGAGAGAACCCACACAGACATAGGGAAAACCCGGTACCTTCTTGCTGTGAGGCGACAGTGCTAACCACTACACCACCATGCCGCCCAAATCCAATCTAATGTCATCTAATTTCATGTAATGTTCATATTTTTCAAAATCAGTGATAAAAATGATGCACTTTGCACTTTGTTTACCTGCTCTGCTGAAAACTGTGAGCATTAAAGCAGGGTTTTTTTTGTCTCGTTATGTTCCTGAGGAAGCAGAATCACAGGGGCAGTGGTGAATGAGCAGCTTTTAATCAAGACTGAGGAGATTTTTAATACCCTTGAGTTAAAACCAGCCAAGCTGCCAGAACACCTGACTAATGCAACATCAACAAAAGGAAAAATGTCTTCAACCTTCAAAGAACAAATGTATCACACCTTTCATGATGTCTAAAAGCAGCCCTGCCTTTGGGCCTGAAGACCTGCTGTTAATGTTGAAAAGGGATTTATCACCACAAGGTCTAAATTATGCTTGCATTCAGTTTTTTTTTGTTTTTTTTTGACAATTCAAAAGTCTGTCAGCTCATCAGAGAGTGGATGATCTCTTTCATTTGAACAGCAGCAGCACTGAGTGCTCTGTTCAAGCCAAAGTACAAATCTACTGTCAGTGAGCAGCGGCACTGCCAACCCTCAGCAATTAGTCTGCTTACAGGTGGAGGATGGGACGTGGATCTGGTCCAAGAGATGGTCCCGCTAGGCCTTGTTTCAGCTGTGAGGGGAATAAGCTGCCATCTGTGAGGGCTTAGTGAGCAGAGCAGCAGCGTCACATGTTTACCTCAAACTGTTGCCACAGTTTGGACGATACTAGGGCTGGGTATCGATTCAGACTTTCCAGATCAATTTGTTTCGATATTTCAAGGTCCTGATTCGATTCGATTCACGATTCAATCCCATTCGATTCGATATCGATTAGGGCTGAGATGATAACCACATCACCACATCACCGCGGTCATGTGATGCCTACCGCGGTGTTGAGCTCATTACCATCATCACCGCAATATATTAAAATAATAAAAAAATTATCCCTACATATTTGCTCTTGAAAGTTACAGGAGTGTATATTGTGTTTGATATGAAACAGTAATATTTAGTAACATCCTGTTTTTAAAGCTGACGGAGAAACAAAACTTTTCACACTGCAGCTCAGCAGCGTGCAAATCCATTAACTCTGGGGGGGGCGTTTTGTTTTCATATTATCATATTATCATAATTTATTTCGAGGTTTCAGTACTTCTCATGATTAAACTGAATATAACAGGTGATCAATTTAAATAGTAAGTACTTATAGCAGACACACTGTTGGCTGACAGCAGTGAGTGTTTGACAGAATCACAGTTTATACAGTGAGATCATTTGTAGAATAGTGGCAGATATTTTATTATTTAATGACATTTCATAAAGGAAATAAGGACAAAAGACGAGTGAGTCTTTTCAGTTGAGGAGAGGAGGAGCAGAGCCACTGAGTTCAGAGTCTATCATGAGAATTATTACATGGAGTTTGCAGATTTACAACTGGAGCTGGTGTTCATGTCAGCAGCTGCATCAATAGAGGCTCCATCTGCTGTATGTTCACTGCCGGTCATGTTTTCAATATTTACACATGAACAGGAGAAAACAGCTCAATCTTGAGATGATGTGATGAGCTTGTGACCCTGGACCAGCTCTCTGTGTTTGCTCAGAATTTAAAGGCATTATTATTTGATCTCTGAGAGTTCAGAACATAATCAGTGATACTGATAATGTCCTCAGGTTGCTGCTTGAATTCAATATCTGATGATGATGATGGGACTGATAAATAATCCTTTATCAGTCCCAGAAATGGGGAAATTTGCATCGTTACAGCAGAAATGTGGATAGGAACATGAGTAAACAATGTAGAAATGCTGAAATAAGCAACAAGCCAGCCATCATTGATCTAAGTCATCATATAAACAACATGAGTGAATAAAATCAGTGAACACAAAGGACCAACTGGTGGAATAAAGATAACAGTATAGGTTTCAGTATAGGTGTGTTCTCCAGTCTGGATGGTCAAGCTCCATCCACTAAAATATATGGCCGAGTACCGAACTTTGATACTTTTGTAGCACCAACCGAAAAGCTCCGAACCTATTGGGTATCAAAAATTATTAATTTTTCGGTGCCAAATTCTGATACCCAAGTGTCAGATGTCTCTATGGACGAAGGGACATGTCCCCTCACTTTCCAGTATAAGAAGACAAACATCTCCGATAAAACAGAGGATTAATGTCATTGCAGCAGCACTGGGAGCCTGAAGTCTGTGTTCGGTGTGTTCACTTGTACGTGAATGTTGGAATTTCCATGCTTTGAGTCGGAATTTAAATTAGACCCTCCTGTGAAGTCAGATCTCCAACTCAGAAAGTCAGATTATTCTCACCAACCAGACATAGAATTCATGCTATCTGCTACTGACATAAACAGTAGCTACATGTTTTGTTGTACGTCTGTAAGGCTGGAAGAGCTGGGAGCACTAAACTTTGAGGTTATGATGATCTAAGCTCCAAGTTCTGACTTCCAGTGAACACACCATAAGACAAACTCTCACTCCCCAGGGTCCTAAAGAGGAACCCTGTTATAGCCTGTACCTTTTGATCATCATCAGAACCATATCAACAACAGTGTCGTGTTTTTCCCAGTTTTTTTCCGCTAACTAACTAACACGATTCGATCTGTTTCTTCTTCGGTAGTTGCTTCAGGTCTTTCGGGTGCACTGTTGTTGATATAGCGCCGCAATAGTGGCGCAACGCTGCAACTGCAGTTAAAATACGTAGCTGCCGCAGAGGGACATCAATCGCTCAATCAACACAGCTGGAGCTGTGTTGAGCAATATCAATCGCTCTGGCTAGGGGTGGTACAAAAATAGCTGGAGGCGGCCGCCACGCAAATTTGAACGCAGGAAAAACCCTGTTTTAGATTCCCTCTGCGAGTCTTTTCTTAGCTTTTCATAAACCTTTTGTCTCGGTCCTCCCTACTTGTTGCTTCTCTCCTTTGTGACAACACAATCACTGTGTTGTCTGTCATTACACAACAGCTGTAGACACACTCATATTAATTTTAGATTTTAGCTAAAGCACAATGTATAGTCTGAGCTTTGGCGGGGGCAGTCTGAAGGGCTCAGTACAGTACAGGGTTACAAATCAAGTGATAACACAGAAAGCTACCACTGCTGCACATCACATATTTTCTAGCCCTAGGGGTGTGCACTGAGCCAAAAACCATGAGGAGAATTATTCCCTCAACAACATACTGGAAGCCAACATTCAGACTCCTGGTTAACAGAGTATAAGTTTCGAATAAATCATCATTGTGTCAAACTAATAACATAATAACACAAACTGAGCTCAGTTTTCCTTCTGGTCTCCTGCTTATTTAAACATGAGACACTGTTTGCTATATATATTACTTATTAGTCAGGCTCATATTTTTCTAAGACACTGTTTGCTTATATTCCTTTTTACCTACATATTTTTGACACAGATTTTATTCGAATTATTCTAGACTGCTTCTTATTTTAGATGAGCTCTTTATTATAACGTTGCTCTGTCCACCTCGCTGCTGTACCACTGTGACTTTCCCCGTCAGTGGGACAAATAAAGGACCTCTCTAACTAACGAGAGTAAACAACTGCAGTTTATCAATACTGAATGGATCACGTGTCCAAATTGAAGCAAATTTGACGCTACATGTCCTTGTCCCCAGAAACACATGGACCAAGTCTGAAGTAGAATGAATGAATGATTGTTAAGCTACATCATGAAGGACACACCTACATACAGACAGAGACATATACACTATATTGCCAAAAGTATTTGCTCACCTATCCATATAATCAGAATCAGGTGTTCCAATCACTTCCATGGTCACAGGTGTATAAAATCAAGCACCTAGGCATGCAGACTGCTTTTACAAACATTTGTGAAAGAATGGGTCGCTCTCAGGAGCTCAGTGAATTCCAGCGTGGAACTGTGATAGGATGCCACCTGTGCAACAAATCCAGTCGTGAAATTTCCTCACTCCTAAATATTCCACAGTCAACTGTTAGCTGTATTATAAGAACGTGGAAGTGTTTGGGAACGACAGCAACTCAGCCACAAAGTGGTAGACCACGTAAACTGACGGAGCGGGGTCAGCGGATGCTGAGGCGCGTAGTGTGAAGAGGTCACCAACTTTCTGCAGAGTCAATCACTACAGACCTCCAAACTTCATGTGGCCTTCAGATTAGCTCAAGAACAGTGCACAGAGAGCTTCATGGAATGGGTTTCCATGGCCGAGCAGCTGCATCCAAGCCATACATCACCAAGTGCAATGCAAAGCGTCGGATGCAGTGGTGTAAAGCACGCCACCACTGGACTCTAGAGCAGTGGAGACGTGTTCTCTGGAGTGACGAATCACACTTCTCCATCTGGCAATCTGATGGATGAGTCTGGGTTTGGCGGTTGCCAGGAGAACGATACTTGTCGGACTGCATTGTGCCAAGTGTAAAGTTTGGTGGAGGGGGGATTATGGTGTGGGGTTGTTTTTCAGGAGCTGGGCTTGGCCCCTTAGTTCCACTGAAAGGAACTCTGAATGCTTCAGCATACCAAGACATTTTGGACAATTCCATGCTCCCAACTTTGTGGGAACAGTTTGGAGCTGGCCCCTTCCTCTTCCAACATGACTGTGCACCAGTGCACAAAGCAAGGTCCATAAAGACATGGATGACAGAGTCTGGTGTGGATGAACTTGACTGGCCTGCACCGAGTCCTGACCTCAACCTGATAGAACACCTTTGGGATGAATTAGAGCAGAGACTGAGAGAAATACACTTCTGGAAGAATGGTCAAAAATTCCCATAAACACACAGCCTTCCCAGAAGAGTTGAAGCTGTTATAGCTGCAAAGGGTGGACCGACATCATATTGAACCCCATGGATTAGGAATGGGATGTCACTTAAGTTCATAAGCAAGTCAAGGCAGGTGAGCGAATACTTTTGGCAATAGTGTATATGTATATATATACAGTGTATATATATATATATATATATATATATATATATATATATATATATATATATATATATATATATATACACAGTGTATATATGGCAAAAAGAGAGAAACTGAGAGAGAGTAACAGCTCTTAACTACCCGTTCATTTCAATCAACTTGTACTTGTGTGGAGAAGTTATTGATGATTTAACGAAACAGAAGTGAACATAATTAGGCATGCAGCACACTGTAGCCAAAACTCTGCTCAGGACAAATGGTGATGATTTGGCTCCTGTGATGCAGCACTTAACTGCTGGGCTGATCAAAGGGCCAATCAGAGCGCCTGACCACCACTGATCATCAAGAACTCTTGAGACGTGACGCGTCTGTTAAGATTCTGATGAGTCTTTAAAGATTCACATCAAGTGATGATGCATACAGAGGATTATGACAGTTGATGAAAGACCAAAGAGGCAAATCACCAAAGGTTGTTTTTGTTAATGTTTAATTCTAATCTCAATAAACCTAGAAGAAAGACAATGACTAAGTAGTGCTGTGTTTAAAGACATGGGAAATTATGATCCTTTGAGAAAAGCAGCCAAGATAAATGATGTTTTGTTAAGTCTGAAAATCAACTAAATACTTAAAATCAGATATCCTTCCTCAAAACAAGGACTAGGCTTTGATATTTCTGACAGTAAATTTGAAAAATCCCGGGTAACAACAATATGAATAATTTACTCTATGCTATAAAGCTTCCAGATGTGACATGGTGGCACAGCGCTATGTGGAGGGAGTCTGAAGCTATAAATGTTTTCAAGATATGCTTGTCAATAACTGATAAATTAGATTTCAGAATTGTTATGATATATTCCTCCTGTTGAAATATATTAATGTGTCTTGTTTGATTTAATATTGAATTTAATACTTTATAAGGAATTTTTAAGTTTTAAATTTTTAAGACCTCAAAAAACATGATTTAAGACCCAAAATGTCATAACAATTTCTTTTGTAGAAAATAGTCAAAAAAAAAAGTCTAATAACCGATTATTCTCTGATAATAAATTTCGATAAATATGTTTTTCAGCCCTTTAACGCTTTCAAGAACAAAGAAGTGAACTTTGTGAACAAAATAACGTGCAAAATTGCAGTAAATCACGCAGTAATGTGTTTTGCTATTGGCATTAAACACACCATCTGAAAATTTAATACCTACAGCAAATTTACGGGAAATTTAAGACCTTAATTACCCCGATTTTAATTTAAGACATTTTAAGCAACCGCGGGAACCCTGTATTAATATACATTATACTTCCTATATACTCTAATCGTAGTCTTTTATGTAGCCTATACTTCAATTAACATACTTTCAAACTGCTCCCAGCCTGCCTGACACCTGCTCGACAGCTTTAATAAGGTGCTTCACAATTTATGCATAACTTAGGGCAGCGGCCATAAAACATAATTAAAGAAAAAAAATCCAGTGTTTTACAGTGTGGCTAATCATTTTTTGTTACTTCTACTTGGTGAACTCTTCTTCCTTCAGGCCCTTCTATCTAGTTGTACTTTAGTTTCTCAGAAAGCACCTAGGAAAGGTCATTCTCTATGCAGACCTTATAACTACTCAGTAGATATATAGATATAAGGAATAATCTTCTTTTTGTGTTGGTTTGGAAGAGACAAGCCAAACTCCAGGTGTGAAAATTATCCTCAACTCAACAGCTTGGCGTCAATGTTTCTGTAGTGACAGCACGCCCTGATCTATTAATACTACTGCAGGTGTTACTTGACCTTTTTACCACACATTTTACTTAAAATAATATGAATTAAAGACATGCTTTGAGTTGATATGAGAGGATAAAAAGATGAACTGTTTCTCATCCCTACATTACATGCAGGAATAACATTAAAGGTACAAAAGTTAAGAATTTTGTCTAAAAATGACTGTACCTATGTTAAAAATGTGTTTAAGTAGTATACTTAAATCCTAAAGGTTCAAACCCAGACAGCTTCTTCAGTTTTATTAATTAGTTTTATTTACTCTCTTGTTTTACTGGCACGTGTTTGAATTAAAGCATAAAAAAACAAAACAAAAACAAAACAAATATGCTTCTGAAACCATTTAGGAGGGACATAGCCAATGCAGTAACAAGACATGGATCTGCATTTGATCACCCTTGCCTAGTTTGACTGAACAGGACACACTGGCTTCATCTCAACAGGTTTCAGCCATGAACATCAGATAGATTTACAACACCACAACGGTGAAGACCGCATGATCCCATGTGACTTCACAAGGTCACAAGACTACTTTTGTTCTGATAACAATCGAGAGACAGAAAATTACATTTTGTATCTTTAATGCACAGGAGCCATACTGAAGTGAAAACTTTTGGTGTTTTAATTTGAAATGTTGACAACCTGCATGGCTGCGGCGGAAAAGCCTTTTCTAAACTCAGTGAGTGACGCATTCACGAGGCGTGCCAGTACCTGCTTTAAGGTTTCCACATGCGTCGCCCATGTCGGGCTGTACACTACCAAGTCATCAAGGTAGGCGGTACAGTTTTTCACTCCAGAAAGCACCGTGTTCACTAGCCGCTGAAACGTCACGGGCGCATTACACATGTCAAACGCCATCACTGTGTACTGGAGGAAATAAGCTGGTGTCACAAAAGCGGAGATTTCCGACGCGCGCTTGGTCAGGGGAACCTGCCAGCAACCTTTTAACAAATAGAGTTTGCTCACAAATTTGGCATTTCTGACCTGATCTATACAATCTTCCATTCTTAGAAGCAGGTACGAGTCTGGTATAGTGACTGCATTTACTGTTCAGTTATGAACCGAGGAGTACCATCACTTTTAGATTCAAGCAGACAGGGCAAGCTCCAAGGGCTGGTGCTAGGGACAGCCAAAACGTGCCCTAGCAGATACTCTGCCTCCCTCTTCATCAGCTAGCGCTTCACAGGATTGACACGGTAGGGCTGCTGCTTTATCGGCCGCGCATTCTGTACATCAATGTCATGCCGGATGACGTTGGTTTGGGATGGAACGTCACTGAAAAGAGAGGGAAATCTGTTAACAAGCAAAACTATGTCACATATCTGCTCGGAGTTTAGATGACTTAGCTGAGACGGTAGGATTTTCTTCTTCAACCTTGCACTCTGTGAGGACGGGCACGTAACCAACTCGTCTGGCGTATCCGAGCGTTCCAGCGCTGCTACCGCTTCAGCACTGACTGCGTTCACAGGAGCTTTAGCTGCATGCATCTCAGGGCCTACTCGAGAGTGATTTTCAGCATGTTAAGATGACAAACGCGTGTCTTGCGTTTACGCTCCGGGGTACTAATGACATAATCAGTGTTGTTTAAAGGCTCACAGATGTCATAAGGACCGGAGAAGTTAGCTGAGAAGGCAGAACCTGGAACAGGCAATAATGCTAGCACCTTATCACCAGGATTAAAACGGCGAAGAACGGCAGAAAGGTCGTAACGGCGCTTCACTGTGCTCTGGAAAGACGCGTGGAAGTGACTCCTGGGCCACTTCATTGGCATGGTGCCAATGCTCTCTGAACCTACTCACATCTAACACGTTCTCCTTCGGAGCGGGCGGGGCGGACATTAATTTTTCCTGCAGCATTTTCAACGGACCGCGGGGCATGTGTCCAAAAACCAGCATCGCTGGACTTAAACCAAGCAACTCCTGCACAGTTTCTCGGGCTGCAAAAAGAATACACGGAATTCCCTCATTCCAGTGCTTCCCTGTTTCCAGTATTTGCGCAACATGGTTTTCAATGTCTGGTGCCATCGTTCTAGTGCGCCCTGGGATGGACATGGCATGGTGGATACCTAATGTTTGGAGTACTTGTTTGAACACACGGGACAGGAAATTTGTACCACGGTAAGTCTGGATAATACGAGGAATGCCGAGGGTGGAAAAGAACTTGGTGAGAGCCCTAACGACGGAGGTGGCGTTAATTTTACGCATGGGGACCGCCTCCTACCAGCAATGGTTCTCCCACCACAGGTACAGGATGTAGGGGAACGGGAGGAATTTTCTGGTTAGGCTTGCCAACCATCTGGCAAGTGTGGCAGGAATGGCAGTACATCAGACTTTAGTCCAGGCCACAAAAAAATACATAAGTATGCTGTCATACGTTTTACGAATGCCCAAATGCCCGGACCACTGACTGTCGTGTGCAACAGCTAATGTGACCTATACGCAGTCTGAATTTTTCTGGAACTAAGCAGCGCTGCTTCTCCTCTTTGTTTATTATTTATGTATATATACGTGTATATGTGTATATATATATATATACACATACGCACGCATACGTATGCGTGTGTATGTATATATATGTTTGTATATATACGGATACATACACACGCATACGTATATATATATATATATATATATATATATATATATATATATATATATATATATATATATATCAGTTGTTTGCTGCTATATTAATGCTCTAAATATCAAATGGAGGACCTTTAACTAAATTGCATGATTCAAAACTTTTATTTTGGACTTGGCAGGAAATATGCAGTTTAATCATGAAAAACAACTGCAAACTGGACTTTTACATTTGATTCAGAATTATATCCTGATATCTGCTCATTGAAATAGCAATGAAAATGTGTGTGTATGCAGAGTAGGAGGACAGTTCTTGCTGAGGCCTGTCGTTCATTCCTCATACATTCCTTCAATCGTTCACTGTTCATACATTCCTTCATTCGTTCTTTCCTCATACATTTCTTCACTCGTTCATTCCTCATACATTCCTTCATTCGTTCTTTCCTCATACATTCCTTCATTCGTTCTTTTCTCATACATTCCTTCATTCGTTCATTCCTCATACATTCCTTCATTCGTTCTTTCATCATACATTCCTTCATTCGTTCTTTTCTCATACATTCCTTCATTCGTTCATTGTTCATACATTCCTTCATTCGTTCTTTCCTCATACATTCCTTCATTTGTTTTTTTCACATACATTCCTTCATTCGTTCATTCCTCATACATTCCTTCATTCGTTCATTGTTCATACATTCCTTCATTCGTTCTTTCCTCATACATTCCTTCATTCGTTCTTTCCTCATACATTCCTTCATTTGTTTTTTTCACGTACATTCCTTCATTCGTTCATTCCTCATACATTCCTTCATTCGTTCTTTTCTCATACATTCCTTCATTCGTTCATTCTTCATACATTCCTTCATTCGTTCATTCTTCATTCATTCCTTCATTTGTTCATTCCTCATACATTCCTTCATTTGTTTTTTTCACATACATTCCTTCATTCGTTCATTCCTCATACATTCCTTCATTCGTTCTTTTCTCATACATTCCTTCATTCGTTCATTCTTCATACATTCCTTCATTCGTTCATTCTTCATTTGTTCATTTCTCATACATTCCTTCATTCGTTCATTCTTCATACATTCCTTCATTTGTTCATTCCTTCATTCGTTCATTCCTCATACAGTCCTTCATTCGTTTTTTTCTCATACATTCCTTCATTCATTCATTCTTCACACATTCCTTCATTCGTTCATTCCTCATACATTCCTTCATTAGTTTTTTTCCCATACATTCCTTCATTCGTTCATTCCTCATACATTCCTTCATTCGTTTTTTTCTCATACATTCCTTCATTCATTCATTCCTCATACATTCCTTTATTCGTTCTTTTCTTCATACATGCTTTCATTCGTTCATTCTTCATACAGTCCTTCATTCGTTCAGTCTTCATACATTCCTTCATTCGTTCTTTTCTCATACATTCCTTCATTCGTTCTTTTCTCATACATTCCTTCATTCGTTCATTCCTCATACATTCCTTCATTCGTTCATTCCTCATACATTCCTTCATTCGTTCTTTTCTCATACATTCCTTCATTCCTTCATTCCTCATACATTCCTTCATTCCTCATACATTCCTTCATTCGTTCATTCCTCATACATTCCTTCATTCGTTCTTTTCTCATACATTCCTTCATTCGTTCATTCCTCATACATTCCTTCATTCGTTCATTCCTCATACATTCCTTCATTCGTTCATTGTTCATACATTCCTTCATTCGTTCATTGTTCATACATTCCTTCATTCGTTCATTGTTCATACATTCCTTCATTCGTTCATTCCTCATACATTCCTTCATTCGTTCATTCTTCATACATTCCTTCATTCTTTCATTCCTCATACATTCCTTCATTCGTTCATTCCTCATACATTCCTTCATTCGTTCTTTCCTCATACATTCCTTCATTCGCTCATTGTTCATACATTCCTTCATTCGTTCTTTTCTCATACATTCCTTCATTCGTTCATTCCTCATACATTCCTTCATTCGTTCTTTCCTCATACATTCCTTCATTCTTTATTCGTTCTTTCCTCATACATTCTTTCATTCGTTCTTTTGTCATACATTCCTTCATTCGTTCATTCCTCATACATTCCTTCATTTGTTCATTCCTGATACATTCCTTCATTCATTCATTCTTCATACATTCCTTCATCCGTTCATTCCTCATACAGTCCTTTATTCGTTCTTTTCTTCATACATGCTTTCATTCATTCATTCTTCATACATTCCTTCATTCGTTCATTCCTCATACATTCCTTCATTCGTTTTTTTCTCATACATTCCTTCATTCCTTCATTCCTCATACATTCCTTCATTCGTTCATTGTTCATACATTCCTTCATTCGTTCTTTTCTCATACATTCCTTCATTCGTTCATTCCTCATACATTCCTTCATTCGTTCTTTCCTCATACATTCCTTCATTCTTTATTCGTTCTTTCCTCATACATTCTTTCATTCGTTCTTTTGTCATACATTCCTTCATTCGTTCATTCCTCATACATTCCTTCATTCGTTAATTCCTCATACATTCCTTCATTCCTCATACATTCCTTCATTTGTTCATTCCTGATACATTCCTTCATTCATTCATTCTTCATACATTCCTTCATCCGTTCATTCCTCATACAGTCCTTTATTCGTTCTTTTCTTCATACATGCTTTCATTCATTCATTCTTCATACATTCCTTCATTCGTTCATTCCTCATACATTCCTTCATTCGTTTTTTTCTCATACATTCCTTCATTCATTCATTCCTCATACATTCCTTTATTCGTTCTTTTCTTCATACATGCTTTCATTCGTTCATTCTTCATACAGTCCTTCATACGTTCAGTCTTCATACATTCCTTCATTAGTTCTTTTCTCATACATTCCTTCATTCGTTCTTTTCTCATACATTCCTTCATTCGTTCATTCCTCATACATTCCTTCATTCGTTCATTCCTCATACATTCCTTCATTCGTTCTTTTCTCATACATTCCTTCATTCGTTCATTCCTCATACATTCCTTCATTCGTTCATTCCTCATACATTCCTTCATTCGTTCTTTTCTCATACATTCCTTCATTCGTTCATTCCTCATACATTCCTTCATTCGTTCATTCCTCATACATTCCTTCATTTGTTCATTCCTGATACATTCCTTCATTCATTCATTCTTCATACATTCCTTCATCCGTTCATTCCTCATACAGTCCTTTATTCGTTCTTTTCTTCATACATGCTTTCATTCATTCATTCTTCATACATTCCTTCATTCGTTCATTCCTCATACATTCCTTCATTCGTTTTTTTCTCATACATTCCACATTCCTTCATTCCTCATACATTCCTTCATTCGTTCATTGTTCATACATTCCTTCATTCGTTCTTTTCTCATACATTCCTTCATTCGTTCATTCCTCATACATTCCTTCATTCGTTCTTTCCTCATACATTCCTTCATTCTTTATTCGTTCTTTCCTCATACATTCTTTCATTCGTTCTTTTGTCATACATTCCTTCATTCGTTCATTCCTCATACATTCCTTCATTCGTTAATTCCTCATACATTCCTTCATTCCTCATACATTCCTTCATTTGTTCATTCCTGATACATTCCTTCATTCATTCATTCTTCATACATTCCTTCATCTGTTCATTCCTCATACAGTCCTTTATTCGTTCTTTTCTTCATACATGCTTTCATTCATTCATTCTTCATACATTCCTTCATTCGTTCATTCCTCATACATTCCTTCATTCGTTAATTACTCATACATTCCTTCATTCATTCATTCCTCATACATTCCTTGATTCGTTCTTTTCTTCATACATGCTTTCATTCGTTCATTCTTCATACAGTCCTTCATAATGCTCAGTCTTCATACATTCCTTCATTAGTTCTTTTCTCATACATTCCTTCATTCGTTCTTTTCTCATACATTCCTTCATTCGTTCATTCCTCATACATTCCTTCATTCGTTCATTCCTCATACATTCCTTCATTCGTTCATTCCTCATACATTCCTTCATTCGTTCTTTTCTCATACATTCCTTCATTCGTTCATTCCTCATACATTCCTTCATTCGTTCATTCCTCATACATTCCTTCATTCGTTCATTGTTCATACATTCCTTCATTCCTCATACATTCCTTCATTCGTTCATTGTTCATACATTCCTTCATTCGTTCATTGTTCATACATTCCTTCATTCGTTCATTCCTCATACATTCCTTCATTCGTTCATTCTTCATACATTCCTTCATTCTTTCATTCCTCATGCATTCCTTCATTCGTTCATTCCTCATACATTCCTTCATTCGTTCCTTCCTCATACATTCCTTCATTCGCTCATTGTTCATACATTCCTTCATTCGTTCTTTTCTCATACATTCCTTCATTCGTTCTTTTGTCATAAATTCCTTCATTCGTTCATTCCTCATACATTCCTTCATTCGTTCATTCTTCATACATTCCTTCATTCGTTCATTGTTCATACATTCCTTCATTCGTTCTTTCCTCATACATTCCTTCATTCGTTCTTTTCTCATACATTCCTTCATTCGTTCATTCCTCATACATTCCTTTATTCGTTCTTTTCTTCATACATGCTTTCATTCGTTCATTCTTCATACATTCCTTCATTCCTCATACATTCCTTCATTCGTTCATTCCTCATACATTCCTTCATTCCTCATACATTCCTTCATTCGTTTTTTTCTCATACATTCCTTCATTCGTTCATTCCTCATACATTCCTTTATTCGTTCTTTTCTTCATACATTCCTTCATTCGTTCATTTCTCATACATTCCTTCATTCGTTCATTCCTCATACATTCCTTCATTCGTTCTTTTGTCATACATTCCTTCATTCGTTCATTCCTCACACATTCCTTCATTCGTTCATTCCTCATACATTCCTTTATTCGTTCTTTTCTCATACATTCCTTCATTCGTTCTTTCCTCATACATTCCTTTATTCGTTCTTTTCTTCATACATGCTTTCATTCGTTCATTCTTCATACATTCCTTCATTCGTTCATTCCTCATACATTCCTTCATTCGTTCAGTCCTCATACATTCCTTCATTCGTTCTTTTCTCATACATTCCTTCATTCGTTCTTTCCTCATACATTCCTTTATTCGTTCTTTTCTTCATACATTCCTTCATTCGTTCATTCCTCATACATTCCTTCATTCGTTCTTTTCTCATGCATTCCTTCATTCGTTCATTCCTCATACATTCCTTCATTCGTTCATTCCTCATACATTCCTTCATTCGTTCATTCCTCATACATTCCTTCATTCGTTTTTTTCTCATACATTCCTTCATTCGTTCATTCCTCATACATTCCTTTATTTGTTCTTTTCTTCATACATGCTTTCATTCGCTCATTCTTCATACATTCCTTCATTCGCTCATTCTTCATACATTCCTTCATTCGCTCATTTCTCATACATTCCTTCATTCGTTCTTTTGTCATAAATTCCTTCATTCGTTCATTCCTCATACATTCCTTCATTCGTTCATTCTTCATACATTCCTTCATTCGTTCATTCTTCATACATTCCTTCATTCGTTCTTTCCTCATACATTCCTTCATTCGTTCTTTCCTCATACATTCCTTCATTCGTTCTTTTCTCATACATTCCTTCATTCGTTCATTCCTCATACATTCCTGTATTCGTTCTTTTCTTCATACATGCTTTCATTCGTTCATTCTTCATACATTCCTTCATTCGTTCATTCCTCATACATTCCTTCATTCGTTCATTCCTCATACATTCCTTCATTCGTTCTTTTGTCATACATTCCTTCATTCGTTCATTCCTCATACATTCCTTCATTCGTTCATTCCTCATACATTCCTTCATTCGTTCTTTTCTCATACATTCCTTCATTCGCTCATTCTTCATACATTCCTTCATTCGTTCTTTTTGTCATACATTCCTTCATTCCTCATACATTCCTTCATTCGTTCATTCCTCATACATTCCTTCATTCGTTCTTTTCTCATACATTCCTTCATTCGTTCTTTTGTCATAAATTCCTTTATTCGTTCTTTTCTCATACATTCCTTCATTCGTTCTTTCCTCATACATTCCTTTATTCGTTCTTTTCTTCATACATGCTTTCATTCGTTCATTCTTCATACATTCCTTCATTCGTTCATTCCTCATACATTCCTTCATTCGTTCATTCCTCATACATTCCTTCATTCGTTCTTTTCTCATACATTCCTTCATTCGTTCTTTCCTCATACATTCCTTCATTCGTTTTTTTCTCATACATTCCTTCATTCGTTCATTCCTCATACATTCCTTTATTTGTTCTTTTCTTCATACATGCTTTCATTCGTTCATTCTTCATACATTCCTTCATTCGTTCCTTCTTCATACATTCCTTCATTCGTTCATTCCTCATACATTCCTTCATTCGTTCATTCTTCATACATTCCTTCATTCGTTCTTTTCTCATGCATTCCTTCATTCGTTCATTCCTCATACATTCCTTCATTCGTTCATTCCTCATACATTCCTTCATTCGTTCATTCCTCATACATTCCTTCATTCGCTTTTTTCTCATACATTCCTTCATTCGTTCATTCCTCATACATTCCTTTATTTGTTCTTTTCTTCATACATGCTTTCATTCGCTCATTCTTCATACATTCCTTCATTCGTTCCTTCTTCATACATTCCTTCATTCGCTCATTCTTCATACATTCCTTCATTCGCTCATTTCTCATACATTCCTTCATTCGCTCTTTTGTCATAAATTCCTTCATTCGCTCATTCCTCATACATTCCTTCATTCGCTCATTCTTCAGACATTCCTTCATTCGCTCATTGTTCATACATTCCTTCATTCGTTCATTGTTCATACATTCCTTCATTCGTTCTTTCCTCATACATTCCTTCATTCGTTCTTTCCTCATACATTCCTTCATTCGTTCTTTTCTCATACATTCCTTCATTCGTTCATTCCTCATACATTCCTTTATTCGTTCTTTTCTTCATACATGCTTTCATTCGTTCATTCTTCATACATTCCTTCATTCGCTCATTCCTCATACATTCCTTCATTCGTTCATTCCTCATACATTCCTTCATTCGTTCTTTTGTCATACATTCCTTCATTCGTTCATTCCTCATACATTCCTTCATTCGCTCATTCCTCATACATTCCTTCATTCGTTCTTTTCTCATACATTCCTTCATTCGTTCATTCTTCATACAGTCCTTCATTCGTTCTTTTGTCATACATTCCTTCATTCCTCATACATTCCTTCATTCGTTCATTCCTCATACATTCCTTCATTCGTTCTTTTCTCATACATTCCTTCATTCGTTCTTTTGTCATAAATTCCTTCATTCGTTCATTCCTCATACATTCCTTCATTCGTTCATTCCTCATACATTCCTTTATTCGTTCTTTTCTCATGCAGTCCTTCATTCGTTCATTCCTCATACAGTCCTTCATTCGTTCATTCCTCATACATTCCTTCATTCGTTCATTCCTCATACATTCCTTCATTCGTTTTTCTCATACATTCCTTCATTCGTTCATTCCTCATACATTCCTTTATTTGTTCTTTTTCTTCATACATGCTTTCATTCGTTCATTCTTCATACATTCCTTCATTCTTTCATTCCTCATGCATTCCTTCATTCGTTCATTTCTCATACATTCCTTCATTCGTTCTTTTTGTCATAAATTCCTTCATTCGCTCATTCCTCATACATTCCTTCATTCGTTCATTCTTCATACATTCCTTCATTCGTTCATTGTTCATACATTCCTTCATTGTTCATACATTCCTTCATTCGTTCTTTCCTCATACATTCCTTCATTCGTTCTTTTCTCATACATTCCTTCATTCGTTCATTCCTCATACATTCCTTTATTCGTTCTTTTCTTCATACATGCTTTCATTCGTTCATTCTTCATACATTCCTTCATTCGTTCATTCCTCATACATTCCTTCATTCGTTCATTCATCATACATTCCTTCATTCGTTCTTTGTTCATACATTCCTTCATTCGTTCATTCTTCATACATTCCTTCATTCGTTCATTCCTCATACATTCCTTCATTCGTTCTTTTCTCATACATTCCTTCATTCGTTCATTCTTCATACATTCCTTCATTCGTTCTTTTGTCATACATTCCTTCATTCCTCATACATTCCTTCATTCGTTCATTCCTCATACATTCCTTCATTCGTTCTTTTCTCATACATTCCTTCATTCGTTCTTTTGTCATAAATTCCTTTATTCGTTCTTTTCTCATACATTCCTTCATTCGTTCTTTCCTCATACATTCCTTTATTCGTTCTTTTCTTCATACATGCTTTCATTCGTTCATTCTTCATACATTCCTTCATTCGTTCATTCCTCATACATTCCTTCATTCGTTCATTCCTCATACATTCCTTCATTCGTTCTTTTCTCATACATTCCTTCATTCGTTCTTTCCTCATACATTCCTTTATTCGTTCTTTTCTTCATACATGCTTTCATTCGTTCATTCTTCATACATTCCTTCATTCGTTCATTCCTCATACATTCCTTCATTCGTTCTTTTCTCATGCATTCCTTCATTCGTTCATTCCTCATACATTCCTTCATTCGTTCATTCCTCATACATTCCTTCATTCGTTCATTCCTCATACATTCCTTCATTCGTTTTTTTCTCATACATTCCTTCATTCGTTCATTCCTCATACATTCCTTTATTTGTTCTTTTCTTCATACATGCTTTCATTCGTTCATTCTTCATACATTCCTTCATTCGTTCATTCTTCATACATTCCTTCATTCGTTCATTCTTCATACATTCCTTCATTCGTTCATTTCTCATACATTCCTTCATTCGTTCTTTTGTCATAAATTCCTTCATTCGCTCATTCCTCATACATTCCTTCATTCGTTCATTCTTCAGACATTCCTTCATTCGTTCATTGTTCATACATTCCTTCATTCGTTCATTGTTCATACATTCCTTCATTCGTTCTTTCCTCATACATTCCTTCATTCGTTCTTTCCTCATACATTCCTTCATTCGTTCTTTTCTCATACATTCCTTCATTCGTTCATTCCTCATACATTCCTTTATTCGTTCTTTTCTTCATACATGCTTTCATTCGTTCATTCTTCATACATTCCTTCATTCGTTCATTCCTCATACATTCCTTCATTCGTTCATTCCTCATACATTCCTTCATTCGTTCTTTTGTCATACATTCCTTCATTCGTTCATTCCTCATACATTCCTTCATTCGCTCATTCCTCATACATTCCTTCATTCGTTCTTTTCTCATACATTCCTTCATTCGTTCATTCTTCATACATTCCTTCATTCGTTCTTTTGTCATACATTCCTTCATTCCTCATACATTCCTTCATTCGTTCATTCCTCATACATTCCTTCATTCGTTCTTTTCTCATACATTCCTTCATTCGTTCTTTTGTCATAAATTCCTTCATTCATTCATTCCTCATACATTCCTTCATTCGTTCATTCTTCATACATTCCTTCATTCGTTCATTGTTCATACATTCCTTCATTGTTCATACATTCCTTCATTCGTTCTTTCCTCATACATTCCTTCATTCGTTCTTTTCTCATACATTCCTTCATTCTGTCATTCCTCCTTCATTACTTTATTCGTTCTTTTCTTCATACATGCTTTCATTCGTTCATTCTTCATACATTCCTTCATTCGTTCATTCCTCATACATTCCTTCATTCGTTCATTCCTCATACATTCCTTCATTCGTTTTTTTCTCATACATTCCTTCATTCGTTCATTCCTCATACATTCCTTTATTTGTTCTTTTCTTCATACATGATGTCATTCGTTCATTATTCATACATTCATTCATTCTTTCATTCTTCATAAATTCCTTCATTAGTTCATTTCTCATACATTCCTTCATTCGTTCATTCCTCATACATTCCTTCATTCGTTCTTTTGTCATACATTCCTTCATTCGTTCATTCCTCATACATTCCTTCATTCGTTCATTCCTCATACATTCCTTCATTCGTTCCTTTCTCATAATTCCTTCATTGTTCATACATTCCTTCATTCGCTCTTTTGTCATACATTCCTTCATTCGCTCATTGTTCATACATTCCTTCATTCGCTCATTCTTCATACATTCCTTCATTCGCTCATTCTTCATTCATTCCTTCATTTGTTCATTCCTCATACATTCCTTCATTCGTTCATTCCTCATACATTCCTTCATTCGCTCATTCCTCATACATTCCTTCATTCGTTCTTTTCTCATACATTCCTTCATTCGTTCATTCTTCATACATTCCTTCATTCGTTCTTTTCTCATACATTCCTTCATTCGTTCATTCTTCATACATTCTTTCATTCGTTCATTTCTCATACATTCCTTCATTCGTTCATTTCTCATACATTCCTTCATTCGTTCATTCCTCATACATTCCTTTATTCGTTCTTTTCTTCATACATGCTTTCATTTGTTCATTCTTCATACATTCCTTCATTCGTTCATTCCTCATACATTCCTTCATTCGTTCATTCCTCATACATTCCTTCATTGTTCATACATTCCTTCATTCGTTCTTTTCTCATACATTCCTTCATTCGTTCATTCCTTCATTCGTTCATTCCTCATACATTCCTTCATTCGTTCTTTCCTCATACATTCCTTCATTCTTCATACATTCCTTCATTCGTTCTTTCCTCATACATTCCTTCATTCGTTCTTTCCTCATACATGCTTTCATTCGTTCATTCTTCATACATTCCTTCATTCGTTCATTCCTCATACATTCCTTCATTCGTTCAGTCCTCATACATTCCTTCATTCGTTCTTTTCTCATACATTCCTTCATTCGTTCTTTCCTCATACATTCCTTTATTCGTTCTTTTCTTCATACATTCCTTCATTCGTTCATTCCTCATACATTCCTTCATTCGTTCTTTTCTCATGCATTCCTTCATTCGTTCATTCCTCATACATTCCTTCATTCGTTCATTCCTCATACATTCCTTCATTCGTTCATTCCTCATACATTCCTTCATTCGTTTTTTTCTCATACATTCCTTCATTCGTTCATTCCTCATACATTCCTTTATTTGTTCTTTTCTTCATACATGCTTTCATTCGTTCATTCTTCATACATTCCTTCATTCGTTCATTCTTCATACATTCCTTCATTCGTTCATTTCTCATACATTCCTTCATTCGTTCTTTTGTCATAAATTCCTTCATTCGTTCATTCCTCATACATTCCTTCATTCGTTCATTCTTCATACATTCCTTCATTCGTTCATTCTTCATACATTCCTTCATTCGTTCTTTCCTCATACATTCCTTCATTCGTTCATTCTTCATACATTCCTTCATTCGTTCTTTCCTCATACATTCCTTCATTCGTTCTTTCCTCATACATTCCTTCATTCGTTCTTTTCTCATACATTCCTTCATTCGTTCATTCCTCATACATTCCTGTATTCGTTCTTTTCTTCATACATGCTTTCATTCGTTCATTCTTCATACATTCCTTCATTCGTTCATTCCTCATACATTCCTTCATTCGTTCATTCCTCATACATTCCTTCATTCGTTCTTTTGTCATACATTCCTTCATTCGTTCATTCCTCATACATTCCTTCATTCGTTCATTCCTCATACATTCCTTCATTCGTTCTTTTCTCATACATTCCTTCATTCGTTCATTCTTCATACATTCCTTCATTCGTTCTTTTGTCATACATTCCTTCATTCCTCATACATTCCTTCATTCGTTCATTCCTCATACATTCCTTCATTCGTTCTTTTCTCATACATTCCTTCATTCGTTCTTTTGTCATAAATTCCTTTATTCGTTCTTTTCTCATACATTCCTTCATTCGTTCTTTCCTCATACATTCCTTTATTCGTTCTTTTCTTCATACATGCTTTCATTCGTTCATTCTTCATACATTCCTTCATTCGTTCATTCCTCATACATTCCTTCATTCGTTCATTCCTCATACATTCCTTCATTCGTTCTTTTCTCATACATTCCTTCATTCGTTCTTTCCTCATACATTCCTTCATTCGTTTTTTTCTCATACATTCCTTCATTCGTTCATTCCTCATACATTCCTTTATTTGTTCTTTTCTTCATACATGCTTTCATTCGTTCATTCTTCATACATTCCTTCATTCGTTCCTTCTTCATACATTCCTTCATTCGTTCATTCCTCATACATTCCTTCATTCGTTCATTCTTCATACATTCCTTCATTCGTTCTTTTCTCATGCATTCCTTCATTCGTTCATTCCTCATACATTCCTTCATTCGTTCATTCCTCATACATTCCTTCATTCGTTCATTCCTCATACATTCCTTCATTCGTTTTTTTCTCATACATTCCTTCATTCGTTCATTCCTCATACATTCCTTTATTTGTTCTTTTCTTCATACATGCTTTCATTCGTTCATTCTTCATACATTCCTTCATTCGTTCCTTCTTCATACATTCCTTCATTCGTTCATTCTTCATACATTCCTTCATTCGTTCATTTCTCATACATTCCTTCATTCGTTCTTTTGTCATAAATTCCTTCATTCGTTCATTCCTCATACATTCCTTCATTCGTTCATTCTTCAGACATTCCTTCATTCGTTCATTGTTCATACATTCCTTCATTCGTTCATTGTTCATACATTCCTTCATTCGTTCTTTCCTCATACATTCCTTCATTCGTTCTTTCCTCATACATTCCTTCATTCGTTCTTTTCTCATACATTCCTTCATTCGTTCATTCCTCATACATTCCTTTATTCGTTCTTTTCTTCATACATGCTTTCATTCGTTCATTCTTCATACATTCCTTCATTCGTTCATTCCTCATACATTCCTTCATTCGTTCATTCCTCATACATTCCTTCATTCGTTCTTTTGTCATACATTCCTTCATTCGTTCATTCCTCATACATTCCTTCATTCGCTCATTCCTCATACATTCCTTCATTCGTTCTTTTCTCATACATTCCTTCATTCGTTCATTCTTCATACAGTCCTTCATTCGTTCTTTTGTCATACATTCCTTCATTCCTCATACATTCCTTCATTCGTTCATTCCTCATACATTCCTTCATTCGTTCTTTTCTCATACATTCCTTCATTCGTTCTTTTGTCATAAATTCCTTCATTCATTCATTCCTCATACATTCCTTCATTCGTTCATTCCTCATACATTCCTTCATTCGTTCTTTTCTCATGCATTCCTTCATTCGTTCATTCCTCATACATTCCTTCATTCGTTCATTCCTCATACATTCCTTCATTCGTTCATTCCTCATACATTCCTTCATTCGTTTTTTTCTCATACATTCCTTCATTCGTTCATTCCTCATACATTCCTTTATTTGTTCTTTTCTTCATACATGCTTTCATTCGTTCATTCTTCATACATTCCTTCATTCGTTCATTCTTCATACATTCCTTCATTCGTTCATTTCTCATACATTCCTTCATTCGTTCTTTTGTCATAAATTCCTTCATTCGTTCATTCCTCATACATTCCTTCATTCGTTCATTCTTCATACATTCCTTCATTCGTTCATTGTTCATACATTCCTTCATTCGTTCATTGTTCGTACATTCCTTCATTCGTTCTTTCCTCATACATTCCTTCATTCGTTCTTTTCTCATACATTCCTTCATTCGTTCATTCCTCATACATTCCTTTATTCGTTCTTTTCTTCATACATGCTTTCATTCGTTCATTCTTCATACATTCCTTCATTCGTTCATTCCTCATACATTCCTTCATTCGTTCATTCCTCATACATTCCTTCATTCGTTCTTTTGTCATACATTCCTTCATTCGTTCATTCCTCATACATTCCTTCATTCGTTCATTCCTCATACATTCCTTCATTCGTTCTTTTCTCATACATTCCTTCATTCGTTCATTCTTCATACATTCCTTCATTCGTTCTTTTGTCATACATTCCTTCATTCCTCATACATTCCTTCATTCGTTCATTCCTCATACATTCCTTCATTCGTTCTTTTCTCATACATTCCTTCATTCGTTCTTTTGTCATAAATTCCTTTATTCGTTCTTTTCTCATACATTCCTTCATTCGTTCTTTCCTCATACATTCCTTTATTCGTTCTTTTCTTCATACATGCTTTCATTCGTTCATTCTTCATACATTCCTTCATTCGTTCATTCCTCATACATTCCTTCATTCGTTCATTCCTCATACATTCCTTCATTCGTTCTTTTCTCATACATTCCTTCATTCGTTCTTTCCTCATACATTCCTTTATTCGTTCTTTTCTTCATACATGCTTTCATTCGTTCATTCTTCATACATTCCTTCATTCGTTCATTCCTCATACATTCCTTCATTCGTTCTTTTCTCATGCATTCCTTCATTCGTTCATTCCTCATACATTCCTTCATTCGTTCATTCCTCATACATTCCTTCATTCGTTCATTCCTCATACATTCCTTCATTCGTTTTTTTCTCATACATTCCTTCATTCGTTCATTCCTCATACATTCCTTTATTTGTTCTTTTCTTCATACATGCTTTCATTCGTTCATTCTTCATACATTCCTTCATTCGTTCATTCTTCATACATTCCTTCATTCGTTCATTCTTCATACATTCCTTCATTCGTTCATTTCTCATACATTCCTTCATTCGTTCTTTTGTCATAAATTCCTTCATTCGTTCATTCCTCATACATTCCTTCATTCGTTCATTCTTCAGACATTCCTTCATTCGTTCATTGTTCATACATTCCTTCATTCGTTCATTGTTCATACATTCCTTCATTCGTTCTTTCCTCATACATTCCTTCATTCGTTCTTTCCTCATACATTCCTTCATTCGTTCTTTTCTCATACATTCCTTCATTCGTTCATTCCTCATACATTCCTTTATTCGTTCTTTTCTTCATACATGCTTTCATTCGTTCATTCTTCATACATTCCTTCATTCGTTCATTCCTCATACATTCCTTCATTCGTTCATTCCTCATACATTCCTTCATTCGTTCTTTTGTCATACATTCCTTCATTCGTTCATTCCTCATACATTCCTTCATTCGCTCATTCCTCATACATTCCTTCATTCGTTCTTTTCTCATACATTCCTTCATTCGTTCATTCTTCATACAGTCCTTCATTCGTTCTTTTGTCATACATTCCTTCATTCCTCATACATTCCTTCATTCGTTCATTCCTCATACATTCCTTCATTCGTTCTTTTCTCATACATTCCTTCATTCGTTCTTTTGTCATAAATTCCTTCATTCATTCATTCCTCATACATTCCTTCATTCGTTCATTCTTCATACATTCCTTCATTCGTTCATTCCTCATACATTCCTTCATTCGTTCATTCTTCATACATTCCTTCATTCGTTCATTCCTCATACATTCCTTCATTCGTTTTTTTCTCATACATTCCTTCATTCGTTCATTCCTCATACATTCCTTTATTCGTTCTTTTCTTCATACATGCTTTCATTCGTTCATTCTTCATACATTCCTTCATTCGTTCATTCCTCATACATTCCTTCATTCGTTCATTCCTCATACATTCCTTCATTCGTTTTTTTCTCATACATTCCTTCATTCGTTCATTCCTCATACATTCCTTTATTTGTTCTTTTCTTCATACATGCTTTCATTCGTTCATTCTTCATACATTCCTTCATTCGTTCATTCTTCATACATTCCTTCATTCGTTCATTTCTCATACATTCCTTCATTCGTTCATTCCTCATACATTCCTTCATTCGTTCTTTTGTCATACATTCCTTCATTCGTTCATTCCTCATACATTCCTTCATTCGTTCATTCCTCATACATTCCTTCATTCGTTCCTTTCTCATAATTCCTTCATTGTTCATACATTCCTTCATTCGTTCTTTTGTCATACATTCCTTCATTCGTTCATTGTTCATACATTCCTTCATTCGTTCATTCTTCATACATTCCTTCATTCGTTCATTCTTCATTCATTCCTTCATTTGTTCATTCCTCATACATTCCTTCATTCGTTCATTCCTCATACATTCCTTCATTCGTTCATTCCTCATACATTCCTTCATTCGTTCTTTTCTCATACATTCCTTCATTCGTTCATTCTTCATACATTCCTTCATTCGTTCTTTTCTCATACATTCCTTCATTCGTTCATTCTTCATACATTCTTTCATTCGTTCATTTCTCATACATTCCTTCATTCGTTCATTTCTCATACATTCCTTCATTCGTTCATTCCTCATACATTCCTTTATTCGTTCTTTTCTTCATACATGCTTTCATTTGTTCATTCTTCATACATTCCTTCATTCGTTCATTCCTCATACATTCCTTCATTCGTTCATTCCTCATACATTCCTTCATTGTTCATACATTCCTTCATTCGTTCTTTTCTCATACATTCCTTCATTCGTTCATTCCTTCATTCGTTCATTCCTCATACATTCCTTCATTCGTTCTTTCCTCATACATTCCTTCATTCTTCATACATTCCTTCATTCGTTCTTTCCTCATACATTCCTTCATTCGTTCTTTCCTCATACATTCCTTCATTCGTTCATTCTTCATACATTCCTTCATTCGTTCTTTTCTCATACATTCCTTCATTACTCATACATTCCTTCATTCGTTCATTCTTCATTCATTCTTTCCTCATACATTCCTTCATTCGTTCTTTCCTCATACATTCCTTCATTCGTTCTTTCCTCATACATTCCTTCATTCGTTCTTTTCTCATACATTCCTTCTTTCCTCATACATTCCTTCATTCGTTCTTTTCTCATACATTCCTTCATTCGTTCATTCCTCATACATTCCTTCATTCGTTCTTTCCTCATACATTCCTTCATTCGTTCATTCTTTATTCGTTCTTTCCTCATACATTCCTGTCTGTCAGTGGTGTTGTCATGCATACATGTGCTACACCTCCATTGTTAGCCTAGTGTCCTGCCTTCAATGAGCTCATGCTGCTGTTAAGGATGCTCCTCCACCCCCCTCATCACTGCCCAGTTTTCACATCATTCATCAGCCTCATCATCACCTCCGTCAGTGTCTGGATTTATGTTGCTGCTGCTCGGGGCAGACACCCCTCCATTATGAATCTCCCTGTAGAGTCACAGCGCTAAACACTTTACGATCACACATCATCTGTTACAATAAACTACTCTTTTTTTCTTCATTCATGTGTCGCTCTTGATTGAAATGAATGTGGCACTTTATATTTCCACCTTCAGGTTGAGGAATAGAGGTACACTGTACGTTTGTTTCTTTTTAAGAAACAAAACTACAAAATTCAGCACAAAATAAATGATATTCAGTGATAAGCTCACAGGTGTAAAAACTGCCTTCAATAATAACAAAAAGCATGAGGAGATGATCTCAAATAACCTTTTGACCTTTTTAATCCAGCCCGCCAAATTTGTCCAAATTATATTATTAAATTCATTTATACTATATTTAGGGCTGCTGCAGCATTAACGTGATCCACGGCAGATTTCCTGACGGTAAGTCTAATTCGACAAATTGCCTGAAATGTGCAATGACTATAGAAGATTAAAGCAGGTCATAAAGCAGAACTCCATTCAAAAAGGGCCCGGGATTCGAACCCAGTACCTTCTTGCTGTGCGGCGACAGTGCTAACCACTACACCGCCATGCCGCCCGATCAAAAATCAAAATTAGATTAACCATTTTTTCTGAATCTGTCCAAACTTCTCCTGTAATTCAGCAAACAAATAATCCACCAAAGAGCATTGTTTACATAATAATTGGACATGAATGAAAGGGAAAAGAGAAAGAGACATTCAGATCAGGAACAATGTCTTCATGACAAAAAAAGTGATGATGGGGTGATGTGCTGGTAAACATTTCTACACAACATCTTGCAGATTTTATAAAAGAAAAAATATTTTGTGTTCATACATTTTGGTATTTGGAGGGCCTACCGACCTACAAACGGTGAAATACGACGATTCATTCTCTTTTTTAAGGGATGTCTAGATTAGAAAATATGTGAGTGAACGATCCATGTTATATGTACTGTTTAACCCCTGGCTTGAGAACTACCTTTGTAAAGGTGCACCAGCTGTCTCATCCATGTAGAAAGCTAAAATGTGTACAATAAGTGTGAGGCTTGTGCTTGGTACTTACAGTGTAATTGTTGTTGGCCACGGTCACCAGCTGCCCATCCTCTGTGTAGTAGGTCTCTGTAAAGTCTGGACCTAAAAGCTCGCTGGAACACAATAAGAGAGGAGGAGGAGGGTGATTAGAAATACTTTGACCATCTCTGTGGACTTCACGTGTCAGCAGCAGCAGGTAGAAACAGGAACACATAGAAAAAATACAAAGTGACGTCTCGACCACACACCACTGCTTTTACACTGCTTTTTCACTCCAGGAGCCTCGTCTTTATCCACCTGGAGCTTCCTGCTTTTTGCAGTCCAGATGTGTGGAATTACTGTTCTATCCAGCCAATCGTCATCATCACACACTGTCCTGATGGAATAAAGAGCAGCAGGCTGGGAGGGGCTTCTTTAGTCAGCCAATGACATTATCTAATGCAATTATCTCCACGACTTGGTGACTGACAGCAGCTGACTGTGTGGTTGCCTAGCAATAACAGAAGATGCTTCCATAATGACTGAACATTTTCTTTTTTTGCTCTATTTCCTCTCTTCTGTCCACTTGTTGTCACTAGACATTTAATATTTTGCCCATGGATAGAACTGTGTATTAGAATAAATATTCTAAAATAAACACCTAAAAAGGTCAATTCAGTATTTAATCAGAGCAGGAATCTGCTGCCTTCTATATGAATGACACAAGGAAAGGCCTGGCCAACCCAGAGTTTCCCAACAATCACTAATAACATTAAGAGGCTACTTTCGGCTTGGCTTTGCCAGGCTACATTTATCAGGCAGTAACAGCCTCCTGATAAGATGCCACTGATCGAATTATGGGAAATGTAGGCTCCAGCATTTTGGACATTTGCTCCATGCTACATAAAAGTCAGGATATCTTGGCCTCTTCATTTTTATAAGAGTGCAGTATTAAATCACCAGACTGCCAATTTAAGATGTAATGAGTTAATCCCAGAAAAGAGTAATGGTGCAAGACTAAGACTCATCTAAAACACTGTCTCGATGCTTCCAGCACTTTTCTTTCTACATAGTCTGCCTTGCATTTGCATATACACATATATATATATATATATATATATATATATATATACATATATATATATATATATACACGTGTATACAGCGTATATACGTATGTATATATATATATATATATATATACATACACACATATATGTGTGTATGTGTGTGTAAATATATATATATATATATATATATATATATATATATAAATACGTATATATACACACACATATATACATATATATATACGATATACGTGTATACGTATATCATTATAATGTATATGTATATATACATATATATCTCTCATATCGCTCATTTTCACTCTCTATTATTGCTGCCGACCACAGGGCACTCATTAAAAATCGACACGTTAACATTGGCACCAAACATAAAAAGCAACAGGTTCAGCTGGTATTTCCAGCGAGGCCAGTCTTTATCACTTCAGCAGGCAGACATGTCAGCATGGCTGGGATGGCCCAACATGAAGTCACAACAAGGTTTTCAGGCTCAATGATTACCTAATATGACACAGTGAGCATAAAGATGGGAACAATGTGGAGCCGTGTAGGCTGATCCCTCAGCAAACAGTGCTGTGACTGTTTCCTGTCCTTGAAATTCTCTTTGCTGACTGTGCAGTATTTTGGTGGAGACTGGCTCTGAGGAGAGATGTTTCTGGAGCCATGTCACTGCTGAATAGATATGTGTAAATATGCATTAGTGTCTAGCAGCAGGATAGGTGCTGTTCATTGATGAGCCTGCTGCCTTTGAGAACGCAGTGACATCACACTGTTCATTAAACCAGGCTGCTGCAGAGTAACCTCACACAGCAGACAGAACTTCCACGCATGTGTAATACAGTAATGTAACACGTTACTATTGTTAACTGAAGTAATCACATTACAGTTACTAATCCAAAAAATCATACTGTTATTTTATGTCCTTCAACTACCTTTATAACAGGAGGACAGAAAAACAAATCAAATGTCTCTTTTCCTCTTTCATCAACTGTTGTCATGACTTTGACTTTAGAACTGGAGCTCATGAATAAAGATGAAGTGAGAAGACTTTTACTGTGTGGACTGATTTTCACTACTTCCTGTCAGCTTTGTGATTAAAGAGTAGAAAAGAGAGATCTGCTGCCTGTCCTCCTTTTATTAGAGTAAGGAGCTTTACTTTGAAATGATCTGCTGTCTGTCCTCCTTTTATTACAATAAAGACCTTTACTTTGAAATTATCTGCTGTCTGTCCTCCTTTTATTACAATCAGGAGTTTTACTTTGAAGTTATCTGCGGTCTGTCCTCCTTTTACTACAATAAGGAGCTTTACTTTGAAATGATCTGCTGTCTGTCCCCCTTTATTACAAAAAGGAGGTTTATTTTGAAATTATCTGCTGCCTGTCTTCCCTACAGTAAGGAGCTTTACGTTGAAATGATCTGGTGTCTGTCCCAAATTCATTACAACATGGGGCTTTACTTTGAAATGATCTGGTGTGTGTCCTCAATTTATTACAACATGGAGCTTTACTTTGAAATGATCTGGTGTTTGTCCTCAATTTATTACAACATGGAGCTTTACTTTGAAATGATCTAGTGTTTGTCCTCCTTATATTACAATGAGGAGTTTTAGTTTGAAATGATCTTCTGTCTGTCCTCCTTTTAATACAGTAAGGAGTTTTACTTTGAAAATATCTGGCATCTCAGGTGATGTTACAGAGTAATCATAAAAGTAATTTTAACCTAGTATGTGAAGACCTATTGTGTGGTCAGGAAAGGTACATTTCTTTTTATTTTGTTTAGTTGTGAATGGCAGAATTGTATTTTGGAAAGTAAAATGGAATGAGACTGTTGGTCGACAGCTATTTTATTTCATTATTACTATTATTTTGCTATTGATTGTTGTGTGGTTGACTGCTTTCTTGGAGTAAAGGGGCAGATTATATAAGATTAGTCTTCATTCTGCTCTCTTCAGATTTGGGAACATTTGTGTATACTGTATAGTGAATTGTTTTGATTTTAATCAATGAATTAAATAAAAAATTTAAATAAAATAAAAAATTATAACTAGTAGTGTAACACGTAAAGGCATTAAAAATGTGTTTTTTTCTGTTACAGCCTCCTGTCATAATGATAAGCTGTTGTGGTTATGTTTAGACAACTAAAACACTGAGGTAGGGTTAGGAAAAAACATCACTTTTAACATCACTTCAAAATAAGTCAACAGCACTTTGCATCTCCTGGTTGAAAGTCCTGTTCCTTCTTTGTATTCTGCATGACCAGCTATGTGTGGAGCATTAAACAACATTAAATGACACCCCGACACAAAGTGACTAACAAACTGCTGTGTCATTCCCCAGTACCATGCAGGCTCAGAGTAATGGGAGTACTGGTCTCATGTGTGAGGCCTCACTCCATCTCTGCATACTACACTTTCCCACTGAATCTGTGCTTTGAAGAAAGTGCAACGTAAGGAAAAGCTTGAATGATATTCATAGCTTCTTTCTTTGCTTGCTGACATCCCTGTTTGATTTTATGATACTGCCAAGCTTGATTGCTAAAAGCATAATCTCCTGCAAATGAAACGTTGGATCAGCAGGACCGCAGTCTTTCATGTTGATGGAGTCGGGCATTGATAACAAAAAGAGACAGAGAAGGAAAAGCAAAAGCCCTCGCTGCGATTGTATCAAATTTATTCATCTGTTAGTTACTTATCTCATGCAAATAAAGTGCAGATAAAGAAAAAAAGTTTGGTTGCACCTGATAAGAATTTGCACTTTTCCTACTGCTCCGCTGTGCCACAAAGGAAAAAGAAGAGATTATTGTTTGATGTCTCGTCAAAGGTCATCATACTACGAAAAATGCATTGGCTCCATTTTATCCCACAAGAAGAAAAGGTGACCTTTGTCATGTCTGGGGACGAAAGGGTCTCTATTCAAATGTCAGGACGTCCCTGGACGGACGCTGTAGAGTTACAGATGTAAGGAGGGCACTGTGAGGACGTCTGGCCTCATTCAGCCTCTGTGTGGCTCACTTACTGACCAGGCAGGAGACACTCCGGCGGCACATCCCTGAGCACAAGTGGCCAAATGCAAGACGGACATGAAAAGATGAGCCCAATCTCCATTTGGTCCAGGGGGGCCTATTGTATTATTCATTGAGTGAGATCGTAATGGAACATGATCTAGCTTTCTCACCCCTTTTACTGCAGACAATTTGCTCTGCTATATAAAAAGACGTGGCAGTCCTCGAACGTTAATTCGATTGAAGCTTGTGCACAGACAGCAGAGTGTGAAATTCAGCTCCATCCTCCTGATTCAGAGCAGTATTTACACAGCGTTTTCATCAAAGGGATGAGGAATAAAAAGCTGATTGCTTTCCGTCGCAGGTGACTGAAGATTATAGTCAAATATCCCCTATGGCTTAATTAGAAACTGGCAAAGGGTGTGATTTAATGTGGAGAAACATGAAGCTTAGCAAACAGTGATCACCTGCTGTCTATGACCAACGACCTTTATTCCTGGAGAAGCACAACAGTGAACAGTGTGGAGGCATACAACTACATGCAGCTAGTTTATGGACTAAGTATATGGAGGTAATGCAAGTCTGAAAAAGACATTGAAGCTGAGAGCAAAACTGGTCATGAATCAGTTTCCTGTGGTGGAACAGAACCAGGAATTTTAATACGGCCAAACTCATCAACATTTGAAGCAGCATCACTAAAAAACAGCAGGAGCATTTTTGCAAGAAAAACATATTTTTGATTTTATTGGATTTATTGAGGTTATTGTTCAGGGTCAATTTAAATTGTAGAATATTCTCATGTTTAAGGTTAAATTGATGTAATCCAGGGCAGGTACTGGTGCCCAGGGCCTTTCTGTGTGGAGTTTGTATGTTCTCCTCATGTCTGTATGGGTTCTCTCTGGTACTGCGGCTTCTTCCCACCATCCAAAAACATGCATGGGGATTAGGTTGATTGGCTAATTTAAAGTGACTGTAGGTGTGAATGTGAGTGTGAGTGGTTGTCTCTATGTGTCCTGTGATGAACTGGAGACTTGTCCAGGGTGTACCCTGCCTTTCACCCTAAAACAGCTGGGATAGGCTCCAGCCCCCCCGCAACCCTATGAGGATAAGTGGTAGAAAATGGATGGATGGATGATGTAATCCATTGGTTAATAATAAAGGGGTCAGTTTTTCTCAGACCTACTGTTGACTATTGTTCTCTGTTTGAATAATATCACTTGATCAAGCCTTTTCTAACACTCCATACTACAAAATAAGTAATAAAAGTTTGTATGATTAGTGCTGACATTAGATTAGATCAATATTGGTATCGGCCAATACTCAAGGCTGTAATATCGGTATCATATCAGAAGTGAAAAGTTGTATCAGGACACCTCTACAAATAACCCCAGCACACAGGAAACGAGTCAGTCTGTTAACTGTGATGGATGTTAAAAAAGGTCAGTGTCCTCCATGCATGTTTTTGGATGGTGGGAGGAAGCCGGAGTACCAGAGAGAACCCACACAGACACAGGGAGAACATAAAACTCCACACAGAAAGGCCCCGTGCCCGGGATTCAAACCTTGCACCTTTTTGCTGTGAGGCGACAGTGCTAACAGGTCAAAAATATGTGCAGGAAAAAATAAGAAACATAGAAACAGCCTGTTTTGTGTTTGTAACCCTGTGTAGAATCATCCAATATGTCATTGGTCGATTACAATGTCATCACACTCTAAAGAGGTGTCTCCAGCTGTTTGCTGTTCAGTCTTCATTGTCTCAACATGATGAATCAGTCAGACTTGGCAATAACTATAATGTCTCTCCACAAGGACATGCATAGCGTTGAGTAATCCTTGATTTTTTTGAGATGTTCTCATGCTTCTCTAGTTGTCTCTTTTTATGTATACATACTGTAAGGTGTCTCTTCACTTTCTCTCTCAGGAATGTGGCACAAATATAACTCATATGAATCAGGTCAAGTATGTCTAGATCAATATATATGGTGAATAATTTGTGGGGAAGACTTGTTTGTCTCCAGTCCTGCCGTCCACCTCCTTTATACGTTATTTTTTATGTGTGCATATTGATAACGGACACTTTGGATAACACACACAATAGATTTGGAGTGATGATTTTCTAAAGTTTACCAAGCTCACCATATTCCTGTGCTTGATTCTTCCTCCCCATCTCTATAAAAGGAGGAGGTGTGCACTATCTTCTACCATGAATGCTCATTAAAAATGTGCCAGTGGATGTGGAACAACTCATCAGCAGCGTTGATGTTGAATAATTACACAAACACACAACGAGCCTTTCTCTCCCCTCTCAGAGCATCAGCTGCAGAGCCACACAGTGTAGCCGGGGTCAAAGCGCTGTGCTACTTCCAAGAAGAAAACTAATGGGCTCTTTTGGAGGCAGAGGCAGAGCAGACAGGCAGCCTGGCTTTGGTGTGCTCACAAAATTTGCTCTAATGAGGGGGCCGAGAGGATAAACAGCTGGACACAGTGTGCATGCATTGTGGAGGTTCTGTGTTTCACTTTGGCTTCTGATCGGTTTGCAAAGCTCCCATATATCTTGATATCTGCACACCTTACAAGCCACTGAAACTTAGGACAATGTAAAGCCATCATGACAAAAAACTAGTCCACTGCAGAATGCGACTGTTTTAACTCTGTTCTTTTGTTTCATTTGTGATGTGTGTTCATGTGTGTGTTGAGTATTTCCATACTGTGCTGTATTGCTGTACAAAGTATCATTCCTCCACTCAGTGTAGAATAGAATACAACAGAACAGAATGAACTTCATCATCATTATATCATTGTACAACAAAATTGTCACACTTCTCCCTTTTCAGTGCACAAGAATAAGTATAAAAAATTAGAAATTATTATGAAAAATAAGTATATAAATCTTAGAATGTAAATTCAAAAATAAGCATAAAAATAAATTGTCGTATAAACAAATATGAATGAGTGTGAATTTACAACAGGATAAATACTGACACTATAAACAGGAAATGCACAAATGTATTGCACAGAATGTCAGACTATATACAGAATAAATAAATTACACTACACAGGATGTCAGGTGTTTACCACCGCTGCTCTAAATTAACAGTACTGATGATTACTAGTATATTTTTAATGTTTCTGTAATGGTAAATTCACCAGTACTGTATGTGCAAGCTCTTTTATCAAAATTTTGTCTTCAATGTTAAAAAATAATTATTATTGTTGTTATCCAAGAATTTTAAAATTTACTGTTTTACAAAAAAAAGTAGAAATTCAAAGCACATTATTATTATTTATTGACAGAGATGTTAAATTCTTCACTTATTTACTAGATTCATTTCTGACTTCTCACTGAATTCCAGTGTTTTGGATCAAATTTGGGTCTAAAAAGTGAATTCAGTTTAAATTCCTCACTCCTGAGTAGTGAACTCAGTGAGGAAGAAAGAGTCCAGTTAAAGTGAAGGACATGATGCTGGAGGATATTTGACACAAAAATTTATTTGTAATATTTGTTCAGCTCTGTATGTGTTTATGTGTTCATATTTGCTTCGCTTATATCAACATGATCTCTCTAGAATAAAAAAAAAGGTTGAATGGATGAATATTTGGTTAAACAACACACAGACCTCTCCTTTGTCTCCTGAAATGGAGGCGTCTAGACGCATCACATGAAAATGCTCTGCTGCTGAAGGTCTGACTCAGCCATGCCCCTAGGGCTGCTGGGACCAACAGGACAACAGCAACTACCAGAGAGTCAATGTCTCCATTCAAGTAAAGCTCTTCATTATTGTCCTGAGTAGCTAAATGAGACTATCACATGTTGGATATTAAATACAGTAAGCGATCGAGGCCCAGTTGCTCTCAGATGAAGCTCTCTGGAGGGGCACTGACAGCGCTGTCATGCTGCTGGAGCTGAGCTTCAGCCTTAATGCTTCCTTTGTCCAGGAGAGATCATGTGTCAACACGTCTCCACCAGTCAGACACCACAGACAGAGCTTCTTCCTCCCTTATAGGTGGCGTGCAACCACTGATACTCTTCAGAGAGTGCTCAAAGGAGGGCGAAATAGTGTCTTTGATAATATCCGTGGTGATATCCCAGGAATCAGGCTAGACTTTGTGGTTCACTGATAAATGTACGTGACGATCAGTTAAACGTCATGGTTGATAGCAGAGGGACAGCACCTTCATAGTTTCTTCATAGAAATCTGTTCCAACCCTCTGACTGACACGTTGTTGACCAGCTCATTGACTGGGTTCCCGCAGACCTACTATGTGTCCCTGCAATACTAACTCTCAAACTGACCTGTTGACATGCAGTCATGTCTCTATGAGCTGACCAGCCCAGCCCCTGGCTCACCTGTTCACCTTCCCTCATAACCCTTGTGACAATATATGATGAACCAGACCTGCAAGCTCTACACTACTATAGTAGTGAAAATCATAGTGTGTATCGTAGTGTTTTTAGGGATTTCAGCGCTAATTTATTAGCCATGGTGAGATTAAAGTTAAAGCATTACTCAATCATTATTTTTAATCACGTTTTATTTTGTTGATTCAATGCAACCCATACTAGCGGCTGCAGTCATGGAGAAGAACAACAGCAATACCTCTGAAATGGTTTTATTTTGAAAAACTCCCAGACTGCTCAGTGGAGACATGAAACTTAAAATGCTCCTTGTGTAAAAACAGAATTAAAATACACTGGATGGAAATAAATCTTGTGACATTGCAGAAGCTTATCGAAACAACGCCACAGGGAATGCGCGCTGTGTTGCATTCATTTTTCACCAAGATCTTGCGTTGATGATGGTAGAGTCTGACTGCTGCACAAAGCCTTCTCCAACACGTCCCAAAGATTCTCAGTGGGGTTAAGGTCTTAAAGGGAGGTTATGAGACCATCATCCAGAATTACATGAACTGTGCATTTCTCTATAAAGTGGAAAGGAAACACATGCTGTATTCCTGTCATGACGCCATTTGACACTTGGTATAGAGATGGATCCTCACAGGTTCTTTCAGGCGTGAAAGGAAATTGATTTGTTCTTCTTCTGCTGTGCAAATAATCACTTTGTAGAAAAACATTTATCATGAGACAGTGAGAGGTTAGATTCACCCGGTCAACTGAAGAAAATGGGAAAACGGGCAGTGGTCTGTGTTTGTGCCAACATATGCTGAATGGCTTCATATTATTAATATTAACTCGTCAGATGATTTGGAAAGAATAAATAAGCCAGATGTGGCTCTGAAACATGCAGGTTCATATTGAAGAGACACTACGTATTTCAATTGCAGACGTATGACTATGTAAGAAAACTGAACACATTCAGTCTGTACATATGTAAACAACCAGCGGTGCACAAACGAGTCAGAATGGTTCACCTCAATCCGGAGCCAACCTATGAAAACATGCACAACCACATTATGAAAGACATTCTGAAAAATGAGCTGATATGCCTCTCTGCTTTTTCATGTGGCCTTAGCTTCACTGTGCTGACTGCTCCGTGGAAAATACAAACTGAGATAATAAGAAAATAAAGTGCAGGACTTCAGACCGGACTATGACAGAAAAGTTTGCCAAACAAGCCTGACTATGTAACTGCTAATAACCATAACTCAGTTTATCAAATCAATTTATTTTTGTTAAATTGGAACCATTGGCTTGTTTTGTTTAAAAAAGTCAGATTAATTGGCAAAATGTTCTAATAAACATATATTTTCATAACCACGCTCAGCTGCCAGTCACAGATATTCAACAATGAGGCCATTTGGTTTGATTTCTGTTGAGTTTTTCTTTAGGAGCTGATAAGAACTAGGAACGGTAACACAGGAAGTGAAGCTGATGAAGCAGTGAGGCTGCAACGACATAAAGGAAGTGAGAACTGAGAGCTGAAAGGTGTTGTTCCTTCTTCTTGTCAAAAAACAAAACAGACCTGTGGCTGTCTTTCAACCTGCTGTGATGCTGATTTGCAGTGGGTGTCGACGCTGCTTTGGTGTTTTCACAGTGATACCTCACAGCATCTCTGTCAGTGTGGTTAAGGTGTAGCCCTGTCTCATCAAGGATGAGGTTAACCACAAACTCAACAAGCTTCATGAAACCTGTTCTGAAAAAACAAAACTGCTCTCCAGCTGTGCCCTGTTGACCTCAGATAATCTAACGTACAAAATCACCACTTAACCCTTACACAGTATGTCACGAATCAACCAGCATATTTATGCAGTTATGACTATTTAAAAAAGTAAACATGTTCCCGTCATTTCAGAAATGTAACAAGAAAATAATCCACGCCATGACGACACCTTGTTTTCGCTTTATAACAGTTTACAATAGAAGCCAACAAAACCAGCTAATATCACATTTAAGAAATGTTGAAATGTAATCTTCCTAACACATTAAGTCTCTGTATAAATACCAGCATGAAATCAGTGGCATCACACATCACTAGTAAATTGAAAAGTGACAACTTTCTTTGAAAAATGACTAAAACTATTATTTGATTGTCAATATTATTTGTGGTTACCATGTCGATCAGCTAATCAACAAGCCCTCTGAATGTTTCAGCTCTAAATTACACCTCTATATGGTGTTTTATGTAGAATTAAGGCTGAAATACCCACCGTATTGCTGCAACAATGCAAATTTCAGGGTTCCAACGTGTCCTGGAAAACCTGGAAAATGACTTTCCAGTCATGGAAAATGAGAAAAATGGTCAAATGTCCTGGAAACGGTTAAGTTATCCTGGAAAATTATTTATCCTCCCGATTCCTTGCGAGCGACAGCAAACAGGTTAAAAGTTACTTAACCTTACTTAAGCTGCTTGCATAAATAATTTGCCAGGATAACTTAACTATTTCCAGAACATTTGACCTTTTTCTTATTTTCCATGACTAGAAAATTGATTGAACAATGATTTTCCAGATTTTCCAGGACACATAGGAACCCTGAAATTTCTGCATTTACAAATGAAGGATTTTCATACATATGTATTATCTTATATTTTTAAGAATGAGTTGCTTTACATTATTTACCTGATGATGGCTTAAAAAGGTTACGGTGTCACCAAAGTTACAACCATTCATCCTGAGAGAAACATGAATGCCTGCTCCAAATGTCATGGCAATCCATCCCCCTGTTGTCAAGACATCCCTCTTCAACCTGTCAGCCTCATGGTGGTGCTACCTGTAGCAGAAGAGCCTGGGATCACTGTAACCATGAGGATACATCACGTAATCCAATACACAATGTCCATCCAGCATTTCATTCCAGGACCAAAGTGGTGGACATACCAACACACATTTCCATAAAATGATAGTGCATGTAGCCGACATGTAACCATGATGGTAGCAAGGCTAAAAACAGAGGCAGGGCTCTGAGTGAGAGCACAGTTTACCCTGAAATTGTTTTGAAATCTCCACAGTGAGCTGACAATTAACCAGTAATTGCTCCAAAGAGTCCTGCTCTCCTCAAGGCCAATCAATAATCATACAAAGAGGAAGCACTAAAATACATCAGAGTGGAAGTGGAGTCTTTTCAAAGACCAACTTTACAACAAAATAATGACTAAAATGTACTAAAGTCATGTATTTGGTTGTTGTTATTGATTTTGCAGTAATGGCTTCATTTCTGCTCTGTGACAAACAGAAACAAAGCAGCTCCATGTTCAACTGTTTAAATGTTGCTCTTGTTCTTTCTCCACTTTGGAAGTGACGCTTTACTCTTCTGTGAACACTTAAAGTCATGATGGCGGCTGACAGGATTTTATGGCATGCTTAGGAGCTGCAGATTACAGTAGTGCGTGGGGGGAGGGGGGCAGTTTGTCTTTTCCTTTTGTTTGCGCCTTAGGGATTGTGGGGAAGGAAGACGTAAAGCAATGGTTCTGAAAATGGGTTTAGAAGGAGCCATATTTGTTACATATCTTTTTTTCTTGATAAACCCAAACTCATTTTGAAGTCCATTAAGTCATGCCATCAGACTTCATGCAGTAAATTATTGTGATTATTATTATTCACCCTGCAGGGCCTTCACTAACATAGCTATCAGTTTGTCCATTAATATGTTTTATTTCTATGTTCCTGTGGCAGGATACAGTACTTAGTACATGATATGATGTTATGGCTGTATGTCAACAGAATGTTAATAATAAGCTAACAATACGATGGGGAAATGACGAGGAATGGTCATAGAACATGGTAAAACGCTTTTAAAGTGACAGTTCAGAATTTTGGACATAGGGCGTCATTTTCAAGTGAGTCTGGTGTTAGAACTTATTTGCCTCAGGTGCACTGTGGAGTGGGTAAGACTGTTTTTAATGGTAGACTAAACTAGAACCATTGACTTGCGTTAGCCTAGCACCAGTGAACTCTGCAACTAGAAGGACTGAATGAAATTTGTTGAAAACTGTCTCCACACGTCTCCAACACTCCGGCTCACTTGGAAATGAGGCCCTATGTCCAAAATTCTGAACTATCACTTTAATAAAGTACTTAATATATTTATTTAATATTACGAGCACATGATCATCATTTAGTTTTGGTCCATATCCAAAAAATAAAATCCAACACTCACATTTTTTAGCCATAAAATCAGCTTTCTAAAGCCCTTTCTGTCCTTTCTGAATATTAAACAGACAATATACATTTTCCCCTCTAACCATCTTTATCTAAAATATGAATATATATTGTTACTTCTGAATCAGAACCGTCTGTCTTCTCTCAGCTAAGTTATTATTATTCCTTTAAAACACCTGGTTGATTTGTTGTTTTTATTGAGGAGTATGTGTCAAAAGAAGCTCTGCTTGCTTGGTGAAATACCCCTCACAATAAAATCATTACACCAGTTTGCCAGTGAAAGCTTTTTAAGTGAAGCAGAAACAAGAGGAAAGCAGCGACTCCAAAACAGCAAGAAGTCAACCAATAATAAAATAAGACCGGAGTGTGTGAAAGTGAACTAGCTCGCTAAACAGTGAGATGTTCCCTCTCAGCACAAACAGTTAAGCTACCGATGGCACAGCTAAAGGAGGAGGCCATCACTGACCATGGTCTGCCCTGCTAACAAACAGGCAGGCACGGCAGACCATTCCTTGCAAGCTCATTAAGCAGTCCCTCCATTAAATCACAATAATTAACGCAAATTCAACCAATCGTCAAAATTTGCGGTGGCTCCCATCTATTCAGAAATTCCTGCAATTTTCTCGTATTATTAGGAAAAAGACAGAAATGACACGATTCGTTGCGTGACAGTCACCAACGTGACACAACATCACATTGCCCATTGAGATCCAGGATGAAAAAGGACCAACATCTCGCATTTGCCAACAAAAATAACAGGAAAAGATCACGTGAAACAGTTTCCTGATGTTTCAAATGAAAGTGGGAAAAACTTCTCTACACTCCCTGTGGAGGAGCACAAAAGGACATCATCACTGGACAGCCACTTCTCCACCGCTAAATATCTCAAAATGCTTTCACGACAACAGCACGGCAACTATTTTTCATTATTAGTTTGTTTTTTAAAAATCTCAATGTTTTTGTCGACTTACAATTACCGCCATTTTTTTGCAAAAAATTCACAAAAATCTCCACAAATTGTATTGGGATTACTTAGAAAAGTCATTGCATTTTTGATCGCAACAATCACAAAAAGAAAACTCAGCAAAATCCTGGAGAGACTGACTAATATCACCATTTAATCAACGGGGACTCGTGGCTCATCCTTGACCTAAACTTGTTCTGTGTTTGAAAGCAGTTTGTTTTTCTGATGAATTGCTTTCGAGATGATTTCTGTTTATCTCGGAGAGCCTGGTAGGAACGTCCAGGTCTTTATCCAATAATTCTGCTTGTTCTTCGTCATGTAGTTTCTTCACCGTGCCCCAGAGGGAGCTGTGATGAATGGCTTTGTTTGTTGGTGTTCCAGCTCTTTTGTTATAAAGGTGCTCTTTCATGATTTCACACAGGACCCTGCAGTGGACCTGATCTGCAGCATGGCACTATAGTCTCAGTATTCTTGGTCGAACTGACTCCTTTGGCTTCTGCTTTACTTTCTCACTTTGATGAGATATGAGATATGGGCCATTTATTCTGCTCGTCTTTGCTTACTGCACACAATGTCTGCTACCCCTGAGTTTGTAGAACGGGAAGCTGTTTATCAAGTTCACAATTTTGATGGTGTAATGAGAAGGTTTAGAACTTGGGTGCATGATGCAATGTGAACATGAATGGTGGGGAAGTGTGGTGGTGTGACAGGGTCGGAAGTTAGGGACGCACCGATCAACTTTTTTCACTGATACTGCAACCTGGTCTCATGAAATATTCATACAAATCAGTACGAAAAATATTGCACTGAAATTCGTACATAACCCACGAAATTCGGACATCATGTGACGTACGATGCAGGCTGCTCTGTCTGTGAAAACATGTCGGACATTCCTTACATTCTCAGCGGACGTTCATTACGTTTTCAGTGGAGTAGTTTATGAGGTCGGGTGCGTTTTGATCACATTTCTAGCGGGAAATATGCATTTTATTTCCATAAGCCTAACCCTGTAATCCTTTCCCTAAACCTAACCATCACTGGAAGTGTTGTTGGGCTTATTTCAATGCGTATTGTAATGTTACGATTTCAGCTGACAGTGAAAGGAATGTCCGGCATTTTTAAGGCTGTCGCTTCCGGGTTCTCTTTGGGGCTCGTGCATGCGCTGATTGGTCATGTTGCCGGTCATTCGTAAGATAAGCATGAAAATTTGTGCCTTTTCGTATGATAGCATACAAATATTTCATGAGACTACGTTGGATACTGATATCTGAGGTCAAGTATCAGCAGAATTACCTAACAAACTATGTCTCTTTGTGTGACTTGATTTAAACATTTCTTTCCTATTTTTTTAAACAAACAAACATATATAAAAGTACTGAAATACTTATTTACTACTATCCACTTGGACAACCTCCCAATCTCTTTCTCTTTTCCTTTTTGTCCATTTCATGTTACAAATTAATACTTTAACGATGCTCTTTGGTGGATTATTTGTTTGCTGAATTACAGGACAAGTTTGGATAGATTCAGAAAAGATGGTTAATCTAATTTTATCAGCACATTTGATCGGTACTTATGACTGTGTTGTTAGTTTCCTTGATTTTTTGAATGGAGTTCTGCTTAATGACCCAGTTTGTACTACGTATTTCAGGCAGTTTGTCCAAGCAGAGTTACTGTCATGCATGCCGCCGGGTTAACCTGGGTTAATCACAATACCACACTAATTTTGACAGCCCTCTAAAAAAATATAACAAAACTTTGTACAGTGTGTTGCCAGCACGTGACGTCATTCACAGTTCACAGCATAGAATTACACTGAAGAGATCTGCCCCTATGGATTGGGCCCATTGCCATGATACCCGATCTATAATTTCCTTCAATATTGGAAACTATACCAGTAATGGATCAGTGCACCACTAACGGCAACAGACCATGTCTACAATTAGCCGCATCTGTATGCTGTTTATTAAAACAGCTGACAGCAGATCAGTGCAAATCTAGAAGTCTGAGACTGTCACAGATGTGCATGGTGTGGCAAACTGGCGTGAGGACAGTGCAGATGGAGCGTTTTGTGCAGATGCAATTTTATCAATCAATGAAACCCATTTTCCACAAAGATATTACCAACAGTCATCATGACTGTTATAATGGTAACATGACCAGCTGATCCCAGAGCTGTGCAGGGGAACCGATCTAATTAGCTCAGGTCCGTAAATAAAGAACAGCTAATGTTTGTCAGGCTGCTGTGGAAGAAAGTCTTATTGTCTACCAGCTCTGTCAGTCATTTCCTAAAGTGATATTTGCTGAAATGAAGATAAGGGTGATCACAAGCAGCAGATGTCACTTTAACATATAAAGCCAATAACTATGTGCTTCAGGGAAATTCACCAGGCAATAACCAATAATGTGCTCATTTACAATACACAAACAATGTTCAGTGCTTCACTGTGATTGCACTCCTTTATGTGTTTAGTTGTGTTGTAGAAAGTATTTATTGGTCAGCTGAAAGAGCGCAACGAGCCTGACAGCCAATAGCTGGCAGAGAGATGTGTGCAGATAACATGGAGAGGAAGGGGAGATCTGATGCCCTGCTGACAGGAAAATTCATGAAGAAACACCCAAAATCTGCATCCACACATTGTTCTCCTGCTCACACACAGTCTCTTAAGTATCGCCATCTGTTGTTAATCATTTCTCCCCCCTCCCTTTATTTACTCATCATTACTCACACATACCCAGACAAAACCAGCACAGATAAGTGGTGCTGCAGGCCGTCCACACAGAGCTCCTTCAGTCCTCCCTCCTGGCCAGCCTCCTCCTTCCCCAGGGAGCGTTCACCAGCACAGCAGTGGAGATGGGCTGACAAATATGTGACACGACGGGAGGGAGGTGAAGAGCTGCCCTCTCTTTGCTCCTCTCCTGATTATAGCAACCACTGAACACAAACTCCTACTATCCCCTAACAGCCTGCTTTGCTTGCATAATGGATTATAGTAAAACACGACATACCTACCTACCGTGACCTAAACTGAATAAAGGTCAACCATAAATTGTGCTCTGCTATAAGGAGCTGAAAGGAACGGCTCGCAAACATTCTCAACAAAAGAAAAAGGGCTGAACGCCTAACGAGGCAAAAAACAAAAAAAGGGGCGAGGTAATTGAACATTAGAGGATTTCTGAATTGAGCATATTGTGCTGAGCCTCAAAGGCACAAACACAGGAGGGCTGAGAGAGGACATTCATCATGTCTGCAGAAAGGGCTGCTGGGAACAGTGGCGATAAGACAACAAAGAAATGACAGCAGCCAGGTTTCAGGTGCCGTTTCCCGTAGCCACCGAACACTGCTAGCCCTCTGATTGTTTGTCTGTACCACCAATATATATACACTTTAATTGTAATTACAGTGTTCCAGGGCCTGAGACAGAGTTAAGCTAAGTTAATGGCCACTAGAGAAAAAAGAAAAAAAAATCAATGGAAGCACTGCAGTTAATGTCATTATGCGTCGTCTAAGAGACATCTGGGAAAACAGAGCTGGTGTCTGGGGCCCAACGAGAGGCCACATCTGACAAACTAACTCAATCAGTGGAAGACATGACCGAAGAGAAAGAGAGGGAAGCTGAAGGATTACTCATACAATGCTCTGAAACGAGTTAGCATTTATTAAAATCAAGTCAAGCCCAATATCACCATCATAAGTATTCCTCAGAGGGGTTTACAATCTGTACACAGGATATGACACCATCTGTCCTTTACAGTATGACCCTCACATCCCTCAACAATAAAAAATACACACTGACACTTTCTATCAACAACAGATCACTAGCTGATTTTCAGATGAGAGGTGTTGCTCATCAGAAGCATGAAGCAGGTATCAGTAATACATACACCGATGAGGCATAACATCATGACCACTGTCATCATGGCTCCTGGATAAGACATCAAATGAACATTTAGTGCTCAGAGTTGATGTTAGAAGCAGGAAAAATGTTCCAGCATCAGGATTTTTCAGGAGTTTGACACCAAGAAGCAAACAGTGATGTCTAGAGGACTGGATCAGAGCATCTCCACAATTGCAGCTCTGGTGGGCTGTTAGGGCTGGGTTAAAAAAAATAGATTGATAATTGATTCATAAAATCCAAAGATCGATCTTTTAACTTGCATATTTTTTTCTTCATTGGACGTGTGGAGAAGCAGCCTGAAGTATAAACCCGCCTGCCAGTCTCGAGTGATGGCATCAATCGCCATACATACGTCTAGTCTGCACAGCTAGTCTGCCGAAACCAAAGAAGAAGAAGAAGTCTCGTGTGATCAGCGTTTAGTGCTGCTTTCCAAGGAACAAGATCTCGTGAGATGCTACTGCCAGCACTCAAACAAACATGGCAGAAGCAAGTCCACCTCTCCAGGCACTGCTGACGAGTTTAAAAGCTGATGTTTGGATGCATTTCACATTTAAGAAGTTGGAAGAAAATAATGAGTTGGACAAAAAACAAGAAGTATGAAAAATATGCAACGGGCAGATAAAATACAGCGGCAATACGAGAAAATCTTAGGAACCATTTGACGAGACATCACCCAGAAACACAGTCTGGAGACTCGGCATGGCAGAAAATAACAAAGCATTTATTTTAACTGAAATATCCCTGACTGAATCGATATTGAATCCAATCGGCTCGAATCGTGAATTGAATCGAATTGGAACCTTGAAATATCGAAATGAATCGATCTGGAAAATCTGAATCGATACCCAGCCCTAGTCAGGATCTATCTAAAGTGGTCCAAGGAAGGACCAGTGGTGAACTACAGACAGGGTCATAAGAGGACAAGGATCACTGATGCAGGTGGGGAGTGAAGGCTGGTCCTGGTGGTCTGATCCAACAGAGCAGAGGAGTTAATGCTGCTGAAGATAGAAAGGAGTCACATAGCACAGTTAAAACCTTCAGGGATCAGAGGTCACACAGGAGGACCAACACTATTAGACAGGAGGTCATCATGTTATGAGTGATCCACCCCTCCATCAAAACTAATTAATGAGCTAAATCATGCACCTTCACTCTCCTATTCAGTAGTGAGACATGTCTCTATAACATGGCCCACTGTCACCGTCAAAAAAAAAAAAAAAAAAACAACAGTCAGAAAAGCTCCACTGCAGATCCGTACGATGGGACCTTTAAGCCGGCATTAAGCAAACATCCAGCTTTACAGGCAGCAGGGGGAACCTGACAAGCACACTTCACAGCTAACCTCAACCTGACAACAAGCTGTGGTCACATCCCAGACTACGACAACCAGGCACCTCCATGTTTGTCACACTGGCTCTAATTGGCCCCAACGCCTGTTCATGGCCCGTCACCTATCTGTGAAGTGTGCTGTGCGCCTGTCTAGATCAAGGTCAATGGAAAAAACAAAAGAAGTCATGATTTTTTTCTGTATATGTTGGTGGTCTTGGTTTGCCAGTGGTGTTATCGGAAAAATGCAAGTATCTGAGCTTTCAAACTGCATTGTGTTTATCTGGGAACAGCAGGGTTAAGCTCTGAGCAGCCTGAGTGCAACAACACACTGCTCACCGGTCATGGACTTATTCAACAGACCACACAGACAACATCCCGTCCAGGCTGAGCAGCCAAGCAGTGAATGAAACTGCAGCATTCCTGGAGAACCTGGGACATATTTCAGTGCACCGTGGAGCATCTTAACAGCACAAAACTATGTCACAATTTAATCATAGCTTATAATGTGTGCAGATTTTTCCAAAGAATATTAATATAACAACATGATCGCCTAATATATAAATAATTATCTCTGTCAGTTGGTTAATGTGCCCGTCTAGTGAACAGGAGATCCTGGGTTCAGGTCTCAGCAGGGCCTTTTCTATCTGCAGGAGGGTCATGTATTGCTGTTTTTTGTAGTGAAAGCAAGTGTTTCAGTGCAGAGTTATCTCCAGCACTTCCAAATGAAAACATCTCTAAAATCTAAATTACAATAAAATATGAACACACCAAGCTGATTTTCATCCTTCAGTGAGCATCTGTCAGTCTGCTCTGGAGAACAATGACAGTGAGGGTTGTTTCATCCACAGAGCTTCACAAATTTAATAGATCACCACCCTTGTCCTAAATTAACAGTATTACTGATTACCAAAATATTGTAATATTTCTGTTATGGTTAATCCACCCGTATGACCAAGCTCTTTAATCAAGACAAAATATTTAATACTAAAATATAATTATTGCTGTTATCCAGGAATTTTGAAATTAACTGTTCAAAACATTATTATTATTATTATTATTATTATTATTGAGATATAAAATTCCAGTTGTGTTGTTATTCTTGATTCATTTCTGACTTCTCAATGAATTCCAGTGTTCTGGATCAAATTTGAATCTAAAATGTGTGTGTATTTTTATGACAGTTGGTCTAATAACTTTGTTCATCACTGCATGTATCATCACGATTGTTGGTACTGTATATCTACACTAAGAGGCATTAAAAACGCAACATTGTATTTTTTTCGGTATTAATTCGAATTTTCATAATTTATTGGGAGACTTCACTTGGTATGATACTGAACATGAATGAACAAAAGCAACAATAGAAAAATGAATCGACATGGATTACAAATGTCAGTATCTTGTGTGATCGTCGTGGCATAGACATGATGAGCGCGTTGATTTCGCCCACTGGAATTGCTTCCCGCTCTTCCAAGAGTGCAGTACGGAGATCAGCAACCGTCACCGGCAGTGGAATACGACGCCGTGCACGGCGATCCAGATTGTCCCAAAGGTGTTCAATCGGATTCATACCCGGGGAATAAGGCGGCCAGTCCATAACCTGCACATTATGTCTGTGCATAACGTGCCTGCAGGTGTGAGATAGTGCATCTGTGGATGCCAAAATGCCTGGCTACCCTCACTTCGGTCATTCTGGATCTCAGCATACCAATGGCCTGCTCCCTCATGTTTGCTGCTAAGCGTGGCATGGTGACCGTCTGTGACAGCTTGCATTTTTCCTCTGGGTTTTTAAAGCCTTGACCAGTTGAGCTCAAATCACCAAAAGAACTCATTGAAAGCTTTCAAACAATGTCCTAACGAATCACACATGCAAAAACAGGGATTGGTACCGTAATTTATTGTTTGAGCTGAAAAAAGTGGCTCCATAGTTTCAATAGCCACGAGTGGTAGTAAACAAAACATTCTTTTGTATACAAAGTAGTTGTATCCAATTTTATTTTACATTGACTTTGTTGCGTTTTTAAAGGCCAATTTATAGTACTCTGTAAAGTGCCGTACGTAGAGACGGAGAGCCTTCTGCGTCGCCGGAGAGCCTGACGGAGAGCCTCTCCGTCGTCTCCGGGCGCAGGAATTTTTTTTTAACTGTCCGTCAATCCGTCAAGGGAAGACAGAGATGACAAGGGCTGTGATTGGTCCTCTAGCTGCACCCTGCAGTGAAATGCAGCCACTCTCCCTACACAGAAACAGACAGGTCTCCCCTGCAGCAGCGCGGACAGGACAGGAACTTAAGTATCGATTATCCTTGTGAAAGGCAAATCAAACACATTCAACCTGCTCAAAAAATCCATTTAATTAAATTAGTAATTATGGCTGGGGTATATTTACACAGAACATACCGAAAGTTGTTGGTTTGCGTTCGCTATTATCCGATTTTGTATTGAAAAGAAAGAGGAAGAGGAGCTTTAAAGACTGAAAGCAATCAGTGTTGTTCTCTTCTATCTCCCTCACAAATAATTAAATCATAAAATAGTATTTTCTCCTGCTTTTATCTGCGATATTAAGGTGAATTGCTTCACTTTCCGAGGGGTGCATTTCAGCACAGGGCTGCACAACACGCATCACGACGGAGAAGTGTGAGGGCTCGAGGGGTCTCCGTAGCTACGGAGTCGGATAACGTATTATGCAGTCGGAGAAGTATATTCCAGCCTTAATGCCTCTTAGTATATATCCTCTGTCTTTCTGATGAATACAGCTTACCGCTCACTGCTGGTCACAATTAAATCATTGATGTCAAGTTGGTGTAACTGGGCCGTTTGGTCTTTGTCCTTTTCACATTAAATATCACTCTACAATGTCTGTGTCATATTTTTAAGAGAATTCAGTGTGCAGTGCAGTAACACTCCAGTAATATTCAACAAAAAAAGATATTTCAACAAATCTAAAATATAGGATGTTTTATTCTCTGTCTGCTGTCAGATAAACTCTTTATGGGGAAACTGAGGACACGTGACTGGTTATCGTATCATCAGTTAACCATGACTGTTTCCTGAAGTGGTTGTGTTGCCTAAACCTAACTTCCTGTTTATTTTGAAAGGGCGCTACACATGGAAAAAGCGTAGACGGAGATGTAACGTAAGAAGGGTACCCAGTGTGTTGAGGAGCACTGACAAATGAAAATGTGTTGGCCGTGCAACAGCATCAAACTGGTTGGCGAAGAAGCATGCTCGAAATGCATCCTGGTACATGTAGGCACAACCAGCACAGAGTCAAACTCATTATTACTTCATCACTGACTGGACATCCACACAAAAGCTGCCAGATTTTCCCTTTAATACCAGAGAGGTCACTCTCTAATAAGTTGTGGAGTTCAAATCAAGGCCAGCAGCTAAACTCTTTGCATGTTTTTCAAATTCAACAAGACCTCAGTGGATGTGGATGATGTCACACATGACACTGTGACAGCTGAAATTTCAGACCAAAGAGTCATCAATTCACCAGCTCTGCTTTATAGTCTCAGTTCAAATAACAGTCAAGGTCATTGTCATGACAACGATTAGCCTAAAAACACTGAGTGTGTAGTAGCATGTTAAATATCCACTAAGTGAATGGAACAAATACAGGAATAAATAAAACATTGCTGTGAAAAATTGAAAACAGCTGCTTAAACCTTGAGAGGTTTTGAATGAAGATGATATATTAGACATTTTAATGGTTTCATGACTGTGTCGAGCTATATTGTAGAGGATGACGTTGCTGTCTAGGGACGTGGAAAAGGTGTGTGAAGTGTGATTTGTGCTGGCCATCAGTCATCCTGGACTTCAGGCGTGAAGTGAAATGAGAGATGGCAACAAAGCCCTGCAGGCCTGAGCCTTGGTCGTGGTCTGTCTCAGACACTCAGTTTCAGAAGGTCACACTTTGACAGATGAGGCTACGCTGTCTTTAGGGAGACAAACACAGTGGTGAACAGGGCTGCGCTGTACCCCCATCACATGTCAGAGTGTGTGTGTGTGTGTTTCTGCAGAAATGTGCAATAAATATAAAATGTTTCAAGGCTGTACTGCACATCTGCTCGGACTGGACTTCCTCTGCCCATGCCAAACAGGAAACAGTGCAGGGTCTGCAGGGTATACAGGCCTGGAGAGCCGAGGCTCACACCAGCACCTGTTCTCTGTCTTCACATCCACTCATCCTCCTCACCCTCCATGACCTCCAGGACAAACTTTCACTGAAGCTTTACTCTGTTTCCTGTGAGCTCCTCTAACCCTCTACAGCATCTCTGTCTTTCCCACACTCCACACAGCCTCTGAAGGACAATTCATTTCCTGGTACTGACTCACATGTCACCCTTCCTTCATCCCTTCATCCTTCCATCTGAAGCAGCTCTGAATCAGAGTGGTTTTCCTTCTGCAAATAAAGGAGGTGGATGCAGGCTGGTTCGGAGCTGCCAGTCATCGCCTGAGCTGACACCCCGAGCTGGATTAGAGCAGATTAACAGAACAAAGCTCATTATTGATTGGAATCAGTATTAAAGTGGAGATACTGTGGGGGCTGCAGCCAAGTTCAAACAATAAAATGGAGGGGGGGAATCGATGAAGGAACTGGGATAATAAAAGCTGTAGCCAGGAGAGTGCTTAAAAAGTGCCGTTCCCTCTAAATGTGTCTTTGTGAAGTCAGACTCCCAGAGGACTCAAGTCCTAATTAACACCTTGTCAGGTCTGCCGCCTGGAGAGCAGCAATACATTTAGCTCAACTACACACATTTGCAAGGGTCTGCCTCATCATTATGTACAATGCATGGCATACATTGCCCATTTCATTACGTATCATCCCAGGGTGGCAGAGTAATCAAGGCTTTCATTAACATAGAAAGAGGTTACACTTCATCCAGTAACCCTCAACAGAAAATTTGCAATTGAAATTAAACATGGTCTTTAAGAGCAATGCCAACATCCTGAGCTGTGACTGTGAGATACACTGAGGGGGAGATAAGGCTGCTGAACACCAGCCAGAGCAAACTAATTGAATGATATGGCCAATTGTTTTGTTGCTGTTAATATTGAATAAATGAAGATTACCGTGCTGGCACTTCTTTAATAATGCACATGCTTGTTTAATGCTTTTTTTCTCGCTTGTGTGAACAGTCATCTGTAACATCAGCCAAAGTGATCATCATACTCTGTGAGGTGAAGAAGCTTTTCTTGATTTAATAAGTTGAAACTGTGCCAGTTCAATTTCGAAACATTTTTTATTTTATTTTATTATTTTTTTCCCCGAGAAGGCCATTTAATTTTTTGCCTGTTCAAGAATTAGTTTTGCTATTATGAGATGATGTCCTACTGGTTGAGGAAATTGCTTTCTTCATAGCTCTGCTCACCATGAAGTCATTTCTGATGGGTGAATTTATCTCAGCTTTGGATTTTTGATCAATATCTCATACCACTTTTGAGACAACAGGGGATGAATGCAACACATTTAAGGAATTAAAGACATAAGGCCAAAGGAAATGCTGTACACTCACAGCTGAATGCATGACTGTGGTACACTTCACTAGCTAAATGAAGAGGCTAGCTCTGTGAAGCCCTTTGAAGAGCATTGGTGTGTCCAGGTGACATGTACTCCACAGCCATCTTCACTCTGAGCTGACCTACAGCTGCTCACGGTGCGTCGCACTCGCCACATAGGAAATACACCAAGTAAGCAGCAGCCATGATCACTACTGTCTGAGACTCGAGGTCTGCAACCTTTTTTCTCTGTGAGCTACTTTTACTAAATGAAAAATGGCAGAGAGTGTCAGAGAGCAGGTTAGCTGAAGGGATGGCCCAACCAAAAAGAGCCACGGCTACAAATACTAATACTAATACTACTACTACTACTAATAATAATAATAATGATAACAAGGCAAGACTGAAAAACATAAAAGATATTAAACTAAAAGTAGCAACTAAAAGTTACTTCAGTGGAGCAGACCATAGACTTGACAAAACAAGATAAAGGTGCTCAGAAGGAGGGAAATATTAGGGGTGTATATTTCCAATGCGTGAGTCTTAAAACTTTATAAATATATAAATCTGAGTCTCGACTTACCTTCTCTAAAAAGGAAAGTCATAAAACTGCTCAATAGCGCTCTGACTGCCATCAGGAACAGGTCACATTTCTCCCAACTCAGAGTGGGAGTCATGACACGAAATGTGGTTTTGCAGATTTGTAGTGTTTCCAAAGTATTTAATTTGCCCCCCCAAACACTTCAAACACAGCATAGGTCTTGTCCGCCTGCCCCTCGACCTCATAAAATCCAAAATGCTGCCATACACTAGCGTTTAAAAAGCTGGTGCAGGTCGAAAACGTTTGTTGCTCAACGCGTTTATAGCAGAGAGAGGAGATTTCTGTAGTTCTGCAGCAGGACAACTGATTTAATATTTAAAATTCTGATTATTAACTGATCTACATCAAGACACAATCATTCTAGAGAGAATTAGCTATGAATAAGCAAAACTGTAAGTAGAAACTAAAAGTCCTCACAAGAAAGATCTCAATCAAACAAAAAAAACACTCACTGGAAGGAAAAATACTGATAAACAAAAGAACAGAATGACCACCACTAGACTGAAAGTACAAAGCAAGATTTCTAAATAGAGGAAACAACTGGACTAAGAAGCAAAATGGGATTATACAAGACATCTAAACACAAAAAAAGAAAGGAACTCTTAAGAAAATGAGGCACTACACTGGAAATAACACGCTAAAGTAACAAGACAATGTGAAAATATGAATATATAACAGGATGGGACATGAAAATGATCTGACAAAAAATGAGGAAAAACTATTAGAATAGATTATTAAATCCTCCTGTTGTCTTGCTTTCTAAAGTTCTTATCTAAAAACTATGGGTTTCTTCACCTAAAAATGAATGGATGCTTCCATAACCATAACCTACTCTGCAAAGATAAAACTAGTCATAACGATCCCCACTGCACTGAAGAGGTTATATTTCATTTTACAACATGTGTGGTGTTCCTGGGTCAAATTGACCCGTCATATAAAATGGGTCAATAGATCACACTATTATGGTTTGCAGTAGATGAACACACATGCGTGTGACAGAGAACTAGCTAAACAGGTCTATTACAGAACTGTCAAAACAGAGCGGGTCAATGAGACCCGGGTAGACAATATGAGCTTGACAGCAACACAACTGTTTGATTGACAAGTAATTGGCAAATATAAGTGGAAGCCGTGACCAAACCAATTTGACTTGGGGAGTTATCAAACTTTTATTTTCTACGTGGAAAGGGGTCGTGAGTGATCAGCAGCTGGCCAGCGACCTGTCTAGGAAACACTGATGGCTAACACATGACATTCAGAGCAGACAGCACTGTGAGTGACTGACCCGTGTGTATTAAAATGTGTATGGAAAAGCTCTTATTTTTGACACCTTATAGCATCTAATCCACAGTCTGGTACAACAGCTCTCATGTCATGAGATGTTTTCAGAGCGTTCAGCTCAAAAGTCACATTGTTCTTGACCCAGGAAATGTTGAAACATTACTGAGTGTTTCTCATGACTTGAGATGGAACCAGGATGAATCACAGACAGACTGCCAAGCCTCACTCAGTCATCTTATGAAATGATGACTGCACTTCTCAAAAGTGAACGTGGTACTTTTTAATCTGTTCCCATATATGTCATATTTCCTATCCATGTCGGGACGTATAATATATATGTTATATCTCTAAAATGACAAGATATGAGGATAGATTTTGCTGCAATAACAACATACTTTGTGGTGTTATGATGAGGGACTTCTGGCTTTGCATCCAATATATTACATACAATATACAGTATCAATATATATATAATTTATATATTATGAGTTAGACATTCTAACATTGCTGTTCTTCATTGATAGAACCAGAAAATTTTATTAATTTAAGCAAATCCTTAATTTTTAGATATGGTTTTTCCTTAAGATGATTTTGCATTATAAAAAAAAATCACAAATTTCTCCTGATAACAAGACACATTGTTGTGAAAATGAAATACACTGATGAAATAAGCAACATTTTCCATTTTGTAACAAGATGTTTTCTTATCACAATAAATATGTAATGTGAGATGTGTAAGCATCGTAGTATCTGTCAGACAGACTCACTTATTCCTGTCTTTATTATCAATGAGTTGTCTTCAGTTTTATAACAGAATGCTCTGTTGTGACAACACCATATTTAAATCTGACCTGTGTACAGTGCTCATCTTGTTTTAGTAAAACATGAATGCAGAAGTACTGGTCTTGGCCGTTCTCCAGTCCTGTCCCAGTGGAAGAGGCCCAGTGGATAAACTAAACTTCGTTTCCAGTAACATTCCCAGTAACTCCAGCAACAGTGACCTACATTCTGGTCCAGACCAAACTTGAGCTCTTCTCTGGGATTGCAGTCTGTGTTACACAGCGTGGCTCAGCCTCCTCTCCAGTCCATTCATCACTGTCTGCCTCTCCATGTATGCCACCATTGTCTCTGGCTTCACTCGTCCTGCCTAACTGTCTGTGTCCGCTCCTCCATTTGTCATCAAGCTGTTTCCAAAAGTGAAACTAAGATGAAAATAAGCAGTGCACTACAGTACGACTATATCCTTTGTGTATCTTTTAACTCGATCATAGAACAAGTCCACCAGGGCATTCTTTACATTACACAAAAAGACAGCACGTACATTAAAAAAACATATACAATAGTTCACTCTGATTTCTGAGTGTGCCAGATACTTATGTTCACATACATCTTGATATAACACCAAGTTCATCCATAAAAGTTCAGTAAACAACAGCTAAACAGAAAATCATGTGATACACAACATGACGACTTTAATTCAAAAGTAGGAAGTGCTGAAGAACCGTCGTATGGATTATACTGTTGTTGTTTTGGTGCACTTTTTTTTTGCTCTTTTCTGCAGACCCATTAGTGTAAGGAAACAGCGTTGAATGCATAATATCTAATTATTGCTTTATCTTATGTAGTTGCAATTCTACCAGCATTTGAAAGTTGCTAAGCAAATGGATATCCTTTCACTATTCTGCTGTATGCACTGTTATACAATAGCAATAGAGTTTTTTGATTTGATTTGATGGAAAACTGAAACAATACTGCCTGCTTAAAAAAATAACACAAATGAAATAAAAAGGTGCTACGATAACACTGATATCTTCCACAGATTTACTTTTTTTTTAGGAAAAGTAATACTTTTATTCTGCATGTTTCTAAAAGCTCGATTATTTTTTATTATTATTTTTCTACATCAAAATGGTATCAATAAGATGTAAATTCATCAAATTCTTAGGGCTAATATAGTTTCTGTCAACTCTGGTCACATTAAACCACAGACATTGAATGGACTTGACTTTGCTGTGCTTCACAGAGTTTTTAGTTGTCTCTGCACCTTTTTTCTACCTATTTACTGGTCAAACACGAGTTCTGTGTGAATATCATCTTTACAAGTTGAGCAAAAACACCTGACACACATACAGAGAGTGTTCTGTTTCATTTCCCAACAGTGCTCATCTAAAGGAAAAAAAAAAGAAAAAGGAAAATCACTTGTGCAGCTTTAATGTTACATTTCTCTAGAGTTGTGCTTCATTACAAAATCTATGAGGTTGTCCATTTTGATTAAAGGCCTCGCTCCTCATTAAGCATATGCAATTCTACGCTTAATTGTCACAGCGAGGATCCCTAAATAAAACCCTGGCATGCCTAATGAGGGTCTATTTGGTCAGGAGTGTGCGCTCTGATGAGCAGAGGGGAGGTGTTCAGGCAGGCTAAGCGGTCCACTTCAGGAGCCTTGGTACGTTCAGGGACTAATGTGCAGATGGAGCTCATTGTGATGTTATCACAGGAGCATCATAACCTCTGCTGGCCTTGAATAGGACCCAGCGCTGGCTCTGATCAGCCCTGCTTCTCTTGGTGCCCTGAGGTGTGTCACTGCTCCTATCACAAAAAGGCAGATCCATGTCATGTTTATCCATCTAGAGGCAAATACGAAAAGCTTCCAACGTCCACGGCTGAAACCTTGACTTTAACTTCAACGGTTATGGCTGAAGAAGAGAAGAGAAACTGCTTGTGACTATTGAACAAAGACTTCTCAACATGTTCTTTTTAGAGCTCACACCTTGTTGAATCAGAGTTAACACTCCACACCCACCCACTAGCACACTTTTCAGAGATTTAGGAACCAAAAAGCCACAGCTGAGAGAGAAGCGCCTCAGCTTTTTATTGTCCTCTATTAACAGAACTGACTAACGAACGCACTATTTTCTACTATTTTCACTGTTTATTTTACATTTTAACTTCTAATTGTATTTACATCAAATAAAGTAAAGTGCATACTAGGGTTGGGAAAAAAATATTGATATGATGATATGTTGTGATGTTTTGCCTTCTGATATGACATTGATATTTAACTCTTTCAGTGCCAGCCGTTTTCTATAACAGAAAGTGTCTTGTTCCAGCGTTTTTGGCCATTTTGAGTCATATTTCTAGACCCACAGAATATTTTGTACCATGTCTCTGAAAACAGTGAATAGCTCAAATGACAGAAGAAACTCTCTATTTCATCATGAAAAAAATGTTTGTTTTTACCTTGTTCCATTCTTGTTTTATCAGAGGTAGAGTAGAGGACACTTTCACCAAAATCACCACTTTTTGTCCAGATTCTGTTTGTTTTACTCTCTAATCTCGATCATCTCCACTTCCTACGTCTCTTTATATCCAGACTACAAATCCCAGAAGCACGAACATTACTCACAGGCTGCCGACCCGCTGCCGAAAAAACACTCTGACAGCAAAATACGTCAATGGCACTCAGAGTTAATTTTATAATAACTTTTTTTTTTTTTTAAAGTCACGCTTTAGGCCATTCAGACACACACACAGAGATATAGTACACACAGTACGTATATGCAGTTTACACTTTGTTTTACTCGGCTGTCATTCATGTGAAATTGATAATGTTTTGTAATTCCTGTGAAATGGATTCAGTGCAGTCAATAAATTCAGAATTTCTTCAGTGACACAGTTATTGTGATGTATCATGGATGACATTTCGTCCAATATATTATCACTGGGGCGGCACAGTGGTGTAGTGGTTAGCACTGTCGCCTCACAGCAAGAAGGTACCGGGTTCGAATCCCGGGCCCGGGGCCTTTCTGTGTGGAGTTTGCATGTTCTCCCCATGTCTGTGTGAGTTCTCTCACAGGTACTCGGGCTTCCTCCCACCATCCAAAAACATGCATGGGGATTAGGTTAATTGGTTAATTTAAATTGACCGTAGGTGTGAATGTGAGTGTGAATGGTTGTCTGTCTCTATGTGCCCTGCGACTTGTCCAGGGTGTACCCTGCCTTCCGCCCTAAGACAGCTGGGATAGGCTCCAGCCCCCCCGCGACCCTATGAGGATAAGTGGTAGATAATGGATGGATATTATCACTGAATCACTATATTGCAATATTATCTTTATCATGGGCAAAATATTGTTATAGTATCGTATCGCAAGGTACTTGGTTCCAGTACATACTGTAAATATTTATTCTTTATTCTTACTATATCTTCTTCATGCTGTGAAGTGAATTTCCCCCAATGGAGGATCGATAAAACTATTCTATCCTATCATCACTTCTCTGTCTCCCAGTGAATTCCTCCTCTCAGGTGGAAGACAGAGGAGGTAAATAAGGTGATGAGGCAGTAAAGATGGTACCACAGAAGAAGTACTCACTGATTACGTTCCACTTGTAGCACCAGTTGGAGGTCATTGGATGAGAGCGCTATTTCCCCTCTGGCTGGGTACTCCTCCTGTGGGGTTAAGAGGAGAGAGGAGGGTCAGAGCAGCGCACAAACTCACGAGCAACACTGCTTAAAATGCTGTTAAAAGCAGGAGAGTGCATTCACAGCTCCACACAGTCTGCCTGCAGGCAACACAGTCAACAAGTTGCCCAGGGGCAGTTCATTTCAAGCTGAGTGGCCATGCAACCTGACCGCAAGATCAATGCATTTCACATATCTGTTCCCGACACTATATTTCTGGGTGAATTCTTCTCTCACAGGGAATACATTGGATTGGATTGTGATCATGGCTGCAAGTAACAGGCATATTATTTCTTATTTTGACTAATCTGCCCATGCTTCTCTCAAATATTTTTTTGCAAAATGTAAAGAAATAGTGAAAAAATGTCAAGGCCCAAAGTGACTGTTTTGTCCAAGCAAAGGTCCTTAAGACATAAAACATAGATCTGGCACTGGTGAGAAAACACACTTTTGTTCTCCTGCGCTGTAACGCTTGTTGACATGGCAGGTCTAATGACAGTCACCAGGAAGTTTCTGCATTCATTAATGCTGACTGAGGGGGTGGAAATGAGGCTCGTGCACATGCAGCTTATTCCTCAATAACGGAGATAAAACACAATCAATCTGGCCTCAGGATTTTTTTCGGCTCATTTGATGTAAGCAGTGTAAAAATGTTGTCAACAGACTAAAGCAGAAGCAGGTTGTTTTTATTTAGGATGAGACAATGAATGTTTTAAATGTCCAGTGGACCAATAGGTGGAAATGTTGACCACATACATCATCTTAAATATCCAGCTAAATATTCAGGTAATCCTCCCAGTAGCTGTCAGGATACCTCCCTATGGAAGTGTTGCAAATATACACTACCCGGCCACAAAAAAAAAAAAAAAAAATAAAGTCGCCACCTGGATTTGACTAAGCAAATAGGTACGAGCCTCCTATTGGATAATTACTGCAGGTTCAGCAACAATATGTGCTCAAAGAATGAGGTCAGCTGACTACCTGAATATACTGAATGACCAGGTTATTCCATCAATGGATTTTTTCCTTCCCTGATGGCACGAGCATATTCCAAGATGACAATGTCAGGATTCATCAGGTTTAAATAGTGAAAGAGTGGTTCAGGGAGCATGACGCATCATTTTCACCACAGAGTCCAGACCTTAACCCCACTGAGAATCTGTGGGATGTGCTGGAGAAGGCTTTGCACAGCAGTCAGACTCTACCATCATCAATGCAAGATCTTGGTGAAAAATTAATGCAGCACTGAATGGAACTAAATCTTGTGACATTGCAGAAGCTCACTGAAACAATGACACAGCTTATGCATGCAGTGCTCAAAGCTAAAGGCGGTCCAGTGAAATATTAGTGTGTGTGACCTTTTTTTTTTGGTGGCAACTTTTTTTTGGGTCAGGCAGTGTAGTTTTATTTTCTGTTCTGGATGTCGGATTATTTACTTTTGTCCAGCACTGACTGTGATATAAACAATATGGAGGTACAGAGCTTAAGTAATGTATCAGAGCAGCAGCATCATGTCCTTCACTTTAACTGGACTCTTTGTTTCTCACTGAGTTCACTACTCTTCACCATTTTGAACAGGAGTGAGGAATTTAAACTGAATTCACCTTTTTGACCCAAATTTGATCAGAACACTGGAATTCACTGAGAATCCAGAATAATAAACAACCACTAATACATAGATATAACAATAATAATAACAATAAAGTACTGTAAATAAAATAACAGAATAACAGGGCAGAACTGTTGTGCAAGCATGAGTGAATAAGTGTCCGTGCAGGTGCATAAAGTGTCTATATCTGTGTCAGTGTCAGTCCCCAATGAGGAGATGCATATATAAATAACTGTATATACTAACTGTCATGCTCAATTACTCCCTGAATATTCATGGCTGTCTGTAGCATGAACGTCTTCATTCTAATGATTTTCTACTGTTGATGCCATCAACAGCTCTCATCTGCCGTTCATTGTTTAATAACAATGACAATCAAGATCTATTCTGTTCTGTGTGATCTAAAAGGGTTGAAAAAGCATTTTCCTGCTGCAGAACAACTGCCAATAGAGTGTGAAACACACCATAAACTTTTTACAAGCACTGTGAAATCAATACACTTGTCTCCACTGAGGAGATCCTCCATGGCTGTGTGTCTGTCAGGAGGAAGTGAAGTGCCACTGCACGCCTGCCCGTCCTCCATACCTCTCAAAGAGACACTTTCCTACAGTGTCTACCATGCTAGGAAATCAGCAGGGCGGTGCGTTTGATGACACTCTGAGCGTGTGGCCATCAGTGAACCGTACGGCCCACACTGTGCGTTCTGTCAGTCACCAGCTGTCTTCTCACATTTAAATCCTGCAGACCATCGTAATCATGAGTAAACCACTTCCCAAAGTGTCCTTCTATTGTAAAGCATGTCTGCAAAAATGACAGACCGACACCTGACGACTTGACCCTGATGTCACTGCATCCTCAGATAACTTTCAGTGGAAATTAGCAACGTCTGTGCTCTGAAATTAAAAGGATTTTTTTCTGTTCTTTCATGCACAAGAAATTTATTTCTGTCAAACTGAAATATGATTCTTTTAAATTTGTGTCGACAACTCGTTATTCAAGCGCTGCGTCACTGAGCACCAGCAGCTCCACGAAGCCACCGCTCCATCATGTGTGAATGACAGTGAAGTGCTTATGTGCCACTTGGTTTAGCAGAGCCTCAGTTAGCAGTATATCAAGCACACTGTTTGCATGTTTAAAAATGCTAAAGGGATGTCACAGAACCCACAGTTCATAGGAATTACATCAAAAATGGACAATTTCCCATCTCATGATTTATGTTAAATGCCTCCTATTGAAAAGATGGACATGGAGTCGACATTGTGTCAAAGACCTGCTTTCCTCTACCTCACCCACAAAATGACTATTTGTATAGATTTTACAAGTTTTAGTATATGACTGAATAAAAACAAGTTTATTGCCAAGTAAGTTTGCACATACAAGAATTTTAACTTGGTATGTTGGTGCATGATATAGAAATATAGTGCAGATATAAGAACAAAACTAAGTGGGAATTAAGAATAAATAAAGGGTGAAAAGAGTCTGAGCATGAGCAATATGGCTGTTTTCAGGATGAATGGAGACTGTTGAGAAATGTGCAATGGAAATTTACTTCAAGCCATCAAGGTTTTCCTCCCTTTTTGGTCATTTCTTCAAGAATTCAATGTAACATGTTAGTGAATAACTGAAAAACAAAAGTCTATTTTGTGGGCGAAGTACTCACATTGACATTCTTGCACACACTTTGAGAAAAGTGACCCAAAGTTCCATTGTTGTGAAAGGAAAAACACTTTCTAAGGACTAAAGGTCAAATCCAGCCTGACTTTATTCATGTCTGAGTGCAGAGGAATCATTTAATATATTACAGTATAACCACCAGGTGGGATTGACTGAGAGCTGCCAGTTCTCATCTGTATTCACTCCTCTATCTATGCATGCCTCCAAACTAAACAAGCCATTGTGAATTCAGGACCATTCCTCCCCACATTGTCATTCTAACATGACACATGCTCAGCAGTCGCACAACCACTGCTTCGTTTTCAGCTGTTTAGTTGTGAAACTTCCCCCAGCGCCAGCTGAAAGACCTCTATGGGTCACAGTGGTGCTGAGTGGGAAGTGAGAAAAGGGAGAGCACTTGTCCTAACGCTGTGAGGAGTGACATAAAGGAAGGAGGAAGGGAGGGAAGTGAGAACTGTCACGACTGCAATACATTGGACAAGGAGAGGTCTCAAAACAAACAAAGTGCCTGTTGGATCATCTTACAGGGATTCCAGCAGTTTATGGCAAGCCGAGCAGCTGCCCCCGCTGGGCTTAAGTTGTGGGGAATTACTGTATGTCTGGGACACAGTAAACCACTATCAACATGTCAAAGGAATGCAAACTATTTTTCCAGATTGGTGTTGAAATCAGCAGAAAGAGCGCTCGTTAGAATTAGCTGTTAGCTCCAAGTAGAGCTGTTTTGCTTACTGGCTGCTAAGAGCTAACGGGTGCTGATGGAATATAGCAGCAATATCAAATAGATATTAGTGAGGGATTAATGGCCAATTTATCTTCCTAACAAAAATCAGAAAGCACACACTAATAAATGAGTAGATGTTGAAGTACTTGAGACTTTTTTGTATCAGTAGTGTTGTCAAGAATGATGGAATTTCACTGGTGCTGCTGTCGACTAGTATAATACTGGTATTGTCACATCCCTGGTGTTCAACAGTGACCATAGACTGAAAGTGTGTCTCCATGTATTTCCATCTCGAAACCATTAGCATGTCTTGTCCATCTTTTCACCCCATGTTTGACTGAGGTATATAGACTTCTGTCTTGAGATGTGGTTGGATAACCCTCCGTACGAAGCAACACCTGGACAAGGACAGGTCCTAGTTTCAAATGATCACCATCTAACAACATCTAGAACATTTCACAAGTAGGATTGGAGGAGTTTGCCTCAGACAATTCTCATAATTCTCCAAAATCTGTGTCAAAACTAACCCAGGTCTCTGTCTGAGGTCACAAACAGAGGGCAAAACTGAAAACTTAGCAGCAGTCGAACAGAGCCCGTGGTTGTAGCAGCCAAGGTGCTGCTTCAGAGCGCTGATCTCCTCATCATCTTTGACTCTACCTCCTTTCTATTCCCACATTAAATACATCACCTACCACCTCCAGGCTCCGACCATCACTCACAGATACCTCCACGCCTTCATCACCTCCCGCCTGGACTATTGGGGGTAGATTCCAACACGTTCACTGCTCACCTACAAATGCTCCCTTGCTCCTCCATTCTTCATACTCAGGCCAGCTCTCCACCTCTCACACCCGTCTCCAAACCTTTGGATAGCTCCAACCCCCCACCGACATCCCACCTTGGATATTTTCAGAAACGGTTTAAAACTAGCCTGGCTATCATGACTACTTGCTCTGCGAGCGTAGTCTGGCCAAGCTGCCTTGTAGATGGAGTTCTAAGAGGACGGGCTTAACCCGCGTCTATCAAATGCCTTTGTTTGCTACAGGACGAAGCTTCAACCAATCAGACTCTTTCCTCTGACGTATGCGTAACAACGAAAAACTGCTTGCTCCAAAGAACTGGTGCATCATTGCCTTAAACATGCCTCAGTCGAGCTGTTTGAAATGCTAGATTTTCATTGGACCCAATTTCTAGGTGAATCTGAAATTGAAGAGAACGGCCAGACTGACTTGGTCGCAAAATTTTGTGAAGCGTCACAGGAAGTATGGGCGGGCCCAGGCTAGTTTAAAACCACTTTTCATCACCACTTAGAAGCTCTCCTGACTCACTCCATTCATGACACACTTGTTTCTCATTACTTGTCTTCTTAAAGTCTTAAGTCTTAAAATCTATGTAAAGTGTCCTCTGGTTCCCAGACAGGCGCTATATGAAACTGTCATATGACTGAGTTTGTTATGACTGAGGCCTTAAGGCACAGCTTCCTACTATGAAACCTCGATATGGAGAGTTCATATGCAGAGAAGTTGGGCTTAAGAAATAGACCTCTTCATCAGATTCATCGTCTATATGACTTTCTAGCTCAAAATATCCAGTCACTTTGCTCTATTTCCGTTTCCACCTCAGTGCTTTCTTCATATCTCCAGGCTAACATCTCAGGGTCCATTCTTCAGGATGATTGGTTCAGAGGCTCTGCTGACTGAGTTTGTTGTGGGCTATCTGCACATTTAGCCGACTGATCAAACGGCTCCCACAGCCTCACACTCCCTCAGCCACATTTGTCGATCTTTCACAGCAGTCACTGGTGTTTGTGCTCTGAGTGATTTGGGCTGCTACTCTTGATTTCTCCAGGTTACAGCTATACAACTTTAATCTTCATCCTGCACCTCCACAGGCTTAAAGAGCAAAAAACCTACAACATAAAGCTGCATCGAGTACACGCAAATTTAAACTGTGTGCAGTGACATGTTTGATCACGTTTTAGCATCAGTCAATTTGGATTTAGTTCATAGACCACATACTAAAGGATGGAAAATATTAGAGCTGTGTGATATTACAGTATATATCATAATGTGGTAGAAAAATGTCTACCGTACGATATAAGCCTCTGTTGTTATCGTAATTTTAACATGTAGCTACTTAATTAGCTCTGTTGCTACGCTAACATAAATGTTACTGTGGTTGTGGTTTAGATACGCCGTGTGAAGTATAACTCAACGTCAGAATGACCGCTGGATAATCCAAATATATCATGCGAGTTCAAAACGTATATTGTATGAAGCATAGACATAATAGTATGACAGCTACTGTAACCGTAGCAACGCTACTGCTTTGTGGTAGCATGTTTACGTCACCCGTAAGGACAGGTTTGTGGCAGTTGTAGCTCAGAAGTAAAAAAAAAAAAAAAAAAAAAAAAAAAAAATAAGTTGTAGCTCGGAAGTAAGCAGAGGTAAAGCAGCATGGAGGACGTTGTGTTGCGTGTGAATGATTTATTATCGCTTAAAACACATCTTTATTAGTAGCCAAACTGCACAGTAAAAGTAGGCTACAGCACAAACAAAGCCAGACTTCCGGTCGCTCTCAAAGTAAGTCTTCAGAATAAAAGCATATAAGGGATTACGCCACAGAGGAGACGGAGGAGAGCGCAATGGAAACTAAAAACACATCAGAAAAAAAAATACTATATCGGAATGTATATCGTTATCGGGATATAAACTTGGCTATACCGGGATATAGAATTTTATCCACATCGCACAGCCCTAGAAAAGATGAAAGGAAATGGGGAGGGAGAGTTTGAGGAGTCACTGGATGGTGTGTTCAAGAGCATCGCTTGATGAAGAGAGACAAATGGAGAGACACTGACAGACAGCGAAAGAGAAACAAGGCGAGACAACAAAGAAACAGGAAAAGACAAATCGATGGTGAGAAACAACAGGAAAAGAGGAAGCCAAAGAGACGGCACAAGAAAGGAAAGTTGTTGAACTGGGTCGTGCCGTTGATGCTTATCTGCTTGGGGCTGTGGATAGACACGGAGAAAGGATGAAGACAGCAGCATCCATGCATCAGATGGAGCTGGGGTCTGTGCTCCAGCAATGCACAGCTAGCACACACTGTGCCAGAGGACGGCTGATTAGACGGATCAAAGCCTGTCTAATCTACATGCTAAGAATATGATGAGAGGGCCCTGACAATTCTCCCTTTCCTCCTGAGAGCCACTGATTATCACACAGGGTTACGAACTGTAAACATACACAGATGGGATGATGTACGCACTCCTCAGATCTTTGATGTAATGGTTCGCCCTTGACAATAACTATGCTCCATTCCAACTCATCTGACACATTAACAAGAAGCCACGCAACGCTTGTTTAGTACGTGTTCATTTAATGACACAAGAAGACACTTAAAGCTGCAATTCTGCACAATGGCTGCCCCTAAATGGCACCATGAGGGCTTGAATAACGCTGGCTTGATAACTTTTGGGTTTTCTTTTCAAAGGTTTGGCCAATATTTTCATTGGTTATAATGACAGTGACCAAAGTATACTAAGGCTGGGCAGTCAGAGAGTCAGACCTTTTATCTAAATTATCTAACCTACTTTAATGTAAATCTGATACGTCATTAGCAGGTCAAACTGGAAGCAATAAGAACTAGGGATGCACATGGTTAACCGTTTAACCGTTACCCGATAACAGTAACTCTAACCGATTAATACTAACGGTCAATTTTGTTTTTAAGCTACGTAATTCAATCAACTCATGGGGGTGTGTCGACAGGTGCAACACATGCCATCACGTGCTTTCCATCACACATTTAAAAATAAATAAATAAAGCCCATGAGAATTTTTTTGTCACGGCACTTTTGAATGGGTCACAGTAATCAAAAAAATAAAAATAAAATAATAGGGGAGGCAACCGCCATTCCGACATCCCTCCAATCTATTATTAAAAACTCCTGAAACAGGAAATATAATATGTCTAGTACACGTATTAATGTAACTCGGGCTAGTGTGAAACATGTTAGATTCATGTCTGAATCTCAGGGATCACTGACTGTCAGCAGAAACACAGTGTCAGTGACCTGTCACAGCAGCCAGCTGGAGTGCAGCTCTCCATTGAGCCCGTGTGTCTCCATGCACGCTGGCATCATATGCAACATTAATATTACAGATATCAATGACGGCTCTGCAGATGACACCTGAAGTCACTGACTAATTCCAGTCTCCTTCGTGTTGTACAGTAGGGGAGGGTGTGTATCCTTGTATGCAATTACGCACAAAACACACATTGCATTGAATATTATTTTTTTTATCTCCAGACACGTCGCAAGTCGTCCAGGTTTACAGTAAAATTGTTCGGAATGAAGCCGCATCATCCAGATAAACATTGAGCTCCATCAGAACTGTTTAAAAATCAGATTTCAGAAGCTCAAACTTTATTTTGGAAATGAAGCAGAACACACAATTAAAGAAATCACCAGCGCGCTCGCTCTCGACATAATTTAAAAAGCAATAGCGGACGATTGAAGCCTACAGTACTGTTAATTATATCTAAAGCTTGTAGCTTTTTTTTTTTACATTTTAGATGAGTAATCTAACTATTTGCCGTCATTGTAAATCTGCAGTTCAGCCCCGGACAGCACCGAGTCAGTGACTCTCTGATTCCAACCTTTCCTTACATGGAAAGCCTTGTCAGAATGGTGGGACGTTTGTGTGTCGGAATAGCGGTATTTCGGGATGGTGATATGTCTAAATGGTGGTATGTCGGAATGGCAGCATGTCGGAATGACGGAATGTCGGAATGGCAGCATGGAAGGGCATTTAAATCTTATCGGTTAACGGTTATTAATCGTTAAAGGGCGTCGGTTAACGGTCATAAAAAAAATCCAAAATGTGCATCCCTAATAAGAACATCTTTAAACTGTGATGAATTTCTGAAACAATGCAATAGATAATAAGATGCTGGTGCTACACTTGAGGTTTGTTTGTTGTCAGCATTTAAGCACAAAAATGACATCCAATTTTTAACGAACCAGGATTTACTGTGCAATAACTATATACCTATAGAATATGGGATAATGGGAAAATAGGGATATGAAGGGGATGAGCTGATTTGTGTTTATTATATTTAATATAAAACCCAGAAGCATTTCTTGAAGTTTATGTTTGGTTTGTTCTTCAGAAAAGAAACACATTCACTAAGTAAGTTACATTGTATTTAACTATATGTGGAAAAGGTTTTGTCGGTGCCGTCAGATCTGCTCACGCCCAAATACTGGAAAGAACATAAAAGGAAAAAAGGTTCCAGGATGGAGCTTTCCAGTTGCAGTGAGTGACCATCTGACTGTGAACCATTTACTACTTCCTTCCTTTTTTGACTGTTTTTTTCTTATCGGGAGTGAAACTAGGCCATGAAATTGTTGAAGGAGCGACAGTTGTCTCCGGTGCAATTTCTCCTGATCAGTCAAGCAGCGTGGCGAAGGGGCCAGGAAAGGTGTGAGTGGATAGAGCTTTACAGGAGGAGGCAATCACGTCTGAGACCCGAGAGGGCTCGGAGAACGAGGGCGGAGGAGGACGCAGTTATGCTGAGGATGCTGGAAGAGGTATGAGAGAGGAGGCTGCCGGTTGCCGGGGATGAAGTCGATTTGTTGCAGAAGAAAAGGAGCCCTGAATAAGCGATTCCTTCGGTGCTGAGTGAGTGTGTGAGTGTGTGCGCTCATATGCAACTGGCTAAATGATATGAATATGCCTCTATAATTAATCTATGTCAAATGTGCGTCAAAGCTGCTAAAATTAAACAACTCTTGTTCGGAAAGGCAGAGGATAGGAGTGTGAAGGGGTGGTGGATGGGTACTGGCACATGCAGCGAGGTACTTATTACTGTTCCCTTCAATCTCCCACTGAGCTAAAGTGAGGTGTCAACAGCTTTCAATGATCGGTAGGGCCGAAAAAGCGATGAGAGCGATGCATCAGTACACCAGAAAAGCCATCAGAGCCGCTCCGTGTCATTGACCAATCATGTCATGATGATGCAAATACTGAGAGAAACTCTGATTAACTTCCTTAACTTATCTACAATGCTTTATAAACATACTTATAATACATTATAATCTAATATAATCATACATTTCTGCTCACGGGCTGTTCAGATTGTTTTATACATTAAAGTATTTTTACAATGTGTTTAACATGAGTAGTCTTAATGGTCATTGGTCATGAGCAGCAATCATGGAGTACTATGACTTCATCTTATAAGCCACTGTAAAATGCTTTATGATGCAACACGGTGTCATGCCTACTCGTCATTTTGCATAGACTTGAAAGTAAAGGTTCATTTGAGGTTAACGTTGTTAAGCATGGCTAAGTTTGTTAAAATGGTGGAGTTAGGTTTAGGCAAAAATAAAAATAAAATTATTGTTATGATACATATAACCATGGTTATAGAGTACTATAACCAGTACAGCATGACCTTCATAGAACGTATTACCTAACATTGACAGAGTCCATTTTTTGTTACGAAGACCTCAAAGAGTCATTTGGTTGATGAGAAGTGGGTTTGACAGAGATGAATATCTATGATACTAGGGATGCACCGATCCACTTTTTTTCACTTATGATAACAATATGTGAGGTTGAGTATCGGCCGATTCCGATCCAATACCAATACAGAAAAGCAGCGCTGAATAACCTAAAACTATGTCTCATTGCGTGGAAAAGAGTGGGATCATTTTTTGTTCAAGACAACATCAGACTTCACTTAAACATTTCTTTCCTATTTTTTTGTCATGTCTCTTGTAATTTCTTACTTAGCAGCTCACTGTGTTCTTATAGTATTTTTGTATATTGTTATATTGCTTATATTGCTGGCTTTGCATTATTTCATTTTTTGGGACAAATTTCACTGTATGTATTTTATCTCCTTATGTATTTTATCTTATATAAGCTGCTAAGTCAGAGCGACACATCGAGTTAAGCACTGTTTATGAAAAGAACGTCTCTTTCTCTTTTTTCTCTTTTCCTTTTCTTCTATTTCACATTACAAATTAATACTTTAACGATGCTCTTTGGTGGATTATTTGTCTGCTGAATTACAGGAGAGGCTTGGACAGATTCAGAAAAGATGGTTAATCTAATTCTATCAGCATGTTTGATCATTAGTTATGACTGTGTTGTTAGTTTCCTTGATTTTTTGAATGGAGTTCTGTCTCATATCCAAGTAGAGTTACGGTCACGAATGCCACTTATTATGACAGCCCTAGATAAAAAAATATAACAAGTCTTTGGTCGCTCCAGTTTGTCGCCCGCGCATGATGTCACTCAGCGCACAGCACAGAATTACACTGACTAGATCGGCCCCTATGGATCGGGAAATGGATTCTGTCTAGATGTAGTCTATCAAAACAATCTTTTGAAGTAACTCTGCTCAAGTGTGTCCTGCAAGCTTGCATCAGTGCCCAATTTAAAAAAAAACCGAAACAAAACAAACACCTTCAAGCCTTCCACTTTTAAAAAAACAATTCCCAAACTGAAAGAAATTTACCGTATAAAACCATGCCAACTACAATAACAACTGATCTAACACCATTTCCAAAGTACATGGCCCCAAGCTGCTGGAGCCATAAGCACTTTCATTTCCGAGAACATGTACCTGCTGTTAAAAAAACACCAAATTTAAGAAAGACATTGTCCTGGGAAAGCTGGGAATCCATGATATCCAGCTGTAATCTCTGCTGCTACTGTTAGAGCCAACCACTGCAACTTTTTCTGTCAACATGATTAAGTTCAACCTCCAAAGGTTTTTAGTTTGTGCATCAAATTGTGCTGCTAAAACAACAACACTGCCGATTTTTTCTCTTAAATACACACTCCCTTTGTAGAATTTTTTTTTCTTAAACATATTTTTATTACTTTTTCAATTTGTACAGTGAAAGCTTTGTACAAAAGCATAAAGCTTATACTACACAGAGCGTGGTCAACAAACATACAAACAACCACAACAACAAAAACCCCATGGTGAGAGGGGAAAAAAAAGGGGGGGAAGGAGAAAGACCAAAAAAAACAAACAAACAAACAAACAAAAAACAAACTTAAATATACATAAGCTGATATCCAGGTATTACAGTGTTACTATAGTGTTTGGTTGATTTCACAGCTCAAATGTGGCTCCCTCTAGGACTGTCAGACCAGATAAGTCCATAGAGGCCCTTCTGTAGAGTCTGTGCATTCTCCACACCGATATAATCGAGAAATGGATTCCAAGTTTTATAGAATAACAGAGGTTTGTCCTTAAGCCAGTAGGCCATTGCTTCCAGGGGAATAAGTTTCCTTATACTCTGCAACCACTGTGAAAGTTTAGGAGGTTTGTCAGAGATCCACTTAAGTAGGATACATCGTCTGGCACCAAACAGAAGAACATCAAGCAGTCTCAGCATACAAGAATTTAGGTTCAAAGCAGGGTGCAAACCAAGGATACAAGACAGTGGGGTTAGGTCCAGGTCCTTACCAAATATGTCAGAAATTTCTTTACAGACTTCTCTCCAGAAATTTTTAATAAAGTGGCAGTCAAAGATGCAATGGTAGTATGATCCCTCTGAGATCTTGCATTTATTACAGTATTTGGAAAGTGAAGGGTTAAATTTGTTGCTCAAATTTGTGTAATCTGCAGCCTGTGGATAATTTTAAATTGAAATTCCTTAACTTTGTTGGTCGACAAACAGCCGAGAGAGCTCAACCACACATTACCCCACTCATCATTTGAGATTGATATCCCCAGCTTAGCCTCCCAAAGCAATTTAAGATGACCCGTGCCCTCAGCTGGGGGAAACCCTTTGTAGAATTAACTCCATCACAGTCTCTGCCAACCACTCAATTTACACTTCACTTCCACGTCTGTCCAAATCGTCATCACAGAGTCATTTTCTGTGACATTTGTGTGAAATTTTCATTATTAGCAAATTAATTCCTGAGTTATGGCCATGAATGTGTTTTGGGAGGTGACAGTGAGCTGGACCTTTGAGCACCAAATTCTCATCAGTCCATCGACGAGTCAAAGTAATTTGTTAAATTACTGCAAATGTGAATTTAAATGAGGTTGTGGGACAGTCTGTAAATTCTAGTTCACATATTCTAGCATGTCTAGCTCTATCTAGCAGTCAACATCATTTTCTGTTTCATTCTGGATTCAATACTTAAACTGAGGACGTAATGACACTAATTAGATTAATCTATTATCTACTATCTCCACGCCTTCTGACCTATCTCCAGTTTCACTTTCTTTTCATGAGAGCTCTAACAGTGTAATGCAATTAACTCACTTCAAATCACTTTGCCCCCTCAGACAAAACTAAAAGTTGAACTTGAGCTGAGCAGAAACAAAAGCTCCTTGTCGCCTCCATCGCATCATATTTCTATTATGAGTCAACAGCTGTGTCTGCTCTGATTCCAGCCTGTTTGGGAGTGCGATGATGTTTGCCAGGATCTCCTGGCTCTGATGCTACCTCACGCTGTGACAGACATGGTATCGGGGCTAATCACATGCATCACAGCACCCGCATCTAGTCCATGAATCCACATTGTAGAATTTCCTACGCAACAAACAACAACAAAAACTAATGGTCTGCTTAATTGCTACAAAATCCCTGTGAGAAGGAATTCAAAAAATGTGTGTTATTGAGGCGGCACAGCTGGATATGTGTCAAAAAAAAAAAAAGCACAGCTTTCTTATTAAAGAATGGGCGAGGCTGGCTTTTTGGAAGGCGTTCTGCTTGATTCCCATGCCAACAAGCACGGCGCTTTTCATTTCCAGATGAAAATGAATCGCTAACATTTGTAATGAACATTATTTTGGCATCAGTTGTAAAAACTAGTGCAGGCATTTCCAGTCTGTGCCTCTTTCTGTCACATATATGACATTGATGCACCGAAAAGAAAAAGAAGTCCTCATCAGTGATTGAGGACAGGAGAGTTCAGGGACACGTCCCTGCAAACGGCTCGCAAAGAGACTTTATCACTGATTAAATCCTCACAAAGCTGTGATGGAATGGAGATTGGGATACGTTCCTAGAGGAGGAAATTCACACTTCTTTTGATGAGTCCATTCACTCTACAAATGCAGGGTCAAAGCTGCATCCAGGCTACTGTCCTCGCGGGACAGAAGTGTTGCAGTTTGCACAAGCATCCAGCAGCGAGGTGGGATCAGCAAGCTGCTTCATCTTCATTCACAATACCCCGAGAATATTCTAGAATATAAAGAATTCACAGCGTCCATCCATCTCTTATCAATACCTTCATTTCCTGTGTGGGGTCAGAATAATCTGGAGCCTATCACAGCCAGGCCTGTCACAGTGGTTGACTTATTGTACAATATCTAGGCATGAACTCCAGTATTTTTTTTACTTCTGTCAAATGGTTATTTTTTTCACCATTAATCACTTAAACAGTTAATCACAATCACATTTTTACGTTATTCTATTCGATTATTTTGCATTTCACAGTAGTTGCTCAGATCATATTTAACTCTTTGACATATTTCGACGTCATTTAAAATCTGACGCTGGCCTCTACTCTACCTCTGATAAAACAAGAATGGAACAAGGTAAAAACAAACTTTTATTTCATGATGAAATAGAGAGTCTCTTCTTTCATTTGAGCTATTCACTTTTTTCAGAGTCATAGTACAAAATATTCTGTGGGTCATGAAACACTGGCGCAAGGCACGTTCTGTTTTATAAAACAGCTAGCACTCAGTGAGTTAAATTATATACAGCCATTTCTGCATACACATAGCTGCACTAGCATTAGCTTAGCTCAAAAATATTTAAGTCTGTTTTATGCAATGTGCATATTACGTTTTTCAAAAAAAAAAAGCGTATTGCTGTAGTTTGTCTCCATGACTGCTGCAGGAAGCTGCTGGTAAGGGTGACTTACGAAGCACATGATTAAAAATAAATTAATAAATATTAAATATGGACGTTATAGTGCTACACAATTATACATGAACATGACCTCGATCATCAGCGAGGTTCCAGTCAGACCCAAAGAGACACTCAGTAGACCTGCAGTTTCGAATAAAGAGTGAAATCAAATTTATCAAAGGTTTTAGGCTTATTTATCATGGCCATATCACTACGTGCACAGACTCCTTTATGAACCCGATCAGAAGGCAGCTGCTCAGTATTAACTGCATTCCTGATCTCTACCTTTCTGTATGAGGGAAGACCCTATTAATAATCACATACAGAAAACATGCAGTTATCATATGGTAACAGGCCATGCATGATATACATCGACCACACAATATACCAAAATTGTTGTTATTGTCACTTGGCAGCTAATAATGTCGTTATAATGTTCTTTTGTTTTTATATTATTCCTTTTGCACTTAATTGCATTTTTTATGTACGTTTACGTTTCCTGCCTTGTATTACAACAAAAGAATTTCAAAGTTTTATCTTTTCTTACCTTAAAACGGGACTTTCAAAAAAACACAATGTCGTGTCATACATTATATCAAATTAACGGTTTCCTCACTCATGATCCATCTGTTGCTGGAAACAGCCTCTCTTCCCTGATTGGTTTAAGGAGTTAACATCTTGTCTCTATGTATTAGTTTTTAGCCTTCACTGAAATGCCATCTTTCTACTGTGGACAATACACCAATGCTGCATTTAAATGAGCTAATAATAAGAGCTAGCTAATGTGCCATTAGATACACATCCCAGCAGCACTGCCGTGGCATTTCAGTGACATCAAACACAGCTGGTGACTCCATCAATAAAGAGCTGCTTCGTTTCTCATCACTGGGTTGGGATATCTCAGACTTTAGAAGTCCTCAGCAACGACCACGCAAAGGAAAACAGGAATCTAGAAGTCAGGCACGGTGTGCCATGAAGGACAAATATGAAAGGCTGGTCTTTATATTATAATATTATAATATTATCTAACATTGTTTACCAGGAAAGAGCATTTTAGCCATGTTTTGTGACAGAGGTCTTGTAAAGTCAGTTCATCATGGTGGCTTTGTATTCAAGATCAAGCCTCAATCATCAAAACAACTTCACTTCAAAACAGGGAGAGTCAGAAGTATAATTTCATACAGAACGATTTCCATATAAATCAAATCCATTGGAGCCAAAAAAAGCCACTTTTTCTTGCCTCCTCCCTTGGATATTCCACTCCGTCTGTGGCTCAGCATGTAATATTTCACTGGGCAACTTCACAGCATGATACCTCCTTTAAGGAAAAATAAAATCCCTTTTATACGACTAATGGCTCTGAGGAAACAATCCCAACCCCTAAGAAGCGACAAATACACACAATTGGTGTTGTAAGGATAAAATAACTAATGTGGCTAATCATCGAAAACAATCTTGTATTTCAGGTTGCTTCTTTAGGCTCCTTCTCCTGCTAGAAGGAAGGGATTAAGGAACTCTAGTGAAGTCAATGGACATAATGTAAAAAACATAAATACAGAAAATAGTAATAAATAAGTGGTTAAAAAAGCTGCCAAAGTCTTCTTTTTGTAAAGACCTCTTGTTTATGTGCACCTGAGCACCATGAATAAAGAAGCTGCGATGCGCTCCTTGACGTTAATTTATCAGCTAGGAAGCGAGTCGCTCCCCACTCGCAGCATTTAGCGTCCCACTTCAATCTTCAGCACTTCTGGAAATGGACGTGGGCGGGCAGCTGGATGAATGCTGATTGAGAAATGGAGGGCCCTTTGTTTGCAACTTTCAGATTAACTCATCGATGAAAAGCTCCTGTGTTTACCATTTAATATTCACCTGGACTCCTCCAAAGCCATTTCAAAATAAAGAGCCTGTTAGGTGAACAATGTGGGAGCAATTGACGGAGCGTTCAGCATTTAGACTAATATGAAAGTAGCTCTGCTTTATCTGAACACAAGTCACTACTTTTGCCTTGAACATATTTACTGAGCAATAACTACTTTGAGTCAAGTGCATTAGCAGCTGCCAGCAGAACCCAGAGACAGACATGTTCAACAGCAGCAGGCTGGGCTGGTAGCACTTTAGAAATCTGATGCTGGATCAGCTTTTACTTTAACTCTTTCAAACCTTGGCTGCTTGGTTTTCACTCCCCATTTGCAGGCACATGTACTGTAGGCTTGATGTGTTTTGGCCTCAAAAACAGGATACGGAAATGCTTTTGCCAAATAGTCTTTGTCCCTGACCATAATGAGTAACGGTCAGAATTAAGAATTAAAACTTGTCTAGCTCAAACAGATCTTACTCATATTCTTCTTACTTTACCCTACAGAACCAACCTGTGACCAAACTATGCGAGCAGCTGAGTTTATTCACAACCTAATTTACATTTTTTTTTTATTTTGCAACATCTCAAAAATTAGTCTCACACTGTTTGATCTCATTCAGATTTTTGGGTCTGTATATACAATGTTATAAACACACAACAAATATTTCCACCTGTGTATAAAAATATCTGTATAACAAAAAGTTAACATAACAGTCTTAGGCTACGTTCAGACTGCAGCCTGAAGTGACCCAAGTCCGATTTTTTCGCCCCTATGTGACCTGTATCTGATCTTTTAATTACAGTCTGAACGACACAGATCCGTTTTTTTTCAAATTCGTCCCAGGCCACTTGGATATGTGGTCCTAAAACCGATACATATCCGATCTTTTAACATGCGACTTCAGTCTGAACGGCCAGGTCACATTCATCCGACCTACACGTCACCAACAAGCTACAAACATCATTATTCTGCGGTGGAAGTAGGCGGCAGCGGGAAGAAAAACAACAACCATGGTGGACGATAATGTGTAGAGTAGTCAATGGAGGGAAAACAAGGATTCTGAGTTAATTCATATTTGAGGGGATAGCTCTATTCAGGCCAAACTGGAGGGGTTTTATCGGAACTGTTTATCGGGCTGTTTACACTCCACCGCTAGCGTCCATGTTTACTTCCGTAAACACTGAGCACGCTCGCTGCATGTGACATCATCGCGTCCTCCAATGCGCATGCTGGACACTTGTGAGGCATTTAAGTTCACACTGGAGATCACATACAAGTTGCATTTAACTGGAAATGTGAACGGCCTCACAAAAAATCGGATTTCACAAAAAAATCAGAATTGGGCATTAAGCCCTGCACTCTGAACGTAGCCTTAGTTATGTTATTTTGAGCTGCTGTTAGTTTGTTAATATAATATAAACACTGAGCACGCTCGCTGCATGTGACATCATCGCGTCCTCGAATGCGCATGCTGGACACTTGTGAGGCATTTAAGTTCACACTGGAGATCACATACAAGTTGCATTTAACTGGAAATGTGAACGGCCTCACAAAAAATCGGATTTCACAAAAAAATCCGAATTGGGCATTAAGCCCTGCACTCTGAACGTAGCCTTAGTTATGTTATTTTGAGCTGCTGTTAGTTTGTTAATATTTTTCTTAATTTATTATTTCTTTACCTGGTGTACCGCTATTATAGAGTGATGTTTGCTGTAAAAAAATCCTTGTATGTGTTCACATACCTGGCCAATAAGACCTGATTCTGATTCTGAATATGTGAGCATTAATGAATAAAGGAATGGCAGCAGGGCCGGCTGGTATATATGGGTTAACAGGGCTAAACCCTCCCTACCTTTTACAGTAAAAATGAAAAAATATTATTAAAAACCTTAGAACATTGTTTTAAATTTTAGTTGAACCTAAAGCAGCAACAGGACCAAAAAGTGACAGAAAAAACCCAGGATATATGATATATCCTATATACGCCTCCATTTAGGCTAAATTCATTCAGCCCAAACTCAGAAGCGTAAGCTTTTGTTGATGTTTGATTGACAGGCGCCCTGACACGCCCCCTTCATATGCTGCCAATTTGGGCTAAAGGCTGACCTTCGGCCAATCATAGCGTGGTAGCAACAGTACAGTGACCTTCGACCTATCACAGTGCAGTTCTAACAACAAAGCGGAACAAAGTGGATAATTTACTTTCTTATCAGTTTTCTTCAAGTAATAAGTAAGTAACAAAGTAATAAGCTAGTAATTTCCCTTTAGGATTATTAAAGTATTTCTGATTCTGCTCTGATTCTATAACAAAGCATTACATTGTTGTTGCTGCTGTGTGAAGTATTGATAAATGTAATGAATTCGTTAGCCCACCCAGACAAAATCACTGGATGGCAGTGATATCAAAACATGTTAATAGGACATTCTGAGCCTTAATACTGCCAATTGTGGATTAGGTAAACAGAGGGAAAAAAGTGAATGACTTTACTTTCATGAATTATATCACTTTTTTTCTCTTTTTTGGACAATAGAACGTCAATAAAAGAATAGGTGTAAAATGCATTTCACTTTGGGTAACTATAACTGAGCAAAGAACTGCTTATTTACACGCCCAGCTAACACATTAACAGCATTTAATCTTGTCTTTAACCAGCTTGTCTCCTGACCTGATTAGACCTGACAGACTATAGGACCTGGGTTTAACTTTGGTGACTAGACTAGACCTGCAGTGTGTCCATGTTACAGATAGAATTGATGCTCTGTAGCAAATGTTGTTGGAGAGAGGCATCTACTCTGGGCCTGGTATCTTCTTTGAGAAGTCAGAAGTTTACAGTACAATTTGTCTAGGAGCTATAATACAGAGCTGACCTACAGGATGTGGACATACTGTAGCTTTAAAGCTCACTCCATTCAGGGTCAAGGTTTCAAGACAAGACCTGCCAAATGGAATTTTAAAATGCTCTCCACTAGCACTGAATCTACCAAAGAAAAAGAGCTCAATATAAGGAAAGGATACTGTGAGAAAGCACATAAAAATAGCTAAACTAGGGCTCTGAGATACAGGGCGAGTGAAGACGGGACAGCTAGCTATCCATTCGGTACACCTGCTGTCCCTCCAGCCTCAGTTCACAGGTGAACCTTTCCACTTTCATTTCTAAATGAGTCGCCGGAGGGCTGTGAAGAGGGATTCAGAGGGGAGCTGAATTGATCTAGCATAAGGTAATGAGCACTGACGTGGTTAAGGAGTCAGCTGAGCCCTTATCGGAGAGTGGCAGGCTCAATTCCCAGGTGCTGACAGCGTGGCGTGGAGAGGCGAGGAACCCGGCTCGCAGATTGCTTTTGGAGCCATGAGGAAGTCCATCTCCACATCCATCCCAGTCACTTTGTATCACATCCAGATGGATAGCACACAACCCTCAGCTCACTAATTGTGTCTGATGTCCAACAGGCACTGAGCAGCAATTATACCTTCCTACCAGCATCACATACACACACACACACACACACACACACACAGTAGCAATATGATTACACTAGTACTACTGTGCAAATAGGGCTTTAGTGTAGCTGGTGTGGTCGAGATACACTAGTCACAGACCTGAATCATCGTCTATCAACCATACATCATACTGTTGTATATTCCGTACATACAGTCATATAACCTATCTGTATAATAACTATATTTATCTCATGCACTCACTCCATTCTATTTCTTTTTATACACATAAACCAAGTTATGTTCAGTTTCTTTGCCTTGGGTGCTAGTGCTAATTAGCACTTAATAGAGCAAAGGCTCACACAGACAGAGAGTCAATGTAGGATCATGACAAGTGAACATTTGGATCTTCTGTACTGTTCCATCCGTCTGCGCTCATACAGTTAGAACATGTTGAATGTGCACAGAGAGACACTGAACAATGTTCATTTCACAGGAAATGATGACGCTCAGTATCCATGCAGCACTTACTTTAATACTTTAATATCTAACAATGGATGTGTGTGTGTGTTTGGCCTCTCCAGTCCAGCTTTCACTGCAGGGTTGAAAGTTTCCATCCTGCATACGGACTGCCTCAGTAAGGTTCCTTTATAGCTTTGGGTTTCAATTCAAAATATTGCCAACTAGGCACTTTTCGCGTTAACACCAAATCCATTGTCATTGTATTGTCTGTCAACTCTTTATGTATAAAATCTGACTCCTACAAATGCCGCTGGTAGGAAAATAATAAATGAGTTTTATTGTTATATATATAAAAAAAAAAAAAAAAAAAAAGCAAGACGACAGTGGGAAAGTAATGTAATCAATCCCAAACGCAGCTAACACCGTAGCCCACAGCACAGAAAACCTCCTGATGGGAACATACTGGAGCAATGAGCAGATAAAGATGAAAGATATGTTGGAGGAGACCAAAACCAGTGCTTAAAGAGAGTAAATGTTGGTCCCAGACATGACTTCAAAAAAATCCTAATGTTCTTAATGTGTTAGCTGGATGTGTAAATAGGCACTTCTTTGCTGTCAAACCACTTTTGGTTCGATAAAATGAAAATTTTGTGCAGAAAACAGGGTAACAGTTCCAACACTGCTGATCTGGAGTGAATGTAAATACTTTTAAATTAAAGCTGAGTGTGCAGTCACGGTGCTGTCCAAATATTGGTGTGTACTGATTTCTGGAAATGTGACCTCAGCCTCAGCAGTAGTCATGGTGGAATTATACAAATCTGAGCCTGCATGCTTTCTCTGTGACATGGCTCATTATAAGTGAACGTGTTGCCAGGAACATTATACAGGGAGTCGCAGACAGCACCCCTCAATCCTGTATGGATTTGTGATTCTGACAAGCCTTCCTAACCTAACAGAGATCCTGGATCTCCTAGGTCGCTTTCACACCTAACCAAGCGGACTTGGGTCGCTTGGCGGACCAAACAAGGACAGTGTGAAAGCGACCTAACAATCGCTCCACACAGAAGTAGCTGCCAGAGTTTAGACAGACAGACTTTAAAGTCGTAGCTGTCTTTCAAAGCCATCATCATTTCTGTAACAAATTCCTAAACAAGATTCACAAACAAATATCATTTGTACACTTGTTGTTCTTGCATGCAATTTTAGTAACGTGATGTATTTAGACCTTAATATAACAGCAGAAACTGATGTCACAATAATGTAACTGAGTAAAGAGTTGCAGTGTGAATGCAGCCTTAAATGACCTCAGAATTAAAGTCCAGAGTTGTTTTTCTTTCGAGAAATGCTTGGAATAGCAGAAAAAAGTGATTCCATTTTTTCGTGATCAGGTCATCCATGGCCTTGGCCATGCTTGTTGTGGCATCCTGCTGCACTAAGCTCCCCTGTTTTCCTGATATAACCTGATTTACATGTGACACTTGGCCCAGACAATGCTTATTAAAGCTGATGTGTGCTGGAACGGACTCGGCTAAGTGGTTTGGAAAGCAACAGTTGACCAAACTAATCTCCCGATTCACTGAACACACAACAGCCATGTTGTTAATATGGGAAAGTGAAGTGGTTTACATTCAATAGTCCTTGCCCTTCCTTTCCTTGACACCGCTGACTAATCAGTGGCAGCTCAACAGTGTTTACACAGTCATTTTTGTGTGGCTTTAAAAGCAATGTGATTTAATAGTAATGAACATAAGCACTGCTTGGAGTGTTGATGCTGTCATAATTAAAAATGTTCATTGCTGCTTGATGCTGAGCTGTTTTCTGCCTCTGACCCTGACAGAGCACAAAGACTGATTCATCTGCAGGCAGAGAAACAGAGAGAGAGAGCTAAAACGCTAATTTATGGATCCAGATGCACCAGCTATGGTACATTACGTATCAGCGCCCTGTTTCCATACACATCAGACAGCCAAACCAGACGCCCGTCCACCATCCATTTCTATTACAGCGAGTAAGAGACAGACAAAAGAAAGGCACGTCTCAGTGCTGATGCTGCTCCTCCACCCACCCGCTCTGTGTGCACACGCCATGCATCACTCTCTAATGTTAATAACCTGTTTGGGTATTCTCTGTCTGCCAGGACCTTATAAGACTTCAAGCCGAGCCCGAGATTGTTACGGCCCTTTTTTTTTTTTTTTTTTTATATTTGCCTTTCCTCCGTCTTTGCTTTCTGCTCGTCCCGTTATTATTCAGGCTGTGGCGGGGGACCACATTGTCGCTGCTTTTCATTATTTGACTGTTGTTTTGTATAGAATTTTTTTTGCTTTGGAGGCTGAAAAAAAAAGTAGGCCAGCATGTTAATAGTAAATCACATTGCACGATGTGTATTACATTAGGCAGCAGGTAAAAATGCTAAAACCACAAATTTGCAGACCAGTAAAAAAAAAAGAACGATGATGTAAAGCAATTTTCAGCAGCAGATTTTACTTATTAATGTTTCAGTTCGAGCCTTGTTTTGCTCCCTGACCAGCTGCAAACATCCCACTGCTGTAACTTTTCTACAAAAACAGAAAGAGGAAGGGAAGAAAAAAGGAGGGAGGGGGTGAAACTGGAGACATAAAGAAAAAAGTAAAGTGTATAGAAGACAGCGAGGCAGGAGAGAAGAGAGGGGTGAGGGCAGACCTGTACAAAAAGAGGAGGAAAAAGAAAGAAAGAGGACATTTCTTGGCTCGTACATCTCCTCCCTTCGTGTGCAGGCCATCTTAATGAGAACCACATTTAGGTCAGCACTGGTTGGCTCTTTTCCTCTTTTCCTCCTCTTCTTCTTTCTCTCGTCTTCTCACCCCACCCCATCCCCCATCCTCTTCCTCCTCCTCCTCTTCCTGAGGGAACGATAAAAACCAGCACTGTGTGGTTTGGCTATGAAATTACAGTGATTCAATGCAAGACAGAGGAAAAAGAAAAAAAAAGAAATGCAGTGAGCTGAAAGTAGGTTTGGTGATTTGTTTTAATGCTGCAGGTAGTGGTGGTGGAATATATGTGTGTGTGTGTGTGTGTGCGTGCGTGTGATGAAAATCACTATCATTCCTCGGCACAGAAAGGGCGCTCAAAAACAAGATACTTGAGTGTCCACTTGAGGAAATGCTCCGAGGCTCAACCTGTACTTATGGAGCAAGCACACAAAGACCAACTCCAAGAACACTCGCCTTCTTTCTCCTGCAGCTATGGATTGGTAAGAGAAGGGGGAAAAAAGGGCGAGGCGAGGTGTGAGCTGAGGAAATGGGTACATTTGCCCGTGAATGTACCCTAGGAGGTTAGTGTGGGCAGAATGGGGACAGCCATCCTGCGGCTCGGCTGATGTCGTACCGGTGATAGATGAGCATGGACGGGAACATGTGGAGAGCTTCCTGATTAGAGATGTGAGCTGCGAGAGGTGTTTCCAGAGTGAAATAAAGAGAGGAGTTAATAGAGAACAGAGAGCGAAATAGAGGAAGAGACTGAATTCACAGCATGTTGGGAAGTTTTGCAGTCCTTTTGTTACATCTCCTCAAATATACCACAGTCTACTGGTACAGCTACAATATTTCTTCCATACAGTTCCATGTAGGATACCTGGATGTCTTCAATGGTGAATACATTCACATGAATAAATACAAGCAAAATAACTATCTATAGTTATTTTACAAAGCCCAAGTTTGATTTCTGACATTTGTTAATCACTCAAAACTGGGAATGCAAAACTGAACCGTTCAACAACCAAACCTCTAAACACAGGCCAAAAGAGGCTATTATGTGAACAAAGGCCTACTTCATCGTTTCATAACCTGTCTATTTATTGTAGAAAATCAGTGCTGTGGTTCCATAACAGAAATATCATTTATTACTATCACTATATCTTTATATTTTAGTTTAAACGTATTGGAAATGTTTTTTTTATTCTAATGTGCAAAACAGAAACCATGAGCCAAAAGATAGGGGTGTCTGATAATATCGGTCCTCACATGGTATCGGCTGATACTGACATAAAAATTTAATATAGGAAAATGTTGGTATTAGGTTTTTATAACCGATGTTCAACTGACGTAGGCTTCCGCATTCCAAGCCTCCTTGAACGCAGCATGCAACGTTTACCAGCACACGCTGAATGATGTACTACAACAACAAATGTATCGCTAGCTGTGGCTAACAACCTAGTGCCCAACTAATGTGATGTCTGTGGTTTGGAATTATTTCCAAGCGTGTGTCACGAATCGCAAATTTGCAATGACTGCAAAGCATTTGTTATGTGAGGAGGACACAAGGCGTCTTCCTTTAGTAATTCCAATTTTATCTCTCACCTCAAGGAGAATGATGCAGAGATACGCGCTAAATTTGTGCAGCGAGGTGACGAAAAGAAGCAACAACAGACAAAAAAGAGTTAACTGAGAAAAAACAAATACGACGAGGAGTACCCGAGGCGGAAAGCTGTCAATCTGACAATGTATCGCACTGAATAATCATGCAAGATGCCGGATTCACCAAACTTGTTGAGTTCCTTGAGCCACGTTATGCTCAGTTGCAAGTATATCTCAGATAAGTACTTGCCCAAATTGTATAATGTTGTTTACAGCCATGTCAAGAACCTAATTTCTGATGCTATATCCATTAGCTTCAATACAGATGTCTGGTCGTCAAGCGTTAGTCAGGCTAGCATGTTGAGCTTGACTTGACTTTGTGCTGAAAAAAGTTGCGCTGCATTCTCAGGAGTGTTGTGGGTCTCACACAGCAGACTGAACCACATCTTATTTTGGCAGGATGTTTGAGAAATGGAATATTCCCAAGACAAAAGCGCACGTTGTGGTGAGAGACAACGTCAACGAACATGGCTAAAGCTGTGGTGTTTAGTGTGTCAGGTCTGCCCTGCATGGTGCACACCTGTCTCACCACGGCATTTCCGATGCTCTGGCTGTGGGGAGGCGACTGGTAGGCCACTTCAAGCACTCACCGCTAGCTTGCAGCAATTTTACAGACATGCAAAAGGAATTCCAAATGTCTGTTAAAAAGCTCCAACAGGATGTGCCCACCAAGTGGAATTTTTACTACCACATGATGCAGAGCCTGTTGCAGCAGAAGAGGGCTATAAGTGCATACAGTGATGATTATGAACTTCCTGCGATTCAGAAGGTGATGGCAACTCAATGGAGAATTCTGGAGAAGATGATCACCCTACTGTGACCCTTTGAACAGCTAAGCTACCAAGAACATGAGCTCTGCAGAGGCCACTGTTGCAGTCCACCGTTCTGTAGTGTACCTGACACAGCTGCCTGCTGAGGATCAATCTGATAATGGAGTTTCAAAGATCGTTACTTTGACATGGACAAGAAGGAGGTAGCGCTCAATATGCTTCTAGAAGAGATGGAGGAAATGTCCAGTGGCTGATCAGGAGAGGATCACAGAGAGGCTGCTGGTGTCAGTGCAGATGAGTGGGACCAGGAGGACAGGACTGCCCTAAGGAGGACCCAACCGTTTACTAACAAACTAATTTAATCTGCTGTTTCATTTGCACTATTTTTTAGTTATATGAAGGAGCAGGGTGGAATGAGCTCAGTTTATCATTCAGTGATTGCATTATTTGCCAAGTCATGGCCACTCAGTTCAAGAAAATGTCAGTTTTATATAACGCCAGTTGAAGTTGTGTCTTTACAGTAAAAAAATTTTAAATTATCAAAGCACATTATTATTTTATTGACAGAGATGTTAAATTCTTAAGTTATTTCCTGTCCTTCCTGAACAGAAAAATGTGTTTTAGTGGTTGTCAGTGAATTCCAGTGTTCTGGATCAAATTTGGGTCTAAAAAGGTGAATTCAGTTTAAATTCCTCACTCCTGTTTAAAATGGTGAAGAGTGGTGAACTCAGTAAGGAAGAAAGAGTCCAGTTAAAGTGAAGGACATGATGCTGGAGGTGATGCTGCTGCTCTGATACGTTAGGGGAGCCCAGGATGCTGCTTGGTTGTAGAACAAAATTGTCACAGCACAGAGACATGGCTTTCATTTGTCTGTTGATGGTGGATGTGGATCTATTCATGCTGTCTAGTGTAGAACAAGCATTAGAACAGCATTGCCAGTTAAAAACAATGACAGATTTGGTGTGTGTAAACAAAAAACATGCATGATTACTTTCATCTCGAACTGGGAGTTTAGATCTGATCACAAGTGGTCATTTAAGACGCATGTCAGTGCCAACAAGGGTCTGTGGATGTTGATGGGAACAACCACTTGTTGAAGACAGAACATTTGTCTTCATTTCTTTCTGCTTTCTCAGTTTGTTGTTCTGCTAATTTACTGCTAAGCTCTCATTTTAAAACCAACCATCCAGAGACAAACAAGTCCAGTAGAGCCTGCAGCTGATGAGGCATGAAAAAATAGAAATGCATTGAAAGCTGAAGGTAAATGTGCAATGAAAGAAGAAAAAGGAGACAGTGAAAAGAGTGAAAAGGACCGATTCAGAGAGAAATAAGCAGAGACACGCTGGCATGGCTGCAGAGCAACCCACACAAACTTACATGGAATAGGGTGCTCTGAAAGGACAAGCCAACAGCTCCCAGTGATGTGTGTGGATGTGATGTGCACTCTAATTGCCCTGTAATGGAGGCAGGTGCTGCGTGCTAATTAAACACACACACACACACACACACACACACACACACACACACACGCAGACACACAGGCCTGGCCTTTGTGGAGCAGCTAAATGAGGGAAACTCAAATGTTTGTGTTTGGCTGTGATGCTTTGGTCCTGGACGTGTCAAATAGGCCTGACAGTGTTAACACCAGGGATAAAAGGGATGAGTCATGACTGGCCTCCGTGTGTGTGTGTGTGTGTGTGTGCTTGGGTTACAGTAATTGTCAGAACCTTTGGTGACTCCATGTAACTCTACAGATGCTATTTGTCTCTTTTCTCAGCGCTCTGCTGTCTATGAGACAAAAGTGTACTTTTTTTTCCTGTTAAAATCTATCAGTTATGTTTTTAATGATTCTCTTCCTGCAGATTCTTTCCAAGAACAAATGGCCGTGCTGTTTGACGAGTCATGTTACTGCACTAATGATGATGCCGCTGTGGTGATGAGCAGCCATGCTGGGCCGGACTTGACATCAGAGATGACTGCTCCCACAGAGAAACGTCCAGTACACCAGATATGTGATTTCTCACTGTTTTAGTGGAGCAGGCAGAACAAATAAAAACAATCTGTGTGGTTATGTTTTATATTTAATTAAGAAATTAAATCTGCAAAATGAGTTTTGTAGATGGTGTGACTATTGTTTTGGAAGTTTCTGCAGCAAACAACCTGCATATATATATATATATATATATATACAGTCATGGAAAAAATTATTAGACCACCCTTGTTTTCTTCAATTTCTTGTTAATTTTAATGCCTGGCTCAACTAAAGGTACATTTGTTTGGACAATTATAATGATAACAACAAAAATAGCTCATGAGAGTTTAATTTAAGAACTAAGGATTATTCATTTTCCATGGTTTTCTTGATAATAACCAAAATTACTTAAATTCTTACATCAATAGCTATGGCATTGTACCGCCAAAAACACTACTTTTAAGCATTCCATGTTTTCTTTTCTGTTTGCTTTAAACACATGATACACACAAGAGTTAATACTTGATTGCATAACCATTGTTTTTGATGACTGCAGCCATGCGTCTTGGCATGCTCTCCACCAGCTTCTGACATTGTTCTGCTGTCACAGCAGCCCATTCCTGTTGGACAAATTCAAACAAATTTTCTTTGTTTTTGGGCTTGTGGTTCTCCATTTTGAGTTTGATGATTTTCCACAGGTTTTCAATTGGATTAAGATCTGGTGATTGAGCAGGCCAAGGCATGGTGCGAATGTTGTGGTTCTCCATCCAGGCTTTAACTGACCTTGCCGTGTGGCAAGGGGCATTGTCTTGTTGGAAAATCCAGTCATTCGAGGCAGGAAAGAGTTTTCCAGCTGATGGAAGAAGACTGTTTTCAAGGGTAGTCCTGTACTTGACCTGGTTCATTCGGCCTTCACACAATTGCATTTGCCCTGTTCCACTCAGACTGAAACAACCCCAGATCATGACTGATCCACCCCCATGTTTTACTGTAGGGGCAAGACAGTCTGGGTTGTAAGCTTCTCCAGGCTTCCTCCTAACCAGTAAGTTGGCTGGAGTGGGCATCAATTCAAAATTGGATTCATCACTGAAGAGAACCTTAGCCCAATCATCAACAGTCCAATCCTTGTGGTCTCGAGCAAAGAGTAACCGGGCCTTCCTCTGCCTTTCATTGATGAAGGGCTTCTTGCGTGCTCTGTGTGACTTCAAACCAGCTTCAACAAGTCGGTTTCGAACTGTCCTTGCCGAGCAAGTCACATTTCTCGACAGTGCCCACTCATTTTTAAGGTCCCTTGAGGTCTGACGACGATTCCTGACACAGGAACGGATGAGTGCACGGTCATCTTGTGGGGTAGAAAGACGTTTCCTGCCACGGCCAGGTAGCAATTTGGTAGTGCCATGTTCAGCTTGTTTTTTTTTTGCTGGAATGAACGGCTGTCTTGGAGATCTTCAGTTTTTTCGCTACCTGTCTCTCACTCATGCCAATTTCCAGCAGTGCCAAGATGGCTGCCTTTGTTGCTTCACATAATTCTTTTGTTTTAGGCATTATGTGAGAGCTGACAACTTCTGAGTTGTGCTACGGCTTGAATGTAAGCAGGAAACCACTCTAGGCCTTTGCATGTGCAGTGCTGCTTGTGACATGAAATGGCCTCTTATATACCCTGGGAATCAATTAAGCTTAAGAATGTCAAATAGGACATAAAGTATTATGTGACCAGCTGCATTTTTTGTTGTGTTCATTGTGTTATACGTTTAGTGGTACCAGATATTAGAATGAACAAGGAATGGAAGAAAACAAGGGTGGTCTAATAATTTTTTCCATTTCTTTATATATATATATATATATATATACATATATATATTTTTCACCCAGTAGAACAAAAAGTGCTTCTGAACAGAATGACAGACTATAGCTTTAATGACCACATCCTAATCTAGTGTTGGTCCTCCTGTGTGACCTCTGACCCCTGAAGGTTTATTCTGTGCTATGTGACTCCTTTCTATCTTCAGCAGCATTACCTCCTTTGCTCTGTTGGATCAGACCACCAGGACCAGCCTTCACTCCCCACCTGCATCAGTGATCCTTGTCCTCTCATGACCCTGTCTCTGGTTCACCACTGGTCCTTCCTTGGACCACTTTTGATAGATCCTGACCACTGCAGACCGACCCAGTCCTCTAGACCTCACTGTTTGCTTCTTGGTGTCAAACTCCTGAAAAATCCTGAAACTTGAACCTTTTTCCATCTGGATCATTGGTTCATCATAGCATGACATCAGGTTGTGTTTCTCCAAAAGCTGATTCTGTTTCTACTTTTCCTTCACAGCTGCAGCCCAGATGCACTATCCCCACTAGAACTTGTGTTTTCATGGCTTCACTGGATCTGGTTTGAATACAGACTGTGGTTGCTTTGACAATTACGCTTTTTTCTGTCTTATTTATGCAGGCTTTATGCAGCCGAAAAGGCTTCACAATCCATTTGTTCTGTTTGCTTTGGAGAGTCAAGGATGTGCTTCTAATCAGGTTTTATTTGTCAAAAGAAAATATAAAAGGGTGGGGTGTAGAGGCTAATAACAAATTTGTAATGCTGGATGGAAGTTCTATTTTGGGGGGTTTTATTTGTCTATGTCCTACCTCCACACCAAATGCTGATACTGGCCGACTCCACCGTTATATATATAGATACACTTCTCCTTCTGCTTCAGTATCTGCCTATGTCACAGTATGTTAAGGTTAGGTAATGAGTAAAACGTTCATAATCAAATACAGGTTTTTCAACATAAGGTTCACTGGTGGAGGCAGACAAATTCTGACTGTCCATGGTAGGCGCAATCACAGTCAAAATGCAGCAAACAAACACAACAAAACAAAAACATATTGATCAAGATCGATCAAGGAAAAACAGAATATGTCAAGCAGCTGTCCAGAATGTGGACAGAATGACATGAAAATCCAAACACACACTCTGATGCTGTTTCTGAGCCTTTCTAACACTCTGAGACGCTCTTTCCTCTTTGGACTGTATTTTTATAATTTCGCCTTGTCTATGGTGAATGTTGACTGTATTCATCCTAACTGGAAACCCTAGTCCTAACCTGAAACTATTAATAAAGAACGGTGAACTATCCTCACTCTGGAGGATTTCAAATGTCTTTCTGTGCGTCCCAGAACATTTGGTCATCGTGCAAAAAGAAGCACAAGAACAACCAGACACAGATTAACACTCCCTCCTGAACCCTGAGCCCAGATCAGATGTATGAGTGGAGCTGACAGTGGATTATAACATAAAAGCCCACGAAATGGAACAGAGAGTAAAGGAGTTTCTTCTGAAGGGGCTTTGGCTGCTCCCTGCACTGACGGCGGGCGGAGAGCTGGTGAGGTGACAAATTAAAACATGTCCTCTGTGTGTTTCCTGTGGATTGCATGCTGAATCGTTACATTGCTGCGAGTGCCGAGCTCCCAAACAGCCACTAATCCCCGAAACAGACCTCCAGAGTTTGAAAGGGGAGGGGTGCAGCGTGGAGAGGAGGGCGCCTGTAGCTATGGATACAACCATATCATCTTACAACTGCTAAACATATAAGACTCTGTCCCTCTGTGTGGGTGGAGAGGTTAATGAAAATGTGCTCGTTCTGGGGGTGAGATTTTGAGCTCATATGAAACCATAACAGACCATAATAATGCATTCTGAAGCTGTTTCTGTGCACATTTAAGGACACCAGCGTTCTGCTTCAGATGTCACGACCCCTGAATGTTTTAGCTCCCACTATCGCTCCTCCATAAACATTAAACATGCTGTACAACACCTACAGACCCATATCAAACATACACTTCTTATCAAAAGTTATATTTATGAATGCCAAAGTGATTCGTGGTTGATCTGCTGGCGATCTCTTTAATGAATAGCATGTTTCGCTTGCATTAGCGGTAACTTACATAACACAGCTCTGATACGGTGCAAAGAGAGGGAACATTAAACAGATTCCACCATTCATGTTGGATTCAAGCTGCTTTAATACACTTGAGGGATTCACAGAAAACACCCAGCAGACTTGGATCAAATTTATAGCACTGTTCATTCCTTTTACACCACATAACAGTGTGTTTCCTGTAAACTGTAAGCTACAGGTAGGTAGGGAGGGACTGTTTATTTGTCACAAATTTTGATTCCATGGGAAGATAGTGCGAATCCACACTGTAGAAGAAGAAGAAGAAGAAGAATTCCTTTATTAATCCCTCAATGAGGGAAATTACATTTTTTTGTATCGTTAAGGTTCTTAAAGAAACAACAGATCCCAATGATTTGGTTTTATTTTTGAAGCTCTGCTGTAGGTTCAGTAGAGTTACAATAAAAATCGTAATCAACTAAATAACAGGTCCAATAACGGGTCCAAATTATGTCAGCTAATATAATCAAGACACGTAGCAAAAAAGCGTCTGGTCAGATTAGTGGGTACTTTGTTTGGAGGTAGCGAGCTAATTATTACTTTTCAAGGAAAACGCCACACTGATTACGGCGAGTACTTTACTTGGTAGTTGAACCAGGGAGCCAGTCTGATGGATCGTGTTGCTGCATGTTGATGCATCTGACTTAGCTAGAGGATGGACTCCAACCTGTGATCCTGAAATCTCTTTTCCACCACCATGGATAAAGCTACCAAAGTAAAACCAATGTAGTAATAAACCAGCTTTAAAGCCGTTGCTATGGAGAGGAAGTCTGGAGTGGACAAAAGCTCTAGCAAATTCTTCTTTTCTTTTTTCTTCTTCTTTACCAAATAACAACAATAGATTTTATTTATCGAGCGCTTTTCTGAAAACCCAAAGACACTATGTCTTTCTAAATGAAAACAAGTCAAAATAATAATAATGATGTATTTAAGGCAAATAGTTGGTGCAGAATTTAGTGGTGCAGCAGAAATTCAGACTCTGGGGGTGGATGTTTCTTAGCAAAATGCTCCTTGACCTGTACAGGACGACATGTACAGGGTGACCAGCTGTTACTCATAGAACATCGTCTAGACAGAGGATGAACAGGATTCATCAGTCATAAGTCCTAAACCCTAAAAGAGTGTGATTTTTTTGTTTTCCAATTCCAAATACTACAATTTAAAATATTTATCAAACCTTGACCACTTTAAACCTGCTGGCAGACATTACCAAAATAAACCACAGTATAACTTTTAGAATTAATCTAGCAAAATAAATCACCTGAATAGACTATACCAGCTTAATAACTGACTGCTGAAAAGATATAAATTTTATCTGCTCTGTTGTACATCTGAGGTGAGCTCAGTCTGAGAAATCTCACTGGGAAAGATGTGACAGGGCTCAGTGTGCTCTAGCAGCCAAAGATTTCTACAAGGAGACTGGTTGGTCGTCCAAAGTGATGAATGCCATGATCTTTTTAGTGTTCCCTTTTGATATGGCACCGGCAAACTTTTCTTCTCATAGACGTCAGCCATGGACGGAGTGGATGAGCTGCTGGGAGGAGGAACTTCCTCCGTCTCATATTCTGCATGCTGTTCGCTGTTTTCACACTTTAAAATGCTTCCACAGTGCTGACATGCTGCATTTGGGAAGCACGTGCATACACACCTCATTCACTATGAACAAAAAAAGTAATTATTCTCATTATAGTCTTTTTACTCATTTGGCCTTTTTTTTTCTTTTTTTTTTCTTTTTTGCAATTTTCTGCCAAATAATTTCAGTGGTCAAATAATCAGAGCATTCCTACAATGTTATTTCTATAATAATAGCACATAATACAACCTGCCTAGCATGAGAAATCATCTGTCCTCAAACACTTGCTTCAGGTAAGGAAAACAATCTGATTAATTTGAAAAAAAACAACATTTATTTAAAAGAACAAAATGATTCATATGACCAACCTTTATGCAAAGCTACTGGTCATTAATGAATTCCACGCTGTCTAAGGGGCAGTCAGCTGTAATTTCTCCCCAACTAAACGGAAAAACAAGCATGTGAACCAAACTCTTAGGTGCTTTAGGTGATACGAAATAAAAATAAACGAGGCCCTCGTGTTACGTTTATGTCCTGCCATTTTTGCTCGTAAATATAATTATTGTAGCCAGGAGGTCCATATTATTTCAGGTAGTCTACTGTAATAGGACCACCTGTAGTTTTTAACTATTAGGATTTGATTGTATATATTTTTCACTATTAATTTATTCTCAAGAGTGATATAAACAAACATAGCAGCTCTGAGCATGTTGTCATTTTTCATGAGCAAAAAAAACAATGAATGCCTAATAAACCATACTATAGACCAAAATCAGTGTAAAAAAAAATAATTTAACACTGATGCTCTCAACTTGGAAAGTGAGGACAGTTTTGGCTTCCATAGGTAGCCTTCCAAATGTAAATGTACAGCAAACTGTAGCCCCCTTCACACTGCACGAAAAACTCGCATCAACGCCACAGTGTGAAAGTCGAGCCGTGTCGACTCGCTATTTACCCGATGACGTTGATGTAGCTGTCTGTCTTGTCCTGCTTTAGTCACTGAGCAGCCTGTCAGGCTGTCAGTGTGAAGCTCCAGAGCTGCAGAGCTGATCACTCATAAGATCAGACTTCCTGTTGATCTCCAGTGAACGATCTCTGAAGGACAGAGATTGTATTTAATCAAATGATAAAATGGTAAATGGTGTTGCATTTGTATAGCGCTTTTCCAGTCTACAGCTCAAAGCGGTTTACACAACATTTCCCACTCACCCATTCACACACACATTCATACACTGACGCCAGAGGCTGCCATGCAAGGCGCTAACAGCTCCTCAGGAGGAATTTGGGGTTCAGTATCTTGCTCAAGGACACCTCGACATGCACCTCGGGGGAGCCGGGATTCGAACGAATCGCTCTACCACTACCACAGCCACAGGTGCCCATCAAGGCGACATCATCTTTAATAGGAGCGCGTATGCGATTTAGTCTTTCATCATTCTGGGGAAATCCCACCGATTGGGGAATCCCAGTGCACTACGCGACCGTGTTTATAAACAGCTTGTATAGAGATCTGACACACATTTACATCCTGTCTCAGTAACACAACATACAGTAAAAGATGAAATATATGCATTATGGAGCACATATGGGCCATGAGAAGACCTATACTCAGGAAGTTCCCCCCAAATTTCTGTCAACCCAAAAAATGTTTCCATCTCTTCTATTCTGTGGAGAGAGAGTGTGATTGGAATTAAGTCCAACTCAGTTAGCTCCAATGAGGGCCTTCCTTCACATCACTCCTACCTTTTCTTTCCAGCTCTGCAATTGAATAGAAGCCACATAATAACAAGCGGCAATCAATTTCCTATCATAAACAAAGACCTTCGGGGGGCTCTCCATTTCTTTGGCTTTTTTCAAACAAGCCAAGAACATGGCTTGAATTAAGATGCAGCACTGGATCGTCCTCAGTGCTCCAGAGAGGGAGACGTGAATCAGTGAATCATCATTTCTGGACAAAACCTGCGAACAAGACGTGAAATGAGTAACAATCCCTTTAACATCTGTTGAGTGCTCATGCTGTCTGATCTCTGTTTCCGATTCTCACCAAGGGACTGGGACAGAACCCAAGTCTGGTCGATAGAACTGAGCTCAATGACAGGATGACAGGATCATCAGGCTGGAGCCAGTGCTGCCTATCTGCAAATTCACTTCCTGCTGGCTCCATATGCACTCCAAATGTTGCTCAATTTTCAGGAAAGTGACTAGAGAGCAGGCTTTGGAAGCAGGGAGGACCCTGGCGTAACACACTCTGAGCTCTCTGTGCAGCTGGCCGACTTCTTGGAAAAGGGATATGAGATTTGAGAGATCTCCCTTCAGCTCAACGCTGTTACTTTCAGGTCCTGGGACCTCTCTCTTCACCAGAGCTGTTCAGTGAAGAAGCCGTGAGCACTGCTCCAACAAGACACTGCTTCATCGTGCAACACCATCCCATGAAGCACATGAAATGTAATTACTGCTCGAATTAATGTTGTCAGAGGTCCAGCATGTTGTCTGCTGTGGGCCTTTACAGGCTGCAGACTGCAATGTTCAATACAATATCTGCTCATAGTGACTAGCATGTTGTTTAATGTTTCATGGTTCTGCATAGGCACTCACAGCACGTGATTAAGGTTATAGAAAAAATATTCTCTTGGTGTATAACAAAAAAGTGGCTCCCAGAGTCCAACTTTCACTGGAAAAGAATCCGACTTACTGCCAGCAATGCAGACCAAACACAGGTCGTACAGGGACCGAACAGCCCATATCAAGGGGTCTGGTACCCCATACTCCCGGAGCACCCCCCACAGGACTCCCTGAGCGATGCAGTCGAAGGCCTTCTCCAAGTCCACAAAACACATGTAGACTGGGTGGGCGAACTCCCACGCACATATTTTAGATTGTGTCTTCTAGATATTAAAAACATCAACTCATGCTGCTCCTATTGTGTCAAGACAAAATTGATATTTGCAAGAATCACCATCTTTCCTTAACCGTAACAATGTGTCTTCTACTCACAACAGAATCAAAAATAAATGCTTTACTTTTCAGGAGCACGTATTGCAGATATGTTTATGTTTATTACATTGTCAAATTGATAAGATGTTGATTAAACACAATCCAAGCACTATTATGTCTCCTTCAAAATGTATTTGCTCTGCATTAAACTAGACCTTAGGAGTTCTCACATGATACCAAAGATGAATGTGTAGGAGGAAACAGAGCAAGGTTCTTAATAAATGTGACAGTGTTTATAAAGTGCCGTCTGTTTGTTGACAGGCAAACAGCACCCGTATCTCGAAGGACGAGATAGATAGTTTAAGACGGTGTTTATGCTGAGAAAAGCTGGTTGCTATGGTGAATATAACAAAGAAGTGTTTTTTTTAAAGTCACTGTTGGTGTGTGTTTTGTGTTCTGGTATGCTCGTGTCACACTTTGGGTGTTTTGTTATGAGTCACTCTTGTGTGTGCAGCGCAGTGCTCACTATTCAAACTAAAAATTTGCTTTGAAAACAAGTCATATCCCATTTGTGCTCCTTGAAATATCCCAAAACCCCAGCAGACTGACATGTCTGTGCTCATTGTGAAAGATGTCTGTGTATTCTAAAGAGAGGCTGATCAAAGCAGCTTCTGCTATTGGAGCAGCACAGCTGTAGACTCTCCACGGCGTTCAGAAAGCCGACCCCGCTGCGATCAAAACAAGACTCCCGACGGATCTATCTGTGCTCTCTTTTACTGGTGTAGTACATCTGTTAATGTCTCTCTCCCCTACCTTGCTCCACCCAAAAAGACTTCATTATATATATACTGTAAATCCTTTTATCCACTGAGCTGCCTTCAATTTCTGATTTGAATGACAGGAACATAAGCACCGACAAAGTAAATAGCTGTGATTACGTTGAAAAGCTTAGTTTAAGACCATGAAGGCCTTTTTATACTTTTGACGTGTTATATTTAGATGTACCGAACACATCTTCCTCCTTGATCAGAGCGACATGTTACTGGATATATTTAGATACAAATAACAGCTTACAATGCTCACTAAGTTTGTTTTCCCCAAACTGACAAAGGCGACAGACAGAGTTCAGTCTGTCAAAAGACATGTATAGTTTTGATGATGAGAAAAATAAATAATCCATCCATCCATTATCTACCACTTATCCTCATAGGGTCGCAGGGGGGGCTAGAGCCTATCCCAGCTGTCTTAGGGTGAAAGGCAGGGTACACCCTGGACAAGTCTCCAGTTCACCCTCACATAACCATTCACACTCACATTCACACCTATGGTCAATTTAAATTAACCAGTTAACCTAATCCCCATGCATGTTTTTGGATGGTGGGAGGAAGCCGGAGTACCAGAGAGAACCCACACAGACATGAGGAGAACATGCAAACTCCACACAGAAAGGCCCCGGGCTGGGATTCAAACCTGGTACCTTCTTGCTGTGAGGCGACAGTGCTAACCACTACACCACCGTGCCACCCAAAAATAAATAATACAAAATGTATTTTATGTCAAATAGTGAAATGAAAATAAAACAGATAAAAATGAATCTGACGAGACAAAGGAGATGATTCAGGACTTGGGGAGGAGGAAAGGAAATCATCAAGAAGAAGGTGGATTAGCCTCCAAACTCCTCAGTAGTTTCTACAGATGCTCAGTGGAGAGCATCCCGATGAACTCCATCACAGTGAGGTATGGGAGCTGCACCATGAAGGACAGGAAGGCTCTCCAGGATCACCATTCTAACGATAAGAACTCAGACAAATGTAGTGCAAATGCAGGTGCAATTGAGTGAGCTGGTCTGACATTCAAACCACAGGCCCCATGATCCCTTGCACAGCGCAGGAAGGAATAGCAGGCAGCGCAAGCACAGAGGGAAGGCGGAGAAGAAAAATTAAACTATTAGAATCTTCTGTAAATTGAAGTAAATAAAAACAATCGAGGAAAAAACATGACAGACGTAAAAAACTGTTTACAGAAACTGCTAGGCTGTGATCGTCTATAAGTCCTGGAATACGAGTAATAAGAGAAGCCACTTGATGAACCATCACTTAGAAAAGATGCTTGATGTGAAAGCAAGAAGCAACAAGAAGCAAGTGATGTGATTAGAACATCTGAGCATTATGTTGGTGTTTACTTACAGTCAGTGTATTTATCCTTCACATTCCTGGCATTTCATTTTCCACACTTGAAAGTTAACCTGCTGTTTGTCTATTAAAAGCCTACCGTAAGCCCTGCCCTGGATGACTCCCCGTGCATGGTAGAGAACAAGGAAATGCAATGAAGTGAAGAGAGAGGAACAAACACTTAAAATGTGGGCCAATAAGAAGAACTAAAAAGAACAGTATGTCTCTTATTTTGAAATACTTTCTATACCAGACAGATGGTGTGTTGCAGCACAGGTACTATGGAAGTGATGAGGCTCGAAGTTCCACAAAGAAGTGATGCTTTTCTGGATACTCAAGGATTTGTTCAGTTATCGCCAAGTAGTATCGTCACTGCAGTATTCATAAGTTTTCTTAATAACATTTAGCCCTAATATTTATAGTGATGCAAATGTCTTTTACATACCCTTATTTGCCATATGGAAACTTTTTTTATGCTCCATCAACAGAGCGTGATGGGACTGGCATTAGTGTTGGAACGACCAGATGGATTGACAGTGTCAACAGCAACTGTGATGTCTGCTATCTGGCAGCTTTCCCAGGTTTGTCAAAGACAGTGTCGTGTTAGAATTAGCTCATTTGTCATGCTGCACTGTGTATTCAGGCAGAGAAGAGAGAACTTTCCACAATTTTAAATAAAAAAAGTGTCCCTCTCATCCTTAAGGCTCTAGTACTAGGCTTCAGTAAAATAGAATCTATGACAGACATGGGCAAACTATGGACAAAAAATGCCCAAATTTAAGGACAAATTTTAAACTTTTTAATCCGGCCCACCGAAATTAATAAGAAATTAAGAAATTATAATTGTCCAAAATTATATTACTGAATTCAATTATATTACATTCAGGGCTGTCGCCACGTTAATGCCATTCGCGGCGGCATGCGCGACGGTAAGTCTAATTGGATAAACTGCATGAAATGCATAATAACGACAGAAGAGTAAAGCAGGTCATGAAGCAGAACTCCATTCAAAAAATCAAGGAAACTAACAACACAGTCATAACTAACAATCAAACATGTTGATAAAATTAGATTAACCATCTTTTCTGAATCTGTCCAAGCTTCTCCTGTAATTCAGCAAACAGATAATCCACCGAAGAGCATCGTTAACGTATTAATTTGTAAAGTGAAATGGACAAAAAGGAAAAGAGAAAGACATTCTTTTCATAAATACAGAGCTTATTAGAGCTGATGTGGTGTCGCTCTGATTTTAGCAGCTTACATACATATAGAGCAATCCATATATACTGACACTTGAGGATTCAAGGACATCATATGTAAAAACTGTAGAAATTGGATCACATTGGATCATCTTTTAAAGCAAAATGGATCATTAAACTGTTTTGTTGGACCAACAGCCCAAAAATAAAACTTACTACTATGTAACATCAAGTGAAACTGAGTTTCTGCTTCATTCACTGTTTCATTGATTAATTCATTCAATCACCGGCCATCAAATTACCTAAATTTTAATTAGTTTGACTGACTGATTTAACCGTTTAATGGAGACAACTTTGCATTTCTTGATTATACACACATTTGGGCAGGCACTCTACAGAAAGTTGATTTAATGCAGTTATGTGCGAGCTTAAATGCATTAAAATGCGTGTTGGGTCTTTATTATGCCACTAAATCCCTCTGGGTCTTTACTGAGGAGATTTTAGTTTGCAGTAATGTTGAGCGGATGATCAATAAATGATGATGTTACCGTCTAGACAGGCTCAAATGTTCCCCTTGTAAATGCTGTTGCACTGAAGGAGACAAGGTACCGATTGATAAGACAGTGTGTCTCATAAAGGAGATTCTGTTTGCTCATTTAAACTGTGCACTCAGGGAGACTTGCAGGACGATTACAACAGTCAATCTCACATGTTGACTGAGATCATTTCTAGAGAATTCAATTACAGCTGAAAGAAACTATTCATCAGGTAGTTTGAGACAAACAGCATCTCTTCTGAGAATCAGACCCATGAGCATGAACACAAAGAATTTAGAAGATGTGATCTCCTCTCATGACTCATGACCGTATGGTGATAAGAAAGAATTTAATCTTCATATTACGCACTGTTGGAGGCGCTTACGAGATGGCACTGTTGGCTGACCTGACAAACAACTGGTGAGAAATGTTTGATGTAATAACATTGTCAATGTCATTTCAGCTGTTACTTTAACTGATGAACACTGAGCACTCATGACTCTTAACTCATTTTCCCAGAACAGGGTATTGATCCAGCATATGGCAAAGTATTGTTCATTGATCACTGTCAACAATGTCTGTTTATCACGAATTTCAGAATACACAGAATACCAAACAAGTGAGGTATCTTGACTAACTGGACCGATACTGGAAGAAGACAGAGGATATTTGTAAAATGGATCAATTTGAAGTTAGAATGATCCTTGTCCTCTCATGACCCTGTCTCTGGTTCACCACTGGTCCTTCCTTGGACCACTTTTGATAGATCCTGATCACTGCAGACCAGGAACAGACCACCAGAGCTACAGTTTTGGAGATGCTCTGATCCAGTCCTCTAGACATCACTGTTTGCTTCTTGGTGTCAAACTCCTGAAAAATCCTGAAACTGGAACATTTTTCCGGCTTCTAACATCAACTCTGAGGACTAAATGTTCATTTGATGTCTTATATATCCAGGAGCCATGATGAGGAGATAATTCCATGATGAAATGATAATTCCTAAATTACTGGAATAAACTTTCAGGTTCAACTAGTGATGATCTCTATTCACACTTGCACTCCATTCAGGATCATTTTCCAGTTCACAAAGCCATGGTAATGCCAGAATAGATGGAGAAGGGACAGTCCACCATGAAGAAGGACCAAGGCTGGGTGAACATGTACGTTTGGCCACTGCTGTTTGATGCCACCATGCCTCTGTATTATGTTGAATTTCTCACGCCCTATATTTAACTAAAAAAAAAAAAAAAAAATCAAAATTGCAGGTAGACTTTTGTTTTTAAGGTCAGAACAACACTCAGTCTGTGTTCATACCTTGACGCATAAGAATGACGAGACGGAATAATGGCGTGACATTTGCCTTGAACAGGCTGTGTGAAAGGGGCTTAGGTCTCGAGGTGGGAAAGCAGATTCCCCTGCTCCCTTTCACACAAGCCTATGCAGGAATACTTTTTGAACACTTAAGGGAAGGACTACATGTGTGAGAGGGGCTAAGGACTAAAAAAAAGCAGTCCTTAGTCCTATTAAAAAAGTAGAGCGCAGTAGAAGCAGCCTGTAGGGGCCGCTAGCAGAGCTTAGCACTCTAGTTGAAAAGTAAACCATCAGTTTCATTATCTGAGAGTCATTTGTGCATCTGGCAACTGGTGTCACGTGTTTGTGTCCAGATGGAGGTTTAGTGGAGATGCTTTGCCAATTTATTGCTCAACAATAGTCATATGGGGAAGGAACCAGATGTACTCTGGGGATGAGCAGCTCCAGCATTGCTTAACATCTCATTGTCAATCAAGCAGGAAAACAAACAGTTTGAGCACAGCTGTGTCTCCAGCAGTTGGCGAAGGGGAGCACTGGGGGTCAATTTCATTTAAATCCATTTAATGCAGTGTGTCCATGCAATACAAATGTGAGACTGTGACAGACTTTTGGAAAGAAAGTGTGGATTGTAGACCACTGCAATATCAGGGATGATCAAACTGTAAACAGGAATAGTAACAAAGAACACAGCAGTAGTAAACAGTAATAAAAGCCTGTCAGTGGAATCTACTTTGAGTGTTTCATACCAGGAGCTCGCTGCTCAGCTGTCCATCAAACAGTGTGGCCAGTGCTGGCATGGCTTTGATATCTTGTTTGAGTTTGTTTTGGTTGGTGACACAATTTGCTTTGTCTGCTCTTCCCCTAAATAGACCTCTCTGATGGCAGACATTTGGATTTGGTACCATGACAGATGTGTGTGCTGCTGTTAGGTCTGCCAGTGTCAGTGGGGCTGAACTGTGGCTTCTGGAGTGACTTCCTGTCACACCTTCACCTGTAGCCAGGCAAAAGCCAAAATATGGGCTATGAAGAGGGATGCACTGAGCTGTGTGGGTGTAGCGTAGAATAGCATTGGGTGGTGTGGCAGTGTGTGTGTGTGTGTGTGTGTGTGTGTGTGTGTGTGCAAAAAACAAAGCATGTACTAAAACCCTGTGTGCGCTAAAACCAAAGCATGTGTGTGCTAAAAGCAGTGTGTGTGTGTGTGTGTGTGTGTGTGCGCACTAATACCAAAATGTGTGTGTGCGCTAAATGCAAAGTATGTGTGTGCATGCTACAAGCAAACCGTGTGGGTGCTCTACAAGTGTATGTGTGTGTGTGTGTGTGTGTGCGCTACAGGCAAAGCGTGTGTGTGTGCTACAAGCAAAGCATGTGTGTGTGCTATAAGCAAAGCGCGTGTGTGTGCCATAAGCAAAGTGTGTGTGTGTTTGCGCTACAAGCAAAGCGTGTGTGTGTGCGCTACAAGCAAAGCGTGTGTGCCCTACAAGCAAAGCGTGTGTGCGTGTGTGTGCGCTACAAGCAAAGCGTGTGTGCCCTACAAGCAAAGTGTGTGTGCGTGTGTGTGCGCTACAAGCAAAGCGTGTGTGTGCGCTACAAGCAAAGCGTGTGCGTGTGTGTGTGTGTGCTACAAGCAAAGCGTGTGCGTGTGTGCTACAAGCAAAGCGTGTGTGCGTGTGTGTGTGTGTGTGCTACAAGCAAAGCGTGTGTGCGTGTGTGTGCTACAAGCAAAGCGTGTGTGCGTGTGTGTATGTGCTACAAGCAAAGCGTGTGTGCACGCTACAAGCAAAGCGTGTGTGCGTGTGTGTGCGCTACAAGCAAAGCGTGTGTGCGTGTGTGCTATCAGCAAAGCGTGTGTGCGCTACAAGCAAAGCGTGTGTGCGTGTGTGCTATCAGCAAAGTGTGTGTGTGTGCGCTACAAGCAAAGCGTGTGTGTGTGCCCTACAAGCAAAGCACGTGTGTGCTATCAGCAAAGTGTGTGTGTGTTTGCGCTACAAGCAAAGCGTGTGTGTGCGCTACAAGCAAAGCTTGTGTGCGCTACAAGCAAAGCGTGTGTGCGCTACAAGCAAAGCGTGTGCGCGTGTGCGCTACAAGCAAAGCGTGTGCGTGTGTGCTACAAGCAAAGCGTGTGTGCATGTGTGTGCTACAAGCAAAGCGTGTGTGCGTGTGCGCTACAAGCAAAGCGTGTGTGCGTGCGCTACATGCAAATCGCGTGTGTGTGTGCATGCCTGTGTGTGTGTGTGTGTGTGTGTGTGTGTGTGTGTGTGCTAAAGCCACAGCATGTGCAAGTGTTAATCACTGTGACATAACAGTGTTCTGTTATGTCACATAACAGAAGGTGACACTGGTGATAAATAAAAAACAAACAAAAAAAAACAAAACATAAAAGCAGTATATAGCCCACCCTACACACACTTGTCATATAAAATATCTGCTCGTGCAGCTTGGTCACAGTTAAGACACAGGTCACTAAAATGTGAACTGATAAAAGTCACTGCTCCCAAGGCTGGTACTATGACGAAGAACTATGACTAAGATATACTTCAAGTCAAAATCTGCAGCTCAACAATGTAGAAAAACATCAAACACACCTCCAGCATACATTTTAATTTGGAGATTGTGCAAGTGAATTAATGTTTCATAAACCACTACTTTAATTTACCTTTTACTGCAGAGCTGCTGCTGCAAGTATTCATAATAGAACGGTCATAAAATCTTGACATTTCCTCAAGCAGTATTGAGTACTTTCATATAGCGTGAATAGCGACGCAGTAATCAATTATCTCCTGTGTTGTTCTATCAAAGCAGGGATTCTTTCTGTCAGGATGTGTAGTGAAAAGCTGCCAGCTTTGTAAATTTCTCCTCAGCCACTGGTGATGAAGGTTGCTCAAAATGTTAAGCCTTCGAGAAATCAAACAATAGTCCACTCTCCCTGACATGTGTAGTAAATGAATTTAGATTTGTATAACACAATCTGGTGCTTTGAAGTGCAGTACTTTTTCTTCTTTTTTTTCCAGAAATGTAATTCCACCGCTGAATATTTCCCATGCTCTTCCACCCCCTCACAGCCCTGCTGTAACATTTCAAATTAAGACTGACAGAAAGTTTTGACAGTTTTTACAATGCAAAGGTCTGGATTTAAGAAAGTAAACACATTTTCACACATAATACACATACACAGCCTCCTTCTCCCACACTCCTGACCTTGTGGATGATACTGAGGTGCCATCCACACGACAACGGAATTCTGTCAATCAGACAAACTTTAATACCGATTCCGCCTTGCGTACAGATACCTCCGGCGTTGTCGGTGATCCACTACGGAATATTCTTACAACGGGTTCCAGAGTGAGAAGATTTGAAAACGTCTCGGGGTTGCAGTGTGTACCCGGCGTGGTTGCTAACGATGACGTCACATCATTACGTGACCAGAAATAGGAGCGCGCATCAGCCTGTCACAGCAAGTTGTTGAACAACGATGGCGGATTACAGAGTAGCATATGTGATACAGGCACCGCTAACTTTATTATCAGTTCTGCTTTTTTCTTCTCGGTGTCTTCATGCTCATTGCATTCTTTCATTCTTTTTCATGGGTCTCTCTGTTTCTCTGCAGCGCCACCAATCTCGGTGGCATATGTACGTATTACATCCTTGTCACTCGTAATCGCAGACATCGTTATTACTGTGTACTGTAAATGGAAATACTTCCAGCAATGTTGCGTGTGTGGACTCAAAAACTTAGGAATCCGCAAAAAAAAAAAATCTCACAAGCGTTATCATGTCGTTGTCTTGTGGACGCAGCCTGAGAGGGAGGATGCAAGAAGTGATGAAAGCTTCCTCTTGACACGTCCACACCTCAGCTTTTGTCCTCACGTACCTTCAACACAAGTTCCTGTGCGGCAAACTAGGAAAACCATTTATTTATGGAGCTAGCTTTGTGCCTTGTGTGTTGCAAAAATCTTGTAGCATTAAGATTTTCCTTTAATTAAACTAAAACATGAACAAAAGGGCGGCACCTAAAGTCAGCTTTGTCCACTTACTTTTGATTAAACAGCAGTATGAGGTGTGTACATGGGCTAAAACCAGCGTTTTTTGTTATTTTAGTTTAACTCATGAATACTTAAGCCTTCAAAACTTCAGAGAATTGTTCAAAAATGTTCATCATATGGTACAAAACACAAAGCAACTCATTTTATTAGCTTTTCTGTCTGAAAAAATGTCCAAAAAGTTAATTATTGTTCAATAATCTTAATTGTCACTGTCGTTAAACAATGAAAGGCAGTTTAGCTGTTCCTCATTTTAGCAGCAGATAGATATATATATATGAAGGACAGAGAAAATCATAAAAATAGGTTAGTATTGGGATGGATATGTACACACTGCAGACTGCAAGGACATGATAGCATTACCAATAAGTTAAATTTTCTTTTCTGCTGCATTTGATCCCCAACATGTGAAGGGATGCATTCTGCATTAAATAAACAGCAAAACCGTAAAATTTGGGTTTTTTTTTTCTGGATCCAGGAACAAAAACGATCAATGCAGACACTAATTGGCACTGCGTTACTTCCACAGATTCCTGGTAGCAAATCTTCATATGATGGTCTGGAACTGACTTGTTTCTGCAAACGAGAATTGACTTTAATCATTGATCAATTAAAAAAAACAATTACTTTTCTTTAAATTGAGTCTCACCGTGGTACAGACAAATCTGGTGGAGTTAAATGTTTCAACCAGGGTGAAAAACCTACAGTGACCTTGAGATGTAAGACTTGTCAGTCTGGTTTGTCACTATTCATATTGCCACTGCTGCTACATGTAATTGTGATCACCAAAGTAAAATCTTCATTGAATCGTTGTGGAGACAAATATCTGGACTAATATCTAACATGATGAAAGATGTTGAAATGTTTAAAGATGCAAAGCAAAAAGGAGATGTTGCTGATGGAAAATAAGAGAAACAACTTAAGTTTCTGCTGACATTTGCAATCTGTGAGTTGAAGTAAGTGTGGATGTTGTGACAGCTAATCTCTTCTATGAGACAGGAAACACATCTGCTGGCTGTTTTGTGCCTAATAAACACTGACAAAAATATTCCAGCAGACAAACTCATGTAAACAAAGCTATTTAAAAACTAGCTTCAAGTTCTGTTTGAAAGCTTTAACAGTTCCCTGCAGGGCTGTAGCGACCATTAAGGTCATCTCTTCTGTGTATTTATTCGATTTTAGCAACACAGGGGAGTTTATATTCTGTAGATAAAAATGGACATGTTTTGTTCCTGGCACTGAGGAGACTTGAGAACTTAATTGACCGTCACATCGAAAAAATAAAACAGCAACGCCTCGCTTTATGGCTCTGTAGTTTCCTAATAAGTTGTAGGATATTTTCTGAAAAGAGCTATTTAATGTGATAGTACTTGCAGAGATAGAATATATCGAGTTGTGTTTATGAGGGCATTTTCTGAGGAATTTTCTTGAAGGAACTCAAGGTACATTTCATTCAAATTTCTGAAAGTACGACTGAACATGGGGGACGAGGGTGGTGATTCATGCGGATGATAGTTTAAGGTACAAGGTTCATTTATTGTTATTGTACAACACAGAGCTGCACAATGACATGCAGCTCTAGTCCCTCTAAGCTACACAAGAGAAACAGGATGTGGGCAGTGATCGTCATGGTCCGCCGCACTTAATCCAATCCCTGTGTTTGTTTCTCTGATGTTCATGAGTGAGCCTCTATCGTAGGCCAAACATACTGTCACCATCACCAACAATGTATGGATCTCTCATACACCCTGGACCATGTGCTATGAAAGAAGACTTAGTGGAGGTAAATGTTATTTTTTGCTCATTTTGAGGCCTCGGGTGCTTAAATTGAAACATAAAGAGGAACATGTCAGCACAATTGAGGTAAAAACCAGACCATGGCACACAGCAGTAGGAAGGTGGGTTTGGCAGGGAAACAGCAGCTTATTGCTGACTGTGCTTGATGTGCACAAAGCAGAAAAGCAGGGGAGCGTACAAACGCCAGCTGTACATAAAGGAAGAGAGGAAAATGTGAACACAGCACGCATGAACAGACTGTAGCTCAGCTCCTTCCTGTCAGCGGTGACGAACAGAAATCTCAACGAGCAAACGTGTCACATGTTGATAAGAGCCTGCTTCTGTTTTCACCAGAACATGCTGCCATGTCGGGAACGTTTCTGTTTGAAGCCTGAATGCAGACAATTTAGGTTTGACGGAGAGAATGATGTAGACAAGTAAAGATATCTTTGGATCTAGAAAAACTGATCCCATTTGATATCTTTAAAGGTTACTTATCAATCATTCCTGAAGACGACATCCCATAGACTCTCTCTCTCTCTTATCTCTGCTTCACCTCAAAGGACCAGGAACTATGGGATGGCGGCCCAGGATCTCAGCAGCACCTTGGAGATGTGGTCTCTGTCTCTTCCCTTCAGCCACCAGTTTGTCACTCCTCCTGTGACACCAGTTTACAGGACAACCCAGCGGACACAGCTCTTTATTGTTTGTTCAAGGAACACTTTAACTTCTGGTAATTCACAAGCATTATTCTTCCTGCTATACACTCAGACCAGGCCACTGTGTTGGGGCTAAAAAAAAAAAAAAAGGTGCGCTAAAACAGGAATCCAGTAAATAGCCTGCATCATTTTTTTGTTGTAACCTCACCTGTTAAGCACATTCCTGGCAGATTGTTTTATAATGTGAAGTGTAACCACTGCGACAGATGATCAAACATCGCTGTTTTGATATATTTCTGAAGATGAAGCTTCCTCAAAGTAATCTATTTTGGAGTCTGATGAACACGGAAACTCATAAAGAGTTCCTGGATTGTATTTCATTGTCTCTCTAGTATCCATTAATTCAACACCTTGGAATTTTAACCCTAGTGTCACCTTTTTAACCTTTGTATGGTTTCACTTGCAGAATATCCTGTAAAATCCAACCTGAGCACAACAAACTATTTCGAGAACTGAAACAAGTCAAGTAAGGGTCAAGCTTGAAGGTAGAGCTCTTGATTTAACACTCAATCTACACAACTGAAAGGAGATTGCATACAAGTGGTCAAAATGACTTATAGAGTGAGAAGGTCAGACACCTGGTAAGATTAGGGATGCCACGTTGAGGGAATATAACGGTTAATAAACTGGCATTTTATGGCAAAAGATACTGCGCTGAGCTCAAAAAGAGAAAACAACAGTTGGGTCGGTGGGCAAGTAATGTAATCAGTGTACACCCGTGTAATGCTGTCTTGTTGAAAATAGAACGCTTGAGTGCCATAAACGAGTATACACGTCTTTTCTTTTTTCGGCGCTGGCACAAGAGGGCGCTCTCACACATGCTGTGACAGAGTCATGTATTAGAGAGAGTACCGACAACTGTTTCGAACGTACAGGACAGTTCTGTCATGGGACAAAGGTAGTCACGTGTTTTGTGGACGCCATGTTTAAAACATAAGTGCAATCAAACCATCGTTATAAACAATGGAAGTGCGACAAGAGAGAAATACATTATACACATGTAATGCCGTTACTTTTCGAATGAAAAATGACGCGTTGTGCAGACCATGGTTGCTCTGTACAGCTCGGACGTGGTAAACGGTTGTATTATTTCCCTCGGGATCTTATTAGGAGGAAATTGTGGGAGCGGAAGGTCAGAAGGATCAACTGGAAGTTTACTTTCTTACTTATTTTTACCATAATATTCAAAATCTGTTTTAATGGCTCTCCTCTGATTTCACTGCTGTAATTTAAATATGATTTTTCCTGTTGGAGGATCTTCCTGAGAGTCTTATTTAAATGTTGAACAAATTATTGTTCTGCTAGGATTTGAATGCAAACATCCAGAATGTGTCATATGCTATAGTGTAAGAAATACCCAAATATATTAATAGATTGTGTAATACAACAATGTACATTTTTACCGTAATATTCAAGATCCAAATTATTGCTTTCACTTGCACTTTTGCATATTATTCTGTTAAGTTATTTTTATATTGTTAATGTCTGATTGATTTTCTTATGAAAGAGAAAACAACTGAATTGTTAAAAAAAAAAAAATCATACTGATCAGTCAAACATTTAACAACAGACACAGTCTGATCATCACAGCTAAGCAGGCTAAGTGAAGGGTCAATTTGAAGTTTAGGAGAAATACACATAGATTAAACTAAATGACCAAGAAGTTGTTGCTTTTAGCCACTGGCTCAATAAGCAGCCTAATCACAGGCTACACAGTGACTGCTATTGCAAAAGGTAAGGTAAACGTAGCTCCACTGATTAGGTGATTTAGGCATATTTATCGGTCTTCTCCAAACGTTAAATGTGACATATTTGTAAAAGTGTTTATACTTTAGCAAAGGATGAGAAATATTTCATCATTCACAGTTTAAGATAATAATGAGCGATTTGTTGCAACATCTCATCTTCGCTCCATTGAAAGACACTGAACGCTCTGACTTATGTCTTAAAGATGGCGCCCATGATTTCAGTTGTCGCAACTCTCTCCATATACGGCGCTGTGCTGTGAGTAATTTTGGGGATTCAGGGATTTATATTTGGGACATAAGGAGACGATATACGCCACAGAGATTAAAGCAGGAAGTGGAGATGATCGAGATTAGAGAGCAAAACAGACAGAAGCTGGACAAAAAGTGGTGATTTTGATAAAGTGGCCTCTAATCTACCTCTCATGAATGGAACAAGGTAAAAACAAACATTTTTTTCATGATGAAATAGAGAGTCTCTTCTTTCATTTGAGCTATTCAGTGTTTTCAGAGACATAGTCCAAAATATTCTGTGGGTCTTAAAAAATGACACAAAATGGGCAAAAACGCTGGAACAAGGTACTTCCCTTTTTAAAAAAGGGCTGGTACTCAATGAATTAATCATCACTGCTACAACCAAAGCATTCACACATTCATCCAACGTAACCATTAAAAACAACTGTGATCACTGGGAGACGGACCACGGCTGAAGACCTCGCTCTCAGGCTCTTGTTGAGCTCTTTGGTCAGATTCTGTATCCATGAGTCATGTCTAAATGCTTCAGAGTAATTCCACATATTTGGTCATGAAACAAGAGAAAGGCAAAGTGATGACTGAATGGAAATATTAAACTATGTACAATACAGAGCAAAGGAACAAATGTGTCAGCTATAGCAAACGCTGCCCTTAAACCTTTTTCCCACTGTAGAGAAATGGCAAAAATTAGTTGGAAATTGGTAACTTCCATCACAATAGACTAAATAATATTAGAGATCTATTAAACTATCTGAGTGTGTTGAGTGGAAAGTGCTGCTTCCTTCTGCTTATCATTTTATAGAAAGTGATGTGGCTTTCTGTATGTATGAGCCACACAGAATCTATTAAATGAGATACAGTATATCATATACAGATACCTACTGAGAATGTCTTAAAATGCAATTCATTCAGCATGAGGCAAACATCCCATTTGGCTTACCAACAAAGTGAACTGTGATATATAGTGGCCAAAAATAATAAATATGTATTTTCCATACTTGGCACTATGGATATAATATGTTCAAAAACACATTTCTTTAGCCTGTAGGGTTGAAAATCCAAAGACACTGAACAGAACACACAGTGTCAAACAAGTGTTTGGTGAAACATATTGGCCAAGCAGAAATGCATCCACAGAAACTCTCACACTTTGCTCTTTAAGGCCTTGGGTGTCTTGAATGCGCCTTTGCTCTGAACACTTATAGAATCCATCCAGCTTTATTTGACAGCTCAAAGTGCCCAGAAGTCTCCCTTACAAATGCTTCAAGTTGGGAAATGCCAAGCAATAGTGAAGGACAGTCAGAGAAAAGTTCTCTGAGGCATGTTAAATCTATCAATAATATGCAGCCAGTTTTATGGAACAACCCACAGGAAGGGAGGCAGAACAATCCTGCTTGGCTGTGTTTGAGTGTAAATGCAGACATTTATTTAGACAGTATAGGGCCAGGGAAACACAATAAATATGATAGGAATTGATTGGTGACATAAAGTGACCATGAACTGATAATACTAACAATCTTGTGTAATGGAAGCCTATACATTTAATTAATTCAAAGGAAAGTATTTATTTCTTACATTTTAATCTGCTGGGTTTAAAAGGTTTCCTAAAGCATATCAGGTGAATGCTGGTGGGCGAACACAGAAGCTACTTTGCATAGTGGATACAGTAGACCCCCTCCTCCTCCTCCTCCATGACACGGCGTCTGCACCAGGCCTAATCTACAGGGTGAATGTCATTGCCATCTCCAGCGCTCACGAGGTGAGAGATAATCTAATCACTAGAGAGACAGAAAGTGGAGATGTGGGGTAGGTGGGAACAAGCTGCAGAGCTCTGAGCCGACTATGAGATAAAAAAAAAAGAGGCAGGGGAGAACAGAGGCCACAGCCAGCCTTTGAACTCCCCTGACAAATAATTGAAGGACATAAGACGGAGTATAAAGCTACAGCAACAAATGGTGACGGATGAAGCCTCTGACACTGAGCCGCTGCTGCTTCTGTCTGTGAAAAAGGGAAAGAAAGGTGAGAGAAGGGAAGAAGGTGAATGCTACCCTAACAGATGTCCACTTAATGACTCTGTCACACCTTTCTGACCATTTTCTTTCTGGACATGCAGCTAGCCATATCTGTCAAACTAGTCCTGAGCTAGGACAAAAGAACACAGACACATGGTTTTTCATTTTAGGTCACATGTGGATTAAAAGTAGAAAAAATTGGACGTATTGATGGACGTTGACGTTGTTCCGTATTCAGTGGAAATAAGGGGTCAGAGTGTCTACTTCACCTTCAATTGTGGCCACACTTTTGCATTTAGATCTTGTCTGCCAACATGTCCTCCAAACAATTTTGTTTTAAGCTGAATCCTCGCTTTACGTCCATAGCAGTGTTCTTCATTTGTGTTCTCTTTTTTATAATTTCTTCATGTTCATTTTCTATACATACATATACATACAATGTATGTGTGTAAGAGAGTGCTCGGAGTCAAATTCCTCACATGTGTAACTATACCTGGCCAATTAAACTCAGCACGTTTACATGCACATCTAAGACGAGCTACTGGCAATAACCGAGCTAAGGATTTAACTGGAGTTTCCTCGAGTCTTCCGGGTCTTCTGCTACTGTGTTGTTGTTATGCCCGCTTCAGTGGTCTCATCACTTCCGAAAGGGGGAGTGTCGCTAGTCAATAGCGCAGATAATGTAGTTCTAAATAGAGCTTTTCCAGCATGTATATGCAAACCAGGATTAGCTGGGCTATTGACTAACGACACTCCCCCTTCCGGAGAACACAGTAGCAGAAGAACCAGAAGACTGCCAACGTGAAATGTCGGAAAAGCTCGATTTAAAACTACATTATCTGGCACTCCAGTTCAGTTCGACTACAGTCCAACTAAGGTGTATATATGGCTTTTAAAACTTTGATATTAGCCGGACTAAGGCAATAATTCGAAGTTCTCTAATTGCATGTAAATGTACTGACTTCTTCTAGTTTAACTGTGCATAGATACCATAGGAAGGGTCACCACATGATTTATTTGCTCATTTCCTGTAAAGTTTGTTTTTGCCTTACCTGCAACAAAATCAATAGATAGTTGATCACAAAAACAGACAACCCAACATTTCAAATTCAAATCGAGTGATAGCAATTCTACCAGAGGAAGGCAAATAAAGTGCTGTTGTTGTTGTGTGAAGGAATGATAGAAATCACTGTCCACCACTTGTTAGCATGTTTAATAGCGTCAGAGCCCTGCTAATGCTCTGATTCATTCTGCGTGGTCATGTTTCTCAGCGGGGCTCTCCATTATCATAAGCATTAAGATGCACTAGAGGCAGTCAGACGCCCACAGTGATCACTGTCAATTACTCGGTGCCCATCAGGGGAGCTGGCCTCAACCTGACAGTGAATCATCAACAGGAAGATGAGGAGGACCTGATGGAGGCCTGATGTGTTGCCATGGTTAGACGCTTCAAAACTGAACTCCAGACATTTCACTGTGTCAAACTGAGGAGTTCATCAGGTCCAGTGTGTAGTTGTGGGGGGAGCTGTGTTTGGCAGAAACGGAATATAACATCATGTTTAACAGCCTGTGTTTCTGTTAGCTTACAATCATATCTGCACCATCTTCACCACATTTAGAAGTGAGTGGAGGGTTATTCATGACATTAAAGGTTGCCCCATTGCCAGTGTCAAGGGGTTCATGGTGTCTGGCAAGTTCAAACCTCTGAGCACTTTCCCAACATGCCAGGTGAAAATATCGACAACAATAAGGTCGTCAAGGTACCTCTGCATTCACTGTGACACCAGAAGTGGCTTAGATCCATTCTCATCGCTCCCATCAAAGAATGCAGTATTTTTATGAGCCGTTCAGACTTCAGCCACAGAACAGGATGACAGTGATTTCAATTAATTTGAAATCCTGTCCGACATGGAAAGTGCCAAAAAAAGTTACAGCCGCTACATCCTACACAATGCTCTTTTTATGTGGTCCTAAAAACCACAACACACAAAACATTCATTTTCGCTTCAGCTCACTTCACTGGTGAGTTCAAGGGACAGAAAAAAAAGCTGTGAGACAAGCAGAGACGCTTGACACAGATGCAGTTTAAAATAAATATGATTAAACCTCAAGACCAATTTTTAAGTGATTAATCATTTATATGTAACCATCTGAAAACATTTCATGAGGGCAAAGTTGTTGGACTTCTCATCTTGAGTTAAATGACTTTTGATGATAAAATTCAGGTTTCACTATATGCAGCCATTACTTACAATATCCAGCCTTCCAATGCATTTGACTGAGCAGGATTTAACACTGATACTGACACATTATTGATTAATGATTCATACTTAACTATTTTAGAATGTGTTTCAAGTAAATTCTTAAAGATTAGGAATGAAATATCCATTTAGAATGGAGGCCTTTCATAAGAGGGAGGCTGCACTGAGGGTGTCATGGCTACAGCCTCTTTTCCTCTCACCACCTTCAAACTTTTCCTCTTTTGTCATGGCATCCATCAGGTCAAGCTGGGACCTGTGTTTCCATATTTCCATGCTCAGCTGGACAAGTCCAGACACTTCCCTCCCATGTCGACAGTAAAAGATATCACTGACATGACACACTGGATGTCCACCACGTTTGCTTCTGTTCTGACATGTTTCAACAATGAGTGAGGAGAAAATATTCAGAAAAGCTAGTCTAAAGGAAAGGGTGATAAAAAGAAACTAAATGAACACATTATCTTTGTATTAGTGCAGTTTGTATTTAGCTTTATGCTCAGGTGGAATAGAACAAAATAAATAACAAGGATAAAAATGTAAGAAGCAGTGACTAACACTTAAAAACTAAGGCCATAATATTATGTTGACTTAAAAGCCAGATTAAATAGATCTAGTCTTTAACTGCTGCTGCTGTCAGTGCTGCTAGTGCTAGTGATTCCTAAAGGTCTCATTCAGCACAACAGTGGCTGTTCCAGCAGTGTGATTGCTATCAGGATACACCACGCTAGGCTAACTCTGCTATTTCCATGCGGCTGCTGCGCTGCATCTGATACACAACCTGTTGAGCCCTTCTAGTAAATGTCCTGTTGTTAATCTTTTTGGGATTTTATGCTGTGCTAAGTTAAAAGTTAAAACCCTTCTGCTCTTTTGACTGCTGGTTCAACAGCGAGTGAGGAACTGCTTCCCCCCTCATCATTTTTCGAAAAGGGCACATAGTCTTTAATGTGCATGTCCTCCCACCTGTACGTGTGTGTGTGTGTGTGTGCTGCAGCAGCAGGTGATGAGGCAGGCTGGGGGCTGAAATGAGGATGGTAAAATGCCTTCATATGAATAACAGCCCAGAGTCTTGAGTCCCCTCAGGATACAAAAACCCTCCTTCAGTCATCAATAAAACTAGACAGTGTCTACGCATCTTGCAGTTGTCTGTGATGATCAAACATGTAAGCTACCAAGGCCACAGAAGTCCTGAGAGATGGTGCAATTTGTCTCATTATATAAGCACATATTTAGATTCACTTCAAAGTATGGATGAACCCTTTTGATTGTATGCACCCTTGTCCTTTCCACCACCTTTCAGTTCCCACCGGTGAGGCTCTAGCAGTGGGAACAATGACTGTTGCTGGCTTTGTACACACTTTAATCTCGTTAGATGCAATAAGCACTGCCACCTCTTGGGGCCACAAGCAGACTTTACACTTTTACTCTTGTTACCAGCCAGATATATCGGTGTACCACTTAAACCAACAGCCAAAAGCGAGGCAGTGTTTAGTTGCTTTTCATGTGGCAGGACCAGTGTCAGGGAAGCAAAGATTAGAGAGGAGATGTCTGACCTGTGTCGAGGTGCCGGCCTCCCTCTTGCTTCGGCTTTGAGAGAGCCACTGTGCCGTCACTGTCCTTCCCCCACGCAGCCCTTCAGGACACAAAGCACGAGAACGTTAACAGGATGTAGGAGGCAGACATAGACTGTGACAGTACATGAGAGGCAGGCCAGCGCAGTGTTGAGTCATTAAAAGTGCAATACCACCTAGTTTCAATGTTAAGATCTAATCCCAGGTATCAGCTGTCTACATACACAGTCTATGCTGGTAGTGTAAGCGACAGCACGTTTGAAGAGATTTTGCTTTGAAAATACACCAAAAAAATGGCACACTTAGTGAGTTCTGGCTTGAAGGTGGAGCATAAGAAATATCTTTTTGCTGTGCTCTGTACATACTGACAGCACTGTTTGTGTAACATACAAAAGGATAAGTATGATGGCAGCAGCCCAAGGATGGATGGACGTCTTATTCCACTTCAACATTATGACACCAGTCTTCTCAGCATAGAAAACACATGCTTGAAGGGGGTTTGAGTTCTCTGTATTATATTCTACTATCTATTCTAGGAGTGTCCCGATAAAACTTTTTCACTTCCCATACACCGATATTGTAGCCTTGAGTATTGGCTGATACCAATATGGAGCCGATACCATATCAGCATGAATCACACAGACTTTTATTACTTATGCCAGATGTTTGTTTCTTTGCCTCTGTGGTCTTGTGAAAATCCTACAGTTGTTTTTCGTGATGCGACTTCAAATGCTGATAAGGTTGGTCGTATTAAACTTCCTGGTTCTGTTCCACCACAGGAAACTGGTTCATCTTTTTCAGACATTAACAAAAAATGCTGCCACAGGGTCGACATCACTCCTCCTCCTTCTACTTTGTTAGCACCTTAGCACAGCTGTTGTTGTGATCACTGGACTCTGCTGCTGGATAGAAGAGCTGGACTGGAGTCTGGATGATGAGTCTGATGGGATCAGAGGTTTTAGCTGCAGTGGATTTATTTTTTTTTCAACAAAAACACTCTCGAGGTGTTTTTTTTTTTTTTTGCTGATATCCGACCATTATCCGATATCAGTATCAGATCGGGACACCCCTACTATAGTCTTTCTGTGGACATCATTTGATAAATCTGGCCCTGCTCATAGCCACTCTTGGGTTAACAGCTAAGGTGGTGTTTGTGCAGGAAACCATATAAATTCATGTCAAATTCTTTTCCAGCAGGAAAAGTCTTCAGTGCACTTCTATGCTCTTTTTTAAATGACAGAAATGATGCTCTGCAGCATAGATGCTCACCTCTGCCATCATCCCACACACCTACACCACACCAGTGGGTTGGTCTGACACAAACTCATTACTTGGAGCCTGACAAGATGGATTCTTGTATGATCTTATGACACTGTGAAAATCCAGCTGCCGCGGAGCATAAACTCAAATTAACAAGGTGAAAACAACACCAGCGTTGCTGTGGTAGCTGGTAAATACGCCAAGATCATTGAAAAACTATTATTTTCTCCTGTTTCAGCATTCGTCTTGCTGGCTTGATTTGGGTCAATGCATTGAGCAGTTCTGTGTAGTGGAACTGGCTCCCACTTCCACTGAGCGAGGATCTCAACAGGATGACTAGAGCAGCTCGCATGAATCATGAGTCCACTTCAAATTGACAAAAACACTTCTCGGGATGGTGAATTTAAAAGAGAGTGATTCATACACGTCAGCCTGGACCAGCTATATGCTCGATCACAGTGTTGGAACATTTATTTTACTAGAATAGCAATAAACAGAGCAGACAGAGGGGTTTTTAAAACTTTAATTTCAACTCTGGGAAACTGCTGATATAATCTGGAGGACAGAACAAGATGCAATAACGATGTAATGGCCTTATAAAGACCTCAGTCTGTGGTTTATCAAGCATTTGAATCAAACACACACAAGAACAGACTGCTGGCCGAGCACAAAAGACGACAGGGAGATTTTGTAATGATCTCCTTTTCCATGTTTACCAAATGAATAATGGAAAACTCTCCCAACGCCATTGGAGAGAATCAATAATGAGCTAGAGACTGTGGCCATGTTATTAACCTGGCAGCATGAGGACAACAGTAGCATGTCCATGTCTTAATTGTCCCTCCCTGGAACAATGTATCCTCCCATATCCACCTTCAGGATGCCACTCAGGACCCAATCAACCTGCCCACAGCAGGTAATGAGGAGCCAGACCCAGAAACATGGAGATGATCCTCAGTCTGCACAACACTAATGGTCACATGAGCTGTGTAGTTCAGACTCTTGGATACCAGAGAGATACAGTGGGGAGGGGTCAGGGACATGAGGGGCTGGGGAGTGATCCAAATGGTAAGTGATATCAGATTATACTATTTATTTTCCTTGACTATTGTACATAATCTGGACATACAGTATATACAATTAGTATATGTCCTAACATGTCTTTCTTTGTTTGCAAAGGGACATTTGATACATATGTATGTAGTCATTTAGCTGAGGCACTCCTTTGAATGTTATTCAAAGAGTTATTTGCTACTAGGGATGTCCACTATTTTGGCTCCGATAGCATTACAGTTTGGTAAGTCCAGGCATGTTGCCAACCTCAGTGTCTGACCTCATTGTCACTAAAGGTGCGCCCAACACCGCCTCAGATTCACACGCTTGTTTTCTCTTGGATAAGCAGCAGAATGCTCACACTGTGGTAAAACTGGCACTGAGGTGACAAAAAAAATAACTGATGCATGTCGTGGTGAAGGTTTCATTTATCACCCCTTACAAACACACCTCAGGCTGACCTAGAAATAAAGGGTTTTAAGCCAGGCCTACAGTGCTTAACAAATGTATTAGAGCACAAGCATCCAGAATCATCTCATTCACTTGAACTGGAATGTTTGTTTCTCACTAGGTTCACTACTCTTCATCATTTTGAACAGGGAATGAGGAATTTAAACTGAATTCACCTTTATAGACTCAGCTTTGAGCCAGAACACTGAAATTCACTAAGAAGACTGATATGAAAATCCATGGATAACAACAAATCAAAAAAATATTTTGGTAATGAGCAATATTTTTAATTTAGGGCAGCGGTGGCAAACACACACTGGGTGGTGGAATAATACATTTGTTAAGCCACACTACACATAAACCGTGGGGGCAAGTTTCTTGCCCTGGTAACAAGGCATTACCCTACAGAGCCTTACAGAGTGCTGCTTTACGCTGATGGCAGCAGTAGAGTACGTCTCCATTTCACGCACTGAGAACACACCAACGAACTCCCTGCTGAGCAAGACTGCTCTCTTAGCCATTCACCCTTTAAGCTAGCATCTAATTGGGCGAAGAGCCCACTGAGAAAGCCCATCACACTGCGTTATCAATTGTGCACAGCAAGGATGCCTCACAAGTCACCACAGGCCTCCGCCATGTTTTTGTCACATATGCTCCTAAAAAGCAGCGACTTCCCGCAGGGCCCTGAAAGGCACTCGTCACTCTCAGTTGGTACAGTAATCCATTAAGCTCTCTCATTGTCAAGTGCTCTTTTTGTATTGTGCAATCAGCATAGCTAATAACACCTCCACAAAGGGCATGGAGCAAAGCCATAGAATCTGCTGGTATGTGCTCGATATCAAAAAAAAAAAAAGCAACTCCAATTTGAAATCAAATGCCGGTTTCTTCTGGTCGGGACGATCAAATGCTTTACCCCCCAAGCAAAGGTCATCATTAATCGCTGAGAACACTGAAAGGAATCCATAAAATGTCAGCAGCACTTGGCCTGGAATTGCTACAGACAGGGAGAGGGAAGCATTTCTGTGACATTTGAGGATTTCAGAATGAGTGGAGCAGAGTGCAATGGAAAAAAATTGGAGGTCTGTGGTCGCTTGAGATGTTGATCTCAATCTTTTTCTCCCATCATGTTGACCGTGTTGTGGCATGCTGTGCTCATTTGTATTTCCACTGCATTGCCACATCAGGAGATCCATGCTAGTCAACGGTAACAGCAACAGCAACAGTAACAGCCTTCATACACAAGACTTGTGTGGATTCCATACTGACAGCTGGCATAGGCTGTAATCCAGAAAGCGGCATACGCCATCAAAAATCCAGATGTATGAAACCGTGGGAACGCCAGAATCCACACATCTTCCCTTGATACATCCCAATCAACGTGGAAGTGTCACATGTCAGAGTCACAGACTCCGCCCTCACTAAACCCAAAAATACATAAATTCATTAAAATAGGACCCATGCGTGTCACTCTCTTCACCACAATCGCTACCATGACTAAAAGCAGGAGGAGAAACTTCAGGGCGTAGCCACGGTCACCTGAGTGAAAAGCTCAGTGTTAGATGCCACATGTGCTACACTGGATGTGAAATAGGATTACAATTCAGGAAAGCATGTTAATTTACACACATGTGTAGATGATAATCGGGGACGCACACATGCAAACCATGAGTCAGGGTGAAGACTGATAACTAGAGCTGTGCGATATTACGATATATATCATAATGCGGTACAAAAATGTCTACCGTACGATATAAGCCTCTGTTGTTTATATCTTAATTTTAACATGTAGCTAGTTAGCTCTGTTGCTACGCTAACATAAACGTTACTGTGGTTGTGGTTTAGATACGCCGTGTAAAGTATAACTCAACGTCGGAATGACCGCTGGATAATTCAAATGTATCATGCAAGTTCAAAACGTGTATAGTATGAAGCATAGACATAATAGTATGACGGCTACTGTAACCGTAGCAACGCCACTGCTTTGTGGTAGCATGTTTACGTCACCCCTAAGGACAGGTTTGCGGCAGTTCTCACTCTGAAGTAAACAGAGGTAAAGCAGCATGGAGGATGTCGTGTTGCGTGTGAATGATTTATTATCATTTAAAACACATCTTTATTAGCAGCCAAACTTTATAATAAAATACAGCACAAACATAGCTGGACTTCCGGTCACTCTCAAAGTAAGCTTTCAGAATAAAAGCATATAAGGGATTACGCCGCAGAAGAGACGGAGGGGAGCGCAATGGAAAGTAAAAACACATCAGAAAAAAAACAATATATCGGAATGTATATCGTTATCGGGATATAAACTTGACTATACTGGGATATAGAATTTTATCCATATCACACAGCCCTACTGATGACCAGTCATTATTTACTCCAGCCGTCCTGCACCATGTCCACCTGCAGTCTGTTCCCACCATGCTGTTCGTTAGGATGTATGAATGATGCGTTGACCCAGACCACCTCGCAACAATGTTGGTCGGATGCCTCAATCTAGATAATCGGTGCACTTATGGAGTGAAAATGTTTACAGATAATGTATACATATTCTTCCTGATATGGTGCTTTTTTTGCAGTTGACCTGTTCAACTGGATTTTATGGGAATTTTATACATCAGGGTAACATGTGGGTGATCCGGTCCAACACGGGTGTCATGGTCTGGCTCAGATTGATCGGCCAGCTCACGTGGCCAAGAAGCCCAGTGTGGTCAGCACCCGGTGTTGCATTTGTATACCGACAGCTCAAAGCACTTTACACTACATGCCCCATTTACCCCATTCATACCAGGATTCGAACTAGTGATCTTCCGATCACTAAACTACCCGCTCTACCACTGAGCCACCTGTGTGGGCTCTGGCAGTACCAGGCTGTGGTGCTCCAAGACCGATTCACCTTCCAACTACTGACAGTTTCCCAGCATCCCCTGTAAGTGTCACCAACGGACCAAAAGCATCAAAACCTGCCGTACGGCAGCTATGAAGTTGGGGTGGAGCACCGCCAGTTTCTGTCAGTAGCTCAGTCTGTAGTGACTTGGGCTGGGAATCGGAGGTTCAGGTCCAAGTCAGACCAAGTCTGGAGAGTGGACTGGTAGCTGGAGAGGTGCCAGTTCCTTGTTCTGGGCACTGCTGAGGTGCCCTTGAGCAAGGCACTGAACCCCCAACCCCGAGCAGTTAACCCGAGCAGTCGGGTGCACGCCGTAGCTCCGCCGTCGCCGTGATGCAGAAGCATAAACCAGGGTTTAGGGCGTCTGGATACGGGGCAGCCCCCTCACTCTGACACCTCTCCTCTGCTGCATGTGCATGTGTGTTTCATACCCTGTGTGTGATGTGCAACAGAAAAATAATAACAGAGTGAAAACTGTAATTTCCCCATTGAGGGATTAATAAAGTCTTCTTCGTCTTTCTTCCACGTTCATTTCACTGTTGATACATCAGAACGTGAGCGTGGATGCTACTTTGACACATGAGACCACTGACCTGGTGCCTGTCCTGGACCACCATGTGACCACTGAATTAACATGCTGAACTATGCTTTCAGCAGAGTTTATCAGTTCATATACTCAGTATAAAACAGACACACAGTCTCTAGTGGCTGATTTTCCTTCCTTTGTGTGCTGGTACTACAGCTACTGGCTACTCAAAAAGTCCTTCTACTGCTTCACAATATAATCTTTCCACGAGCAAACAACTGGAGGGCTTTTATCATGAAGCAGCTCCAGAAGGTGTTGACTTAGTCACAGAGATTAGCCACCGCCTGCCGACTGCTCATTCAATCTAAAATGTTCTACATGTTCATCTGGATGCTTTTTTTCCGGCTTGATTTTTATTTTTCTCCTGATATTCCTGAAACATCACCTTTGACAAAATGTTGTGTCAGGCAGGGCTGCTTAATTTAATAATTTGTATAAAATTACTTATTAATATTCAATTAGTGAATTATCATAAAATGTTGTACATGACCAGGATTTGTGAGTTTCTTTAATACTATCCTGTTTACAAATGGGCACCTATTTAAGAGTTAATATTAACATTTTTAAAGCTCTAAATCTCTAAAAAATTAGCTGATCAATCATTTAATCTGTTTTATAGAATTGTAAAGTGAATATGTTTGGGTTTTCAACAGTAAGTAAATACATAAACATATTTTTTTCATCATTTCCACTGTATACAATTTTTTTTTACAATTTTCAATAATTGATAATGATTTATTGGGTTGAATGAGTTTTATATCATCAATTTTACATAATTAAATGAAAAATATAACTTGTCAGTGTGGGCCTCCCTTTGTGTGCAAAAATATTTTAGGTAAAAGGCTGAACACCAGCTATACATATGGTCTGTAGCAGAACACTTTGTTTTATAAAAAAAGATTCAATACATTTGGGCTTCACAGCTCTCGAGAGTTATTGGAAATACCGTACCTTCAATGAAGCCTGTCTGTTAGCCCACACTGAAACAGCAGAGGATATTAATAACTTCCATGCTGGATGGTGTACCATCATGTATGTATGTAAAGTATCTGCAACTGTGCAGACATACCAGGTTTAAACACAATGAAAAGACGCAGCAATAGAATTCAAATTTAAATGTCAGCCTTATGAGTGAAGCTCTGAAGCTTTGAACTATTCAATACTGCCCTACAATTTAATGGAAATTCGGCATTTGTAGCTCCACTCCCCCCATGCCCTGTCTCTGCACACAGCTGGTGAACAAGAAAGCATTCTCGTGAGTTTCTATGGAAAAAGGTGGTGATTGCAGGGCTCACTTTGAGCTTATCAAAGAACTGTAATGGCAGAGTTAATGTAAATGTGTGCCCGCGATGTGGCCCAGAAAACATGAACATCAGTGTTCAATATTAATTCACTGCCAAAATCAACAAATGACACACTGGCCTGGAGTCTGTGTCATTATAGCGTCCTCTCTGCAGAAAACATTAAGGCTGGCTAATAGTTTCAGCAGAGGCATTAGAGGTTGGAGGGGATGAAGTTCTCCATCACGCTGCTCGCGCTGAATGATCGACTGTGGCTCAGCGAGGCTTTGGGCCGCTTAATAAACACCAGGCAGATGCGATACCTGAGACAACAAATCACTGCTGTTCTTTGCTTCACTTGTCCTGGCTGCAACAATCCCACAGAGTTGCTCATGAAGCTTTTCAATTATAAACTCACTTTGTGCGACAGTGTGTGTGTGAGTGTGTCTATCAGGTGGTAAGCCGATCCTCTGCAGGGAGGAATAAAGCGGTCGTGGCTGGATGGAGGGATGGAAGCATGAGAGGTGCCGCTCCTCGAACCAAGAACCTAAACCTCATTCTCCAGTTTAGTAAAGAGCTTGTTGGATACACCGTCTTATCCGCCTGCTTAAACGCCAACCGTGGGGCATCCGTTCACTGTCGGAGGCACAGATAGAGCTCTCTATGGCGAATGATCTTTTAAATGCTTCCTTTCATGTCTTGTTCCTCACCGCTCCTCTCCGTCTTTTCTCCTTTTACAGCTCTGTTAGCACTGCTGGGCTGCAGAGCACTGAGCAGCATCAAAGTTGGACAGCGTCCTCACCTCTACAATCACTGAGGCAGATGGAGGGAGGATGATGAGTTGGACAATGTTTGAGAGAGGCAGCTCAGCATGTCTTCCAAATTGGCTGGCCCTGGGTCCAAAGAAAATCAATTTATGGTTAAGAAGGTTTTATACTACCATACACTAGGGATGGTGATGGTTGGCCCAATATGATTGGGAAATCCGATCAAAGGTTACAATCTCGATACGATTGCATTATACATACATGTGATTTACAAGTGTTTGCAATGGTCTGATATACATATTCCGGATCCAAAGGTGACACCAAACGCTGTCGCTTTAGACACAAGGAAAAAGTGTTGTGGTCACAAAGCCTCCATGCTCCTATCTATGGCATGCATACAATACACACTGATAACATATCCACATGACACGCTAGCTGCAATGCATGCAAGGGTTTAGTGTCTCGTGGGGGAAACAACCCAAGTAGTTTCAGCACTACAAATTTAATTCAGCACTTGAAGTGTTTAACAAGTTAAAATGATTGAGACTGCGATGCTAATTTCTGTTAGCCAGTCTATGCTGTTTTCCATTATGTGTTAGCATTAAGCTAGCGAACTTTGGGTAGGGCTAATACTGAAGGCAGTGCTACGGTACTTTGACAACTAGTAAAACATTGTATATATGTGTTTTAATTCTTCTTTGTTTATGTGTTTAGTTTTACAGTTACACTTGCCTTGTAGTGTGCCACATTGGCACTAAAGCTACTTGTTTACAGGCTTCGGTCTATCTCTAAAGCCATTTTGGCATTCACAGTGCCACTGCCGCATGGCTATGAAGGAATATTAAAGTCACTGCAATGCAAAAAATAAAGGTAATCTTGTATAATGTAGTAAATAAATAATTACAGGGTTAACGTAAATGAAAGACTATAGGCCTATGCATGAGTGGATGAATTAATGGGGGAAAAAAAAGAGTGAAAAAAAAAAAGATTAATAATATCGTCCCATGTGATCGATCGGTTCTGAACGGTAATTGGATCGGTGCGGCCTTAGGTGATTGGTGATCAGTATCGGTCCCAAAAACCTGATCGGACCACGTCTACCATACACTCTTCTACAAGTTGCTGCCTCCAGAAAATGAAAATCTCATGATGGAAAAAAGTGAAGGGGTGAAGCTCAGCCTCTCACAGATCAGCTCACTCTGCTCAACTTAAAATCCATATTTATTGTGGAGCGGGCTCTGAAGTCACTGTAGAGTCAACAGTGACAAAACTGGAGGGCTCTGAAAAAAAAAAAAGTATGACATGATGTAATTCATATTTAGGGAGTCATTACAGAAAGTTTGCCACTGGGGGAGTGTCTCTGCTGTTTTAAACTCTTTGTGGACTTAAAGGGTACGTGCTCATTTCCACGTTCATACTGGTGCTTTGGGTTTCAACTATAAAAGGTTTACATGCTGAAAAAATGGGGCGGCACGGTGATATAGATATTAGCACTGTCGCCTCACAGCAAGAAGGTACCGGATTTGAATCCCAGCCCAAGGCCTTTCTGTGTGGAAATTGCATGTTTTCCCTGTGTCTGTGTGGGTTCTCTGTGGTACTCCGACTTCCTCCCACCATCCAAAATCATGCATGGGAATTAGGTTAATTGGTTAATTTAAATTGACCGTAGGTGTGAATGTGAGTGTGAGTGGTTGTCTGTCTCTATGTGTCCTGTGATGAGCTGGAGACTTGTCCAGGGTGTACCCTGCCTTTCACCCTAAGACAGCTGGGATAGACTCCAGCCCCCCTGCGACCCTATAAGGATAAGCGGTAGAAAATGGATGGATGCTCAAAAAACATGATTTTTCCTCATTGTGTCTGTCTGAATATTCAGGGCTAAACAAATGTATTAGACTTGAATTACTATTACTATTGTGTTACACTTGAATTTAATCTCAATCAGAAGATAATAATAATGTGCTTTGATATATTTTCTGCCTTTTTATTAATTTGGATAACAACAATAATATATTTCAGCATTAAAGGTTACCGATTATGCAAAATTCACTTTATAAAGGTAGTATAACAGTAGTATGTGTCCCCGTAGCCTATGAATGAGACCCTAGGAGTGAAAAAAGTCTGCCACCTCCTTCCCCTGCTTGCACCTCTTCTTTGCCAAGGTGTGTTCAACAGGCAAGTTGAACATTTTTCTGTTTATGACATCAAGAGGAGGGATGCCCCTCCCTCCAGTAGAGGACACTGCCTTTGAGCCAGCCTCACCGGATAGACAACCCTCCGCTTAGTTACAGCCACCATTGTTTTTCCTCGCTAACTTTCGCAAACAAACCTGTCAAAGTTAGGAGCAAAGCACGGCAGCTGCTCTGTGTGTTGGCTGCTTCAACGAGCACAGGAAGCTATTTTTACTCTGTTCGTCCTCTGAAGACCCAGTGGATTGATTTATTTTAGCTGGAAATGTAGCAAGAGAGTTTCCCAAAGTTTAGCATTTATGCGCTCATCATCTCACAAAGCAGGTTTCACTAACCAGCTGAAGATGAAGCATGGATCTACATCAACTGTGTGGGACACAGCTCCAAATGTGGAGCTACAAATTTATCCATTTTGTGTTGCTTTACTGTGTAGCACTACTTAGCGTGATGGCCTGGAAACATGTCCCTGTAATGCCTGCACTGCAGCTACCGGAGCTACCCTCCTGTCTCCAGAGAGGGGGCGTGGTCAGACACAGTTCAGGAAAATTTAAAGGTACAGACACAGAAACAGCCTGTTCTCAGCAGAGCTCAATACAGTGATTTTTAACTGGCTGCAATTCAGGACCAGGGCTGAGTTTGGGGTAATACACTTTGAACACAATATTGTTGCACGTCTGAGACTTATATGAAATTGCAGAAAAAGTGCATAATACGTGATCTTTAAATATATCATTTTAATTGAAGAGCTTGCACATACTGGTGGATGAACCATTACAGAAACATTAAACATATTCTGGTAATCAGTAATACTGTTAATTTAGGACAGTGGTGGTAAACACCTGACAGTGGGTGGAGGAATAATAAATGTGCTCTGTATATGACACAGGAAGGAGAGTCAGATCTAAAGGGATTGTTTGATCGCACTTTCCGATCTCAACAGCCCATAATAATAATAATTTCAATATAGTCTTCTTCTTTCACAGTATGTGGGTTATCTCCACTGTAGACACCATACACATGCACTGTGTGAGTTTTTTATCATTTAGGGTGCACTTGCTCTTAATTCTTTAATTATCACATTAAAGAAAATATTATCCAAAATATGTATTAATGTTATGCTAAAAATAAATATGAACCTATATCCATCAGATAGTGTCTGTCAGCTTCTTTTGATAATTCTGTCTCTTGCAGGTTCGCTAACTAAAGGCTAAATTAGTTCATCTTTAAGCCATCCTTTTGGATTACAGGGCTGAGGTGCGCACAATGTAAATGCAAAGTATCAGCTTCAAGACCAGGACTCAGTGGCACGCCATCAACCTGTCTGTCCCAGTTTCCTATTAAAAACTACTATCAAAATGACAAGAGAATCGAGAATCAAAAAGCTCTTTGTTCCTCTGCATCAGGTTGTCCCTGCTGTGCCAGGATGTATATCCATCAAGCATCATGAATACAATTATAATGACATGATGAAAATTTAATGGCAGCCAGTAATTGAGATAATTTGACACCTTGGGCTTTGACAATGAAGCATTAACTTTCTATGTGCTACTTTAATGCTGTGCAGATACACTGCACGAGATTTAATTTTAGACAGATTTTACCATTTTGGAAAGAAAATAAGAAATAGACCATGATTAATTTTCTTGTACTATTCATATTATTTTACTAATGTGAAATCAAGATGATTATTTAATTTGCTTTTGTCTAATAACTGCACCATAATCAACAATGAATCACTTGGCCATAATGTCCATAAATATGTCATTTCCATATTGGAATATGCTACAATTTTCCTGTAAATTACATGAAATTAAAGTCACCAGGAGTGGGTAATTGCAGGAGCATAAAATAACATAAGTAATTAGAACAGAACATACACTATATTGCCAAAAGTATTCCCTCCCCTGCCTTGACTCACATATGAACTTAAGTGACATCCCATTCCTAATCCATAGGGTTCAATATGACGTCGGTCCACCCTTTGCAGCTATAACAGCTTCAACTCTTCTGGGAAGGCTGTCCACAAGGTTTAGGAGTGTGTTTATGGGAATTTTTGACCGTTCTTCTAGAAGCGTATTTGTGAGGTCACACACTGATGTTGGATGTGAAGGCCTGGCTCTCAGTCTCTGCTCTAATTCATCCCGAAGGTGTTCTATCAGGTTGAGGTCAGGACTCTGTGCAGGCCAGTCAAGTTCATCCACACCAGACTCTGTCATCCATGTCTTTATGGATCTTGCTTTGTGCACTGGTGCACAGTCATGTTGGAAGAGGAAGGGGCCAGCTCCAAACTGTTCCCACAAAGTTGGGAGCATGGAATTGTCCAAAATGTCTTGGTATGCTGAAGCATTCAGAGTTCCTTTCACTGGAACTAAGGGGCCAAGCCCAGCTCCTGAAAAACAACCCCACACCATAATCCCCCCTCCACCAAAAAAAAGAGTCACGTGATGCTTAAGTGTGCTTAAATGCACCTTTAATCATTGTGTTACGACTCATTTTCTCCTCCTACAGTAAATCAGACAGCTCAGTGACCCATGAGAAGAACATTGAGAAACTGTGTTATTTCGATACTAAGGTTTCACATTGTTTCATTGCCTGCTGTTTATTCTGCGGGACTTTTGTAATTAACCCTAATTCTACAATTGTTAAGCACAAAATCAGAAAATCATGAATCATGAATTTATGTAAAAAAAATAAATAAAATAAATGAGCGCCAGTCGAGCTGTGCAATATTAGGATATATATCATAATGCGGTATAAAATATCTACTGTACGATATAAGCCTCTGTTATTAATATCATAATTTTTATATGTAGCTATCTAGCTAGCTCTGTTGCTACGCTAGCATAAACATTACTGTGGTTGTGGTTTAGATACACCATGTAACGTACAACTCAACGTCAGAATGACCGCTGGATAATCCAAATATATCATGCGAGTTCAAAATGTGTATTGTATGAAGCATAGACATAATAGTATGACAGCTACGTAACCGCAGCAACGCTACTGCTTTGTGGTAGCATGTTTACGTCACCCGTAAGGACAGGTTTGTAGCAGATGTAGCTCGGGAGTAAACAGAGATAAGGCAGCATGGAGGACGTCGTGTTGCGTGTGAATGATTTATTATCATTTAAAACACATCTTTATTACCAGCAAAACTTTATAATAAAATATAGTGCAAACACAGCCAGACTTCCGGTTGCTCTCAAAGTAAGCCTTCAGAATAAAAGCATAAAAGGGATTATGTCACAGAAGAGACAGAGGAGAGACCCCTGTTTAGACTACACACCTTCCAACTTTCCAAGCTTCTTTTTGATCTCAACTACACATAGAGATGCGCCGATCCAGTTTTTTCCGATCCAATCCCGATAGAATACTTGGGCTGAGCATATCAGTCAATACCCGATACCAATCCTTTACTACTGATGAATGAATGAACCGTATACCTTGCCATGTGAGCGAAGGCATGAGGCTTGACATAAACATTTAGCTTTGTTACAAAGAAGGTAACAAATTAACACAGATATAAATGTACTTAATTAATTTATTAACAAACAACAAAGTGTACACTAGCAGCAAAAAGAAATAAATAACACTTCCATGTAACGTGTACTGCAAACAGTAATGTAAAATATAGCATGTTGCTCTGTATTTGCTTATCCCTAGCTGCTGTGCATGCTCTGCATTATGGGTGCTCGATTATGGAAAAAATCATTATCACAATTGCTTTGGTCAATATTGAAATCACAATTATTCAAACGATTATTTTTGAGTTACACAATGCATTTATTCAGCATTATTCTCTCTCTTAAAAAACAACACTGCATATGGTGTTTGATATGAAATATAAACAGTAATATTAGTAACATCCTGTTTTTAACACTAGATGGAAAAACAAAAACTTTTCAGTCCATTAACTCTGGGGGGGCAGGGGGTTGTTTTGTTTTGGTATTATCATATCATCATAATTTATTTTGAGGTTTCAGTACTGTAAGTGCTTTAGCAGACCCTAACCCTAACCCCTCTTATGTAGTAGGTCTACCGTCTGTAGTTGTTTACGCTGCTCTGTAGAGAGTAACAATAGCCGCAAATCTTGTTACAAAAGAGAATGCTGTGTCGCCTATTTCAGCACATTTTATGCCAGAGGACAGGGAGTGATTGGCGGGGTTGCGGTGATCAGGTGGGTAGCGGGATTGCGGCGGGGGGAGCGGTTTTGCCATGATCGTGGAGGGTAGCGGGATTGCGGTGGGGGAGCGGGTTTGCAAAATTAGATTAATTGCACAGCCCTACTCTGCGTGATGACATAACTGGCCATGCAAAGAGAATTGAAGTGACTGGATCGGTATGCTGGATCGTCCTCATCAGATCTATCCAGCTAATTAGTCAATATCGGAGCTGATATCCAATCCCGGCATCGGATCGGTACATCTCTAACTACACACCTGCGAAGTTTCATGACTGCACCTTGACTGCAATAAAAACTGACCACAGACAGACAGACCAAGACAATCACCTGGCAGGACTCTAAAACTCCTCTGTGGTAGTTCCTGATACAGTAGGAGTCTCAGGATCAGGTTTTGTCATGACGAATCACACACAGTCTAACAAAATGGAAAATACCAGCATAATAATGATCACAAAAAGCATAAATAACTCTGGTAAGGAGGCATTCACAGCCAGATCCCTGAAGAATTCACTCCCCATCATTGCTTTGTACTGACTGAATGGTCTCGGACAGTGGTGATTGTTAACAGTAATGTGTAGATTTAGGAAGCATGAAATGGGCTGACAGAGCAGCTGAGCGCCGGACTGCTGTGCTCTGGTAGCGTTGCTGCACCACATGGGACTGAGCATGGCTGAAGCACAGGAAAGACATCACTCTCACGTTCAAAGTCATATCAGTTCGGTAGGGAAGCATTGTATCTGCCTCCACCACAACACAATGATTCTGAGGGGGAATTCATCTGTGGATGTAAATAACTGCACATTTTAAAAAAACATACACCTCTAGAACAGTGTCCTTGACACAACTTTTTCCCTTAACCTCAGATCTCAGAAGAAGGACATGGTTTTAGTTTTACAGGTTTTTAGTTCCTAAATGATGATGATGAAATAGGAGATACAATAAAACTAGTGGAATAGTGGCGTGCAACACTCTGACTGCATTGCATCGTTTGACCTTGTAACTTCAATCTGCAATAATACAAACTCTTCAGCTAATCGATTTGTCGATTGGGACCTTCTTATAGTCAAAGGATTTCTAAAGCACTGATGTCCTTCAAGCAAGTTCTGTTTAGGGCTGGGTACTGAACTTCAATACTTTTGTAGCACTGACTGAAAAGCTCCGATCCTATTGGGTATCAAAAAAATGAATCATTTCACTGTGCCAAATTCTGATACATAAGTGTCTGTGAACCATGCTCTCAGATGTCTCTGTGGACGGGGGGACAGATTCATAGAGACACTGATCCGACCCTCCACTTTCCCAGCAGAAGGAGACAAACATCACCAGTAAAACAGAGGATTAATGTCACTGCAACAGCACTGAGAGCCTGCTGTTTGTGTTTTAGACTAATGGTGTGTATATGGCTGTGTTCGAATTTTAAGAACCACTCGTGAAGTTGGATCTCCAACTCAGAAAGTCAGATTAATCTCACCAACCAGACATAGAATTCATGCTATCTGCTACTAACATAAACAGTAGCTACATGTTTTGTTGTACGTCTATAAGGCTGGAAAAGCTGGGAGCACTAAACTTTGGGGTTATATTGATCTGAGCTCTAAGTTCTGACATCCTCTGAACACACCATAAGGCAAACTCTCACTCCCCGGGGTCCTAAAGAGGAACTGGTAGCAGCCTGTGCCTGTTGATCATCATCAGACCATAGTCTGAAGAAGTATAAAAAAAATGATCGTTCTGGAACTGGTTTTGGAACAACGGTACTGAAATTGGCATTGTATCAAAAAAAATTAACAATAACCAGCCCTAAAAATGACAATATCCTCCTCCTTTACGACACTGGCTGCCACCTTATTTAGATCCATTCTACCTTCAAAAATCAGTCGGTCTTTGTCCACTGCATTGTATCATTGGGTTCAGTCAGGATAGTCCAGTCAGAAACAATACAATCACGCTGACTTTGACATCATTTGTTGCTCATGTAGGTAGGACAGTATCATGGCCATGAGCAAAAATATTTGTCCAAGTCACTTTGGGCCAATTTTGACAGCTCTAGTTTATCTCCTCACTTTCACAAAACCAACCATGAATAAATCCTGTACAAACTGTCCCTGTTTCACACTCTGTCTCTTTGTGGACCATGTCATTCTCCATGCCTCATACACACACCTCTAACACTGCATCTTATTTATTTTTTTATTGACTCTGTTTTCTTCTGCAGACCTTGAGGGACTCTCAGCCGACATGAAGAGAGAGAAAGCCTGAGGAGTCGCGCTCACACACGGCGAGCTATCACGGCGTGGTACTGAGGAAAAAACAATGAGAGGGGTGATCTATATCTGACAGCGGCGGATATCTACTCCAGCGGCTGAAAGATAGAGGGAGGACGAGGAAGAGTGGTGGGCAGGGTAAGGAGGAATAATACACAGCAAACACTTTATCTTCTTGAGAAATAACTGTGTGGATTCACTTTGCATATGGAGTGGAGAGGGCTCTCCACATAGACAAAAAGGGAAGCGATAATGTGGGTAATTTCAAACGAGGGGGCAATCTGCTGCTTTAGGTTATTGTCTATCCTGACAACAGACTACGTCTGTAATAACAGATCTGGTATGTTTGCATTGCTGCTGTTTCACTCCAAAATATCTTGTGTGCCCAGTCCCATTCAAGTGCTGAATCTTGTCTTCTCTTTTCTTTCCCCTGAGGTTAATGCCCAGTGTGGAGCTACAGAGAAGTGAGATGGCACAGCACATACTTTCGCTGCATTGGAACCACAGAATGTGAATGGATGATTCTATTCTTTTCTTGTCTTTTCTTTTTGTTGCTTTAACCTACTTTGGGGACTTTTTTTATGGAACTGTGAATGGTGGTGGAAAGCTTGTAGGATGACAAAGAGAAGACAAAGTTAGACGGAGAGGCAGCACGGGGTGTAAGCGTTCTCCAAAAAAGTGAGATGAAATGTATTCATATAACTCCTGCAATACAAACATGAAGCACTGAAAGTTGGCAGGGTAGGCCGGTGTAGCCACTTCCTGTTCACTGGGCATTGAGGACACTGAACTTCTAATGCAGCCAACAGCCTCATTAAAAGAAAAACTCTGCACAAGTACAACTCATTTTTGTGATCTCCGCCTTCTGGAGTGTGAGCCAAGGAGCTGGAAGAACGACATCAGTCACAGCCACATCTACCTCTCCTGTCCGAGCCAATCAGGACATGTAGACGTCTTTCAAAACTCTGCTGTCTTTAAACTTGAAACTTTGCTTGCTTTTAGTGGATTCTGTTATTACTGACCAAACTTCAGCATTTGAATTATCACCATGAATAATACATCACCATTATGCATGCATATTTATCTAAAAGGCAATATATCTCAGTCATAAACATGACGAGTCAGAAAAATAGCAGAGGGACTCAGGTTATGATTTCAGCATGATAGTGCTTATTACAGTATCTGGATTAATGGGAGCAGCGCTGAGACTGTCCTCATTAAGGTTCAGAATAATAAATTCAGGCAATATCTCTGGTGTCTAGTCCGACTGGATCATAACTGACCATGGAGCACTTAGGTAACAATTTGCTGAATATCAATAGTTAATTGCAAGTAATCATATTTTGATTTCATGATTCAAATCCTATTCATGATCATTTCCCAGCAGTTTTTCAGATCATATTAAGAGACTGTGATCAATCGTCTCTTAGACAATTCATGATGTTGCCTGGTCTGCAGTCAGCTGACCAGTGTTTAGACTCATGGTGCATTCCTGTTGTAAATAAATGTCAGAAGTTCCAAGCTCCAAATCAAAATTTATATCAGAACCTCCAAGAAGTCAGATCTCCAAATCAGAAAGTCGAATTAATCTCACCAACCAGACATAGAATTCATGCTATCTGCTACTGAAGTAAACAGTAGCTACATGTTTTGTTGTACGTCTGTAAGGCTAGAAGAGCTGGGAACACTGAACTTTGAGGTTATGATGATCTAAGCTCCAAGTTCTGACTTCCAGTGAACACACCATAAAACAAACTCTCACTCCCCAGGGTCCTAAAGAGGAACTAGTAGCATCCTGTGCCTGTTGATCATCATCAGATCATTGTCTAGTATGTCTACCATGATAAAGACCAAATTACACAAAAACAACTTACTGAGCTCAAATCATAAAACAATAATAATAACAATAATAATAATAATAATAATATTAATGATGACCATGATTAAAGCCTAAATTACACAAAAATAACTCACTGAGGTATTGAAAAAAGTCTTGTTCTGGAACCAGTATTGAAACAAAGGCACTGAAATTGGCATTGCATCAAAAATTATGAACGATACCCTGCCCTAATATTATTTCTGATGTCGCCACTGAGCCGTCTGGGAGTTTTTCAAAATAAAACCAACCATTCAGAAGCATATTGCTGTCGTTTGTCTCCATGAATGCAGCAGGAAGCAGGAAGATGTCAGTAAGGGTGCCATGAAGCAACAAAATAGCAGCAGGCTATTAACACCGTTACAAAAAATAACACATTATACAATACATCTCTGACCACCTCCTGACCCCTCAGATTATCAGGCAACCATCTGCTCACTGCTCTTTGAGTCCAAAAACCTACAGAACATAGAAGACCTGTCCCAACTTTGACAACTTTTAAACCCCGGTTAGAACCTTAAGAACTTATTTACTCCAGTGCCGTTGCCTAAACCACAAGCACTCACCATTATCAACCTTTCACATGGCAGCTCCTCCATGTCTGTAATGCTTTTCTATTGTTCTTAACATTCCATTACATCACTGCAGCCCACATCAAACTGTAAAAGCACTACTACACAAATCAATATTTCCCTTAATACTTATGCACTTACGCTATCAACATGTATAAGTAATGCCTCCACAATATGCTTCTGTACCATCAAGTTATGGCTCTTTTCCCAAGGCACCATCCTCATTTAAAAAACTGCTTAACAATTCCACAGAGCGAGGCACTCACATTCACTTTGCTGGTTCCTTGTGTAAAAATGCACTCTGTCTGATCAATCATAAAAAAAAAAATCAAGTCCTCTGTATGTTACTCATGTATATATATACATATGTATACACGTATATATATATATATATATATATATATATATATACACGCTGTATATATATATATATATACACGCGTATATATATACAGTATATATACGCGTATATATCTATACGCGCATAGATATATACGTGTATATATATATATCCCTTTTAACAGACAGATACATCTGTTTGTTGTGATCAATGTCCTATATTCTCTTGTATGTTGTGTTTTTGCCCTCTACTGTAAACCAAATTTCCCCTCAAAGGAAAATAAAGACGTATTGTTTCTTGTGACAGTGAAGCTGAATCAGTAAAAGATGCCCCTAGATGGTGTGGCACTGTGGTGGGCTCGTCCTTGAGGGTTTGTGAGTTTCAAGCCAGTAATGACTAGGGTTGTGACTAGATCTCTTAAGATTAAATCATGACTATATTTCTCCTTTAGTGCCATATTACAATGTTGTCCTTGTTTGCGCAAACTTACCTGGCAATAAACCTGTTTCTTATTCTGAAAATTATAAATAATTGAACGTTTTAAATTGCACAATTTTCCTATGTCAGATGTCAATGGTAAATGAACTGTACATGCCTTTACATTACATATCACTTTCAGCTTTTCACAAACATTTATACACTGGAGGCCATCAGGGGAAACATTCATGCATCAATGCATTGGGAGCAATTTAGGGTTAGATACCTTGCTCAAGGACACCACAGCACATCGACTGCTAGAAACTAGGATCAAACCACCGACTGACCTGCTTTATCACTGAGCATCAGCAGCCTCCAGATGGATCCTTCAATGAGAAGAAAAGAGACGGCAGACACACAAAGACACAGTTGTCTCTACTATATAGGTAGATTCCTTAGAAAGACCTTTAACTTTTGCAGAATACAGCAGGACCTTTACTGTGTGGATGCAGCAAGCACCAAGTGTAAAGCTGATTTGGACCAAATCAAGGACAATAGGTTTAAAAATGAGGCTGTGTGTCAGATGCAGGCTGTAGGACCTGGCACTGATGAACTCTCCACATCAGCAGGAGCAGTCCAATCCCTCTATAACAGCTTAGTCTTATATTTCCTATATCCTAAATCCCCACAGACCTCATCTCTTCACATGGCTCTTCATCTCTCTCTCTCTCTCTCTCTCTCTCAGTTCAAGTATTCCTGAGCTCGTCCCAGTTTTAATGAGGTGCTCAGTGAAGGAGTGCCCTTCCTCCTCTCCCTCTTCACTCCTAGATTTTCCACAGAGCTCACAGAAGTGGTGGGACAGGGAAAGTGAAACCGATGATTGGCGCATTCACCTTCCTTCACACCTGGCAGGATGAGAGTCGCCTTCAGAGTGTGTCTGCGAGACAAAACAGTCGCCAAATCCAATAATATGCTGCAAATTATTCCTGCCATTCCTGAAAAGCGGTAGCATTTACATATCAATAAGAGTGGGTTTTGCTCGTCGTTATCACCAAGTGCTCTGTCATATCAGTCATTCAGGCGTGCTCTACTTTAGACTAGCTGTTCTCCGGTGTTCAGAGTTTCTCTTGGTTGTATGTTTTCACTTCAATTTAATATCAAGGAGGAGAGTAACAAAAGCATTTTAGGGGGTTTGCTGTTGTAATCTTTTACCACAGGAACATTTTTAAAAGCCTTTTGGTAACAACTGGCAGCAGTAGTAATAGCAATGTCAAATCCCACACTGGGGCGGCATTATGCTGTTGACAGCGTCACAGCGAGTAGTCTTTACGGCAGTACCACTGGATCTGTGCAAACAAAGGTCCTGACAGCGACCTCGTCCACCAGTTTACTGGATTTAGCTGAACAACGCAGGCAGAAACCATGAATTAGCCTTTCAAGTGATGTTATTCTCTTTCCCTACACTGTCTTATAGAGAGAACATTAACCATGAAACAGCCACAAGTTTGATCTGAGCCATTATGGAATTAACTAAAGCTGAAATAATCTGATGCAGGTGAACCATAGCCGGAGCTTAAAGGTTTGAGAAGAGATGCAGATACAGAAGGCTTTGATGATACAGGTAGAAAATCTGAACTCCAGCCTGATAATCTAGTAGGGATGTAAAAAATTAGAGTTAAAAATGAACACAACTGTGTAACAGTTGTAATCTACTTTTGAGTCACACATCGTACGTCACTGTCAGGTATTCAGACAGAAAGAGAGACATGGTGGTGGTCACAATTGATTTTAAAATCGAGGATGCACAGACCAGCCTCAAGGTTTTGTTTTAAAAATCCATTTTTAATATATATTTTGTTGTTTAAGGTAAAGGATTGTATTGCGCAGTTTACCCTATCTTTGAGAAATAAAAAAATGATTATCTTTAATTTGTTAAAGATAAGATAAAATATTATTTGTAGTGTTTATATATCTAAATATGTTATTTAAATATGCATTCATTGCATTCTTTGTGTTTTGAATTTACTTTCTCTTTTTTGTCCGAGAAATAATTAAAGGAATCGTTCTGAATCAGAGTTTGTCTCTATCTGTTTAAAAAAAAAAAGTGAGAAAATAGTATCATTAACCCAGTATCAGAAATTGTATCGCATTGTGTATAGTTACATCCCTATAATCTAGCAAAGACCCAAATACAATCTTTAGTTTTGGGTGATCAGTGTTTTTCACAATGGTGACGTTTTATGGACAATATGTTTAATGAGTAATAAAAAAAGGTTCGCTGCAGCCCTTAGTGAAATGTTAGAGAACTGTTTTCAATGAGAACTATTTCCTACCAAATGCACCTGCCAACTGTCTCTCTCCATGCAGAAGGGAGAGCAGCCCAGTAGGCATGGATTAATGAGTGCTAACAGCTGAACTACAGTGTGATGTGATGGCTGTGTCATCCTGGCATTATTCCTTCTGTGGGGGATACAATCAATCCATTCATATCTACATGAGGCAGGGATCAAATAACATTTAAAGACTAAAGATTTCCTGTTTCTGTGAGCTAACGGTCATCTTTATTTCCAATTAAAACAGAACCAGGGAGTGTATATCAAATAAAAAGGAGTGTGATTCTAGTTAAGGGAAGGTGTTTTATGATGGTAACACTTCTGGTCAAGTGTTTTTTTTTCCTGGAAATTTCAACCTCATCTTCATTTCAGTTGAGCTTTTTCTCAGTTGCCTGAGAACTGATGAAAACTGAAAGAAATGGGAAAAGCTAGTATGTGTTAGACCGCCACAAAAAAAGTAATTTCTAACTTTGATATAGTACCATGAAAAATACAGAAAATCTATGTTCCATTTTTGCTACCATGAAAAATTGACACAGTGTGTGTTTGAGCAGCAGCTGCATCAATACTGTGTAAAATAAGTACTGAAAATGTTTAAAATATATTTCTTTCAAAAGGCAGAAGTGACAGTGTTATTTGTACTGTTTCAGTCTCTGTCAAGCCTAGACATGATTTAATGTGATAACTGTAATAATAAAAAGTGTCAAAGAGTAACTTAGTACACTGTTTCACCTAGGGCTGGGTTCAAAAAATTGATTCAAAAAATTTTAATCGATTTTCCTTTAAATGGTTCATAATCAATTCATAAAATCCAATGATCAATCTTGTAATTTGAGTATTTTTTTCTTCATTGGACATGCGGAGAAGCAGCATGAAGTTTCAACCCTGTTAGTCTCGCGTGATCAGCGTTTAGTGCCGCTTTCCACCGCTTTCCAAGGAACAAGATCACGTGAGATGTTACTGCCAGCAGTCAAACATGGCGGAAGGGAACAGGGAAATTTGCATTGTTACAGTAAAGTGGATAGAGTAATATCACAACAGAGTAGTAATAAAATCACTAGGAGTAGGGCTGGGTATCGTTCAAAATGTTTTCATGTGATGTCAATTTCAGTACCTCTGTTTTGATACTGGTACCACAACAATACTTTTTCGATACCATGAGTTATTCTTGTGTAATTTCTTCATTATTATTATTACTAAAATTATTATTGGTTTTTATGATTTCAGCTCAATAAGTTATTTATGTGTAATTTGGTCTTTATCATGGTAGACATACTAGTCAATGGTCTGATGATGATCAACAGGCACAGGCTGCTACCTGTTCCTCTTTAGGACCCTGGGGAGTGAGAGTTTACCTTATGGTGTGTTCACTGGAAGTCAGAACTTCAGTCAGAAGTCAGAGCTCAGATCATCTTAACCTCAAAGTTTAGTGTTCCCAGCTCTTCCAGCCTTACAGACTACTGTAGCTACTGTTTACATCAATAGCAGATAGCATGGATTCTATGTCTGGTTGGTGAGATTAATCCGACTTTCTGAGTTGGAGATACGACTTCACTGGGATTCTGATTTAAATTCTGACTTGGAGCTTGGAAATTCCAACATTTTTGTACAACTGGAACGCACCATGAGACGAAACACAAATCAGGCTCCCAGTGCTGCTGCAATGATGCTCTGTTTTACCAGGGATGTTTGTCTCCTTATGCTGGGAAAGTGAGGGGACGAATCAGTGGTCACTAATATGAAGGGGACATAGAGACATCTGAGAGCATGGATAACAGACACCTGGGTATCAGAATTTGGCACTGAAAGATGATTCATTTTTTGATGCCTGACGGGATCAATGCTTTTCGGTTGGTGCTACAAAAGTATTGAAGTTTGGTACCCAGCCCTAACTAAGCGTAATAAAGCAAGTGTACGAAATACGTGTGCTTTTGGTTGCAGACTCTTTTGGAGAAATACTAGAGATGTAAAGCTAAACAGTACTGTTTTACACAGCATCAGACAGATGATCATATAAGGGGTTACCAACGCCACATGTTGTAGAACTACATTACACTGCTGCTGGCATGGAGACTGACAGCATCAGACTGAAACAGGAAGCTCTCAGAAGCACAGCGCTCTCTGGCAGCCCCTCACCTACACACTGCAGACCCACAAAGCATAAACATAACACTTGGAAAATGAATAATGACTGAAAGAAGCCCACGCAGCAGACCAGAGAGGAGCTCGCACAGTATTTCTGTGGGTGTTACAAATCCCAGCCACGCAATCTCGTTAGATTTCAAACAAAATATTCTCTGAGGGTGAAACCTCGCTGTCACACCGGCCTGGTGTTTGCAGATGGAAAATAAGGCAGTGTGAGAAGGTGAGCAGGGCACTGCCGGGGGATCGTGTCGCTAATGAAAGTTTGCCTGTTTGGAGGTCGGGCCACAACAGTTCTGCCGACTGCGCAGCCGGTCCCTGCTTCCCCCACATGGAAATAACAGCCCAAGATCATCCCATACAGGTTCCTCTGGGAACACAGAGCAGGCCTTGCATTACAAAAGCATTTGGAGCGCAGGCCCCAGACCTGCTGCTCAGTGCCTGGTAAATGAGCCGTGTTGCAGGCAGATATTGTGGAGGAAATTGCTGAGCAAAGCATTTATTTGAATCCCGGCAGAGATTCGGAGGAGAATAAGTTCGGAGGGCTTTTTTAAAACCTTTTGACAACAAGTCTGCGATTGAGAGACTGTGAGAAAAAACTGACAAGGAGAGCAATCAGGAAGCAGCATGGTGTTTATGAAAAAGAAGCCACTTTCTCTTTTCCTTTTACAAATTAATACTTTGATGAAGGATTATTTATTTGCTGAATTACAGGAGAAGTTTGGACAGATTCAGAAAAGATGGTTAATCTACTGTAATTTTATCAGCATATTTGATCGTTAGTTACGACTGTGTCGTTAGTTTACTTGCGTTATGAATGGAGTTCTGCTGCTTCATTGCAATAACTGACCTAGAATTTTCTTCAATCTCAGTATCGATACCAATAATACTAATATCAAATGGGTGCATCCCTCTACAAAACTATACTTTAACCCTAATAGTGACAAGCCGACATCAGGGAATGGCATCAGGATAAATATCACGTTGTAATAACATGTTGCTTGATGATGGCTAAAATCTATCCATCCATTATCTACCACTTATCCTCACATAGGGTCGTGGGGGGGGCTGGAGCCCATCCCAGCTGTCTTAGGGTGAAAGACAGGGTACACCCTGGACAAGTCTCCAGTTCATCACAGGGCACATAGAGACAGACAACCACTCACACTCACATTCACACCTACAGACAATTTAAATTAGCCAATTAACCTAATCCCCATGCATGTTTTTGGATGGTGGGAGGAAGTTGGAGTACCAGAGAGAACCCATACAGACACAGGGAGAACATAAAACTCCACACAGAAAGGCACCGGGCCGGGATTCTAAGCCGGTACCTTCTTGCTGTGAGGCGACAGTGCTAACCACTACACCACTAAAATAATAATCACTTATTTATAGCCTGCATTTTAAAGTTAAATTCAAGTTCCAGCTATACGTATACTTCCTCCTTCTGCGGCACTGGATGTCAGAACAACAGGAAGCAGATTCAAGCAATGTTTTAAACTGTGCAAGAGAGTTTTAGGCCTGGGAGAGGGGAGTGGCTTCTGAAGCCAGAGAATGAAAGCCAGTGCTGGGTGGTGAGACAGAACCTCCTGATGACTATCCATGAGTCCCAGTTATCTCCAATGAAAGCTTGTACAACTTTCCAGAGAACACTCTCTCTCTGCGGTGCATCACTGAACCATGATTTTAGCCCTGACCAGTAAAGAGGAAGAAAACACTTGAGCAGTCCAACTCCAAAATGCAGCTTTATTCAGTGTATATTCTATGTTACACTTTTCTTAACATTTACTTCATAACTTGTATGATGAACAAATCATATCATCAATGATGATGTGGCAAAAAAGGACACCCACACGACGGGGTCTGCGTTTCAGTGGGTTTGTTAGGAAGCTCCGTTCCTCCCCACAGGAAGTGATGACACAGCGAGCACTAAGCAGTGAGGCCTAGTGAGGGGTGCTGTAAAGCTCCACCTTCACCCCGGGCCTTTAAAGGTCCAACACAGAAGAAGTGCACCTGTTGAGGGCCAGCAAACAGTACAGAGAGTCCATGAGGGGGTCCTCCCAGGCACCATAAAGGAAAGGGTGGGGTGTGCTGGATTTATAACAAAAGACAATACAAGACCATCATTCAAAAGGAAAGGCAGGACCATCACACAGAACCAATAATGTTCCATGGTGTAAATCCAGGATATCAGTGAATTTGTAGCGGTCTAAAATCTTTTGAATTGCATCCATGACTGATTGGGAACGCCACTCGAAATGAACTCAACCGAAACATGTCAACAACATCAACTCCACCTACACGTGTCTAAGTGGACTCAAAGTGAGTTGTGTTAATGTAAGACATGCTGCCCACTGAGATGTGCTGGATTTACCCTGAGGGCACAAACACTGGTGTAAAACATTTCTTAAGAACGCATCAGCTTAGCAACACACAATAAGCACCGTTAGCTAGAAACCATGAGGAAGACGAACAACATTTAAACAGACACTGTGTAATTTTTTCACCCATCTAGTGGTTAAATTTGACTTTGCATGCATTGCAACATGGTTGGAACTACGGTAAGCGGAATGGGTCAACTCCCGGGCTGCCACTATCACCGTGGATCCCTGGCCCCCGGCCCAGAGCTCCAATCATTTTTTTCCCCGGACCTCCACAGCCCTCCTACGGTCCGGGGGACTCACTGCGGATGCCCGGCCCGAAGCTCCGGTCATTTTATGGCCCTTTTACACTTTTTCTGGAGATGAAGATTCAGCGCAGCATAAATATGGTCTTAATATGGACCAAAAATGCAGTGCAGGTTTTAGTTTAGTTCCGGTTAAGTAAAACCGTTATCTCCACCTTGCTTCTCTGTGAAAAATGCAAAACGCGGAAATGCATTTTGTCCTATGGGTATGGGCAGTTTTTGATAGACCGGAAAGACATGGAACCCTCCGTATGAGCGACCCGCTCTATGTAAAGACAGATAACTGATTCTTTGCCCAGGAGAATAAGTCAGATTGTTGGCATATGTTATTTTACACCAACGAGGATCTATTTGAAGACGTTGATTTGAGGTAATAAAATACTTAAAAAATTACATAGTGTCCCTTTAATGGTGATTATTGAGGACTCTTTTCAGCCAGTTCAGGATGTGCATCCTATTAGTCTTAACAGTCCAGAAATGCCAAAGATGCACTGAGTTAGTAAGGAAACAGTCACATGATCGTGACATAGTTCGTCCACCACAGACATTTTAATAAACCGTTTTTTTTTCTAGTTTATAGTCTTGTGTTCAGACAATCAGAGGTTCACAGATGAACTGGCAGATGGATGGTGTGATGGTTGACGTTCTGCTGACTGCTGCAAAACAGCTCTCAGCTTTCACGGCACACAGTCATTACTTTCCTGATGTATTGTTTTTTTGGAGGGAGGTTTTCATGCAACCAGTTGGAAGAGAGGAACAACCAATTATCGCTGCTCTATTTAGAGTGGTTTCTGGCCAGTTATGATCTGCAGCTATTTAAGTGGCACATTACTGGTTGAGGCCACGCTGCAGAAGGGACTGCTGATACAAAGCAATGGATCAACACAGAAAAAGGGAGGAGGAGGATTGACTGTTTCACAGTCCTTTTCTGTTGGACATGCAGTCAGATCGTAAATGTGGGAAACAAGTGATAGTATTATATTTAATAAAATACTAATACTAAAACTAATCTGTGCTCATATACAACGTATATCTTAATAAAGACCTGGAAAATACAATGCTTTCAAAAATATACCCTTAATATGTGCCAGTATTGAAATATTACACATCCATAGCAAGTAAAGAAAATATGGCTGGACGCTGTCAGTTAAAATTATGAGTTACTAGTTACCAAGAAGTGCCGAGCATCACTGACAGTAACTGAACAGAGACATTTTTGTGTGATTTACATTTTACTGAAAGTATCAGGACACTCAAGTCTCTCAAGCTAAACAGTAAGAAAAGATGGAGTATGGTGACATAGTATGCAGTCATTCAGGAGGTCGCCTCCTCTCAAAAACAAACCAGTAAAACACTGAATGAAGCTATAAAAATCAGAGTTATGATGACTGTTCAGCAAACGCAGGACATCTATGAATGTTTGTTTCTCTCATAACTTCAAGTACAGACGATGACAAAAAAATCCCTCATCCAGTTAACGTGTAGCATTAAAAAGGACAGAGACACAACCGCAGTGCTCAAAGAAGATGTGACCAAATGAAACGGTCTTGACTGAAGTGATGGTACAGCCTTCAGGAGCAAACTTTTGGGATTCAGTGTCTTGACCAAGGACACTTTGACATGTGGGCATGTGGATAATGGAAACACATAACTCAACAAATGTGTAGCACAGGTCTAGTTTCTTGGGAGAAGACATGATTTACATGAAATTACAGTGAAAATGCAACCCTTTAATTCAGTCACAAAGAAGGTCAGCCATTGTTTCTTCTCCTGACTAAAAGCATCAAACTGATGCTGCAGAGGAAAGGCTGCAACTATTATTTTCATTGTTCAATTTAACATCTAGTGTGAGAAATTATCAGAAAATAGTGAGATTGCTCATCACATTTCCCCAAGGAAACATCTTCAAATGTCTTGATCAACAGGCCAAAACCCAAAACAGAGAAAAGCAGCCAACCCTCAGACTGAAGGAGCTGCTAACAGCTTCATAAATGATTCATTAAACTATAACATTATATATAATGCATGTTCCATATAAATCCAATGTGGTGATGTGTTGTTTCTACATAGTTTGTTTAATCAATGAAGCAACTTATTGTGTGGAGGAAAGCACCCTCTAAGTGAGACAACAGGTATTCAGTGACTGGGAGGAAGAGGTGGTAGTTCCTTGACATAGAGCCAGGGTTCATCGCCTCACCTCTGGTCTCTGACCTTTGACCTTCAGGTGTAGGGAGGCTATACTGCACTGTCAAATCTGTGTTAACTGTACCGATTAAATACTGTAAATACGTGGACAAAAAACAAACAAAAAAAAAAGGCGTTCATTTTGTTGACGAAAAAGATTCATTTTAATGTTCGTCAGTTCGACATTTTTTTCCTGACGACACAAGACGTTAACTAAATAAAAAATAAGCTATGAGGACGATAACTATGATTAAAACAACTGACACATTCGTCAACGAATACAAATGAGATGAAATGTTAAGGAGGGACGAATCTGTAAGTGATAGAAGCTGTCATTTGACCTGACGTACTGCGCTACTGGGTGGGACTACAATCGGTTCAGCTTTGCTTACTACCAGGAACACAGTGTCACTGCAGGGCGGCCTGGCCCCGGAGAATGGCACTGAAAGGCTCAGGTAAAGTGTCCGGACCTCTGTGCCGGGGGGTGGACATCGCCAGTAGGCGTGGCCGCCCGAGGGTGCCCCTAACACTGGGGCTAAGTCTACTGTAGATTTAAGCGCGGAGCGGAGCCCGCGCGGTTGCAAAATTTGAGCTTTGCGCGCACAAACATTGCAGACCTCTGTGGAGTCCGTCCGCGTCCATTCCGCCCGAGTATGAATTGGCCTTTAGTCATCAAAAATCTAATGATATTTCGTTGACTAACACTGGACTGAAACTAAATAAAATTCAGATGACTAAAGTATCACTAAAACAAAATAGCATTTCCGTCAAAAGACTATGACTAAGACTAATCCAAATTTGCTGTCAAATTAACTGTTACAAAATAATGTAGTGTAATACAACACAGCCTCAAGAGTGACTACAGTTAAAGAACATACACACAAACTACAGGGCTGCAATGTTAGCCTGAAATGCACAACAAGTGTTCATGCTAAGCACGCGCGCACACACACAGGGGTTGCTAACTGCATTATGTTAGAACAGCTTTCTTGAATGGGGCGTAGTGTTTTCCTCTGGGTAATTGGGACCACATGACAGGACATGGTGAGCCACAATCACACATCTTTGGTTTTTATCTGACTGGCTGTGATATACTCATGAGACCACATCACCCCTGTCCTCCAGAACCTCTACTGGCTCCCTGATCCACCACCAGAACCCCTCCTACCTCACAGACCTCATCCACCACCAGAACCCCTCCTACCTCACAGACCTGATCCACCACCAGAACCCCTCCTACCTCACACACCTGATCCACAACCAGACCCCCTCCTACCTCACACACCTGATCAACCACCAGACCCCCTCCTACCTCACACACCTGATCCACCGCCAGACCCCCTCCTACCTCACAGACCTGATCCACAACCAGATCCCCTCCTACCTCACAGACCTGATCCACCACCAGAACCCCTCCTACCTTACCGACCTGATCCACAACCAGACACCCTCCTACCTCACACACCTGATCAACCGCCAGACCCCCTCCTACCTCACACACCTGATCCACCACCAGACCCCCTCCTACCTCACAGACCTGATCCACAACCAGACCCCCTCCTACCTCACACATCTGATCCACCGCCAGACCCCCTCCTACCTCACACACCTGATCCACAACCAGACCCCCCTCCAACCTCACACACCTGATCAACCACCAGACCCCATTCTACCTAGAGACTCTCTACTGTACCACAATTTTAAGTATAATGTTCATTTGTTGTTTCAGCTTCTGCCAAGATTAACAGCAACCAGGTCAGACCCTCAATAATGAGAAACTGAATCCAACCAGGACTTCACATTGTGATGGTTCCACCCATAAAGTCCACAAATAACTGGCAGAAATCTGGACCACTCTACTGTACTGTCTGCTGCCTTTTATGGACAACACACAGAGGACAGGCTGGCTCTGTAGCTGGACTGAAACAAACACTGAGGACATATAAACTGTAGTATAAATGTATTAAAAAAAACTTTTGTTCAGCTACAATACTGAACTGCACTTCTATTATACATCTTAAATAAGAGAAGAGGTGGTTAACTGAGAGCCATTCGCCACTCGTTGTGCTTGAATGAAGAGACGCTCACCCGAAACCCGTTTACAAACTGACAATTCAATGTTCTCTTACGTCCTGTGAAGTATAAGCACATTATAAAACAAACTGCACCATTTTTTAATAACAATCCACGTCTTTAGTAAATTTCGGCATGAAAGCCACAACTCAACTATGTTCACTTTTAGAGGATAACCTTATCGTCCCCACCGGAGCACACCACCTACAATTTACCTACCAGTGACGTTAACCGGAGAGCCGGCGATAAAACTAGGGATGTAATCAGTGTCATTCAGTGGTAACGTGTTGGTCTTTTAGATACAGCCCATGACAAAATGTAGAATAAATCCAATCTAGTCAGAAAATCTCTAGTAGGTCATGTGTATCTTGTGTCTTTGTCTGAAAAGCAACGTGGCATTTAATTGCCAGATTTTTACATGGAATTTGGCGTACGCAACCCGCGATTCACATCGGCTAATTCAACGGCTAATTACTTGAAGTAAAGTTTCAGTGCTATCACAGCTAACAAATACCGCTTCGGTTAAAGCCGGTAATACAGAACAGGACGTTTTAAACATTTCAAACGTATTTATCTCATGTGCTTCAATGCTTCAACGCGCAACTGGTAGAAGCATAAAGAAGTTTTACGACATGCTCGAGCTCTTCTTTACCTTGTTCTCCGGTGTTTCCGCTGGCTCTGTCCAGTGTGCCGCTCAGCAACAGAAAAGACAGAAAAATGAGCAAACGTCCACATTTTGCCGGTGATATTTGGGCATTTTTCTGCCTGTGTTTACTGTACATCCCTGTGACCCTCGGTACCGCCGACCGTCCTCCCGTTCTTCGCTGTATTCAACTCTGCCTCCCTCTGCCTCCACCGAGCATCAACCACCATAGAAGACGACAGTACTTCCTGTGGGACCCATCAAAATAAAATCCTGCTAGTTGAAACAAATGAACATTGTTCATTTTTTATTAGTAGTAGTATAGTAGTAAATACTACTGCTACTATTACTACTAATAATAATAATAACAACAATAATAATAAGTATTATTATTATTATTATTATTATCATTACTGTTATTATTTAGTTTTCAATGGGTGTCAGATTTCCAAGCACATGCTCTCTGGAGGACTTTCATGACAAATACTGTAAAATGAAATGCATGCTACTCTGGCCAGTGGATATCACATATCTACCAGCTGTTCAATTATTTATTATTATTATTATTATTATTATTATTATTATTTTCTCCCTGTGTCTGCGTGGGTTCTCTCCGGGTCTCAGGCTTCCTCCCACCATCCAAAAACATGCATGGGGATTAGGTTAATAGGTTAATTTAAGCTGACCTTAGGTGTGAATGTGAGTGTCTCTATGTGCCCTGTGATGTGATGAGGTGGCAACTTGTCCAGGGTGTACCCTGCCTCTTGCCCTAAGACAGCTGGGATAGGCATACACTCCATATAACAACAGTTAATACATGAAATGGAGAGAAAGTGTCCCAGGATGAAGAGAAGACTCAAAGCTGGAGGCAATGGTTTCTTGTAGTGTGTTCATACTGGAAAAGCCCACCCATCTGTCTAAATAATCTAAATACACCAAATATTCATAAGAAGCTTAATTTTTCAGTATGCCATTCACATGGCATGCAAGTTGCTGTTGGGGACTTGACCGCCCCAGGAACAACAATAGAAACAAAATGTGTCCATGATACCTTTGGAAAAAACATTTAGCCATGACCATGTATGCATTTCAGTACTTATTAGACTCTAGATATGACAGTATCAATACATTTCTTGTGATATATTCTATTGGTGACCTGGACAGGGTGACTCTGGGCCTGATAGTCTCAACCAGTGGGCCTTGGTGGGCCTCAGCACCATCTAGTGGGCTGCAGAGGCACTGATTAATAATAGACTACAAAAGAAGTGGATGTCCAGTCTATGATGTCTTTAGTTTGTGAATGGTTTAGAAGCTCAGAGTTTATAATTTTGGAATTTGTGTCTAGAATCTTAATCACAACTTGTCTTAATCACAATCTGCACCTTGCATTCCTGTTTTGTATCTATTATAGTATATATTTTGGTGCTAGATATTTATATTTTAATGACATTCTACTTTATCCTATTTTATTTTTTATTTCCTTGAATCCTGTGTGTTTCCATCTTTCAAGCTGTTCTATCTATCTAGAAAGCAACCCACAAAGTGTAAAAAAACGTGAAAAACTGTTGTGAGACTCACGACCAACATTTTGGTTGCCTAGAAATTAACAATTACCTCTCATGAACTGAAAACTCTCTGTGAAAGGATTAAAGTTGTGAGCTGAAAACAGGGACATTGCAATGGTAGCGGTCCCTGCTTTATGGTCTGTTTGACTCTAAATAGAAACGTCATTTACTAAATGAACATCATGCTTTTTTGAAGAAGACTTCAAACTTGAGCCTGAGGTCATAAACTCATCTTTATCATGTTTGCTGGGGGAATAAATCAAGAGAGAAGTAGGTTCATTTTCTCATAGACTTCTATACAACCAGGAGTCACCCCCTGCTGGCTGTTAGAGATAATGCAGCTTTAAGGCTCTTAAGCTTTCTTTTTCAGAACCTGAGGTTTCCTCCAAAAGGATTAAATAACATTTTGGGAGGTATATTATGTATAATGCAATATGAGAAGTGATTCAATACATTTCAGCGTGGGAGAAGATTATAAACCATAAGCAGAGGATCAATTTAAATGTATGCTGAATAACTGAGACTGAACATTTCTGCTGCTAAGTAATGGAGTATTTTTTTAGTGTCAGATGGAAACTATTAGAAAGGGATTTTTCAGAACAACTAATTTTCCACATTATGTTTGAGTCCATACTGAAACTATACTATGATTTCCTACTGTACTTTTCCTTGACTGGCAAAAAGGTCAGCAAAAATGGAGTCAGCAAGTTATTTCTGTCCTTTCAGGGTGAACTCCAAACAGAGTAAACACCTGTTTCCTGGCCTATTTATCAGCAGGCTAATCAGCCTGATAACCTGCAGCTGTCCTGCCTGCTGCTAATAGCTGCTGCCTGCACAGCTGCAGGTCCTCAGTCAGAGGAACCAGGGGCACTTTATACATAAAACTATACACACATTATTAAATGTAACACGCAATAATATCATACATGATATTATATTAAATATAATACACACTAAGCGTGGGCTACTTACAAATGTTCTCTGGCTTGGACACCACGTTTTCAGACTTTTATTTTGAAGTCAAAACCACCTATCATCCGGTAATAACGAGGTATGATTGATGTTGCGTTCAGGTTTTCTTATAAAGAAAAGACTTCTGCAAATCTGCATGGATGGATAATGTTATGAGAAATGAATGTTTGCGTTGGATCCATAAAACCAGAAATAATTAAGATAATTAATAAAATAATAATTAAATTAAAATAAGTCAGCAGGCACTACATATAAAATAAAAGTGAATTATGTATGTTTAATTTAGTTTCCATTTATGAGAATAATATTGCCTGAATACATGGGCTTTATTAAGCATTTAATTATTGCTTTTACACATCCAGACTGGGTTGTTTTATGTCACAGTTTCTGAGTTGCCAAGTGCTCAAGTCAGTCTGTCCTGATAGAACTCCTCGAAAACAATTATTGGCCATATTATGGGTAGTTATTAGACATTAAATTTGTCTCGGAGAACAACTACCTGGTGCTGTAACTGTGCACAGTTTTCCAGTCTGGTGGGCACAGTGAGGTTGCCAGGTTTTGTACCATTATGTCTGTACAGAAACCAAAAACTCTGCTTTATACATCATTTTATAACTGTAATGGATAAACTTCTGCTTGAATATATCAGAATATCAGAATCCAATTTTCAGAACCTAGTACAATCAGATCCAAAATAAGAAATAAAAATGTCCATGTGTAGCTCTTAATTTGTAGCTCCAGACACAGAAGCAGTTGGAGCTTCATCTTAACTCCAACTGTGCAGATCTCTGTGTGCCGTAGAGTCTATCATCTGCTGGAAAGTGTGCAGGCTGATTTAAAGGGGGGAGCTCGCCATGTGAGTAGTGGGATGTCAGGAACACAGCACTGCCTCCCTCTGTTCTAATGTGTATGAATTATTGCTTATCAATTTGCATAAATTTATGAAAATGAGACAGAATGAATAATGCATCGTAGGGCACCACTTGCGGTTCCATTTTCATTGTGGTTGCCATTTAGTCACATCAAAAGATCCCGTTGAATATTTAGATTACTGTTGTTGGGGGGGTTTGAGGTGACGAGGAAGTGGACCCTTACTGAGATAGATAGATGGATGGATGGATGGATAAGATGTCAGACAACAGGTGGCTAGTCATGTTTCTGTCCACCTGAGTCCAATATTCACTCTCCATTTAGCTCCCTTTCTCAATCTTTAGCTGCTCCATGCTCCACATTTCTCACCAGCTGACTTTGCTAACTTTGTCCCACAGCATTGTCTGGTTAAGCTCTTTGTTGTCTGAGAACAGCTTGTTTGTACTGTTTGATTCATAATCAGAAGTAATTAACTTTCCCAATAGGAGCACATGAATAGCCCTTATTGAAATCATTAAGTCTTTCATCATTAAATCATGAGGCCCAGCCTGCAGGACGGTGGGTTTAAAGGACAGGAAGAACTATTCTGCCTGCTTTATGAGCCCAAGTGTACTGTATTACACTGTATTTTTAATTACCGCCCCCTTAGCCCTACATTAGATAAATAAATATTCTGTTCAACTTGCACTTCACAAAATGCCTTAAAAATAAAAAGGAACAATTTCTTAAGGTACCAGTTTGGGCAGCTTTTAAGTATCGGCACCATTTGGAAATTACCACTATCAGGTAAAACCTTAACGATAGCCATCCCTATACATGCCCTAATTCAAAGAGATGATGTCTGTAATTCACATATCGTCATAGATATTGGAATTGGTTTATAAATCATACATAGCTGTGAAGGTCTACAGGCTTCTTTCTAACAACCTTATCATAAATATGGTTAAAGTACTGTCCTACACAAAAGTTTAATGTCATTGTAAGGTTTCAGGAGTGAAGGTTTAATATGATCCCAGTAGCACAGCACTCTCATATGTTCATCTCTTTTCCTCTCTGACTGACCAAGATGTACAAATGAGATATAATAAAACACAATATCTTGAGCAAATAAGATTTTTCTAACAAGTGAACTCGTTGACAAATAACACTGACAAACAAAAATTTGATATCATGTTGTCTTTTCTGTTTATGACAGCCTGTAGGGGGTTTGGGAACTGTGATGCAGACCTTTCGCCACCACTCAATATTTATTCAGGAGTACTACGCCTGTAGCAACACTGAATACTCCAGTTTCATCCTCCTTCCTCTCTATGGTGTTCTGCCCTCTCCATCTCCATCAGCTTTGTGCTAAATCAAACAATCTGAACAGCTTCAGCTCCCACATCAGCTTACTGGCTGCACTGCCCTCTGCTCTGCCATATCTGGCCCAGCACAAAATGACATCCGCAGCTTGGTCTAGTTCAGAAAAAAAAGCTATCTGTTTGGTCCAGGGGACTCAGAACATGGGCTGGCGAGTTGCTTACTCTATAATGAGTGGATGTGTAGCATTCAGAGCATGCACGCAGGCCAGGATGAAGCCCAGAGTCATTGTTTCTCCATTCCCCTGCTCCAGCAGCATGCTGGTGTCATGCTCACTCCCTTTGACTCTGGAATTATGGCAAGGATTTAGACTTAGCTGGCAGGAGGGGGTGCTGGATAAGAAGGATTTATTTCACCTCATCTGGAAAATGTCTCCTCTGCCACATACGACCACTTCAGTGACTCTTTATCCAGCCACTGGGGGAGTGGACATTACACTCCTTCACTGAGCTGAGGTTTTTTTTTTTTTTTTTGGGGGGGGCGGGGGGGTATTGTCACCGCCACTTGTTACACTGAAATGTCAGAAGATCAGACACGTTCAAATCCATCATTCTCCATGCTGCTCAGGGAGAGAAAAGCTCTGTGTCAACCAAAGACATCACAGAGGAGAATAACATTTACTTGGCCTTTAAGTCCAGAAGCCTTTCAGAATAAACACTCACTGGCCACTGAATTAGGTACACCATGCTAGTACTGGATCAGATTTCTAAACTTGGCTCTATTTGAGAAATTTCAGTACTGGGTGCGTTTGATCTAGCCTCATTTTGACTCCTACACACTGAATCACTTCTTTGCATGTAATACTTACAATGTAGTACTAATCCTGCTCTCTGTTAGAGCTGTCAGTGTGTTACATTAACAAGGTTTCTGACACTTGATCGTTACTCACAGCTGTAGCTAATTATTCCATACATACAATTCATTCATCATATGCATGTGTGATAGTGATCTCAAACACTATTATTAATATAATAATCAGAAGGATGAGCGATGATTAATTTACAGAGCTCATATTGTAGCAGATTTTACATTGTGTTATGTTGACGATAAAATTAAAGATAATTTATCATTCACGTTATAGACATTCAGCCTATTTTAGGGTGGCTGAAGTCCCTCAAAAAAAAGTCTTCCCTAAATAATTTGGTGTTGCATTATTTTTTATTTTCTATAAAAAAAAGTGGCAATAAATTCACTATGAAGTGGCCAGAAAAATAGTCTAAATAAACAAACAATCATATAACATATAAGTATATAAATAAATATTATTTTTAAAATATATATTATAACATATAGATATACATGTCTGCTTACATCCTGTGCATCTCCTGGGGGCTGAGCCCCCTGTCCCTAAAACCTAGTGACACCCCTGTTTATACATGTGGCCCCATGCAGGTCCAGACATATGGTGTCATTCTGACAAAACCAGAGTAGTGGGCCAAGAATTGACACCTGTGGGACACCAAAAGGGATAAATCCTGACTTCAGATGACAAATGATGAATTTCCGTCATTTAGATTGGAGGACTTGCTGTTGAGTGCTGCTTTATCCAATATGGATTTGAGGCGACACAGTTAGGAATCAAAGTGATGGGATCCTGATGAGACAGAGCCACCAAAATGGCTTCATTAGGTTTAAGTGTCTTGGTTGGAAAATGATAAAAAACATTGTCATGGTTGTAACTCGGTTAAAGTTAGGAGAAGATTGTAAGAACATGGCAGAGACACGGCAAAGGGCCCAAACGCAAGACTCAAAAAACAAAGTGTCAACAAAGGATTTATTTAACAAAAACAAGCAAACAGTACAGGGAGGAATTAACACTCTGACCTGACTTACGAAAAGAGAAAAGCCAAAAACCTATAACTAAAAACGATCACTAATGATGACGGGGAAAACTACTGGGGACAAAAACTAGAAGAGGGGAAAGACGCTAGACTACAGACCACACATGGTTAACAAACAAAGTGACAAAATAACAAAACGGCTCAGACAGACTGCTCACACAACAAGGGAAACCTGACGTGGATGGGATCGAGGACGTGGATAATGGCTGGTAGCTTGGCGACATGGACACAAGATGTACTGGCACATGACAAGGGGAGACACGGACATAAATACACTGGGTAATGGGGAACAGCTGGAAACAATCAGGGGTGGGACTGACAATCGCCAGACATGGGAAACACGAAGGCAGGAAGAGTCAAGCTGAAACACAAGGGAAGACAATTCATTTCAAAATAAAACAGGAAATGACAAGACAAAAATAATATACATGACCTGACTTGACCAACATGACAAAGATGGTGGTCAAGGGGGACTATGAAACAAATGTGATGTAGTCACGATAAAAAATTTTATTGAAGTAATAAGTATGTAATTTTTACTGAAAAACAATGTCATCAGCAAAGTGGCAACACAGTCGCAAAAACACACCTGGAGAATTGATTTATTTTCCGTTAATATTTAGTGCTCAACATAATGATTATTCCTCCACCCAGTGTAAGGTGTTTACCATAAATTAAGATTACTGATGATTACCAAAATATGTTCAATATTATTATAGTTAATCCACCAGTATGTGCAAAATCTTTAATCAAAATGTTGTTTAATGATAAAATGTAATTGTTGTTATATAGGATTTTTTTACAATCGAGCAAAGAGAAAGATAATATCAAAGCACATTATGATTATTTATTGACAGAGATTCTTCAGTTATTTGCTGTCATTGCTGAACAGAAAAATGTGTTTTAGTGGTTGTTTGTTATTCTGGATTCATTTCTGACTTCTCAGTGAATTCCAGTGTTCTGGATCAAATTTGGGTCTAAAAAGGTGAATTCAGTTTAAATTCCTCACTCCTGTTCAAAATGGTGAAGAGTAGTGAACTCAGCGAGGAAGAAAGAGTCCAGTTAAAGTGAAGGACGTGATGCTGGAGGATATATGATGCTCTAATATTCTGTAGTCTATATAAACTGTATTAATACTTGTGTATATTTTCCCTCACCTTAACCAAGGTGCCACTAACAGCAGCAACAATGCTAACAGTGCTAACAGTGTTGACATAAAGGGGAACAGGATGGTGGCGCTTCGTTTTGGGAGCAGCATCCACCCTGTAACCAGAGCCCTAACATGCACTAAAAGCAGTTAAACAGCGAAACAAAGCACAGATAAACACAGACTCCAACACACACAGAGGGAGAGCAACTTCACTATCAAACAGATGTTGCTAGGGGTGGGAAAATATCAGTATGGCAATATGTTGCGATACTTTTTCCTCTGATATGATATCAATATTTAATTTCTTAATATCAATTTTTATAACCCCTAATTTCCACCAGATGCAGAATGACGCTGACACTCGTTGATGTCCGGCGGCTGTCATCGATCAATACTTACCAGTTGTGCCTGCTGTGGCTCCGCCAGGCAGCTGGAATCGCAAGAACGAGATCTCGCTGACTAACAAGATCTCACGAATCATCGGTACCAATGAATTATAATCGCGTGATATAGCGGGTTGTAGCGGTGCATCAGTGAAATAGAACCACCCTGTGTCCACTGAGTAGAAGGAAATTGATTAAACGATCCACCACGAACATGGATTATTTTATTTTGAAAATAAACCGGATCGTCCTGTCCCACACAATCTGCTCTGTGCTGAATTATGTCCGATGTCCGACAAAACTAGAAGTTCTGTCGATTTGTTTTCGGAAGGTGTCGGCACATAGACAGCATTACACATTCGTGGAAACTGACACGTTGATTTGAATGGAAACATATCGGGTCCCACAAAAAGTCAGTGTCGTTCCGCATCCGGTGAAAATTAGGGGTCAAAAGTCATGTTTTGGGCTGCTCGAAACCCAGAACAACTTCCACACCTCCATTCCGCAAGGTGAAGCAATTTGACTTTCAAATGAAAGAAGGAACTAATAAACTGGATAACGAGTACGGAGTTCACAAACTGTGTTGATATTCAAGAAACACAACCAACTTGTGAGACACCATAGTGAGATATTAGCTTCTCAGTGAACTGGGCAGAATATTGCAATATACTGCAATATCAACATATCGCAATCATGTATCTTACTGTGATCATGATATGTATTGAATCGTGAAGTCCTTGCCAGTACCCACCCCTAGTTGCTGCTGTATCAGATCACCTTTAGATCACCTGTAACAGAAAATCATCAGGCTCTGTCTTTGCAGCTCACTCATCAGTGTTTTGCTCCAGTGCTCTTGAGCAGAGCAGATGCTGTAATCACTCCATCTCTCCTTTGTTTTACAGGCCATGACGTCCTCATTTGTTCAAAGTGCAGTTTCATTATCTGCCTTCTCTTCAGGTGCTTTTTCTGCACACTCTTGTTTCTTGGGGTTTTTAAGCTGGCTGGTGCAGATAATTATGGAGCTCATTTAATTGATTGCTCACAGGGGGATCGGTGGTGTATGAGAAGTTTCCATCCAGCGCTTTTCAAATGTTAATATCAAGGAGGCAGTCAGGTCTACTCATGTCATCTGCTTCACCTGTCAGAGTCAGGATTAAAAATAACCCCCGCTCCTGCAGTTTTTTTTATTCTTGAGAGCATCCTGATGCTTGTAAGATCAGAGCCAGGCTTTTTGTGGCTAAACTGGGTTTTTTTTCTCTGCAGTGATATTTATATGACTGTTGAATATGATACACCATTTTATGCTACCTATCCTTGTGCTTCAACATTGGTGAGAAAGCTTTAGTTGTTCCTGAAAAAAAAAGATTGCTGGAAAAGTTTGCTACACAACTCAAGTAAGGGGACATTTTTTAAGTTAAGTTGAGAAGTTGAATAAAGTTTTTCGTTGCTATAGTTCAGATATGCAGAGAACAAAAGGCAGTATGCAGGTGGTGGCTTTCAAAGCTCTAACAACATACTGTCATCACATGATGATGTAACTTCAGCCTGGTTAGTTCAAATATCTTGACACCTAGCCAGATTAGGGCATGGGGACAAATGTAATATTCTGTAGTCTCTCTGAATACATAATTCAAAGTCTTAGTGGGACCTCAGTGGGGAACTAGTACCACCAGCCATTTCTCTTGTTGTGTTCAACTCCTTATGTTAGCATGATAATGGATAGCAGTAGATGGGAACATATATTAACTCTGACATCATTTAAAATCCGACACTTGAGTGCCAACGTGTTTTTTCAGCAGCAGGTCACCCATCGCAGTCTCCCGCAGCCTGTGAGTAATATTGGGGCTTCTGGGAGATGTAATTAGAGCATAAACAGACGGTATACATCACAGAGGTCAATGCATGAAGTGGAGACGATCGAGATTAAAGAGTAAAACGGATGGAATTTGGACAAAAAGTGACGTTTTTGGTGAAAGTGATCTCTACTACCTCTGAAAAAACAACGCTGGCACAGGGCACTTTCTGTATTATAAAATGGCTGGCACTCAAAGAGTTAATTAGCATTTTAGGTTGAAGATTGTAAATACCACTAAGAGGCATTAAAAACGCAACATTGTATTTTTTTTCAACATTAATTTGAATTTTCATAATTTATTGGGCGACTTCACTTGGTATGATACTGAACATGAATGAACAAAAGCAACAACAGAAAAATTAATCAACATGGATTACAAATGTCAGTATCTTGTGTGATCGTCGTGGCATAGACATGATGAGCGCGTTGATTTCACCCACTGGAATCGCTTCCCACTCTTCCAAGAGTGCAGTACGGAGATCAGCAACCGTCACCGGCAGTGGAATACGACGCCGTACACGGCGATCCAGATTGTCCCAAAGGTGTTCAATTGGATTCATACCCGGGGAATAAGGCGGCCAGTCCATAACCTGCACATTATGTCTGTGCATAACGTGCCTGCAGGCGTGAGATAGTGCATCTGTGGACCCCAAAATGCCTGGCTACCCTCGCTTCGGTCATTCTGGATCTCAGCATACCAATGGCCTGCTCCCTCATGTTTGCTGCTAAGTGTGGCATGGTGACCGTCTGTGACAGCTTGCATTTTTGCTCTGGGTTTTCAAAGCCTTGACCAGTTGAGCTCAAATCACCAAAAGAACTCATTGAAAGCTTTCAAACAATGTCCTAACGAATCACACATGCAAAAACAGGGATTGGTACCGTCTGCCACGTTAATTTATTGTTTGAGCTGAAAAATGTGGCTTCATAGTTTCAATAGCCACGAATGATAGTAAATAAAACATTTTTTTGTATACAAAGTAGTTGTATCCAATTTTATTTTACATTGACTTTGTTGTGTTTTTAATGCCTCTTAGTATATTTTCACTCAGGTCTCTCCTGGAGTCCCATGAACCATCCCCTTTGTTCCCTGGGAATATGCAAACAGTTAGATATATTTCCGTGCAAACCATTACGTATTTACAGTAATCCAGAGTGTGCATGTGCAATGATGATGACACACTCCTGTTAAAGGTATAATATGCAACAGCTGGCACACATCACATTCACAGCTTGTCCCTCCCATTGGAGCAGAGTGAATGAAGAGAGTGGGGTGCCGTGAGTAAGTGAATCAGAGGAATAAAACTTTTCCGATTGTTTCACAGCACAAATAAACACAACTACAACTGTGCCAGATTTTGAATGAACACAGCTTAAGGACAGACTAGTGTCCTCTGAGAGCCAGCCGGGCTCTCATTAAACTCAAAGAGACACACTGAGAGACAGAGAAGCAGCAGGAAAACTGTACAGAGCATAAAAACACACAACCTGTTCTCACCTGTGAAATTCACTATGCTTCCTATCTGACACAGCTAAAGGCCGACTTTTGTATCAGACGCCAAGGGGTGTGACAAAAGTGGTGCTATTTGACAAGCTGCACGCTCTGCATGTCACTAAATGTCCTGAACAGAGTAAAATAAGAAGAAGAGGCAAACACAGGGCTGCAGGGTCTCTGCACAGACACCACCTCACACTACTGATGAGTGCTAGTGATGACTGAGAGGAGCTCTTTAGTCTTTTATTGTTTTTAGTGAGTGCACGCTAACGCTAACTTTTTCAGATTCAACCCACCAAGAGAATCTCCTGAGCAGTGTTCAGGTATTCGTATGTAGTGCAGTAGCTGTTGTAATCACATTACAGTTACTAATCAAAAACAACATATTGTTATTTTACATCCTTCAACTATCATTATAACAGGAGGACAGAAAAACAAATCAAACGTCTCTTTTCCTGTTTGATCAACTTTCATCATGACTTTGACTTTAGAGCTGGAGCTCATTAACAAAGATGGAGGAGCTGGTTAAGACGTCTTTAGAGGGTGGAAATATGAACATTACTGAAGATTTGTTGATGTAAAGGAACCAGAATGAGAAGCATTTTACTGTGAAGGACTGTTTGGACTAATGGTCACTACTTCCTGTCAGCTTTGTGATATTTAAGAGTAGAAAAGAGAGATCTGCTGTCTGTCCTCCTTTTATTAGAATAAGGAGCTTTACTTTGAAATTATCAGCCATCTGCCCTGCTTTTGTTACAATAAGGACCTTTATTTTGAAATTATCTGCTGCCTGTCCTCCTTTTATTACAGTAAGGAGCTTTACTTTGAAATTATCTGCTGTCTGTCCTCCTTTTATTACAATAAGGAGCTTTACTTTGAAATTATCAACCGTCTGCCCTGCTTTTGTTACAATAAGGACCTTTATTTTGAAATTATCTGCAGTCTGTCCTCCTTTTATTACAATAAGGAGCTTTACTTTGAAACTATCTGCTGTCCATTCTCCTTTTGTTACAATAAGGAGCTTTACTGCTTTAATGTAACTGGTTACTTTCAGCGGTGAATAATATAGTAAAGGAAGTTTGTTTGTTTGTCCTTTCTGGCTGCTCCCTTCCGGGGGTCACCACAGCAGATGATCCGTTTGCAGATTTGGCGTTAGTTTTTTTTACACTGGATGCACTTCCTCATGCAATCCTAGCCCATTTTGGAAGCCGGGATCGGGAGGGAGTCGAACCCAGGTTCCCCATGTCGATGGCATGTGCAATCATCCACTGCACTACCAGCCGGGTGACTATAGTAAAGGAAGGGATTACCTTTTTAAGAAGTAACTCGTAACGTGTAATCCATTACTTTTTTGGACTAACTCAGCCAACACTGCTCTGAGGATATAGTTTATTAGCTAATACATGAATGAAGTGAAACTCTGAAGATAAGCAGCTATCAGTCTTATTTTTCAGTCAGTCGCAGGAATTTCCCTGGCTTGACCCAGTGACTCAAAAATTATTCAATGATCTTCAGGCCAAAACTACAATCTTCAAAGAAATTGTAGCTTAGGTTTTTTTGCAGGATGACACCACATACTTCCATTTGTCCCCTTTAGTTTTTAGACTTGAAAGTCCATTTTACTGAATCCTGTGCTCTTGAAAAGACCAGGCTGTAAAGAAAAGCCTGAAGCTCTTCATTTAACAGAATGTAACACTGAACAATCCTCAGAAACAAGCACAATAACACAGACAGACCGAGAGCACCTGAAGGAAAGAGGGGGCAGCTGCTCATTTGCTGATAAGAGGAACGCGCACGTATTAAAAAAGCCAATAATTTCAAACAGTGTCATTGTACATGGAGAGGAAGATGAAGGCATTAACTCGGTGTGTGGGATGAACAGACACCCTCACATTACAGACAGCACTGCTCTGAGCTGGTTCGTTTTACTCAAGATAAGCAGCATCTGTTTCACTGGGAGTCCTCCAGCTGTTCACCAAGGAGCTCCATTCACGCTCAGTTAGCTGCTAGCTGGGGCTAAAAGAGGAACAGCATTTTCCATGGGAGGAAAGGTCCAGTCCCCAAAAGAAAAAGGAAATAACCAGCTCAGCTAGTCTGTCCCAACAGGAAACTAACCTCCATGGAACAATATGTAAGAGATGTATTTCAATTAATCATAAAATGGCCCTGATATGTCACCAGACATTAAGAAATCATTTTCATCAAATACTAATATCACTGACAACAGTAGTTAAAAAGCCAAGTTGCAGCCCTCAACTGACATTGATGTTGTCATGTTTTGGTCTGATGCTCCACCCTCCACCTATCTCCCAATCAAGTCAGTAGTGTGTCAGCATCTGTTGCCAGCTCTGCTCTAGTTAGCACAGCTGCAGCTACGAACGTGTCGGATAAATAATGTCTAACATTCCATCCATTATCTACCGCAGGGGGGCTGGAGCCTTTCCCAGCTGTCTTAGGGTGAAAGACAGGGTACACCCTGGACAAGTCTCCAGTTCATCACAGGACACATAGAGACAGACAACCACTCACACTCACATTCACACCTACGGTCAATTTAAATTAACCAGTTAACCTAATCCCCATGCATGTTTTTGGATGGTGGGAGGAAGCCGGAGAACCCACACAGACATGAGGAGAACATGCAAACTCCACACAGAATGGATCTGGGCCGGGATTCGAACTACCTTCTTGCTGTGAGGCAACAGTGCTAACCACTACACCACCACGCCGCCCAACATCTAACATTACGAAACCTAAAAGACCCCGTTATTTGAAAGTGATTGCAGTACCAGTTTCGGCCACAATCCTAAATACGGTTCCTTTAACTGTAAACATACAGAGAAGTAAAGTCTACCTGAGTCTTCATATTAACATGACGTATTCTTAGACTGTATATAAAGAGTGGACAGAGCTATCGTGACGTCACCCGTTGGTTTGTGAACAACGGCAGTGAAGCCAATACAGAAGTGACTAAACTTGCATTCTCTCCACCAGCCAGCAGGAGGCGATACCATTTGTTTCAAAAAGAAGTCCGTTTCCATTCATGTGTATTGGAAAATGACTGTTTTCTCTCCTGCTGTATCCTCTGTAAACACCTTAAGTACAAGTTTTTGGTCTCTATTGATAGTTTAAATAATGTTTTAATACATCAGGATTTGTAATATATGGTGAAAATAACACATAAAGTTGTGGGGCGTGGCTACTTTGTGAGTGACAGGTCTCTGACGTCTCTGACTATGCTGAGTATGCGGCAATTTATTTTTTATGCCAGTGTGATCTCCATGAGCTTGTTATGTCTTCAAAGTGTTTTGTCAGTCACAGCAGCAGCCTGCCTACTTCATCTGAGGAGTCACTGGCACCTTTGACAGCATGGTAATGTCATATGTTGATCTATATATGTATATATATATATATATATATATATATATATATATATATATATATATATATATACACATATATATGTGTCATATGTTGATATATATATATGTATATATATATATCTATATATATACATATATATATCAACATATGACACATATATATGTGTATATATATATATATATATATGTATATATATATATCAACATATGATATATATATATATATCATCTGTTGATATATATAGATGTCATATGTTGTTATATATATAGATGTATATTTATATATATAAACAACTATCTTGTTAGATTCAGTAAGTTGTTGAAAATGCACATTACTGTTTGAATCATTGTTCATTTAAAACCAGCTTTTCAAATACATGTGGCAATAACTGTATTTTTGAAAATTATGTATTTGAGCTGTACACATTGCAGTTTGTGTACCTTATAAAGTAGTACAGCAGTATACATCTATATTACGGTAACATTTTATCCTTGGTGAACATGTGGTTCCAGCTGTTTAATAATTATTTTTTTAATGTTACAAACATCACTTATCTAACTACGACAAAGACAAAGGCATGTTATTTACTCTATGAATAATAAGGCCATAGAATAATAAAGCCCGATAAAGCTAGTCTGTAGTTCAATCAGAAGAAGCTGAAATGTAAGAGGTTTAATGGTACCGTCAGCTTTACAGCACACTTGAGAACTAAGGATGAGGACGACATCAGCTCCTCCTTGTAGGGACGGGTGGAAGAAAGGCAGAAGACTCTTTCAACGCAGTCCACCCCAGCCAAACCAGTAGATTAAGATGCCGTCTGAAAAACTGAAAATGGGCACAGCCGTGTCCTTCAGTCTGTTCTTACCCTAATGGTACAGAGAATATCAACAGACATATATATATATATATATATATATATATATATATATATATATATACATACATACTGTATATACATTTATATGTACTGCATATGACATTATTACATTAATTATTGTAATTAATTTTATATATTAATTACATTACACACAACTCTATACATATGTAATGGTTAATCCACCAAGCTCTACGATCAAAATTACATACATTAAAATAAAATTTTAAAAAAATACTGTCATTCCTGAACAGTGTGAGTGCCTTAAAATGCATCTGTCTACCGTCTTGTCTGTGATGAACTAATCCACCTTGAAGTGCGTACTGCACAGGCCTGGCGAATAAGATGGAGCCCAATTCTCTCTGTCGGAGACCTAAAACGGTATTTTCTACGTAAGAAGATCTGACAACGACGTTTCAGAGTTGCAGTGTGTACCCGGCGTTGTTGCTAACAATGACGTCACATCATCAAGTGATCAGAAGGAGTGGTAAAAACGACTTCATGCGCATGCTCATTGCATTCTTTCGTTCTTTTTCGTGGGTCTCTCTGTGTTTCTTTGCAGCGCCACGTATCGGTGTGGCATATGTATTACATCCTTGTCACTCGCTGTCACTCGTTATCGCGTTGCCATGTAGACAGAAATAATTCGGCAACATTCTTACAAGCGTTGTCGTGCCGTTGTCGTGTGGATGGGGCATCAGCCACCATTGCTTAGCCTGTCCTCATCACCTAAATGAAATCTGTTAGAGAATAACAGTGTTTACTGTTGTGCATTCTTACATTAACAAAGCACCACATCTGCAATAAACATCTGCAGGGATATAACCACTAACTAGTAATTAGTGCACATGATTATGTCCTCATTGACTCGTTGACTGCGCATCAGACTAACGCAATATCGTAAACGTTAAACTTTATATTGCTGGCAGACAGAGCAAATTATCGTTATATCGTTATAATCGTTAGCTTAACGTTAGCATTGTTTACCTTTTAGGTACTGACATATGCACCCTGGTCTAGGATGAACGTTAACACAGCTTTCCAGCCCTTACAGGACCAGGTAGCGGCAGTGTTAGCATAGCAAAACTCTGTGTTGTTAGCTAACACTGGCGCTAGCTAGCTACGTAGCTTGTTTAGCAAGTTGCATCCATAATTCACAGTAACTGTTACATTAATTGGGATATGAATCATGACTACTAAAAACCGGACTCAAAAAAGCTAACGTAACTTACCAGAAAAATTGAAAAGGTACCTTGTTGTACCTTTTGGTGCACACAAACGCTGAACAAGTCATTTTAGATGACCAAAATGTTGAACAAAATTGATTAAGATAACGTTCAAGAACTGAGAACACTGTGAAATAGTAGCTAATCCGTCAAAAGTTTTTAAGAGCAAAGAAAATATGAACAAAACCAAGGACAAGTTCATGGAGATCTCACTGACATAACACAATACCGTGACTCAGCATTGCTACGCCTTTATACACCTGACATGCAGTGACCTGTCAATCACACGGTAGCCACGCCCCACAACTTTATGTGTTTATCTTAGACCATAATTCAGTAAATGAACATCCTGATGTATTAAAACATTCTTTAAACTATCAATAGAGACCAAAACTCGTACTGAGGAAGTTTACAGAGGTAATACAGCAGGAGAGGAATACACATGAATGGAAACGGACTTCTTTTTGAAGCAGCGGTATCGCCCCCTGCTGGCTGGTGGAGAGAATGTAAGTTTAGTCACTTCCCTATTGGCTTCATTGAACAGACCCTGCACACTGGATGTATTAGTATAGTAGTATTGGCTCACCTGCCTTGACTCTCATATGAATTCAAGTGACATCCCATTCCTAATCCATAGGGTTCAATATGACGTCGGTCCACCCTTTACAGCTATAACAGCTTCAACTCTTCTGGGAAGGCTGTCCACAAGGTTTAGGAGTGTGTTTATGGGAATTTTTGACCATTCTTCCAGAAGTGTATTTGTGAGGTCACACACTGATGTTGGACGAGAAGGCCTGGCTCTGCTCTAATTCTAATTCTGCTCTAATTCATCCCAAAGGTGTTCTATCAGGTTGAGGTCAGGACTCTGTGCAGGCCAGTCAAGTTCATCCACACCAGACTCTGTCATCCATGTCTGTATGGACCTTGCTTTGTGCACTGTTGCACAGTCATGTTGGAAGAGGAAGGGGCCAGCTCCAAACTGTTCCCACAAAGTTGGGAGCATGGAATTGTCCAAAATGTCTTGGTATGCTGAAGCATTCAGAGTTCCTTTCACTGGAACTAAGGGGCCAAGCCCAGCTCCTGAAAAACAACCCCACACCATAATCCCCCCTCCACCAAACTTTACACTTGGCACAATGCAGTCCGACAAGTATCATTCTCCTGGCAACCGCCAAACCCAGACTTGTCTATCAGATTACCAGATGGAGGAGTGTGACTCGTCACTCCAGAGAACGTGTCTCCGCTGCTCTTGAGTCCAGTGGCGGCGTGCTTTACACCACTGCATCCAACGCTTTGCATTGCACTTGGTGATGTATGGCTTGGATGCAGCTGCTCGGCCATGGAAACCAATTCCATGAAGCTCTCTGCGCACTGTTCTTGAGCTAATCTGAAGGCCACATGAAGTTTGGAGGTCTGTAGTGATTGACTCTGCAAAAAGTTGGTGACCTCTTCACACTATGTGCCTCAGCATCCCCTGACCCCACTCCATCAGTTTACATGGTCTACCACTTCATGGCTGAGTTGCTGTCGTTCCCAAACACTTCCATGTTCTTATAATACAGCTGACAGTTGACTGTAGAATATTTAGGAGTGAGGAAATTTCACGACTGGATTTGTTTCACAGGTGGCATCCTATCACAGTTCCATGCTGGAATTCACTGAGCTCCTGAGAGCGACCCATTCTTTCACAAATGTTTGTAAAAGCAATATAGTATATATATGTACGTATATATATATATATATATATATATATATATATATATATGTATATATATATATATACGTACATATATATATACGTATATATATATATATATATATATATATATATATATATATATATATATTCAATAGTTCATGATAATGATATATTAATGCTCTGAATTTTAACCTTTAAGTCTAAAGTTTTTCAATTTTTCTGACTTCAGTCTGCTTCAGAATAAAATCTATCTATATCTAGTTCCCTCAAAATGCATGTACTTCTCCATGTAGTCTATTGGCAGACTCACATGTCAGTATGAGTGAACTCCAGTCATCAGGACAACAAGGTTGTTTACAAGCATACCTTTTCTCAGCTGTTGTTGCCAGCAGGAAGAAAACTTCCTAACACTGGATGGAAGCTGTAGCCACAGTCTCCAACCACTAACACAGAGCTGATAGATGAATGGAGCCTGGAGGAAGCGCTCCCTCTCTCCACCAAATGACTTATTTATACATGCCATATGGTTTCTCAGTGTTCTGTGTGTTTGCTTTGTTGCTTCTGAAGAGGAATCAAATGTGCAAGTGACATCCTGTGGTGCAAGATATGGAGTCAAGCGTTTCTTTCCTCTCCACTAATATTATTAGCAGACCTGTCAGGGGAGCGTGACACACTTCTCACAACACAGGCCCAGTTTTATCAATCAGGGCTTAGCTGGATCCCCAAATGACAGAAAGTCTGCCTAAAGTTTACCCCTCCTCTGCTAAAACACAAGAACAAAGCTCTCCTATGTTTTCTCCACTGCAGAGCACCAAAAAAAAACATCAGTTATTCTGTGTTGCCCTGGTGAGAGAGATGTTTATTTGGATTATCGCATCTCGAGAGGAAGCGTGCTTCCCTCAGCCAATTTAGAAAGTGCCCTATAGGCCAGAAATCTTTTGCAGAGTGGATAAGTTAATTAAGAACAGCAAAGGGATGATAACAACCTTGTGTTCTGCTCCTGCTGTACAATAATTGCATTTCATACTCAGTATTTGTGGCAGGGGGTCATTGTGTATCGAAGGACCACTCTCTGAGAAGATAAAAACACCTCATTATTGGAACGCAGTCACAAATCTCTGAAATGTCTGTCTCTGAAGCAGATGAGTCCGACGCATTTATTAACTGTGACAGAGATGATTAAAAAAAAAAAGTCTGTCAGTATAAAATTATAGCAGAATTAGACTTGATTTTGGAGTTTGCGAACATGTGAGTGTTTTGTTTCAGGCGCAGAAACTCTTTAGAGTGTCTACTCACTGCATCCATTATTCATCGAGAAACTGTCAACCTAACTCAAAAAGCATCAGTGGGATGAGAACAGATGAAACAGATGAAACCAGGTTTGGTTAACGACATAGTAGTGATTGTGGCAGTGGTGATAAAAGAGGAAAGGAGCATTGTACTCCTCTTTTCGCCTTTGTTTTCACCTCCCTGAGAAGCTGCCAGCTCATCGGCCAAGAGGATCTTTGGTGCAGTATATACATATCTACAACAGATTTATCAGAGCAGCAGCATCATCTCCTTCACTTTAACTGGACTCTTTGTTTCTCACTGAGTTCACTACTCTTCACCATTTTGAACAGGAGTGAGGAATTTAAGCTGAATTCACCTTTTTAGACCAAAATTTGATCCAGAACACTGGAATTCACTGAGAAGTCAGAAATGAATCCAGAATAACAAACAACCACTAAAACACAGTTTTCTGTTCAGCAATGACAGCAAATAACTACAATTTAACATCTCAGTCAATAAATAATAATAATGTGCTTTGATATTTTTCTACTTTTTGCAAATTTGAAAATCGGAGAAACAAGATTATTGCCAACTAAGTTTGCACAAACAAGAAATTTAACTTGATATCTTGGATGACATATAAGAAGAAGAATTACTTTATTAATCCCTCAATGGGGAAATTACAGTTTTCACTCTGTTATTACTTTTCTGTTGCACATCACACACAGGGAGTGAAACACACATGCACATGCAGTAGAGGAGAGGTGTAAGAGTGAGGGGGCTGCCCCGTATCCAGGCGGCCCAAGTAATTGGTGGTTCAGTATTTTGCTCAAGGGCCCCTCGACAGTGCCCTGGAGGAGGAACCTGCATCTCCCCAGCTACCAGTCCGCTCTCCAGACTTGGACCAACCTGGAGTTGAACTAGTGACCCTCTAGTTCCCAGCCCAAGTCACTACAGACTGAGCTACTGCCACCCCCAAAACATATAATAATATAAACATATAAACGCAGTGCAGAGATAAGAAATAAAGGATGATATGACTAAGAATAAATATGGGGTGCAAACACTGATTGTGTGATAAAAACAGTGTAATATATCAGATAAATGGAAACAACAACTGTAAAGAAATGTGCAATGTGCCAAAATGTGAGATCAGGCTAGTGAAGGGGAGGTGGACCACAGGCCTTGAATTCATGAATAACAACAATAATCATATTTTATCATTAAAGATATCATTTTGATTGTACATACTGGTGGATTAACCATTACAGGAAGATTAACACCTTCCACTAAGTGGTAGTCTAATATATTTAATTATTTCCACATGTTACTGTCTCCCTCTTCATCTTTACATGACTTTTAAGGCTGTAAAACAATATCTAATTGCTTTTTCAGCTGTATGGGTGCTGTTTTGTAGAAGACAGATCTTATTATGGAGATGAACATATAAGCCCTGAGCTTTCACTATTGGCGAAACAAACACATTAATATGGAAAGGATGGAGGACCAAAGCCACTCTATCTCACTACTTGATTCAGAGAGAAATGAAAAAAAAATCAGTGGCTTCCTCTTCAATTACCTCTTCCAGTGAATTCAATCCACGCTCCATATCTTAATATTAATATTGAGGAGCAAAGCACTCAGGCAAGCTGAGCTTGAGCTGCTCTCACCAAACCTATCGATGTCAGCTGTGAATGGATTCAGTCATGCTTCTCTGCTCGGTTTGATTTACAGTCATAGAGACTGCAGCTGAAACATCACAAAAAAAAAAAACATTCTTAAGTATGGATCCTTATATTCTGTAGCAAAAGCAGTATGATGAGGAATTAAAGCTGCCACTGCAAGATGATCCTGACAAAGTGAGAAACTTTAGCATGACTCACTGACCTTTTAGCTTGTTTAATGGATGCAGCTTATTTTTTAAAACTTTTTTATTTTTATTTTGAACGCAAAACAGTGGCTCAGTTGAGCCCCTACAACAATGCACACACATACATACGCATACTCATTTATGTGCCGTCAACAGGTTAAGGTTGCCATGTGTAAGAACCAATGCACATATATCCACCCAAAACCATACTGATATGAGAGAGAAGTTAAAATGGGAATGAAGTTATCAAAAAAGGGGATGCAACGCCACGAGACCGCAATTCAAAAAATAAATTTAATTACTCCCACTTGATGGTCAATAAAAGGTTGCCAAATTCTGTAGAATCTTCCTGTTTGATTTTTTAGTGAGAATGTTATTTTTTCTAGCACTACATATTTCATTACATCTCATTAAATTTAAATGGGTTGGTGCAGATTTTTGTTTCCAATTAATCAATCTATGAGCCAGTAGAATGACAAATGACATGGTAGTCTGTAAAACTATTAAAAGTAAAACAAAACTCTGATACCAGGAAACACTTTTGCCCACAGGGAACCATCAAACTTAACAAAAAACTTGCTTGTAGTGCCTTTAAATATTAAAAATAAAAGTGTATTTTTTTATTTTATTTATTTTTTCTTTTTGCAAAAATTGTTTTGTGTTAATTGTTAAATTAGTAGTCGAGATGATGTGAGCAGATCAAGCAGCTGTAGTATTTGTGAATTCTACCTTATTAGAAAATTTATTTTCTCTCATATTATTTTGGACATATATGTCTTCATGTGGGGCGGCACGGTGGTGTAGTGGTTAGCACTGTCGCGTCACAGCAAGAAGGTACTGGGTTTGATTCCCAGCCCGGGGCCTTTCTGTGTGGAGTTTGCATGTTCTCCCCGTGTCTGCGTGGGTTCTCTCCGGGTACTCCGGCTTCCTCCCACCATCCAAAAACATGCATGGGGATTAGGTTAATTGGCTAATTTAAATTCACCGTTGGTGTCAATGTGAGTGTGAGTTGTTGTCTGTCTCTATGTGTCCTGTGATGAACTGGAGACTTGTCCAGGGTGTACCCTGCCTTTCACCCTAAGACAGCTGGGATAGACTCCAGCCCTGCCCTGTAAGCGGTAAAAAAATGGAGGGATGGATGCTTCATGTGTGATATTTAGAATCAGCAAGGAGAGTTGGCTGCAAAGAGATTTGTGGCACAACTGATTAATTATGCCATCACTTATGACATGTATGGTTTCTCTGGAAACTTTCAAAGTATTGTATTTTAATTTAGCGTTTAGTATGCACTTTAGTGGGTTCCATCAGTGCTTGTCAACACCAGTTTGTAATAATGGTTAGAGGTTCTGTGACAGCCAGACCTCCTGACTGTGCACGATTTCTAAAAACTGAGCTCTAGGCGCCCTCTTGTGTCACTGAAAGACACTTCTCTGTAAGACAGCATGATCTCCTGTCTCCTATAAACTGTACATATGCTGACATAAACATAACATGTACATATCTGTGATCCTTACAAATGGAGAGACATAATATCCACTATACTACACCACAAAAATAATACATTTTTATTTCACTATTTTCAGACACTTTAGAGTAGTTACATTTTAAAACAGAATGACTGCATTGTGCTGTATTGTGTATTTCCTTTCATATTCAGAGTCAAGTCAGGTTTCTGAGACACCCATTCGATGGATTTAGGAAAAGCAAACAACCACAGATTCAACTAATTCCTTGGCAGCAGAAAAAAAAAGATTTTTACACTGGTTTGCAACGCTCCAGTATGCATGGAGACTACCGATGAGAAGAGCGAGGAGAAAATAATGAAGAAAAAAGAGAGAACAAATAAAATCTGTAAACAATGAAAGACGAGAGAAGAAGTTTATGCTTTCGCACAATAACACAAGTATTCACTAGAGCACCAAATAAAGATTGAGCCGCTGCTGAAAGTAGTTCCAAACAAATACAGCTTTTTAGGAAAGTACTTTTCAAAATAAAATGAAAAGGAAAGTATATATATCAGTGAGTAAGAATAAGACAATCTCAACAAACACAAATCTTCTCCTTTAACTAACAATAATGTGAAGTTCACTTCAGTTTCTCTTTACCATAGGGGCGCAATGACTGAATTCACTTGACCTAAAAACCAGAGCTCTCCTCATCTCCTCCACCATGACTGTCTCCTTCACCTGAGGGGAACAACTCAGAGGATATAAGACATAATCACAAGTGAAACACCATGTGTCATTTTCAGCTACGCAGTGGAAATTAGCACTGCTTCCCCCACACTGAGCAGCACTGCTGGCATGTAACATCACTCTTATCAGCCCTTGTACCGTTGGTTCATTACATCAAAGCATTTTTACACTGTGGACTGTAACTTCATGTAAAGTGTTGCAGAAATCGTCTGTTTGCATGCCGCTAACACACAGTGTGTATCTGTAGTGTGTTACAGCATGTTATAGTACATCTAACAGCCTGGTTCATCACCTACCTGTCATTCTATTACACCTTTTCACACTTAATGTGATCTAAAGTGCAGTTACTGTAAATAAGGAAATTATCTAGAGAGACCAAATCCTGTCTGTAAAGCTGGGTCTGTAAAGCTGGAGTTCTGTGGGACATTTTTGGATCCACTTCACAGCACTAGATGTTAGTGCCATTTATATAGTCTAACATTTTGTTCAGTGGTCATTTTACTATGTTACCTAAAAAGACGACACATTACACCTAGGATACATCCCCAGAAGCCTTTTCAGAAAGAAGAAATCAAATCTTTGTCCATCTTGTTGAAAAGAAATAATTCTGGGTGTCTATTAATTAAATGATCCAAGTCCATCCAGAACATTGTATGTTAGTGTGCCATGAGCTGACAGATGGAGAATAGTGTCTCTTCTTCTAATCCACAGAAATCAGAGGAAAGTGATTCTAAACTAAACCCCTCTTACATAGCACAGGAGGCCATTTCTCACCATACAGCCACTTAACTGCCCATAATAGGATGCCCAAAACATCTCCCTTGGTGAAGTGTTGGAGTTACAAGAGCTACTTCTACTTTTATGTCTATTTCCCTTAATAATAAGAAAATGTTATGGTGAAATGTATCTGAAGCATTGGCTATAGAATATAACAGATTACAGCACACCCTTTGTTATCATAAATCATATTATTGTCGTTCACCAGAGAACTATTTAATTATATGTTCCAAAATTGCCATGTACATTAGAAATATAAATAATTGAATTATTTGCGTATTGGATATTAAAGATTACATATCTCACAGCTTGTCAATGTTTTAGACACGTTAGTAAGCAGTACACTGCTCCTACTGTAGTATTTACATGTATTATTTGTAAATAATATTATAATATAATATTTTAATAATATTGTATTATTTATATCAGATACTATAAAAATAAATCACATTCACTAATAATGCGGTTAACAGGTCACGTTGACTGCGTCACTACGCATGTGTGTAATATGGCTACATAGGCTGTGCTAGCTGGAGAAGTTGTGAAATTTCTAAAGGCTCGACCCTCGGAACTGGAAGTTGGCATAAACTGGTTTGTGACTGGATCAGGATGGCGACTCAGGTAGACGATGAGGAGGAAGGTAATATGGATTTTGGCGGATGGACGCCAGTTTCTAGTGGGAGAGGGAGAGGAAGAAACAGGCGAGACGACGTAAATAAACTCAGCAAGAGAAGCTTCGAAGAGAACAGTTCAGGTGATGATGAGAGAATAGTCCGGAAAAAAGTGATGAGAGAGGGATTTAAAGTCATTCTGAAATTTAGAAAGGAAGATGAAGAGGTTAGACTGAGTCCAATTACACTGAGCAGGGAGCTGAGAAAGAAGCTAGGAGAGGTGGAGATGGCAAAAACCTTAAGGGATGGCAATCTGTTGATAATATGTAAAACAGAGGAACAGAAGAACAAAGCACTACAAATAGAAAGCATTTGTAAGAAAATGATAAATGAAAGAAGGATTATGGGCGCTAACAGGGTGGTAAGGGGAGTGATAACAGGGATTCCTGTAGATGAGGACCTGGACAAACTCAAACGGAGCATTTCGGGGGGCGAAGTGAGCAGAGCAAAGAGACTACAGAGGACAGTTAATGGAGAAAGGGTGGATAGTCTGTCTGTTCTGCTGGAGTTTCAGGACACTGTACTCCCAGAAACAGTTAAAATAGGATATATGTGCTTTCCAGTCAGGCCCTACATCCCTCCCCCACTACGCTGTTATAAGTGTCAGAGGTATGGGCATATAGCAGCAGCCTGCAGAGGCAAACAGAGGTGTCCCAAATGTGGAGGGGAGCACAGGATAGAGGAATGCAAAATTGAGGGTCAGGAGAAATGCTGTAACTGTGGTGGACAACACAGGGTGACATACAGTCAGTGTGAGGTCAGGAAGAGGGCAGTGGAAATAGAGCAGGTGAAAGCAACAAACAACATCAGTTATGCAGAGGCAGTGAAGAGGGTAGATGGTCAAAAGGGAAAGAAAGTAACAGGAAAAAATTAATCAGGTCCAAAGAGCAGAGGAAGAGCAAACGGAGGAAGCTAACACAGCATTGGCAGTAGATAAACTGATTCTCTTCATGGCCTACGTATTAACTGTACTGATCGAGTCAAACACAAAACGGAAAGATCAAGATAATTGAAGGGAGCAGAGAAGTTTTGGGGATAAAAATGTGTCCTGGGATCAGATTACAAAAAGCCTTGAGGCAGATGGGAGAGTGGGGAGCTCAGGTGAAAAAGGACCCTGATTATTTTACAGTGGAACGCTAGAAGCCTGATAGCAAATGGTCAAGAATTTAAGGGATTCATTAAGGGAATAAAAAAGAAACCAGATATCATATGTATTCAAGAAACCTGGCTCAAACCATCACTAGACTTTGTAATAAAAGGCTATGATAGCGTCCGCAGAGATAGAGGGGAGGGCAGTGGAGGAGGGTGTGCAACATTTGTCAAACAAGGGATACAGTACAGAGTGATGGGAAAAGGATCAGAGCTGGAATATGTAATAATTGAAGTCTGGACAAAAGAAGGAAACATTAGAATTGTTAACTTTTACAATCCATGCAGTAGACTGACAATTGAGACAATGAATGAATTGACAGCACAAATACAAGGGAAAGTAGTATGGTGTGGGGACTTTAATGCTCATAGTACACTGTGGGGCAGTGGGACTGATAACAATGGTGTGGTAATAGAAGAGATAGTTGAGAGTAAAAACCTAGTGTGTTTGAATGATGGGAGTGGAACTAGAGTTGATATCAGAATGGGGACAGAATCTGCAATAGATCTGACACTGGTCTCACACTCAGTGGCAGGTATGTGTTCATGGGGGGTAAACAGAGAGACAACTGTGGGCAGTGATCACTATCCCATCATCACAGCACTAGGAGTAACGGTAGAGGAGTATGACTCTAGGGGAGAGCAGAGGTGGGCTTTTAGCAGTGCTGACTGGAAGAAATTTGGGATCATATGTGACAGAGAAATGAAGAAAATCAATATAAATGATGATGTTAATAATTTTAACCTTGCTCTGTCTAAGGCACTTCTAGAGGCAGCAAAGGAGGCCATTCAGAAGAGAGGAGGTAGGAACAAAAAGAAGACTGTTCCATGGTGGACAAAGGAGTGTGATGGAGTGATTAGGGCAAGAAATAAAGCATTCAAAGTCTTGAGACAGAACCACAGTGGTCAGAACCTCATTGAGTATCAGAGAGCACAAGCAAAAGTTAGGAGGGTTATAAAAAATGCAAAGAGGGAATATTGGAGGACATTCTGTAACTCTGTGGGAAGGGAGACAGAAATAGGTAAAGTGTAGAGAATGATAAAAAGAATGAATGGGATTAAAGGAGACTGGGGATATCCAGTGTTAGTAGAGGGTGAGGTAACAGCAGTGAAGGATGAAGAAAAAGCTGAGATGCTGGCAAAGACTTTTGTTAAAATTCACAGTTCAGCAAACATCAGTGAAAAAGGGAAAGAAGGGCGGGTAACCACAAGAGCAGAGAATATAGAGCTGTTACAGGATGATGAGGACACAGATGACCCACTAAACCAACCATTTACAAAGGCAGAACTGAACCATGCACTAAAGAAAACTAAGATGACAGCACCAGGAAAGGACCAGATTTGCTACATAATGTTAAAACATCTCAGTGAATCAGTCAAGGACATTTTATTAGAATTATATAACAAAGTTTGGGAAGAGGGAGAATTACCACAGAGCTGGAAGGAAGTCATTGTAGTCCCAATACGCAAACCAGGAAAAGACAGTACAAACCCAGGGAATTATCGGCCAATTGCATTATCATCTAATATCTGTAAAATAATGGAGAAAATGATAAATGACAGGTTAACATATTATACAGAGAGTAAAGGCTATATATCTAAATATCAGAGTGGCTTTAGGAGAGGGAGAAACACCATGGATCCTGCTGTTTGTCTAGAGCATGAGGTCAGAAAAGCACAGGTAAACCGAGAAAGTGTGGTAGCTGTGTTTTTGATGTAGAGAAGGCCTATATATGATATGATGTGGGCGAGGGACTATTAATCAAACTCAGAAAAATAGGTATTAATGGTCAAATGTATAGATGGATTAGAGATTTTTAACAGGCAGATTCATTCAGGTGAGAGTAGGGAGGAAGTACTCTGGGAAATCTGCCATAGAAAATGGAACACCGCAAGGGAGCATAACCAGTCCATTATTGTTCAGCCTTATGATAAATGGTGTATTTACAGGTATAGAAAATCAGATGGTGGTGTCACTGTTTGCTGATGATGGGGCAATCTGGAAGAGGGGAAGTAATCTGGAATTCATTATAAAGAAAGTTCAGGGTGCCATCACTAAAATAGAGGAGTGGTCATATAAGTGGGGTTTTAAATTCTCAGTAGATAAGACAAAGACAATGTTTTTCACAAGGAAAAGAATTAGCAGCACGATGAAACTAAAACTGTATAATCAGGAACTGGAGAGAGTGAAATATTATAAATACTTGGGGATTTGGTTTGATGAAAGAATCACATGGGCTGTACATATTCAGAAGGTGGTGGATAAATGTAAGAAAGTATTGAATGTGATGAGGTGTTTGGTGGGGAGTGAATGGGGGGCAGACAGAAGTGCACTAAAAGCCATATACTGTGGGCTGATCAGATCAGTGTTGGACTATGGGAGTGTGGTATATGGATCAGCAGCAGGCACATCTCTGAAAAGACTGGACAATATTCAATATCAGGCACTGAGGATATGTACAGGAGCACTGAAAACAACTCCAACAGCAGCACTACAGGTGGAGATGGGGGAGATGCCATTAGGTATGAGGAGGCTACAACTTTCAACAGTTTATTGGGTTAATGTACAGGGACACAGTCAAGAGCATCCAACACAACTCACTTTAAAACCGTGTTGGGAAAAGGAGAAAAGGGACAACAAAAGCTTTGGTTGGTTGAGCACACAGAAAGCATCAGAACTGGGAATAGCACAGCTAAACATCAGTCCTACAGTACCATTACCAGTTATACCACCCTGGATACTTCCAAATGCCACAGTTGATCTCACGTTATTAGAAAAGAAAAACAAGAATAGAGGACTCATTTATAACCCGCAGGTAGTACAGACATATATTGAGGACTTTACCGGCTTCATCCAGATTTATACAGATGCATCAAAGAGTTCAGATAAGGTAGGAGCAGCTTTTATTGTCCCAGAGTTTAATATCACAGTGGGGAGGCGGATCAGTGGAGAAGTGTCAGTTTATACTGGAGAAATGATCGCAATACTGTTGGCAGTACAGTGGGTTGAGGAGACAAGACCACTAAGAACAGTTATATGCTCTGATTCCAGCTCAGCATTAATCACTTTACAGGACAGTCAGTCACACAGCAGACCAGACATACTGAGTGAAGTGCAGCAAACCCTATACAGAATTCAGATGATGGGGCTGACAGTGATGTTTGTGTGGGTACCAGCACACATTGGGCTCAGAGGAAATGAGATGGCAGATAAGGCAGCAAAGAAGGCAGCAGGAAAGACATCTATCGATTTGACAGTTAATGTCAGTAAATCTGAAACTAAGAGCATCATCAAACAAAGACTGAGGGAAAGATGGCAAAAACAATGGGAGGAAGAGAGGACGGGACGATGGTTTTACAGAATACAAAGGAAAGTGGGAGAAATGAGAAAAGCAGGAAGGAACAGAAGAGAAGAAACAATAATATCAAGGCTCAGGTTTGGACATACTGTACATGAACAGTACACTATTCATAATGAGAAAACATCAGACAGGGAATTGTGACTACTGTGGCCAAGAAGAGACAATAGAGCACATAATACTTCAGTGTCAGAAATATGAGAGAGAAAGACAGAGTTTAATTACACATCTCAGGAACATTAAAATACCACTGGATATCAGAGTCATTCTACAACAGAGCTCAGGGCACAAGAGTTACAAATTTATATTCCAGTTCCTTAAAGCAACGAGGCTGCTTGATAGAATATAATTTTTTATTTTTTATTTATTTATTTTTTTTGAAGGGGTATTAGTAGTCATCCTGATTCACACTCCTTACCAGTTGGTGGCGGTAATGCACCAATACGTTGTTTGCCAACCGCCAATAAAATCCCACAAGAAGAAGAAGTTGTGAAATTGTTATCATAGTAATTTTTTTTAATACTGGAAATGGGTTGTCAATTCTGGGATTTTTAGGAACTCTACAGGGAGAGTATATCGCGCAGACACAGAAGGAAAACCATGACAGCTAACGAAGATCAAGAGGTATAGTATGATGAATGATGATGCAGCAGTGAGCTAGCTGCTGTTAGCGGCTAACTGCTAACTACTTGACACTAGCATGACTGCTAGCATATTAGTCCAGGCTGACGAGTTTCGTCGCAGCACTTCTGCTCGTTTTAACAGCAGAACAAGTCAACATGTCAGCTTTACCTATGTGTGCAAGAGCTCAGGGCAGAGTGTCAAATGTGTTCGTAGCTACTGCTGAGCCATAACGAGCGTCTTTTATAAAAGAGCACGTCACGCAAAACTCCATTCAAAATTGTGTTAAGTTAAGGGTGTTTACGAATTGGGAGAAATGTGCTCCACACAACCGCAGGTCCAGACCGTTTTTGAACACAAATCGTCCTTGAATCTATGCGGTGTATGTTATCTGTCAAGCAGCACACAATATCAATTGAATAACGATGATTTATCGAAGCCATCTGCCATAGTAGCAACTGATGATGTTAAGCTAGCAAGTGAGAGTAGCAAGTTAAGAGTTTAATTTAATGGTAGTCCGTTAGTGTGTGGAATATAACATGTATGCCGAATGAAAGAGTAGGGCATGATTAAGTCGTGAAAGGTCTTGAGTCGTGGTTCTATCAGACATACTCGTGGCAAATCTGTTGGCCATATTTCTGAATGGAATTTGGTATGCTGTGAAGCTACTGCTGAAGGGATCCATTAAATCACACTAACCTGTAGTCTCTTCCTCAACCACAGATGGAGCTAGAGGCTCTTCGCTCCATCTATGAGGGGGATGAATGTTTCAAAGAAATTAGTTCAGTGTCCTTCCAGTTTAGGGTGAGTACTCTTCCTGCCCTGTCCTGACCAAACCGGCTTTAAATGGTAAATATATACCACTTTTTTTCACAGGATATACTTTACAACAAATTAAAGCAAGAAACTTTATGAACTTTGACAAACTACTAGTATTTATTCTGTATAAATACATTGTCTTGTCCTCTATTTTAATGTATGAAAAACAGATAGGAGATCTTGATGACACCAAAGCATTCATCCTGGACCTCACATGGCCTGAGACGTACCCTGAAACGGCCCCACAAATCTCCCTAGATGCCTTTTTCAACAACAGAATGTAAGTTAATTCATTAATTCTAATTCCATTAGTTATTTATAGGCCTAAAAGTCTGTCTTATTGGACACATTCTTTCTACGATAGTCATGCGTTTTTTTTTTCCTGTGCGATGATTTGAAATCAGCTCTGCAGAGACGAAGCAGCTGATCCTTTCAAAGCTGGAGGAGCAGGTGGAGGCCAACCTGGGCACTGCCATGATGTATACTCTGTTTGAGTGGGCCAAGGAGAACCAGGAGGCCCTCATGGAGAACCACAAGCCTGTGGTCACTGCTGTGGTCAGTAGAATCCAGCATTCTTATTAAATTCATCAAGTCCTGCATCTCATAGGCATTGTGTGACATCTTCTCCTCGGCTTGTAATTCAGCGTTTCAAAAATTGCTGACCAAATAGCCATTGACAGAAAAGATGATGGATTATTTCTTGTTGTTGCAGACATCCAGCAGCGAGGCGACGACGAACTCCTCAACGGCCAAGAAGAAGGAGAAGAAGGAGCAACTGACTAAATCTCAGAAGAGGAGGATGGTCAACAGAACAGGTACATGATTCAGACAGCAAATGATGTGTTTTTAGTACAAATCACATCATTTTATACTGAAAATATATGCAAATTAATACAGTGTTTATTTGTTTTAATAATGTATTTTTAATGGAACTGGGGGTTGTCTGTATTGTGACAGATTGCTAATATACCCAGATGCAATAGGGTCCTATGGCACTAATTAGCCTTAGCAAATAGCAAAAAGATTCAGACAGCAGCTTCCAGTGTCACCACCATGTTGTGCTGTTTGACAGGTCATCCAAAGGCAGGGACAACCAACTGCAGTTAAATATAATATATATTTACATACCGTAGAGCCTGGGAGTAACCACAGAGTAGCCTGTATACTGAAGCCACAATATATTTTGTGTTTACATTCAGCCTGACATATTTGATAGCAGTGGAAAATAAAGTTGAATAAGAGTCAGTAGTGACTGTGTATTTAGTCGACAGATATGACATATAATTATTTCTGCCTTCAGATAACAAAGGGGAACTGCCAAGAGGTTGGAACTGGGTTGACGTTATCAAAGTAGGTGCCTTTACTTTCCTTCCACAACATGGTGCACTCATTCAGCTTTAAGCCTTCACTTACACTACACTTACTTTCACTTACATGTGTCTTTTTCTCCCCCGTCATCTCTGCTCCATGATCCTGCAGCATGTAAGTGAAAACCATCCCACTAGAATCTTCTTTGAAATCCTTGACACTGCACCACCATTTCATAGACTTCCTGTTTTCTTGTTGCAGTTGAGTAAAACGGGAGGAAAGGATGAGGACTAGGCCGGAGAGCAGTGATGTGCTGCTGCTTGGTACAAAGAAGTGCAGTGAAGTGTGAACTCACTGCAGCCTGATGATGCTGCTGCCTGATGCCTTCACATCCTTCATCCTCTTCATGGCTGCTGTCACCCTGAGAAGCAAAGCAGGCTGGGTGATGGTGGACCTCCAGGACACACCTCCAGAGACTTTGAGCTGGGAATTATTTGAAGCCAGGCCAGCAGGAACACATCTTCAGGTTTTGTTCGTCACACAGTTCGCACTCAGATATTCTGCTCAGTCATCCGGGGACGAGTGTTTCAGATTCTTGTTGTCACTGCCATGTTTTCTGTCTGAGGTTAGACCCAGCTCTGTAGTGCAGACAGCGTTTTAATAACAAACAAAATGTTTCCATTTTCTTATTTTGACTATTTTTCCCCCTAAGAATTGAAATATGGATTTATATAAATAAAACAAAATCTGCTCTGCTGCTTGTCTAATAGTGTAATTTGCCATTGCTTTGAATTGTGTGACATTTAAGTGCTTATTCATGTGAGTAGCTAGTTTCTCTAGCAGCAGTTTTGTCCATGAACATCCCATCATTTTTGGAGCTGGAAACACACCAGTAAGTTGGCATAGATGTTGTCCTTAAATGTGAATTTACAAAGTTTTACCTAAGTCATAAAGTAAGTTGAGTGCTTTACCTTCAAAATAAAGCTAAAAGGATTGTCCTTGATACAACTTAAAAGACTTAACACTTTCAACAAATTTCTTGCACACCAGGAAGTCACTAAATGCCCTTGACTGAATAAAACCAAAACACAGCAGGATACTGACTCATCTAATCAGGTTAAATCCATACGGGCAACAGGACTGGGCCCAACCCCACAACAAAAAAAACCTAAAGCTGCGGGGGTTGTGATTATTTTCATGGTGGAGGACTGAAATGTTGAATTCTCTTCACATACACACCACAGAATTCCCAGTTTCTGCACTCCTGTCCAGATAACTTGATTTAACTCTTAACTCGTAAAACTGTTTCTTAACATGTTGATTAAGCTCTGTTTCAGTCATTATCACAGAGCCTGAAAGTGATATGTCCAAAATTCTGAACTATCACTTTAAACTATCACATGCTGGTGATAAATGAACCAGAACTTCTCTTTCTTCTCCTCCTCCTCTTCCTGCAGCTCACAGACTGCATATCTATGGCCTCCAACTCATTCAAACAAAATCCTACTAAAGAATCCAAAAAATACAGACATCCATTTGATTTTTACAACTTTTCTTAAAACAACACAGCAGTGTTAGAGTGTTTGTCAGCAGGTAGGGAGGGTATATCAGTCCAGTATTATGAATGAATATAAACTGTTCTTCAGAGGATAAATCACATTTTGCACATTTTAGTAGTTTTCTTGCATCGACAGCTAAAGACTGGACTTCTGCACTGACCAAAGCTCTTTACACTATCAATAAGAAGCAGTTCAGTCTCTGCTTGACATTAATGGAGGGTGGAGAGAACCAATGTTCCCCCTAATGTTTCATGTGTCTGAGCAAACACACAAACTCCCTGAGAAGTCCTTGGACCACTGTGATCAACATCAGACCTGAACACTGTGGTCACATCTGGATCACACCTGTCCAAAACCTGAGATCATAACAAGTTACATGGCTTATTAAAAGAATCAAATTACTGCAGTAACTTCTGTTAAATTACTTTTAATGTAAATGATTTCGCTCACTTACCATAAAAAGTCTAAAATCTTGGTTGTTTTTTTGTTGTTGTGTGTATGTTGTATGTCAGGATGAGGGTCCTGATGTGGAACAATTGAGACATGTTCACCTTTCAGATATCAAATTTTGTTCATATATCACGAGCATGTGATACAGCGGTTCCTGTAACTCTTTGACTATAAAATATAAAATTACACATCCTTTATTAGCATTTCTACTTCTCATAATCTACTAACAGCATTTAATGATTAATATCCATAAATGAAACTTCTTCTTAAGTGAACACTAGAATAAGCACTAAGGCTTATTCATTTCACCATAGTAACAGGTTAGCAGCTTTTACCTCTCTTAACTCCACTGAACCGTTAGCTTTATGCTAACCTGCTAAACAGTAGCACGTGCTCACAAAGCTCATGTGTGAACCACATTATATCATTGGCTGGACAGTGTTAGTCATTGATTCACCTGTTGTTGTCAAACTGAAAATGATACAGAATGATCACTAATGTTGCAGCTGGTACAGACACTTTAACATGTCGTCATTTTAAGTTGATTTTTATTTTACATTCAAGATCTGAAATCAAACTATCATTGTCAACTAAATGTAGTGAATTAAAAATGTAGTGAAAAGTTTAAACTTGAATGAAAAAAGTATAAGGAGCCTGTACCTCAAAATCCTACAGAAGTATAGTCCTTTAGTGAATGTACTTAGGTACATTTCACTTTACTATACAATAGAGGCAAAAGCACAAGTACAGTAGAAAAGGTAAGTTAATTGTTAATAACTAAATGTGTTTTATTTTGTTAAATGTACGACCGGAAGTTGTACCGGAAGCATCTTATTCTCTCTGCTCCGCTGCTCTGTCTGATGTGTGTCACGGTGAGGGATGTGGACCCGAGGCAGAGGTGGGTTTCTCCCCCTAAAGAAGGATAAAGTAAGTGTTTTTACCACTAATTATTTACTTTAAATAGTGAATAAGATTTTATACTGGACTCGTGTTTATTTTGAAAAGTCTTACAGGTTTTTTAAGAGGTTTGTTCCTCTAATGAGCTTTAATAACAGCCCAGTGCAGCCAAAATAATAATAAATAAATAAATAATAATAATAATAATAACACCTTAAAACGAGCCATTCTGCATAAATCATACATTGACTTTCCATACTTTAGTTTGTGTACATTTTGCTGATAATTCAGGACTTGTACATGGAATAGAGTATTTTTAGACAGGTATTTCTAATTTTACTTGAGCAACAGATCGGAGTCGTTCTTTTACCACTGCTTAGTGGGTGATGCCACCTTAATATGCTCATGATAGTTCCTGTTTTATTAGGATATTATATAGGGATCACTGATAGATGTATATATTTGATGTACAGAATTTAACAGATTTATCAGACCACCACTCAGATTAAGGTGTTTGTCACTGCTGCCCTCACTCATACAGTATGAGTGCAGTACTTAAAATATATTTATTTATTATAAAAGATGGATGTCAGCAGTAATTTTCCACTTACTGTCTTGCAGGAGGACAGAGAGGCTTTTACACTTCCTGCTATAAGCCATGGCCCAACTTCACTGTGTCAGGTGATCTCTTTGATCCACACTAAAATATCATGTGTGTCATCATGACATTTTATACAGGACTGTCTATCATGGTTGTCTGCCAAGGACACCCATCACAAGAGTGCATGAGGATCATACCTGGTCTAATGTTAATAATTTACAATTTAATGGTTAAAAATGCACATTTTGTCAACCATTTTTTCTGCCTTTAAACAAATAGACATACATTCTTAAATGGAGATAATATATGTAAAAATAGGATGTTAGATATTATAAGATATGCATTTGTATTAAATATAAGTATGGCGGCAGTAGCTCAGTCTGTAGTGACTTGGGTTGGGAATCGGAGGGTCGCCAGTTCAAGTCCAGGTCGGACCAAAATGTGGAGCGTGGACTGGTAGCTGGAGAGGTGCCAGTTCCTCCTCCTGGGCACTGCCGAGGTGCCCTTGAGCAAGGCACCGAACCCCCAACTGCTCGGGGCGCCTGGATAAGGGGCAGCTCCCTCACTCTGACACCTCTCCTCGTTTCATGACTTGTGTGTGTAATGTGCAATTGAAAAATATATATATATACTAACAGAGTGAAAAAATGTAATTTCCCTCATTGAGGGATTAATAAAGGAATTCTTCTTCTTCTTCTATATCCTCAATTTTCGATTGGTAATTGAGCTTTATGTGTCAACATTCAGCACAGCTGGCGACACCATAAAGGCTGCATTATCTAGGAGCATTGAGATGTTTGGCATTTAGACAGAAAGGGTCACATGAACTGCATTATGGGAAATGTGTCCAGTGTTTTGGAGGCTCCAGTGTCTGTGCTTTTGTGATAATGATAGCAAAAATACATCTTGTAAATCCACAAACTTGATGAAATTTCATTTAATAAATCACTAATTAGCACTTTCTGTAATACCTATCCTCATCTTCTCTGATGCTCTTATTTTGTAGACAACAAACAGGAACAGGCATGACACCAAAGTGAAGAAGGGGTCCAGTGCTGTGACCCAGCTCAGGGTAAGTGCCTCAGGCTGAAGCACTGGATGGGTTTAGTTTCAGTGTTCAGCTCAGTTGTCCTGTTTGTCTCCTTTAGCATCAACTACAGCTGGAAACAGGAAAAACCCCAAATGATCCTCACACCCCCAGGATCACTAACACACTGCATCAAGGCCAGTCTTTCAAGGTATACGTTATATAATACGAATCCACCCTTAACATGAAATAAAACAACATAAAGCTGTAAGGCACACTCTTTGTACTGTGCCTTTAATCCAGAACTTCCAAACATCATCATTCAGACTGAAAGTTAATGCTGCCAAGACTCTACCAGACCTGCATGAATACAGGAGAAAAACCGAAGACTCCACACAGCTACTGAGGAGCATGGACGTAGCTGAAGATGAGGATGAGGAAGTCACAGAGGGGAAAGGTTGTATGAAGGAGGACAGGAAGACGGACAGTGGGAATCAGCTGTCTGCCAGGACAAACAAAGACCGTGTGGACAAAAGAGACAAACTCCCAGTGAGGAAGTTGTTCAATGGTTCAATGATCAGTGAGGTTCAGAGCAGAGAGGAGCCTCCATGTGCTGATGAGAAGAGATTCATGGTCTACATATGTGGTGGATATAAAGGTAAGAAGAGAAGTTGTGTTTCAGAATGAGTCTAAACCATTTAGTCTTTACTTTTTATTATTTTTTTTAATGTTGTTTAACAGGGCGGCACGGTGGTGTAGTGGTTAGCACTGTCGCCTCACAGCAAGAAGGTACCGGGTTTGATTTCCAGCCCGGGGCCTTTCTGTGTGGAGTTTGCATGTTCTCCTCGTGTCTGTGTGGGTTCTTTCCGGGTACTCCGGCTTCCTACCCCCATCCAAAAACACATAGAGGACACATAGAGACAGACAACCACTCACATTCACACCTACAGACAATTTAAATTAGCCAGTTAACCTAATCCCCATGCATGTTTTTGGATGGTGGGAGGAAGCCACAGTACCCGGAGAGAACCCACAAGGACATGAGGAGAACATGCAAACTCCACACAGAAAGGCCCTGGGCCAAGAATCGAACCCGCTATCTTCTTGCTGTGAGGCCACAGTGCTAACCACTATACCACCGTGCCACCCAATAATGATATATTGACGTAGTAATATGCTGATATACTGATACTGTTGATATTCGGATATACTGAGATATTGATATACTGATATACTGATACACTGATATGTTGATATATTGATATATTGATTCACTGATATACTGTTACACATGATGGTAGGACTATTTTTCACTTTACTGGAGTCCACAAGCGATGGGAGCAGTACTTCCATTAGTAAACAGCTGGTTCTGAACGGGAAAAAGCTCAGCAGTAGTAATGTGACCACATGTGGTTATGAGGACATTTTGTAAATAAATACTTAAAATATTCTTTATGGTGAGGATATTTGAATGCTGTTTTTGCTGTCTGCTGCCCCTAAGTGTCCTCAAAGATTCAATTATTTGGGAGTTAATAAGATAAGATAAAATAAGATAATCCTTTATTAGTCCCACAAAGTGAGACTAATAAAGCAAAGTGAATAGAGTAACATTACAATAAGAACATCAGTAAACAATATCTAAAAGTCTAAATAAGCAACCAACCAGGTGAAAAAAACGATGTAATCATATAAAAACATAAGTGAACAAAAACAGTGACACATAAATATTAGAGAAGTATTTCAGAAGTTGTGGTTTAAATGTTTCTTAAACTAAAATCGCATATCAATATTTGTAGTTTTGCTCCGTATATGAAGGCTACATGTAATAACATGTAATTACACAGTTTTTATCATGTGATTCAGAGACAGCCGCAGAGAGAATGGCGCTCATTGAGGACGTCTATCCCAGACTGTATCTGTACTGTAAGCAGAGAGGCTACGACTTCAGGATGGTGGACCTCCGCTGGGGCATTGAATCGCCTGTCGCTGAACGCCATGACACTGTAGAGCTGCATGTGGAGAATCTGCAGCGCTGTCAGGAAACCAAGGGTCCAAACTTTATAGTAAGATGTCATTCTGCAGATTATCCACAAACACCATGTCTATATTGAAGATGACAGATTGTCTTGTGTCTCTCAGCTCTTTGTTGGACAGAAACATGAGGTTCAGAGTCTTCCCTCGACCATCAGCAGAGAGACCTTTGAGGCCATACTGAGAGTGGTGGAGAGAGCCTGTCCTGCCTCCACGTCCCAGCCCAGAGTCACCACGAACAGCAGCTCTGGTGGTTTCCTTAAGGATTACATTAATGGCAATTTTCTGAATTATAGAGAAGAGACTGCAGTCTCAGGACAGCTGAGCCAGCCACAGGAGACCAGACTGATCCCTGAGAGTGGAAGGAGCCTGAGGGATCTGGATAAAGACCTGACGTTACTCCACATGTACTACAAGCTGGACAGCAACTGCCTTCCTCCTGTCTACCGCTTAGTGCCCATCAGGTGAAAACAAACTAGTCCCAGTTAATGGGATCAGATCAGGTCATGACAGTGTTCTCCCTCATGATATGAGACATTTTTTTAAATGTTAATGGCTGCAGGGTCAGTCAGTTAGTTTGTGGTTCAGACTGAAATATCTTTCACCCCTATTATCAATACATTGTGTTCAGTTATTCCTCATCCCCAGAGGATGATTCACAGTGACTCCTTGATCTTTTAATCTTGACATTTTTCCAATGATCCTGTGAAGATGGGTTGGCACAAAATAAGTTACAGATATTTATGGTTCCCAGAAGATGAATCCAATGACTCAAAAGATCTTTTGATGTGATTTTTTTTTTTTTAATATTGGTATTGATATCTGAACAACTATTGCACAGAATGTCCTTTAAATTGGAAGTTCCTGATATTGCTGTCAGCCTCAGCTGTACTTTATGGTTTAATGCTAATGTAAGCATGCTAACATGCCACACTAAGATGATAACGCTTGTACCTGCTAAACAGCATGTTAGCATCTTTATAGTGAGTGTGTCTGCATGCAGATATTAGCATTAAGCTAAGTACAGCTTCATGGAGTCATGTCTACCACTTTCTCTGTCATGCTGTCACAGCAGCCTGTCGGGTTCAACATCTGGAAAACATGACTATTCATAGTCTCTTGGTGACATTCACAGCTGCCACCATCCTCACATGCTGAGCATGGACAGGGAGCACAGGAGGCAGGCTGGGAAGGACTGGAGCGCTACCTGCCACAGACTGTGGGGAATCCTGCACCACAGCATGGTGGAGGCCGTCGGACAGAAGGAGGCATCACTGTTACTCAGAACAGGTGATGGAGATTTCTGTTTTATCATATTTACTCAGAGAAATCATCCCACTGTGACTGTGCAGTTTTAGGCTTAGTCACATCAACTTCAGAGCTGCAAGTGTGGAAAAATACCAGTATAACATCCACTAAAACACATTTTTCTGTTTAGCGATGACAGGAAATAACTGCAATTTAACATCTCTATCAATAAATAATAATGAAGTGATTTGATTTTTTTTTTAGCTTTTTAGTAAAAGTCTTTTTTTTTGTAAAACTGTAAATTTGAAAATTCCTGGATAACGACAATAATCATATTTTATCATTGCATTTATCATTCTGATTAAAGAGCTTACTGATGGATTAACCATTACAGGAACATTAAAAATATTTACATAATCAGTAATACTGTTAATTTAGAGAAGCAGTAATACATTTGTTAAACACTGCATATGCTATCTTCAAAATGTTTATAAATGTTGAACATAAAACTTTCTAATATAACAGATGTCTTCATGCTACTTTTCCTGCCTAGTTCTGGACTGGGAGCTGGAGGCAGGTCTGCAGTCAGTGGATGGGGCTCCACCAGAGGAGCACTGCCACTGCTATAAGAAAGTGATCCCAGACCTGTGCTACAACCTGAAGAGCCAACATGCAGCTCAGTACACTGACCTCCTGCAGGGACGGCCTCAGCTCGATGCAGTGCCCTGCACAGCACACCAGCATTTTATGGACCGGCTCCATAACAAGGTATTTTCACTGTTACAGCTATAACCTCCAACTGAAATCTCATTTCATGCCATTTAGCAGTGAAACACTGTGTCGATGTGGTTGAATTTATAGTTAATAAATGGTGTTTTGGGATAAATCAAAGCAAATATCTCCCTCAGCCTAAAGCTTTGTTAGCGCAGAAGAATTTGGACTGTAATATACAGAAGGAAATCACTGTGCAATACCAAGCAAAAAGTAAAGACTGATCTTAAAAATGTACAGACAGCGCAGGATAGTGCAAAATGCAATATAGTGCAAAAAAAGAAACTATATAAAACATTATAAGCTGCCAAGTTAGAGGTTGAATTATAGGAATTAATTAAGGTTCCATTCCATTTAGTGTCGAGGAGCCTTTTGAGCACCCTGACTGTGAGCTGAATGGGAATGAACCTTAAATAATATCAGTGGTAACACCTGTGTTTTGATGCCACTAAATCTGTGCATCATGTGTTCATTTGTTTTTCAAAGCAAAACTGAAAATAAAAAAAATGTTCTCTCAATATTCATTCCCAAAACCAGCAACACAAGTCATGCTTTGTACATTTAGTTCTCTACATTCTGCTCATTATAATAATAATAATAATAATAATACCGTTTTTTGAAGCACTTCTCGGACCCTAAAGTTCGCTTTACAGATATATAAAAGAAAGACAGTAATATACATGATATAATAAAAGAAAAACAGTAATATACATCATGTAATAAAAAAAATAAATATAATGAAATACAAGCATAAAATGCAAATATGAAATGGTAAATCATAAATTGCTTACGGGCAGCAGGCCAGGGTGAAGAGGTGGGTTTTAAGAGCATTATGCTCATTTTATTCATTTCTGTGTCTGCATGGTGAAGCTGCGCCACACCAACATCTATGAGCGTCATGTGGTCTGGAGACGGACAGGCCTGACCTCTACCTACAGTCACTCACACCAGTTCTACACCAAACGTATCTCCACCCACTTCCAGAGGACTGTCATCAGCTCCCTCAACAAGTACAACACACGTTACGAACTGGGTCGCTGACTGCTAGTAGTTCACTACAAATACTTCTTTGTGCTTTTTCACTTTTTCAGAGTTATGAAGGTCACCAAAGGTCAAGGTCCTTTTGACACAGTGAGGAGAGAAGCTGCCAGAGAGCAGATACAGGAGGAGATACAGCGTCATGTTAACTATGGACTCCACCTGTGAGTCTTTCTCCCTGCTGATGAAAGAAAAAAATCTCATGTCCAACTAGATCCTGTCACTAGTGATGTGTGATACCACTGATTTACAATAGAATAGAATAGCAGCATAGACAAGTTAAAGCAGTAAAAAAAACAATAAACAACAGCAATGAAATAATAGAATAAGTAATAATAATAGTAATGCATATTTATAATATGTACTAATTAAAAGGAAGAATATCTAGATTTTGATTGCAAATGAAATGTTAATCAAACACAATGATTAGATAAATAAAATGTATTTTTACTGTTTGTTATGTGGATTATGTGACTTGTAGAAATAGAGAAAATATAAAAACAGTGCAAATTTCCATCAGAAAGAGCTGTGTACTGAATCCTGCTTATTCATATCAGATGTGACTGGAAACATCATTATGGTCGTGTTGTAGGTATTTCATGTATTTAAAATCTGTGTTTTTCAGGTTTTCTGGCTGTTTGAGGCTGAAATAAGCACAATCATCTGAACACACATGTCCATTTTAACAGTCAACATTCACACATTTTTGTTTAGTAACATGTTGATCAGGTTCCCTGAGAGATCCTCACCCAGTGCAGTTGACAAAGATGAGCAGCATGTTGCGACTCATTTATGCAGCTGTATTTCACAACTTCCAGGCAGCAGAGGAAGTCGTTCTGGGTATCATTTAGACCAGATCCTGGTTCTATACTTCCTTTCTGGACATTTCCCTCCATCCCTCAGGGTGAAGGGCTGTACTTTGAGGCAGGCTCTCCTGGCTGATGTGCAGAAGGCAGTGGAGCAGTCCAAAGCCAGACCCATCCTCCTGCTGGGCCCTCCAGGCTGGGGAAAGAGCACCACTATGGCTGCAGTAGCACAGCTGGCTCCATCCTGGCTACCTGGGTGAGATGCTGGTAGAGCAGAGGACATGCTAGCAAAAACTTTAATTTGTCTTGTGGTGTGTCGGTGACAGGACCATTCATTTTTTCAGACCTGTTAAGACATTGGTGCATTTCATTGGTTTGACTGGAGAGAGCAGGAACATTCGCCTGGTCCTGCAGAGTGTTTGTGTGCAGCTGGCTGAAGCCTACTCTCCCCACACACAGCTGTCAGAGGTACTGCAGCTTCATTATGTCCCTCTCATTCCTTTAAAGTGATAGCTAAAGGCTGAGTGATCTCCTGCAGGGCCTCCCTCAGCTCATCAATGAGCTCCACTCTCTGTTGGCCCTGGTGGGAGCTCAGGGGCCCCTGGTGGTCCTGCTGGATGGGTTAGATGAGCTATCTGAGGAGCATGGCGCAGACCTGTCCTGGATCTCTAACCCTCTTCCTCCAAACGTCCACCTCATCCTATCTGCAACCACTGACTCCTCCTGTGCTCACACTCTGCAGGTCAGCTCCACTGAAGTTTCATCGTTAACTGTGGTAAATGTTGGTGGTTTTAGGAGGAGTTATGTGCTGGAGCTATTTCCTGGTGAACAGCCAGAATAACTGTGCTTAGATGCCAGGTGTCTTCATAATGAGGTTGCCACACTGCAATAAAGGGGTGTCTAAAGATAAAGAAACACTAAATCTGATGGTAAACATACTCAAAACAAGTGAAATAATAAATAAAGAATTTCACTTGACAAGATTTCTCGAGTTGATGGTGTTAAATCTCGAAAACAAGGTGTATTTAGAAGGCTTAAAATAAGCAGAAAATTAGTCATAATAATCAGCTTTATTTGTCATGTACACAAAATTTGTCAATTTAAGTAGAAAATAAGCAGAAAATGATGGTTTTAAGATGATATTACTTAAAATCTAATGTTTTAAAGACCCAAAATATGTGAAATATACTAAATACAAACAGAAAATAAGCCAAAAAAATAAGCAGAAAATGCTTGCAGATTTTTTGTGTGACTCTTGAATCAAGCAACTTGAGTTTGTTACTGAATCTTAAAACAGGATATATCTGATGAGACTTTAGGGAGAGATGTAATATATCTTCTTTTAACAGTTATTTACCTTGTTTTAAGATTTCCTGTCTATTTGAGACAAAGATAAGGTTGTGCTTGATTTAAGACTATAGTTGAATACTTGAAATAAGAAATTAACTCTTAAAAACAAGATAAATTATCTAACATGTCTAAATGTAAGTTTTTCATCTTGGTAAGAACCAAATCAGTTGCAGTGCAGGTTTGGTATTATTAAGTCAGTGAAGCTGGGTTTTATATTTGACAGACTCTTCTCTCTCACCAGCAGTCAGTCCATCCCACCGTCCTGTCGCTCCCTCCGCTCAGTCCTGATGACATCACAGCGACATTAGAGGCCAAGCTGCAGACTGACCAGAGGTGTCTGCAGGAGCAGCAGTGGCAGCTGCTGGTCCAGGCTTGTGTCTCCTGTCCCTGTCCTCTGTATCTAGAAACAGCTTACTGTGAGAGCAGACTCTGGACCTCCTACTCCCCCCAGGCCAGCCTCAGCCTTCCAGCCAGCCTGGAGAGCCTCTACCTTTGTGTGCTGGCTCGCCTAGAGAGAGAGCTGGGGAGGCAGATGGTGAGACGGGCTGCCTCTCTGATATCCATCTCACGCTGTGGTGTCACTGAAGAGGTGGGAAGCTACATAACATGTCAACTATAACAGCTCTGGATAAACATCCCATCCGTCAAATATCTTTAGTGAATCGGGGGCAGGTATTGCTTGCATGTGATGTGCTATTCATGCTGCTGTCCATTCTCCATTTGTCTCTTGAGCTCATGTCTCTGCACAGTCAGGAGTCAGGATGTTGTTAGCTTAGCTTAGCATAAAGACTGTGAGCTGGGGGAGACGCCGAGCTACTTTTAAAATATGCATTCCGCCACTTCTAATGCTAACTAATTAACATGCTGAATCCCATCTGTTGCCTGTGGAAATCTTCGCAGTGCACAACAGTGTTTCCATCCATCTAGTGCTTCTCTGCAGCAGTGATGTGCATAGACTTTCTGAGGGCAGGGGCAAAAAGAAAAAGGGCACCTACAGCATGTTCTCACCACTGAGGAGGGTGCTCCTTTTTGCCACCCAAGAGGGCATTTTATCATGTTTTAACCAGCCAAGAGGTCAAATGCCAACCAAACCAGCCTCACCGTGACCCAGGAAGCTGAGCACAGTCACAGAAGTAGCTCTAGCATGTTAACCATTTTTCTCTCCATCTCACTCTCCTAAAACCAGAATTATTCTTCAAGTGGCAGCATCCAGATTTTATTACCAGTGTGGAAGAGTGGCTTCCAGTAGATCAGTTGGAAATTCTGATCCAGTTTTTGTTTACATCCTTCACCAGGAGTTACTGGACCTACTGGCCCAAGATGAGAAGGTGCTCCAGGAAGTGACCTCATGTCAGTCCTCCTCCAGCAACCCCAGGGTTCCTTATGTCTTATGGGCTCAGCTGAGACGTCACCTTGGCCGTCACCTAACAGAGGTCAGGACAGACGGGACGTGGGTGTACCGCTGGACGCATTCAGAGCTGAGCCGTGTGTGCATAAAGCACTATTTAAAAAAATGCGACACTCGCATGGCTCTACATGCAGACTACGCCGAATACTACAGAGACAAGTCACAACACGCACACATATTTCAGCCGCTGGCATGGACACTTGACGAGGATGGTGACAGTATGACTAAAAGTTACAGATTCAATCTGAGGAAGCTTCACGGGTTACCCCACCACCTGGTCCACTCAGGCCAAATCCTGCCTTTCCTCTCTGAATGTATTTTCAACTATGAGTTCCTGTTACATAAAGCCTGGGGTCTGTCTGTCCTGGACATCGAGGAGGACCTGAAGAAGGCTGTGCTGTCAGACAAGTAGGCTGTCCTGCTATCTGAAACTCTATATACATAGCTCTGATGAGGATCACAGTTGTCCTAAGCAAGAAGATTGCCTCTTTTATTCTTTGCTGTTTCAGTTTAGAGCCTGTCCTCTGTATAAGTACCGTCTCCATCTCCTCCATCTCCTAGGGTGCTGGTGGATGTGGAGATGCTGTCAGGTGCTCTGGAAATGTCCAGATCAGTGCTGCTGCAGGACCCCTGTCAGCTGGCCTCCCAGCTTATGGGTCGACTGGGACAAATGGTCATTGAGGACCGTCCTGTTGCTAAAGGTGTACATGACAGCTGTGTATGTCAGTAGGAGTGGTGTCAGTATTTATATACCGTATCTATCATGTATGGTATAGAACATGATGAGAGGTGTCTGTGGAGCTGAATCAGTCTGAATGAAGGTGCAACACCAGTATACCTTTTAACAGTGAATATAGATAGAACTAGAAAAGCACTCAGAGAGCGCAGATCTCCGCCTTTTTACTTAAAGTTACCCCCACCGCCAAATAGGTTATGTTTTCACCAGGGCTTGTTTGTTTGTTTGTTTATTGGTTTGTCGGTTTGCAAAGTAACTCAAAAAGTTATGGACGGTTTTTGACGAAATTAATTCACCACCAAAAATTAATCAGTTTTAATCAACCCTGAAAATTTCATCAAAATCCACCCACAACGTTTTGAGTTATTTTGCAAACCAACAAACCAACAAACAAACCCCGGTGAAAACATAACCTTCTTGGCAGAGGTAATAAGAATATATTGATTTAACTGAAAATTAATTACTGAGTTCAAAACAAAAAAAAATAATAAATGAATGAAGAGAAAGCAAAATGAATGGTATTGCTAAAATCAAAATAAGAAAGTTATCTGCATAGAAGTGGACACAAATACACCAACATATGATCTCAGACTTCCTGAAGGGGTCTATGAAGTATGTTATTATAGTTTTATAAAACCTGGCTCACTTTTTTGTTGTAGTTGACACAGAACTTTCCAGTGAATTAAATTCAGTAAATTAGGATACTTCAGTAACTCAAGACAGTGTATTGTGCTCCACTATCAGGTGAATATTTGCTGATCTGTAAGCTGTTTGTTTGACCCAGATGACCCGCTGAAGTTTAGCTACCTCCACGCTCTCCTGACTCAGTGTTCCCAGTCCTCCCTGCCTGTGTTGCTGCCCTCCTCCACCTGCCTGCTGCCCCCAGGAAGTCTCCAACATACCCTGCTGGCAGGTAGCACGTCATATGCTATACACACAGTATAACTAGGCTATGTGGAAAAAGTGCTCGCTATAGGAGATAAGTACACCTATGAAAATTAACTATTACAATAAACAAAGGGGCTTACAAGGTAAAGGTAAAACTAACTTTAGTCAAAACTAGAACTCTAAAGCAACAAATGACAGAAAAAAATGATTTTTTTTTCAAATCTCAAAGAGGGAAACAAAGAAAGGAAAAATACTGAACAAAACTTGACCATGGGACCGAGGGAGTCTGAAGAGGACGAGGAATAAAACTGAGCTGACAAAAGACAAGAGGAGACAATACTATTTATATATGAGGTGACCAGGCACAGGTGGACACAATCAGTCTGACAGGAAGTAAAATATGTAACACAAGAAGAGGCCTGGCCCTAAGATAATATGAAGACAGGACTGAAACTGAAAAACTAAACTATGACGCTTCCTCACCAGGTCACTTGACCAGTGTGACTGCCTTGGGAGGGGGGCAGAGAGGACCCTTGTGTGTCACCAGTGAATCAGATGGGACCCTGAAGTTTTGGGATGTGGAGCAGAGGCAGATCATCAGGAGCCTGGAGCCAGTGGGGGGAATTGTGGGAGATTCAGTCACCCTGGGTCTGGATGATAGGATGCTTATAGTCCGCATGGGACGGAGTCTGCAGGTGAGTCGTGTCCCTGTCTCACCACTGGATCCCACTGACAGGTGAGTGATCTGTAACTCTGGATGTGTTTCAGGTGAGAGAGGTCGGATCTGGACTTGTTGTGTATTCAGAGAGCGACTCTGTGGATGTTCCCATGGTTACCACGACTTGTGAAGGACAGCTGCTGGTGGTCTTCTATGATGGAAATCCTCTCGTCAAGGTGCTCAGCAGCAAACTGCAGACAGACACAGTTAGAGAGCAGCTGGGGGACAGGGGTTGGTGGAGACCAAAGCAGAGCTAAAAGGAGCCTGAATACAAGTGAATACTACTAATTTTGCTCTTTGTATAGATAGGCAGCTGTTTGCTAGACCCTTAGCCGTAACAACCTTTGTTCTGCTGCACCTAAATGAATTGAATTTGTTCAGCATGCTGCTGTCCTTCATGTGTTGGTTAGGTTTTGGACTTGGCCTCCTCCTGCTCTCTGCTGCATTGCACTAACATTTCCATGGAGCGTGAGGCAATCCACAAAGAGCGCTCCATTCTGCTGTCCAACAATTCCATCAGGGACTACGTCCTCTTTGCATACAGGTCAGACAGAGTTTAGACCTGGGTAGGACCAGGCTACAGCCTTATGGGATATGATGGCTATATTAAAGAGGCCTAATGACCTCCAGCCTAAAATATAGCTTATTGATTAATTAAAGTATAGATTCAATGAAGTTATTTATCATGAAAAGGAGTAGAGCAGGCTGCAGTTGTTCTTTTAACCAGGGAGAGGAACAGGCTGCTCATCAATGAAGGGTATAGTAATAACTGAAGGCAACTACTATTGTACACTCCACATCCATGCCCGCTAGGGTCTGCATGGCATAAAGTTAGACCTTGTGGATGTCCCATTAATGTATAAAGAGAACTGAAAGCTGATCAGCAGCACATGAGGCCAAGATTGCTAGAAAAACGATTTTTGATGACTGTTGAGCAGCATTCCAACCATCCATCCATAATCTACTGCTTATCCTCATAGGGTCGCAGGGGGGCTGGAGCCTATCCCAGCTGTCTTAGGGTGAAAGACAGGGTACACCCTGGACAAGTCTCCAGTTCATCACAGGGCACATAGAGACAGACAACCAAACACTCACATTCACACCTACGGTCAATTTAAATTAACCAATTAACCTAATCCCCATGCATGTTTTTGGATGGTGGGAGGAAGCCGGAGTACCAGAGAGAACCCATGCAGACACGGGGAGAACATGCAAACCACTACACCACCATGCTGCCCTTTTTAGTGGCATTTTACAGTGTAATTTTTTCCAAAATGCTATAATATGGCTTTTTAACAACATTTTCTCAACAAATTAAACTATGAATTCATTCAACACACTATAATACCACTTTCTGATGACTTTTTTTGCACTGTGTTGACATTCTATACTAACTGCTTAGTGATCAAATTACCCTGACCTTCATTCATGCGCTGCAAAAAAATAGTGTCTAAAAACAAGATATATACACTAAATGTGAGGAAAAAGGTCTTCAAAACAAGTGAAGTTACCTGTCCATGCTGCAAGATAATTTCACTGAACAAGATTTCTTGATTTAAAGTTGAACAAGATAAATTATCCAACATGTCTAAATCTAAGTTTAGACATGTTCTTGGTAAGAGCCAAATAATTTGCAGGGTGGTCTCATAGAGCAGGTGCAGTCGTGTTTCCTTTAACTCCCTCCTCCCAGCCAGTTAGTCTTGTTATCCACTGGTTCACGGATGTGGTTTTCCTCATGTAAGTCTATGGGGAAAAGTCTGTTTAAGCCTAATAAAATCACTTGACAGACCCAAAAGTTGTAATTCCACAATTAGTCCAGATACCTCCACTTTGTTTAGCCTGGGAAGACTTATTCTGCTAGTGGTAGCGTAGCGACCTACTGTACACGAGCAGACTGTGTAAACAGAACTTTATGTGTTCAAGTGTTAACTGTGAAACTATAAAAGTCTTAAGTGTAAAAACTACTTAGATTATTAAAAGACAGCAGGCCAGAGAACTGGTGGTGATCTCAGCAGTGTCTCATTCACACTGCATGAGTCACCAGTGTCACTGAGATTGACCTCGTCCTTAAATAATATCACCTATCCCTCTGTTAACAAGCTGTGAAATCAGGCCTCCAGAGTATCCAAACTAAAGTCACCAGTGGGTTTGAAAACAGCTGTGAATTATTAAGAGAGGCCTCCTCAGTGTAATGTAGCAGGAGGTGATGCCTTACTGCCTTCATTCGTGTCACACAGATGAATGACACTGAAGCTGAAGTTACATTCCCTTCATTCTGTCTCCATCTAATTAGAACTGAATTAAAAGCAACGGCATTTCAGAGTAATTAGCACAGAAGCCATGCCTTCACACCTGACAGGAGGAGGTATCAGATGAACAACAAAGTGGGGCACTAGTGTTTGCTGGTAATACAAGACAACATGGATGGTAATAATAATAATATGGAGCGCTTCAGAGCATCAGCTCATTTACAGTTAGCTCTCAGAAAGCTCTTAGAGTAATGAGAAAGCCTTAAAGGGGAGTTTGGGTCAGACTTCTCCATAGTCACTATATTGCCTACAGTTCATGATGGTCAGCAGTTTGTAAAAACAAGCAAAGCATGTGGACAGAGACAGCAGCACAACCTGTACATACACCTACGTAGGAAACTGATCACTTCCAGTTTATGTTATATTTACAATATTTTCACAGCTTTATCTTGCTGCCAGATGGCGCTTTCCAAAGAGAAATTGAAGCCTTTGGTGAATCTGAACTAAGTCATGAATTAACACTAACTAACCAACTGAGGCAGTGGTAGCCCAGTAAATTCAGTGCTCTGTTCTGTCAGCTAAAAATCCTGTTTCTTTCAAAGGAGTTTGGTGAGAGAACATAGAGAACAGCTTCAGTTCTGTCCGAAAGCAGTGAAAATATCCCAAATATAGCATATAGCCTCTGTGTTGGTACTCCTGTCTGTTTATCCACACTATTACTGTGAGTCAAGTCTCAGTTCTTTCAAAGTAAAAGTCTTTATTGTAGAAAGGTTCTGGTGAATACACAAGAAGGCATGGAAGTGCTCCTCCGAGGAGGTGGGAGAGAAACAAAAGATGAACAATGATCGACAAACAAAAAATCGCAAAAAAAAAGTTGAGGAGGAATCTTGTGGCAAACACAACACAGGGCTGGAGACAGAAACTCTGCACTAGAGGTAACAGGTACAGAGCAGACTGATGACAAGACGAACTGGCACAAGACAAGGGGACATGAGACTATTTCTACATGAGGAAGGGAAGACAGACAGGACATGTCCTTCCAGTAAAAATCTGGACTTTTGCAGTAACCTCCTTTTTCATTATTTGATACGTCTGTGTGTTTGAGGTGTGGTGGTGAGGCAGCAGTGTTCAGTGCCAGAGGGGGCGCTGTGCTGTCTGTCCTGTCTGCTCAGAATGAGGCTGCCTCTATACAGGCTGTGGAGATGACGGAAGACTACCTGCTGCTCTTCTGCAGGTACACCAGAGACACCAGAAACACTCTGCACTCTTCTTATGACATCCAGCAGTTCTCTAGTGGTCTTTGTCTGCAGTGTGTCTCTCATAAAGTAAAAATTTTGAGACAAAATAAATGCCAAGAATAATGTTAAAGCTTCAGTATATGCACTGATGCTACTTTGATTTATTCTCAAAAACAGAAATGCACTGTGTGCTTTGTCAGATTCCCTTATAAGAGGGGCAGTGAGATCATCCACATTCAGCTCTTCAGCACCGGCACCTTCCTTTATCTGCGGTCCATACTGGGCTGCAGCCAGGACTGCATTACCCAGGTCAGTGTCACCCCGGTGGGGACTCACGTCGTGGCCTTTTGTCCTTCCTTTCGCACCGGCATCACCGAGCTGGTCACCTGGAACCTGGAGACAGAGGACCACAAACACATCACTCGCTTCCCTGCAGTGCTCACCAAAGGTTTGTACTCTGAGGATACTGCACCATGCTACAGCGAGCGTCCCAGTGAGGTCACACCTGACCACATCCAGCACATTGCCAGCTGCCTGCAGCGGTCACTGCAGCTACACCATGTCCTTTCCCATCAGGCCTCTGTTTTGATCTGCGCTTCCGCCTGGGGATCTGCAGAGGAGAGAAGTACCTTCACCTGTGGGATCTGACCTCCAGCATCAGTGACCAGTCTCTTACCTACAACATCCATAAGCTCAGGTGTGAGGGCACACAGGAGGTCATCCCTATGGGAGACACCATGAGGTGAGAAACTCTTAGTTAAGAAACCCTGAGGTAAAAAAAAAACCCTGAGGTAAGGAAACCCTGGGGTAAGAAACCCTGACGTAAAAAACCCTGAGGTAAAAAACCCTGAGGTAAAAAAAACCCAGAGGTAAAAAAAAAACCCAGATGTAAAAAAAAAAACTGAGGTAAGGAAGCCCTGGGGTAAGAAACCCTGCGGTAAAAAAAATCCCAGAGGTAAAAAAAAAAACTCTGAGGTAAGAAACCCTGAGTTAAGAAACCCTGAGGCAAGAAATGAGCTGCAGCACTGATGCTTTCTGCTTTCATCACATGATGCTTCAGGTCTCACAGAGGCAGATATTAGGCAGTAGTGCTCGCTTAGCTGGGACAATTTTAAATTTATGAGATTTTAATGAAGTAGTAAAGCTAATACAGTAAATGGTAGAAGAATGGTATAAAAATGAAACTGTAAATTTGCACATTAATAGATGAAATCAAGGTCATAAAGGTGAGTTGCTAACATCCTCCTCTGTGGAGTCCAGGGAGCAGCCCAGGACAGAGCTGGTCCTCCTGACCAGCCTGTTCACACAGAAATGAGGATTTATCACTTATATGTAGGTACAGCAGACACCACTGAACAAACAGGTTATTATGTTGAGTTTCATAATTCTTAAAAATATATATATATTTATATTACAGAGTTATTATAGAGTTATTTTAAGGCAACGTTTATATGATGACGGTTTGAACAGAAGACATAAAAGTGGTGTCGCGTCTTCACTTTTTACTCCATGTTTAGACGAGCGTTTTCAGGAGGAAATCTGCGTGCATACGGTGATGCAAAAGTGTGTGGAATTGGATTGGGTATGCATTCCAGGTGCTGTGATTTACTATCACACAACACTGCCATGTCCACACGTAATTACAGATCCTTCTCTGTTCAGTAATACTATCTGTGCAGATTCTGTACGTTTGTTGGAAAGACTCCTGTATGTTTATTAGAGCTGCCAGAGCAGCCTGAAGGTCCGACGTATGGAAATAATCCCACATGTTTATTTATTTCCCTGTACTGGCACATACATATGTGACGTAAACGTGAGCAGATCTGAGCAGAGTTTTCGGTCTTGGGCAGTGTAGACAGAAACGCTACGGCGGAGCGTATTCAAGTTTTCCACTCTGGAGGGTGGTTTCATTTCTTTGCATTTTCAAGCCCCAAATGCTGTCTAAATGAAAGGCACTTCCAATAAAGTATTTTGTCGTTTTTACCCACAAGCGTTCTCGCATAAACAAGGCCTCAATTCCAAACCAGCGCTCTCTGACCTCATTGTAGAAACAAGGTTCTGATAAACAGTAAAACTACTCCACCTGCTGTCCAAAGCCAAAACAAACACTAATAACAGAGGATCTCATTTACATTTGCTCTCCTCTGGATACCTGGTAGACTTATAAGTGCATATTAATTTCACACTGTCAATTAACTCAGTAAATCATAGAGGCAACACTAGTTGAGGAGTAAGACACTCAGGAGTGGTCCTGGTTGAGTGATGGCAGAAGTTGAGCAGATCTCTTCCTGCTTCACTTCCTCAGTGTTCAGGTGTTTCAGTTTACCTGTTATCTCTCAGCCCAATGTGTCTGAATGCTCCTCATAACTTTTATGTAACTGGTTGACATGAGTAATAAACACAGAGGACCATTGTATTATTTATTTCTCTATTTGTAATGACATTTCCCCTCTTTTCTCTGCTTTTTAGTGTTCCTTTTTCCTTATTCCCACAACACAACACAGTCACCTGACGCTGTTTATTGACTCAATTTGAACAAAGATCATGAACATACCAGGGTGGTTTCCAGTGCATGATGTTGTTTCAGCCCCTTCATACCCTCTGTGCATCTACCCAGTCCAAAATAACACTGCACAATATTTGCACAAAATAATACCTCGTGCCAACAATAAACAAGTGGCTCCTTCTCTGATCATGTTCACAACAACTGTTGTCATCACCAGTAATCAAGACATTTTGCCAAGGGACACCGGCTGTTTCCTGTCTGTCATTATCAACATCTGATATAAGCTAAATAAGAAGCAAAAGCAATAACTGTAATATAAGTAAGTAAGTAAGTAAACTTTATTTATGCAGCGCCTTTCACAGACCAGGGTCACAAAGTGATTTACAGTTACATCAAAATAATAAACAGTTTAAAGTACATCAAAAATTTAAATTTAAAAGACCAAAACAACTCAATGTCAATCATAGCAGCCCCTAGAGAGTTAAGCAAAAGCCTGAACAAATAAATAGGTCTTAATTTGCTTTTGGAAGGCATCAACAGAGTCCATCGAGCGCAGAGAGAGTGGAAGATCATTCCAAAGCCTGGGAGCAACAGCCTGGAAGGATCTGTCTCCTCTGGTCCTGAACCGAGTACGTGGAACCATCAACAGAATCTGATCCACAGACCTCAGAGCCCGAGCTGGGGTGTAAGGCTGAATCAGATCACTGATGTAAGATAGAGCTTGACTGTGCAAAGCTCTGAAAATTACAACCAAACTTTTAAAATTGATCCTAGAGGATACTGGGAGCCAGTGAAGAGCTTTCAGAATAGGTGATATGTGTGTCCTCCTATTAGAGTGGGTCAAAATTCTCGCTGCAGAGTTTTGCACTAATTGCAGGCGAGTCAGCTCCTTCTTATTCGTACATGAAAACAAACTATTACAACAATCTATAAGATAAGATAAAACTTTATTTATCCCAAAGGAAACTGCTGTGCAACAGGAGGTGTAAAGAGATCGTACATCCAGAGCAGAATAGTGCAATAAAAACATCATATTATCATATTATTATGTTATGGTTGTAGTCAGATAATTAAAACAGGACTGAGTGCTATACATTGGAGGAGTCCGGCTGAGGTCCTGAGTGTCAAGTAGACCCATCCAGACCCACCTAGATCCACCCTTTACCACCAGTATCTTGTGCTCCCACCCTCCTGTGATGGAGCCTGTCTCCCTCTGCCGGCAGATACGCTGTGTGTCGCTCCATCAGACCTGGGACAGTCTCTGTGTGGAACTTGGCCAGACGGCGTTTGGCCTGTCGAGCGGTCAGGGTGGAGCACGGGCTCTACAGCAGTACTGATGTGGTGCTCACCCACGACTTCAAACTGTACATCTTTACAGACAGGAGCACAAGGAGCAGCATGCACAGCACTTCATGTCCATTCCAGGTTACAATAACTCTTATTTTCAGCACACATGTTCACTCATTGACTCTCTTTATGTTCATATTACTGAACCATCTATACTGTCCGTCATAGTGACATATCTGCCTCGTCTGAATCTCCCAGACTCTTTTAGTGTATGATCTGATTAAGCGGAGCTTCGTGAGGAGGCAGACTGGGATCACAGTCACTTCCTGTCCTCAGCATGAGTATTGTCTCCTGGAGGATGGACAGACTCTTCTGGGCCTATCAGACACCAGGTGACTTCATCTGTGAAATACAGAGTATGAGGAGTCTGCAGTGATTGGTACATTTCATAAAATTAAGCTTTCTGATGTCCAAATGAATGGATGAGTTTAGGTTATGAAGTTTTAATACAGTAAGAGCTCTGTCCTGATTTTAAATTAGTGTCTGCAATAAGGTAGAATGTTTTGGACATTTTAATACACAACAGATTACAGATGATGCAGAGGTTTAAAGGTAATGCTGCATGATCTCACTATAGAGCACATTAGTTGTTACAGAGGTAGAGAAAAGCAGGCTTACAGAGATTACAAGTGGCTTATAATGATGCTATAGAACACTGAGGAGGAGACCATGGTGGTCTAGTGCTAGTGGATGTTTGAGTTAATGCTCTGAAGGTGACTCAGAAATCTCATGTGCAAATTTATGTACTGGATTAATGACTCCTGTTGGCATCATCACACAAGGGTTAGTAAAACAGGCTCAGTATCGTAACTATAACGCTGTCTCTTTCTACAAGACAAGATCTTTTCATCTACAGAGCTTAACATATTTATTATTCCATTTCCTGTCCTTCCTGAACAGAAAAATGTGTTTTAGTGGTTGTTTGTTATTCTGGATTCATTTCTGACTTCTCAGTGAATTCCAGTGTTCTGGATCAAATTTGGGTCTAAAAAGGTGAATTCAGTTTAAATTCCTCACTTCAAAATGGTGAAAAGTAGTGAACTCAGTGAGACACAAAGAGTCTAGTTAAAGTGAAGGACATGATACTGCTGCTCTGATACATTTATTAATCATTGTATACTGGATGTAATTTAATAAGCTGCATATAATGTCTTGTTTCTTTAATGTGTATCAACAGATGGTTGAAAAATCAAAGCAGCTGTCACTAAGAGACTGAAAGGTATTATGTTAAATCTAAAACATCTGGCTGTTAAAGCTTGAGTGCAAATCTTTGACATATCCAAGGCTGAAAAAAACTGTTATATGGAAAAAAAACTTTTTTTTATGTTTTTTTTTTTTTTGCTATAAAAACATTAGCATCATGTAATCAAACTGGCATTAAAGGGTTAAAATCCTGATATTATTCAATATTTGATAGTTTTGATCAGGACTGAAGTTGATCAAAAAACTTTACCCAAAAAATCTGAAAAAAAAAAATATTAATCTGTTAAGTTTTTATAACAGTTTTTAGAAGTGACTCAAAATTTTAAATCTGGTGCTACACAAAAACTAATAATGTATCAAAGTCAATATTTTGGTTAATCTTCGATATATTCAAGACTGATTTTATATATATATATATATATACACGTATATATATATATATATATATATATATATATATATATATATATACACGTATATATTATGAAAAAATGAGTTATTTTCCAGAAAAAAAAAAATTATATATATATACACGTATATACGTGTATATATATATATATATATATATATATATATATATATATATATATATATATACACGTATATACGTGTATATATATATATATATATATATATACACGTATATACGTGTATATATATATAATTTTTTTTTTCTGGAAAATAACTCATTTTTTCATCAAAAACTGTGACATTAAATAATCAAACTGGCATTTAAAGGGTTAAAATCCTCAAAATGATTGCATGTTTGGTAGTTATGAGCAGTGTAGAAGCTGTTCAAGAGATTTATGCAGGAAAAAAATCTATTAAATTTTTACATCAGTTTTTGGAAGTGGAAATTTTTGTCCTTAATGACTCAAGAGGGTACTAAATTAAAGTGACGCCTGAGGGTTAATAAAGTCTTGATTGATGGATTTCCAAACACCCTCCATACAGTCACACAGATGTTATTTACATGCACATGTTCCCATGAACTGTATTGTCATAAAATCACAGTTATTCTCATTGTATATTCATCCTGTTTCAGCAGAAGCCCAGTTTGATTCGGGGCTGTTGCTTGTTGTTGTTGCAGAGCTCATCTGGTCCTCTGGGATCTGGACTCTGGATCTATGAAGCATGAGATGAAGCCTTCCTACAGAGAGCTGAGCATCAGCTCTGTCCAGGACCCGCAGACACACAGGGAGACCACATGTGAGCTGACTCTTTCTGTAACATTCACACTGTTTAGCTGCTGACACTGAGTGGTAGCTTTGACCGCCACAGTGATGCCGTGGGACATTCGAACAGAGAGCCGGTCTGCAAAGAAGAGGAGGCTGGAGAGAGAGGCACAGAGGGAGAGGGAGGCAGAGAGGAGAAAAGAGAAAAGCAGCTCCATACACCAGTACCTCCTCAGTGGAGACCAACAGGTGCAAAAGAGCAAAATGCTCAAGAGCAGGATAAGCCATCCACACCATGGTGACTGGACATCATCACTACAATCTACGCCTTTCTTTTGCAGGTGGTGGTGTGCTCCTATTTCACTCACCACCTCACTGTCTTCAGTGTGGTTTCACAGGAACACCTCCACACCCTGGAGGATAAAGCATCCCTGCTGAGCCTCCACACTGCAGCCATCAGCCACACCGGCAGCCACCTGGTGCTGGCCGGCTACAACCAGGAGCAGAGGACACCCTGCATCAGCCTGTGGGACCTGCAGCAAGGAGCGGTGGGGCTGCTCTCACTTTATTTCACTCCTTGAAACATGGCTTCCTTGTGTTATAATGTCATGCCACACTAACCTCAGGCTATGCTTCGAACCAATTGTTACAGGTGAGGAAAAGGCTGAGGAATGAGGCTGGAGTTTGCTGCATCGCTATCACAGACAACGCAGACAGAGTTGTGTTTGGGGTCACAGGAAGCAACAAGTAGGTCATTTGACCATTGATACATGCATAAATAACATCATCTTCAAACTGCACATCAAGAGTCTTGTTCAATCTTGCTACACTATATTGCCAGAAGTTTGCTCATCCATCCAAATAATCAGAATCAGGTGTTCCAATCACTTCCATGGCCATAGGTGTATAAAATCAAGCAGCTAGGCATACAGACTGCTTTTACAAACATTTGTGAAAGAATGGGTCGCTCTCAGGAGCTCAGTGAATTCCAGCGTGGAACTGTGATAGGATGCCACCTGTACAACAAATCCAGTCGTGAAATTTCCTCGCTCCTAAATATTCCACAGTCAACTGTCAGCCGTATTATAAGAACGTGGAAGTGTTTGGGAACAACAGCAACTCAGCCATGAAGTGGTAGACCACGTAAACTGATGGAACGGGGTCAGTGGATGCTGAGGGGCATAGTGTGAAGAGGTCACCAACTTTCTGCAGAGTCAGTCACTACAGACCTCCAAACTTCATGTGGCCTTCAGATTAGCTCAAGAACAGTGCGCAGAGAGCTTCATGGAATTGGTTTCCATGGCCGAGCAGCTGCATCCAAGCCATACATCACCAAGTGCAATGCAAAGCGTTGGATGCAGTGGTGTAAAGCACGCCACCACTGGACTCTAGAGCAGTGGAGACGTGTTCTCTGGAGTGACAAATCACGCTTCTCCATCTGGCAATCTGATGGACAAGTCTGGGTTTGGTGGTTGCCAGGAGAATGATACTTGTTGGACTGCATTGTGCCAAGTGTAAAGTTTGGTGGAGGGGGGATGGGGTTGTTTTTCAGGAGCTGGGCTTGGCCCCTTAGTTCCAGTGAAAGGAACTCTGAATGCTTCAGCATACCAAGACATTTTGGACAATTCCATGCTCCCAACTTTGTGGGAACAGTTTGGAGCTGGTCCCTCCCTCTTCCAACATGACTGTGCAACAGTGCACAAAGCAAGGTCCATACAGACATGGATGACAGAGTCTGGTGTGGATGAACTTGACCTGCACAGAGTCCTGACCTCAACCCGATAGAACACCTTTGGGATGAATTAGAGCAGAGACTGAGAGCCAGGCCTTCTCATCCAACATCAGTGTGTGACCTCACAAATAAGCTTCTGGAAGAATGGTCAAAAATTCCCATAAACACACTCCTAAACCTTGTGGACAGCCTTCCCAGAAGAGTTGAAGCTGTTATAGCTGCAAAGGATGGACCGACATCATATTGAACCCTATGGATTAGGAATGGGATGTCACTTAAATTCATATGTGAGTCAAGGCAGGTGAGCGAATACTTTTGGCAATATAGTGTTTATATAATATCTGCACACTAATTACAGACATTTATGTGTTTATTTGTTTATTTCAGGACTATTTTTCAAATTCCATCTTGTGTTATTTGATTTTTATTCTATTTAATATATTATTTCATGTGTGTTTTCATTGCTGCTAAAGTAAAGAGCTGCCTTTCACATACATCCATATTTAATCATTTTATAGGCTTGTTTATTACTATTCTATATCATGGAACAGGTGTCTGGAGGAAATGACCTCAATTGGCAGTAATTGTGGTGGAGCTGGAGTTTGTTCACTAACTAGATGGTTGTAAAAGTGTTTAGCGGCTCATTAGACAGGGGCTGTGTTTTCACCTCTTTGTGATGTTTGCTTTAGAGCTGGTTTGTTTTGAGATCCTAGGAAGAGAACTGCATTTGTAATGTCAAGGGATGGTTCAGTGGAAATACACACAGGGTACACAGGGTTGGGAAGGCTCTTGTTTCTTTGTAAAATGAAATTAATTGCTTTGATCTTTCTTTCCGGAGCATTTACTGACTTACTTTTAGCCAACACCTCTCACTGATGAAGAACATGAGGTGTGGATGAAAGCTCCACCCTTATGGTGGGGGAACAACCACTCACACTCACATTCAGACCTACGGGCAATTTAAATTAGCCAATTAACCTAATCCCCATGCATGTTTTTGGATGGTGGGCGGAAGCCGGAGTACCCGGACACACAGAAAGGCCCCGGGCCGGGAATCGAACCAGGCATCTTCTTGCTGTGAGGCGACAATGCTAACCACTACACCACCATGCCGCCCTTTTATGAGATTATGTCTTTATAAATTGATTTGTATTTCCTTAGATGGTAACATGGTGTTTGAATACCTTAAGTTGACAATAAAGTTGCATATCCAACAGAGGGGTGACTTGTCAAAATCACAGTTTATTTTGAAAAACTAGTGTTGTCCATGTTTGCTCTGACAGACTGAAGGTGTGGGACCCCTACAGGAGGAACTACAGGAGCATCTGTGGCTATGGAAACCTGAGCATAGACATCTCCAGCCAGCTCCACATGACAGAGGGAGGAAGCAGAGCTGTCCTGCTGTCAGGTTGGGAAAAGTTATGAACAGCTCTGATGGATTAGGACTTATCAGGGCTGACCGAGGTGTGTGTTTGTTTTCTCACTCTGCTGCTAAAAACAACTGTCTCCTCAAGGAGCTTTCACATTAAGTTACTATATTACAGCATGCTTTCACACTTTCACAGGCTTTTATACACTGATAGAAAATCAAATTTAAAAAAAAAATGTCCCCGGGAGACAATGAAGGCACACAGAGCAGCGGTAAGGGAATTATGTTAAAAATCTCAAAATTATATATATATACATATATATATATATATATATATATATATATATATATATATATATATATATATATATATATATATAGTACTAAATAGTACTAAATAGTGGAGAGAGCTTAAGTGACTTCTAGGTTTACAGTTTAAGTGAATGGACTCTTATTTTTTAAACCAACATTCTTTTAATTGATTTTTACAACTGAACAAAAAAATAATTACATATTTGTGAATGGATTCTTTAAACCTAAAACAAAATTGCAAATAAGCGTGAGTCTTATTAAGGGGCCCCTGAATCAAAAGAAACATTTATTGAACTTCTGATCGGACTTTGTCATTTGAATCTTGTCTGTACTGTGTATATATAATCATATATATAATCAATCATATAATCATTTTCATATCAGTGTGCCTCACTCCCACAGGAGAATCAAATTATGATTTTTTTGCATTTCTTTGCATTGCAATATTTAAAACTAATTTACTCGACCATATGCTGAAAAGCTACTCAGGTTTCTTCATTCTTCCAGGTTTTTGGGGACCACAGAGCGTGAGCATTAGCAGGTGTTGTTGTTTCAGGTACCAGTGAGACATGAAATCTGATCCAGGAATTCCACTTTGAGTAGCAAATCCATATGTCTGAAGGTTTACCAGAGGCCAAAACACTGCACAGACGTTTTATAAAGGCTGCAGGGAATATAGTGAATTTAATGACACAGCTCATTGCTGGATGACATCGTGTTGCAGCAAAATTGTGCCTGGTTTAGCATTTCTTTCGTGTTAGCACCTCGCTGCTTCTCTTAACGGGCTGAGAGGAATGAGAGTCCTTTTCTGTTGATTTACTCACCAGAGTTATTGATCGTCTCTGAGCAATGTCTTCATTTGTAGTGGACCAAAGGCTTAAATTGTTATTAGACCAATTCATTCTTTTGTCCGAAATGTATTCACAGTGATTGAATACAGGGAGAAAATGGTTTTAGACCAGTGGAATATCAACTGTGGCCACTACACTAAGATCAGATGGATGGATGGATGGATGGATGGATGGATGGGTATATGATAAATTGATGGATGATGATGATCGATGGTGGATAGATAGATAGATAGATAGATAGATACCAAATCTTCAGGATTATAACATATCATCCCCTAAAGTCAGTCAAAGAACTCAACTCTGCACATTCAAACATATCACACAACAGAAAGCCTCCACGGTATGTAACAGTCACTATCTGTTGCTATGGTAACCCAGGACAGCTGAGCCTGTGGGACCTGGACTCTTGCAGTGTCCTGTCTGTGTTCTCTCTGGACGCACATGTCTCCTGTATGAAGCTGCTTGGTGGACATCAGATAGTGCTCAGCCTGAGCCACAGTCCTGCCCTCATCAGCGTCAGGTTGACACCCAGGACCTTCAGCTCAGAGACTCAAGAGCCTCAACACAAAGACCTGTTTGGAGAGTCCAGCAGCAGCGAGGAGGAGGAGGAGGAGGAGGAGGAGTGAACGCTCACTGCTCTACAGCTCATTTCATAATGGTCTTTAAAGGCCATTGAAGGGCCACATGACATGCAGCCATACTGCTGATCAGTTCGTCCACTGGCATATGCTGCTGCTCACCATATGCTGCTTGCTCAATCTGTACAATAGTCAGTTTTCCAGACCTCTGCATTGTCAGTCTATACTAAGAGGCATTAAAAATGCAATAAAGTCAATGTAAAATAAAATTGGATACAACTACTTTGTATACAAAAGAATGTTTTGTTTACTACCACTCGTGGCTATTGAAACTATGGAGCCACATTTTTCAACTCAAACAATAAATTAACGTGGCAGACGGTACCAATGTGTGATTCGTTAGGACATTGTTTGAAAGCTTTCAATGAGTTCTTTTGGTGATCTACAGGTATTTCTCATTAGTGTTAGTTGTTGTAGTATTTTCAATATAATTTGAGTCAACTTTCTTGCTAACTTTTAGCTATACTATCATGTTTAGTAATAATAACAGCTTTAATTGTGCATTTGAGTTTTGCTACCCTTGTTGGTTCTCTTAGCAACATTTAGGTTATGTTTGCCGGTAATTATTTTTTTCCCACTTAAGATGAAATCACCAAGAGGATTTTCTCCAGTTATTTTGTTGTTGTTGTGATTGCACTCTTTGAGTTGATCATAAAATGTGTCATTATTTATAGAGCAGTCTTTGTTCTCGCTGTATGTGTATGTCCCTTGTGTTTTATGGATTCTTCTTTATTTACTGTGTTTTATCATTTTTGTTTGACATGCTTATTCAGCCTTACCACTTGTGGGGCATAAATGGAAGGTTTGGCTTTTGCCGTGGTAGCATGACATAGTGACACCTACATCAATCTGTACAATAGTCAGTTTTCCAGACCTCTGCATTGTCAGTCTATACTAAGAGGCATTAAAAATGCAATAAAGTCAATGTAAAATAAAATTGGATACAACTACTTTGTATACAAAAGAATGTTTTGTTTACTACCACTCGTGGCTATTGAAACTATAGAGCCACATTTTTCAGCTCAAACAATAAATTAACGTGGAAGACGGTACCAATGTGTGATTCGTTAGGACATTGTTTGAAAGCTTTCAATGAGTTCTTTTGGTGATTTGAGCTCAACTGGTCAAGGCTTTAAAAACCTGGAGGAAAAATGCAAGCTGTCACAGACGGTCACCATGCCACACTTAGCAGCAAACATGAGGGAGCAGCCCATTGGTATGCTGAGATCCAGAATGACCGAAGCGAGGGTAGCCATGCATTTTGGCGTCCACAGATGCTCTCGCCTCACGCCTGCAGGCACGTTATGCACAGACATAATGTGCAGGTTATGGACTGGCCGCCTTATTCCCCGGATATGAATCCGATTGAACACCTTTGGGACAATCTGGATCGCCGTGTACGGCGTCGTGTTCCACTGCCGGTGACGGTTGCTGATCTCCGTACTGCACTCTTGGAAGAGTGGGAAGCGATTCCAGTGGGCGAAATCAACGCGCTCATCATGTCTATGCCACGACGATCACACAAGATACTGACATTTGTAATCCATGTCCATTCATTTTTCTATTGTTGCTTTTGTTCATTCATGTTCAGTACCATACCAAGTGAAGTCGCCCAATAAATTATGAAAATTCTAATTAATATCGAAAAAAAAAACAATGTTGCGTTTTTAATGCCTCTAAGTGTACATTTCAAGTACTTGATCTCTGAACACTTTTCATTTTAAACAACCTTTAACCTTCCATAAAACTACGTAAAACCTGAAATAAACTGCAATAAATAAAATTAGTCCTTGTGGTTAAAGAGAGACTTCTTTCTAAACTCCTCCATTAACTAACTACCTGTGGAGAAAAGGGGTCATCCATCACCCTACAAAAATGTGTCCGAAATTTTAATAAAACTGTAGCAGAACTTTGTTTTTCTTCTTCTCTCTCAGATTTATGACCTTTTGTGACCCTTTGAAGGGGCCCAACCCTTAGGCTGCACACCAAACGGATTAAGTAGTTAAAACTAGCTCCACTTTAGCTACAGTAGTGAATGCAGTCATTGTCATATATAATCATTTATAAGTCACAGGGGACATAAAACTTCAGGGGTTTGAATGCTGAGCGAACATTCTGCTGAACATATCGGTTGCTATGCTAACGGTAACGGTGTAATATATATTTCTGTCTCTGTCTACCTTCCTCTCTGTGAAGAACTGATCCTCCTCAAAGTAGTGTTCCCATTTCCATTTTTTTTAAATTACGCTTTGAGTGAAGAACTAATGTTACGATCACATTAACGTGCAACACAGGTCAGCTGTCTGGTAACGGTAACCGCTGTGTTATCAGCTAACGCTAGCACTAGCCAGCTAGCTTGGTTAGAGATGAGCCTCTGTAATTCACAGAAACTATGATATTAACTGGAATGCTAATTATGGCATGCTATGTCAACATGGCTAATGTGACTCCGGGCTAACAGCATAGCAGACTGTTGAGGCTTGTTTCAGGTTGTGCAGAAAGAAAGGCAAACTGAATGGTAACTGAATGACTATACTTTGTTTTAATGAATATAAAAAGAACATTTACACAATAGTGATGGTGAACCACTGAAAACACTGAGTCCACAAACATGACGTCCTATTCCAGTGTCCCACCAACAATCGTCCTCAATTAAATAGCTCTTGTAAACATCTGTAAGTTGTTCTCTACAAGCCGTTACTGTATAGAGACAGACACTGATTTCAGATAATTGCGTATAAAATAAAGTAGGTCACCAATAGGAACGCAAATTTTTTTTTAATTCGGACCTTGTCCAGAATAAAAGAGGATTAGCCAACAAAAAGATGCTTCCATTTTTTTCTCGTAAGTCAAAATAAAAAAGTGTCACAAAAAAAAAAAAAAAAAAAAAGACTTGAGGAAGATGGCAGCTTCAAGCTGACGGTTCTTGAGCAGCTGGACTCCCTACAGACTACAGTCCACTTATAGCCAATGGGGACGATCAGTGATGTAACAGCACAGGTTCAATCACAACTTGTCCTTGATTAATAATAAGCGCTGCTACTAATGGTGTTCGATTGTGCTCTTACAACATCACGAGTACTCTTATCATCTACGGCTGATAGTCCCAACCCTCAGACTGAAGACGTCTTTCAGGTGAGGGGCGACTGAGAACAGGTCACTACCTGGACCTGCGGTCTTTTCTGTTTTTGTCTAAGCTTTTGTCCATGGTCTTTTCGTTGTCCCCTCTGCATTTGGGGCAGTACCACTTGCCCTTGGGCTTGTAGGTCAAGCCCACACAGGAGAAGTGGAACCACTCGATGGGGCACTGGTCATTGTCGCAGCCAATCATCTCACCATATGACACCTGCTCACAGAGGCAGTAGGTGGGTTCGTTGGGGTCAATGGCGAAGTCCACCGGTGAGGCGTCTCGCTCCTGTTTGGCCTTGCGCTTTTTCTTCTTTGCAGACTTGGACTTCTTCTCTCGGGGTGGAGGGATGGACAGCTCCTCTACTGGGTCGTCCACCAGAGAGCCGTTGGCTGACAGGTGGCTGGAGTCGCGGCTCTCGCTGTTGCGCTGACGTCGCGGACGGCGGGCCGAGGTGCGTTCAGGGGCCGGGGCGTCCTGGACGCTGGACCGCCGCTCAGTGGAGAGACGCTCTGCTTCGCTGGGCTCCTGGAGGCAAAGGGAGTGGGAGTCCATCTGGCGGGAACGGTTCTCCACCAGCTCCGTCATCTGGGTCACAACGTGGATCTTCTCGTCGCCCAGCTCCTGGCTGATGATGAGCGCCCTCTGCAGCTGGATCTGCAGCCGCTTCCTCTGAGCTGCATCCTGCTCACCTTTGTACTTCTCAAACACTTCATCCACCTCTTTCAGCACTTCTGCAAGGAGGATACAAAAACAATATTAATCAAAATGACTTTACAAAACATTATCTGAATAATTAAGTAAACATTAACGCTGTTCTTTAGCATGCACCATATACTAAGGGAAAATGAAGTTGGACATTGTGTTGCAACAGGGTCTGCAGATGTGAATCAATTCATTCAAAATAAAAGCCATGGTAAAAATATGGAAACAATAGCAACAGATTGAGAAATGGACATTGACATGTGACATTAACAGTCCAGTTTTCCTTATGGGGAAACCTAAACCAGAACAAATAATGATATTAATGTCATGAAAAAGTATATTAAAGATATGGTCTGGAATGAAGGAAATAAGTACATAGTACATGGCTTTAAAAATGTATGTCCTTTTATATTTTTAGTTTTATATTTTGTGTACTTATTTTATATTTATTATATTATATTATTTATATTTATATTTTATGTGAGAACCATAAGCTGTTGACACACCTTGTGTGCAAGCACAAGACAATCCTGTTTGTCTCATAAATGGGAAACTACAATAAAGGTCTATATAAGAATAATAAGTAGTGTCATCATTAAACAATGGAATAAGCAGAAAAATACATTAAAAATAAGCAGGTATCAGAAAAATATAAAAAAGTGTGTGGGATTAATAAGTATGTAAAAAACCAACATAATGAGATGAAAGGAAGTTGACTATGTCATTTACTTAAATGGACACTGTGTAATTTTTTCTCCCATCTAGTGGTTGAACTTGACTTTGCATGCATTGCAACATGGTTGGAACTACGGTAAGCGGAATGGGTCAACTCTCAGGCGGCCACTATCACCGTGGATACCCAGCCCCCGGCCCGGAGCTCCAGTCCTTTTTCCCCGGACTTCCACAGCCCTCCACCGGTCTGGAGGACTTCCTGGTGGGCCCCGGCCAGCCGTGGCCGGGCATGGGGCACTCCTGGGCGTCCACTCACCATGGATCCCCGGCCCGGCGCTCCGGTCATTTTATGGCTCTTTTACGCTTTTTTGGTGAAGAAGATTCGGCGCGGCATAAGTATGGTCTTGTATTATGACCAAAAGTACAGTGCAGGTTTTAGTTTAGTGCCGTGTAAGTAAAACCGGCGTCTCCACCTTGCTTCTCTGTGAAAAATGAATCGCAAAACGTTGAAATATATTTTGTCCTCTGGGTACTAGCAGGTAGTGCTTTTTGTCCTGAAAGACATGGAAGCCTCCGTATGAGCGACCCGCTCTATGTAAAGACAGATAACTGATTCTTCACCAGGAGGATAAGTCAGATTGGTGGCATATGTTATTTTACACCAACGAGGATCTATTTATGAATGAAGACGTTGATTTGAGGTAATAAAATACTTAAAAAATTACATAGTGTCCATTTAAGGACAAGGGGTGGGAGTAAATAAGTTTTCTTCTCACTCTTTTTCGAATACTCATTTGATTGTTTTCTAATTTATTTGATTTTTTTTTATTACTGTTATTTATTTATGTACACAAAATAAACATTTCAATCAATCAAGTAAAAAAAATAATAATTAAAAAGAGAAAGGGAAATTAATTGAAAGTTAGGATGCCAACTGCCTTTCGACCTTAGGAGGAAGAGGAGGAAGAGGAGGGCTGAGCCGCAGTGAGTCCCTGCCTACAGGAAATGACGGCAGGGACATGTTGAAAGGGGTTGCCTAGCTCTGCGACTCACACGGAGCCCTGTGGAGGGGCAGTCACCCACCAGGCAGCGAAAACCTCGCCTTTAACAAACCACATTTAATGCATCCTTAATTTATCCGCACATGTCAGTATCTCTCGACGGTGTCGTTGACCGTACTGGTATCAGCAGCTGCTGTTAGCCGCTGCTAATTATGCATCAACGTGAAGCATCAATGAGGACTGTTTTTACATTTAGGAAAACGTCAGAGTGCTCACCACGGTTATCTATCACGGATTCACACCTCAATGAACACAGTTTACTATCTTCTACATGTTTTCATTCTTCACTCTGAGCTTCGGCATACATTAAACACACCGAGCAGCGTTTACTCAAATGAATGGCCAAGTTTATTGGTTGTTTTTGCTGCTATTCGCACAATAATCCTCCGCGGAAACACCGTGGTGGGCGGCAGTGTGTACCTACTGAAAAAGTTACCATTTTAATATTACAAAGGGATAGTTTTTGGTTTATATTGATGCCGAATTTGACATTGGACACCAAGTATTCTATATAGAGCTAGTATCGGGTGATAACAAACGCGTACCTTTGCTGAGAGTGAGAAATATAAAATGTCACAATTTTCACATTGAGTTTGGTGTCACAAACAAAACAGAACGGAGCGTATCCAGACTATTCTAATTGACTGGCTGAATGCCTCGTTTATTCCACTACTGATCCCTCAGTGTACTGATCTATATTGCAGCTAGCCACAGTGCTGTTTCTCGAAGTATCGCTACATATGTGAACAAGGGGCGCTCGGTTTTTGCAAAATGGGAACACAAGGCTCGCGCCTGCTCCACCATTTCAGCACACCCTGTTAGACTGCAGTTAATGTTTGCCAATTGTACACACGCAGTTGTAATAAATGAGAAAAACATATAAGCACAATACCTTGGTACTTTGCATCGATTTCTCGAAGCAGAGAAACATTTCTTTGTATGTCCAAAGGCAGGGACTCCACACATTCCAGATAATCCTCCACATAGTTGACCAGTTGTTGCGACTTGTCGGCATTTGTGTAGTGGTGGCCTAACATCGTCTCTACGATGCATAGAGGCACTGAAACAATATAGAGGAAATGTGAAAAATGTACTGTTAAATCAAATGCTTGGCGACTTTGCAGCTTGTAGGGCAGTCCCAGGCAGCAGTTCACTTCAAACAAAACTCAAGCCACTGCGCATGCGGGAGTATTTTCCTTTTATGGTACTGTATCGTTGCCTCTCGTTTGTCGTCACAAGAGGCGGGGCCAATGGGGTTTGGAGCGTCGGGATTGGCAGAGAGCGAACTTATTATCATAAGATTTTGCCGGGAAATTAAACCAATGGGGAAATTGAAAACACAGGGTTGCCCATAGATTAGCCGGTGGCCACATTTATTTTGTGGTTCTGTTTCAACATGAGAGCAGAGCAGCAGCAAAATTACAGACAATTAAAAAATATCATCATGTTTGTATTTTATAACAACATGTATTCAAACTTCTAACTGCAGAACACAGATTAATTATTAGGAGCAACAGCAGGTTTCAAACTTCTCTTTGATTATTTTTGTAGTGCACGTCACTTCCAAATTGTTGATGGATTTTGGAGACATTTTGAAAAAAACAAAGTCAGTATTGAAGCAACAGAGGCTGATATATTTTGAGTCTAAATATCTGTATCATCCCATTGTCAGTCAGTGGTTACTCCTTGCCTGTCTTTAAAAAGGGAGTGAATTTGGCTCGAGACGTCACATTTTCTCCATAATTCAATAAATATTACCCTTATGGCTGCTTTTGACTAGAATGTTCTACAGGGGAACATAACCTGATAAACACATACCTGTACACTATTTGTACACTATTTATCACAAGGTTGTGATGAAGACTCTGTGTGTGTGTGTGTGTGTGTGTGTGTGTGTGTGTGTGTGTGTGTGTGTGTGTGTGTGTTTTGGAAGCAACATACTTCCTCTTTCTGTCACATGATGTCAGGAAACCTCCTCAGTGTTCTGTCTTTTGTTGACAGAAAGCGACAGAAAACCTAATCATTAAAACACTCTACCTCTTTACTGTCAATAATAATAACTATTGCTGTTACTACTACTTCTATTACCTCTAAACTACTAATGACCACTACTAATCTGACTACTACTATTGCGATGACTACTACACTGCTAATAACTACAACTATTAATGTTGCTAGTACTGCTAACATGAAATATATATCTGTTGTAAATTAAGTTGCCCAGCAGTACACACAGTAACTGAAACTGAGTTCCTCCTCTACCAGCTGGTCAAAGGTTCCTTGATTGTAATCTAGTAATATAATAAATATGAATCTGAAGGTTTCCATGTCGTATAATAATAACATTCACTTTGTTACATATGGTAAATTGATGAATTGATTAATACACAATACACATTTGTTGTATTTCTATCTCTGTATTTCTACACTCACTGTTGTATACTGTACAGAAAAGTTCTGAATACTTCTTCTGCCACAGCATATGCAACTACTAATACAAGTTTTACTACCACTACTGCTCTAAGATTACTAAATTCACAACTACATGAGGACTTATACGACAATAAACATTGCCACTATTACTATCAAGACTGTAGCAGGTACAATGTAGCCACCACTACTTATGTTATTACTAGTAGTACCAGAGACGTTCTATTGTGTGTGTGTGTATATATGTATATATATATATATATATATATATACATATATATATATATATATATATATATATATATATATATATATATATATACACACACACACACACACACATAACTGGGTCAGCCCAGGTTTCATTTAGGTTGAAAATAAAATGCTACTCTTCTTTCCACTTTAGGCAGAGCCTTCCTTCCCTGCTGTCACATTACTTTCGTTTCCTGACTTCTGCGCTCAGTTGATAAGAACCAAGAGCGCTTCAACTACCATTAGCGCTTCCGGTTAGCGCTTTCAAAATAAAATCGCTATAGCGCACTACAGTGCATCTCCAGATTATCACTCCCTACATGTGTGTATTATAGGTTACTCTATTCTTATCCTCATACGCATGTAAAAAATTAACGTGTCACACATTTTTGCACTTTAATTTAAGGCACAAGCCTTTATTACACACAAAGCCCTGTAATATATTACAGCTAGAATTTTAAATGCATTTGAATTACATCGAACGTGTAATTAATAAATAAATGAATTATTACTTACAGTCCTGGAATAGTGCATGCTGGGGAACAACTGTGACACTGAACAGAAACAACATAAATAGCATCAGTTGCACCTGTATAACACCTGTGTTCACACTACAATGCTATGTCAAAATGACTGCTGTGGAAAAACTAAAAAAAACTATTGTGTTTTGTTTGTTTGTCAGCAGTCTGATTTTTTTTATATTTGTTGATCAAGAGTACTGTCATATGTAAATACATTTTATTTATGCAGTTGTATTCCTTTGACAATAAGAATTACTTCATTGCTTTATTCAGATAATAAATGTAGATCACAACACTTGTATTGTTTTGAGGTACAGAATGACAGTAGCTGAGATGTCTTTTAAAAATCTGACTCAGCACCTTAGTTTGAGACCTGATTGAGGGAATTAATGGACATTCTACATGTTTATAGACTGAGATACCACACTGCCAAAAGTATTTGCTCATCCATCCAAATAATCAGAATCAGGTGTACCAATCACTTCCATGGTCACAGGTGTATAAAATCAAGCACCTCGGCATGCAGACTGCTTTTACAAACATTTGTGAAAGAATGGGTCGCTCTCAGGAGCTCAGTGAATTCCAGCGTGGAACTGTGATAGGATGCCACCTGTGCAACATATCCAGTCGTGAAATTTCCTCGCTCCTAGATATTCCACAGTCAACTGTCAGCTGTATTATAAGAACATGGAAGTGTTTGGGAACGACAGCAACTCAGCCATGAAGTGGTAGACCACGTAAACTGATGGAGCGGGGTCAGTGGATGCTGAGGCGCATAGTGTGAAGAGATCACCAACTTTCTGCAGAGTCAATCACTACAGACCTCCAAACTTCATGTGGCCTTCAGATTAGCTCAAGAACAGTGCACAGAGAGCTTCATGGAATGGGTTTCCATGGCCGAGCAGCTGCATCCAAGCCATACATCACCAAGTGCAATGCAAAGCGTTGGATGCAGTGGTGTAAAGCACGCCGCCACTGGACTCTAGAGCAGTGGAGACGTGTTCTCTGGAGTGACGAATTACACTTCTCCATCTGGCAATCTGATGGACGAGTCTGGGTTTGGTGGTTGCCAGGAGAACGATACTTGTTGGACTGCATTGTGCCAAGTGTAAAGTTTGGTGGAGGGGGGATTATGGTGTGAAGTTGTTTTTCAGGAGCTGGGCTTGGCCCCTTAGTTCCAGTGAAAGGAACTCTGAATGCTTCAGCATACCAAGACATTTTGGACAATTCCATGCTCCCAACTTTGTGGGAACAGTTTGGAGCTGGCCCCTTCCTCTTCCAACATGACTGTGCACCAGTGCACAAAGCAAGGTCCATACAGACATGGATGACAGAGTCTGGTGTGGATGAACTTGACTGGCCTGCACAGAGTCCTGACCTCAACCTGATAGAACACCTTTGGGATGAATTAGAGCAGAGACTGAGAGCCAGGCCTTCTCGTCCAACATCAGTGTGTGACCTCACAAATACACTTCTGGAAGAATGGTCAAAAATTCCCATAAACACACTCCTAAACCTTGTGGACAGCCTTCCCAGAAGAGTTGAAGCTGTTATAGCTGCAAAGGGTGGACCAACGTCATATTGAACCCTATGGATTAGGAATGGGATGTCACTTAAATTCATATGTGAGTCAAGGCAGGTGAGCAAATACTTTCGGCAATATAGTGTATGAACTGTCTGGCAATCTGCAAAAAATCATTAGAATCTAATGCTACTGAACAACTCACCCAATAGGACCCTCTACTACCACGCCCCTTTATACCCCAAATGAAAATAATTATAGTAATTATTGGCCTACTACACCCCTTTTTTATTGTTATTATTATTATTATTATTGTTATTACTATTATTACTATATATTATACAATATGTGATTTTACTGTTTGTGTATACACACAAGACGTTCAATGCAATGACAATAAAGGCTTTAAATCTGATTATTATATTCAGTACCAATTTATTGTTATTATTATTATTATTATTATTATTATTATTATTATTATATTTGATATTTTATTTGCTTTGCTGTTTTTTATGCAAAACCACTATGAAGCGTTCTTTTGTACTTTTACTTTTTAAATCCGTTGTTTCCGGTTTTGTGGCGTGTCTGTGGTAGCTTGTTGCTGCAGTGTATTTATGCGTGGAGCCTCAGGCTGTCGTGAACATTGATCTCTGGTGAGGAGAAGCCGCAGTGACCAGGTATCCTCCTCCAGTCAGCACCTGTCAGCACCATGAAGAGGGCTGTAGTGATCGCTCTGCTGGCCTGCTGGGCAGCCTCAGGTGAGACACTTCATCAAACTGCAACATGCACAGAGTTAAAAAAAAATAAATAAATAAATAAATAAAAATAAAAATGCAAAGTTTAGAGATGACTAATTTTGTGCTCCAGTGCGTTAAGAGGTGTTTTCTAATGTAAATGTGTGCAACACATTTACATTAGAAAATCTGTTTTTAACAGGTGATCAGAAAGTCTTCATATTTGCGTTATTCGGTGTCTAAATGAGGCCTGGCTGTCACTTCCTGGATAGGCTAGGGAACAGAAATTTCCGCAGTCTTTCGTTAGTGTTACAGGTCTGAGTCACGTGTCTGCGGGTGGAGGAGGCTTGTTGTTTTAGAGGACAGACTGAATCTGCAACTTGTGTTTATGCTCAAACTCTAGTGGAGAGAGAAGATTTAACATATGGAGCTTTAGGAGGGTTTTTTTTTGAGGGGGGGGGGTTAATTTACTTAAAATTGAATTGATTACTCAAAATTGACATTAAATCATGTCTTCTAGGATAATTGGTGACTGTTTTCTAAATGTTGATCACTGACTGGAGGTCAGAGTTTGTATTTACTCTATTATGTGTATGCCTGAGGCTGAGCAGCAGGTCTGTAATATGAAAGTGGTCATCCTAACTCTTTTTTAAGGTTAGCATATGTGTATAAAATCCAGACAGACACCTGTTCTACCTTTCAACAGCCACTGCCTGACCTGCAGATAAGCTGTGTACTGGAGACCCATCAGTGTCATAAATGTGCGGACTTGTGTACTTACATGGTGGATTCCAGCTGATGTTATCAAATGTCACGCTGCTGATTTTACTGTTTGTTCAAAGGAATAATCTGCTTACAGTTCAAAGGTCACTGCATTTAGTCAACAAACATTAAAGCTTCACTAATCGGTATTTTCCATATTAATAATGGATGTACAGGGTTCACTTGTATTGATGAACCACTTAGATAATTATTTCCCCTCAGCTCTGGGGTGTTTTTTAGCCTCTTTCAGCTCACTGTTTTGGTTTTACAGACTGAAAAATGTTTACCGTGGGCTGCTGCATTCCTCTTGTACTCGGAAGTCTTAAAAGTTCTGAGTCATAAATTTCAACTGAAACACCCCTCAAAGTCGGATTTCTGACTTTAAACTTGTTAAGTCTTCACCAACCCTGACTTGACCACAATGTCATAATCCAAGATGGCAGCACCCTGGATTTAGTTAAAGCGGCAAGTATTTTTCTCAGGAATTGGTGGAGACCAAAACAAAGCTAAAAGAAATGCTTACATTTATCTGGTGGAACAACTGAAAATGAATGAGTCGAAGTAACTTCTCACTAACCTGTTAGCCTTAATAAGCTGATTAAAGCTGATAATATGTTAGATGTGTTTTTAGCTTGTTCTTTCAAGTGGTATAAACAGTGGAGACTGATTTGTTTCCCACTCTTTTTGACTGAAGCACTGTCATTGGCTGAATCCATGCCTTCTGCAACTGTGTCCTCCGCCAAAGAGTTTAGCCCCTCTGAACCACCTTCGTCAAACACCACCACCACCGCTTCGCCAACCACCAACACCACCACAAAGCCAACCACCAACACCACCACCATAAATCCAAACACCACCACCACCACCATAAATCCAAACACCACCACCACCACCATAAAGCCAAACACCACCACCACTACTGCAAACTCCACCACCACCACAAAGCCAACCACCACCACCTCTCCTAAGCCAACCACCACCCCATCACCTCCTCAGCCCAATCCTGTAGGAAACTACACCGTGATGTCAGGCAAAGTCGTTTGCTTGAGGGCTCAGATGGCACTGCAGATCCGTATGGAACCACAGGTACCATACTGTTTTTTTCCAGCCGGTATCTTTCTCTAGTCTTAAAACGTACACGTGTGCATTTATTAAGCCATTTGTGAATTTGTCAGTATGGACAGAACTTTTTGCACGAGCCTCTGACTCAACTCTCAGCAATGCTTCAACTGTCAGCTTTCTATTTTCAGAAATAAGTTATGATTTCCTCATTGTGTTGCATTTGATTGACAGTGAAAGGTTAGATGTGTCACCTTGTCTCATATGACAGCTGCTATTTGTACGTCACATGGTTATATTGATTTTCCACATGCTGGTACCCTCTGAGACGACCAGTTGCTTCATTTCTCTTTGTTTATTTGTCAGACCAGTGGACCCTTCATTGTTCAGCCAAATATGACCAGCGCAGGTGGAGGCTGTAACATGAGCACGGCCAACCTTACCCTTGGCTTCAAAGAGGGCTACATCACTTTCATGTTCAACAAGGTACCTTTGTCCTAGATTTATCAAAGATGTAGAAGTATCACATTAAGAGCCAGAGATTGAATACTGTAACATTTCACCATTCAGCACAATTAACCCATTCAGTCCTATGATGAATGCTAACTTCATGTAGGAAGTGGACCCTGAGAGGAGGTGTTAAAAAAGGGAAGTTCAGTTGTCAAGCCTGTTTTAAGAGCATGTGATATGGAGTGCCTCATACTGCTGGTGTGATTAATTTGGTCATATTTTGTTATGAGAAAACATTCTAAAAAACAGCAATAACAGTTTATCAGATTTGAAGGTGACATTTTTAAATATCTTGTTTTGGATAATAATTTTCCTAAATCATGTTTTGTTTTCTTTCCTCAGAGCACTGATGACAATACTGTCTATGTTTATGCTCTGTCTTTTGTCATCTCATACCCCTTGAGCAAAGAAAGTAAGTCGGGGATACTCCCATTTTATTCCAGTCTTTACAAATGATTTATTGCCATTTTATTGTTTAACTTTAAACCAATTGGGTCACTGTATGGTCACTGATATTTGAGCTCCAGGTGGGTGTTGTGCAAGACTGTTTGCAGATATGTACAAATACAAGAGGCATTTAAGAGCCAACAGCTTCCTTGTTTGTCTGTTGAATTAGATGTAGACATCTAGTCATCTGTGGAGTTACTGTTAAGCATGTGATGCCAGTAACAACCAACTGTCAATGCAATGCAGTCGAACAAGTTGTTCCATATCTAATCATCAGCATTTGTTTTTATGGGAATCATCACGATGACCTCGTGGCACCTGAATGTTTCTTTGTTACATGTACTGTTGCAGGTAAAATCCCATACACTGCCAACAACAAGTCAATGCATCTGTTCCCTGCAAAGATCGGCCACTCCTACTCCTGCAGGGCTGAGTCGCTCTACATGGGAAATGGACTGTACCTGGATATCAATCAAGACAGGATGCAGGCCTTCAATCTGACCAGTAGCCAAGATTTTGGCAGTTGTAAGTCCATCCATCCATCCATCCATTTTCTACTGCTTATCCTCATAGGGTCATGGGGGGGCTGGATCCTATCCCAGCTGTCTTGGGGTGAAAGGCAGGGTACACCCTGGACAAGTCTCCAGTTCATCACAGGACACAGTCATACGTGTCTTCATGAATTCAGTGAGCTTATCAATACATTTAGCTGTCTATTAAATCTTTGAGTGCCACTGATGTAGTTCAACTTCAAGTTTTTCTGCAACAGGTCGCCAATGGCGGTCTCCCACAGCCTGTGAGTAATTTTTGGGCTTCTGGGATTTGTAGCTGGAGCATAAAGAGACGGTTTAAGTCACAGATATCAAAGCAGGAAGTGGAGACGATCGAGATTAGAGAGTAAAACAAACAGAATCTGGACAAAAAGTGGTGATTTTGGTGAAAGTGTCCTCTACTCTACCTCTGATAAAACAAGAATGGAACAAGGTAAAAAAAAAACAGTACACTTTTGATGATCTGTCTACATGCCTAAATGCACTGAATTGCTGTAATGTGACTGGCTGATTAGACATTTGCATTAACAAGCAGTTGAACAGGTGTACCTAAAGAAGTGGCCGATGATTGTATATAATCGTATTATTAGTACATAAAAGCTAAATCTGCAAGGTAACTTGTTAAGCTCTAAACTCATCCTAGTGTATTGATTAATATTGTATAGTTACTCAAGATCATTACTTCCACTAATGAGTATTTCTTTGATTAGATTAGATTAGATAAAACTTTGTTGATCATTTCAGACAGTGCCCTCTGGGAAATTAGTTCTACGGACAAAGGAGTTTGTTTTTGAGAAAGAGCAGCCTTGTTATAACAATTATGGGTTTAATTTGGGTACAACAGTAACACACCCAGCAGCATTTATCATCAGTCACCTGCAGACCAGAATAGCAGGTTTAACTTAATGAGAAGTGGACGTTGTCTCCATGATGTCATCCTGGAGTTTTTGGCCATCTTCATCTTGTTTGGTTGGTGGAGTGGAGCACAACTGGACACTGAATAAGACATTTCTAGACAACCATAATGTTACAGTGAATAACGAAAGAACTCTGTGAAAGGGTTAGTAACTGTTGTAGTAGCAACCTGTCAATCAGCAGGCAGCCGTGCTCTAAAGCATCCTCTGCATTATGATCTGTTTAACTCTTAACCCCTAATTTCCACTGGATGCCAAACGGTGCCAACGTCCCTCGACAGCCGTTGTCCATCGTCCGTCAATACCCACTAGATCTGCCTGCTGCGGCTCCGCCGGACAGCTGGAATTGCAAGATTCCTGCTGTTGGACGTCACACGGCGACAAAAATAGAAGCTCTGACGAACTGTTTTCGGCAGGCGTCAGCGTTCAGCATTCAGTGGAAATTGACACATTGATTTGAATGGAAAGGTATTGGGTCCGACAAAACGTCTGCGTTGTTCCGCATGCAGTGAAAATTAGGGGTCAATGGAACCATCCAGCTAGCCATTTTCTACCACTTATCCTCATAGGGTCGTGGGGGGCTGGAGCCTATCCCAGCTGTCTTAGAGTCAAAGGCAGGATACACCCTGGACAAGTCTCCAGTTCATCACAGGACACATAGAGACAGACAACCACTCACACCAACATTCACACCTGCAGTCAATTTAAATTAACCAATTAATCTAATCCCCATACATGTTTTTGGATGGTGGGAGGAAGCCGGAGTACCAGAGAGAACCCACACAGACACGGGGAGAACATGCAAACTCCGCACAGAAAGGCCCCGGGCCTGGGATTTGAACCCGGTACCTTCTTGCTGTGAGGCGACAGTGCTAACCACTACACCACCATAACTGGACCCATAATTTACTAAATGAACATCAAGCTGTGTTGAAGAAGACTTGAAACTAGAGACTGAGAACATTAACTCAGTGTTTACAGAGGGAGTAAATAAAGTGAATTATAGGTTAAATTTTACTTATAGTGAATGGCGGTGCAGATCACAACGCAAAGGGCTTGTCTTGTTCATTTTCTTTTGGGAACTATTTTTCGGTGCGGAAAAACACAGCCGATGCACACCACGGAACGTCATTGGGAAACCCCCACGCCCCACTTCCCCCCACAACACTGCGTAGCCACCATCTTCCTGCTACAAATACCATGACCACAGAGTGACGTCTAATCATGTACTGAGTGTAATAATAGGCTACTTAGTCTGTAGACAGCTGCCCATTAGGCCCGCTTGGTGTGTTTTTCCTTTTCCAATTCACTTTATCGCGCCGGAAAAAGAAAGGACTGCGGGGTGAATCATTGCCGTGAAATCCTCGGTAGTAGTGACACAAACGCAGCTATTGTCTTCGGTATTCCTCTGCATCGACGGTAGTGTTTCGCTCCACTCGGCACAACAAAAACACTCCATTTCAGTAGCGATTGGTTGGCATTCTCCACACTTACACCACCAGTTTGTATGTGCTCTCCTGCGCTCATCTGGATCGCCTGGAGTAACGGGAACTTCCAGTCTTCTCTGATCTAAAGCCCGCAACTCCTCTTCAGTAAAGCCTGGTTCAAAAAGATAGGGTCTGGGATTTTGGAAGTCCAAGTCATCATCTTCATCCGTAATGTAATCTTCAGTGTAATCTTCCATCTCCAACAACTCTTATAAGAGCAACTAAAAGCTAGCCAGTGCCACGCAGTAGAAGGAAGCTGTTGGCCTGGTCCAGGTAAGCGACGCAGTGTTGTGGGGGGAAGTGGGGCGTGGGGGTTTCCCAATGACGTTCCGTGGTGTGCGTCGGCTGTGTTTTTCCGCACTGAAAAATAGTTCCCAAAAGAAAATGAACAAGACAAGCCCTTTGCGTTGTGATCTGCACCGCCATTCACCAGAAGTAAATGTGTAGTACACAGAAAGTAATTGGGGGGGGAAATCGAGTACATTTATTCACTTTGGCCGAAATATTTCTGTGGGGTCATAGGAATGTAGTTATGCCACGGAACCAACCTGCGGTCAGCTCTGATAAATTTGGACAATGGCTGGGTGGCCAGGAAAATGCTTTCACACACTTATTTAGGTCTCGGGACTGTGGGGAGACACTGAATTTGGCCTGGGGGTGGCGTATCCCTTTAAGGGCTCCATTTGAGGAGAGCCCAAACACACGACTCTGAGACAGGAGGTACGGTGTCTTTAAAGTGTCTTTATTTAAATTCACAGCAGCAATCAGCACAGCATTTCCAGGGAAACTAGAAACACAAGAAGCTGCACTAAAGCTAGAACCTACAAAACTCAAAGACTGCGTCAAGGCTAGAAACTACAAAACTCAAAGACTGCGCTAAGGCTAGAACCTACAAAACTCAAAGACTGCGCTAAGGCTAGAAACTACAAAACTCAAAGACTGCGCTAAGGCTAGAAACTACAAAACTCAAAGACTGCGCTAAGGCTAGAACCTACAAAACTCAAAGACTGCGCTAAGGCTAGAAACTACAAAACTCAAAGACTGCGCTAAGGCTAGAAACTACAAAACTCAAAGACTGCGCTAAGGCTAGAAACTGCAAAACTCAAAGACTGCGCTAAGGCTAGAAACTGCAAAACTCAAAGACTGCGCTAAGGCTAGAAACTACAAAACTCAAAGACTGCGTCAAGGCTAGAAACTACAAAACTCAAAGACTGCGCTAAGGCTAGAAACTGCAAAACTCAAAGACTGCGCTAAGGCTAGAAACTACAAAACTCAAAGACTGCACTTAAGGCTAGAAACTGCAAAACTCAAAGACTGCGCTAAGGCTAGAAAGTACAAAACTCAAAGACTGCGATAAGGCTAGAAACTGCAAAACTCAAAGACTGCGCTAAGGCTAGAAACTACAAAACTCAAAGACTGCACTTAAGGCTAGAAACTACAAAACTCAAAGACTGCACTTAAGGCTAGAAACTACAAAACTCAAAGACTGCACCGAGGCTAGAAACTACAAAACCCAAAAACTGCACTTAAGGCTAGAAACTACAAAACTCAAAGACTGCACTTAAGGCTAGAAACTACAAAACTCAAAGACTGCACTTAAGGCTAAAAACTACAAAACTCAAAGACTGCACTTAAGGCTAGAAACTACAAAACTCAAAGACTGCACTTAAGGCTAGAAACTACAAAACTCAAAGACTGTGCTAAGGCCACAAACCAGAGACAAAAATGGGTAACTTAACCAAAACAGAGCATGACATGTAAGGCTCTTAATTACAGTACAGAACTACATAAGCTTGCAAATCAGTCATGAACTTATTTCTCTCTGAAATTCCCAAAAGCAAAATGGCACCAGGTCACCGTTGAGAGATGAATATCTATTCTAATTCATCAAGATGCAATGTTTGACAGGCTTATATGTTCACGGCACCCACTTATGATACACGTTTTTTCACATAAGTGGATGAGATTATATATATATATATATATATATATATATATATATATAGTGAATAGCAAATAACTAAAAAACTAATTTACAAATGTGGTCATGATGTATGACAAAAATAAATTCAAATACTGATCATTTGACAGATATTAATGATATGGTGTCAGAACAGAGCCCTCTGCTGTGTGTTTTCCAGCTGACCCCTGTGCTGCTGACCAGCCTGACTACCGTGTTGCCATCGCGGTGGGAGTGACGTTGCTGGTGCTCATCATCATCGTGGTGGTGGCCTACCTGCTGGGCCGCAGAAGGAGGACCGACGGCTACCAGTCTCTGTGAGGGAGGCCAGGCAGAGTCCAAACAGAGGTCACTCCCATTGTAAACCAAAGTCTGTTAGGCTGCGCTCTTTCTCAGGGGTTAAAGGGAGCTTCTATTAAAGCCTAGCATAACCTAATTTACTGTTATTAACAGTGTTTTAACTAGACGTCCTTAGTATGGAGGCTGGAGTTTGCTACTTGAATAATCGTAGACCATCAATGATCATGCAGTTATAAATTGATTAATCAAACTCATAAATAAGTCATAAACACATCAATTGTGATCATGTTTGTTATCACATATGCATATATTTGTTTGCCAGTCATTTACTTGTGTGTTAAACTTGTTATTTCTTTATTTTTATTATTTTTAAGCACAAGACACAAGCTATGTTAAATGAAAAAATGATCACAGCTCAAAATGCTAAAACAGGCACATTGTCTAGAAGATCTACAGTAATTAATTATTGATTAAAGCCCAAAATGAAAACTGTAAATGTGCATTGTGTGACTCAGTCATGGAATAACAAAACATGAAATTTAAAGGTTAACATATTCGATTCGAAAAAACTGTTGTCTTTATTTAATAAGAGAACAGGGAACTTGTATTAATCAATTTATAATAGTCTTGTATTCTTATTCCAGTGGCACACTCTCCACTCCACAAATATGGGTTTTGAAAATGATTTTTTTAGATTTAACATTCCGAGCATGTGAGCATTTTCTACAGTTTGAATTGTATTCTCATCAGGATGGACAAACCTCTGGATTATAGTTTCTGTGTTGGGACACTAAAAGTGATTTTTAATGACACATCTGCTAAAAACTGACCAAAATGTGTGATTCTTCTCAGTTCAGGTTATTTTTCCCCTTCAACAGTCATTGCATTAGAGGTCAATACTATGATAATGATGTCATTTAATATTCAGTAATATCTTCTCATCAGTCTAACTCCATATTATACACTCACTGAGCAGTGAATCGCATGGTAAGTCACATTGTATCACATATCAATCAAAGCTTCTTCAATGTTATCAGATTTTGTGTAAATGTTTTATTATTCTTTGGTGTTGTTACTTCATCAACAATCAAATGTGTCTTATGTCTTCAGGGATTTAATTTTCTGATGGGAAGTTATCTAGTCATTACAGGTAATTACACTCTGCATTATGAATAAGCACAAAGGGAAAATTAGAGGGATGTTTAAGAGGCATTATTAAAGCCTAGTTACCAATAATTGCACTGAGTCCTAACTTGATTTTTCATATAATATGTAGCTGTGTTTTCTTAGAAATGCAGGAATGGAGCACACACATGGGTCATTATTTCCCTTAACTTCAAACTGGTCCTTAAAATATGCAAACTGAATGTTGAGAACTGAAAATCTCACTGAAATGTCTGTTCAGTAGCTGATCTGCAGCTTCTCATCATGTCACATGATCTTCATCAGCTGATCAGCCTATGTTCACCTAAAAGTCCTCAGGAAAAAAAGATGATTGCAAAATGCAAACATCTGCAATTCATTGACATCAGAGCAAACTTGACCAGCTGATGAAAATCATGTGATCATGTGATTTAAAATTCCAGAACAGCTACTAAATAAACCTTATGGGTGAGATGTTTTTTTTTCTCTTGAAATATGTCTATACAAGTAAAATCCCCAAATCTTCATGTTAAAGAGTCAGTTCACCTCAACTGTAACATCAGCTTTTGATAAAAGTCATGCCTCCACTTTCATACAGTGAAGATGAATGGAATTCCCCTTTGGAAATTCATACCTGTCTGCAAAACCTGGACAAACCAAACTCATACTGTGCATGGTCAGGTACTTGAGGTTAGACTTGGTCGTGCAGACAGTTTCATGTGTAAAGTGACTCCAGTCCGTCCCTGTGTAATGCACCTCTGTGACCATCCTCTGCAGTAGTTGGACATGAGAGCAGCTGGACTTGGTGAAGCATGAAACCTGCTGCAGCTCCAGGTTTCATCCATCAGGTGGCACTCTAAAGTCAGGAAGTCAACAGCAATGAGGGGCCTGTCATATGTACAGTTATCCAGTGTATGAGCACTTTTACTTGTCGTTAACCTTCTGTGCCAATAAAGACTGATGTATTTCTAAGTGTGCTGTATTTATTAGTCATTAATGTCACTAAATATTTGACTCTATTACACAATATGTCAGAGGGAAGTATTTATGTGTCACTTCAACAGCAGTGTTATTTACACAGCATTCCATAATAAACCCGTCAAAAAATTTCTAATTAAAATGTTATATTTTATTACTACATGAAGCATGTTATTGCTGCAATCTGCCAGTAAATTATTAACATATAAATTGATAAATGTTATTTTGAAGATGGAAGAAGGAGCAGAAATTACTAAACTGTCAATAAGGCTAACCAATATACTGAAGGTATTCATTTCCATTAATTCCTTTGAGAATTCCTGTTTATAGTGATTTGAACTGAATGCATTTGTAAATATTTAATGTATTTTTCTCACTTACTTTGTACCGTAACCACTGATTAAACCATCTGAACTCCTCATCACAATCAATCAGAAACAATCAACCTCCTGTTTTACACTTTATTAACCAGCAAGAGGAGAACAGTTCATATATTAGATATTGTTCATCAGTCCAGGGGGGGTTTGGTCAAATCCCAGAGTGTGACTATGTTCAGCTGGCTTCTTGTTTCACTGATTTAGACTCCTGGTCATATCATGATCTGCACTGACAAGACCTATCAACATTTACACACATTTTACCTTTCCCTTGTTTAGTTCACTGCTACAACAGAACACAGTGATGTGTCCAGAACTAATGTAACACTTCAACCACTTTAAACACAAAGGAACGAGTATTTTTAATGCACTGACCCAATCACCTCCCTACTACTTTCCTTTATAGACCTCATATTTTGTGTATTTTTTATCTTTACTATAAATATCTCTGTGCTTTTCTGCCTTATCTCTGTCTGGTGTTTAATACAAGTATCTATTGGGACATTAACACAGCACATTTTGAATCAGATCAGTCTTCACTCTTCTTTTATGCAGTATCTCTTCTTTTAATTAGGACTTCAGACCACTGCACTACCACAAGAGAGAATAGATGATGCTGCTCAGGTTTGCTTATGAGCTCACCTGGTGCTCATATCATTTTACTGAGCAAGAGACTCTGTACTGAAAAGTAATGTCCCAGTATAAAGGCAACACTGTTCTATCAGTGCTCTGTCTGCTAAGAGATTTGAGGTGTTCAGGGTGAGGGAAATAGACTGTAAAAAATAGAAAATATTTTTTTTTAAAAATCCAGTTATTCACCATGTTCATTTTCATTTTATGTTTTCAAGAACAAGATTACAAAGTGTTCTCAGTTTGAAAAACAATGAAAAAGGCAATAAAATCCATTTGAATCCATATTTAAAGATATACTGTCGGTGACATGAGATACTCCTTGGTCTTGGCCAAAGACAAGGAAGCAATGTTGGAGAAAAAACAGAGCAAGGATGCATCGATTAAATGCCTTTTCAAAACTCCCAGTTTACTGACCTCAGTCTGGTCAATAATCCAGGAGGGAGGGTCCATTTCACAAGAGAGACACACATAAAAAATATCTAAAGTTCATTAGATGACCTTGTCCACTTCAGCCTCTGGTGGAAAAATAATGAAATGATTTCACAGATTGAAAAAGCTAAATTATCCTGATAAAACCTTTTTTTCCACCTGTTCTTAAGTCATAAACACAGAATAAAAACTGTATAGATTCAAAGCCTCTTCTCCTCTGTACAGCTGTGATGTTTGATGGAAAGTGAAGTTAAATCAGCCAGAGCTCAACCAGCCATGATCCCCTTTAAACAGAGAGACAGATAGATAGATAGATAGATAGATAGATAGATAGATAGATAGATAGATAGATAGACAAATAGATAGATAGATAGATAGATAGATAGACAAATAGATAGATAGATAGATAGACAGACAGACAAATAGATAGATAGATAGATAGATAGACAAATAGATAGATAGATAGATAGATAGATAGATAGATAGATAGACAAATAGATAGATAGATAGATAGATAGATAGATAGATAGACAGACAAATAGATAGATAGATAGATAGATAGATAGATAGACAAATAGATAGATAGATAGATAGACAGACAGACAGAGGGACAGATAGACAGTCAGACAGACAGAGGGACAGACAGTCAGACAGACAGACAGACAGACAGACAGATAGAGGGACAGACAGTCAGACAGACAGACAGACAGAGGGACAGACAGACAGACAGATAGAGGGACAGACAGTCAGACAGACAGACAGATAGAGGGACAGACAGTCAGACAGACAGACAGATAGAGGGACAGACAGTCAGACAGACAGACAGCCTTGGGGCGGGACTCGATCTCCAGATTTCAGAGTTGTTGCCAAACTTCCGTCCAGCAGAGAGGACCGTTAGAGAAAGCCGTTAAAAAGGGAAGTTATCTCGGACTTCGGCACCATGATCGGTAAAAAGACGCTTTATTAATGACTATTTTCATATGTTTGAGCAGAGCAGAGAAGCGCATGAACAGCTAGGTTGTTTTTGCACAGTGATGATGAAATCCAGATGTTGTTTTCTGCCTTACTTTGTGAAGCTGACTTCCGCTGCACACTGAGCGTCCGCAGCGCTCTCTAATATCAGCATATGATCCATAAGATAGACACTAGATATGAAATGAGATCAGATGGGTCTGTTTCAGAGGAGGCAGCATGTGTGGAGGAAGGCAGAAGCCCAGCTGAGAGCCCTCTGGTCGCCGTCAGCTTCCAGAGAAACATCCACAGGAAGGAGAAGTACCTGGAGGCTGAGCCCAAAGCACTGGGGGTACAGCAGAAAATCTACTCTACATTACATAGACACACTAGCACTCAAAGGTTTGGGATCACCTGCAAATGTCTTTGTTTTCCAAAGAAAAACACATTTTCATGCAATTCACAAACAATTGTATCAATTTTACAAACAATTAAAATGAATCAGATGATTTTTAAAGAGTGATCTACATTTTTGCATTGAGGCCTATCATCAGCACCTGTCAGTCCTCTGCATCAGTCTCCTGTATGGCTGCTAATCCAAGTGAATCATTTAATAAGGCTAAGTGATTATTAGAAAACCCTTTTGCAATTGTGTTGCACAGCTGAAAACTGTTCTGTTCAGCAGCTGTTTGTTTGTTTCCAGGCTCAAAATGGCCAGAAAGAAAGAACTTTCTTTAGAGACCCATCAGGCTATTGGTGTCCTTAGAAAGGAAGGCCATTCAATGCGAGAAATTGCAAGGAAACTTAAGATTTCTTACCATGCTGTTAACTCCTGCCTTCAAAGAGCAGCACAAACTGGCTCTAACAAGGACAGAAAAAGGAGTGGGAGGCCCCGCTGTACAACTGTGCAAGAAGACAAAGATCTGAGAGTGTGTAGTTTAAGACAAAGACACCTCACAGGTGTCAGCATCAACAGTGAAGAGGAGACTTCAGGATGCTGGACTTCATGGCAGAATATATCAGACTGGCCAATAACAAGAAAAGACTGAGATGGACAAAAGAGCACAGACATTGGACACTGAAGACTGGAGGAAGGTGTTGTGGACAGACGAGTGTAAGTTTGAGGTTTTCAGATCACACATAAGAACATTTGAGAGACGCAGAATATATGAAAAGATGCAAGAACAGTGCTTAATACGATCAGTCAAGCATGGTGGAGGCAGTGTGATGGTCTGGGGATGCTCTGGAGGTGGTAAAATAGGAGATTTGTACAGAGTGGAAGGGACCTTGAGGAAGGAAGGCTATCACAAGATATGGCAACACTACACCATACCCTGTGGACAGCACTCGATTGGGGCCAATTTCATCCTCCAACAGGATAATGACTGTAAACACACCTATAAAATGTGTCTGCAATATTTAAGGAATAAGCAGTCAGCCAGAATTCTGACTGTAATGGAGTGGCCGGCACAGTCTCCTGATCTGAACCCTATTGAGCTGTTGTGGGAGCAGCTTGACCGTATGGTGGAGGAAGACTCCATCAAGTCAGTCCATCTTGTGGGAGATGTTCCAGGAAGCATGGGCTGAAATCTCATCAGATTATCTTGACAAATTGACACCTAGAATGCCTAAAGTCTGCCAGTTGTTTTTTTTTTTGATGAAGAAAAAATTTGAAGAACATATTCATCATTTCTATTAAAATCATTATTTCTAACTCTGACAATGTCAGCATGTCCTGTTCATTTGCTATAGTTCCTATTCAGACTAATTTCATGTGTGTTTCTATGGAAAACAAGAACATTTCAAGTGATCCCAAAATAACTTCTGACTGGTATTACACACATATTATTACACACCGTATATTGATTCTATACAGTCTACAGACAGCCTTCACTCCCCACCTGCATCAGTGATCCTTGTCCTCTCATGACCCTGTCTCTGGTTCACCACTGGTCCTTCCTTGGACCACTTTTGATAGATCCTGACCACTGCAGACCAGGAACAGACCACCAGAGCTGCCCTTCTGGAGATGCTCTGATCAAACTCCTGAAAAATCTTGAAGCTGGAACATTTTTCCTGCTTCTAACATCAACTCTGAGCACTAAATGTTCATATGATGCCTTTTATATCCCAGCAGCCACGATGAAGAGATGATCAATGTTATTCACTTCACTTCTCTTTAAAATCTACATATCAAGAGCTGTGCTGTCTTAAAATGACGTCTTCTCTCTGTTGTCTCAGATCACTCAGATTGGCCTGAGTGTGTTTCAGGCTACCTGTGCAGGTGTGTTAATGTCTAAAGGCCTGCATTACGAGCAAATAGTCATACCTGTCTACATTTCATCTGTACTGGTAAGCTGTTACACACTTTATATATATATTATACCTTAGATCAACAGAAGGTGATCTGCATGAGACTGTCAGTTAAGGCTGTATTTTGGCAAGAATCTGGTGATAGGATTTGTATCATGATTATGACTCAGTATACTGTAATACTTAAGCTATGAGATACACTCACCGGCCACTTTATTAGGTACACCTTGCTAGTAAAAGATTGGACCCTTTTTCCTTCAGAACTGCCTCAATTCTTGGTGTCAGACTTTCAACAATGTGTTGGATAATTCCTCAAAGATTTTGGTCCATATTGACATGATAGCATCACTCAGTTGCTGCAGATTTGTCAGCTGATCATCTATGATGAGAAGCTCTGTTCCTCCACATCCCAAATGATCTACTGGATTGAGATCTGGTGACTGTGGAGTCCATTGGAGTCCAGTGAACTCTTTATCATGTTCTAGAAACCAGTTTGAGATTATCTGAGCTTTGTGACATGGAGCATTATCCTGCAGGAAGTAGCCATCAGAAGATGGTCCATTGTGGTCATAAAGGGAGGGCATGGTCAGCGCCAATACTCAGGTAGGCTACAGTGTTTAAACCATGCTCAGCTGGTACTAAAGAAAATATCCCCCAACCATTACACTAACAGCAGGCTGAACCATTGATACAAGGCAGGATGGATCCATGCTTTCATGTGTTTACTCCAAACTCTGACCATCTACCATGTGACTGTTCAGCTGAAATGGAGACTGGTCAGACCAGGCAACGTTTCTCCATCTTCTACTGTCCAGTTGTGGTGATCCTGTGTGAACTGTAGCTTCAGTTTGCTGTTCTTAGCTGACAGCAGTGGCTCCAGGTGTGCTCTTCTGCTGCTCTAGTCCATCTTCTTCAAGGCTCCAGTGTTGTCCTTCACAGATGATATTCTGCTTTCCTTGGTTGAACCAGTGGTTATTAGAGTTCCTGTTGTCTTTCTATCATTTCCAACCAGTCTGCTCATTCTCCTGTGACCTCTCACATCAACAAGGCATCTTTCTCACTGGATATTTCCTCTTTTCTGTAAACCCTAGAGATTATTGTAGTGAAAATCCCACCAACAGCCATGCCACATTCAAAGTCCCTTAAATCCTCTTTCGTTTCCATTCTGATGCTGCTGCCATGTGATTGACTGATGAGCTATTTGTGTTAACAAGCAATTGAACAGGTGTACCTAACAAAGTGGCCAGTGGGTGTGAAAATAGAAACACTGAAGTAAAGTTCAGACACATCCAATATTGTGATGAGAAAATTTACTTTGTTATATTCCAGCATTTCTTCTGAGGGCTAGACTATTTTAATTTTAATGGTTTCAGAAGGCATTTTCCTTTTTTTCTGTCCTGTTCACTCTGGTTGGCTGCTTCTGTGTTTTCTTCTCAGGCAATCATAGCTGGGAGTTTGGCTGTAGCAGCAAAGAGCCTCCATCTGCCAACTGTCAGTGACATGTCCATATAATTCTATATAAGATATAATATCAACTATATATATATTTTCAATCAGAGCTCATGTTGTGAATATGCACACACTTATTACAATTATTGTTGGAATATTTATTTATATAAGTAGAGTTTATGAACAATGGAAATAAATGCAAATCCAAGCACCCAGTTTGGGCTACCTCACACTATGGGTACACTGAATATTATTTTAATTTTTATTTCTAAATATCAAGTCATTTTCTCTTATTTTATTTATTCTGCAAGTGTCTTTCAGAACAATCAAATCAAGTGTCACCTTAAGGAAATATTATGTCTTTAATTGTTATGTTGTGTCTCCTGTTTTGCAGCTGAGGGCCTGTTTTGGGATGCAGATTGTTGCCAGCGCAGCCTCCATCTTGAACATAATCTGTGGTCTGATTATGGTTGATGGGCCACCTGTCTGTTTTAGTTATGACTATTATGGCAACAGAACCGCCCATGATGAACAAATCTGCCAGAAAGTAGAGGTGAGCGACTCTTTGCTTTTTATAGGAAGAACATGCTCATGTACTGATGGCTTATACAACGCAAACTTTTATACTTTTGTAACTATTGTATATATGCTGACATTTTCACTGACAGAATTTGTGGCTAAAACTACAAAATAAATTGTGACTAAATAGAATTTGTATTATTATTATTATTACAATGAATTGAATTGTAACCAATGGAGAAAAAAAGAAAAAAGATGCCTGCATACTACTCCAGGTCACAGTATTTTTGTTATTCATAGTCAGTCAAAAATAAGTATTGTGGCCTGGAGTAGTGTGCAGGCGTCACCTTTTCTTTGACTGTTCTGATATGATGATAAAGAATCCTCTGCAGTGAAGGTGTCAGTTAAAGTTTAAATAAATTTCATTGAGAAAAAATGTCCAATTTTCTGTGCGGCTCCAGCAGTCTTTTAATGCTGTACATCATATTTGTTTCTCCAACATCTGTCGTTACAGAGCACCATGTCACACATCCACACTGAGGAGATGCTCACCGGGGTGGCTCTGATGGCCATCTCCCTCACTCTGGCTGTATACTGTGGCAAAGTGATCAACTGCTGCTTCCCTGCTCCCAAGATGGTGAGGAAATGCTGCCAATAGCAGCCATACAGCCGCAGAGGGTTTCCAGCTGTGCCATAAATCTGCTATCATGAATCCTCTAGATCAAGGGAGTCAAACATGGCCAAAACCAGCCCGCCAAAGGGTCCAATCTGGCCCAGTGGAAGACAATGTCTTTAATATTTGGAGACAATATCAGACTAAAATATATCGAATAATTTAGGACAGAAATGATAAATGATTTGTTGGCAGCTAACCTAGATATCAACTGATATGACTGTGTGTTCATCAGTTGAAAACACTTTCAGAATAAAATTACAACTCTTTATTCTAACAGAAAGGGAAACATTTGGAAGAAATATTATAGGTTATTAACTCTTTGAGTGCCAGCTGTTTTTTTATAAAACAGAAAGTGCCTTGTTCCAGCATTTTTGACCATTTTGAGTCATATTTTAAGACCCACAGAATATTTTGTACTATGTCTCTGAAAACACTGAATAGCTCAAATGACAGAAGACACTCTCTATTTCATCATGAAAAAAATGTTTGTTTTTACCTTGTTCCATTCTTGTTTTATCAGAGGTAGGGTAGAGGACACTTTCACCAAAATCACCACTTTTTGTCCAGATTCTGTTTGTTATACTCTCTAATCTCGATCATCTCCACTTCCTGCTTTGATCTCTGTGGCGTATACCGTCTCTTTATGTCCCGACTACAAATCCCAGAAGCCCCAAAATTACTCACAGGCTGTGTGAGAGTGTGATCGGTGACTCGCTGCCGAAAAAACACTTTGACGTTTTATTACATCGATGGCACTCAAAGAGTTAATATTTGGAGCCACTATCAGAGTAAAATATATAGAATAAATTAGGACAGAAAAGAGAAACCATCAATCATCCTATTTGTAAATGGATTGTGTGTTTTCTGACAAAAAGAGAAACTTTTTTATATTATAGCTTATAAAGCAGCGGTTTAGTGACCCACTTTAGATTAAATCGGGCTGAATGTGGCTCATGAACTAAAATGAGTTTGTCACCTCTGCTCTAGATAACAGGGTTTACGACTAAATATACCAACCACACGTCTACATCTACAGAGCTTAATAAATATAGTATCCCTTCACCCAGTGTCAGGGGTTTACCATCACTGTCCTATATTAACAGTATTACTGACCAGAATGTTTTTAATGTTTCTGTAATGGTTAATCCATGAGTATGTTCAAGATCTTCAAGCAAAATGATATTTTAATGATAAAATGTAATTATTGTACTGTTTTACAAAAAAAACCCAGAAAAAAAGTCTATTTATTGACTGAGAGGTTAAATTTTTCAGTTATTTCCTGTCTTTGCTGAACAGAAAAATGTGTTTTAGTGGTTGTTTGTTATTCTAGTCAAGTAAATTTTATTTGTATAACCCAATATCACAATTTGCCTCAGACGGCTTTACAATCTGTACAGGATATGACACCCTCTGTCCTTTACAAATGACCCTCACATCGACTAAGGAAAAACTCCAAAAAAAAAAAACTTTTAACAGGGAAAAAGAAACGGAAGAAACCTCAGGAAGAGCAACAGAGGAGGGATCCCTCTTCCAGGACGGACAGACGTGCAATAGATGCCATGTGTACAGAATAACAACAATGAAAACACATTAACACTACATATAACAACAGTTAATACATAGAGAATTGTATGAAAGTGCCCAACTCTATATGACAGCTAAACTCTGTAACCCAGTGGGTAGAGTGGTATAAATATATAGAAAGACACTGAACCCTGAAGTTGCTCCCTGGGTGTTTAGCTGAGCTTTACGATGACCACTGAATAAAGGTTCTTTCATTGTTGCAGTTAACTTTTCCATAGCTTAACTTCCTCTTTTTCTTGTTTTCTTCCACTCTCAGCCGGTGATCACTGTCCAAGCACCTCCTGTCCAACAGTGAGGGGACACAGTGGACGAGAAGCACAAGACAGAAGTCCAGCTACATCTATCATCGCTACACTAAATCGAAGCTTCATTAATTAATATTTTGTATTAGCGACGGATCAATCGACTATGTGTGATGTGAAAGGGGTTGGGCTCTACTTTCATCAGGTGGACACAAATCTGACAAAATCTCTTTGAGCATATTTTTATAATAATGTGAAAATGTAAGCATGAGTAGAGAACAGTGATGAACAGTCCAGCTACACAGAAACATGTTATCTATAGTGAGCTACCATTAGCTGCTGGTCATAGTTACCATAGCAACCAAACCCCTTATTGGACTGATTAACATGTAGGAACATAATAACAACTGTATGGAGACAACAACTAACTGTCATGCTGAGCCAAAACCATTTCTTAAAATCAGATATCAATGAACAGAGTGATATTTTTATCCAGTTTGCTGGTTCTTTATGATGATCACTGCATATATGGTACTAGATATATACTGTATATATCATGTTGTTTTCTTTGTCAGGGCAACTAACAGCTATGGATAATAAAAGCTAACAAATGTAAACTGTGCTGTTGATATTTTCCTTTGTGAAAGAGACAAATGTTTTTAGAGGCTGTGTGACTGTCACACATAAACCTCACAGGGACACATCTCTCTTAATATTCAACCATATTTCCATATGCTGGGCGACTAGATCACAGGTGTCCATCACTCCAATTTAAGCTTATTATTTTTCAGCTGAAGCCCTGTTTAAAAGTATATAGGTGGTATAAACTAATTAATTTGATACCTTGTTACTAGCTTATTTAAATGACAGTTAACTGTTTGAACTGGTGAACAACATGCAAACATCAGGAATGTCTGACTAGAACTCAGCTTTTATTAATATAGTATATATAGTATAGTATATATAGTAATATATTAATAGTTATAGCTGACTCTTGCTGTCGGAAACAGTGTGTATTTACTAGATTTATACATAATAACCAGACTCTGTGCATTAAACAGTACTGTATTACATTGATCTCATTTTATTAATTCATAATTCATCTATGATCACAGTGATAAAAAATGGTACATTGGTCACAGATGTGCACATTTCTGCTGGACAGTGTTTGTGAAGTTACTGTACATCATGGCTCAGTGTGAAAAGGCACATCCATTATACATAACTTACAGAACCGCCTATGACTGACGGCGTCACGTGACACCACAGTTACTGAAGAAGGAAATAAAAGGTGGGGTTTGTAGCCTCTGCTCCCTTATTTCTGTAGTTCATCTGCCCAGTGGCTCTGTGGGAGATCAGAGGACAAGTTAGAAGAGCAAAAAGTATATTCTCTAATGCAGCAGTTCTTCGGCACAGAGGGTAACTGTGGGTGATTTCATTTTTAATTTATGATAAGAATGAAGTAGGAAAGGTTTGGGACAGACAAAAGACACAGACATTAAACAGGTTTATTATCCCTCCGATACATGTGTTAAACACGTATTTGTTTATCTCATCTCACCTGCGATGCAGACGCTGTGATCTCCTCCAGGTCTCCCAAGCAGCCATGTTTATGGCGGATGAGACTCCCCCACAGCACAGAGTGACGACAGGCTGGACACTCACCCTCCACTGGCAGAAGGTGTGACGGCTCACTCTTCAGGAAGTGTTTGGCGAGACAGGTCACATGACTGCTCATCCCACAGGATGGGTGGAAACAACTCAGCTTTTCTGACTCCTGAGACAAAGAAGACACAAAGATACACGGACCATCAGTTCACAAAGATACAGAGAGTAAAATAGTTATATACAATGAAACACAAGTCAAATTAAATGAGTAGTTAAACTTTGGTATTATATGTTGTGCTTGTTTTTGGTTTAGTTTTTACAGTTTGCTCTGTACACATTAAAATCTGAACTAAAGCTAAATGTCATAAATTAAGCCTTAGCGAACTTTATAATCTTAACAACATCTGATCACATCATAGTCCTGTTAAAAGAAAAGCCTTATGATGAAGTAAGATGGATATCATCAGAAGTCCGGACGCAGTTAGCCTAGCTTAGCATTAAGACTGGAAGCAGGGGAAAACAGATAACCTGCCTCTGCACAACTTTAATCAGATTTATTCACATCATATACCAGTTCTTTAATATGTAGACAAATAAATGGAAAAACTACAGTTTCTCTCTTGAGGTGTTGGAGCTGTCACTTGAGGAAAAGCTGGTGCAGTAGCTGCCACTTCCTGTTGTAGGCCAGGTTGCAAGGTTTAGTTTGTGGATATATATACCGTTGATCATTCATAAATAGTTCCAGAGCATCACTCCTCATGGAACAGCTCATTTTACATTACACTATGGGAATATTTCACAAAAAGTTGAACTACTCCTTTAATAAAAGCCTCTACCTTGACCAGCCCTCTGCAGATGAAACACCTGGATGCCTCCTCTTCCTCCTCCTCCTCTTCCTCCTCCTCCTCCTTCTCTACTCCTGCAGGCCTCAGCAGCAGCTTCTTCTTGGCTCTCACACTCCCAAATGCAATGGGGATGTGCAGTGGAGGCTGCAGACTGGGCTCAAAGTCCATCCTGTACTCCTGTTTGAGCCATCGCGCCGTCAGCGGCAGCCTGTTCCACGGCGCCACCCGTAGCATGTTGGAGACGACGCGCCAGTGGAACTGCAGACTGGACTCTTTCCTGGAGCGCCGGGATACATGGGAGAGCCGCCTGGAGGAGTGAGGGTGCTGCCACGCCCACTCAAACTGACAATATAGTGATGACAAGTCAGAATTATTCATAGATTCAAGCAGACAGATTGATTACATACTGTGATACTAAATCAGTATCTGCAGACTGAGAGAGACAATTTTGGTACAGTTAGACTCAAACTGCTTCATGATGGGGTCCAGAGGATGGAGTACAATGATAAATCAGTACTGTACATAAGTATCCGTGTGTGTGTGTGTGTGTGTGTGTGTGTGTGTGTGTGTGTGTGTGGATATTGACTGAAAGAAGAAGAAACACTGAAAGAATTTCAGAGTGAAGGCATTAGCAAATCTTCTTTTTCACAAAGTATTTGCATGAACCACTGAGCCACAGAACTGCACTCCAGATCTATCCTTGGAACTGAAGTCCCTTCATCCACTCCTGCTGGTGTTTTCACCTCATCTGAGGAGCCATGACTGACAGTGTAATGGTAGGGTTAAGGGTTAGGGTTAGGATGTTTCAGAGATATGAAGGAGACTAAAAACTTCAGTGTTTCCATGCTTGACAATCTGCTGAGTGTTAATTTGGTTTTGCTGTGGAACATAATGAAACAACTGCAACAACAAGCAACATCAACATCAAATCAATAAATGTGTGTAATGAGTGTAAATGTACAAAAAAAACTAGCAAAAACCTCTGCAAATACTGTAACTGTTATCTATATAATTTATCTCTATATATTATCTATATTTTCTCCCACATTTTATTTATATTTTGTTTGAGTGCCAGTCATTTTATATAAAACACTAAGTGCCTTGTGCCAACATTTTTTGCCATTAGTAATCTTTCATGATGCACAGAATATTTTGTACTATGATTCTGAAAATACTGAACAGCTCAAATGAAAGAAGAGACTCTCTATTTCATCATGAAAATGTTTGTTTTTACCTTGTTCTGTTCTTTTATCAGAGGTAGAGTAGAGGACACTTTCATTTTTTTCTAGTACCGATTGCTCTGCACTCTGATCCTGATGTCTCAACTTCCTGCTTTAAATCTCTGTGGCTTAGATCTACTGTCTCTTTATGTTCCGACTTGAGTTTGAAAAAATGTCAACTTGGGAGGCAAAAATGCTCTGAGTGCATTTTTTTTCGCCCCTGCCCTTCAAAGAGTATTTGCACGCCACTGGTCCTAATATTGATTGTAGAAGATATATTAAACCCAGCACTTTTCTCTGATGAGACTGACAAGACCAAATATTTCAGGCAAATACTACTGGGCCTGCATGCTTTGAGTGGAATAGACTAGAGTCACATTTAATACTACTAAATGAATGTGGTACAAAATAATGTCCAGTCACTTTAAAAACCACGCTCTTACCCGCAGGGCAGCGATATCAGAGGGAAAGCCATGTATGATGAGGACCATCTCCCTGAACAAGACAAAGGAACACATAAGAATATCACTTCTTATGTAATTCCACAGCATATCCATCGTGTGTGAAGCACAGTATGAGGTCACATCATACCATGGTCCTCTTCCACTGGTTCTCTTGGCTCCCCCTCTGTGGCGTCCGGCGTTGTGCTGCCCGATCCTGCGCTCAGGGTTCACAGTGAAGCCGATGTAAATACGCCCTTTGAATTTCGGATTGGTGCAGTACAGCATGTAGACACCAAAGAAGCTTTCTACCTCCACAACCATTGCAGAAGTACGCGAACGGGGTTAGTACTTAGCTCCTGTTTTAACATTAGAGGGCGCATCCATGCAATTAGCTAGCTAAGTATCGTTACCTGAGTTGTGTCCGTTTTAAGCTAGTGCAACCATAAACAAAAAAAAGAATGACATAAAATATAAAGCCCATTAGGTTCTAATAATATTGCCATTCTCACTGAGACAGTACTTTTAATATTACTGAAATGCAGATGCTTTAACATTTTCACGCACTGTTATCCATACGTGCTGGACAACCATAGCAACCGTGTTTACGTTAGCATTAGCACAGGCTAACGTCTGGAAGGTCACCCGGAAATCGTGAAACTCAATAGGAGCCTAAATAACTGCCTGATTAAATATATTTTTAAAGGACTCAATATGCCTCTCTGTGATGAAAACAAAATACTCATATCATTCACTACACATATTCGACACTATCGCATTCCTATCGGTATCAATTTGAAACATATATTTTCGTTTATATAAATCATTTCTAACATTTAGTTCGTCTTTCTGTGAAGACCCCTAATATTGTGACTGGCTACTTTAAAACTATATCCCGCCCATCTTGTGTACAGGCTTCAGCTGATTGGTTGAAGTGACAGCCTTTGGTGATCAGTGACGCCACGCTTTCTCTTACGGTGACTGAAATTAGGGAGAACACGGAATAAAACACAACCTTTGGTAATGATACACTTACATTAAAGCTTCAGTTCTCGTCTGCGCTGCAACGGTGTTGTAAGAAACGTAGAACTTGAAAAATACCACAGTACTTCCGGTATCCGCAGGTCCATTTGACTCAATGAGAAATCTATACATGTTTTCCCCCACTGCATCTGATGTTCAGTGTATGTTTTGTTCACACAGACATGGCTATTACAGCTGATCACATCCGGGATAAACTTATTAAGGAGTTCTCTGCAGTTCACGTGGTATGTTATTGTTATCTTTCTTTCTTGCCTTTCGCTATCACACAAATGGTGCAGGTCTGTTAGCCACAGTGGTGTGTTATCTAATGATATTTAGGCTTGATTCCTACATATTTAACTTCTGTAGACTGATTGAAGATAATTTGTGTGTCAGTTACCATTATATGATGTCAAACAAATAAAGCACTACAAAATTGCATGTTTTTTCAATAGAGTTTGGTTCAGAACTAGGCAGCTATAGGATAAAATATGAGCCAGGCACGTCACCATACACACAGTAATTCACTATCAGCAGCGTGATGCTTGTCTCTGACTTTTGTCTATTACAGGATGTGGAGGACACATCATCCAACAGATGTGCTGCCAGCTTCAAAGTCCTGGTGGTGTCGTCCCAGTTTGAGGGCAAACCACTTTTACAGAGACACAGGTATTACACATGGTGATAACTGTCACATATTGTGATTGATGCATGCTTGTAGTGCAATTGTTTCAAATAACAATATTAATTAATTAATAACAATAATATTGTATAGATTTGTGTAGATACACAGGTGTTAAGCTTTTATTTTGAAGCATCATTTTACTCCACAGAAAGTCTCATTTGGAGTAATTATCACAGTAAGATCTTCACAGATAGTATCTCAGTATATACTCCTAACCTGTGTGTTGTGTTTGAACAGGCTTGTGAACACGTGTCTAGCTGAGGAGCTGAAAGAGATCCATGCTTTTGAACAGAAGACCCTCACACCAGAACAATGGGAGAAGCAGAAACCACAGTGACACACACACACACACACACACATTATTCCCACTATAAAACAGGCCTTATACTTCTCTGATGTGTGGAGAGTAAGCAAACTTTCTGTAAAACAGCAATATTGATAGAAATGCACTGGAATGTTCTAGTTCACAATAAAACACTTGGATGCTGTATTTTGTCCTGTTAGTTCCTGTAGTGTTTCCTCACAGCTGGAGGGTCTCAGGTTCTAGTCTGACCTGACCCTGAACGGGATAAGTGAAGATTACAGAGGATGAGTGAGTACTTATTGTCTATATTTTTAATTTCAAAATCTCATCCAGTGCATTTTTCACATCTTTGCCACTCTGATAAATGCATATTTCAAAATGGATTGCAGAGCAAACTTACATGAGTAAAAGTCAGAATGAGATGCAACATAACCACCCCTGGTTAGGACACAGGGTGTCTGATGCTGTACAGATAAGGTAGAAAGAAGATTTATTTGACAACTAAATGGACCATGAGGTGAGTGCATTTGTGGATACTTCTAAAGAAGCTAGATCCATATGTGCAGAGCTTGTATGAGATTCATTTAACATCCTGACAACAGATGAACAGCTATGTAATCAAGTGAATAACATGTAAAGAATGGGCATTGAATTTAAATTAGATGACTCAATTTACAAAACAAGTCATCACTGCAGAGCACAGGCGTTTATTCCCTTTAGTGTATATGCATGTGGAGTGTGTGTGTGTGTGTGTGTTTCTAGTGTGTGTGAAGCCTCACTCAAAGCATAGAAGTCTCCATGAGGTGTTATTAAGACCGACCACATCCCCTGCCTGTGTGTTTTTCAGGGTCACTCATGAACCTGGACTCTGAACTGAAGTCAGTCTATTTTTCTCCCATGGTCAGTGTGATCATCTCATCAGGCACATCTTAAGTTTCACTAAATAGCTAACAGATTTTGGTTTAAAGCTAGGGTTGGTGATGTTTAAAGACCAGCAAGCGCACACTGGAAATCAAGCCCAGTGTTGTGAATTTCAGGCCTCCCTCAAAATGATCATTATGAATGTAAAAACATGGCCAATGTTTGTATTCTGGTACAATGAGTGCACAGGTCTGTGACGGCCACAGTAGCAGATTTTTTTTTTTGTAGATTTATTGATTATTGTTGGTATATAAGAGAATTTTAAAAAATATCTATATTATTTTGAGGAAGATCACCCACGTTAAACCATTTGAAATCCATTAATTAATAGAACAAAGTAAAATATTTTGTTATCTATCGAACACCGGTCCTTCCCGAACACACTCAGTTCCTGTTGATCCACACACATCCAACAATAGAGAATGTGAAGATACGTCATACCACTATGCATTGTGGGATCTTGGGCGCCATCTTCGCAGGATCACACACGTAAACAATCCCTCCCGGGGCCGTTGCACAAAACTAGGATAAGGGATTAAGCCGGGCTATCTTGGTTATTCTGGCTCAATTTATCCATGATCCGGTTGCACAAAAGCAGGATAGAGGACAGAGGAATATGTTATGGTATAAGTTACCATGGAGATTTATTCTGAGGAGCTAGCCTGCTCCAGACCAGGCTATGTTCCAGGATCTATTTAATCTCATCCCTCATCTGAGTCAGCAGTCAGTTATTCTACTGCCCACTACACAATGTTATCACATTCAAACTACGGGCTTTTTAATCCGACCCACTGAACGTGTCCAAATTATATATATTTTTTTTTTTTTTTTTTTGATTTTTTTTTCACTTTGTCTGCATTGTTCTCATTGTTCAACACCACAAAAGAGTGTCGACCTTTTATGAGATTATGCATATTTTAGTCTTGCAGCAAAAGCTATTAATATTTGGTGCGTGTATGTGACCATCACCAGCCCTCCCTGGAATCTAATTTTACTTTATTTATTGGAATTTCCTGTTATAAGCCAGAGAGGGACGTGCTACACCTGGGTGATAAGAGGGGGAAATAAATGACAGACAGGGAGATAAGACAAAACAAAAAGGGAAGTTTACAGACAGGCAGTGCTATTGGAATAAAAAAAACGTGTAAGCTACTGTGTCATTCCTAACACCTTCATCGCAACACCCAACAGTATTGAACACCAGAGTAGTGGAGAACCTAACCGTATAGAGTAGGCTACCGAGAACACAAATGAAAGAAGTATGTGGCGAAAATATGACCTTAGTGAGAAGTCGGACGAATGATTTGGCACATACTAGCAGTTCACATCAGTACTCATCAATGTGACTCGGGACGAGTTAATAAGGTCTGGATAAAACATGCATGTGTGTAGAACACCGAAACCCAGAGCGTCTACCACGACCCCTCATGGCCAGATCGGCCAGGTGTCCACAACAACCCGGGGGAGTGGGAGCATCGTCGATGCCAAACCCAGAGAGCCACCCGGGCCACCGAGAACCACGCAGATCCAACGACCAGGAGGAGAAAGAAACCACCACCTCCCAGGAGGCCAGGACAGGTCCAAGGGGCCAGCGACACGAGGGCCCACCCACCAAATTATATTATTAAATTCAATTATTCACTGCTGTTTCTGAAATGTGAACTGTAAAACATGATTCATGAAGAAGAACTCCATTCAAAAACATCAAGGAAATAATAAAATTAAAGTAAAAAATAAAATTAGATGAACCATTTTTTTAAATCTGTCCGAGCTTCTGCAGTAATTTGGCAAACAAATAAACCACCACAGAGCATTGTTAAAGTGTTCAAATGAAATGTGTAATGGATGTTCTTTTCATAAACACACTTACATACATGATAGTTACAGTTACATAGTTAGATTTACACAATTCACTCACATCTGCAGTCAGTTTCAACTGATTCACAATCAGAGTATAACTTGATTTCTGGAGATCTTAATGACCTATTTGAATTGTAGTTGTGATACACACTCAGTGCTCATGGAGCACTGAGTGTGTATTTGTGCACTAGTTACATAGTCAGGAGGTCTGTGGTACTTTGCCTCACTTTCTCTGAAGTATCTCAGTGAAGAAACTTTGAAGCAGCCATGGTCGGGCTGTATTGATGTTAAAAGCTGTTACAGCCGATCGCATGATCGCTTCTGTTTACGTTCACGTTCCTTCCAAGATGGCGCTGACACCCAAAATGCACAGCGACGTGACGTGACGTTCACATGATACAGCGGACATGTGCAACATATAAATAGTCCTGTGCAATATTAATACTCATACTTATGTGTAGAGAGAGTGCTGCAATACTCTCATAATATACATACAGTATATAATGTGCAGTATTCTATACTCCAATAATATTTCTTTTCATTCATACCATTATATCTATCTATTTATTATATATGGATTATACAGTGTGTACACAGGTATGTAACTTTGGTCATCATGTGATAACAGAGGGATCATAACTGTTGTCTCTGTTCAACACTGATCTGGAGTCAGCGTGGGACGATGATGTTTTACTGCAGGAGAAAAGATGTTTCAGTGAGTCACGTTGTTCATTAAGTAGTACCTTCTTATGTATGACACATTCAGGTGTCAACATATCATTTACATGCCCACATTTCTGGCGTGGCTGAACGCTGATTTGATTTCATCCCTCAGTGAGCACGAGACAGAAACAGAGCAAGGGCGTCGAGTGTGTGAAGATTACTTCCACCACTTACCCTCCCAAGGCCCGCTAATGGAAGAGGCGACATGGGGTAGAGTGTGTCTTCATCTGAGTGTGTTGGCAATGAGTTTATTCATCGGTCAGGACAGCTTGTGTCTTTTCAGGGCTGGAGAATATGACATTAAGCTTGTAATTTATCCCACAGCAGTTCTCCCTGGAGAGCTGTGAGTAACAAAAGAAGAAACCAAACAGAATTGTGGAGAATAATTTGATCCAAGGTACCTTATTCTGTTTGGTCAGCGCATCTTTTTCTAAATCTGTGTCTGGCTGGTGGCTTGGTGTTTCCGTGTGTACAAGGTAACAATAAAAAAGATCAGTAATGCAACCAATAAAACATTAGAAGCAGTTTGTGAAAGTGAAAAGAGAAAGAGATTTATCTGTTTTTATGTTCTTCAGGTGTTTCAGTCACACAATGTTTTTTTAATATTTACACAGCTTGATGTGGATCCAGTCTAAAGCAATGTTTGTCCTGTTTCCAGTCTTTAAGCTAAGAGAAGCTCAGAACATACCAGGGTCCTGCATCACTCTGTTTATTCCTGCAGTCACTTTTCACCTTTTGGTTCTGATCTCTGCACTACATTTATACTGTATTATTATATACGTTTATACTGTATGTCATGCACCAGAATACCAAGTTAAATAACTTGTTTGTGCAAACTTACTTGGCAATAAACTTGTTTCTGATTATTTTTGCACACACATTTTGCAGAACAGTTTAATTTAAACATTTGATGACACCTTAATTTAAAACAGGATTACATCCAACCTAATGCAATTTAAGTAAAAAAAAAATATTTATATAAGTTATTGATAGACATTTCTGACTCCCCTGCATTGTTCTGTAAAATCACATCGGCTGTCCTGCAGCATAAAGAAGCCCAAAATATTCGAAGTAAAAGACAAAATGATTTTTTATTGATTGAAACTCCATCGAGCTGTTGTTTTGGTTTTTTTTTTGGGCTGTTAACTGTTAACTCATGTAAAATGCACAAGCTATTTCATACATATACCCCCTCAAACAGTCATACACTGACATAGAAAAAAATGGATATCAAACTAATAGGGTGTAATAAAATAAAAGACAGGGTCAATAATCTTACATTCACATTGTGATCACATATAGGTTTTACTTTTCTGTGAGTATTATCCGTTTCGTTGGTGAAAAAAGACATAAATGAGTCCCACATGTCTGTTTACCTTTGACAATGCATGTCAACCTCTCCAGTCCAACACCTGTAATCAGCTCCTTCTTCCAGATACTAAATGATGGTGGCTCAGTTTAAAGCAGTCACTCTTTTTTCATGAAGAGGTCCAAAATCAATCATTTTCCATTGCTTTGTTGTTTTGGCTGATAAAATTTTAACTGATATTGCTTTGCCCAAATAGGCCAGAATAGGACAGCGTTACGTCAGACACCACCCGAACACCGGACACACCAGTTTCATTTTTTTCTTCATTTATTTAGAGATGGATGACAGAGGATCTAATGCTGTGGCATTGAGCTTCTTTTTCCACAGTTAATCTGACTTAAAGGTGCTCTGTATGATATCCAGAGCTACTAACTATCGTCTATCTTGTGGAGTGATGTCGACCTGAGCAGAAAGTCTCATCATGGCCACCTCTCTACACAGTGGTTACACTAACACTGCTAGCTCTCTCAGCAGTATTTCTATTGTTTTCATGCTGTTAGCACTTCTTAGCTACAAGCCACTGGCTCAGCTGTCACCATGCTGAGAACCTGGGAAATAGAAATGCTTCCAAATCTGACATTTAGAATAGACTGGAATAGTTTTTAATTAATCCCCCATGCAGGCTACAGCATCATAAAGAAGTTACAGTAAAAAAACAAACATAAAGGAACACTAATGAAATAATAAAATGAGTAATACAAATAATAAAGATGTACTGAACAAAAAAATATATTTCTAGTAACACATTAAACTGGACTATAGATATGACTAAATGATCAAAATAAATAATCAAGTATGAAAATAGATCAAATAAAAAGTTGTTGCTGTGCAAATTAGTTATTGTTATTAGTTACTTAAGTTCTTCAGGACTCTCTATCTAAAAACACCAAACAATATTATTAGAAGTTAGAAAGCTTCCTGTTTTCCAACAATTGAAATGACACTGAATTACACACATTTCTTCAGCACTTGTCTGTGTGTCTGAACATGAGTATATACCGTATGTCATCATAGAGCAGCTTTGCAGTGTCTGACTGACAGGAGTCAGTCTTAAATCTGCAGGAACAGAAATGGATCTCCTGCTGTATTAAGAATTAGAGGCCAATGAATCAATAAACAAGCCTTGTGTGCTCCAAGATGTTAAAGTAGACAGCTTGATTCTCTGCAGGAGTTGCCTATTCCAGCCTGCTTCACACACAGTGAAGTGAGACGAGTGAATTCATCAATTAGGCTCCATTAGTCCAGGCAGCAGCTGCTGTCTGTTAAAACACCTCCTGGCAGGGCCTCTCAGGCTGGATCTCTGCGCTCTCCTCTTCAGTCCAGTCCTCTAGTCGTCTACAGGGGATTATTTGGAGCAAAGCAGCTCTCTCCATTGGAAATAATACCCGCCTTGCAATGTGCAATGATGCATTTGTGAACAAAATACAGATCAATCTGGTGAGCTCCTGTTCAGAAATATAACCAACCACCTTTCAGCTTCTTTCAGTCACAAACTGAATGGTAGGAAAACAGATATGTAAAGCTATTGTGAGGATCACAGCAGGATCTGACTGGTCAGCCTGGTTCAGACCCTCCAGTGGGTCCAGGATCATGGAGCTGATCCTGCAGCAGCATGGAGTCAGTGTGGAGCAGGGAGGAGAAGCTCTGCTCCACACTGGAGGAGGAGCTCTTCACCTCCTGCAGTGTTCTGAGAGCGTTAAGATGAAAGAAGGTCATCTCAAAATGATGAATGATGTCTTTGCTGCCAATGAACTGCTAAGAACAAGATTTGGCTCTGATCATGATGTCTTCTGTGAAACTGACATTAAAACTGCTGATCATCTGTTCCTCCATTGATTAAACTCTTCTCACAAGAGAAAATATTATGTTTGGTATTAACATAATAATACACTCTACACTCTTGGAGGTTTACATGCTGGCTGCTAATATCAGTCTTTGCTGCCATTGCTGGTGTGACTTGTAGTACATTATATGAGTATTATTTATTTATCCATTTATTTATCTACTTTAAGCACATACTTTTGGTTCATCATTATTGTGTCTGTGAGAAACTGATCCTTATACGGCCTGTCTTTGGTATGGACATGTTTTTCTTTTTTGTATTATCTTTTATTTTAGCCTGCATATCTGCTGCTAAATTGGCCCTTGGAAATAAATAAAGTCGTCTGATTCTGATTCAAAGGACAACAAGTATGATTTGATCCTGAACAACCTCTTTACCAGTTTTAAAAAGACTCTTATTGTACAGAACTATTAATATATTTTTGACTATGTAATCTTAATCCAATTTTAATTTATTTTATTTTCACTATCATTTGTGTTATCCTTCATTTTATATGTTTAAGGTCTATTCCTGACATGTGCCTTGTATGTTGAGAGTTCACTGTTGTGGTTTGTATGTCATGGTTTGTAAATGACTCATTTTCAAATAAAATAAAATAAATAATTTAAAAAAAAAAACTCCTGTAGTGTTGCCAAGTCCACTTATTGCAACTTAGGGCTTGTTTTTCTATAAAGTTGCTTCCAAATATTGGTAGTCGTGTTTTTTAGGGGCTTGTTCCCAGCTCTATAATAAGTTGAAAAGCAAATATTTTTTATACATTATTTAAACGTTGGATAGTAGAACACCCGGTATTTCTGACGCATTAAAATTTATTATGTAACACCAACCAACTTACATCGCTAAGACACTCAAAAAACACCACCAAGACCCCGGCAAAACGCTGACTATCACTTTAACCTGACATGAAAAACCTAGAGGAACCTAGGACTGAGTGGAGGAGGTGGTGAACCTGTATGATTTAGTGTGACAAGCATTAATAATAATGACATCACTGATAGTTTGTCTACTCATGTGGCTCATATAGACGCATCACTATACATTTAGACTGTTTCATAACCACCACAAAGTTCCTCTTAACCTAAAATTCCTCCAACATGTTCTGTGCACAGTGTGCCTACAGTTAGTCCTCATGTAGTACATGGGCATACATGTATCACTGAGTTCCATGAGGTAGTTTAACAGCTGTCTGATCACATATTATTATACTATTATTCACAGAGAAATGAATGATATCAATGACTTTGTTGTGAGTTTTATTGTTTTACAGTCACAACAGTCAAGATAAAGTGCTACATGTCACCCATTAAGGCTCACAACTGATGTCAGCATCCTCACACATACACACACACACACACACACACACACACACACACACACACAGATCTCATGAAAGTCCTCCCATATGTAAAGTGTCCCTCTGCTCCTTGTTTCCAGTGTTTGCTGAGGTCATCAGTGACTCGTGTTACGAATGTCCAACATGGCGTGCAGCTCCCCAGGCTCATATCCCAGCAGGCCTTGCAGGTTGCAGACAAAGCGGTAGACATAGCGTTTGCCGGCCGTCTTGCGGATGATGTTCTTGTCATAGTAGTATCGCAGGCCGCGGCTCAGCTTCTCGTAGTTCATCTTGGGTTTGTTCTTCCTCTGACCCCACAGCAGAGCCACCTGGACACAGAGCAGAGCTGCTCACTACTGCACCAGCACACTATAGATATGAGTCATTTCATTACTGATTTTAACATATCAAATCATACAATCATATTTAATAAATGAAAGAATTAGGGCTGTTGAAGTAAATTAATCCTCTTTAATGCACTAATTTGCGTGATGGTAACTTGTAACAGACATGCTATGAATGCTTGCTTGCATGCTTTTATATGTGTATATATATATATATATATATATATATATATATATACACGATATATATATATGTGTATATATATATATATATATATATATATATATATATATATATATATATATATATATGTACACGTATATATATACGTATATATATACGTGTACATATATATACGTATATATGTACACGTATACATTCTTACAGAATAGTGTTCAGTGACTCAATAATATTTAGATGTGGTGACTGTGCAGGCCATGGGAGATGATCAACTTCACTTTCATGTTCATCAAACCACTCTGTCACCAGTCTTGCTGTGTGTATTGGTGCATTTATCATTATCATCCTGGTAGTCCTTGGCAGTGACGTGTCCATCTAGTACAAGTATTGGGTCTAGGGAATGTCATGATATTGCAGCCCAAACCATCACTGATCCACCCCCATGCTTCACTGTAGGCATGCAACAGTCTGGGTGTTACACTTCTTTGGGGCTTCTCCAAAACCATAACTCTCCTGAATGTGGGAAAGACAGTAAAGGTGGACTCATCAGAGAACAATACATGTTTCACATTGTCCACAGCCCAAGATTTTCACTGCTGACACCATTGAAACCGACGTTTGGCATTGGTATGAGTGACCAAAGGTTTGGCTATAGCAGCCTGGCCATGGATATTGACCCTGTGGAGCTCCAGACGGACAGTTTTGGTGGAAACAGGAGAGTTGAGGTGCACATTTAATTCTGCAGTGAGTTCGGCAGCTTTTTTGGATACATCCCTTTCAGACAGCTGCCTCTTGCGTCCACAGTTCCTCCTGTTGGATGTGGTTCATCCTTCTTGGTGGTATGCTGACATTACCCTGAATACCGTGGTTTTTGATACATCACAAAGGCAAGATGTGCACCAACAATTTGTCCTCTTTTGAGACCATGAAACCTCAAACACTAAATTGGCCAGTGTTTCAATTTCATTGTCCAACCCCTGTATCTCTCTAAATATATATATATATATATATATATACATATATATATATATATATATATATATATATATATAGCCCAAAAAATGGTCCTCTCACCCTTGTAGGGTGGTATCTGTGTTGGGATCTCGAATCTGCTGGAGCCACTCTCCCAGTTTGGTGGTCACCGCCTCGAGTTCTCCTACCACCACAGGGACCATGTTGGCCTTCACCTTCCACATCTGTTCCAGCTGTTCTATCAACCCTTGGTACTTCTCAACCTTTTTGTGCTCCTTCTTCCTGATGTTGGCATCAGCTGGTACCGCCACATCTATCACCACTGCCCTCTGCTGCTCTTTGTCCACCACCACTATGTCCGGTTGGTTAGCCAGGAGCTGTTTGTCAGTCTGGATGCTGAAGTCCCACAGGACCTTAGCCCTGTTGTTCTCAACCACCTTCTGTGGTATGTCCCATTGGGATTTGGGTACTTCTAGTCCATACTGGGTACAGATGTTCCTGTACACTATCCCAGCCACTTGGTTGTGCCTCTCCATATACGCTGATCCGGCTAGCATCTTACATCCCGCTACTATGTGCTGAACTGTCTCAGGGGCCTCCTTACACAGCCTGCACCTTGGGTCTGGGCTACTGTTGTAGATCCTGGTCTCTATAGTCCTCGTGCTCAGGGCCTGTTCCTGTGCTGCCATGATCAGTGCCTCTGTGCTGTCTGTCAGCCCAGCATCTTCCAGCCATTGGTAGGTCTTCTTGATATATATATATATATATATATATCTATATATATATATATATATATATATATATATATACATATATATGTGTATATATATATATATATATATATATATATATACACGTATGTATACATACGTGTATATATATATATATATATATATATATATATATATATATGTATATATATATATACCATGTCACAGGTCATAAGGATTTGTAACAACCTCACTATGAAACAGCAAACAAACAGAAGCTAATATGAAATAAAATTAGTTTTTTTTTCACACCTTGAGGGGTTGGAAGTTTTTGACAGAGCCTGGCTGGTAGTAGTCATTAAGCTTTATGTACCTCATCAGGGTCCGTCAGCTTGAACTCCCAGCCGTCTCCTGTCCAGCTGATACATGACTGACAGCTGCGGTCTGTGAGAAGCTCCAGCAGGAACTGCCACAGCTGGATGGGTCCACTTCCTGTTGGATCATAGACTGGACTGAAGACCTGCTTTCAGGGCTGATATGAATCCACACGAGGAATAAAACTCACCAGTGTAGCCGGCGAGGAGAGCTGCTGGTATCACAGCTCTACCCAGATCTGTTTTGTTGCCGACATATTCTTTGAAGCTCCTGTGTGAGTGTGGTAAAGTGAAGACATCTTCTGACAGACTCTCCTCCATCACGGATGTCATGTCCTGGAGAGGAGCCGTCCACGATAGAGAGTCATCACTGTGAACAATCTCGACTTCAGAGTCTGTCCCTGCAAACAGCAGAAACAAAGCTTTAAGGGCAGAGTAACATCATCATAACAAGGATGGAGGGTGATGATGCAAAACACCTTTAGGTGGCCATATTGAATCACTGCAGGAACTATTCCTGCCATAAACCAAAGCAATATTTTATTCTGTTTTTGTTCACCCGGTCAATAATAAATCTATTTGTATTTATTTTAGCTTTGTGTCAGTCTCCATCAGCTCCTGAAACAAATATGTGTGAGTTTAGCTGCTAAATGTTCCACTTTTTTTAGCTGGTCACTTCATATTATTAGCAAACTGTTTTCCAGTTTTAATGCGTAGTGTGGTCTATGCTGTGGAAAACTGAATGTTGAAATATTTGTTAGTGATTATATGTGTTTTTATATGTGCTGTATGTTATTGGTTTCTGTGTCTGACCCCAGGAAGAAAAGCCATGGGGATCCTATTAAATAAACATATTTATGAGACAGAGCCCCATTCTAAGTCAGAATTCTATTTGTGTCCACCTCATGAATTTAAGTCCAATATTTTTCTTATCTCTGGTTTGGTCTCCACCAACCCCTCTGAAAATGATCTGTCTCTTTAGCTGCTAAAATAGCTGCACAGGTAGTGTTCAATGAGCTTGAGAACAGGCTACAAAACTGAAACTATAGGCTAAAAGAGGATAAAACAGTCCATAGAGATGAGGAGGAGAAGTGGGAAGTTTAAATAATTCTCTGTCACATGACACACTGATCTGCTGATTATTGCAGTTTTAAACCTTCATGGAGATCATTTTTAGACGGTTATAGAAAGTTTTCTTCAGTAGGAAGTTTTCTTTTCCAGTAAACTAATGATGATGATGATGATGATGATAATGGTGTGATTTTGCTTTGAACCACAAACAGGAATAAGTTATGTAAGTTTCTGAGTGATTATTACCAAAGAAACACTAATAATTCTCAGAGCAGGTGTGTTTTCACCTCTTGCTTCCTGCAGCAGAGCAGCGGTGGTCATGCTCCTGCTGGGCTCCTTTGTTTTGATCAGATAGTAGTCTTGATGTTGAGCAGCGTCAGGGTGCAGAGGGTGGAGGTCTGTCCTCTCACTGGACTCATACTGAACATGGTAACTGTGTTTGTCTGAATGAGCCTCTACATAGTGTGAGTAGCTTTCTGAGGACACAGAGACGAGTCATAATAATATTACTACAGGTAATATATGGCACATAGTAAGCATGTGAATTATACTGGTAGAGTAGCCAAAGACTTTTTCACCTTTGTTGATTTGAAGCTGGCAGTAAGATGGTATTGTGCAGTCATATTCATTCTCTAAGTCAGAAGAACAGAAGAACATTGTGTTTTTATTCCATGACAAGACGAGGAATATACTAAAGAGTAAAAGTATCATGAGCAGCAAACACAAATGGGAGACCTTTTTATATAGAAATAGGTCCCAAATATAAAATAATATCATCTTTTGAGTGCAAGCAAATGATAAAAAGTTCATAAAAATAAACACTTGCAGCAATAGAATGTGTATATATATTTAACCTTAAAAAGGTTTAACATGTTTAAAAAAAAAGCTTAATTTTTCAAGGAGAATGTGTTTGGTAGAAAAAGTTGTTGCATCACCTCTCCTCATGGTCTCCAGATGTTCCCACAGGATCTCTCCAGCGATGCAGTCGGACATGAGGCCCAGGAAGGCCTCTCTCTCCAGGCCACACAGCTCCCTGCCCTGCAGGCCTCTCAGGTCTGATCCCAGACCATGGAGCCCAAACTCAGCCTGGCACCAGTCCAGCCAGTAGTTCACCTCCCACTCAGACCACAAGGTGGGATCTGGACAGGATGAATGAGAATTAATGGAAAGCTCTGAATGTAAATGAAAGTAAGTGAATAACGGACTGAGGCTGTACCCAGAGGGAAGTGATGGTTGATCCTCTCCTGGGCAAATCCAGCAAAACTAGCCTTCACCGCCTGGCTGAGGACCTCCTTACTGGTCGGGGTAAGAGGAGGGACCTCCAGGGTGTCCAGCTCTGGGACAATAAGGACCCTCATATTACAGGTCAGTTCATCCCATTAGATAGAAATAAATGATAAGACAGTATTTAACATTAATGAACAACTATAAACCCTGTTTCCTTATCAACGAGTGTATTCTTCTTTAGTTACACCAGTACTTTTTCTTTATTCACGTTATCGTTCTACATTTTCTCTGCAAATATTACATCACCTCTGTAAATATGGGGGTTTTATATCTTCCTATATCTTTTATATCCTTATTTATATGTGCCTCTACTAAATTATTATAAGTTATGCGTGCATAATGACAATAAAGACTCTTGAATCTTGAATTTTAAAACAATTCCATACAGCACACAGGAGGTAAAAGGCTCATAATGATGACTTAAACATTTATGAGTTATCATGTGTTTATATATATATATTGTTTTTGTATCTTTATGTTGAACAAATATTCAAGTATTGAAATGTTCACACTTGCACACTGATTAATGATCCATACGGCCATCTTGAGGACGTACAGTTTATCAGTTGTAGTATAATCCATTAAAGACAAACACTGAAGCATTCTACAGCCACATTTACTCCCATCCAATAACACAGCCAACACATTAAACGGATGGTTCAGATTTTTTTTGTATTTACATTTGTAGTGAATTTTGACAGTTCTATGTTGTCTCAATTCTAACACGATTGACGTATATTAGACACTTAAATGCATTAAGATCAGTTTACCGTGTATTTAAATGAAGTAAAATTACTGTTTTGGTCAAAGGAGTCTGGTGGCTTTAAAGAAAGCATGAAGAACACTTCCTGACAACAAAGTGAAGCAGTGAAAATGTTCTAAATATATAGTGTATGAACCAATGTGAAAATGTTTTTTTTGCTGCTGACCTTGTTCACAGTAATACATGACTTTGCGCCTGTGCTGAAAAAAAACACTATGGAGACTCACACAGCCTCACTTCAAAACATCCAAACTATCCTTTAAGGCCTAAAAGAGTTTAAATTAATATTAAGATATTAATCAATGATGCCAATCAGCATCAAAGCACACATCAATCATACTTTCTAAGATGCTTACCTGCAGATATGAACATCATTAAGTTCATAACTACACTGTGGAGCATCATTAACCATTTATGAAGTCTTTTTTAGTTAATATCCTGCTTATAAATCCTCAGCGGCATGGTTAAAGTTGTTGTTATAATGTCTAATAAGTTCATTATATACCAGAAAATGACCAGTTTGAACAAATGTGACGTTAACTGAAGAGTGAGATAGAAATAAAAAATAGAAACAAGTGTCTTACCGCAAGTACTGTAGTCCATCCCAGGGTGTGAGGATCTATGGATCAGGTGGAGAAACTGAGACCACACAGGGGGGAATGGGACTTTAATGTGATGGATAGGAGGAGGGGACCGGCTGTGATGGACAACTGTCAATCATATGGATGAAGGCGGGGCAGGAGGGACAGGTCTGAGGACCAGTATGACACTGCAAACAGCTGGTGAAGATATATAGAATATTGGCCATATATATATATATATATATATATATATATATATATACGTGTATATATGTATATATACGTGTATATATATATATATATATATATATATATACGTATATATATATATATACACGTATATATATATACGTATATATATATACACGTATATATACGTATATATATATATATATATATATATATATATAGTGTATATATATATATATATATATATATATATACACGTATATATACGTATATATATATATATGTATATATATATATATATATATATATATATATATATATATATATATATATATATATATATATATATATATATATATATGGGGGCTTCATACTCAGGACCAGCAGCATACATCATAAAAATCCGGTTAAGCTCCTTAAGAGGTCAAGCTCCTGTTATTTGTCTTCTGGAGCTTTCAGCCACATCTCATGAACTTCATCAGTGTGTTTATTTACCACATTGTCATTATAACTGGACCATTTCCATGACAACTGAGCAAAGTCAGCAAACAGCAAACATAACAGCGTGAGGATGAGGCTCAAAGCTCAAAGATTTGACAGAGTGAGGTTTTATCAGAAGTCATCTCTACTGGAGGGATGAGCAGCTTTCTTAAAAAAAAACAGCCTGTGTGTTTAGATGATGGTGGTGGAGAGCTCCCTGTATCTGAAAACCTCTCATCAAGGTTTACTTGATACTGGATCTCTGTGGGAGCCATCATAGTACCAGTACCATTAGACCACTTTTACAAGGTCAAGACCAAACAAAATAAAAACCCCAGTAATAGTTATTTACCATGTAATGCACAGATCAGATTCATCAGCTTGCTCAGTTCACTGTCTCTCTCTTTCTTCAGCACCCTCTATGTGTGGAGATGCTCTGGTACATCACCCTCTGCTGGCAGTCAGTAGAAAGTGGCTCTGTTCACATTCATTTTAGAAATGCCGATGCTGAATAATTATGTTAATTATGAGAGAGGTGATGCAAAGGGCCACAAACTCAGCCCAGTTTAAACTCAAGTGGACCAGTTAAACCAGTGTATAACAACCTATCAATAATAAGACTTGTTTGTTTCCCTTTGTTTTAGTGAGCACAGATACAAGTTGATTCTGAAACCGTCCATGAACGATCCAGTTACAGCCTGAGATGATTCATTGACCACGGCTAAAAACAGACCTCAAACCTGCCAAGAAATCATTTATCTTTTCTGTTCTCCGACGTCCTGAATCCATGTATATTTTTTTAGTTTCTATGAGCTGAAAGGTGGCGTTAACACACCAGGCACACTGGATTCACATCACAACAGAACTTGATTCATTTTTCTTGAAAAACCTTCTCTTGACAGCTGTCTTGTGTAGCCTGAACAGACATTATTTTATTGAAAAACAGGAAGAACATCCAGTCACACAGTGGGCCGGATGGAACCCTTTGGAGGGCCGGCTCTGGCTCTCAGGCCATCTGTTTGACACCCCTGCTCTAGAACAATTACCACCTGTTATTTACTTATATATATTACTTACCAGTCCCACACAGAATTTTTCTAAGATTTGCTTGTTTGTTTACCACTTGTTTACGTTATTACCCACTTATTTTTTTACACATTTACTTCTCTACGTAAGTCTATTTTTTCCAGGGTTCTCACAAGTCCTGGAAAACCTGGAAGTTGATTGACCAATTTTCCAGTCACGGAAAACATGGAAAATGAGAAAAAAGGTTGAATGTCCTGGAAACAGTTAAGGTATCCTGGAAAATTATTTATCCTCTCAATGTTTTTCATTTTCCATGACTACAGAATTGGTCAATCATTTTCCAGGTTTTCCAGGACTTGTGGGAACCCTGTTTTTACTTTATTCATTGTTTCTTATTTTTTTTTATATATGCCCTTAAGTTTTTGCAATATCAACTTGCTGCTGTGAGCCTTTATTTGTCCCTGTTGATGGAACAAATTAAGGATTATCTTATTTTATCCTGGCTCAACCTCCCCAAAATGACCTGTGTTGGGAGTATCAAACTTCCATCCATCCATTATCTACCGCTTATCCTCATAGGGTCGCGGGGGGGCTGGAGCCTATCCCAGCTGTCTTAGGGCGGAAGGCAGGGTACACCCTGGACAAGTCTCCACCTCATCGCAGGGCACATAGAGACAAACAACCACTCACATTCACACCTACGGTCAATTTAAATTAGCCAATTAACCTAATCCCCATGCATGTTTTTGGATGGTGGGAGGAAGCTGGAGTACCCAGAGAGAACCCACACAGACACAGGGAGAATATGCAAACTCGACACAGAAAGGCGCCGGGCCCAGGATTCGAACCCGGTGCTGTGAGGCGACAGTGCTAACCACTACACCACCGTACCGCCCAGTATCAAACTTGTTTTTAGTAAAAAAATATTTAAGGAGTCCAGTCAGTATCTATTCAACTGTCTGTGTGTGTTACTGAGTTCATCACAGAGGTGCTCTGAAACATCTGAGCTGCTGTAGTTTTGTCATTTATTGACAAAAAAAAAGACAAACAGGCTAAGAGTGAAACCTTGGGTTCAGCATGGTGGGCAGTTCCTCCAGCATGCTGAAGGATGTCCTTACAGTACATCTATGGAGCTGAGATCCAGTGTCATGGCCACACACACACACACGCAGACACACACACACAGAACATCAGAACAGAATACACACATCTTCCAAAGATGAATTCAGTCAGTAAGGTTTAGGCAGAAAAGGCTATGTTATTTCCTAACACAAGTCACTTTACAGCAGAAACAGACAGACACAAACATGCTGAGGAGATGACAGGTGAGCTGATGGCTCACTACACCTGCATCACATGGCTCACTGATGAGAATAATACACACACTGACAGTCAGCGTTTTCATATGAAGCATTAATGAGTGAGTGTTAATGAGGTGAACATGGAGAGTGTCCAGTCACAGTGCTGCTTCCATGGAAGACCTGGGTTGGTTAGGAACCAGTGAACAGGTACAGTGCTGAGGTTTATTGGTATGTTTGCTAGGTTATGGAAGCCATTTGGCCCAGACTCCAAATGGGAATGTAGTTTGAGTCGTGGTTTTAATCTACAGTAAGTTAAATATACAATCTCTGATTATGTTATAGCACTGAGAAGGTTTGTTGGTTGTTGTTTTGACCTGAAATTTCCAAACATCAGTGATGAGGAAACTAAAAAATAGCTATAACAAAATAAGGAAGTATATCTTTAATGTTTTCATGGAGGCTGTTTTCTACTGAAAAGCTGATGTGGAAATACAAGCATTACTAGTGCACAGAGGGAAAACACAGAACAGATCCTGGATCAGCCCACTTCAACACACACTACAGCAGGATGGAGTGGTATAACAGAGGCTGTGTGTAGTATAGTGTAAAGAAATAATGCCACAGTACACGGTGATAAAGCTACGTAGGGTTCTCTTCAGTGCTTGGACCACATGGTGAGCTACAGGAAGGTGGAGGAGGTTTAACGAGGATCATCAGGAGCTGCGATCTTGTCCAGACTGGGCTCCATGCCCCAGATCTCCCTGGCATACTGGGAGATGGTGCGGTCACTGGAGAACTTCCCACAGCCGGCGATGTTATGGATCACCATCTTGGTCCAAGCCTTAGGGTCCTGTCAACACACAGGGAGAGGAAGAGGAGGGGATGAAACAGCACTCAAAGACTTAACGTTGCAGATTAGATTTATGATATCAGGCTATCCAAATAAAACTGACTTGACTTAATAAATAATAATAGTTGATCTACCCCAGAAAAGTAATATAATATGTAGACATTATTAAAAGATAAATAAGTAAAAATATAAGCGGACACAAAAAGACTTAATTTTGGGGATATAGAGCTTAACATATTATTCCTCTACCCAGTGTCTGGTGTTTACCACCTCTGCCCTAAATTAATAGAATTGCTGAATATAAAAAAAAATGTTTCTGTAATGGTTAAACCACCAGTATGTACAAACTCTTTAACCAAAATGATAGATTTAATGATAAAATATAATTATTGTTGTTATCCAGGAATTTTGAAATTTACTGTTTTACTCATAAAGCAGAAAAAAAATCAAACACATTATTATTATTTTTGATAGAGATGTTAAATTGCAGTTATTTGCTGTCATTGCTGAACAAAAAATGTCTTTTAGTGGTTGTTTGTTATTCTGGATTCATTTCTGACTTCTCAGTGAATTCCAGTGTTCTGGATCAAATTTGGGTCTAAAAAGGTGAATTCAGTTTAAATTCCTCACTCCTGTTCAAAATGGTGAAGAGTAGTGAACTCAGTGAGAAACAAAAAGTCCAGTTAAAGTGAAGGAGATGATGCTGGAGGATCTGTGATACATTTATTAAGCTCTGTATCTGTAGAATAAAATTTAGTATTGTTTCGTCGAGCCTGACTCTTCCTTTAAATATTTGTATGTTTTAGTGCAGCACCATACGTGGTATGGTAATAAAAATATAAAATAAACTAAATATACAGTATCCTATAGAATACAGAATCATGCAGGGGAATTGCACATCTAACATAGTGTAACAGACTCTGTCTGCAGTCCTGCTGCTGTATTAGCCTGCCTGATGAACATACTGACCTTGTAGAGCGCGCTGACTTTGTCTTGACATTTGATGTAGTCTTCATAGTCAGCAAACACCTTGAACCTGCAGCACAGAGAGACACGTCACATGGATGCCATGAAGCATTCTGCAGTAAACCAGCGCTAACTGGAGACTATGTGGCTCCAGGTGGACCACAGGTGGTCCATGAAGACCATGATGAGGTTTTACAGTCTCATCCAGAGATTGATGGACGCTGTCTGTGCATCAGTGCTGACTCCTCGTTGTGTCTAACCTGTCATGGTGCATCAGCATGTTGACCAGGTCTTTGAAGAGGTCAGGCTGCCTGGGGCTGAAGAAGCCTCCAGATATCTGGTCCATAGCCTGCTTCAGCTCAGGGATGCGCTGATAATAGGACACAGCGTCATAGCTGAGGACAGACAGACAGACAGACAGGACACAGGACAGGTTATGAGACTGAGAACCACCACCTCTGCTACACTGGAGCAAGACACACTTTATCAATGCTTAGCCTCTGTTAGGGTTATCTTTGGAGTTATTTTGTGTCCCTTTGTAATTATTTTAGTCATTTAGTCAGTTTTGGTGCCATTTTGTGTCTCTTTGTAGTACTTCTGTGTTTCTTTGTAATGGTTTTAGTCAGTTTTATGGTCATTTTGTGTCTCTTTGTAGGATTTTTGAGTGTCTTTGTAGTCTTTGTAGTACTTCTGTGTTTCTTTGTAATGGTTTTAGTAATCTATTCAGTTCCGTAGCCCCTTTGTAGTCTTTTTTGTGTCTTTGTAGTCATTTTGTGTCAGTTATGGTCATTTTGTGTCTCTTTGTAGGATTTTTGAGTGTCTTTATAGTCTTTGTAGTACTTTTGTGTTTCTTTGTAGTACTTTTGTGTCTTTTTGTAATGGTTTTAGTAATCTATTCAGTTCCGTAGCCCCTTTGTAGTCTTTTTTGTGTCTTTGTAGTCACTTTGTGTCTCTTTATAGCCTTTTAGTGTCTGTGGTTGTAATTGTTGATTTGGTCTCTTCTTAGTTCTTCTTTGGTTTGACACTTGGCTCTCTGTCCAGTAGACCAGATGGCTGAAGTTATGATCATTTCTCTACTAGGATCCCCACCCCTTCTTGTCCAGAGCCTCCACATCGGGCACCCTCATGCCGAAGATGAAGAGGTTCTCCTCCCCAGCTTCCTCTGCCATCTCCACGTTGGCTCCGTCCATGGTGCCGATGGTGAGGGCTCCGTTCAGCATGAACTTCATGTTGCCGGTGCCAGAGGCCTCAGTGCCTGCTGTGGATATCTGCTCAGACAGGTCGGATGCAGGGATCACTGCAGACACAAGGACAGTTCATCTCTGTCAAACTCTACCACAGACATGTGAGCAGGGCCTCAGCTGGTCGACTGTACACCTTTAACGTGACAAAAACGTTACCCTTTTCTGCCAGAGTGACCCGGTAGTTCTCCAGGTAGATGACTTTGAGGCGATCTCCCACCACAGGGTCATTATTGACGACGTCTCCAATGGATGTGATCAGCTTGATGATCATCTTGGCAGTGTGATAACCTGGAGCAGCCTGAAAAACAGAGGGCAGCATCTTTACAGCCAGAACACAGGCCAGTAGCAGCCCATGTGACAATGTACAAGGACTGTTTTCAGGGTGTGATGAGAAATGAGCAGTCATCTCTGTGGAATTTCTTTAATTAATTTAGCTTTCCAAGTAGAATAACCTCTAACCAGGAACTATTGCTATCACACACTACACTTATTAATGATGCAAAGTGAATACAGTCACTAATGAGACAAATAAAGGAGCATGAACTACTTCCTGAATTTCAAAACAATAAGATGATAAGCAAGGTAGGTGAACGATTGAACAAATATTTTCCTTGTTGATTCGTAATTTGTGAAATTTGGAGTTTTCAGGGTTCCAACCTGGAAAACCTTGAAAATCCATCCATCCATCCATTTTCTACCGCTTATCCTCACATAGGGTTGCGGGGGCGAAAAACCTTGAAAATAATTGACAAATTTTCCAGTCATGGAAAAAACGTCAAATGCCCTGGGAACTGTTAAGTTATCCTGGAAAATTATTTATCCTCCCCATGCCTTGTGAGCGAATGCAAACTAGTTACTTCTAATCCGTTTGCATAAATCATTTTCCAGAATAACGGAACTGTTTCCAGGATATTTGACCTTTTTTTCCTCATTTTCCATGTTTTCCATGACTAGAAAATTAGTCAATAATTTTTCAGGGTGCATGGGAACCCTGGTTTTGTTTGCCTTTTCACCGGCCTGAGCCTTGGAAATCTCACATGTTGACTTCTTATAAATAGTGACTGGTGAGTGTAGGAATAACCAGACAGGAAATGAAACCAGGCAAAACACAAACCTTTCCCCCGATCATGATGGTCCTGGGGGTCCAGGACTTGTTGGGCTCCTTCTTGATTCCTGATTAAAAAACAAAAGCTAGTCATTTTAATTGAACTCATATTTTCCTTTTTTTTTTTAAAAGAAGAAAAAAGCACCCACGGTTGAACAGCGTGATGATGTGCAGGCAGTTGAGCAGCTGCCTCTTGTACTCGTGGATCCTCTTCACCTGGACATCAAACATGGAGCTGGGGTTGATCTTTACCTTGTAGTGCTCCTCCAGGTGGGCAGCGAACTTCAGCTTGTTCTCCTGGATGTGGAGGTCATGGGATTAGAGGTGAACAGAAACAGAAAGGTCGTCATCACATTTGTTTTAGGTTCTCACTTGTTTGACTTTGGCAACATCCCGAATGAAGGCGTCATCGTCCACAAAGTCCAGAAGCTTCTTCAGCTGATCCAGGTCACGGATGTAGTCCTCACCAATCCTCTAGAATAAAAGAGAACCACATGAGATCCACATCATTTGGCAGATATTTAACTGAGGAGTGGATGTGCACTGTAAATGCTTTGGACTGTCTGGAGCAGCAGCTCACCAACCAACCGTCTAGAGATTATTTTTTAGATTTATTAACTAGGTGTTCGGTTCAGAAAATGCTTAAAAAATGGTGCTCTGTGTTTCCTTAAAGGCCCAAAATGGAGCCATCAATCATCTTTTGTCCATATCTTAAATATATTCACTTTAATTCACACAGAGGAGAAAGAAACCAGAAATATTAACATTTAAGAAGCTGCAATTAGAGAAGACTTTTCCCTTTAAAAAATGACTTAATTCTATCAATAATCACTGCAGGTCTCACTCAGCTAATATTGTCCATGCAGTGCCCAGGTGCTTAAAGCAACCGTCCCATTCTGTATTCAGTGTGTATTAGGGCTTTGACTCCGAACTTCGTTATTCAAATGTAATTCAAATATTTACAAAAATAAAGATATTCAAACGAATATTAGGCAGCCCTTAATATTCAAACCTGATATGGGCATTATTTTTTGTAAATGTGTTTGCTTGTTAAACGTTGTTTTCAATTCAGATTCCGAGGCTTTTTCACACCTGGTGAAGTTGTGAATCGCGAGCTCATTAGCAAGGTTATTATTGGTCATCTGGGCTCCTGTAGGTGATGTTAGCGTCCTGGTTAGCACCTTTTTTGCTTATCAGAACAATGGCCGCAACAATGCCTACAACAACTACGCCTGAGGAGTCTGAAATCTAAACTCCAGACCATCTGAAAAGCAACGTGTGGCACTACTTTGGGTTCCCAAAGGAACAGGGAAAAATCACTACTAAGGACAAAGCGATATGTAAAATACATAGGACCAAATTCACATGGTTGTCACGCGACAAACCAGCAACTTGAGAGCCCACCTGTAAACACTACATCCAGGTAAGCTGGAAGAGAGGGAGGGGGAGGGATCGGGGGCGAGGCAGGCTAGTATCGACTCCATGCCTCTCCTTCACGAGGCCTCCCCTATGCCCGTCAAACCAGAGTGAACAGATTTGCTGACACGGTTCCTTTGCGAAGATATGAGGCCAATTAACGTGATATATGGGAGCTTTCGTCCACCAACTAGTTTGATGCCAATATAGGTCTTAGTGAAGGCAAAATATTATTAAAAATATTCTAATATATTAGAATATTAACATTAATAAACAAACAAACTCACCTCTGCGATGACCTCAGCCAGGCCAGGGTTGCACATGACCAGCCAGCGTCTGGGTGTGATGCCGTTGGTTTTATTCTGAAACTTGTCAGGGTCTGCTTCGTAGAAATCCTTGAACCTGAGGAGGAGAGGAGCAACGACGCAGGAGAAACTTTCAACACCAAGTTTCAGTGGCATCCTCTAACCTAAAGCAGCTAAATGTGACTCAATAGTTCTTGACTCTTTGCAGTCATGTTATACTAGCACACAGGAGCCACAGACATGAGGGTGAACTGGTTTTCCTACACAGTGTTTTTGATGATTTCAGAGTGGATGCGGGCCACTCCGTTGACAGCATGAGATCCCACGATGCATAGGTGAGCCATGTTGATCTTCTTCACGCTCCCTTCCTCAACCAGGGACATTCGCCGCAGACGGTCAGTGTCTCCAGGGAAGAGCTTGGCGATGCGCTGGAGGGGTGAAGGACATAGAGAAAACTATAATTTGGCTGTCAGAGCTTTGGCTTTACTTTAAACATCATAACACAAACCTCCATCCACAGCAATCTTTGTAATGTTGAAGGTGCTAAATTAAAAATTCAGAGCATATAGCATCAAACTATTGCCCATCTGAGTCTGTGATATCAGAGTTTTACAGGACAAACAGACTGAAAAACAGTTTCTTTCCTTGAGCCATCACCACCCTGAACTCGAACAACCTCAGCCATCAACACATCTGTCACTGCTCTATTAAAAACCCTGTGTAATGTAATTTATCCTGTTTGTAGGCTGACATCTAGTGTATACTTTCTGTTTATATTCTTAGTATTTATCCTTGTTGTAAATTCATGTTCATATTTGTATATAAGACTATTTTAATGCTTATTTTTGTATTTCTATACTTATTTTCACACTTATTTCATATTATAATTATTTTTATTATTGTGCACTGAAAAGCTTCACAATTATATCATGACAATAAAGGGCTTTCTATTATATTCTAATGTTCATATCATCATCTACTATTGTCTATGTAAAGATACAGAGGAGTAATGTCTACCTGAGTCTGTGATATCACAGTATTAATATATCATCATCTACTATTGTCTGTATGTAAAGATATAGAGGAGTAATGTCTACCTGAGTCTGTGATATCACAGTATTAATATATCATCATCTACTATTGTCTGTATGTAAAGATACAGAGGAGTAATGTCTACCTGAGTCTGTGATATCACAGTATTAATATATCATCATCTACTATTGTCTGTGTAAAGATACAGAGGAGTAACGTCTACCTGAGTCTGTGATATCACAGTATTAATATATCATCATCTACTATTGTCTGTATGTAAAGATACAGAGGAGTAATGTCTACCTGAGTCTGTGATATCACAGTATTAATATGTCATTATTATATTAGTGCACGTTAATACGTGTGATTGTGTACTACTAGCAGTTACAGCAGTCCTGAAGCATAACGCCCTCCAGTTTGGGTCAACGATCGCCATGTTGAGAGCTGTATAGTCTGACACTGAATATCAACCCAGTGTTTGGATCACTAGGTCACATATGAATATTCATAAAAATAAATAATTTATATAAACAAGCCTTCGATATTGGAGGATTGATTCTCCCACTATTGATGGAGCTAGACTAGCAGTCTACAGCAGCTCTAATGCTTGTGTCAAGTTAAACTCAAGGTGTTCTGGACCTGTGTGTGATAGATCCAGATCACAACAAAGTTCAGGCTGTTTGATTTGGTTGAGGTTTCAAGTTTTTCATGTCGATTGGCTCAGCCAGGCGTGTGTCTCTTGGGTGTGTCATGTGCTGAAAGAAGATATACAGAGGGCCTTTGTTGCTAGGCAACAGCTTAGGTTTCACTTCCTATCTGCTGACGGTATTCACTGCACTGCAACAGGAAACAAACTAAACACATTCATAATTGTCAAAGAGTCTAAAAAGAGTGTAGTCATTTCGGGCTGTAACGATATGAGTGTGAAAAGTGAAATTGCAATATTCAGAGCCACAATCCTGTATCACGATATGCAAAAACGTTATCATTATTTATTTGACATTAATAGTCTATTTTAAAATATGTAGGCCGGTCACTTCCCGTTCCGTACCGGACAGCTGATCTGAGCTGCAGAGCGGATGTTTACGCTGCCGTACGCTGGGAATTTGCAGGTAACCTGCTCTGCCATGTCAGCAGTAGAGCGCTCTGTTTAAACTACTACCGGGGACTACTCACCGGTTGCAGCTAAAGGCCTACAAACATTTCTCGGAGATATGGTGGATTGCTATTGTTATTGTTCTCCAGGATGCCAGAACAGCTGAGGACGAGCAAAGAGAAGATCATTTTACAGGATTACCAAAGATCCTGAACAAAGACGGATAACTGGCATAAAACGAGCAGGAAGTGAACATAAGTAAACAGAGCGGTGGGAACCAGCAGCAACCACTTTATATCAGAATCCAACGTTCCCTAAACTTTATATCTGTTTTATTACGATTCTGAACGGTTGTACTTTCATTAAACACATGTTACACCAAGCAGTGCTTCTCGTTGCTCACACAGCAACAACCAAACGCAATGAAAAAATGTTTGTCTGCAGAGTCGTTTTAGTCTTCCTTCAGATAAAACTCAATGCACGTTATGTCTGCTAGTGTGCTGTTTAAAGTCTGTTCTTGTGATTACAGCAACGAACAGAGCATTGTGTGATTTCTATTAACATGATTCGCGAGAGAAGAGACTTTAAAACATCTACAACAACTACTAAACCTTTTCAAGATTCGTGAAAAGTATACTGGTGAGATGATAAGGGTCAGAGATATTTATTCTTTAGTATTTACTTGTGCATATAGTCATATGTGATTTTGAACTCTGAGGGCATAAATTGACTGGGATTTCAGCTGGGAGCTGCAGCTTGACTGTTGCTTGATAACAGCTGACCTCACTGAAGACTACTCTGGTTTACTGTTTACCTGAGACCATCAGTGACTGTAGTCACACATCGTACTCTGATTATAACACTTAACTCCTCGAGGAGCCAAATACCATATTCAAAGGTGATGACATTTTTTTAGATCAGTGTTTGAAATAAAATGCTTTTTCAATTTAAAAAAAGTGGCGTGTAATGAACCGTGGGTCAAAAATCGTGATACAAATCGAATCCTGAGTTAGTGTGTCGTTACAGCCCCATAGTCAGTGCATGATAGCTTCTAGTGAGCTAACAGCCAACAATGGCTCACATACGGGGAAAAGAAACAGTCTCAGGTCAGATTGAGGTCTAACATTTGGCAGCAGTGATCCTCAATACTGCTGAACTATCAGATTATTTCTTTAAAGCTCAGTTCAGTTTGTACAGTTGACGTCCAGCTGCCCTCGTACCTCCAGGTGCCTCTTGTTGATCTCGTAGATGATCTCCAGGTGACGAGGCAGCAGGTTCTGGAAGAGGTCGACAGGCCAGCGCTCCAGGGCCTCAGGCAGGACGGTATGGTTGGTGTAGGCACAGGTACGAACCACGATGTCCCAGGCCTGGACACAGACAGGTGGGTTAGACAGAGCAGACATTGTGAACTCAAACTGTGGCTGGTTGTCACAGTGAATGCCTTCAGGCAGGACTGATGTCATTGTGCTGCGCTCACACTGTTACCGTAGAGCTGAAGGATGCAAAGAGACAGACGCGCAACACCAGACCACCAGCACGTGGCCTCGCTGGCTCTTTGTTTTCAGCACACTGAGGCCTTGAAGGTCACATACCTTCACCCAGGTGAGTTTCTCCAAGTCCACCAGGATCCTCATCAGCTCAGGGATGGCCAAAGCAGGATGGGTGTCGTTCAGCTGGATGGCCACCTGCAGACCACATGACGAAGAGAGCAGTGAGCAGTTAGCAGAGCACTGCAGTCTGATTCAAAGAGCACAGCAATGTGAAGAGCATGGAGAGTGGCTCACACTACTGAACACATGCTCCCAGGTTAGCAGTCATGCTGAGGAGCTGCTTTGATTTGACGATCGCTCACCTTGTCAGGCAGCGTAGAAAGGTCGAGTCGCACAAACTCTGTGGAGCCAAACTTGGAGGCTTTGAATCGTCGGATGATGTCTTGAAGAGTCGCTGCGACGACAAAGTACTCCTGCTTCAGACGCAGCTCCTTCCCCTCGAAGAACTGGAGGACAAAGACAAGATGGGAGACTCTCAGAGCTGTGGCCATCTTTTAAAAAGGTTGATTTAGAAACCACTGATCCTTCCTGCTGTCAGACTTGAACTCATACTCATACTACTACTACAATAACTCTTTGGTGAGAGAGGGCTAAAACACTTTCATAGTCTACATGTGCAATATTTCATTTTTACACATCTTGTGAAATATTTATTACATCAGTTATTCCATTGTGTTCACTGATCTCGTTCACTTTAGGTGTTTATTTGATACATTATCAATTACAGTATATAAATGACCCAAGCTTGTTTGTTTTGTGGTTTCATGGGATGCTGGGATCAGACAGGTTATATTATTAGCTTCCACCTGTCCACAGCCTAACATGTCATCAGTAACTTAGAATAATGAACAGACTATTTAAACAAGATCTGTATGAATTTGGATGTTTGTTCACTTTAGCTGCTTTAGATAGTTTCATATCTGGACAGGTTCCAATAAGCTGAGTTTCACTTTATTTATTGTTCTGTTTCAGCTATTTCATTTAGCTCTTTAACACCTCATGCGTCGCTGGCAACACATCAAACAGTTTCTGCTATTGGAAAAAAATCAAAAGTTTCTCAAAGCTGAGACATTGAGCTTTACAGGTGTCATTAAGGTAATTTCACTCATGCCTCTCCTGGAAGCTGGTGAAGCACCCTCTGTTCCCTATGGTAAAAAAAAAAAAATAACGAGAAATGCCTGTCTATAGTTTTCATTTTATGGCCAATTTCTGCACATTTAGAGACAAAGACTCACAAAAATGTATCATAAATTGTTTTCATACTTTTCAAATTTGAACTTAAACATCTGTTATCAAAATCTGTTATTCATGTTCAATTGCATTTTTCCCCAAAATAAAACTCTAAAATTCAATTTTGTGGTTTTCGTTATTTTAAACTATTATTACACTCTTGTAACATGCAGTTAATTGTATATAATTGTCAAATGTTCTAATTTCCAAGTCTTCTGGATAAGAAACAAAGGTGCAGACAGAAATGTTGAGGCTCAGCCATGCACTGCTCCTGCTCTTCAGTCCTTTAGATAGTGTGGCAGCTCTACAGAGGGATTATCAGTAACATGTCAGCTGCTCACATCCACCTTGAGTCACTAATAAAGAGCTTTAGGTGCTATAAATCCACTCACATTGTCGTTGGGGTAGAGAACCCTGGAGATGTTCTCAGCCAGGTTTCTGTCCAGCACGGCTTGAATGTATCCACCAACATTAACTGTGGACATCATTTAGACTCATATTCAGCAGCTGTTGATTCATTTATGGTACAATAATGATGATTATGACTCAGCACAGAGGACAGTACTCACAGTCTTTGAGGTTGAAGTCACAGGGGGCCTTAGCAGACCACAGCCTCATGGTGTTGACAATGTTGTTTCTGTAGCCGGGGACTGGAGTGTCATAGGGAAGAGCCAGAACCACCTGAATATGACATTAAATACACTGATTATTGATTAGGACTGGCTATCACCAAGTACCTCGCAATATCATGTGCATCATGTGTATTGATATTTGTATTAAATCTGGCAGTATCATACTGAATTCAGTCCCAACAGTGAGTTCATTTATCAGCTCTATAGTAAATAAATAATCAGACGGTGTTATATTATTTATAGAGGAGGGAGTGAGCAGCATTGACTGAACCTGTTGCAGTTTTCATTTCCAGTTGCCACCAACCTGAGTGTCGACCCACTTCACTCCATCAGCTGTGTGCTCCACCCGTCCATAGAAGTGGACGGGGCGCATGTACTCAGGACGAGCCTTCTCCCAGGGGTTACCGTACCGCAGCCAGTCATCAGCTTCCTCCACCTGTGAAAAGAAGACGCTGTTTGATTCATTTAATGTGCTTTAGAACATTTCATATGATACCAAAGAACCAGAGCTCGACTATGTCTATTTTTATGCCTCAAAATTTATGAGTCATATCCATAGTATTTGCCGTTGACGTATTTTTATATCAAAGTGGTTTTTCGGCAGCGGGTCACCGATTGTGGTCGCCCCCAGCTCGTGATGGGGCTTCTGGGAGATGTAGTCGGAGCATAAAGAGACGGTATACGCCACAGTGATCAAAGCAGGAAGTGGAGATGATCGACATTAGAAAGCAAAACAGAGTCTGGACAAAAAGTGGTGATTTTGGTGAAAGTGGCCTCTACTCTACCTCTGATAAAACAAGAATGGAACATGTAAAAACAAGAAAAAATTTTCATGATGAAATAGAGAGCCTCTTCTTTCATTTGAGCTATTCAGTGTTTTCAAAGTCATAGTACAAAATATTCTATGGGTCTTAAAATACTCAAAATGGATGAAAACTCTGGAACAAGGCACTTCCTGTTTTATAAAATGGCTGGCACTCAATGAGTTAACAGATCTATTAATCTATACTGTAAATGTGTATTATTGATATTATTACTATTATTTAGGGCTGTCAAAGTTGGCGTGTAAATGCGATTAGTCACTGTTGTGAGTTACCATTGTGTGGCGTTAACTCTGCTTAGACAAACTGCCCGAAATGTGTTAGAGCTGCTAAAATCAGGCATCACGTAAGTTCTAATAGGTGCTGTGTTTCTGAAAAGAGCGTCTCTTTCACTTTTCCTTTTCATCCATTTCATGTTACAAATTCATACTTTAACGATGCTCTTTGGTGGATTATGCCTCTTGGATGATGAGAGGAGAAAAAATCTTAAACAAACTTCAAACAAGTTGTCTCTTTTTGATTTACCTCGACCTGGATGACTGAGAGCCTACACCCAATGTGGGATCAATAAACAATGATTCTAATTAATCAGTGTGACTGTTTCAGCCAATGAGCTTTGGTTGCAGTTATCATTGTGAGAGTTCGATGATTCTGTATGTTAAGTCAAGTCCAAGTCAAGTTTGTTTCTCCAACAATAGAAAAGCTTGTCTGGATTCTGTTCTAGAAATTAGAAAACCATTTCTGTGCATATTTTATTTTTCCAATGAAGCTGCACATTTATCTGATTAAAATGATTTATGTTTCCATTTCTCTCTTCATTATTTCAGCTTTAGTCCTCTATATTTTGATGAAAAGTTCTGCAGGTCATTTCTCCAAGAGGAATTCAGTCAGGTGGAGTGAGGTATGCAGTGAGTAAGGATGCATTAGTCTCTAAATTGGCTGTTTTCCACTAAATCACACAAAGCCAGTGTAGATCCATAAGGTGACCCTACCTGCCAGCCGTCCACAATTTTCTGATTGAAGATGCCGAACTCGTAGCGGATGCCGTATCCATAAGCAGCCAGACCCAGAGAGGCCATGGAGTCCAGGAAACACGCTGAGGGAACAATGGGGGTCGGGTGTTTGAGTCAAAGACTGTCCAAAGCACTAAAACATCACTGTCCAATCAGGAGGAAGCAGGTACTCACCAGCCAGGCGACCCAGCCCACCGTTGCCTAGACCAGCATCTTCCTCAATGTCCTGCAGCTCCTCCATGTCCAGACCCAGCTGAAAGACACGTCCACATATTGTTACAGTGGGACATGTCAACATGTGGTACTGCCATGTGTCATGCAAACAGCTGCAGGACCAAAGCTAAATATCATCCCACCACATGACCTGTAGGGGGCATGAGGCCATCAATCAATCCATGGAGCCTATCCCAGCTGTCTTAGGGCGAGAGGCAGGAGACACCCTGGACAAGTCGCCAGTTCATCACAGGACACAGAGAGACAGACAACCACTCACACCTACGGGCAATTTAAATTAACCAATTAACCTAATCCCCATGCATGTTTTTGGATGGTGGGAGGAAGCCGGAGTACCAGAGAGAACCCACACAGACACGGGGTGAACATGCAAACTCCACACAGAAAGGCCGGGATTCGAACCCGGTACCTTCTTGCTGTGAGGCGACTGTGCTAACCACTACACCAATACCTGCATATATTGATAGATTACCATTGGCTGCCGGGACGCGAGAACTACGTTCGCCATCTTGGAGTGGTGAGTCAGACATTCAGAGCATAGACAAGCATAGACATAATACAGAGCAAAGAGAACTTTAACAGTACTGAAGAGACAGAATGCTGTGCTGGTGTGCAGCGTACTCCTGCTCAAACGAGCAAATATGAAATCGGGGGATTACTTTACACAAGTGAGATTGAACATTATATCACGAACCCCGCCGAACAATGTGTCCTTAATCATAGCTACACGTACGACAAAAAAAAATGTGAAAATTAGTGGTATTTAGCGAGGTATTGTTAATAAAACACGCTGACTGTTCATTAGTCCTGTCAAACGGATTACACTGAGTGGAGCGTATCACCACTCCAAGATGGCGGCCCCACGTTTCATCAGCTCCTATAGGCAGTTACGTTCGATGCTACATCTGTCAACATAGGATTTCTATGGATACCTGCCTCTTCTTAATGCACCCAGTAGCCTGTGCTGCTACTCATGACCATTAAAGGGACACTCCATCACTTTAATTACTTCACTACACACATCAGAGTAAGTAATGCAAGCTTGGGCTCGTATGCAATTATAACAGAAAGCCAATTTTACTGAACTCTTTGAGTGCCAAGGACATATATTTACATTTTTTAAAATAAACACCTGAGTGCCAAAAACATATATTTTAATATTTTTCCTTTTTTCAGCAGCGCTCTCACACAGCCTGTGAGTAATTTTGGGGCTTTTGGGATTTGTAGTCTGGACATAAAGAGACAGTATACACCACAGAGATCAAAGCAGGAAGTGGAGACGATCGAGATTAGAGAGTATAACAAACAGAATCTGGACAAAAAGTGGTGATTTTGGTGAAAGTGTCCTCTACTCTACCTCTGATAAAACAAGAATGGAACAAGGTAAAAACAAACATTTTTTTCACGATGAAATAGAGAGTCTCTTCTTTCATTTGAGCTATTCGGTGTTTTCAGAGTCATAATAATATTAGTACAAAATATTATGTGGTCCTTCAGCTACACTCTCACCATATCCTCTCCACCCAATTCAGCCTGTTGCATGATGTTTGTTAGTACAGAGTAGAAGACAACATTTAACCCATCAAACCAAACCCATGGACACCATACTGATCTTATACACTAATAATCAAAGGCTCATCCCTACTTTTACCACCCATGATGCTTTGCCTCACCTGGTATGTGGCTTCATCGCAGGCGTTCTCCAAGGCCAAGTTAACCATGGTGTTCTGTAAAGTCCGGCCCATGTAAAACTCCAGGGAGAGGTAGTAGACACGCTGCAGAAAAATCACAAAGAAATAAAAAGGTCACTTTGCAGGGCTGTGGCAGAGCTTACCCTGCAGACACTGGTGTGCTAACGGGTTAATGACCGTCCACGGCCCATCCAGCTCTCCTAGTGTAACCGTTTCCTGGACTTTCTCTTGACACTGTGCTGGGAGACACAGCAAACCTGTGCTTGTGCCACCCCTGTAGGATGCAGGTATCACCTCATGCTACCAGCAGTGACAGCAGGGACCCCACTAAATGCAAAGTCCACACAGTAAGTGCTCAAAACATACCTTACAATAATAACACAAACATCAGTAATTGGTAGTGAATGATGGGTGCTGGATGCTGTGTACATGTGTTCACACAAGCAGCACTCAAACTCAAAGGAATCACACAGGATGGCTGGAGAGAGAGCTGTGTGAGAAAAACATGCTCTGACATATCGACAGTCAGACAGGAAGGAAAACTGCACTAAAAGTCCCCACAGATTCTCTGATAAGAAATGTCTGCCCCATTTGGAGTCCCTGAAGGCTGTGCAACATTATCTCCAGCAGGAGACAACAGCTGCTGTCAGAGGCAACAACAGCAGGGCTATTACTGGCAGCTCCTCCAAAGGTATCTCCTACACTTCACAGAGAAGTGAAGTGAGCCGTGAGCCCACGGTGACGCAGCACAGCGTCTAACACGGCTCTGTGAGAGCGTCAATGTTAGCGCAGGCTACCAAAATGGACGCACACACTGATGATGGCCTTGTGGCACAGTGCCATGTCACATTTCTGATCCTGCAGCTGACTGCTGGTGGGGGCTGCACAAAGGAAACAGTGACAAAGGCATCCAACGGTCGGTATAAATAGGAGAGGGACGGTCTGTGCTCCTTTTCCAAAGGTTACACTTTCTTCACGAGTGACACAAAGCTTTAAAAGCACATAGAGCTACCCTATGTATTTACCAGATAGTGTGTCAGTTTGTTGTGTGGCGTGATTATTAAGCTATTCATGTCATCAGCACAGTATGTGCTCAGTAAGGTTAAAGAAAACAGAGAGTCAAAGTGTTTACTTCACTGACAAAATACATGTCTACATTCCAGGTGAGCTCTCCCAGTGAAACCAGGACTGCTGGACAGGTTTTCCTCTTGCTGGCTAATGCTGCATTACTCTATTTTCATTATAATAACAAAAAACAGTGGTAAACCATGAAAAAGAAACAATGCTCAGAGCAGATACACAAACATAGCTACCGCTTATCCTCATATAGGGTTGCGGGGGTTTTTATTTTAACAAATGATAATGAAACAGGGGGAAATAGTGCTTTTCTTGGGGACTACTTTCAGCAGTGGATTAATCCACAATTGCAGGATGGTGTGTGTGTGTAGGATTGACACACTAGTGTGTTCATACATATAATAATGAAGGGACGTGTCCCCAGGGCAACAGTGAGGCTCAGTGATGTGGTTTAATGGAGCTCTATGGCACAGAGGAAGAAGGAGATGTTAGTAGACACAATACTCCATAGCAGATCAGTTAATAGTTCTTCAAGACTAATCATGCATGGAAATTTAGATGTCCACTGGAATATAAAATATATTCTGTGGAGCTTCAGTGGACAAAGCAGTAGTCAAATGACAGCATGTTAGAAGATATGGAATAGTAGGACTTAATCCAGACTTTTCCTGAGATCACTGACTGCCATCACTCAGTGCTGCAGACTGTGCAGCCTTATATAACTCATTACAGTATAGATGATAGCCCTTTAAATTCTCTATACAGCCTCCTGTTCCCTGCTCCAGGAGAACAAGGAGGCTGAGTGCTGGACATTTTTTTTTTTTTGCAAAGAAAAAACTATGCAAAGGAGCTTGTAACAGTGTGGCCATTTTGTGATGCGCAGTGTGTGGCTGTGGTGCGGATGGATGGAGGGCGTTATGCAATCAGCTACTGTCCATCATTCAGCAACCAGTTGAGTCTCCTGGTCCACACTGAGCAGAGCCACTGCAGGGGAGAGCAGCATGCCGCCGTCCTGAGTGGCGCAGATCAGAGCAAGGTTACTGAGGCAGATGGAGATGCACGAGCAGCCCATTATGTAACCGACAGCTCTGACAGTGTGCGCGCGCACATAACACACAGACACATGCGCGCGCGCGCACACACACATTACTAAACATTACTATAAATGGATATAAGAAGCAAAGGAGCAACGACTGCCGGTCACTTTCAGCTGTGATACTGCAGCACGGAGCATCCCCTCCCACTGCTCCCAGGTCAGCTGTGTGTACGTGCAGGACTGCGGCATCAGCTCGCTGCTTACTTTGGGGTCTTTCTCGTAGTAGTGCTGCTGAGTCCGGATCCAGCGGCCCACCAGGAAGTCCCGGACTGTGTTGGCCAGGGCGAAGTAGTAGTCCCGCTTGGTAGCCACATTTCGGTCCTTCACCAGGGTGAAATGAAGGTGCCTGTTGAAATTAGTTTTCAGGTCCGCAACGTTTTCCACCCCGGCCAGCCCTCGGACCGATATCTGCTTCCGCTTGTCCTGGTCTGTGAGCGGCTTGGCCATGCTAACAGGCGGGTTGCGTCTAGTTTGGACTGAACGTTGCAGTTAAACTGTCCCCGGCAGCCTGTCCTCTGTCTCACAGACTCCGCTCTGACAGCCGGTAGGCTGCGTCGGTCCAGACTGGTTTATATGAGTCACGTACTCACGTCAATGTCTGCCGAAGATAACGGACTTCCGGTCCGTACTTTCAAAATAAAACCCGCCGGCGAGCACCCGCATTTGCGTCACACGCTCCACGCAGCATGTTTCCCATCAAAATCATTAATTTAATATCTTTCACGCTAACAAAAGTCACCAGTAAGTAAAGACTACATTGTTTTCTCAATTTATAGCATTTATTATGAAGTCATAAGGGCGCCTCTTCCGGTGTAAATGCGGCTAGCTTGTTGTAGCTCTGCAGCTTTTCCAGCTTTGCGCAAAAATCGTGCAGAAACCCTCACAGGTGTCATGTATCCCCTCTCAAGCCCGAGGTCTGAAGAGTTTCACATTTTTACGCCGTCCATTAAAGGATTTTGGACAAGTTGAACATCTTAAAGTAGAAAATGCTAATTAGTAAAGCGAGCAAAGTGCATTCTTGCCCTGAAAACAGCAGGAAAAGGTCATTCAAAGTCAATTTATCATTTCACGTAGCTCGCACACCACCTGTCACTGTAAGATGTTAAACTGAAAGTTCAATATTCCAAACTATTTCTGCCATTGCCATTTTTCCAAACTAATTTGCACTAAATTTTGCACAGCAAATTTTGTCTATTTCTATTCTATTACTGGTCACATCCACATTACAAATAGTAAAAAAGCATGCTATTTATCTAATACCTGTGTTTAATTTCATTTGCAATTAAAAATATATGTCGTTTTTATTTTGAACATATTGTAAATATGTATTACTTGTTCTTTCATTTCATTGCTGTTGTTTATTTCTCTAACTTGTCTATGCTGCTGTGGTGGGATGAATAAAAAAATAAAAAAATAAATGAAACAAGAAGTCAGCAAAAAAACATAAGATGCATTTGAAAGTCTGAAAAATAATTGAACCTTGAGTATTGAGAGGCCATGGTTTAACTTTTTTTTTAACAGTTTTCTCTTGACAACGACAATTTTCTCATTATCTCAAGACAACAAGCTTAGCGTACTTGTGATAATGGGAAAAATTCCTGACTCCATTATGTTTACAAGACAGACCATAACCACCATGGATAAAGAGAGAGCTGCTGTTATGATTCAGTGATGAGAACAATCACTGCTCTCTTCTAAGACTTCAACATAAAAACATTTTAACACCCACACAGAAATCAGCCATGAATATCAGTGATAGGTGACATGAGCAGGTTTTAAAGAACCACATGTCCCTTTAAGCTCTGACTTCATGGAGAGCTTGTGAGGCAGTGGACACCCATGACAAAACTATGGTTATGTAACACATGAGAATGAGGCAGCCAACAGGGACTTGGCAAGCATTCTGACACAAAAGGGCCTCACATCCACGAAAGGAGAAAGCAGTGTATCCAAAGACAAAAAGGTGAAATGGATCAGTTTAATGCTAAACCAAGCAAGATTTCAACAGCTTTTCATTCCATAACATAACAGACTGATTCCAGAAACAGTAAAACTAACATTTGTCTTCTCTAATAACTCAAAGGACAAAACAGATTTTTTTTTGTCCTTGCAGAAGCAACACAAACACGGCACACAGCGTCTTGTCAGAGCAGAAAGAGACACAGGAAAACAAAGATATCTCATATTCTCAGCATTCAAGTAGTGCAGCGGTCTGAAGATGGTAGATTGAAAACGAGATTTGATGCTGCAAACTCAATGTCACAACTGAGATGCAGGCAAGTAACAAAAGAAAAAAAAATCAATTTAAACCCTGGGAATTTCTGCAAAAAAATCTGAGACACTACAATGAAAGGTTTTCTGACAGAACTAAGACACATTTCACATCTTGTTATTACAAAAATATTAATCTTACTCAACTCAAAGTCAACATAAGAAACATAAGCAGAGCATAAATTTGTGAGTTGTTTACAATGGATCATGCAAGTTGAACTTCAATATATTAAATCCAATAATAGTTAAGTGTTAATTGAAGCAATGAGACTGCTGAGCAGAAATTAAACTTCCAGCTGGCTATTTGAGCAGTTTATTTGGTATACAAGTAATGTGAAAACTACAGGAGCAATGCAGATCATGAGCAACAGTGTTTGTATGCACACAAGGAGCTTTGTGTGAACTTTAAAAACAGGAAAAATAACTCCTTTACTAAAGTTATGCAACTTTACAAATTGAACTAACAACCTTTCAACCTTGTTTCAGAGATGTCTCCACAATATCAAGGGTCGATAAAAATAAAGCACTGGTTATAACTTTTTCTGTGTGCACACATCCACAATGTGCTGCAGGGCTCTTCTGTGGCAGGGTTAATTCTGGGGGGGAGGCGGTGGTGGGGCAGGGGGCATGCCAAAGGGGGGCATGCCCGGTACCCCCATCCCCATCATGGTGACAAAGTTGGAGGGGTCCATGGGTGGCGGGGGCGGCGGCGGGGCGTACATCATGCCAGTTGAGCCTGGAGGTGGTGGAGGGGGAGGAGGAGGGGCACCTGGGGGCAAAGGGGGCTGGACACCAGGGGGAGGCGGCACCATGGAGGGGGTACCCATGGGTGGTGGGGGCTGGGGTGCAGAGGCCGCAGGCTGCTGGGGCTGCTGCCATGGAGGCAGGGTGCCAGTGCCTGGACTGGATGTTGTGGTGGTGGTATCTGCAGGGGGAGCAGCAGCAGCTGGTTAACTCTTTACTGACATCAAAACACTGTTCACACTGTAACCTCACACTGCTACACACATCCCAAATGATCACCTCCCTGATATGTGGTTTAACTGGATACTGGTTGACAGACACATGCAAGTCTTTCAACATGAATACTTACAAAACGCTGGTGTTAAAATCAAACCATTTACCTATATAATCATGCACAACTGCATGACTGGGCATATGTTAACTCTGAATGTGCTTATGGAGCTAAAATCAGATGAGGATTGTGAGAGGTTTGATATGTGCAAAAAAAGTGAGAATTTGTCATTACCATAACTAGACAAGAGAGCCAGCTGACCTGAATGCAACATTTGTGATAACCATAGCGCTAAAAACTAAAAGCCCATTTACCTGCTGACTGAAATATGGCATTTGGGTCACTCAAACTGTCAGCAGCTAATAGAACAGGCAGCACTTAATGCAGAACAATGTCTGAACAGCACCAACACTGTATCGGGCATTTTGTAGGCTTGTCACAAGAAGTAAAGAATTATTATTATACTTAGAGTGGACTTGGTACCCCACAATGCAGTGTAAGTGAATATTTATTCAGTACTGTTTTTACCATAGGACATACTGTCCTCTGAATAGGACTGTGTCTCTTGTGTAGAGAATAGTTTCAGATACAGTTTTTGAGTGGTCTTACTCTGTTGCCAAGGCAGCGGTGTGCTGGTTGCCATGCTGCTGGTGGGAGGGGGCGGTGGAGCCTGCTGTTGCCATGGTGGCAGAGGTCCAGAAGGGGGAGGAGGTGGCTGGCTGCTTGGAGGAGGGGGTGGAGGTGGCATCATGCCCATTGGAGGTGGCAGCAGACCTACGAGGAACCACAGTTAAGCTGGGTTGGCTTTCACTTAAGGGCCCTGTGTACCGTGCCTGTCTATGATAGGCCACATCCTAGAACTTTGTAATTATGGAGGAGCACAATGTGTAATATTAATGTCAGCTCTTACCCATGGGGTGTCCGTGAGGTCCTGGAGCCTGACCCATGGGAGGTGGAGGGGGCTGCATCCAGGGGGGAGGCAGGCCGTTGGGGTTGGGGGGCATCGGGGGGCCTCCCATGCTGGGCATGGGGGGAGGGAAGCTGTGGGGTCCTCCACCAGGCGCTCCATGCATGCCATGGAAGTTCCTGCTCTCAGTCGGACCAGAGCTCATCCAAGGAGGCCGATTCTGGTGTAAACAAACAGTCACCAGTTGAACACACTTTATCCATCCTGCTCTACACCAATGAGGGAATGTGAAACAACGTGTGCTGCCAACTAACCGGTGGTGGCTGGTTATTGTTTGGTCCTGAGGAACGAGGCCCTCCTCCCTGGGCACCAGAGTGTCCTCCTCCAGATGCAGGGACTGGAGCCTCACCTAGCTCAGCCATCAGGGACAGATACTCCTTATCCATACGAGCCTTGTCCTGAGCTGACTGAGGAGGCTCGCCACCCGTCGCTCTGTGGGCAGCGAATGTGCTACAAAAGCAAAACACAAAGCATTGTCACAAAATGATTCAGGACACCACTTGGACTTTCACTTTACGTTTAGTCAACTGATGCACTGATCATCACCTTGTGTACTTGCAGTCAGAGGAGATGTGGCCTGCTCCACCACACTTGGTGCAGAGGGTGGTGTTGGTGATGCTTCGGGGCTCAGCGTTCTGCCATGGACGAAGGATCCTACGGAGACAAACAGGGACATTCAGTCTTCAGTGGTGCTCTGACCTAGTAAGCTCCACTACCACTGGACTCAGTACACTGACCTGTTGTCGTCCTCCCTCAGTGTGCCATTGAGCCTGGCCAGCTCTCTCAGCTGCATCTTTCGTAGATCATTCTGATCCTCAGGTGTCTCAATGCCTTGCTTCAGAATGTTGCGTATCTGTCAAAAATAATAATAATAATAATAATTTCAGTATGTTGTACATGTGCAGTCTCAAAGGCTCAATGAACACACATCTATCTTTGCTCAGCTCTCTTCTCATGCGAGTGAACTTGATATGAATATATGATGCACTGCAACAGTTGAGGTGATCCAACCTGCTCCACAGCTTTCTTGACATTCTCCATTGTGTTGGCAGTGACCAGCGCATGCAGTGGCTCATCTTCCCCTGGCAGCATCTGTCCATCCTTTCGGCCTACCTTCCCTTCCTTCACAGAACCTTTACCCCGGATCATGATCTTGGCACAGCACTCCTTCTCAATGTTCTTCAGAGTATTACCACTGGTAAAACAGAAAAGGAGAAAAGTGAGAAGCTAGCTTGACCTTCAACTCCACTGGATCTTATAGTGCTTAGAAAAGTATGTAAAACTGAACTGAAAATGAATATGACAGTAACGTTAAGTCTGCTATACCGTGGCCCGATGAGCAGACCAACAAAGTTGATTTCAGGGTATTCATCTTGGGGAATCATAACTTTGTCATTGACTCTGGTGGCTGGAGGTCTGCAAGAAAGAAATACAAATACAAAAACAACTTTTACCAGGAGCAAAGACCAACTTTCTGATTCTCCTAAAAGACATTATTACACCATATCAACATCATCAGCATCAAACAGTAACCTGGATAATCCCATGGAAATTTGCTTGCATTTCCACTGTATTTTTCAAGCTTTTGGACTAGTCATTAACAAAAATGACAGTAGAGTACATTATCATTTACAGTTTGATCAACAAGGAAAGAAATATTTTTATTGATTTTCTAACACAAAGTGCTGAATTAGTTCACCTCTGAGGCTGTCTGTCTAAGTGGAATATTTCAGACCCCTGCCATCATTTCACAAGTCACAATATCAAAAGAAAGGGCCACAGATTGCATCTACAACTAAAAAGTGTGGCTTAAAAAAATAAATAAATAAATAAAAATCATACTTGTAGTCGGCGGGAGGCTTGAAGTCCGGGTTGAGTCCAACCATCTCAGTGATGAGGGAGTGGCGCTCCTCCTCAATCTTCTTTCGTGTGCGATACTCACGGGTGTTTAGCCTCTTGCCCTCGCTGTTGTAAATGGGCTCCGGAGAAGGAGACCTGAAAACGGCAGACAAAAAACAAAAAACAAAACAAAAAAATCATCAATACCTCTCTGGAAGTGGAGCTCTGCCATTAACAGTCACACAGGCTCCCTACAGCTAAATAAGATTTTAACAATGTCAAATCTTCATACTTTGAATCAATGGGTGTCGACTTGTCTTAGGAACAACGTTAAATTTTAAGACAGTTTTGGAAATTTGGTTGTACTGAGAGAATTCTCAGACTATGTGACTCAGGCCAGTGCAAGAGCGAACTCAAAACGAAAAGTATGTAGGAACTCTGCACTGACATTTCAATGGCTAGAGTCCACTCTTTTAACAATTCAGAATTAAAAAAAAAAACGGGGGCAACCAAAGCTAGTGGTAATTATCCCAATACACTGGAGGGGCATTGACCACAAAGAACAAAACAATTACATGGCCATTACTTAACCTGCATACAGGATTGTTGGCCTACAAGAAAGGAAAGCTGGGAGGTAAGAAAAAGAAACCAAAGCAAAATTCGCAATCCTAAGCAGAAACGCTGGCTTTGAGAGTTGCTTGGTGTTGGCGTGGTGGAAGAGGTCCGTACCTCCCCTTGGATGCTGAAAACCTGTGTTGCTGCGTTAAGGAGGCTCTGTGCTTGAAAAAGGGTTAGGTTGATGTGGGGTAATTTGGGTTAGAGAAAAGGAATTAAGATTAGATATCCACCTTTTCCTATGCTCTCCCATCAGAGAGCCACAATTCTGTCCATGTGATGTGAAGAGCGAGGGAAAAAAAAAAATGTTTTTTTTTCCTTTTATGCTTCAAACTTCCAACGGTGACAACCTGAAACACCCCCAGTTGGTTCTGTCACGTTAGATTGGGGAGTGATTTATAAGTGCTGCAGCTCTGCAATCAACTTTTTGGTTGCTGTGGAAATGTCTGATTATGAAAAGAAACACTATACAGTGTACAGGCGGCTGGGACTCTAGCTAACAAAAGGTCAACTTCACACACTCTTGAGAGTGAGCCACATCCTGCGGGAACAGATCCTTATGGAAACTAGGTTATAAGCTGCCTGCTGCTTTTCCAGAACGCATATGATTCTGGCAGTTTCCTTCAGACCTCAAGAGTCCAGAGAGAAAACTGGAACATGCCCCCTTCACCCTGGGTGGAAATGTTTAAGTACGGGAAATAAATCATTTGTTAAGTCTAGACCAAAACCTCTTGGTCACCGTTAAGTTACCATGAAGACTACAGGCCACAAGCTTGACATCACTGGCAAAAAATGTTATGTAGAATATCCGTTAGGTGAAAAAAAAGTCAGAAAAGCTTTATCAATTGACGGGACTTTGGGTATTGTTTAACTTTTCCAATAAAGCCAATTCATCTGAAAAATTTCAACATTAGAGCTTACAGGACAATGAATGGTAAAAGCGTCTACAGAAAGTAAGGCATTTTGACCCAAAATCAGACCCAGAGGGAAATCTTGACATATTATGCATCACATGTGCATTCTTATAGTCACACAGCACTCTACATCAGACACATAAACAAGCAGCGAGTGAAAGCATGATGCATTAATAATAAATACTACTAACAACTCCACTTAACTGTTACATAAAACGAGAAATAATCCAATAAAGAAAAAACGCAAATACTGAAGACAGTTATGTTCTGGCAGTGGTTTGCTAGACTGTGTATCACCTATTTTCATATATATATATATATATATATATATATATATATATATATATATATATGGTGGGTGGTCCAAGCATCCATACTCTCTGCTCCCTTTCACTCTAGACACTACCTTTCACAAAACTAGCTCCTATTCAATAATTTATCGATGAATTTTTTTTTAATCCAAGATTGAAACACTGTTTTTACATTACATCATGAATAAAACTGATGTTATAACATTTTGATTAAAAAAATACAAATATAAAAAGTGAAATTCAATCAGTGGAAGTCCAAGAGATTCAATTGAAAGTTTTGAAAAAATATATTTACAATTGTTTTTTAAATATTTGCTCAAATGTTCATGACATTATGACATTAGACTTCTTTTTCAAGAGATAAATTAAATTTACTAAAATTAAAAAGTATTATTTGATGTAATTGCAAACACTGTCTCATAGTCTTGGTGAAAAATATGCATATATACAATTTATTTGAAAAGATGTCTGTATTTTAATAAATCAATGGGGTAAAAATGTTTGCACTCCACTGCATAGTTTAAGCTGTCATGTCCAAATTAGACCCATGTATAGAATGTACTATCACCAATTTAAAACTAGCTGCACAAAACACAAACTGCTACCAGTAGCAATAAACACATAATAATGTATGCTTTCTGGTGATGGAAGACAACTATTGAAACATTAACTATAAATTAGTTGATCACTACTCTACATGCTGACACAGTGACAACCATTTCAAACAGCTGCCCTTAGCTACTAAACTCTACATCTGCCAGCTAATACTGCAATGAGAATTAGGCTAACAACCACATGTAGACTGAGAAATCAACATTTGTCTTCCAAAAAGTCAAGAAGGTAGAGGAAAATGTTACTGTTCATGGGTTTAATCTTTTTCCGACCTGTCCTCAGGGTTAACAGGGATTCCCAGGTCTCCTGTACGCAGTTTACGAGTCAGGTCTTCGATCTGCAGTTGGACTGGAAGAATTCAGGTTAGGAAAGAAAAACAAGGATGGAGAGAAATGTGGTTACCACAACAACATCAAAGAGACAACGCTCTGCACATTGGAGCACTGTCTCACACATTACTGAGGTAAAGACAAATGGTGAGTCTGTTAAATAAAACAATAAAAGGGAGAGCACATGAACATCTGGGGAGACTCTAAAGCATAATACCACTTACTGGAATCTGAGGACATCAGAGGACAACATGAATATGGTTTTGAGGTAATTTTTCCTCAAACAATAATTATACATGGCAACATATCAGTAAATGTCTAGACCATGGTTCCTAAAAATGCCTGCCAAACTAATAACATTTCAAACCTAGCCTGGGTTCTTCTCCCCGAAGACAGGGATTTACATCGAGCTCGACGGCTTTGGCATTTTAAGGACACATCCGGTCTAAAAATCACTGATTGGTCTATTTGTTTTGCACGTTCCAGTAACAAAAAAAGATGATTGAAGTCACTATTTGCACTCCACAGATCTAACACTGAGGGGCAGCAGTGACAGAGACAAGATTACATTTAGAAGGCAATGACAAAATAAATCAATCAGTCATCCCATGCACATTATGAGAGCTGCAATGAAATACCCCCCCCAAAAACAGAGATTCACTGGTCACCAAAACAATTACTCTGGATTAGAGAGATGAATACAGGTCCTGTGAATTGTGGTTCACAGCAATTTCATCTTAAAAACGCTTCCCTTGGATTGTTTTAGGGGATCTACTAAATGAGCAAAGGAAACGAGAAGTGTGACCAACAAAAGGTGGGCACAGATGAATGTCTACATACCAAAGAAGAACAACCATTAACAATGAGTGAACAGATTCAATAACAAATGTCGTTATTGACAAAAACAGTAATATCTGCTTCAGAACACCCTGCTGAGGGGCCTGTGAAGGCAGTATGTTGGTGCTACACTGCTGCTGGAAGGCATTTGGGGTCAAAAATGGTTTGTTTCACATGATCTTTATTGATTTTGTACTGCTAAGAGAACAGAAACAATGATCAACTGTCTCCTAATTTGCAGTGCACACTAGATCAGCAGGTTCTGTGATTTAAGTATGTTCGATGAATTTGCCATTGAAGCAGCATTGCTCACACTTTGACCAATACAAACAGAAGCAGACTTTGGTATGTTAGGACACTATGAGTAACGCCTCCATGCACAGGAACAATACTGATGATGTGTAGGGGATCAAGCAAGACGGTGAGTAGCGATCCGCAGCTCAGGACAGATATCAGCAAGCAGTGGTGTTTAATCAACTATTTCAAACTCCTCTTGCTAATGGCTGCCCAATGGTATGCAAACAGTAAGACCACAGAAACAGTGCCACAGCAGAACCACTTTACTGCCATTAAAGAGAGATAACCTTAATTAACACTTGACATCATGTTATAACCGTTGCTCATTGGAAATGATTGCTTTCTCACAACAGTTGGAGCAAAATTAGACATTTCCCCATTTGTGCAACATAGTGATGTCACTGACATAGACACTGAAAATGCGATGGGAAGTTTATTGTTAGTAACGTGTCTTGTGGGTGCCTTTAGAGAGCTCTAACTGTTGGGAAGTCAGCAGAGAAGATATACATGTAAAATTAATACTGGTATGCGTCATGTAAGAAAACTAGAACCTTATACAGATGTAATTGATGAGACACGTTATGAAACAAATCTACATTTATATAGGATAATATGGCAACTTCAGTTACTAAAATTCAGCTTCTGTATTTTTTATTTTTTGTTAAAAAAAAATATGTTTTTACCTATATAGGCTCTCTCCTGATCCCGGGTAAGGCCAGGGGGAATAACAGTGGGCATGCCCGGGATGACTGTCTTCTGGTCAGGCGTTTCGCTGCTCCAGCGGCTCTTCTTCCTTGATTTCTTCTGACCGAAATCTGAGGAGAGAACCATGAAAGATTATTTATGTTGGTTCTCTTTGACAGGATGTATATAACTACAAGCGACATGTTTATCAAAAGGTAACGACCACAGATGGCCATGACAAGGTGGAGTAAGACGGGAGTGTCTGGCTATAGAAAAGCCAAATGTCTCTGTTTTGACCAACTAAGCCCATGACATTGTTTACATAAGTTTCCTGATATGGTTTATCCATGCAATGCTAAACCAAATAACTAATAACACGAGGCAAGCTGCTCATTGTCAGCTCGACATTACGAAAACGTTAGTTTGAGAGGATAATTTAGCTCAATGCTAACTTAACTGGGTGCGCTAACCTACGTTAGCTAATGCTAAAGGACCACGTTAGCTAATGCTAAAGGACCACGTTAGCTAATGCTAAAGGACCACGTTAGCTAATGCTAAAGGACCACGTTAGCTAATGCTAAAGGACCACGTTAGCTAATGCTAAAGGACCACGTTAGCTAATGCTAAAGGACTACGATAGCTAATGCTAAAGGACTACGTTAGCTAATGCTAAAGGACTACGATAGCTAATGCTAAAGGACTACGATAGCTCAGTCGTCTCCATTTTGCATGAGGCCGGGGCTTTATGTACGGCCTTTGAACATGTTACTCAGCCACATCACCTGGCTAGCGTTAACACATGTCGTATTATTAGGGTTTCTGTGCGGACGTTCCGCTAACTCACCTGGTTTGGCCAGTCCGCCACCCACAACTGGTGGTTGTGGACCCTGGGTAGAAAAAACTGCCCCAGGATTAAATTGTAGCTGTGGTTGCGGAAAAGACGCGCCAGGCATCGGGGGCTGGAAGCCTTGCAGAGAAGGGAAGGATGCAGGCGGCCCCGGCGTGGGCATCAATCCATTACCCGCACCAGGCCCGGCGTCAAATCCTCGTTTAGCGCCAATACTGGGGTGCAACTTTCCTAAAGGAGTTGCGTTTGCGCCCGTAGCCATTTTTGGTGTGCTCAAATGGCGTAGTCTTCGTTAGTCGATTGAAGTACAAATTCGTTTAATTTGAAAAATGTCTTTACTGTGACAGCCACAGTGCACCTTCACATCACTTTAATCAAAATGGCGCCCAACGGAAAACCACAAAAGATGATTCCATGGCCGTTGGGGGATGATCCGCTGTAATATGAAGCGTTTCTATTGGCCCGAATAAGCCCCGCCCCATACACCGTGTCCTATTGGCCAAAACTTTTTATTATCCTCATTCTGGAAACCGAACTCAACTCTTGTGACTATCAATCTACCCGTCTATGACAAGCCCCTTAAGCTTGACATTGTTGTGACACTGAATGTTAATTTGACCTACATTGATAAAATATTTACAGAATGCACTTGTATGAAAATATTTGTTGATCCAGATTCCATTTTAAATTACTTCCATGCCATCAATGCAAATACAACCCAAACACAAGGAACTTGGTGTCCTCCAGCAAAGCATCACTGGTCTCCATGTCGCCACCATTCACACATATCTGTTTCGTACACTCTTTCTCACTATACTGCATGTCTCAACCTATTTCATCATGTCACTGCCCTCCCACACTATTGGAGATAATATCAGTGAAATGTCTTTTCCTAAGAGGTGGTCAAACTCTATATTGACTGTTGAACTGTTGAGAACATAGCAGATCACTCTGCACAACAAACACACAGGTTAAAGTTGTCAGACAAACAGATTTTAATTTTAAACTCATCGTTAGAAATCAAGACAGACAATATTAAGAAACATAAGTTATTTATCACAGCAATGGAAATTTTATGTAAGCAATGTGCCTATTGACAAAAAAAAGCGTGTTCACGATGCAGCTCAATAAAAAAAAAAAACAAATCAACTCATTTTGATATAAGGTTGGATATAACTAAAGTAAATGAAAATGTAGGTGATAAAGCGTACAGTATTGAAATTTGTTTTGCCATTTAGCTTTACATATTCAGTAACAATGTGAACTTACACAGATACACTAAAATGCACAGAGTAATACATTAAATGCTGCTGAAAAGAGAAATGCAACTGATGGAAATAACTTTTAAAACATGCACCATGCAGTAATTTGATTTGCTTCCATTAATGGGACTCTAAACAGCGTATAAGCATGTAGCTACTTTATGAGAGGCAAAAATTCAGTTCTCACAGTCTCATGAATAGACATCAGCCAGGTTGTGGATAAACCCAGTGTTTGCTCTTGGGCTAAGCCACCTTAGAACTGCACCAATACCACAACACATAAACAGGACAATGAAAGGTGGTCAGCTTAGCATTCATCGTTATGCATTTGAAAGTACCTGGAATGACAACATAGCAGGTGAGGGAAGTCAACCAATCCCACTGAGATCTACTAATTATTACGGGTGGTATAGCCTTATTCTTACTACCCAGGACTGAATTTTGCTTTTATTACCAATGAGATATAATGTGTAATTTTCAGTGTTTCCAATGGCACTTAGGCTATCCTATCCACTAAATGTCAGTCAGCTCTCGTCTGGCTCTTTAGGACATGGATTAGTACGTATATCGTGCCCGATCAGCAGCAGGTTGGTCATAGGTAGAACTTCTTGGGAAGGAGGACACCGGGGAAAGGCGCGAGCGCTCAAGTGCGTATCCATCTGCCTCGGCAGGGACTCTCCGAATCGGACTCCGGTCACGTGCGTAGTATGAGGAGACTGGGGCTGGTGGAGGAGGGAGGGGAGGGCACTCGTATTGGTCGAGGCTAGAGGGGGGCACACGTTCTCTCATTAAAGCCGTGGAGGATGTTGATGGAGCAGGGAAGGGGACAGCGCAACGATCCTCGAAATAACTGCCTCCGTAAGCACTGGCCCTGAACTTCTCGTAGTAGTCCACAACACCGTACGGATCCCGTTCCTCGTAAGGCGACCGTCGCATCGGGTAGGCTGGTACCGCGCCATAGACCGAGCCGCTGCTCCTGTATGCTGCCTCACTGCCGTACATCTGAGACATGCTATGTTCAGCAACAGCGCTTATGCCATAACCTGGATGCGGCCTGTATCTCATTGCACTCTCGTAGCCTGAACCTCTTCTGTACCCTGCCATGCTGCTGCTGTGATCAGAACCCCGGGAAAAACCATGTACAGGAGCATAGCCACCATCATAATCTGGATCACCACTGAAGTCCGGATGATAACCCCTGTTGCGAGCATGCCTGCCAAATCTCGAGTCACTGTATCCGCCAGACTCTGGCTCTGAACCGTTTCTGTGGTAGCCGTTTTGGTCTAGAGGGCACTCTTTGGACCAGTGGCCTTCCTGCCCGCAACGATAACAACCCGATCTGTCTCCCATTCCCGGCGCAGTACGCAGGCGGCTAGTCGAAAGCTTCACACTCATCAGTTTGCCTTAAAAAGAAAAAACTCAATAAGGACTTATGCCTGCATTGATTCTAAATAATATATTTGACATTTCTTGTCTAGCATACAAAGTCTCCTAACCATCAGTCTGGTAAAAAGCTGCATTATACAAAAAATACAAGACATGGATTTAACATGAGAAAATAGTTCTTAAAGCTGAAATCCGTAACTTTTCACACATTCTTCCCCCTGCAGTGGCAAAAGGGGTCTGTTCTGTGCTAAAATAATCAAGCAAAGTTCAAAGGCAGCTCAAATTATTCTTTCTGTATCCGTGTAGCTATAGCGTGTCGAAGATTTCACCACGGGTCTGCACAGACAATGTATGTGCAGCCCAAAGTAGTCAACCCCGCAGGTAAACACGTGCCAACACCTCCGTGTGCAGAAACCAAATAAAATGAACAGGGCCGCATGCACATCCGTTAGCTGTTTAATCAGTCCTTAATGAGCCTATGCAGGCAAGTTTGATTTGTTGGCAAATAACGATACAAGATTACGGATACCAGCTTTAAAATAATAAGGTCTGCTTTACTTTCTTTAGCTTACCATTACCCCTTTATCTTTCTCTTTTTACTCACCTGTGTCGTGTCCAGCACTTACCAATCAATTCACAACAAGAGTTAAATATTGTTAATACTACACCTTCCATGTACAAGGTTTACTCCCCATTAGTCCCAGCCCAAGAGTTCACCTTTAAAAGCTGTGTTGTCTAACTGATTAATGGCCTCCATGGCATCCTCCATTCGATCCATGTGAACAAAGGCATAGTTTTTTACTATGTCACACTCGGCCACAGAGCCAAACTCTTCAAACTTGGCCCTCAGCTCCTGGTTGGTACAGGCAATGTTGCCAACATGTAATTTAGTCGATCCCTTTGACTTGCCACGGCTAAATTCTACATTCATAGGCTGGCCATTCAGCTCATAGTGGTGGAGGTTGTTGATGGCTTCCTCCGCCTCCGCTTTGCTATCCATGTACACAAAACCAAAGTTCTTGACCACAGTGCATTCTCCAATCTTGCCATACTGGGAGAAGAGAGAGCGGACTTCATCTGATGTGGTGTTTGGTGCCAGGTTGCCAATGAATATTTTCACCATTTTGGAGCTTCCACGTCACTGTGGGAGGAGAAGAAATCAAAATTATTGGCAGTCTAGTTCTATGCAACTAAAACTAAAAAACATTTGATTTAAAGTAAATCCAAATGAGAACTGCTGAACTCTCACAATATTCACTGTACATGTAGGAAACAAATAGCATTAATGTTACAGCCTGTGGAAACAAGGAGATCAATGTAATTTAGTGCAATAACAGATGGTCGTTACTTGGACTCTGCAAACCACAGACGGATTTGCATTGTTCATCTTTGAGCATCGATAGGCCTTTACAACCAACAAATGTTCACGTTACAAGGAGACGCCTTCCACCGTCGTTCATTCAATTCACAGCCCATCATGCATAAACGCTTCTTTGTTAGTTGCAAACGACAGCACCGTTATGTTTCCATCAAAACCATGGCCTTACAGTTAACACGCATTATAGGGTTGGTTTTAAATCACTGTATTGCATTTAGGTGGATGGCACCGAGCATCATTCTCCACGCTTTAAGGCCTGAACACATCGCACGCGTTTTGCTAACGCTAATCCTGCTAATTAGCTTAGCGTATCCACACAAAAATCGGATTTGTTAAAGGCCCTAGTAGCGATAATAACTAACTGCATTGGCTCATTTTGATAACCACGATGTCTCTAAGTTCATTTTTATTGTGTGATATTTGAATTATTACCTTTTTAAAGCTGCAGTGTGTTCCTCGGAGAACGAAATATCTACTGGCGTTTTACAGACTAGCATTAGCAGCTGGTGAGCGCTGAGCGGAAGAACACCATGACAAGGACACAGGCTAGCTGTTAGCAACTAGCAGCTCCAGGGGGGGGACCGTGGTGTCTATGGGAGGGACCAGTGTTACACTGCTGTGAGAGGAATATATATTATTTATAATGAAAAAACACACCTGTTGGTGGACTTAAGAAATCAGGCTTATTAATATGTCGATTCTGTAAAGTATTCTGATAGATTTCGCCACGATATGTTGTTATATAATAGCTAAAACGGTTGTTGGCCAAATCCAATTATTTCTTGCCAACGTTTTTACTTGTGTTAATTTAAATAAGTATGTGGATTTGGGTATCCCCCAAAATACAAAAACACTCATCCATCCACTTTCTACCACTTATCCTCATAAGTGGGGGGGGGATGTTGCCTATCCCAGCTGGCTTAGGCAGGGTACACCCTGCACAAGCCACCTCATGGCAGGTCACATAGAGACAGACAACTACTCACACTGATACCTATGGTCAATTTAAATTATCCAATTAACCTAATCCCCATGCCGGAGTACCCGGAGAGAACCCAGGCAGACATGGGGAGAACATGCAAACTCCACACAGAAAGGCCCCAGGCCCGGGATTCGAACCCGGTACCTTCTTGCTGTGAGGCGACAACACAATAACTGATACAAAATGGATAGTTCCACTTCACCCACAACCAGCCCACATTAAATTAAATTGGGTTTCAAACAAAGAACTGGAGAAAAGTGTCATTGTCACCAGAACAGTTTTGGCTTTATTACAAATCATATTCATTTTAGATTAATGTATGCTGGTACTTTTACAGCTAGTATGAAAAATACAAACTTCAAATCTGCCTATATGCAAAACAAACAAAGGCACCTTCCAAGAAAACACAAGTGCCTGACCACTTCTACAGTCTAAGCCCTGAGTCCTGCCTCACACCTCTAGATCTGCTGGGTTATATGGACACAGCGAACATCCATCCCACACCGCAGCTGAACAGACAGGTTACAGTCTGCTGTGGGCAAAGTATGCAACATTATTAGTGGGAAGAAAATATAGTCAGGATGTGTCCTGGTTGCACAGTGCATATCAGCTGATGTTTGTTTTGGAGACACTTTAATATCAAGAATTTTGACTTTAGATCAGTGAACATCTCATTGAGTGTTATAAAATGTATCAATTTTGTATTTTGGAGTTTCAAACCAGAAAATAATAGGGCTGGAATGTTTGATATTATTTGTTTTATCACAGATGCTAACTCAAAGTGTGGTTCTGTGTCCGTACTGAACACTCAGCCAGGTCAGTTGCATGGATATGGATTCATTTTTCTCTTCAGTGTGAATCACTGAGCCCATTCATGTGCTACAGAGGGCAGGTTTTCTTTCCCCACCTACAACTACACAGCTGACGGTTCCACACTTTCAAACAGAGGAAGCACCCGTTCAGTTCTGGATTTAGCTGTAACAAAAACATACCCAAGGAGTCACAGACCTTCACAGCACATTGATAAGACATGAATGATGATTATTTATATAAAAAAAGCAAACATTTATATTTATCCACATCCATATAACTGACTCAGATCATGTCAGATGTGCATCTAGGAGCAAGATAAGAGTCTTCCACACTACAAACTGATGCAGAATGGGTTAACCCTCATTTCATTCAAAAAAGAAAGGTACATTTTCATATACTGAAGAAACAAGAACACTTTCTCTAATGAAAAACAGAAGCCAAACATTTGCTGAATTTAATGACTTTCTTCATGTGAGGAAGAAAGGCAGGTAAGAAAAAAAAAAAAAAAAAACAACATGGCTAAAAACTGAGCTGGAAAACTGCAGACCAAGTGAGTAAGTTATTGTTTATACATCATAAATGTCAAACAGTGCTGTTTGCTAATAATTCTTATTGAAAACAGGTTGTGTGAAAAGACAATTCAACTTGGGTGCCTGGAAGATGCCGACACAAATTCCAATCTTAATTTCCTCACACCCCATGCAGACCAATGGTATCACGTGGCTTGAAGAAATGACGGCAAAGAAAAAGTCCTGCAGTTCACAAACGACCTAGAAAGAGAGCAAAGTCCCTTTTCAGAAACAGGGTATGAAACCCCATTATCCGTAGCACATCTTCAAAGGATTCAATCTACTTTTCAAGATCCCAGTGCCCAAAAAGTCCCACTGTTCAGAGAACCAATTAACTGGCATACATTGTTGACTATGTTGCTCACCTTGGCACCATTGCTTTAGTAAGGCGCATAGCGTGCCGCATACTGATCCTTGGGCCGTGGAGCAGCATAGGCGCTCCTGGAGCTTGACACTGGTGACAGCCGTGTTCGCTCGTAGCCTGCCGTGGCGGCTGGTACACGTCTGATCGGGCTGCGGTCTCGTGCATAGTAAGCGGCAGCCACTGCAGATGGAGGCATTGTCCGACGGTCGTATGGATCTATACTGGAGGAGAGCTTTGAGAGGGAGGAAGGGGGAGGTGGGGGAGGGGGGAGATAGGACATACGACGATCCTCGAAGTAGCTTGAGCCGTAAGGGCGAGCTCTGTATTTCTCATAATAGTCAACACTGCTGTAAAGACGGTCACGATCATAAGCTGATGACCTGTCAGCATAGCTTGCTGCTCTGCTGGCGTACCTGTCCCCCAGCTCAGAACTGTAGCCGCTAAGCCTACGAGGGGGAGGCGGCAACCCACTGACGTAACTAGCCCGACTATACGCAGAACCACCCATGTAATCAGCTGCTGGAGGGGAGACCATCTCGTAGCTGCCTCTGCCATAACCCGGGGGACCGCGTGGGGGGGCCCGGCCACTGCGACCTCTTGAGCTTTCACCGTAGCTACCGGGACAATCTTTCGACCAGTGACCATGTTTCCCGCAGACATAGCATCCGGTATGATCTCCCATTCCCGGGGCAGTGCGAAGCCGACTGGTGGACAGTTTTACGCTCATCAGTTTGCCTTGTAAGGAGAGAGAAGACACGCATGAGACCGTGGGTTTCTGACACGGAAAAGGCTCTTACCGACTATAAAACATTGCATTTGAACCGACAATCACTGAGAAGCGAAACAACCTGCCGCGCCATATGCAGGAGATGTGTTCCTGTTCACCAGTTACACTGCCGCTGTCTTTACAAGAGACAGGCAAACTTAGCCATTATTTTCAGTCCAGCTGATCAATTAATGTGGATAGCCAGTGGACTTAACTTGTCATGAGAGCTCTACAGCGATAGAAAAGAATCCAAATTCGAATCTAAAGACAGCTGCCAAAGAGTTCACCTTTGTAGGCGGTGTTGTCCAGCTTACTGATGGCATCCATGGCATCCTCCATTCTCTCCATGTGAATGAAGGCATAGTCCTTCACTATGTCACACTCCACCACTGTGCCAAACTCTTCAAACTTGGCCCGCAGGATATCATTGGTAATGCCTTCACCAAGGTTGCTGACATGTAGTTTGGTGGTGGACTTGGGCCTGCCCTTGCTCATCTCCACATTCATGCGCCAGCCATTCAGCTGGTGTTGGTTGAGGTTTCGAATGGCCTCTTCTGCTTCAGACATGTTGGTCATATGTACAAAACCATAGTTTTTGACAATGTCACATTCTGAGACTTTTCCATACTTCTCGAAGAGGTCACGCAGCTCTTCAGGTGCAGTATTGCAGGCAAGGTTGCCAATAAAAATCTTCACCATGATGATGTTCTGTGTATCCTGGAAGACAGAAAAGTAAGTCAAGAACTGCAGTTACTGTGTAACCAACCAGTGCCACAACTTAATGATGGGGTGACAGGGTCATCTGCAGTGAACAATTAATATACTCAGTTGTCAGTTTATTAGGCACACCTAACTAGTCACTTAAAGTAAAAACTAATATATGACATAAGTGTGACATATATCTCCTCAGTCTGCCAATAATGAGCAACTGTTCTTTCAAACCATCCATGCGATAACAACTCCTAAATCAATATCTATAAAGCATATTGACAAATATACTGTAACTATAAACGAACCTCACCGACAAACACAAGCCATACTGTTGTATACACTGTCATTCCCATCTGGATGTAAGATATCTGTAAAATAACGTCTTCCCATGCATTATTTCCACTCACTCCACTCTGTTGCACTATGTTGATATACTAAGACAGTCTTGTTAAGTTGAGCTACTGCTAGTTTGTTTATTTGTTTTCTTGTTTTATGATTGATTTACCTTGTACCGAGAGAGTGCTGTACAAACAAGAGACAAACTCCTCCTATGTGAAGATCAACAAACCACATGGATCAAGTTAAACTCGGACAGTAACGATCTCTAAAAATTGTATTAATATTAGTAGTCAAATTCTCCCAATTTTACATTAATGTGAGCAGGTAAACAGAGGTAACAACCCTGTGTGAAAGGGTCAAACTCGGGTTAAAGTGTTCCCACTTGACTTGCTCTGTGTGGCAGGAGTGTATCTTGAACCATCTAACAACTTTAGCCTTTAAGTGTGAGCTAGCGTAGCTCTGTAAGTTTGCAAGTTAACTTATGAAGTTAGTTTGGCAACGAAACCAGTAAATATCTTCTCCAAAATTAAGTCGTTTTAAAACACCTAACGTTGGTTTGAAATTCATATCGTCCACTCTCTGGCGTGTGTTAACGTAGATAACTAAACATGTCACAGACAAGCCTCGCGCCAGCTAACACTTGGTATTAGCTAGCTAACGCTAGGCTGCTACGACCATCACAATAAGGCTTATCGGTGTTGTGTTGCTCATGGAGTAAATAGTATGACACAGTCAGAGCGACCTGCTCATTATGTATAAAATATAGTAACGACAAAAATAAATGCGCAATGTTTTCCATGTTCGATCATATTTCACTGTAATGGCGCTCCTCTGTTTGGAAAATGACGGCGTATGAAGTCAGAATGCTAAAATATTAGCTAGCTAATGTTAGCTTACGTGTGTTTGCTAACGTTTATTCAGCGTGTGACCTTTCAGAGACCAACTAGAACAACATTACGATAACAGCTATACACCACCAACTCATTTAAAACGTATTTCACCGCACGTTTTAACCGCAAAGACTGCAACTCACCGATTTGACGATGTAGGCCTTGGTACCAATGAATGAAGAGTGAAATGGCGACGGCGCTATAGCTGCACCCTAGTGGGTCTATCTGCGGGTCCGGGTGCCTGCGGGGCTACAGGACACTAAGACACGCCCCTCGGACCTGTTGCTGACTCACGGTTTGGTGAGGCACTGAAAGCTTGATGTGCCGAATTTAATCTGATAAATCTATGCGCAAAACGACTTAGGTGTAAACATAAACTCCTGGTTTGGATTTAACATCAGGGTTAAAAATAAATACATAAATACTGGATGTTATTTAAGGGGGCGTGTCCTGCCGTAAAGTAGGCGTGTCATATAGTCACACAAGCTCTTCTCGCTGCACCAACGAGTGGATTGTACAAACACTGTACGCTGTACTGGGTATAGTTGTCTTATTCTTGAACTAATGTCAAAGCTTTTCAAAACTTTAATTTATTTAACACTATTTTAGGGCTGTCACAGTTACCGCAATTAATCGGCATTAAGGCTAATTTTTGTAACTTGGACAAACTGCTGAAAATGCATTGCCAGAGATGTGCTAATTTTGACAGCCCGGATATAGATTTTTTTGAATGGAGTTCTGCTTCATCACCTGCCAACATGTCTCTGGCAACATTTCAGGCAGTTTGTCCAAGTAGAGTTACCATCGCTCAAATTAGCACATCAACACCGATTAATCAAGTTCACCTGAACAGCCCTGCTGTCACTAAAAGACTAGGATGCAGTTTCGAATCAATGTGCATAACTTGGCTTTTTGCATCTTGAATAAATGAATGAATGAAGAACTTTAATTGCTATGTATGAGCACATACATAATTTTGTCCTGTTACATACATACTGTGTATATACAGTCATGGAAAAAATTATTAGACCACCCTTGTTTTCTTCAATTTCTTGTTAGTTTTAATGCCTGGCTCAACTAAAGGTACATTTGTTTGGACAATTATAATGATAACAACAAAAATAGCTCATGAGAGTTTAATTTAAGAACTAAGGATTATTCATTTTCCATGGTTTTCTTGATAATAACCAAAATTACTTAAATTCTTACATCAATAGCTATGGCATTGTACCGCCAAAAACACTACTTTTAAGCATTCCATGTTTTCTTTTCTGTTTGCTTTAAACACATGATACACACAAGAGTTAATACTTGATTGCATAACCATTGTTTTTGATGACTGCAGCCATGCGTCTTGGCATGCTCTCCACCAGCTTCTGACATTGTTCTGCTGTCACAGCAGCCCATTCCTGTTGGACAAATTCAAACAAATTTTCTTTGTTTTTGGGCTTGTGGTTCTCCATTTTGAGTTTGATGATTTTCCACAGGTTTTCAATTGGATTAAGATCTGGTGATTGAGCAGGCCAAGGCATGGTGCGAATGTTGTGGTTCTCCATCCAGGCTTTAACTGACCTTGCTGTGTGGCAAGGGGCATTGTCTTGTTGGAAAATCCAGTCATTCGAGGCAGGAAAGAGTTTTCCAGCTGATGGAAGAAGACTGTTTTCAAGGGTAGTCCTGTACTTGACCTGGTTCATTCGGCCTTCACACAATTGCATTTGCCCTGTTCCACTCAGACTGAAACAACCCCAGATCATGACTGATCCACCCCCATGTTTTACTGTAGGGTCAAGACAGTCTGGGTTGTAAGCTTCTCCAGGCTTCCTCCTAACCAGTAAGTTGGCTGGAGTGGGCATCAATTCAAAATTGGATTCATCACTGAAGAGAACCTTAGCCCAATCATCAACAGTCCAATCCTTGTGGTCTCGAGCAAAGAGTAACCGGGCCTTCCTCTGCCTTTCATTGATGAAGGGCTTCTTGCGTGCTCTGTGTGACTTCAAACCAGCTTCAACAAGTCGGTTTCGAACTGTCCTTGCCGAGCAAGTCACATTTCTCGACAGTGCCCACTCATTTTTAAGGTCCCTGGAGGTCTGACGACGATTCCTGACACAGGAACGGATGAGTGCACGGTCATCTCGTGGGGTAGAAAGACATTTCCTGCCACGGCCAGGTAGCAATTTGGTAGTGCCATGTTCAGCTTGTTTTTTTTGTTGTAATGAACGGCTGTCTTGGAGATCTTCAGGTTTTTCGCTACCTGTCTCTCACTCATGCCAATTTCCAGCAGTGCCAAGATGGCTGCCTTTGTTGCTTCACATAATTCTTTTGTTTTAGGCATTATGTGAGAGCTGACAACTTCTGAGTTGTGCTACGGCTTGAATGTAAGCAGGAAACCACTCTAGGCCTTTGCATGTGCAGTGCTGCTTGTGACATGAAATGGCCTCTTATATACCCTGGGAATCAATTAAGCTTAAGAATGTCAAATAGGACATAAAGTATTATGTGACCAGCTGCATTTTTTGTTGTGTTCATTGTATTATACGTTTAGTGGTACCAGATATTAGAATGAACAAGAAATTGAAGAAAACAAGGGTGGTCTAATAATTTTTTCCATGACTGTACATTCAACAAACATTATGAAAAAGCTAGAGAAAAGAAACCGAGGGAGTTTTAAAAATAGAACAGATATAAATCTAAATAAAGAAGGATGAAGACAAGTCTATACGACATAAATGAATGATAATAAATGTGCATCAAGTGAGCCTTGAAAAGTCCACACTTCTCTGCTACTGTGAGGCTGCAGATAGAAGAAAGAACAAACATATGATTCTTTTGTGTTCACAGCCTCATATACAGAAGATGATTAGGTCCAAGTGAAAAAATAGATATACACTATATTACCAAAAGTATTCGCTCACCCATCCAAATCAAGAATCAGGTGTTCCAATCACTTCCATGCCACAGGTGTATAAAATCAAGCAGCTAGGCATGCAGACTGCTTTTACAAACATTTGTGAAAGAATGGGTCGCTCTCAGGAGCTCAGTGAATTCCAGCGTGGAACTGTGATAGGATGCCACCTGTGCAACAAATCCAGTCGTGAAATTTCCTCACTCCTAAATATTCCACAGTCAACTGTCAGCTGTATTATAAGAACGTGGAAGTGTTTGGGAACGACAGAAACTCAGCCACAAAGTGGTAGACCACGTAAACTGATGGAGCGGGGTCAGTGGATGCTGAGGTGCATAGTGTGAAGAGATCACCAACTTTCTGCAGAGTCAATCACTACAGACCTCCAAACTTCATGTGGCCTTCAGATTAGCTCAAGAACAGTGCACAGAGAGCTTCATGGAATGGGTTTCCATGGCCGAGCAGCTGCATCCAAGCCATACATCACCAAGTGCAATGCAAAGCGTTGGATGCAGTGGTGTAAAGCACGCCGCCACTGGACTCTAGAGCAGTGGAGACGTGTTCTCTGGAGTGACGAATCACACTTCTCCATCTGGCAATCTGATGGACGAGTCTGGGTTTGGCGGTTGCCAGTTTTATGGATTTTTTCTAAATTTAGGAGTTCCTAGGGTTGGCTAGTGTCCTTTTTTACAGCATTAAATCTTTAAACTGTCCCTCCAGAATGCAGGTTTGAAGCACAGTGTCTCAAGGAAAACAGATGGCTAGTTATCTCTGAGTTGACTAGGTAACCAAGGTCAGAGGAGTCTGCCAGCGTGGGCCCTTTCATAAGGCCAGTGGCTGAGCGTCAGCAAGACAACAGGCGCCGCTGTTAGTTCAGAGCTTAGAATGAGCATGCCCTGACTGTAACGCCACTCAAGAGTAATGTAAGGTAATATACTTGTACTTAACTGGGTGTTAGTTTATAAGGCTGAGCACCATAGGGAAAGGTAGGAATATGTGGCGGACTCTGGCAGCTGTACGGTTGTCCACGACAAAGTTCATATTCCTCCTGATATATCAGAATCTTCAATAAATGTTACTTCTTTAATCAACCGCGGGAGGCTCCTGGGTGCATCCATTCTTTCCTCATTGACTATTCACTATTTTCCACGACAGCCAGGGGAACGATACTTGTCGGACTGCGTTGTGCCAAGTGTAAAGTTTGGTGGAGGGGGGATTATGGTGTGGGGTTGTTTTTCAGGAGCTGGGCTTAGCCCCTTAGTTCCAGTGAAAGGAACTCTGAATGCTTCAGCATACCAAGACATTTTGGACAATTCCATGCTCCCAACTTTGTGGGAACAGTTTGGAGCCGGCCTAAACCCGATAGAACACCTTTGGGATGAATTAGAGGGGAGACTGAGAGCCAGGCCTTCTCGTCCAACATCAGAATGTGACCTCACAAACACACTTCTGGAAGAATGATCAAAAATTCCCATAAACACACTCCTAAACCTTGTGGACAGCCTTCCCAGAAGAGTTGAAGCTGTTATAGCTGCAAAGGGTGGACCGACGTCATGTTGAACCCTATGGATTAGGAATGGGATGTCACTTAAATTCATATGGCTATATGCAATATAGTGTATTATATTTATATAATTCACATGTGGCTCTAAATGTCTTCTGTACCTTTTCTGGTTGATTTGATATCATGTACAATAACTTATTTAAGGAGCATCAGTGTCCAGGAGACCACAAACATGCTGCTATGACTGCCTTCTGCCATCTGACCAAGTATTTGTTGACACAACTACAAATCTGAATGCCCATAAAATAAAACCATAACTGCTTCATCTTCAAAGGATATTAAAATCTTTATTCCTCATATTACAACCCCTCCATTCGGTAAAGGTATACAGTATTGTTATATATATATATACTTACAATGTATACACAATAACAATAAAAACATTTTAAAAACAAATAGCCATATGCATATTATGTCTTTCAAGTATCTGTCAGGGAAAGGAGTGTTACTTACAGTACAGTTCCCTTTCCTTAAATAACAAATATCATTACACACTGAACTCTAATGTAGTGGAATTTACATTTTAGTCAATCTAACAGGAGCGCCCTTTAATTGCATTCAGTTTCTATGGCACCATGTAATCAACACTGTATACTGTTTAAGTTGAATTAATAAAAAAAAAAATCAGGTGTTGGAGGAATGTAGAGTCACAGGTAAATCAGTGTTTGGCATATACTGGTAATGAAATATTCAGAGAAACAGGATTTCTCAGGCAAATGCTGCTACCCTAGCATACTCTATCTTCAAAATACAGAATTACATGGTCTGGTGCATAATTATAGCCTAAATCTGAAAGGTTAACTTGATCACACACACACTTTGTAATATTCAAGCTTCTAAATATCACTGACTCGTTGTTTCTTGGTCAGAACTGTATTGTGGAAGCCCTTTCCTTTTTTAAACTAGCACTGCTGTTTTCATTGTTAGCACACTGTTTTCCAGACATATGCCCTGTTCAGGTCATATGGGACGGATGGCAGAGATGCTAAAGCCATGTTTATAACTTGGGAGCATTAGCACTAATAGACATGTCTAAGTTTAATTAGCCATTAACCTTACATACAGGCAGATGACTTGGATGTGAAGTGACGGGAATGCTGCATCACTATGTGTATAACCAGAATAAGGCAACCCCTGTGACTGAGTGCTGAAGCGACAGTCCAACTGTCCTCAGCTGCAGTTCAATGGAAAAAAGTTCCTTTACAGTACGAGTGCTATTTAGGAGAATTTCTTGGCTTATTCAGATTAATTTATGTTAACAATCCTCCCAAGTGTCCTCCCATTTGAATACATGTTCTGGTTCAGTAACTAATTTATTAGTAAACTAATAAAAGCATCAGTTCATGAATGTATGTGAGCTATTTCTCTATAGTCCACACTGGCAGCAGTTCATCTCAACTGTCTTCCCCGCTGGAGTCACTCTGTGATTTAAGCTGGTGAGATGATGACTGTGTTACAGTAGTCTCTCTTGTATGTGTGTAGTCGCTGACAGCAGAGAGAGGTGGTGCGATTGGCTGGTTATGGTGTCTGCTGCAGCTCCAGTGAAGGAGGACAGGAGCATCTCTCTTCAGAGTGAGTTGGGAAGACGTTTTCTATCAGTAGCTGTTTTCATGTCCAGTCAGGATGTACAGGTTGCTCAGTGCTGAGGGCTCGTCTGTTGGTGTGCTTTGAAGGATGATGTCTCTGCACAAAATGAAGAAGGGAAGGGAGGAAAACTCACAGAGATGGCCCAAAGCTTATGATTAATATAATTATGCTCTATACGTACAGAAATCTTGGATTTGAAGGTATGATAAATGAATGAATATACACCAAAAATGACTTTTATCCCTCAACCTAACAAGGGTCCCTGCTTTCTAAAAGGGTAGTGAAGGACATACTGTAAATGGATGGCTCAGCTCTTCTATTTGGAACAAGCGTAGACCTAGGCTTAAGATGGCAGTATTACATCTACCAAGTTCAATGGGTGGCTTGGACTTACCTAATATTAAAATTTATCAACTCTGTGCCCGTTTAAGATTAGTAAATGATTGGGTCATGGGTCAAACTTCAAACTGGTTGGATATTGAGATAGCATTATCAAAGTGCAAACTAAGTGACCTGCTATTTTGCAATAACTTTAAGGAAATTAAAACCTTTTGTACAAACCCTGTCACAATCAACACTCTAAAAGCATGGCGGCTTGTCCGCCGTCTCGAGGGAAGAGCAAATACAACATCCATCTTTACCCTAATAATAAATAATCCTGCTTTTCCCCCAGGCTCTTCGGACCCTGGCTTTCAACAGTGGTCTAATAAGATTATTAAATGCCTCAGTGACCTCTTCTCAGGTAATAAACTTATCATTTGAACAACATATTAACAGTTGCAAAATTGTCCAAACAAGATTTCTTTCGCTTTTTGCAAATAAGGCATTATATCATTCATAGCACAACTCTGACCCTTATTGATCAACCCTGATATATCTGTTGAGAAAATTCTGTGTCAACAACAGCTGAAAGTGTCTCTGAGCTCATTTTACCAGGTACTTCATGGTTTTTCTACTACTGATGTGCAGGGGGTCAGAGGTGTGTGGGAGAAGGAGCTTTCTGTGACCATAGATGCAAAAAGGATTTCAATTTGCACTCAGACAAGAGCAACAACTTCAGATTCTACATAGTTATCTCCTCACCACAAGTACTTCTCTTTCCCCTTTGTGTTTCAAATGTAAAACTGATGTGGGAACTTTAACTAATTGTTTCTGGTTCTATCATGAAATTCAAAGATTCTGTGAAATGGAGAGAATTTTTCACATTAACATAGATATAGATCCCTGTTTCTTGGTTTTCCAAGTGACCATTTAGAAATAGCAGTCAACAAAAGATTGTATAATACTCTAACATTTGCAGCTAGGGAAAATATTCTCTTTCAGTGGTTCAGTGACAAGATTCCCTCTGTCTGTGGTTGGCATGAACTAATTTTTGAATTGATCCCTCTAGAATATCTTACCAACGTCATACATTACAGTGTGGATCAGTTCTACAGAGTGTGGCGCCCATTTCTGGACTATATCGAACTGGACCTTTCCTCCATTCTGCTGAAGGGACTGCTGTGCACTGAACCACCACCTCTTGTATTATGCCATATGTTCAGCTCCCATGTAAGAGCTGCTGTGTATGTTTTCTGTTTATTTTGCTGTGTCTATTTTTTTATAGAGTCTGCTTTGTTGAATGGCAACAAAAACTGCAATAAAAACAATGAAAAAAAGGGTCCCTGCAAACCCCAGAGGTCTATTTTTTGTTATATCCCAAGTTCTGTATTCGATCGTTCCAATGTTTCAGGACTTTGTCATTTCTTCTCAATGACACTGGATCATATTTGTATCATATTTTATTTATTTTTAATAGACCAATTTATCAGTAAAAAGCACAGCAGTTCAAGAATAGATCAATAAAACGGTTGCCATGGATTTTACATTAAGGCAGTGGCATCATTAGCCCCCCCCCCAAATAATTTGGTGTTGGTTTATTTATTTATTTATTTATTCATTCATTTACAAAAAAGTGCCAACACTATATATAATATAAATATAAAGTGGCCAAAGTATGAGTTAAAATGAATCAAAAAATCATATAACCATTATTCATAAATACATACAGTGTATTACTCATATAACAAATATAATCCAAAGTAATTTTCATGTTACCTCGAAAAAAAAAAAATCCACAAAAAGTATTTATGTACTTATATTAATGTATTTATATAAAAACTCCTTGTTTGTCTGGTCTGTTGGGATCACATATTTTGTGGAAAAGTTTGTACAGCTCCATCATATCCCCTCTATATCTCCTATAAAGTATTTATAAAGGTCATTTTAAGTATTTTAAAGTTTCTTCATATGGCTTCTCTCTCAGCCCTGGGACTAGTTTGGTTACTCTTGTCTGAACTCCTTCTATTTTTTCTAGATATTTTACTTGACACCAGACAGAGCTGGCATATGCAAGGTGAGATCTAACGAAGGCTATTTACAGTAGTAAAATAATTTCCTTACCTAAATTCATTAAAGTTTGTTTTTATCACTGCCACCCTGGAGTTTGCTAATTTATTTTTTTTATAAACAATGTGTTTTTGAAATTCTAGTGAACTATCACTATCACCACACCTATATCCTTTTCTTCTTCTACCTGCTAGACAGGCAAGTCTCCTACCACATATTTAATGCAGTTGTCACCTGCTCTATATAAAGCCAAATTAGCCTCACGTGGGGGCTAAGCCCCCCATCCTTAAGACCTAGTGATGCCCCTGCTTTAAAGTATGACACCCAGGTGATGATCTTAAGCCTTTTAGGGTTCAGTGTATTAAAAAGGCAACCTGCTCTAAAAGATTGATTTATATAAAAATGAAAGAATATGATGTTGTCAAATCAGAGTTTTTTTTCAGAAAACATACCTGTTTGTTCCCAAAACTCTGAACGCTCGACTCTCATCTGTAATCTCCTGTGTCACCTGCACACAAAGATGAAATCCATCTTATTTGTAACTATGGTGCACATGTGACAGACACATGTTGACAGAGGTCTGAAGCTGATCACCTCATCTGAATGAAAACTCTTCCCTTTCAGGCCGTGCTTCCAGAAAGCCAGCACACTGTCCTGTAAGCAAACTGACAGAGCATGTCATGGCACTCAGCTGTCAGCAGTAAATCTCACTCTGTAGTGTATCTTATAATATGGCTTATTCTACCTAGAGTTTCAATGGCGAAGTCAAAGACCATTTCAGCAGCCAGTTCTTTGGATGGAAGCCCTCTAAGGTTCACTATCCTGACGGTTTCTGTCCAGTGAGCATAAAGATTGGATACAGTGTTATGAATCAGTAAGAGACAGCTGTAGTATTTGAAATGTGTTGAGAAAAGTGACGTACTTTCCAATGCGATGAGGACAGTGTCCCTGTCCATCTGGGTTACCTGTACTGCCCTGAGCGCTCCACCGTCTGCAGACACACACACAGAGGGTTTGGTTAAGCTTTGAGCTGAGCTCCATGAACAGTGGAGACACACAGCAGTCGCTCCTACCTGGCACTGAGATAGGCGTGCTGTTCAGCTCAATAATGTCAAACTTGAGCTGCTGCTCGTCTGGCTGTTTCCCATTATTAGAGTCTCTCACTCCAACACACAGCTGGGGAAACTCGTCTGACACCAACACCAGCAGTTCAAATATTGGCAGAGAGTCCGGTAGCTTCATCGCTAGGTGCTGTAAGGCAAACACAAAGAGGACGAGTCAGAATACATAATGCTAAGAACACGTAATTAATATTTCACCAGGATTTTTTTTTCTGAAACAAGTCACACAAAAGGCACACTTGTTGTGAATGAAGACACCATAAAATGCACTGCTTTGGTGTTTCAGAGTCCATTACCAACAGCTTGATGCTGCTGGGACACGTTCTCTCCATATTATTTCACATGTACCAGTTGTTGTTATATGGAGTCTATGTGTGTTTTTAATGCTCTGCTTACTGAGGTTTCTACCATTTATTTTTCCCTATTTTTTTCCTCAGTCAATGTGAGGGTCATACTGTAAAGGAAAGAGGGTGTCATATCCTGTGCAGACTGTAAAGCTCTCCGAGGACAATTTATAATTTATGATATTAGGTTATACAAATTGACTTGACCTCCTCTAATTCAGTCAGTCTTTTTACTTGACCTTCAATAAAAATTGATACATGTTTTATTCTGACGACAGTCCTGTGCTACAAAATGTGCCTAGATGAAATCTCCATCAAAAAGCTATGGGTGTAGCATCACTTGTTGTAATCACTTTGTGATTCTGGTGAGTCCATCTGGTACTGGAGTGAAGCAGTAAGGTGGTGGTTTGGGAAAAAGGCTCAGGAGGCAGAAAGTTTTATGAAACAAAAATGCAAAGAGCTGAAGAGTAAAACAAAGTCCTGGTTAAACTAACAAAGCCAATTATATAAGAACAAAATAAAACCTCACACAGCCTCCAAATGCTCAATATTGCACATGCTAGCTGATGCTGCATTACCTCTTTGCACAGTCCATATTTTATATTTGTATAGTTCAATTGTATATATTGCATTTTAAGCTGCTTTTATTTATCCAATTATCTGTTTTAGACTTCGATTTATTGCTCAGTGCCCATTGTGGAGCAGGAAAAAAGTTTCCTCACTGCTCACATGACAACAGACACTTTAAATCTTCAATAGAGTTGTTCATTCTTGCAAAAAGTGAAGCTAAATGTAAACATGAATAACCTATAAATGATACCCCCCAGCACACTGATGGTCTCACCCTGTACCTGACTGCACACAGGTGAACCAAGAGGCCTGATGGAGCCTGTTAACAGACAGTCAGGACCAGGGGAAAGGTATGGTGAACACAGTGGGATCTCCATCAAAGTGTTTCCCCACCAAACAAACACATTTGAGGTGGATAAAACCAGTTAACAGTAAAGTTGGCTCCAAGATTAAGCTGCTCCATAAAGCTCTATCAGTGCCGATGGGTGATGTGTACTGTCACATATACAAAGCTCCACACCTGTCTGCTCTGTGTGTTACTGTGCTTGTGGGATCAAGGCAACATGATATACTATATTCCACTTAAAGTGTCTATACAAACCTTTAGATGCATGAACTTCTGCAGAGGCTCATACCACAACAGAAGAACCAGACCTGAAGGAACTGCCCCGCACAGAAATGTGCTGTCAGTGTACGGGTTTCTAGCTGGTGGAGAGAGGAAAGATGAGGAGGCTCTTGTTGTTATGACTGAATGAACACATGGAGCATGTAGAGTAAATTGTGCTCCACTTACCTACACTACACCTCCTGCAGCCTTTGGTGTCAGGGATCTTCACAGATACAGCAAACTTCCTGTGGCTGGAGACAAAAGACACAGCATGTCAGTCACTGTGTGCACAGTTAAAGACATCTTTCTGTAGCGCCACCCAGTGGTAGCAGCATCAGGAGTCTGCAAACTTTACCATCAAAAGAGCTATTTCTCCTCCTCTTCCACCAAATAACACTTATAAGGAGCTGCAAAGCTTCTATACATAGCTGAATATATAGTCAGCTTTATATAGTTACAAAACTTTGTTGTATTTATGAGAATGTAGAACAGCAATAAAGAAGACTGATCAGATTTTACTCTCTATTTTTATCTGTTATCCTGATATTTGTAGAAAATTAATAATGTGGCTCATTTTGTCACTAATTTGTCACCACATATCAAACATACAGACAATCCATTGTCAGCAGGGAAGGCAAATAAATCTGTCCACGCAGAATTAAACTCTCTATTTTCCTCTGAGTTTTTATTTTTTTTATTTTTTTTATTTAACCATGGTTAGTTTAGAAACTCAAGATTAGCCACCTGCATGTAAAAGAAAAAATGTGTGACAAAATATATGTATATTATGAAATAATTGTCCAACAAAATAAATAAATAGGATTAAAATAAAAAATATTTAAATATAGAAGGAGCCACTACAGAGGGGACAAAGACTGTGCTGTCCTACCTGGAGCTGATCCTCTCAGTGAAGCGGCTGGTGCTCAGCGACAGACTGCTGTGTTTCTTCTGCAGGTGTCCTCTCTGTTCAAACAGAGCCGTCAGACTGTGGGAATAAAGCTGGGAAGACTTCCCTGCAGGATGGACACGCTCTTAGAGCAGCAGGTAACAGACAGCAAGCTGAAAAAAAACAATATCTGGAGACATTTGTTACCTGATACGGACATCAGCACGTTGTTCATAACATAGAGCCAAGTGCATCGCTGAGGGAGAAGCTATGAGGAGAAGGACAGGACAAGTTTGAATCTCCTCTGAATGAGGACACCCTGTCTCAAATCAAGAGCTTTTCCTTCAGCTCTCTAGCCAACAATCACTAGACGGTAACCATCCTCAGGCTTTTAGGGGCCTTGAGGTTCAATGTGGTCAAAAGACGACCTGCTGTAAAAGAGTGAGCTGTATGAAAATTAAGGAATATGAGTGATGTTGTCAGATTAGTATATCCTCAGAAAACCTTTTGTCTTTTAACCCCAGGGTCATAGGTTCGGTCTCCATTTTCTGTCCATTTGCTGTGTCCTTGAGCAAGTGCTGTAGTCAAAATCCACTCAGTGCTTTTATGTCTATGGCAATCATTATAAAGTATTTATGACAACTGTTATTAAATAAAATGTCCTTCATCCAGTTCACCAGTCAATTTTATATACAGTAAGTGGACACTATGAGGATGAAGGGACTTGTTAAAATGAATGAGGAGACATGAAACTCAACCTGGACATGGTTTAGCTCTCTCCCAAACCACCACTTTCTGACAGACTAACACTAAACTAACAATGCACTCAGCTCAAGTGTTGCTATGTTACAACCATCCATGGCGCTACATAGAGCTGACACTCCAATGATCTGTTATCTATCTAACAACATAACTATGTCAAAGAGCGTTATATAGCTGGCTACCATAGTATTCTATACAGGTGCAAACCAACCAAGACAACACATCAACAGAAAAGATAAAACTTCATTTATCCCCAAGGATTTTTTTTACCATGCACAGTAGGAAAAAGTAAGGAGATTTAAATATTTTAAAATATATATATACAATGCAGAATAGTGCAAAAATGTGATATAGTGCAAAACCAACAATCTAATCGATACAACATCCATCCATCCATCCATTATCTACCACCTATCCTCATAGGGTCGCGGGGGGCTGGAGCCTATCCCAGCTGTCTCAGGGTGAAAGGCAGGGTACACCCTGGACAAGTCTCCAGTTCATCACAGGACACATAGAGACAGACAACCACTCACACTCACATTCACACCTACAGTCAATTTAAATTAGCCAATTAACCTAATCCCCATGCATGTTTTTGGATGGTGGGAGGAAGCCGGAGTACCAGAGAGAACCCACACAGACACGGGGAGAACATGCAAACTCCACACAGAAGGGCCCTGGGCCCGGGATTCGAACCCGCTATCTATACAACAATATACAAGAAATCTAAAATACTGAAGAGCATAGGTATGTGAGCATAAGTACTGTATACTGTAAGCTGTCAAGTAAGAGTTTAAAACATCATTATGTCAACAGAAAGCAAACAGATGCAATCCTGAAGTCGCCAAACTGGATCTCCTGCTTCATTTACAGTTTTGACCTCTTTAAATCAGAACTGGTGACAAGGGGCAACCTGAGCAGATCCCTACAACCACCTAGAGCATGCTTGAATTAGTCGCCTATAACATGAGTAACCACAACAAAGGGACACAATTATAGTCTGCAAAGCAGGTATCAGATAAGGAGATTCTAATGTTTATAGGAGATAAGGATAGACTACCTTCTCTAGCGTATCTTCATGAAGCTCGTTAAGGTTCAGGGTGTAGATGCCCTCCTCCGCCCCCAGAATAAGGTACTGATCTACGGAGGAAAAGTGTTATGTAGAGAAGAATACAATGTTTCCTGCACCATACCACCATGACACAAACAGACAGTTGATGTGTTGTATATACAGCTGATAATAGGACATCCTGTCTTACCTCTAGTCTTGGGTAAAACCCATGTGACAGCACAGTGGATTTTAAGAGGACAACCATTGAAGACTTTGGAGAAGCAGGCTCCCATCTACAGAGCCAGCACAACAACTGTTATAGTGACTCTTCAAATATTAAACAATATTATTACAACAGTGTTATGTAATGTATTTAAAGTTGCACTAGGCTACTTTGCACAGCCGTGACTGTAAATACCAACAAGCAGTAATTTGGTGATGAGGTGTCCATAAAAAATATGGTGAAAATGTGAATAAACTGAAGCACATGTCTAATCCATATCCAAAGATATTTGATGGAATGGTGCAGCTATGAAAACAGCTGGATTTGTATTTAATAAAAACTGTTCCTAGTGCAGCTTGTCTCATGCCATGCCAGGAAGTTTATCCTGTTAGTAGTATTGGTCAGCTCTTATTGAAGGTCACATGCTGTTAGATTTCACACTTACATGGACTTGAGGGGTAGGAGGAAGTCCATGACAATCAGCCCTCTAGAAATGTCAAAGGTTACACACAACAAAACACAGGGGGTGATAACAACGGTACATCAGATGCAGTGAAAATCAACATCTTGTTCGGTTGCATAATTTGCCACCATTAGACAGACATTAGGAAGTTATTAGGTTAGCAAATCACACAAGCTCATTGATGTTTCCTCTATGGGACGGATATCTGGCCTGGACTCACAGCGTCCTCCGTCTTTTTCCTCAGTGTGCTCCACTCAGGTGAGAGTGGCGTCTCTCTTTTGGTGGGAGAAACAGTGGCGACCTTCCTCTTCTCTGCTGCTGCAACGTCTCCCACAGGTAGACAGGGGTCACTGCAGCGCTGTCTGATGTCCTGTGTGGCAGAGCACCTGGCCAACACTGGTCAAACACACGAGACAGGAAGTGACTTCTGTCAGTGTAGGGCTGTAGCTACACATCTCTAGTATCTAAGTGGCAGCTGTTAGCGTGGCATACACTGGTCCATCCTGTACAGCAGCACCACAGTAGATGGTTTGTTACATAGAAACATCACTGGAAACTGTTTGGAAAAGGGCAGGTTTGTAAGAGCTGATGATGTAACAACAACACACAGGGCCGGCCCAAGCCTCCATGGGGCCCTAAGCAAAATTTGAATTTGGGGCCTTCTGCTACTGCCAATAATAATATAATAATAGTTTTATTGTGAAAAGAACAACAGGACAGTTAATTGGCAGGGGAAACACTGACTGTATAAATCCAGAGTTTCCTTCAGAGCTAATGGGGGAGAAAAATGAGCTAGCTTATACACTATGGACAAAGTTAGGAATAGCTAACAGGCTAATGTTCCAGAACTTTCCACCACATGAACCACTAACAGACCCACCTTACCTATGAAAGAACTGGGTGGCAAACTGTCGACCCTTCACTTCTTTCTCCTGTCTGAACTTTTTTATCTCTTTTTTTCCCCTCCCTGACTTTTTAGACATCCTGTCGTCTCCTCCTCCACTCTGTCTGTGAAAAGTTAGCTCTCTGCAGGCTGCCTGATGGAGCAGCTGGACTGAACCATTTTACCTAAATAGAGGGGGGAGGACGTTGAGAAATAAACTTAGTGTTACCAATACATTGTAAATAAAATATATGTGCGACTCTAAGTTTATTACTGATTGTCATATTATATATTATTTTGTCAGTATTATGATTATACGTCACAAACAATCACCTTTTTGTGTCACACCCACCTAAACTACTCAGCTCCTCATAGGACTGCTCTGTGATCTGGTGCTCAACTCATTTCTTGAAGCCTGACGAGAAGGATTTTTATGTGAGTCCATGACTGTTGCATGATCTTGTGACATGGCGTGACATGCTCTGAGGACTCCTTCACATCTTTTTCTAAAAACCTTTCCTTTGATGGAAAACACTGTGAGGTTAAGGAAAAGTATTTAGGAAAAGACATAAGCAGTGGCGTGTATAGACTTTTTGAGGGGCAAAGGGCGAAAAGTAAAAAAAAAGGCACCTACAGCATGTTTTTGCCTCCCAAGAGGACATTTTATCATGTTTTAACCAGCCAAGAGGGCAGTTTAATGTGGGTTTTTTTTCTACCCAAGAGGGCAATTTTAGTGTGTGTTTTTCCACTTGAGAGGACATTGTGTTTTTGCCAACCAGGGGGCACTTTAACACACATTTTTTCCTCCCAAGAGGACACTTTAATGCTCATTTTTGCCTCCAAATATGGCACTTCAGCACTCGGTTTTCAACAATTGGGCCAAAAGGGGGTGGTGACTTGGTCTTGAGCCTGTCTAGACTCATAGATAAGACCTCAGACTGGACTGTGGGTGTGTCTTGAGTGCTCTGGACCACATACTTTAGCTTTAGCTAACCACATCACGAGTGCCATGAGCTGTACCTGTAGTGGAGGTGGAGTCAGCAGTGACGGCAGCGTCAGGGCCCAGGGTGCAGCTGGGTCTCGGCGCCGGGTCGCCGTCCTCTGGGTTGGGACTTAAAGAGCTGAAGGCTGGCAGGGAGGCTGTAGATGGACTGAACAAGCCACTCTTCCTGCTTCCCTGGAAAACGCCAGCAAACACATGAATCCTTCGTCTTTCAACATGTCGTCTGACCCATACTTGGTACTAATTTTAGGCGGCACTGTGGTGTAGTGGTTAGCCCTGTCGCTTCACAGCAAGAGGATACCGGGTTCGAATCCCAGCCTGGGGGCCTTTCTGTGTGGTTTGCATGTTCTCCCCGTGTCTGTGTGGGTTCTCTCTGGTACTCTGGCTTCCTCCCACCATCCAAAAATTAGGTTGATGTCATTAGGTTAATTAGGTTAAGGTTAGATTAGGTTAATTGGCTAATTTAAATTGTCCGTAGGTGTGAATGTGAGTGTGAATGGTTGTCTGTCTCTATGTGTCCTGTGATGAACTGGAGACTTGTCCAGGGTGTACCCTGTCTTTCACCCTAAGACAGCTGGGATAGACTCCAGCCTCCTGCGACCCTATGAGGATAAACGGTAAAAATGGATGGATGGTACTAATTTTGGAAGAAAACACCATCTTTAATGTTGACATGGCATGGCTATAGCAATGACATCATCAGTTTATGAGCTGTCCTGTTGCTCCAGCACATTACAGTGTTCTTATGTTTTTATGTTGTTACAGTGTTTTTAATGTCACTCCTGGCACTATAATGCATTTTGTTCTTCTTTATATGCACATTTTGAATATTAATTTCCCTGCAGTGTATTGTCTCTATTGCACAAGAATTTCCTTTGGGATATAAAGATTTATATTATTTCTTCAAATCCAAGGTTAAGGGTTTTTGCTATTATGGTTCTGTCCATCTGGAAGTGTCTCCCTCTGTCAGATCAGTTGAACTCAGAACAATCTTAAGTGACTTCTGACTTTTTGTCCCTGCATAGAGGCTGGATGTGTTCGTGTCCTTGCTGTCCTTTATTTTGTCATGTTGCACAAGACACAAATGTGATGCCATCCAGGCCCCCATTTGTGGCAGCATATCATATTTTAAACCTGAGATGTTACTATTCTCTACTGATTAGAGCTGAGTATTTGATGCAGGGAAGAAAGATGCTTGAGTTAAAGGAACAGCAGGGAAGCTCTGAGCAGCTGTTGAAGGAAAGGCCACAAACTACAGTACTGAGTTCAAATTAATGTTAGCTTCCTGTTATTGAGTCCAAACAACTTTTCATGTACACAGTATAGATAGTCAAAACCAGACTGGAACCAGCTTCAGTTTGTGTAGTTACTACTCACATCAGTAGATGGCGCCCTCCTAATGGTTAAACTCCTGTAAGACAAAAGAGCAGTACAGTCAAGTAAATACATAAAGTCATCTAATGAGATCCAAATCAAGCGCCATGGCAACGTTGGACAACAAATGCTGAAGATGCTGAGGATGCTGAGGGCGGGAAAACAGCAGCACAGAGACACCACCATATTAAAAGCAGACAAAAAGCAGAGAAGCAGTGGGTTTGTGCTGAATCACTTCATCTGGAGTTAGTGAGCACAAACCCACTGATCAGGTCACGGATGTTTGGCATTAGCTGGTATTGAAATCATAAAAAAAAGATGTTGATTTCAGGTGAATTCATGTGGGATGAGGGGGCGCTGCTGTTAGGAGAGGCTGGAGGTGATGGACCTACCTGAGCTGCAGAGCTTGCTCCACACATTCCAGCAGGCTCCTGCAACAGGAAGACCTGGTGTTTATCTGACCAGGGGCCTGAAGGGCCCATAACAATGGCAGGGGAGGAACCAAGGCTCCATTACTAGCCTGATAACAGCTCTGAGGAGCAGACTGCTCATGATCTGTCCCAAATTAAAGGATCATTCCTCTTTATCACAACTCATCTTGATCTCACAATTTGGCCCATCATTAATATGAGTAATGATAACATTGTACTCACCAAGGTAACATCTAGATATGACAGTAGTCAGGGTTTCACAGGGTTCTCATAAATCCTGGAAAACCTGGAAAATGACTGACCAATTTTCCAAACATGGAAAATGAGAAGAAAATGTCAAATGTCCTGGAAAGTTATTTATCCTCCCCATGTTTTGAAAGTGAATGCAAATAGGGTAAAAGTTACTTTTAACCTGTTTGCATAAATATTTTACTAGGAAAAAAAGTTTCCAGGACATTTGACCTTTTTTTTCTCAGTTTCCACATTTTCAAAGTTTTCTAGGTTTTCCAAGATACATGGGAACCTTGTTTCTACATGCAGTTTTTTGGGGGATAAAAGCAATTCAAACAACTGTATTTGTCTATTTAGCGCTTCACTCGTGTTTGCTTCACTTCATTTCCTGAGACGTTTTTCGTAGCTTTATGTTGCTGCTAGTTCAGTGTCTTTGTGTCAGTGTGTGTTGGTTTGCCTCTTAATGATGAATGGTATCTGTGGATATGTCATTCATTAAATTCTAATTTCTATGATACGTGCTGAGCACCAGAGATTTAAATAATCTGGAAAAAAATACTGGTTTGTTTGCAAAATTCATCTAACTTTGTTGCCACAGACTTCACAGAGTGATTACTTCAGTGAGTACAATGTCAGTACAAGTGATGGACTTTATGGTCAACTTTTCAAAAATAAGACCCAAGTGTTGATAAAACAGAATTTTTCTTTGTGTTCTAAAAATATGAAGAAGAGTGATAAAATTGCTGATTCTGCTTTTGTTACCTTTACTGGTAGGAATATGACTAGCACTGCTCCTGCTGCTTCCACTTATAGGACAGATTACATAACCATCAGCACTTTAATATCCACATTAACACTCTGATTGTGTTAGAGCGCCCAATAGTGACACCAAATCCCCAAAAACAAGCTGACAGTTTTGATCTAGTGAGTTATCTAGTTTGATCTAGAGCCTCAAGGAGTTTCACCGATAAAACACACAAACTCTTAATTGTATGAGGCTGGAGAACTATTTGAAATGAATGATGTTCCATATTGAAACACACTATCCAGCACTTTCAGATCATGAGCACAGTAAATAAATTCAAGGGAACTGATACATCTAGCAATAGTTAAGTGAAAATGATTATGATTTAATTTCCAAAACTCTCTGTTTGCACTGATATTCTTACATACTTTCTCTAGGAGCATAAATAGCCTCAGGATGGGAGTATTTTACATAATTAAATTGTTTTTAGGGTGAAATATTGCTTTAAAATGGATGCATCAAAACCCAGATATTGTCCTTTGTGTCGTCTTTTTTGTTGTCAAAACCTGGCTCCTACATTACCCACAGTGCAACTTGACTGCAGCTAATGTTGCTCTAGAGATCTGGTTAGATCACTACTTTCTAACTCCACTCCTCCAGATTTATTTCATCATCAGACTTTCAGAGCAGCCAATCAAATGACATCACACGAGGACAGACTTCACATAACTATCTATCAGTGGACTTCTCCTTTAACACATCCATGCTCAGTTCATCTGTCTCTGGATTCAGGGGCACTGTTGGACACTGAAAAGCATAATCAGAGTGTATTACTGACAATGGAGGGAGATTTGGGAAGTTTCTCAACTGTTGTTTAACCACTGATCGCTTTAGTGGAGGCATCCTGTATAGCTGAAACATCTCCACAGTGAAAACCATTGTAGTGCCAATACAGAGCTAAGAAAGGACGGTGAAGAGCAGAACAGAGAGAAGTCTTACGGTGAGTTATCTTCATCCCCAGACAGACTCCAGTCGTCATCATAAGAGCCCTGCTGAGGAGGGGAAACAGTCCATGGTCATATTCATGCTTGTCATCTGTATCAAAAGACCACGGTGCAGAAAAAGAGCATTACCAGATCAGGATAAGGCTCAGTGACTTTCCTCAGGGGAGGCCCAAACTTCACCTGGTCGACTGCAAAGAGAAGGTGATGAGAGGAGCGAGTGATTCAGACAGTAAAGAGCAGGAACAATGAGCTCCCACACATTGCAGGCCTTTTCATGCACTATTAATGAGCGCTCGCTCTCAAGTGCATTGATGAGCCTCAGCTGGAGCTGAACACAGCACCTATAGGGTCAATAATAAGCTGACACTGTGCTAAACTGGCTTCTACAGCCCTGAACCAACACAGCTGAAAACACACAATTTATTATGGGACACTGTCAATTCACTCAGAGCTTTTACTGCTTCAGCACCTGGTTTGGTTTTACCTTCTTTGATATGCCAGCTAACTCCATTTCATATACAGTCATGGAAAAAATTATTAGACCACCCTTGTTTTCTTCAATTTCTTGTTAGTTTTAATGCCTGGCTCAACTAAAGGTACATTTGTTTGGACAATTATAATGATAACAACAAAAATAGCTCATGAGAGTTTAATTTAAGAACTAAGGATTATTCATTTTCCATGGTTTTCTTGATAATAACCAAAATTACTTAAATTCTTACATCAATAGCTATGGCATTGTACCGCCAAAAACACTACTTTTAAGCATTCCATGTTTTCTTTTCTGTTTGCTTTAAACACATGATACACACAAGAGTTAATACTTGATTGCATAACCATTGTTTTTGATGACTGCAGCCATGCGTCTTGGCATGCTCTCCACCAGCTTCTGACATTGTTCTGCTGTCACAGCAGCCCATTCCTGTTGGACAAATTCAAACAAATTTTCTTTGTTTTTGGGCTTGTGGTTCTCCATTTTGAGTTTGATGATTTTCCACAGGTTTTCAGTTGGATTAAGATCTGGTGATTGAGCAGGCCAAGGCATGGTGCGAATGTTGTGGTTCTCCATCCAGGCTTTAACTGACCTTGCCGTGTGGCAAGGGGCATTGTCTTGTTGGAAAATCCAGTCATTCGAGGCAGGAAAGAGTTTTCCAGCTGATGGAAGAAGACTGTTTTCAAGGGTAGTCCTGTACTTGACCTGGTTCATTCGGCCTTCACACAATTGCATTTGCCCTGTTCCACTCAGACTGAAACAACCCCAGATCATGACTGATCCACCCCCATGTTTTACTGTAGGGGCAAGGCAGTCTGGGTTGTAAGCTTCTCCAGGCTTCCTCCTAACCAGTAAGTTGGCTGGAGTGGGCATCAATTCAAAATTGGATTCATCACTGCAGAGAACCTTAGCCCAATCATCAACAGTCCAATCCTTGTGGTCTCGAGCAAAGAGTAACCGGGCCTTCCTCTGCCTTTCATTGATGAAGGGCTTCTTGCGTGCTCTGTGTGACTTCAAACCAGCTTCAACAAGTCGGTTTCGAACTGTCCTTGCCGAGCAAGTCACATTTCTCGACAGTGCCCACTCATTTTTAAGGTCCCTGGAGGTCTGACAACGATTCCTGACACAGGAACGGATGAGTGCACGGTCATCTCGTGGGGTAGAAAGACGTTTCCTGCCACGGCCAGGTAGCAATTTGGTAGTGCCATGTTCAGCTTGTTTTTTTTTGTTGTAATGAACGGCTGTCTTGGAGATCTTCAGTTTTTTCGCTACCTGTCTCTCACTCATGCCAATTTCCAGCAGTGCCAAGATGGCTGCCTTTGTTGCTTCACATAATTCTTTTGTTTTAGGCATTATGTGAGAGCTGACAACTTCTGAGTTGTGCTACGGCTTGAATGTAAGCAGGAAACCACTCTAGGCCTTTGCATGTGCAGTGCTGCTTGTGACATGAAATGGCCTCTTATATACCCTGGGAATCAATTAAGCTTAAGAATGTCAAATAGGACATAAAGTATTGTGTGACCAGCTGCATTTTTTGTTGTGTTCATTGTATTATACGTTTAGTGGTACCAGATATTAGAATGAACAAGAAATTGAAGAAAACAAGGGTGGTCTAATAATTTTTTCCATGACTGTATATATAATGTATTTATATGTATATGTATAATGCATTTATATGTATAATAACTTGGATCAGACAAGCAGATTAAAAGCTTCTCAACTCATCTGTGGATTTCAATGAACTTCAGTGAAAACTATTTTTTAATAATAGTTGCTCAAATTATGACTATATCTTGGTACGGTGCATGAGACAGATAATCTGTGAAGAAAATCTGTTTCCTCTGCCTCTGTTTAGTGCTCATAATTTGCCGTTTGCAGAATTTCACCCTGCCTGAAATAAAACAACCAATCAGAGTCGATGTCTGTCTCTGCACCAGCTGTCAATCACTGCAACTCACAACTGTCAAACCAGGCAGAGCTGATCAAATATGACTCAAGACTCTGTTTCTGTAATGACTCCTCCTCTCCTCAGGTGTTTCCAGAAACATATTTTAGTGAACTGTTTGGCAGTTGATGGAAATATGTTTCTAAAACAGAATATTTTCCACTAAATAAGACTTAAGTATTAAACTATTATGCAATAATTTGCTCATATCCTGTATTTTGAAATATATTTTGAAATATATATATATTTTTTTTTTTTTCCCTGAAATGGTTAATTCACCAATATGTGCAGGTTCTTTAATCACAATATCTTTGACAATAAAAAATAATTACTGTTGTTATCCAGGAATTTTCAAATTTACTGTTTTACAATAAAGCATTAAAAATATCAAAGCATATTATTTATCGACGGAGATGTTAAGTTCTTTGCTGTCATTGCTGAACAGAAAAATGTGTTTTCGTGGTTATTCTGGATGAACATCACCATACGCTTATCATAATTAGGGGTTATTTCTCTCCATTTTCACTTTAATTGTGCAGACTAGGTTTTCATATACAGTACTGTGTCGTGGTTTCTTTGATGACCTGATGAACAGGAAGAAGCAGGTCGCCATGGGAACACAGAGAACTGGTTTGACTATGAAGAGAGGATGAGGAAACTAGAGAACCAGAAAGAGGAAGCTGTGTCTCGTCTCACCTCAGTTAGCTCTCCTACTGTTACTGAATGTCTGCAAATCAATTTTACATTTTAAGAACAAACTGATGATCTGAATTATCCTACATGCATGTCAAATCAGTCATGGTTAAAACAAAATGGAATGGAAATGTATTTTTTAATGACCAAATTAAAAAATATCAAGTTTTGTGTTTTGCTGTTTATGCTTTGAATCAATTTCCACCTTCCCAGCAGTCAGTGGCTTGACTGAAAAATGAAAGTCAACTTGTGGGAACTTGAAACATGCTTGCAATAGAAATTCCATCCCAGTGAGTGAACATCATGTGCCCTTTTTTGGTCAGACGTCATTGTTGCTGCATAGTAACATATTTGGTGATGGCTGTTTTGAAATCTCTGCTCTATGTTACAGTAAGATAGAAGCTGGGCAGCTGTGGCTTCCCCTAAGAGATAAGATAAGATAAGATAAGATAATCCTTTATTAGTCCCACAAATGGGGAAATATGCATCCTTACAGCAGCAAGTAGGAGGCCCTATAAAAAAAATAATAACATGTAAACAATGTCTAAAAGTCTAAGTAAGAAACGACAAAGTGGAAAAACTGAGGCATCACATAAACAATATAAGTGAATAAAACACATGAACACAATGGACCTACTGGTGTATTAACGATAGTGGTATTGGATAATGTAGATAAGTATTTCACAGTGAATGCTGTAAATGAATAGCAGTGATATTGCACATTAATAGATAAAAAATGATATGTATAAATAAATACTCACAAAATGAGTATAATATAACGTTTCACGAGCCCATGACTATATTGAGCTATAGCTCTGCTTCATGTTATCTGCAGCATAATGCCTCGTTGCACTCCTATCTTTCTGTTTCCTGTTGCAGCACCAGAAATATCCCATCAGCTGTTTGACAGATTTTTATGAAAACTGGTACAGATATCCAGAGGATGATCTATATATAGATGTATGGATAGAAACTACAATATACTACTACTATAATAAAAAAGTAGCGTGGTAATATGGTGTTGCATTTGTATATCGCTTTTCCAATCTACCGACAACTCAAAGTGCTTTACACTACATGTCCCATTCACACACACATTCATACTGATGCTAGAGGCTGCCATGCAAGGCACCAACAGCTCAGGAGCAATTGGGGTTCAGTATCTTGCTCAAGGACACTTCGACATGCACCTCGGGGGAGCCGGGATTCGACCCAGTGATCTTCCGATCACTAAATGACCCGCTCTACCACTGAGCCACAGCCGTCCCAACAGTGTGGTCAGGGGCAGTTTAACAGCAATAGCAGGTTAGCAGGTTAACATTTACAGCAGTGACGCCTTCAAAGCCCATCTTGGTCAAAGTGAGGTGCAGATGTTGAAAGTGTCTGTGGCTCATGTGTCTATGAATAGCACACTGTAGATTAGTGATTTGGTGCTGGGCAGAGTGTGAATCCCTCACACCACAAGAAGCCTCCTGGCAGAGGCAGCAGTATGAAGTCACTGCAGCCTGTAGCATAGTAGCACCACTGTCCGTCACACAGCACTGGCATGTTCTCAGTGCCATCCTCTGACGTAGCCTTCGTCCCACATGTATGGACGTCTTACAGGACGAGGGCAGCCATCAGCAGGCTGACTGAGAGCCTTTTGTCCTCATTCATATTATGGAGATAACAGACAATGAAGGCACTCTTCATCAAGTACAACCAACATACAGAACAGTTATGCATACAGTTACATGTGCACTTGCGAACAGTGATTGTGAAACTGTATTAAAGCCTCATTTTTAGCATCCTATTGAATATACGCTGGAACATTCTGCAGGGATACAAATATTTTCGGTGATTCTGCACCACACATAAAGGCATCAACCAATCAGACATATTCTGCACTATAGAGCACAACAGCTTTATTACTGCTTTCAACCTGACCTGACCCTTTCACAATAAGACACTGCATAACTGAAATAGATTACAATACAGACAGCCTGTGGCTCTGGGTCAACAGGTTTGTGTCTGTCTCGTCAAACCTTTTACTGAAACTGTTGCCACATGTTGAACTCTTCCTTTAAAGGAGTACACCAGTAATGAGGTCGTCTGAATAGGTCCAGGACATGTTTAACCTGTCACTCAACAAATTACCGAAAATGTTCCTTTAAAATACACTATATTGCCAAAAGTATTCACTCACCCATCCAAATAATCAGAATCAGGTGTTCCAGTCACATCCATGACCAGAGGTGTATAAAATTAAGCAGCTAGGCATGCAGACTGCTTTTACAAACATTTATGAAAGAATGGGTCGCTCTCAGGAGCTCAGTGAATTCCAGCGTGGAACTCTGATAGGATGCCACCTGTGCAACAAATCCAGTCGTGAAATTTCCTCACTCCTAAATATTCCACAGTCAACTGTCAGCTGTATTATAAGAACATGGAAGTGTTTGGGAACGACAGAAACTCAGCCATGAAGTGGTAGACCACGTAAACTGATGGAGCGGGGTCAGTGGATGCTGAGGCGCATAGTGTGAAGAGGTCACCAACTTTCTGCAGAGTCAACAGCTACAGACCTCCAAACTTCATGTGGCCTTCAGATTAGCTCAAGAACAGTGCACAGAGAGCTTCATGGAATGGGTTTCCATGGCCGAGCAGCTGCATCCAAGCCATACATCACCAAGTGCAATGCAAAGCGTTGGATGCAGTGGTGTAAAGCACGCTGCCACTGGACTCCAGAGCAGTGGAGACGCTTTCTCTGCAGTGACGAATCACACTTCTCCATCTGGCAATCTGATGGATGAGTCGGGGTTTGACGGTTGCCAGGAGAATGATACTTGTCGGACTGCATTGTGCCAAGTGTAAAGTCTGGTGGAGGGGGCTTATGGTGTGGGGTTGTTTTTCAGGAGCTGGGCTTGGCCCCTTAGTTCCAGTGAGAGGAACTCTGAATGCTTCAGCATACCAAGACATTTTGGACAATTCCATGCTCCCAACTTTGTGGGAACAGTTTGGAGCTGGCCCCTTCCTGAATTAGAGCAGAGACTGAGAGCCAGGCCTTCTCGTCCAACATCAGTGTGTGACCTCAAAAATACACTTCTGGAAGAATGGTCAAAAATTCCCATAAACACACTCCTAAACCTTGTGGACAGCCTTCCCAGAAGAGTTGAAGCTGTTATAGCTGCAAAGGGTGGACCGACGTCATATTGAACCCTATGGATTAGGAATGGGATGTCACTTAAATTCATATGTGAGTCAAGGCAGGTGAGCGAATACTTTTGGCAATATAGTGTATGTCTATGTGAGTGTGGGTGTGTCCTCACATTGCTCTTCAGACAGGGTCCTCTCGACAGGCAGGTGTTTCCCAGCTGATTGAATCTTGTCAGGAGCTACTTCCCCAACCTGTCAACACATGATTTCATGACACACCAGCAAAAACATCCAGTGAGACCTTTATCCACCAGCTAGTCTGTTTTTGTTTCTTGTCAGAATACAAAATAGATATTTGCTTTAGAGGTCACAGTATAGTGACACGACTTGTGTGAAATATTCTGCCCCCTCCTTGTAGCACTGACCTCCAGCTCGTTGTCGTCCATGCTGTAAGTGTGGGTGGAGTGGAGCTCAGGGTTGTTGGCCATGTCCAGCAGCTCAATGACCAGGTTACGGGTCAGGAGCTGCGTCACAAACGGATGCTGGAGGAACAAGTTAGAGATCATGAACAATCACAGAGGACTGTTGACTTTCAGGCCTCTGAATCATCAGCAATTTAGCATCAAGCTCTGAATGTCATTAATGACATGCTATAAAGACCACGCTCACCTGCAGCAATGTCTCAGCTGAGGGTCTTTTACGAGGACTTTTAATGAGAGACATTTTGACAAAGCTTTGGAATCCTGCCGACCTGCACAGAGTGACAAAAGAAGAGTTTGAAAAAAGGAAAACACTGGTCCCAATACATACTATTTGATTAAAAAAAAAGGTGAAGCAGACAGTCAAACTCACCATTTGGTTTTATCCTTTAGTCGTGGAGGCTGGAAGTTGCTCTTGGACATTAACATCAGCGCTCTGAAACAGTTTGAAATGTCAACGGGATAGAAAAGTCTTGTTTACATGCAGTGACTGTCCAGGGATAAAACACACTGCCTAACTCACCTCATTGGGTGGAGGTCAAACATGGGTGGCTGGAGCTCAGCCAGCTCAATGGCAGTGATGCCAACAGCCCAGATATCACACAGGTGGTTGTAGCCACCCTTCTTCTCCACTGCAGCCACCTCTGGAGCCATCCTGCACACACGAGAAGCTCAGCTTTAATTTTTTAATGATTTATTGACGGGGTGTTTTCTTCTGAAAAGGCAATGTTCAAAGTCTGGATGATTATTATTATTATTATTATTGTTATTAGTAGTAGTAGTAGTATAATATGCTGATTTTGGGCTAAAATTGGTATTTAGATAATTAATCTTTAAATCAGATTGCAAAGTATAATTTGATTGGGTGATAAAAACACTGCAAATGTTAGTATCTGAGGTGGGTTGATCCAACATGTTGGATCCAACATGTTGGATCAACCCATGTTGTAATATTTAACTTTTTTTTCCTCATAATTCAGCGACTTAAATCTCAGAGAATTTCTGATTTTTTTCCTTGTAAATTTGTGAGTTTTCTCCCGTATTATACATTTATATATTATCCTCCTCCCCTGACTTACTTATCTATCTATTTTACCTATAGTGGTCCTAACACAGAACAGAAAGATAATTATTAATTTAGGGAGTAGTCTTACAATAAGTCTCTGTTGTTGTGTTGTGTGACCATAAAATATTTAAATATAAAACAAGAGAATACTGGAATAAAAAACAAACTAATTGCAGCTCTACTGACGTTGACCTGATACAAGTGAGGGCAGCTTCAGCTTACCAGTAAGGAGTTCCAATAAAAGATTTCCTTTTGGCCACAGAGGCGCTGATCTCTGCTGCCACTCCAAAATCAGCTGGAACAGAAAAGAGCAGACAAAGTCAGGCTGTCGCTGAGTGGCTGCCATCCATTACAGACGGCCGATTTAAGCCCACTAATCACTGCAGATGTGATGCCAAATCACCACTGACCCAGTTTCACATCTCCTCTCTCTGTCAGAAGGATGTTGGCCCCCTGCAGAGACACCACACACTGATATTAGTTTGTGTTCAGGATAATAATGAATGATCAACATGAAAAACTGCTGTACCTTTATGTCTCTGTGCATTTTGCCAGTTTCATGCAGGTGATACAAACCCTGGAAAAAAAGCACAGGATGAAATTCAGCTGATCTTTGTTTACAAATCAAATCAAAATTCAAACCAAAAGTCTTTATTGTCACTGTATTCCAGCGAACAGAGCAATGCTTTCAAGTTTACAGGTAAAAAACTGTAGTGTAAAACATATATAGTTAACATAAAAAAGATTAAAAAAAATTTATATTTACAATTATTACAGAGAAGATAGCCGCTATTGTACAGGTATTGCATAGTACAATTATTGCAGCTATTTAAGTTTAGTTGACTTGAAGATTATTGCACATACACAGTTATTGTATGTGTTATTGTTGCACAGATACAGTTATTGTACATGTTAGTTAGTGTTACTGTATATGTTATTGTTGCACATATACAGTTATTGTACATGTTAGTTAGTGTTACTGTATATGTTATTGTTGCACATATAGAGTTATTGCATGTGTTAGTGTTATTGCATATGCTAATGCTACACATATGTTATAGTTGCACATATGCTGTTATTGCACGTGTTAGTGTTATTGCATGTGTCATTGTTGCACATATAGAGTTATTGTACATGTTAGTTAGTGTTACTGCATATGTTATTGTTGCACATGTACAGTTATCTCACATGTTAGTGTTATTGCATGTGTTATTATTGCACATATAGAGTTATTGCACGTTAGTGTTATAGCGTGTCTTATTGTTGCACATATACTGTTATTGCACATGTTAGTGTTACTGCATGTGCTATTGTTGCACATATACTGTTATTGCACATGTTAGTGTATTGCATGTGCTATCGTTGCACATATACTGTTATTGCACATAATATTAATTATGAAAGTATGTGCTATCGTTGCACATATACTGTTATTGCACGTTAGCGTTATTGCATGTGCCATTGTTGCACATATACTGTTATTTCACATAATATTAATTATGAAAGTATATGTGCTATCGTTGCACATAAACTGTTATTGCACATAATATTAATTATAAACATAAAAACCTGTTCAAAATGTGTTATAAAAAACCCCATAACAATCTGTTACACTCGAGCACTGCAAACCAGCTAAACCAACAGAAATTAGAGAATGGGTCAACTCTATGACAAACATTGCTTCGTATGAATCAATGCTGGCCAGGATTTTACAATAAAAATCATAATAAGGGTGCAGAAATAAGACTAGGGTGCAGAAATAAGACAGCAGCATCACTTGTTGATGTTAATAAAACTATTTGATAGTCGATCCTCAATGGGGATCAATAAAAATATTCTAATATTCTATTCTATACAACGTGAGAAGACTTTCACCATGTCTTCTGAACCCCTGAAACATAACTGTTATTTTAATAAGCACTTTATAAAAAGTCAGTTTCTTCTCTGGTGGGGAGTTATGATTTGTTTTGCAAATCCTCTCTTGCAGATCTTCCTCACCTTGCATTCATCTATGTCTATTATTTCTCTAGAAATGTTGCATTTGCTATGTTAAAACTGGAATTTAAACATAACAAACTGAACAAACCACAACTTCATATAAATCTGGTTTTACAAAAAAACTAAAATGTGTGATAATGTGGTGGAGTGAGCCAAAATTAAAAAAAATTGAATGAAAAATAAAAGTGAGGCAGAACAATGTTCCTGGATTTTTAAGAAAGGTAAAGGGAAAGTTAAAGCTAAAAGTAGACAGGATGCTTGTATATCAAGTTAGACTGCAGAGGATTAAAGTGATGGATCTCTGTCATCACTCAGGGAAATATGTGGCTCTGCTGTGAGTGAAGTCAGAGCAGACCTTTTGTCTTCCAGAAACTCCTCTGTTTTAATGAAGATCCTTGTTTTGTTGTCATGAAATGAACCTTTGCAGTGAGCAGAAGGTCACTTACTAAAAACTCTTCAGACAGTCCGGCACATTCTGTTGTGCTGCAGTGTCATTTACCTCTACAGTATATTTAGTGGTCTGGCGATGTTAAACACTGTTTAGCTCTTCTGTGGCTGGAAAAACACATGAGTCATTGTGTCAGCAGAATATCTTTAGAGACTTCAACAAGCTGAGAGGTTCATACCTGGAGGGTTTCTCTGCACACGTACGCTATCTGCTTCTCCTTTAATGGGCCCGTCACTGAGGAGGACAGTTTGATTAATAGCACAAAGAGCCTGCAGGGCCATTTCTAAAAATAGAGTCTAACCAGCTTTTCAGAGCTCATTGTGCTTTTATCCACTGTGTTTTAAAGTCAACGTGGCGATTACAATCTGACAGCGTGACAATTTATGGAAATGTGTTTGCTATGAGATCTAGAGGTTTGGAGAACATGTTTAGCCTGGCACAGCATATCAGTGGAATCAATGCTAACATACTGCAGCTCTGATGGACCTAAATCTGTCTCATTTATATGCTGCTTGTGCTGAGCTAGGCTAAACATGTCTTGTTCCTGTTTGTGCTAAGCTAGGTTAAACATGTCCTTGTCCTTGTTGTGCTAAGCTAAGCTACACATGTCCTGGTCCTGTTTGTGCTAAGCTAAGCTACACATGTCCTGGTCCTGTTTGTGCTAAACCAGACTAAACATGTCCTGGTCTTTGTTGTGCTAAGCTAGGCTAAACATGTCTTGGTCCCGTTTGTTCTAAGCTAGGCTAAACATGTCCTGGGCCTGTTTGTGCTAAGCTAGGCTAAACAAGTCTTGGTCCTTTTTATGCTAATCTAGGCTAAACATGTCCTAGTCCTGTTTGTGCTAAGGTAGAAAATTAGAATTTATGGGAATTTACATGAATAAACAGGATCAGGAATTTATAACAAGGAATTAAACAAAGTTGGGGAAAGTATATTGGAGCATAATTTTGGCTAAACAGCCAGATTTAATGCAAGTACACTTGAGCATCTCCACTCTGTCTTTATCACATGCACATAACAGCATTTGTTTTTCTTTTATTTAGCAGAGATGTTCTATTATGACAAATTAAAATGTTTATATTTCTATTTGGATGTGACAATTTGTTTAAATTCCCTGTTAATTCTCATAAATTCCCATATTATTATATATTTAAAAAAAACAATAAAAATTCCCCAGCTTAATTTTCCATGGACATTCACTGGAAATTTACTAGGAATTTTCCACACATATGCAACCCTAGCTACCATAATAAGCTAAATTGGCTTTATTTTTATTGTATTACATAAACAGAATATAACACTCAGTAAGAATAACAAGTATTATTCCAACATTATCTCAGTACTAGACACTCAGATGGCTCTTTCTATCCTTGCACTGGGTAACAGTCATAATATTTCCATTGTTTCTTGAAATCATAATGCAGCACTTAAAGTGAGCTGCAGATAATGATAAGGTTGGATGCAACATTCAGAGTTGGTATACCGTGGTAAATATCCTGCAGTGAGCCTCCACCACAGTACTCCATGCAGATCCACAGCTTAGTGTTCCTGGAGAGACACAAGGTTTATCTCATTGTTTGACATGTGTTTTGTCTCCAGCTCAACAGAGACTGTGAAAGCCAACATTGAAGGAAACACTCCCTTAATATTCTGAAGCTAAACTCCCACAGACACATACAGTGTCCTTCACAAGCTGCTGTGGAGCACTAAAAGAGTGGGAGAGGAATCCAGCAGCGTTGTGGGGAAAGAAAAGTCAAATTCCACATATTTAACTCCACCAACAATCCCAGGCATCCCACAGTGGACAGGCTGAAAACACACTGCACCTGTGGTAGCTGCCGAAGTATGCCACAATGTTTTTGTGTTTACACTCCTTCATCATGGTGATCTCCTGCTGGATGGACGTGATGTCATCACCTGGACAGACAGACGCTTTAATTAATGTCATGTTAGGGTAGAGAGCCTCTACAGATGGAGGGTCAATTATATAAACAGTGATTAACACATTTTATATTCCTCCACTCAGTATGAGGTGTTTACCACCACTGCTCTAAATTAGGCCAAACAGCACTGCTGATTACCAAATTATCTGTAATGATTCTGTAATGGTTAATCCACCAGTATGTACTAGATCTTTAATTAAAATTATATTTTTAATGATAAAATATAATAATTGAATTTTATAATTCACTGTTTTCCAAAAAAAAAAAGAAAGAAAAATTATTTGATTGATATGTTAAATTCCACTTATTTCCTGTCATTCCTGGACAGAAAAATGTGTTTTAGTGGTTGTTTGTTATTAGAATATATCTAGTTATTTATCCCCCATTGGGGGAAATTCACTTGCTACAGCAGCATAGACAAATTACAATAATATAGAAACAGTAAACAACAGCAATGACATAATAGAATAAGTAATAATAACAGAATAAATGTTGAAAAAATGTATTAAAAAGGCAGAACATTTTTAATTTTTAATTTTAAACTTTAAGAAATGCAAATGATCTGTTAATTAAACACAATTAATCATTATTAAATGAAAAAAAAAACTATTTGTTATGCGGATGTGACCTGTAGAAATAGACATAAAATAAAAAAAGCAGTGCAAATTATTCTGGATTCATTTGTGACTTCTCAGTGAATTCCAGTGTTCTGGCTCAAATTTGGGTCCAAAAAAGGTGAATCCAATTTAAATTCCTCACTCCTGGAGGAGGAGGAGTAGTGACCTCAGTGAGAAAAAAAGAGTCCAGTTAAAGTGCAAACTGGTGCAGGGTGGTAAAGGTTAGGCGTTGACCTTGAATAGCTCCTCCTGTCTTCGATTACCGCTACAGCTCCACAGGTCTGTGTATGTTTGCTAACTGGATTAAATCCAAAGTAACAGAAGTGAGAAAACAACTTTTATTTTCGTTTCATTCACCAGCAGACATCAGTTAGCAGTTAGCTGCAGTGACTAGCAGTGGATCATCACAAAGCTGGCATGAGCTGGTCAGAATAAGGAAGTCCTGTATATTCTGGATGTTTCAGTTCTCCTGCTAAAAAACAGAAAACGCTGTAACTTTGGAATACCCTTGACTGTACTCACTCAGACTGCTGAAACTGAATTAGCATAAGGAAACGTCTGAATTATTATTATATTATTTTTGCACAGAATGAAATCAGTTTATGAGCATACCTCAGGACCACAGGAATGATTACAGTAACACATAACTATTATCATGTCTGAAAGAGCATTTCAGCATTTTTAGCTCTTTGAGTGCCATTGATGTATTTATACGTCAAAGTGTTTTTTCGGCAGCTGGCACCAGAGGGCGCTCTCATACAGCCTGTGAGTAATTTTGGGGCTTCTGGGATTTGTAGTTGGAGCATAAAGAGACATCACAGAGATCAAAACAGGAAGTGGAGACGATCGAGATTAGAGAGCAAAACAGAATCTGGACAAAAGTGGTGATTTTGGTGAAAGTGTCCTCTCTACCTCTGATAAAAGATGAATGGAACAAGGTAAAAACAAACATTTTTTTTCATGATGAAATAGAGAGTATCTTCTTTCATTTGAGCTATTCAGTGTTTTCAGAGACATAGTACTATGTCTGTGGGTCTTGAAAGATGACTCAAAATGATCAAAAACACTGGAAAAAGGCACTTTATGTTTTATAAAACGGCTGGCACTCAATGAGTTAAGACAGACTAAAGACTTCAACTTTAAAGGAACAGTCTGACAAATTTGAAAATGTGCATGCTTGTTGTCCTTCCTGGAGTAAGATAAGCTCAACTGGTCCTAAGCTGTCTTATGAAACTTGTCAGTACTTATGACAATATTGCCCTTCTGGTTGCCTGACAAAGGGGTAGTTCCCTAAATGTCAAATATTCACGCACAAATCAACTTAAGTAATGAAGAAAAAAAACATGTGGAACATACCAGGGTCCAGCTTGACTATCTTGATAGCTGCCAGTTCAGACGTCCTGATGTTACGAGCCTGTGGGGGATGAAAATATATGATAAATAACCATATTCATGATGCTCCGCTACACTAGAAACAACCTTTTAAGTTATGTTTTAAGTTAAAGGTGCTAAGTATAGGATTGGGTCGGCAGCTCACAGCTAATTTTGCTAACAGTGCAAACAATTGTGGCCATATTGACAGATATTGATGAACTGAGACTTCATTCTCTGTTCATTACTGGACATTACTCAACTACATATTTACAAAAACAATAATTGTTTGCTTCTATATTAAAGCTCTTAATATCACATTTAAATATGGGTTGATGTCATGTGAGTTAACTTCAGGATCTCTCATACACAGAAGCTCCCTTTGTTCTGTTCAGTGAAATCAATGATCTGATCTAATGATAAATGGCCCCTCTAGGTCCTCTACACTCTGATGGATCCAGAGGAAAATGTCAGGCAGGTCCAACCTGTTGTTCCACTGCTGCTCTTGGTTATCAAATAATCAAAGTCCTTATCAGACTGAGTCCAGGTATGTCACTGTCCCGTCACTGCTGGAGAGCAAGGACAAGACGAGGTAAGCCGGACTTATCTCGAGAAGGGCAAATACGTGTCAGTGGAAGGTGTAGAGGGTGTAGCACACAGAGCGATGGGTGTCTGGAGGTGGTCTGGCTCTGTAGAGCAGGACCATGTTCTTAGAAAAAACAAGTCCTCCACCTCTTCCTGCTAGACTATAATATTCTGCAAAAGCTACAAGAAGCTCCAACCGATGCATTTTCCTCTGGAGCCTATCACAGCTGTCATAGGGCCAAAAAATATTAATCATGTACTTTGATTTTTTTTTTTTTTTTGCAAAACAGTATATTTGAAAATTCCTGCATAACAATAAGAGAAACATGAAAAAAAATAAAAATAAATAATAAGCATCTTCTCCAAAACAGAATTTTCCCATTAGCAGTAAACATCCATCAGATTCTGCTCTGTGGTAAAAATGCAAACACAACTCCATCTGGAGCTAGATGGATCTCTTATAGGTACTTGTCTTTGGCACATATGATTTTGCTCCAGGTAAGGACTTAAGCTTGTTTCAGGTAAGCTCCTCGGCTCATCGTGCATCATATCGTACCCTCACACCCTGCTCCAGATGAGGCACACTGGGTTTTGCACAGCAACACTTGGCTCAGATAGCCTTATATTCTCAGAGCACATGTCAGACAACACCCTACAAGAATCACAAAACAATAGACAACAGCTTATTCTATGACTTTCAGCCAGGCACTGATGATCACATTTAAAGAGTTGAACATGCTTACTTCTTATTGGTATCAGTTAAATGGTTAACTGGTTAACTGGCCGTTAGATCTGTGTATTTTTGTTATGTCACAAATGTTTAACATAGTTTTAATACTGTTGCTGTATATGCGACTGTATATGAGACATTATTATTATTTTTCTAAATTCCTTTGAAACACTAAAATGGAGCATTCAGGCCGACAGCAGGAGGTAAATATAGGGCTTTATGTATTTTTCAGCATGTAAACACTTAAAGACAACTACTAGTTACTAATCTTCTTTATACTCCTAAGTGATATTTTTTATAATGATGACAAACATGCAAGAAGCAACACATTTGTGTAGTTATGAGGGCTTGAAAATCACTTAAGGATAATAAATAAAGAGAAATGTTCCTGACATGAACAGTTTGTAGCTGTGCCACCTTTCTGCTCCATCAAGACGATGTAGCCTGGGCTCACAGCCAGCTGCTCAAGACCTATAATCAGTTCAGCCTGCTGTCTCACCTTGGTGTTAACCTTTTATTATAAGTATTGATTCAATACAAACAGTGCTGGCAGAACGAGACTGAGCAGCATCATGAGTGCAGATTTATTATTAGCTGTGAGATACCAAAAGAGGAGATAATCGTTTATTCGTCTCACAAATGGGGAAAGTTGCATCTGTCCAGCAGTTAAGTGGATAGTGCAACTGCAACATTACAAGGAGGGTCTATAAAACTATAAAAAAAAAAAATTAGATCATCAGTAGAAAAACAGCCAAGTGGAAATCAACTGGTATAATAAAGATAATACAGTGAATGGTATGAATGAAAATAAGTGAACTGCACATTAGTAGAATAGACACAATATAAAAATATATATCGGAATAAGGTCAGTGTTGGAGAGAGTGTGGTAATGTGTCAGCTGGCCATTATCACATATTCTGGGAATGTCCCATAATTTCGTCTGACTGGAAAGTTATTATAGCAGCAATTAAATCAATAATCAACCTGCAATCTAATCTCAGTTTCAATGTTAAATATTTAGGTAACATACCTCTTGACATGAATAATCAAGACAGATACCTACTACAACTATTATTGGCAAGTAGCAAAAAGGTTAAGCAAGGACTGTCCGTCGATTTCAGACTGGATCGAGATAACTGAGGAGAATCACAACATGGAAATGCTGACTTTTTCTCTGAGATACAAAACAGGAATAGGTGAACAATATTGGAAGAAATGGAGGGACTACATAGATGTGAGGTGATCTTACCACTGAGTGTATATTCTGTGTGGAGAAGTTTGCTTCTTATTTTGTGTTACTGTGGACTTAAATGTGGAATTGTGTGTGCCTTAACAACCTGATTTATGTTGGCTCTTTGCTTTGAACAAAGCCCATTAATGTGTTTTGCTGTAGATGACCATGTCTGATGTACATGGTTTTGGTGTATATTTATATGTTTATATATTATATATATATATATATGTTAGTGTTTTGTTTTTCCTTGAAAAAAAAATCAATAAAAAGAAAGTTAAAAAAAAAAAAGACTATTTATATATGTGTGTGTAGACAGGAATCTCTCCGAAGAGAGAGATTGTCATATTGCTGCTGGATTACACAGTCAAAGAGTCACCAAACACATGAATTGACCTGCTGGAAACTCCACCACAGATTTACTGATAACATTTAATGAACAACGTGACTGATCAATCAACATCACCACCATTAGGGAAGAAGTGCAGACAAGCTTCTTATAAAGTCCCTTTATATCAATACAATATCATTATGAAATGTAATAAATAATATTACTCTGACTCTGCACTGAGGGCTTCAGAGGTTTAACATCAGTGTCTCTAGATGCTGTCAGCCACAGGGTGTCCTTTGATTCCATCATTAGGAGATCCAAAAACACACAAGGATTGCAACTAACAACTATTTTCATTATCAATTAATCTGCCAGTCATTTTCTTGATTAACCGATTAGTTGTTTGGTTGACAAAATGTCTGGAATTAGTGAAAAATGTTCATCCCAGTGTTCTCATTGTCCAAAGAGATGATGTCTTTTGGTGTTATTTGGTCCAAAACCAAAAGATTCACTTTAATATGATAATCTTCATATTTGAGAGGCTGAAAGCAACAAAAATAGTTTGCAGTTATTTTCAGATTTTTGATAGAATGGAATAGAATAGAATGCCCTTTATTGTCATTATACAATTGTACAACAAAATTGTGGATTAGCTCAATAATCCTTGCAGCTTTTGGCATAAATCACACTGAACTTTCCTTTTGCTATCAACTACTCAACAGACTGGCTGTAGCTGCAACCAATCTATCAACACTAAAACAATGTGCCCAGATGAATAGACGAGCAACTCAACGGGTACCAGCCGTTTTATAAAACACAACGTTTTTGCCCATTTTGAGTCATATTTCTAGACCCACAGAATATTTTGTACTATGACTCTGAAAACACCACTTTTTGTCCAGATTCTGTTTTGTTCTCTAATCTCGATCTTCTCCACTTCCTGCTTTGTGCTCTGACTACAAATCCCAGAAGCCCCAACATTACTCACAGGCTGGGGGAGACCATGATCAGCAACCTGCTGCTGAAAAACCACTTTGACGTATTATTACGTCAATGACATTCAAGCGTCAGATTTTAAATGACGTCTAAATATGTCAATGACACTCAAAGAGTTAACTGCACAGTGTATGATTATGAACACAGTTAAGACTTTAATATTGTTGAGTTCAGGTTCAGCTCACTTCCCTGAGTCTCTGAGGCTTCAGAACAGACTGCAGATGTCAAAACAGTTCAGGATCAACCTGAACCAGTTCACCCAGTTCACAGGATGGCCATCGTGTTGGAGCAGCTATACTGTGTTTTCAGCTTCCATCAGTCATCTCCATTCAGCGAGTGCACTGACGTCAGCTGGACCGCCAATGGGTACAACCTGTAGCCCGGCTGCAGTCACTTCCTGTTTTCTTTCCTGCTCCACCGCAGGGCTTCCTGTGACTGCAGCGATAGTAACGTCTCTAACATGATTTTTTTCATAGCCGAGCCTGAAATAACAGCAGCTTAGGGTAACATACAAATCTGAGGCGGAAGCGTAGAAATGACACACAGTCTTTGGTCTGACTGTAAAGTTTTCATGAGGAGACCACCTGATTTCCCGTTGAATGGCCGACAAACATTATGTCGAAGGAGATACAGGTATGCATAAAAAATGCATTAAAAAATCCAGACACTTGAATTAGTTTAAAAAAGTAAAAGGCCTTTAATTTAATAGGCTGGAGTCATTAAAAACACACCACTAAATTAAAAGCCTTTTACTTTTTCAAAGTGGCTTTTTTATGCTTTTTGCATACCTTCTTCGAATATTGTTCTCTTCCAAGTGCACCAATGAACAACAGGCAAGATAACAGGTGTTAAATGGTATCTTGTGCACCCTATTTTTGCACTCAGTAAAGTAACAGTATGCAACTTTTGAAATGTGGAAAAAAAAGATTAGCTTTTTTTTTTTTTAGATGTCTGTCACTTCTTCTGCTGTGTGTTTGCATAGATGGACAGACTATTAAACAGCCCTGATGCTCACATCTATGACAACATTGTCATTTTCAAGTGTGTACTATTATAACAACATAATTAGAGCTTAAAGGACTTTTGCCATAAGTTTCCATAATGTGTGTATCCACCCTGTGATTCAGATCCACTCTCAGATTTAATGGCTTCTTCAGTGGCCCATGAATCACACTTCCATAAAATTTCATGAAAATCTGACAGGTAGTTTTTCCTGCTAACAAACAAAACCTCTTCCTGGACCGTCTTTCTGTCCACTGAGCTCAAAGTGCAATATTAACTCTTTGAGTGCCATAAATGTGTGTGTATATATATATATATATATATATATATATATATATATATATATATATATATATATATATATATATATATCCATCCATTTTCTACCGCTTATCCTCATAGGGTCGTGGGGGGGCTGGAGTCTATCCAAGCTGTGTTAGGGTGAAAGGCAGGGTACACCCTGGACAAGTCTCCAGTTCATCACAGGACACACTGAGACAGACAACCACTCACACTCACATTCACACCTACAGACAATTTAAATTAGCCAATTAACCTAATCCCCATGCATGTTTTTGGATGGTGGGAGGAAGTACCCAGAGAGAACCCACGCTGACACGGGGAGAACATGCAAACTCCACACAGAAAGGCCCGGGATCCGAACCCGTACACTATGTCAAAGTGTTTTTTCAGCAGCAGGCACAAGAGGGCGCTCTCAAACAGCCTGTGAGTAATTTTGGGGCTTCTGGGATTTGTAGTCTGGACATAAAGAGACGGTATACACCACAGAGATCAAAACAGGAAGTGGAGACGATCGAGATTAGAGAGCAAAACAGAATCTAAAACAAAAAGTGGTGATTTTGGTTAAAGTGTCCTCTACTCTACCTTTAATAAAACAAGAATGGAACAAGGTAAAAACAAACATTTTTTTCATGATGTAATAGAGAGTCTCTTCTTTCATTTGAGCTATTCAGTGTTTTAAGAGACATAGTACAAAATATTCTGTGGATCATGAAAGATGATTCAAAACACTGGAACAAGGCTGTTTTATAAAATGGCTGGCACTCAATGAATTAAAGAGCACTAAATCACACATTCATGAACCCTTTTAGAATGACTTATTAGGACACTGGCCAGCAGTTGAACCGCAGGTCTATAGAGTGCAGAAGCCACATTAGCAGCAGTGAAGCTAACCGGCTGACCAGCGGCTGCTGGAGATTCTGCTTTTGTCAACATTACAGAGCTGTATGTGGTACATATCATTCACATAGCCTCCCGCTAGCTAATGTGCATTTATTCACATGTATTAACTTTTATGCATATGTCCCCATGTGCCTTAAAGTAGCACTGGCATCAAAATACAACGAAAGCCTGGTGAAATGTTAACGTGGATTAGCTACAACTATCTCTTGACAATCAACAACTAACCAGCTCATCCAGTGTTACAGTGTCATGACAGATGAGCTAAATAAGGTCAAGGAGCCCAGGTTTAAGTCTCTGTGCACATATGATGACAGTCAATAACTAGATATTATATGCTATATATTACTGTCATAAACATACATATCCATCCAATACTTATTTAATTTTTTTATACTATTTTTATTTATTTCTATTTTTATGTGCCGTCTATGTCTATTTCATGTGTCTCATGCTGCTAACTCAATCAAAGTTCTGTTGTATTCTATTCTATGATGGCACCAAACCTGGCAACAGGTGCATTCACAGTGTTTTTGACAGTATGTATGAAAAAGTGAGATACAATGTGGTCAAAAGTTTACGTACACTTGTAAAGAACATAATGTCATGGCTCTCTTGAGTTTCCAGTTATTTCTACAAGTCTGATTTTTCTCTGATGGAGTGATTGGAACAGATACTTCTTTGTCACAAAAACATTCATGAAGTTTGGTTCTTTTATGACTTTATTATGGGTCAACTGAAAATGTGACCAAATCTGCTGGGTCAAAAATATACATACAACAATGCTAATATTTGGTTACATGTCTCTTGGCCATTTTCACTTCAATTAGGCTCTTTTGGTAGCCATCCACAAGCTTCTGGTTGAATCTTTGACCACTCCTCTTGACAGAATTGGTGCAGTTCAGTTAAATTTGTTGGCTTTCTGACATGGACTTGTTTCTTCAGCATTGTCCACATGTTCTCAATGTGGTTTAAGTCAGGACTTTTTCTAAAACCTTAATTCTAGCCTGATTTAGCCATTCCATTAGCACTTTGGGGTCACTGTCCTGTTGGAACACCCAACTGCACCCAAGAACCAACCTTCAGGCTGATGATTTTAGGGTATCTTGAAGAATTTGAAAGTAATCCTCCTTCTTCATTATCCCATTTACTCTCTGTAAAGCACCACAGCATGATACTACCACCACCGTGCTTGACGGTAGGCATGGTGTTTTGTTTCGTCTGACCACAGAACTTTCCTCCAGAAGGTCTTATCTTTGTCCATGTGATCAGCAGCAAACTTCATTCGAGCCTTAAGGTGCCGCTTTTGGAGCAAGGACTTCCTTCTTGCACGGCAGCCTCTCAGTCCACGGCGATGCAAAACACGCTTGACTGTGGACACTGACACCTGTGTTCCAGCAGCTTCTAATTCTTGGCAGATCTGCTTTTTGGTGGTTCTCGGTTCTCTCTTCACCCTCCTGACCAGTTGTCTCTCAGCAGCAGGTGATAGCTTGCATTTTCTTCCTGATCATGGCAGTGACAAAACAGTGCCATGCACTTTATACTTACAATTGTTTGCACTGTTGCTCTTGGGACCTGCAGCTGCTTTGAAATGGCTCCAAGTGACTTTCCTGACTTGTTCAAGTCAATGATTCGCTTTTTCAGATCCATGCTGAGCTCCTTTGACTTTCCCATTGTAGCGTTTGTGGGTGTTTGTATTCAATGAGTCCTATTTAAATGGCCTCAGAGAAGTCACCAGCTGTAGTCACTCATGATCACTCACAAGAAGTTAAGAGGCCATGCTATGAAGCTCATTTCATTGACACAACTTTCTAAGTCACCAAAATTGTTAATTCATGTTGCTGTATGGATATTTTTGACCCAGCAGATTTGGTCACATTTTCAGTTGACCCATAATAAAGTCATAACTTCTCTATTACTTCTCTATTTTCTCAATAAGTAAATTAAAATCATAAAATCATTCTAAGTTTATTTTTGGTCAACCTGACACAGTATTGAACTCCTCCCTATAGTTAGACTTCCAGGGACTGATTAGAGCACAACACGCATTCAAAACAAACCAGGACAAAATATTTCATTTATTGTAATTAATAATCCAGTTGTGTTCTATGGGAACATCAAAATGATCTGGACAGCTACCTTTGTGAAAGAAACCAAAGAATTTCCCAAAATATTGAACTACTCCTTTAAATATCCCGACACACACTGAAGGATGTCTGGATATTAAAATATTGTTTTCACCTCCACCATGTTATTTTTATGTTTTCACCGGGGATTGTTTATTTGTTTGTTGGTTTAAATAAATAAATCAAAAAGTTATGGACGGATTTTGATGAAATTTTCAGGGTTGGTCAGAAGTGGCCTAAATTAAAACTGATTCATTTGTGGTGGTGATCGGATCCGATTCAACGGCACCACCAAAAATTAATCAGTTTTAAGTTTGGCTACTTCCAGCCAATCCTGAAAATTTCGTCAAACCAACAAACAAATAAACAAGCCCTGGTGAAAACATAACCTCCTAACTTTAACTAATAATAATAAAAAAAAAGTTGCCACCGCTGCCGCCTTGGCAGAGGTCTGCGCTCTCTGAGTGCTCTTCTAGTCTTCTATCTGCACGCTTCATTGTGCACAATAAAGTACATATTTGTGTTAAACATTTCAGATTATTTTTGTCCCTCTCCAGAGAAAAGTCCACTTCCTTTGCACAAAAACTGCAGCACTCCTGCACAGTAAGCTGTATGACTACACATTGCAGAGCATAACAAGCTATTTTGACAGTGCTTCGTAATCTGGACTTTGTAATTAACCTCCACAATAAGTATTATGAGCTCAGATCCAGGTCCCACAGCTAAAATACACAGATCTCATTATCTACATTTACAGTAAAGCCCAATGTTTTCAGTCAATGGTCAAACAAGTAACAACAAAAACACTAGTGTCAGTATCAGCAGAGTGAAGTCAGACACCACTGTAGGACAGAACCAGTGTCCATCTGGACTGGCTTAGAGCCACAGGAGGACCTGGATCAAGATTAATAAAAGGGTCACACACATGAAGGCTGAGCTGAGTTTCCTCTGAATAACAGCAGTGTAATGATGCCCACACAGTGTCACATGTCCAGAGGGTCCAGCAGCAGCAGCAGTGGGAGTGATAATGTGCTATTGTCTGTCACACATACATGCTTCAATGTGTCCAAATAATAATGCAAAGACAGTTTACAGCATCACCGTCAGAGTCAGCTGACTGATGATCAGCATGTACGACTGAAGTCTTAATGTGCGGCCTGTCATCCTCTGAAGGATCACCTGTCAATCAACACGGTGCTGCTGTTTACAGCAAGCTGTGATTGAGAATTTTAATATTAGTGTTATGAATGAAGCTTCTGGCTATTTGATACATACCAGCAGAAGATGATAACATGATGAGCTCCTGTCTAATCTAGTGCTGGTCCCCCTGTGTGACCTCTGACCCCTGAAGGTTTATTCTGTGCTATGTGACTCCTTTCTATCTTCAGCAGCATTAACTCCTCTGCTCTGTTGGATCAGACCACCAGGACCAGCCTTCACTCCCCACCTGCATCAATGATGACCCTGTCTCTGGTTCACCACTGGTCCTTCCTTGGACCACTTTTGATAGATCATGACCACTGCAGACCAGGAACAGACCACCAGAGCTGCAGGTCTGGAGATGATCTGATCCAGTCCTCTAGACATCACTGTTCCCGAAGCTGGAACATTTTTCCTGCTTCTAACATCAACTCTGACGACTAAATGTTCATTTGATGTCTTATATATCCATGTGCCATGATGAAGAGATGATCAGTGTTATTCACTTCACCTGGCAGTGGTCATAATGTTAGACCTGATTAAGCAGAGACAGAGCTCGATGACTTCTCTCTAACTCATTTTCAGACTTGTAGTCTTCAGACCCAACAGACAATCAGCTCTACTTATCAAAAAGAATCATATCTGCAGGAGGTAAATTTGTGAAACAGCTGAAGACAGGGATCAAAAAGTTAAATATAAAACTTGCCCATTTAAAGTTTCTGCTGAAAAATGCAACCAAAGTTTGATTATGTCACTGACAGACATATAAAGCACATGCTATGACCTCCAATCTGCTTTTCATGCCACACACTGAGAATATCTGACAATAAGGAGCACTGAAGCTGTCCTTTTTAACACTGATCCACTGTGGAAACACTGGAAATAACCTGGAAACAGAAAGGTTTGTAAGACAAGATGGGACTTTGGAAACAAAAGAAGAAACAATACAAATTCTTGTGTAGCTTCTGCAGGATGCACACAGCACCGGGGCGGGTTAACAGCACAGGATGTTTGCATCCTGACGCTCGAATCATGACGAGAAAAGACAGAACATGTGGCACTTTTAGGTATGACAATGATCACATACATTTGTCAAACATGAGGGAATTTGTCATAGCGTCTATATATTATTTGGGAAATCTGCGGTATACAAGGCTGCAACTGGCAATTATTAAGTAAATGTAATATGATGTTAAAAGGAGGTGAAAAATCCTCACATCTGGGATGCAAATATTTGACATTTCCTTCAAAAGTGACTGAAAAGATCAATTTGCTTCATTGATTACCAGAATAGTTGCTGATCAAGTTTCTGTGGATCAATTAATCAACTAAACGTTGCAGCTCCAGTTAGTTATTCAAATTCTGGAATTAGCCGACAACACATTCTCCTATCTATGCTTCTTGATTTCAGCATAATTAGAGATATTTTGCATGTGATATATGTCAATATTGCAATATAAAACAACACTGTGATGGGATGTTTTATACATATGGCCCAAAAACATGAACCTGATGCAACAGGCATACCTGCCTGGTTAGTCTGAGGGCTTCAAGGGTTACATTATTATTTTATTATGATATAAATCTGTGTGTCTGCAGGACAAAAGGTAATATCTTGCTTCAGGTTATGAAAACCTGCCACATACCACCTTTATTTAAAATAGATCAGACTCCTGTATAGAAAGTGGAGTCCAGGGACACACTCTGTGCTGCTGCTCGTCCTGGTTGAAGGTTTTTATTTTCTGTCTGTGCTGCAGTGAAAACAAGGAAATGCTCTCCTCACTCACCTTGAACACATCTCCATAGGTGCCGCACCCGATCCTGTGGATTAACTCGTAGTCGTCCAGAGGGTCCAGGAATGAGACCCCTATCCTGTCCATGTCTGGACCCTGTGGTAGCCAGCTGCGGTGCTCGGAGCCCGGGGGCTTTAGCTGCTGTGGTCCGCTGAGGGGCCGAGCAGCAGCACATAGACGCCCTCTGACTGGCTGGCTGGTTGACAGGAACTAATTGGATGTGGCTAATTGCTGGTGTATCGATCAGGCTGGCAGACTCCCGCAGGCTCTCTACAGCTGAGAGGCAAATCACGCATGAGCGGAGCAGTTCCACACTGTAAAAAATGCAGGTCCGTCACCTCTGACAGACTGCGGAAGTGACGAAAATACCACGAAATGCTGGTGTTGAAAAGGCACTATAATGGCAAAGGTTCTCGAAATTATATTAATAACTTATTTTGAAACTCTGAATTTTCGTAACGTTGCTCATTGATCAGTTACGAACAGCATCAACTTTCAGTTTTATGCTTTCATTCATGCTATTTTTCTGCCAGACTCATGAAAAGATGTAAAGAAATATTTTACTCAAAACCAGTGGCGTGCATAGACTTTTTGAAGGGCAGGGGCAAAAAGGGCACCTGTAGTTCTCACCACTGAAGAGGACACGTAAGTGCGCATTTTTACCACCCAAGAGGGCATTTTGTCATGTTTTTACCAGTCCAGAGGGCCATTTAGTGTTTTTTTTATCCAACAGGACAATTTAGTGTGCTTTACCTACCAAGGGGCGCATGTTTTTCGTCCTCAAGAGGACACTTGAGTCCATGTTTTTGCCCCAAAGAAGCAAGTTTATTTTAGTAAAGTATTTTATACTTTAGCACACATTTTGCCACTCAAGGGAAATTTAACCAGCCAAGAGGGCAGTTTAGTGTGTTTTTTCCACCCAACCAGGGGGGGCACACACCCCCGTGCACACCACTGCTCAAATGCTAAGTATTTCAGTAAATCAAAGTTTGACTTTGCGAATAAATGTGTGACTTCCTTCAGCCTAATATCCCTTAAAATCTTACAAAGGTGTTTTTATCTATTTTTACTCATAATTCTCAATTTAAGTCTCAATTTTCATATACCATCTAATAAATGTAATATGTCACATTTGCTAACATGCTAAACTAAGGGCGGAAAATGGTAGTGGTAAACACAAATGTAAGATAAAAAAAAACTTATTTACTCAACATTTATCGCATGATTTATATTCTGATTTATTAAATACATATTTGATAAATGCAAATATGATTTTAATTTGGAAAAAATTTCTTACTATGTCAAAATTTTGACCACAAACTTCAATTTATTAATTTAAAATATATCAAATATTACACAATTCTGACACAGAAAGTCTTAATTTGTATTTATATATGAAAAGATATTGATCCTATCATCTTAAAAGAGTATTTCATTATTATACATTTAGTATTTGTTCTCCTTGTAGTGGGAATGGGTTTAATAGTAGTAATAGTTGTCTGTTTTTTTAAGGAGTGTACTACATGCACTTTGACCCAGTGACGAGCCTCATCTTTGTTCAGTCTTTTGACTGCAGTCTCATTGGTATTAAACCAGTTACAGTACATGGCATGAAAACTGTTTTTTTTTCCCTCTGAGCACACCTCCCTTCCTGATCCTTATTTATCAAATGAATACACCGTCCACTCATTCTTTTATTTCCCCATCAAAATGTTAAAAATTATGTTGTATTTGCATCTAAGATCATCCACAGAAAGCCTCTATCATCTCTCCCATTCAGCTCAGTCCTCACATATATCTAATACACATCAGACCTCATCACATCAGTTTTCATCAGGTCTTTATTACTTGCAGATACAAAAACAAGAACAAAAACCACAAGTCATCAAGCAAATAGGATGTAGCAGGGCCACCTAACGTGGCTCCGTCTCAACAGTGCATGGTCTTCCTGGTCTTCTCTAATCATTAGAAATAGGCCTAGCTTAGCTATACTCCAAACTAAAGGCCACCTACTTTAGAAAAGAACAAAGGCAAAGTAAGGCAACATAGAGCTAGCAAGAAAGAAGCTGTCAATAGCACAGAAGTGGACAATGTTACACAGTAACTATCCTAAAAAAAAAAAAAAAAAAAATCAACCACTTCCAAGGCTTCAGTCATGGACAGGTTCCTAACGGTACAAGTTGATATTTACACATCTGTATGCTGTATTCTGGTCATCCTCGTTACTTTGGCTTCAAACATCCACATGTTAATGACGAGCTAAGTGTGCAATTGGCTGCCAATTAAAACACAAACCAATGTCAACTGAGTGCTAACAATCTATGAAACCAGGCAGAAAGTATGTTTTTCCCTGGCTGTAGCTTAAATAAAAACAAAGAAATGTCCACTCCTCCCAGTCAAACCTGATAATTGATGCTTAACTGAAGTGTTGCCAGTCAAACATATTGCTCTGGACCTCTGGATGAAAAACACTGGTAGAAAGTTTCACAAACAAAAGCGAGGTTAATCAGGTCTCCGTGTTGCCATTCACAGTATGTCCTACAGAGTCTCTACAACTCGTCCTACAACAACCACCATGTCTAGAGTGACTTGCGCTGGCGCTTCATGAAGGACATGGAATAATCCCCGGCTGGTGTGCTCTTCTGCCTCTTCATCTGGACCTGTGACTGGGCGGTGAGCTGCAGCTTGATGGCGCTGGAGTTCACCTTGGCTGCACACAGCAGCCCCTTCATCCCCTTCATCTTCTCACTCTGAAAGGCCACCACAGGACCGGCCGGGGAGGGGGACGCCTGTTGCTGGGATAAGGGTGAAGAGTCTGGGCTGGGGGACTTGGGTTTTCCTTCAGCGTCTCCGCTCCGCAGGCCCTGTGAGGAGCGCCGGCGGCCTACTCCCTCTCCCACCTTCTTGGGCTGGGCAGCTGCAGCTGCTGGCTGGGTGGATGGGGAGGTGGGGGCAGCAGAAGGAGGGGAACCCTGCTCGTCCAGCTTGGACTCTCTCCTGGGACCTCGTCTGCGGCCTTCCCGGGGGTCATCACTGGACTGGTCATCATCATCCTGGGACTCTGGTTCTTTGATGACGATGGACACCTTCTGACGCACCTTTGGAATAAACACCACAAACCTACTTTTAGCCAAGAAGCATCGACACAGGTCCATGACAGCATGCCTCTGTTCTGCAGACAAACATCACAGTGGCTGTTTAACAGCCCAAAGGCAGAGATAGTCAGGGTTTCTCACCTGAGCATCAAAGCGGCTCAGAGACTGGACCAGGTAGGTGGCCCAGCCCACATGGAGGACCGGCGTGGGACTGCCCTCCTCCCATTTGCAGATGCCATCATAGAAACACAGCAGGTGGGCAAAGCATTCTGGGTCCTGAAGTGCTGAGAGCGCTGCCGCCTGCTTGGGGTGCTCCTGAAATCAGTTTGTTGTACAGTACGTGTCACTTATACTGCATTTCCACCTGGCGTAAATGTGATCTCATTTTTTAAATCAGTCTAACCCTGAAATGGTAACATCCAATCACAACACTTATCGGGTTAAATGGGACATATGGCTTCTTCTTGTGGTCTCACCTCACTGTCAGACAGACCTTTCTGATGGAGAACTGGAGCTGTTCCCTACAAAGCCACAAGACTCCTTTAAAAAAATCTAACTTTACCTCCTAGATCATGGAAGCTGCTGGTCTACCGCTGCATCGATCGGTTAGTTTGTTCAATTTCTGAGTTCTGTGAGGTAAAATTATTGTTTTTGTCAAAGGAGTCTGGTGGTTATAGAAAGTGTAGAGGACAGCTTCAGTTCCCCGTCAGAAAGAGCAGTTTGACAGCAAGGTAAAGCTATGAAAGTACAGGGTTCCCATGCATCCTGGAAAATGATTAATCAATTCTCCAGTCATGGAAAATGAGGAAAAATAGGTAAAAAGCCCAGGAAATGGTTAAGTTATCCAAAAAAAAATATTTATGCAAAACATGCAAAATATTTATGCAATACATTCGCTCACAAGGTATGGGGAGGATAAACAATTTTCCACAATATCTTAGCCGCTTCCATGTTAATTTACTTTTCCTTTTCCTCATTTTCCATGTTTTCTATGATTGGAAATTTGGTCAATCATTTTCCAGGTTTTACAGAAGAATCGTAAACATTGCCTACATAATGATATCGAGTTTTTAGGCGTCTAAAATCTGTCTGCGTCCATAGCAGCACATAGCTGTGCTGGTCTCAGGTCTGTTTCTACAAACTGACCATTATCCATCATAGATACTAAACTGAAACACAATCCCACTTCAGCACACCCAAACCACTTTGACAGCACAAATTCTCAGGTTTATTTCTTTCTGAGTCCCCAAATCAAATAGCAGTAAGTGAAAGGTATAAGGTGATGGACTGCAGCTCTTCTCTGGCTGGGAACACTTGCCTTGTCAGCTCCTTCTCCCTCCTCTCCTTCACCCTCTCCAGGACTCTCTGCAGCAGCAGCAGTTTCCTTCAGCAGTGTGGGGATAACATCGTTCGCTATGTCAAAGAACTCCTTGTAGATTTCCTCGTCCTCGCGGAAATAGTTGTAGCTGAAAGAGCAGATGAGAGGACAAGGACTTTTAAGAGTGGCAGAACAGAGTCTGCAGGATGAGACTGAACATGAAACATTTTACAGGCAACATTTCTGTTTTATTTATAAAAGACATCACTACATTAAGTTCAGATAAAAGAAAGGGCTGTTTGATGTCTTTCAGAAGGGAATGTCAAGCAGCGACATGTTGATTACTGCAGGCATTGCAACCATCCAGACAAAATGTACAAAGCCTCCAGTGTTAAGAAGACACTTGCTCCCTCTTGTAGAGGAGAGCTGAAAGGGAAGAACAATGGGAGAGCAGGAAAGGGAAGCTGATAGATGGGGAGGGAATGTGCTGGTATTTTTAGCTGCAGCTCTTGAACTGTGTGTTTAAAGGGGAGGAGAGAGCATGAGGATGCTGGACGCTTCCTGGCTACACCACCACCACACCCTCCACTGGAGCTGGACTCCTCTGTGGTGGCTGTGATGGAGAAAAACCAGCACAGTGAAACATCTCAACCATACCTCAAACTCAGCTGTCACACGTCTCTGAGATGATAGGGCGAATAAATGCATCCTGTTTCCATTTTTACTCGTCACAGAACAAGTCACCCAAGATAGCGTTGTATTTACTGCCATCTTGTGTTTGTCTGATGTCATGACACCTGGTGACCCTGCTGTTGACTGCAGCCTTTACGGTGAAAATAGACATTTTTCCCTCCTCATCCACCAAATAACATATTTAATGAGCCACCCAAAAAAATTAAATATATACTATATTATATTATATTATATTATATTATATTAAATATTATACTGCATATACAAAAACAAGTTTCCTACATTTATGAGAGAAACTGATGTTAGTTTACTTTCTATTTTGCCTGTTATAACAAAGGAAAACTCTTCTATAAAAAAACTCTAATATAGAATATCAAAATTATGTCTAATAATAAATAATAATAAATAAAAAAAACAGAACTATGAAGGCCTATTTGGTTGTTCCTCATATTTGTGGAAAATTAACAAAATAAAAATTAGCCCAATTTGCTGCTAATTTGTCCCGATATATCACACATATGGGTGAGCCAGCATTGAATGAAAATTTATCAGAATTAAACTCTTCTTTTTCCCCTGTGAGAACTTCCTTTTTTTGGATTTGATAATAATGAATGATGATGAAGATAAGAATACATTTTATTTCTATCGCATTTTTTCATCACAGGATCTCAGAGTGCATCAATAAAAACATGTTAAAAACACAATATAAAAGATGTTTGGACTTGGACTTTGAAAATGTATGTTATAAATACTATAAAAAAAATCAATTGCTTGATGAATACACAATAAAAGTTTGGTCAGTAAATCTAAACAACCCACAGATCAGCTTAATTCAGCTGTTCAAGCCGTCACTGTTAAGCTGCTATTTGCATGTCAGTATCAACAAGCCAGAAATGATAGCTTAGCTGGTTTTTGGAATATATTTAAATGTGTCCTTGCTTTGCGATCTGAGCATGAGAAGTCAGTCATTCTTGTCATACAAGTGTGTAGAAGCAGTGTGAACTCACTCCTGCATGACCTGAGCGGCCTCGGCCCAGGCCCTGAGAGCCTCCCTCACTGCCTTGTGTCTGTAGTGGAAACCAGCCAGGTACATGTATGGGTAGATGTGCTCATTGTTGTAGTGCTTCTGTGCCGAATTGACAGCCTGGGAGGGGGGGGGGGGGAGAGAGAGAGAGAGAGAGAGAGAAAGAAACACTTCCTGTAAAAACACTCATCTGTAAAGCATTTATGTACTGTATCATCATCACTGTTTGAAGGGGCCACACATGAACTCAGTGGAAAACCGCAGCCAATTCTGATGTATCCTAAATGAGTAATGCAATGTTTAACCTTTCTCACATCCTACCAGTCCTGGTGGAAACCTACCTCTCTAAAGACTTTAAAGACTTACCTTGAGATGGATTTTCAGGGGGTTCTCCTTTCCTGGGATTGGATCCTGATCCTCAAGGTCTGCCAGAGTGCCCATGGCCATAGGATACCTGGAGGGAAGAAGGCAGTATTAGACAGTGTACAGAAACTGTGACATATCTCAAATCATATAATGATTGTAACTGATGATTGCTGGTGATTGTAACTTCATCAACATTAACTCACCTGTCCAGGTCACCTCGATCATACAGCAACCACAGGAGTTTCTGAAAAAAGAGAAGAGAGTCACACATAGAGGCAGCTCACGAAAAGGCACCTGACAAACAATGAGTGTGTGTGGAGTTTCCAACAGGTTTAGACCTAACGACCAAACAATAAGCATTGATTCACCTCAACCAATATTACCAATACTGCAGTAGTGTTTACAGTCACTTCTACTTCACTGCTTTGTTGCTGCTGTTAACAGACTGTCAACAAATCTGAGTTTTCACATTTACAGCCTCTCATTTGTTTCCTCTTGGTAGGCTTTCAATGTGAAACAGCAGCAGGAAGTGTTATTATTGTTATGAATTAATTAATTATCCATCCATCCATTTTCTACCGCTTATCCTCACAGGGTTGCATGTTTTTGGATGGTGGGAGGAAGCCGGAGTACCCGGAGAGAACCCACGCAGACACGGGGACAACATGCAAACTCCACACAGAAAGGCCCCGGGAATTGACAGCGCCAACCACTGCACCACCGTGCCACCCAGTGCCATTAACAACAATGTCAAAGACTGCAATAAGTGATTGACATGTGCGTGACGAGAGCGTGACAGATGAGTGTGCAGTGACAGTTTATGATGAAATTAGAGAAATACTAAGAAAAAAATCTGTCCACATAAATTCTACATAACAACATATCTTAATGATGCTTAAGTGGGATGAAAATAGATGATGGGACTTTCCAGTTTACATATACAGTACATAAACTCACACACAAGTTGTTCTGCTTTAGCGTGGCTCGCTGACATTTAGGTCTGCTTCCTCCAGCATCTATTGTGAAACTGAAAACTGTGGTGTGGTGAGATTTACAAAAAGAAAAAACTGCTCACCTGCTGGAGCTGCAGGAGCTCAGAGCTGTCAGTGTGCAGGTCCAGAGAGGGGTTAATGGCACAAACCATGAAGGCTACCTCCATGTTTCGATCACATTTCATATAGGAGCCCTTCAGATACAGCCAGCTCTGAAGACACAGACAGGACAGGTTTACAGGGGAGTAAATATCAAGTGCAAGACATTATTAATCTGTTCAAAGTTTCATCATTACTTCAGGTCCATGAGGGTAGGCCTCACCTTCTCACTGACTCCTGCTGTGACAGTTTGTCCTCGTCTGTCCTCGTTACCCTTTCCGTGCCATGTGACCTCGGCTGTCTCTTCGCCGTTTTTGCTGAAAATCACCCAGGCGTGGTCCTCAGACAGTGCCAGGTGGACGTCATTCAGGCCTAGAACCTGGCAGGCTGCCACCACGGCAAACGCCACACCAGAGCTGTCCAGTTTGGTGCCTGGAACAAATATACAACAGAATTATGTTCACCAGTTTGACAAGTTGATTGAAATTTACACTCTCCATAACAAACAACGGTATAAAAAGTCATGTTGTACCAGTGATGAGACTGAAGAGGGACTGGATGTGGGCCCGGTCCTTGAAGTAAGATCGGCTTAAACTGTTCCAGATCACGTCCGACACTTTCTTCACCAGCTCCCTGCTGGACCCTGCAGCAGTCCTACGGTACTGGGACAGGTCCACCGCGCCACGGATCTGGGCCGTGAAGCGCTCATACAGTGCAGAAATCATGCCCAGCTCCACTGTGGGGAAGCAGGAGTTGGGACAGTCTGGCTCCAGTGGCTCAAACCGTACACCCGGGACGTTAATGGGGATGACCCGGTTCACAGCTAGGAAATGCTCGACAAAACCAAGGACCAGGGAGAGGAGGGCTAGGTCTGGCTCAGACTTGCGGAGCTCAGCATCAAACAGCTGAACCACACCGTCGATCCCCCGCAGGGGAAAGTGCTTCTTTTGGGCTGAGTGCAAACCCATGATGTCAACCGCCAGTCAACTCAGATGCTCTCCTCACCTGCAGTACTGAAAGTGAAACACAAGTCAGATGTGAAAGCCTGAATCTGTATTTCAGCCACAAGCCTACTTTTTTTTAAACTGAAGACGTAAATCAATAAAACAGCCCCGTTTTAACAAACATTGTTCAAACAGGAAGAAGACAGCACATTTTTTGGAGACTATTTTCAGTGGCAGCAGGATGGTGTATGTGGGATAGGGTCAGAATAAACTACAGAGTGAGTGAGTGTGTGTGTGTGTGTGTGTGTGTGTGTGTACGTGTGTGTCTCCCAGGGCAACAGTGAGGCTCATTCATGTGGGTTGAATGGAGTGCTATGGCACAGAGGAAGAAGAGATATCACGCTTTGATAAACAGACAATACTAATCAGAAGGATATATTCAGTGTTGACTCGGTACATAAATCATGATATTCTACTATATACTGTCTTTCAGCTGTAAATTTGTGACTCCCCTTCAAACACCCCATTATAACACATATAATATCCATGTCTGTTTTCGAAACAGCACAATTTAAGTCACATCCATAGTATAAATAGTAAAAATAAATTTTATTTATCTAAGTGTATTGTGTGTTATTTAGTACATATTTCATTGCTGTTATTTTCTTGATTCTTTCTTACTGTAACTTGTTCTAGGCTGCTGTGGCAAGTGAATTTCCCCCAATGGATGTGATGAATAAAAACTATTATATTATATGCTGTGAGTCCTTCTCTTTACATGAGAACCATTTAAAATATGAAATAAATAAATAACTGCACCCAAGAAAAATGGAATACCACATATTTATAAATAATAAAACTGTGTATACAGACTTCTTTTTTTATAAACTGTGCTACTTTTAGTTGTGAGCAAAGCTGTGGCATGTAGACTAGGCATTAATAATTAAAACTGCAGTAATAATTACGCCTATAACTGAAACACGCTAAAGAAATACAAGCTATACATAGGAGCCCCTGATCCGCAGCTGAGCAGCCTGTCTGCTTGCATAAGGCAGGTTACATCAGTGTAGCTAACAGTATATGGCGCTACGGTGGGCGGGGCACTCCTACTGGTACTGATGTAGCTTCACTCCATTCAAAGCTACAAATACAAGCTCCTTTGGGTTCATCAGTCCGTTTAATACGTCGAAATGTTTTCCCAAAAATCTCGAATGCTTGCAGTATTTCAGTACATACCAAAATACGTCATACGTGTTAATTTAGGCTGGTTGGCTGCAACCAAGCAACGCAAGCTAACCGGCTAACTTTACTAAGTTAACGTCAGCGACCTATTTATGCTTACTATCGGTTGTTTGCTTAATGAATACTAGGTTTTACTGTTTAATAAGTGAGTTAAAGTAACGTTAAAGAAATATCCACAGCAAGAAAATGAGTCATAGCTAGAAGTGAGTCACAGTGACAAACAGCTTGGGTGCTGCTGAATGACGGCTGTTGTCAGAAGCAGCTAGCAAGCTAACGTGCCGCTAGTTAGCTAAACTCACCACTTATAGATAGCGCTTATCACCCTACAACTCTGGCGCTACATATCGCCACAGCACGCATCAACACGGACTCACTCTAAACTCTTATCAACAAAAAAAACTGACCAACGTGTAAGAGACTACGTACCCGACTTCTCACAGCTTCAGCCACATGTTTTTTGTTTGTGTCCCCCTTCTTTTGCCGCGCAGTTCGCTCTCTGCTCGAAAGTGACTTGCGTATGATTGTAGTCCCTACGTTTGCGTAACGGAGCAGGTTTCTTAACCAAGTGGCAGTCCCTGCTAAGCGCGGTTGAACGTCAATAGGCCCACCCACATGATTGTAGATCTAATGCACTCACAGGCACTGCGCAACCGGGTTCCTCTCGTATAGCTGGGAAATGTAGTTCACGATATGATACTCCTAAACACCACCAGTAGAGAGCAGGATAGAGTCGTTATGTGATATATTGCTATAAAATGGAACAAAGGTAACCGTTATATAATGGAAAACAGGCTACAATGAACCCCGCTTAGCATAGACTTGTATAAAATTATAGTGTGGTCGTTTAGTTACTACATCATCATCATTATTCAAAACGATTTTATCAATGTGGTTATTAGCTGGCAGTGTTACAAACCGCTCAAACACAGCAGATATGCATTCAATCCATATTTATCCATATGTATCCCATAACTATTAAGTATTAAAATGTTGGTATAATTTAATCAAAATCCGTATACTGCAGCCTATAACCACTGATTGCCGATAAACAAAATCCCTTTTGTTCAGAGCAGTTATGACATGGAAGGTGCCTGTGTTCAAGAATATTCCTTCTGCTGCCTTCAATTGCTGTCGAAAATTTTGACATCTCATATGAATTTCACAAAAGCAAAATTCCACCCTAAAACAGTTGGATTTTACCGATACAAGATATGCTTGAATATTTCTAAAAGGCAAGTCAACTAGTGATAGTGATTAAAATAATTTGATAATTTTACGTCACTGTACTTGAACGTAGTCTTATTTATCAGACTGGAGCTTAGATGTAGGAGCCTAAACGGAGACCATGAACGTAGCTCATCCGACATGTTTGGCTCTGTCCCCTCCTCTATAGTCCGCCTTGTTTCCCTCCATCTCCGCTGATCTGTCAGTGCTTGGACGTTAGCGTTAAGGTGCGGAACCGAGTCCCACTCTTGGGGAAATTTGAGGAAAGTCAGACTTGTCAGCATACTACGGTTTGAATTGAAACAGCAGACATTTCACCGCCTGTGTGCAATTTGAAACTACAGTAAAATGGATTCAACGACTCAGTCCGCCCAGATATCATCGTCGCAAGGGCTTGCCGATGGACAGAATTCTGCTGCTAAAGAATCAAAGCTATCCGGTAAGAAGTAGCCTAATGTTAACTGAGTTAGCAGTATGTCATTTTTAACTTAGTGTTTAAGTGTTCTCTACCGTTCAACCATAAGTGTTACTTACATGCATGAAGGTTAATTGTTTCGTAGGTTTAAGTTACGTCAATAATAACTTGACACTGTGACGTTAGTAAATGTAATGAAGAAACCTTTGTCTTATATTGTGCCTGTTGTTAGCCTGCTGTGTGTGGTTGTTCAAGCTTGTTCGCTACAACGAGAAACACCTGTGGTAATTAACTTATCAGGACACACGTTTACCTTCATGTCCTGTGTAGCTTCGGCCTGTCCCTGGTACAACATTTTTTTAACTCACCATGTCAAATTTTAGTCGCCTCGTTGATTAACTGGAGCTTCAGACTATAGCTAGTGTTGTATAATGTCGCTAATTGTAAAATGTTAGTTTAGCAAGGAAACACTACTGATCAGCGTCAGAGACTATATCCAAGAGGAGACTGACAGTAGCATGGCAAAAAATATTAAAATACGTGCTTCTTAATGCAATTGATGTTAGCCGAATTGAAATATGCACCCCGATGATTGTTGATATAGCTTTGCATCATGTTATACGACGCGTGTGTGTGTATTGATGAGTAAATACACATTTCATGACTGTTCTTACACGAGAGTCTGAGGTGACAAAGCGTTATCGGTGCTGCGATGCTCTGCACTGCAGATGCATTGTTACTGGGCAACTGCCAGCGAAGGGAGGACCTCTTAAAGGCGCAATGCCCCTTTGTGTCTTGATCATGATATCAGTCCGAGAACAAAACACCACGCCTGAAGATGATACCATCATTCATTTCTGTGTAATAAACATCAGTTATTGCGTCTTTTCACATCTCCAGCTTTCACAGTCTGGCTGAGTCTAATTAAACCACAGCAGCAGCCAGTGCTGTCTCCCAGAGCCTTGTTGACAGGTTATTGTGTTGAGGGAGTGGCAGCTTCACAGTGAATGTGTGTTCATTGTGTTAAGCTCTCAGATTTGAACTCAATCAGCAGCTACTATGTGAGCCATTGGACAATCCTTCAAAGCCATGGTCTGTTAATCAGAAGGATTGTAGGCTTTGAAGAATAGAGCACATGTGGACATGGGGTGTCAACTGGATGAGGCAGGGTGTGGCATGTGATGCCTCACTGAGTTTTGATTTGATTTGGAAGATGATATCATAGAAAGAAAGCAAAAAATGGTAATAGATTACTTAGAAATGTACTGGGACACAAAAAGGTGCACACACATTTAGGACAATGATTCTTTCCATGCTTACAGTCATGTGAGGCACAGTGCGATTAGAAGCTTATGACAACAATGACCACATTGTTATTCTACTGGTCAACTGGAAATTTTGATGCTTAATATCTAATGCAGGATATTTTTCTTCAGAGTTTGATGGTTCACACAGCACTGTGGAGATACACAGGCATAATAACATTTAACAAGCTTTTGTTGGAGCTGGTTTTTGTCAGACTTATGGATAACAGGCATGCATTGCCTTGTGCAAACCTTCGTCACAACACTGCTGAGTCACCTCAAGATTTGCTTAGGGCTGAATTCATGTCATGGATAGACAGTGTTTGTAGATGTGATGGTTAACCTTAACATTTATAGGGGTTAGCAGTTGATGTCACTTTTTGTATTATTATATAAGAAATCCATTTATATTTTAATATATAGACTCCAATGAAATGTTTTTTTAATTGTGAAATAATCTATAGTCCATAATTTTATGACTGTGTTTACGCAGACAAGTTTGAAAAGGTTCATTGTATGGCTATGAACTGTCATTCTCTATGATGTAATTGCAGTAATATGTTACTGATAGTAACATACAGGCTCATATGAGAGACATTCATTATGCCGTTATATCTAATTTCCCTAGGTATATGTTATTGTATTTTAGAACGAAGCCTCCTGACATATCACAGAATGCACCGATGCTGTGAAATGCTATACACTGCTAGCTTAGTGGGCACAGCCTTACATTAGACATACAATTAAATGGGCACATCTAGCATTAAACTCAGGCTGATGCTAAATGTGGGTGGGGCAGCAGCGAAACCTGCATGACACAGAAATAGGAAATCTTTCCAGACCGTCAAGCCACAACAATTTGAAATAATTTGTCAACAAAGTAACTATAAATAGCCCAATAACTGCTGGAGGTATTCTGTGGAGGATGTCATGACTTTTGTGCATATTTCCCTGGCCTCATTTATCTGTCAGTGTGCGCAGGGCACTGCTACCAGATGGCCTGCCCCGCCTTTCTAGCTGCTGTCTGTAGCTGAGCTCATTTCACTTGACTTGCACACTGAGTGACACCAGTCACAAAGGATGTGGCACACTTCAAAACGAGGGCCTCATTTCTCAATCTACATTGCATCACATTTTCAGGGGAAGTTAGCCTCAGAATCAATCCACGTATTGCTGCGTTATATGTTGCATTACTGCAGAGAGGGTACTTTAGACTGAAGTACACAAATGTTGCAGCATTCATACAGTTAAACAGTAATCCTTAGCTTGCAGTCTGTGTGCATATTTCTTCATAGGAATGTTCTGATATAAGCAGACGAAACTTTGATGTTACTGGAGGCATCAAACCCCACCTTTCACTTTGAGCTGCTTTCAGAGAGCGATCACTGAAGAAAACAGAAGAATTGTGTTCCTTCAGTTTGGTGTTTTTTCTGCTACCATTTTGATCAACATAGCTCCAATTACTGTAGTTAGAAATATCTCAACCCCAGTGATGCACTGCTATAATGATTAACACGTATTTCCTTCCCAGACCTGCAAATAATAAGCAGGTCTGTGTGGCTTGTTTTTATTGTTGGGAGACTATAGTCTTATTATTCTTTTGAATGTTGTTTAATGAAGTTCTATTTCAATGCATGGAAAATGCTTGAGGTTCATCAAGGTATAGTGTAGGTGTCCGGTGTAAACCATTTGAAAGTGAAGCTCATCAGCAAAGCTTCAAAGGAACACTGAGTACTTTCAGCCTCCCTCTCTCTTTCTGCACTGGTCTTGCCAAGAGACGACCCTCCTCCCCTCCACTCCCTGCTGGAGCTAACCATATCACTGAGGTCACAGAGGCAGATCAGATAGCCCTCAGGGGTGGACAGCACAGGATAGCTAGAGCAACAGGATGGGAGTGACCCACCGTGCACCATCACTTCCACTAGGAGATGAGTCAAAGAAGCCCGAGGCTACAGTGATGGCGACTTCCACTGACAGAGCAGGTCAGAAGTATGTATACAGAATGTAGTGCGACCCTTTCTCACCAACCATGCAGTTCCCCTCAGCTCCACACCTGTTTTCAGCCTCTTTTAGCTCATTGTTTTGGTTGTATGGCCAATTTTCCAACTAAAATGCTCTGGACTCTGGTTTTATAGGGAACTGTCAGCTTGTTCACTAAATAAATTGAATATCCAGAAAGGCAGACTGGAAAAATGGCTCATTTGTACTCCCCTCTATGGCTGCTTATTTAGAAATTTAATTTATTTATGTATATTTATTATCACTGCTGTGTTCAAAACACCATCACTTGCGTGTGCAGTCTTAGATCTGTATGCTGGTACATTTTTGTTTTCCAATCATCTTTCATCAGCATTTTACTCAATATGCCTGTTCCCATAGTTACATACTTAGTTATAGTTACATACTTAATAATTTAATATCTGTGCAGATTTGTCAGATGTTTGTTATTCCAGACTTCATTCTTCCATGCCATCGTTTCATTGAACTATGACATTGATGCGTGTTTAATTCCATATTTATGGCTATGGCAGCCTTCTTTATTCAACCTCCAACAATTTGGCTCTGGCAAATTATGTGGAAATACAAGTAAGATTGAGAGCTTGGATTGTGGTTAAAAAGTCAAGGCGTGGTGTGCTCAATGTAACAGCCATATGAATCTAAGAGCAGGAATGCTGCACTGCAGGACACCAACCCCAACCCACCCAGTCTGTATAAACTCCAATGGAGCTAAAGTGAAGGGAGACACTGCCACTCCCTTAGTAAATCTGAAACTCAGATCTTCATACCCATGACTCCATATATGCTTCTCATGTCATTCAAAGTGAGGTGTGAACTGCCAGTGACTTCATCTTCACCTTGGAGATGGTATATCCCCAACTGCGAAATAGAAATGGGTGCATGTGGACCGTAACACTGATGTTGGATGATCAGATCTGGCTTACACTTCATTCCAGTTCATTCATCCTAAAGATGCTGGTTGGGGTTGAGGTCAGGACTCTGTGCAGCCCAGTCTAGTTCTTCCATACCAAACTGGGACATTAATGTCTGTGCTCAGGCACAGTGTGATGTTGAAATGGGGGGAAAAGGACATAGTGTTGCGTCTCTCCATGTCCATCTGTGGTAACTTGAGCCACAGAGTGCCAAACTCACCAAGCTCGGAGGCCATAATAACACTACTTTAAGAGCAGTGAGAGTCATACAGTGGCTGGGGGAGCCACACTTTTATACTCTGTGGCTCTTAGTTGCACAAGTGTGTTGGAGAACAGTGGTGGCTTTCAGGTAAAGTAGAAACACGTATTATTTAATTTGTCCATTCTGGGCCACTGTAGAAACATAAAACGTGTGTGTGTGTGTGTGTGTGTGTGTGTGTGTGTGTGTGTGTTGTTGTGCCTGGGAGTAGAAATGGTGATCATTTGGTTGTAATTTGTGGGAAGCACTTGTGTTTGTTCTGAGCAACACTAAAGCAAAGTGAGAAGAGGTGTGTTTTTTTTTTTTTTTGGTCTGCTTCTGAATGTAACTCTTGTCTTGCCTGTATAGTTAATATAAGTGCATGAGTTTAAGTTATTGTGGGTTTCCTGAAGTAAACCAGAGCATGGAAACAAGGCCTTTTGATAACATTTCTGTTGTTGGTTTTTCTGTATGTTATCATGTAGAGTTGTTAAGGCTGGATAAGTTGACTGCCTTTTATTTGAATGGGTTCATTGGATAGGACTTCTTTTCTTCCTGTTCTAGGATGATCATTCTTCTGTCCTTTTTATTTTTTCAGATTCCTTTCTTTCCTCTTCGCCTGTATCTCTCATTCAGTCTCCTCAAGGCAAGTGTTTGGTTCTCTTACGCTGCTCGCCTGCTCTCTCCTCTGTCCTGTATCTCTTGCTGGCCTGCTGCTGTACTGCTCTACCTCATCCCTCTTTCTAGTGCCCCTCTCCTGCTCCAGTCTCCAATTAAAAATAGAACAAACCTACCACACAACCAACAACATGGTGATCTCTAGTCCTAACCTCAGCTCCTTTCCCAGCCTTACTGGTCATTACCTGCCCCTCCTCCCTCAAACTGTGTCATGCTATTCCAACACAGCTGACCCCACAGCTGCACTAATTGTAAGTTAACCAGGCAGTACAGCTCCCCTTGTTTTCAGTGGCATATGCTATTGGTAATTTTCTTTCACCACCCCCATCCCCTGCTGCAACTTGAGATGGATTCCTCCTGCTGTAAATAGATGTCCTGACCTATTGACAGGTTACATTGTTAGGGCTGCAGGCATCACCATAGAGTGAGCAGCAGTTGTGGTACATTTTGAATAATGTGCCTCTGTTGCCTTGGAGGGGAAAATGGTTACAAATCATCAGCAGTTACTAGCACCAGTCAGTTTGTAACAATTCTGGATATAGGCTGAACCAGACAGACACCAAGAATTAGACTGGTAGTACCATGCCTCTGCAGCTGCTAGCAATCTGATCCTTTTCAGATTTTACTGCCTACTAGTAAGCATTATTTAGGTCAGCAGCACTCGCTGTAGGTTCAATATAATCCCATGATTGCCATCTTATTTTAAGAAAGCAGAGAAGTTCAAGTTCACATTGTGCGCATAAGAGCTGAAACCTAAAAATGGATTCGGTTGGTGTCCCGGAGGGCACCAGCTTCCTGCTGCCCTAGTATCCAAGCCTGAGCTCCCCTCGTTCCAGTAGCAACGGGGCCCCAGAGGATGAGTGGCACTGGAGATACCATCCACCGCCCAGCGGCCTGGGCTTGCCATTGCCTGTGGCTGCTCACTCGCCCTCCACCCCACTATCTGCTTATGGCTTTGTAGGCTTTGCGCATGTCTCACATCCTTGCTTAAGCATTTAAAAAGTAGGTTTTCTTTAACCATTTTAGCTTCATTTTATAGTTTTTTGTGCTGTGATTTTCATCAGCGCTAGAAGTCTACTCTTGTGTGAACAAATGGTAGCTTACACTGTGAAAGTTACGGTAACTGTTACAGTTATGTCACAGACATGCAACCTATTTACTCAAAGTCAGGAATGGTGGGACGTGGCTGCACCCTGTGGAGTTTGAACTCTTACTGACTCATCTGCTACTCAGCAGGTATATCTGAGGCATTAAAATAGTTTATCAGTAAGCCTGGGATTTCAGTGTAAATGCCCGATGGACTTTATTTATTTAGAGATATACAGTTTTATCACATTTGATTGGCAAGTGTGGTCTTCATTTGGCAGATGGCAAATTACTCTATTGGTCTACTCCAAAGCGGTGTTGTTGACAGCTTTATTTAAACCCCTCTACTGAGTTCTGGTCCCCTCTGGAGATATAGGGTCTCATTAAATCTGTGGATTTATTCTCAGAGCACAAGCTGTTTTGGAATTTGTTTACTAGTACAGAGCGAAAAAGGCCACAATGCTGTTGGCGAGATGGAAAGTCCATTCATGTAGCCTAGTTTGAACAAGGCATTGTATTGTGGCGCAGGGGAGGTGGCAGTCCAAGACAAAGTGGACTAGTGAGTTGGGCATCAGTGGAAAAGTGTGTCTCTACAGTGGGAGGGGGGTCATGGGATCATGCTGACAACACAGCTAACATTGCAAGGTTCACTCAAAGTAGGAAAATGACGACCTGGCATTAACCAGACTAAACTAGTGGATCTCAGAATGCCTCTCTTAAGAGAGCCTGGTGTTCAGGTTGAGCTGGGCAGCTGATTCATTTCCTGATACAGCTGCCAATTGCGTGTTGTAATGGCTTCATGTCGGTGACATGGGAGAGCACTGGTGCTCAAAGGGATAATATGATTTTTGGAACAGTTGCTTAGAACGTCTTTGGCCTCCAGGATAGCTAGGGGCCACGTGGTTTAGGAGGGGACCCTGGGTTCACGGTGACTGTTAACTCCTCCTCAGCTGTGTGGCTGAGGAAACGGTGGTGTTGAAATGACCCGAATAACTGACCAGGACTGCAGGTATTATCTAACTTTTGGCATGTTTTACATAATTATATATTTTTGATGTCATGATAGGTGGTTAACAAAAACAGAGTGTTCATGACTGAGATATTTTTTAGATTTATCCTTTTCTTTCCTGTTGAGTTTGAAAACAATGTGTGGCTGTGGAAAGGAGTTGTTATGTTAGTACTCAATGACTTCCCTTTTGCACAATTAAACCGGCAGGAAAAGAACTAGTTAATGTTAGCTGTTAGAAGCTGGTGGGCAGCACAGTCCTGTCAGCTAATGTAAACTTAGGTTCTTTTAACTTACGTTATGATACGTTCAAGGGTTACTCAGTAAAAATGCGTGTTTGGTAAATTCCAACACTGTAACCTGGATAAATATAGTTTGAGGGAGATGTTTTCATAATGATATAAAATAGAAATGGTGGGTGTCAAGAATTTACTGGTGTTGGTAGGACTGAACAATTTTAGGAAAAGATCTAGATCTTGTCATTTTTCTGGCAAATATTGCAATTTCAATTCGATTCACAATTTTTAATCAAGCTTCTCTTTATGCTTCGGCCACATCTCCCAGAAGCCCCAACATTACTCACAGGCTGCAGGAGACTGCAATCGACGACCCGCTGCCGAAAAACTACTATGACGTGTTATTACATCGATGGCACTCGAGCGTCAGATTTTAAATGGCATCAAAATATGTCAGTGGCACTCAAAGAGTTAATTGTGTTATGTTACAAAATGTTAAATAAAATACAAAATAATCAAAAAATATGTTAAATAAGTAATAATAAGAAAAACAATTCAACAATTCCAGTGAAGAAAGAAGATGCTGTAGTTGTAGAATAATTTCCGCCAGAATTTTTCGCCATACACTACTCGTGTAAATGCCTGCGGTGATTTTGCAAGTGCCGATAAAAGTTGGTTGTGTTACAACTATAGCGCAACAGCCTTTGTACACAGTACCTGTTTCTGGTGCACATCTGCAACCTCAAACCCGAAATACTCCCTGATGACAGTCGTGCTGTTTTTCTTGGAGAATAAATCTCAAACTCCACTTCTGGTTCCACTGAAGCCATTTCTAACCACATTGACGTTACAAAGTAGGAGCAGCAGGTTAATACTGATTGGTTAGTGTGACCTGTCCACGAGTAGCAAGCCGCTTCTGATTGGTGAGCTTGGTCAGATGGCAGGGAGACGGTCTGTATGTGTAAAATAGTTGACACAACAGATCCTGGGTCAGTCAGGAGTGCTGCAAGGAAAACACAGCTTTGGCGATCACATGATCAAGTTGTCTGAAATCATGATTTCCATTGGGAAAGAATCAATTGTTCAGTCTAAGGTCTTGGTTTTGGCTGCTACTTTTCTAGTATTGTGACATCCCTTGTTATAAAATAATGAAATAATTGTTATGAAAAAGACTTGGGGCGTACATGCAGTTCTATTTTTCTGACCTTTGGTTTTCTTTTTTATTTATTTATTTTTTTTTTTTAGATCCCTTTTATGTCATTCCTGTTACTGTCACTTCAGTTTTGTGTCATTCTGTGTTGAAGGTGTCTTACACAGTCACCATTAGAAGCTGTCACACCTTTGAGGGTACAACATTTGCAACCTTACAAACTTTTTTTTTTCTTATGGCATTGTGTTTTGTACCGATGTTTAAAGGTCAGAGTCAGCCGATGGCCGATTTGTGCTGCCGATGTTTTTGGGTCGATTATTAGGGCCAATATCTTGTCTTTTTTCTCCTTCATTTGCATGCTAAAATGTCTTTCTACAGTGATGTTGATAAGTTTTCAATGTAGTGAGTCCCTGGGACTCATAGGTGGTGACTTGAGTGGGTCCCTAGTATGGATGGGAACGACACAGGATTTTGCGAGTTGATTGTCGAGGCCCATGTGTCAAATTGTCAGCCATTTATTTAACAGCAGCAGCAGCACAGAAGGTGGAAAATACTTGACACTGTACTACTTTATTTTAGGCTTAAAGACATGGCTGGTCGGGGGGATACCGCGGTAAAGCACCATACCGCATTGATTGAGTGCTTTATCACCGCGGTAATAAAAAATCCATACCGTCACAGCCCTACCAACCACTGCACCACCTTGCCGCCACGTTTTTTACTTTTTTTTTTAATAAATAATTCAGACACCATGTTACTCAACCTCTTCTAAAGCCTGGTTTATGCTTCTGCAGCGACGGCGGAGCTACGGCGTACACCCGACGCCGTCGTTGAGCATTCGAATGCTCTGCGTCGAGGGAACGCGTTGCTCTGCAATTCACCGCCAAGCTGCTAGGGGGGGGGTGGCTGTGTCTTTGTGTGGCTTCTGGGGGCTCTTCCGACCGTACAATGACAACTGAGATGGAGCGGGTGTTTCTGGAGATGGGGCTCATAAAATTGAAAAAGAAATGCTGTTACTACAAATGTTGAAGCACAGAAGACGTTTGTGGAGGTGGTCTGTCCGACCATTCCGTACCGCTCGTGCCGCTCCGCTATTAGCGGTGTTGTTGAGCTGCTGACCGGAAAAGCTGCCGCCGGAAATTACGTTCTGAGCGGACCAATCACAGTCCTTGCCGTTCGCGTCTCAACGCGGTAACGCAACGCGGTAACGCAACGCGTAGTCAGGATTTTTTGGAGGTGCGAGACAGGCTACAGCGTAGAGTCCGCGTAGGGGTCGCAGAAGCATAAACCAGGCTTTAACCATTCCTAACCAGCTGTAAATCACTGCCACAGATGCTGGCACCGGCCGGGGTTTGCTACGGTAGCAGGCTCCGCCGCGGCAACTGGTTAAGCCCATACAGTGTTAAGCTACGGTATTAGTCGGGCTTCGCCGCAGCAACAGGCAAAGCCACGGTACCAGCTGTGTTCTGCCGAGGCACCGGCCGAATCGGTTCATGTAGGCTACTCTCTTTTCTCCCGATGGAAAAAATTTTGTTGACCGCGTAGCACAGCAGGTGATTAATGGCGCAAATTTTTCAGAGGGACGTAGTCAAGGCGGGGAGCATTTGTTGTCAAGGGGGCCACCTTAACAAAACAAAATCGTCACAGACGAGGATTTTGCTGTGCTGACAGACATCGATGGAAAGACTTTTTAATCCACGTGTTCGTGTGTGCAATGACTTGTTCAGTAAAAACATGAAAATTACACTCTGATTTTTTTTGGGGGGGGGGGTTGCATTTAAACATATTTCTTACTCAGAATGACATCCCTCAAGCCCCGCCCACGACAATTCAACACACTATTTTTTTTTATAATCTGTTTGTGAGCAGGGCAGAGTAACGTTAGCTCTCAGCCTTCAGTGTTTGTGAGAGCTGCTGCCTTCTCCACCCCACACACGAGTGAAATTCTCCAACTTCAACACAGGAGGAATAAGACAGAATTTATAACATGGGGCTAGTATGCCAGCAAGCAAGCTGCTGATAGTTTTATGGCGCTTTTCCACTACATAGTTACGGCACGGCACGGTACGGCCCAGTTTTGTTGCTTTTCCATTACAACTGAGTACCTCCTCGGTGTGGGCGGGGTCGTCATACGGCAGCACAAAACTGCCGTAACTTCATTTGCATGCGAAACAGAAAACTGGGAAGAAGAAGAACAACAACAACACAAGCAATGGAGGACAAGGAAGCGATCATGTATTTGTTGCTCGCTCTGTGACTTTTTGTCACGCACAAAGTGAAAGAAAAGAGACAGAGAAGACTCTAGGAAGTGTAAAAATAGCGAAGCAGTTGCCGGTTTTAAAAATGGTGGAGTGGAGTTGTGTTTGGCTTTCACAGTCCAATCGGACGTACAGCATCCAATGACGCTTCCAGTGACGACACTCATTGGCCAATCAGTGGAAGGCAGTTGGCTGACGTTACGTTTTACTATTGATTCGGCTCGCTTGGAACCAGGGCTGAAGAGATATGAAAAAAGTACCTAGTACCAGGTACTAGTGGTAAAGAGCCACAACCGTGTAGAGCCGTACCGTACCGCACCTGTGGAAAAGCGCCATTAGACTACAGTCCTTAAAGTTCACGGCGAGTAACCTAGGCTAAGCGAACCTCCAACCAGACGGTTATGCTGTTCGTTTTTTCTTTCAGTAAATGAAGCAACACATCATAGTTTACTAGTCACATCATAGCAAACATATGACCAGAGAACACATAGATGTTGAATCTTTCAAAAGTTTTGGTTTGTTTAGGGTACTTCACATGTGGCAGCAGCATGTTCCACCGCACGGCTGCCCACGGATGTGCCTGACTTTAAATCGCCGTGACTAAACAAGGATATCGGCCGATGCCAATTAATTAAAAAATTGTAAATATCGGCCGACCGATAAATCGTCAATCTAGTTTTGTTTTCTGTGAAATTGATGGGGGGTAGTTTCCTCTGTGAGTTTGCCTAGAGAATTGGAAATAAAATAGCTGAACACAACCAAAAAGTACTTGGGCCTTAAGTCACAACTCAGATTCCGTGAAACTAAGAGGAGAATCGCTGATGTGAATTCTGAGCTTTAGTTGATTTCATTCAAAAAAAAAATCTTTGATTTTTTTTTTTCAGATGTTACACTGAGTAGTGAATCTATTAGCTTACAAGTGTATATCAAGTCATATACACTCTATATAAATTAAAACATCACATGTGGTGAGATTTTATTTCTTTTGCTGCTTCATCTGATCATTCAGATAATTTAAGTTGCCATATTGAGTGCTGCTTGATGGCAACTTCATGTAGTATTTAAGAGCAGCATGCAAGACGTTAAGATCCCATATTTCCATGATGCAATGCATGAATGCTTCAGCTACAACATTAAGGCCTCACTAAATAATACTAGAAGTGCATGGGAGTGTAGTGTCTGTGATTTATGTGATCCTCCTTTTTCCTCTTCGCTGCCGTTCTTCATGCACACCAATGCAGACAAAAGAGTGGTCCTGGGCTCTGACAAGCCCTGTGAAGGTGTTGCAACATCCCTTCGCTTTCCTTCTCAACCTGGTTCGTTCACACCTGGTAATTCTGGGAGTGAAGCAGGGCCGCCTGATGGACAACCGGATTCACCGATAAAGACATCTCCCGTTTCTGAGAGAATAAAGGCGCTGGAAGCTCTTGCTGCCAAAAAGAAGGAACCTGTTTATAGAAGTGACGGAGGCTTCTCTCACTTCAGAGACCGCCACCATGAAAAATCCCCCACTGAGCCCCCCAGAGTCCCCACTGAACCTGCCAAATTTCCTACTGAGCCCCCCAAAGTCCCCACTGAAACACCCAAATCCCCCACTGAGACCACAACAGTCCAGAAAAGAGGAGGCTCAGCTGATCAGGAGTCACCCGAATCCCCCTTTGAAGTGCTCGGAGATTTAAGACAATTGAATGAATTTGAAGAAACGGAGCAGTGGATGAAGGCTCATTTACCTCCTATACCAGACCTTGATGCTGTCAATTTAATTAAAGGCACCCTGACATCAAAGGAAAAGAAGGATAATGACATTGTTATACCTGATGCTCCTGCTGCCTTTGCTGGTGTCCCTGATGCTTTCATGGATTCTCCTGCTGAAGCTCCAAAGGTCAAAGATGAGTTCACTGCTGTTCAGAAGCAGCCAAGTGGTGAGGAGTTTGACTTAAGCTTCTTGCCAACAGCCTACATGTGGGATCAGCAGGACAAATCAGGTGCCCAGGCCACGTCAAATCCTGATTCAATACTTCCAACATCACCTGCACCTCCTGCAGGCTTTGACTCCCCTTCTCCTCCAGTCTCCCCTGGAGTTGGCACGAATGCTAAACAGAATGTTTCAGATGACAAAAAGACCATATGGACCGAAGAGCTGGAGCCCCGTGAGGCAAGCGAAGCTGACAGCTCTGGAGAGTCAGACGACACTGTCATTGAAGATGGTGTCACTGTTCCTGCACCTGTTCCACCTACATCTTCTGATTCAGCACTTTCAAATGATCCTATCCTTGCTTCTGCAGCACCGAATCCTCCCAGTGAGGAAAATGACACTGCTCCTCCAAAGTCTGGGAGGAAGCTAATGCAGGTTCCAACAATAAATGTTATTGAGACTGACGAGCCAAATTACAGTGAAGAGGAGATGGAAATGGAAATGGAGTTTGAAGCAGAGGAAGATGAGGATTATGAGGCTGTAAAAGACCCAGAAAAGGAAGCTCCAAAAACACCAGAGCCAGAGGACCATAAAAACGAACCACCCAGAACACGCCCCTTGGAAACTGAATTCATGGAAGGCTACTCTCCTCCATCTTCACCTGTGGACTCTGATGCTGAATACTCTCCTAAACACAACACCCTCAAGTCTCTTCCTGGAGCAGTACATCAGGAGTCTGCATCAGAACCAGAAGCATTACCCAATCAAGCACAATCTGAAAAATCACAGACCTCTTCTGATAAGATAAATGATGAACCCTCCACTTTCATGGTCACAAACAAAGATGTGGACTTCCCAGACAATGATGAGGAGTGGTCAGATGAAGCACAAGATATCCTGGTCAAAACTTGCAAGAGTGATGTTGCGTTCATGGAAAAAACTCCTGCCACCCAATCCAAAGTAGATGAGAAGAGCGACACTGCTGCAAAAGAGGTTTATATGGAGACAGCTTCCCTTTCTAAAACCAGCTTCATGCAAGATGATATATATGACAGACAGTCATTTGATTATGATTATGATGTCTCCTCTCCCTTGGATGACATAGATGACAAAGGGTTAAACAATGCTAAGGAGCGCTTTCTTTCTGATCCTTCTCAAATCCAAGTCGAACCCCTGAATGCAAGCTGTCAGGATCTGGCTGATTTCACTACAGTGAGTGGTGATGAAGCATTCCCCAATCCAGTTGGTCAGCCATCTCTAAGAGAATATCCCCAAGACCCATATTCCTCTTTTCAAAATGAGACGCTAAGCAACATTGATGAGCAGGACTTCAACAAGGAAATGACCACTGACATGATTACAGATTACATGGCAAATGGTAACTCCCCCCCAACACAGAAAATCTTGCAGGACGCTAAAGGAGGTCACCATGTATCTGACACAAGTAATCAAGAAAGCTTTGACCCTGACCGCTCAGTTTCTGAGCCTGCAGATAGCTTTGTGGATTTCATGCGAGAGTGTCTGAAATCAAGACAGGATGAAGAACCTGACGACACACACCAAGCTGTTGCTTCAGAGAACAAGCTCTACGAAAAGGGTTTGCTTCCTTACCAGTCTCCTCCAACCATGGTGATGGATCTTGAACAAGAACAGCTAACTATCATTGCTCTCAAAGAGCTGGGCAGCAGTCAGGAGGAGGAGGAGGAGGACATTGAGTCACCCCAATCGAAGGTTCCCGACCAGAGCAAAGCTAATCAATGTGCTACATCTATACAGCAGTCTTCCTCTACCTCAGTTCCTCATCCTCCATGTTCCCAAAGCAACCGTGTGTTTGACAGCACGTATTCCAAAGAGGTAGAAGCTATTGACGAATGGGTGGCTGAAGCCTATCATCTTGCTGAGCATGTCTTGACAGCAATACTAACCCACTTATCAGGTAACACATCTTCGTTTTGCAATTCCCCTTAATTTGCACCACTTTCTCACTTGCACCTTGGTACTGCCTGTTCCTTTTCAAAATAGTTTCTTCCAGTTCTTAAAGCCCACCTTCACTTTTCTACAGTGTAACAGTGTGAAGAATGAAAAAACACCAGGTCACTAGAATAGGTGTACTAAGAGGTTTGTTTTGCCACAAGAAAAAAATGCAAAAAAAAATAAAAATCCAGAAGAATTGCCAATACGTTGGTGTATTAATCCTATAGCTAAAACCTAGTGAGTTCGTCTGTTCCCCTTTGTTGGAATGCCTGGCCAAGCCAAAGCCACAACAAAACTGTCAAGCTGAACAAGTAACAGTTCAACAATAACCATAATAATGAAATAACTCTGCAGTCCTAACAGCAAGTTATCGTACCAATCAGACTTTTATGATGCTCCGTCAGTGTAACGGCAAATGTTAGTTTTGTCCTGACATCAGTGCGCCCATTTATGAATAAACATAGTATTATGTTCATGGAGTTGTCATATTGTGTAGTACTAACGTTGCAATGCCATCAGCACAGGCTGCTATTTTAGGGCTTTTTTTTTTTTTTTTTTGGAGCTCAATAAGTGCTGTTGACATATGTCATTTAAAAGCCAATGCGTGAGTGTCAATGACGTGTATATGCACGTCAAAGTGGTGGCATAATGGGGTACTACCTTACGGGGGCGATACATAGTCAGAACATAAAGAGATGGCATAAGCCACAAAGATCGAAGCAGGAAGTGGAGCCGTTGGGATCAGAGAGCAGAGCAATCAATACTAAAAAAAGTGTCTTTTTGGTGAAACTAGCCTCTACATAAGATAAAACAATAAATAGAGAGACTCTTCTTTCATTTGAGCTATTCAGTGTTTTCAGAGACATAGTACAAAATATTCAGTGGGTCTAGAAATGTGACTCAGAATGACCAAGCCACTTTCTGTTTTATGAAAGGGCTGGCACTCAGTGAGTTAATTTGCAACGTTTCTGAAACAGGTTTAATCTCGTTCACCAGTCTGGAGCAGTAAAACCAGAATTTTATCCAACTCTTGGTTTGAGACTGAATCATGATCACTGGATGTGTGTGTTATTTTATGACTATATGTTGATGATATAGAGAGAGAGAGAGGGTAGAGGAGGTGTCAGGCTTCAGTATGCTTCAGTTGTATAGACTGTACCACAGAGTAGTGTGCTACAGTATATGGACCTTAAGGCTGCATATGGTCGAGTGATTCCTGTTACATTTGAGCGTTTGACCCTCTCCTGCCCTCTGTCCTTTACAGCTTGGCAGTGCTCCATTTGACAGAGAGTGGCTGCAGGTTTAAATATGGCGTCCAAGTGTTGGCTTACCAGAACCTTGGAAGTCACGGGGCACAGTCAATCCCCAGTGTCAGGTTTCTGTCTTGATGCAACTTTCCACTGCACACTTGACCGTGACAAGGCATGACACACAAAAAAATTATGCAAAATTACTTGTATATAATAATTTTAGGAAATTAGTTTGCTATCCTGTCTTTCAGTCCTCACCAATCCTCCTGTCTTCATCCAGTTGTCTTTTTTTCCTCTAGTGTGAGCGGCTATAAACCAGCCTCTTTCCATGCATTACCTTTCTTTGATGATTATTACTCACGTTAAGAGCAAGGGCAGAGTGCCGGTGTTATTTTTCAGGAGTTGGAGTTGAGCTCTGCAAACATGATCTCCATTCTACACACATGCACAGAGGCTGGTATGCAGACAGTAATCCTAACATTCAGTGGTACGTCTACATGTGTTGAATATTTGAACCTAAATTTGGCACACCAGAGCGAAGGGAGCTGGTGCTCTAGCAACCAGAAACTAAGGGAAAGGGTACAGAAGAGGCATACAAGATTAGCTACATTTCATGTTCATTGCTCTGTGAAGCTCACTAGCAGTGTACATAATATTCCTAATTGTGAAATCAATGAGGATCTAGCTCTGTTTTGTGTCGTGTTCTGTAGAGGAGCCTGTGTTGTTGGATCCTCCCCCCTCCAGCCATGAGCTCGAGCTATTTTAGTCCTTCTCTGCAGTGCTGCTCCACAACTCTGTTATTTAGCTGAGTTTTTTTTCAGTTGGTGTGCCTGCCATGTTGGATATGATAGACATTTCTTACCTAAACATTCCTATGAAACTTTTTGGTCAAAGTTCCCTTTTGGTTAGAAATTGTCTCTCACCTGTAAGTGAAATCCACACAGTGCAAACAAAAAGTGCCTCTCTAAATTTCTTTGTAGCCTAGTTTAATACCAGACTTGTTGTTCGGGCTTCAAAGATTAGTTCAAATCCAGCATACCGTTAGTGCTCAGATTTGTGTTAATCTCTGTGTGAACATTTTATAAAGTGCAGCAAAGGCACATGTGAATACTTGAATCCTAGTGATCTTTGTGTGACTCCCCACTAAGTTCCCTGACAAGGACCTGTAATGTCGTGTTTGTTCAGGTCATTATCTTGTTTTTGTCAGAGGTAATAACTACAGTCAGGATATATAAGGGGGTCACATGAAAAATAAAGTGTGAACAGGCTTAATGGCTTGTTAGTTCTAATCTTATTGCCACATATTCCACTGGGACAGTTGGTAATTACACTGCTTATAATGACTAGGGGCTACCTTTCATTGTCTTTGTTTTCCAGCACAACGACTTTGCATCATCAACCTGTTCACATCTCTGTTAATCACCCTGTCTACTACCTGCCAGGCACTGAGCAGCTAGTGGTTAGCGACTACAACTACTGGAGCATTTAACTGCTGAAGACAAGATTGATTTTTTTTTTTTGTTGATGTGTTGGAGACCAAACCAAAGCTAAAAGGAGAGAGAGGTGTTAGTGTCTGCTTTCATCAACTTTATTTCACTGGACAGTCACTGAGAGCATTTGGTCAATGGAGATTCAGCTATAGAGAGCATCGGTGCTGAGTGTTCACTGATGGGATTAGCTATGATTTTGTACAGTATTATAGGCCGATGGCTTAGACTCTGATGAGTCAAGTCAATATTATTTGTAAAGCCCAGTATCACCAATTGCGAATTTGCCTCAGAAGGCTTGATGACATGAACATGGCATCCCTATTGAGTTATTCACTGCATCACTGATCTTATATCATCTTTTACTAGAGCAGATGACATTTTGCAGAACATATGATATGGAGGTACAAGCAGGTGATGTGTATTGAATGTATTTTTGAATTGTCCCTTTTCATTTCAGGAGAAGGGTGCATGACATTGTTTCTACGCCGGTTGATTGTGTGCAGCATTAAGATGAGCAAAGTGCAGTGAAAGCAGGCCACCTCACCTCAGAAGAAAAGAACCAGGATGAGAGAGATAATGAACGAGGGCCGTCGAGCTCCGGCTGCAGAGCCAGAGAGCCCGTGCCCGGCTCTGTCAAAATAAGAGTCCACGTTTCGAGTTGGTTATTAAATACAAGTGTGTATTGTGAACATGTTAATTAGCTGAATTTAAGGCAGACACTGCAAGCCTTTCACCACTTCATAGAGTTATTGACATGTTTACATTAAAAAAATTGAATTTGCTGAGGCCTTGTACAACATCATCACCTGCAAGTAGGAGACAATGAGAAAACAACTTTGTCAACTGTTAATTTGACAGCGAGGCTATGGCTCACTGGCTCTGCAGGTCACTGCATCCTTGTGGGTACCGGCTGCAAAGCATGCTGGGATGACACACACACCCTTAGGGTGTAGGGTTCGGAAACCCTGCTCCTCATTACTGTCTGATGAAAATCTCCAAGGAAACCAGCTTTTTCTTTCCACCTGCACACTATGCAATTTATGTTTTCAAATCGAGATTTTTTGTGACTCCACTTGTTGCTGAATGCTGTCAGCCCACTTGATAGATGAGAAATGTGTTGTGCTGGAGTTTTCACAGGTTTCTTAATGTAGACTGGAGACACAAAAGAGCTCTTTGTGTTTCTGAGCTGTTTTTCTCCCACATTCAGTTGTTGGCAGGCTGAGCATTGTTGGAGTCAGACAAACCATGTGCTGGTATTAAATATAATGCAAACACTGATTTGGAGACCTGTTTATATGTCAGATGCTGAAAAGTGCTTTGTTTGGTATAGATAATCCATTTCTCGGGCAATTCATAGCTTCTCCATCCACATAATTCACACACATATTTAACATGCATAGTGTTTGCAGATGTTACATTTTTGAGAGTGATTTACTAAGGATCTATGATGGTGAGTCAGATAATTGTTTGTATTGGTTTTGCTCTAAAAGTGTCACCACTAATGATTGAGAGTTTGGGTTATTGCCATATATAGTGTTGTCAAGAGAGTCAGAAACTGGACTGTTGTAAAATAGGTGTTGAAAAATGATTTATGGAGAGTTAGACTAGCTGGTCTTTACATAGCCAGGAGCATAATAGCACTCCAAGCTAGTTCTGTCACAAACTAGACGTGGAGTTTACACAGTTTATTCAAGACAAATATGTGAACCATCAACTCACCATGTGAGCGGTTTATGCCACACGATAGCTTTCTCCTTTTTTGGGGCTCTGTGTCTCTCTGTACCATCAAAGGTCAGATCTTGTAAGACTGCACACATTTTTGCACCTGTTAAATCTGCATCATTGAACACAAGTGTGTGTGTGTGTGTGTGTGTTATGAATAGGGCTGGGTACCGATCTTCGATAATTTCATAGCACCAACCAAGCAAGCAATCCTATTGGGTATCAAAAAATGAAATATTCTTCGGTGTAAAATTTTGATGCCCAACTGTCTGAGTGATGCTCCCAGATGTCTCTATGGACAGGGGGACATGTCCCCTTCAGATTCACAGAGACACTGATCCATCCCCCCTGCATATATGCTTTCCAGCATAAGGAGACAAACATCAACAGTAAAACTGAGGATTAATGTCATTGCAGCAGCACTGGGAGCCTGGTGTTTGTGTGTTTAGACTCATGGTGCGTTCATGTTGTACACGAATGGCGGAATTTCCAACCTTCAAGTCAGACGTAGAATTCCTGCTACTGACGTAAACAGTAGCTACATGTTTTGTTGTACGTCTGAAAGAGCTGGGAACACTAAGCTCTGAGGTTAAGATGATCTGAGCTCCAAGTTCTGACTTCCAGTGAACACACCATAAGGTAAACTCTCACTCCCCAGGGTCCTAAAGAGGAACTAGTTGCAGCCTGTTGATCATCATCAGACCATTGGCTAGTATGTCTACCATGATAAAGACCAAATTACACAAAAATAACATTTTGAGTTGAAATAATAATAAATAATAATTATTGAAGTATCAAAAAATTATTGTTCTGGAACCGGTATCGAAATTGGCATCGTATCAAATACTGAACAATACCTAGCCCTAGTTATGAACCTGCATGTGTTGAGCTCTGTCTACAGTGACAATTGCAGTTGTCACGCTGACTCGCAGTACATTTTTGTCTGTGTCCCATGAAAACTAGTTTGCTGTAGCTTTGTGTGTGAGAAGGTCCTACATAACGTGTGTTCCCATTAAACTAGCTGGAGCACTGAAGCCTGAACACTCCCTGAGGCATTAGTCCACGTGCTCTTTCCCCCACTTACAAAAAGGCTTTTTTCCCCACGCAGAGGGAAGGCGTGGCAGTCTGAGTGCCAGCCTATTCCAGCATTACATAACTGCCTTGTATAGAGGCCATCACTTCTGCATGCACAACTCCACACAGAAGGACATGCATGCAAACATGAAGCAGGCATTTACAGCAGCATGCCTCCCTCACTTATTTTCGGGTGCAGGTGCCAAAGACGATTTACGGTCCATAGTAATGTTTTGTTGGGCTGTAGTATTTTTTTTTTTCAGGCCGATTAAAGCAACCATTCTCAACCATAGTTTGAAAATATAGGGGTGGAACACCCAAAATGTCTGTAAAGTGATGGACATACTGTAGTTAACAACTTTTTTTAACACTGTACATGTTTAGCTTGGATTAGGACAGCTCATGTCATTTCATAGTAGACTTCTCCAGTCTAATCCCCAGCTCTCTATGACCACCTCCCTGCAGTTAAGGACCTGATCCACTGGCGAGACCCCAAGAAGTCGGGCTTGGTGTTCGGGCTGTCCATGCTGATGCTGCTGTCGCTGGCAGCCTTCAGCGTCATCAGCGTGGTCTCCTACCTGCTGCTGGCACTGCTCTGCGTCACCATCACCTTCCGCATCTACAAGTCTGTCGTCCAGGCCGTGCAGAAGTCCAGCGAGGGACACCCCTTCAAGTAAGACCAAGTCTTTTAGAAGGTTCATGATACTTCACTTTACCATCTTTTACTCTTTTCATTGCTCAAATTAGCAGACTTTGTGTTTCTATCTGGACTTTTGTAAGTCTGTGTGAAAACAGCAGTTGTGTGACCAATCCATGAACTCTGTCATGTACTGATGTCTGTCACACCTGAATGATAGCTAACTTATTAAAAGCTGCAGAACGCTCATTCAGACACCAGCCTGCCGCACGCCACAGCAAAAGCTTCAATATCCTGACTGACTGTATTAGAGCTGTCCCGAATCCAATAAATCCAATAAAAACAAAAAATATATTTTTAAACCGCAAAATAAGCACTAATTTAATCTAACATAAGCATTTTCTACATTTAAATAGAATCTCCTGCTGTTTTTTGTTCAAGGATGGTCTTGAATATAAGCCCTCTAAACACATTTGATAATTTAATGGTTGGTGGAATATTGATTTTCACTAGCCATGTAAACAGCTTGGTAGGGAATAAGAATAAGGACAAAAAGCCTACTATGTTGGGCATGTAAATGTAATCATTGGTCTTAATCAGCAGCTCCCTAAACCTTTGTGCCAATTGGTTTGAAGACTCTTAGGGTGCACTCACATTAGGGCCAGTTGTTCCGTGCCGAAGCCTGATTGCCCCCCACCCCCGGTTGTTGTATGGAAACACCATGGGAAACACTGGAATATACTTCTCCAACTGCGTTATATGTTATTCAACTCTGTAGCCACGGAGACCCCTCACAGGCTCGATTGCACTCATACTACCCATAGAATCCGGACTTAAGCGGCAAACAGGCCTGGGTGTGGTACGATGGCCTCAGTGTGACTTCTGCGTTGCGTCGACGCCATAGCTACGCCGTCGACGCAGACCCCTACGCGGACCCTATGCCGTAGCCTGATGCGCACCTCCAAAAAATCCTGACAACGCGTTGAGACGCGAACGGCAAGGACGGTGATTGGGCCGCTCAGAACGTGATTTCCGGCGGTTGCTTTTCCAGTCAACAGCTCAACAACACCGCTTGTGGAGCGGCACGAGTGGTACGGAATAGTCGGACAGACCACCTCCGCAAACGTCTTCTGTGCTTCATCATTTTTAGTAATGAGCTCCATCTCCAGAAACACCCGCTCCATCTCAGTTGTCATTGTTTACTGTCGGAAGAAAACCAAGGAATCCGATATGAGCCCCCAGAAGCCACACAAAGACACCGCCACACCCCCCTAGCAGCTTGGTGGTGAATTGCAGAGCAACGCGTTCCCAGAGCTTCGAATACTCAACAACGGCGTCAGGTCTACGCCGTCGCCACGCCGTCGCCGCGACGCAGAAGCATAAACCAGGCTTTAGCCTCATTTTACGCTCACCTTCTCCTCCTCCTCCCTCTCTGCAGATCTCTGATAGATAAGGATGTCAGCATCCCCCCGGAGACTTTCCGCAAGCACGTGGACACCAGTCTGACCCACATCAACCGAGTCCTGAAGCAAATGAGCCGCCTCTTCCTGGTCGAGGACCTTGTGGACTCCCTGAAGGTGAGCAGCTCTGACCTCCACCTCCATCACTGTCCACTGGTGTACTTCTAATAAGAACCAAACACACTTAAGTCCTAGGAAGACTCCCCCTTGGGGAGTAGCCTTTTTTTGGGCTCTGACTGGTACTGTAGTAACTCTTCATGAGGGGAAAGTTGATGGAAAATATCTGTTTGTACAGTGCAGCGCACCCGCTTCAGATGTGGATGGTGATATTTGCAGCCCTAGAAATGTGTAGCTTTTAGTTTGACTTTATCATTGAAGTAAACCCCAGTAGTTAGGATTATATTGTTGGATAATTCTAATTTTGATAATTTAACACAAGTCGGGACACACTATTTTGGCCATTTCTCTGTAATTTAATTTAAAATATTGGACCTGGATACAGTCATAATCTGACTTTAAAAAGGATTTTTAGTCTGAAATAAGTCAATAATATGCTAATATGACATAATATGTGACTGCTTTCTATATTCTGGAAATCTAATGGAAAAAATGTGTAAATATGTAGATTAGTGAAGTAGAATTATGAATCAGCTTAAAAGTGAAACATAACACGAGTAAAGAATTTGAGTAAATGTACTGTGATGTAAATGTAAGAAAGAATATAGACAAATAAAAATGTATGGAGTGGAGCAAAATGAAACTAACTATAAAGTGACTGATCACTGTCATGTGAACTTATGGCTCTTAACATAAACATGCAGTTATGTTCCATTATTGTCGGTCCCACAGCTGCCTCCTTCACTGATCTTCACACAGGTCTGTAAGGCTGGAGGTTGTTAGGTTGACTTGAAAAAGTCCAAGTCTGTTCTTTAAAGGTTTCTTCACATCCTGAGTGATTGGCACTGCTCAGCATAGTGTCACCAAACTATTTTCAAACAAGAGAGATGAATGCACGAGTCGTCCCTCCCTACAAGGAACAACAGAGCAGACAGTCCAGCTCCGTCAGTCCACACCCTCAGTCCTGACAAGAGGTCTACCTGAAACACCTGTATGGGTGCATTATGGGCCCTTTGAAAGCTGCGTTAGCAGTTGTAGTGAGGTGTGGCCTGGACGGCAGGTGATTGAACAGCCTGCATAAACCGTTTCACCATGTGTCATCCCAGGGCTGAACAAGACGACACCTTTTATGTGTGGGAGAAAATAGGACTCAGCAGTAGCTGTTCTAATAAAACATGATTTGAGAAGTTAATATAATACGATGTCCTCTCCACCTCTCTGAGTTTGTCTGACGGCTTCTCTACTGTTCCCTCACCAGCTGGCTGTGGTTATGTGGCTGTTCACCTACGTAGGAGCCGTCTTCAATGGCATCACCATCCTGATCCTGGGTAAGCAGGAGTCACGTATCAATCCTACTCACTCTTACAGCTCACACAGTCTGCTGTTTTGTTTTTTTTTTTTTAAAAAAAAAAACACCGACATGGCAAACAGAGTGATACTTTCTCAGCTCTAATGGATGGAACTCCTCAACCAGTACCACACATGACACTGGCTTTATTGAATGATGACTATTATTTCTCAGCTTCTTTCAAACAAACCAGGAAGGACAAATGGCTCAAAGAAGTGCTTCAGTTTGTTCACATAAAGTCATGCATTCAGACTCCCATTAGGACAAAAGTACTTCCAGTTGTGTACAGAATTTTCTAACAGGAGCATGGCATGTTATTAAAGAAGAGTGATATGCATGACTGAGCCTCTGAGGGTGTTTTAATGTGGCCTCCATGCTCATTTAGTCTCCAGGGCTTTCCCTGGGGGTAGCCTATTGCTAGCATGCTAGTTTGCCACCACAAAGGAAACTTAACAGTTACCTTGACATCGTAGTTGGACGACGTCTCCCAATGTTTTATGTGAGGAAAGAGCCAGGAGAGGAACGTAAATCCTGGGGACCTTTTTCTCACCGCCTTCATCCCCACTGCTGCTGCTCGTCATCTTCCGTCGCAGACGAACAGATTTGTCCTTGAGCGACTTCCATCTCTTTATGCACTCAGGAACCGACAAGTCCACCGCCTTTGAAATTTCCGACCAGGAATTACTGGGCATTTGCGCGTCCTTGTATGTTTTTAAAGAAGTCACGTAGAGGTTCTCGTGTCTTCTAACTTCTTCGGCTAGGCGTTCTTCAACGGGATTCATGTCTTGCTTACGAGTCGGTCTTCTGAAAATGGTGCTGGTAGTGTTTATGTTGTGGAGAGAGTGGTCAAACCGGAAAAGTAATTCGGGAAGTGATGTTTTTAGAGGACCAATCATAGCCCTTGCCGTCTCCGTTTTCCCTTGACGGATTGATGGACAGTTACAAAATATTTCAGGACGATGGAGAGGCTCTCCGTCAGGCTTTCCGGCGACGCAGAGGGCTCTCAGTACCTGCGTACGGCACTTTACGGAGTACTATAAATTGGCCTTTAGCCATGTGCAGAGGGTTGACAGGATGCTTCAGAGGCTGGACTGCTTCAGTCTTTTGGTCTTTAAGTAGAGCACCAGCTCAGTCTTGATGCAAACTCTCATCTTGTTTTAAGGACTTATAACATAAATACTATGAAGATCAATTAAATATTGAGAAGCAATCATGTGGATTAACTACTGTAATTTCTAGGAATGCTTGATATTGATTTTTTTGTGGATACTCCGATACATGTACAGCTTTTTACACCACACACTATATTTCCTGTACATTTGACGAACATCATGACTCATTTTATTGTGAAGCCCTACTAGATACATTCATAAATGCAACATGGCTCCGAATGGAAACATTGTCTGTGCAAAATAAAACACCAACTCCACCTGGGGTCATAGAAAACTGTTTTTTTTATTTATTTAAAGTGCATTATTTTACTGACTGGGAAACTGATCGTACTCTGAATGGCCATATCAAATATATTCTGCTGTTCTTATAGATTTTTGTATACTGTTATATTGTTTATATTGTTGGTTTTGCACTATATTGGATATTTGTACTGTATATACTTATATAAATGTTTTAAATCTCTTTACTTTTTCATTCTTTGTATGACAACTGTAGTTGTAGAATTTCCTTTGGGATGAATGAAGTTATATCTTATAAGTGGACATGACTTATGCAAATAATACAATCATTAAATTATAAACTGGGCTCAATCCCCCTGCTCTTTCGTATGACTGAAGAACTAGTGCAAATAAAACCTGGAAAGGCACAAAAAAGTTGACCAGCTTTAGTCCAGGCTAGTAGTTACATAGCCCTCCTTTAAAGTGAAACAAATGATGGTCCAGCACTGATCCTGTCAGCTCTATGACTGCCCTGTTTGCCACGGCTAGTGATCCAGTTATTGTTGTTGTAATACGTCATCAAGCACGCCAGGAAACGTTGCATGCTGCGCTGACGGATGCTCGGAAATGCTGAAGCTAATTTTTATGCTAATATAGGCCGATAATATCGGAGGGCAAATAATATTAGATATCCCTGGTATTTGTTATTAGTTTTTTTTTGTTGTTTTTTTTTTGTTTGTTTTTTTTAAATGAACTGTCCAACATCCTGTTTGATTATGTCGTTGTTCCTAACATGTCTGCTCTGTTCTCCAGCTGACATCCTCCTCTTCGCTGTGCCTCCCATCTACGAGAAGAACAAGGTGAGAGTGTGACCTCCTGCTGCGCTCCCAGCAGTGGTGACTTCAGTTGTTAGCACTCATTCCCATCAGCAGTGAGCTCACTGGATGACTCCAGTCTTCATCACACACTGAAGGCTTGTTGCTGTCCAGAGTCCAGCTGCTGAGTATGAAGTCATCTCACCGCTGGCCCTAATAATAATAAGGCCGTCAGCATTGTGTGCGAGCACATCATGCTAAATTTATTTAGGGGATTGTACTCCTCATCTGTTTGATGAAGACTTTATGATGTGAATTTCCAGAGATGGAGCAGTAACTACCGTTCCAGCTGCTCGTATGCTTCCTTAAAGGCACAGTGACCAGGATCTGTTTCGGTTTGTTAACACAAGAAGGCTCAACAAGGGTTAAAGCTATAGTCTGTAATTCTGTTCAGAAGCACTTTATGTTCTACTGGGTGAAATGCTTCTTCCACCCTGAGAGCAGTCAATACATTATGTGTTCAGACAAAGAATCAGACCTCTGTGGCAGCTACAGGACTGTAAAAACTCTGACCAATCAACTGACACTCAGGTTGAGTAGAAAGAACCAATCAGATGCCTTCATGCCTCGGACTGCTCGTCCCCCCCTTACATCATGTTTCTTCATTGCCAGAAATATCCGGCACACTCCTCTGCAGAAATACAGAGTTAGCAGGAGAGGGGGCGTGGCTTTGGATGGAGCACTGATGGGAGGGGGAGGAGGGGGTGGAGCTTAGAGGAGGTGCCACTTTCAAATCTAGCTAGCTCGCCAAGATTACTAACTATAGCTTTAACGTGCTCTCCAGTCTTTGAAACCTAAGGTTGCTTTCACACTGTCCTCGTTTGGTCCGCTTTAAACAGACCAGAGTTCATTTCCTCAGATAGTCCGCTTCGTTTGGGCAGGTGTGAAAGCTCATAACAAACTCTGGTGCAGACCAAACAAACGAACTCTGGTCCGCTTCAAAACGGATGTCTTGGTTCGTTTACAAGTAGTGCATGTACAGCAAGTACAGCGCACACTCCAGACTAAAACAAACAACGAGTGACCACCGTTAGCAGTTAGCTCGCTTAGCTCAAACATCTGAACAACATAACCCATGTATTCACAATTTGACGTATTTCAACAAAATCAATCACAGCTACCAACAATCACAGTCCTTAAACTCTGTGCTGATGTGTTGTCACATGTTATATTGTCAAAGTTAGAAAATTAACAGCTTTAATCCCTGACGAACTACGTTAGCATTAGTGACGGTTGCGTTCACTAGTATGTAGGTAGGCAACGTTAACGTCGCATTCCCTCAAATAATGTAACGAAGCACAATACAAGATAAGCAGTCCACCCTGTTTGTAGTCTGTGAGGTTACATACGTGACTGTTGACGCTCAGAAAGTTTGGTGCGGTTCAGGAATTGCAGTGTGAAAGCAGAACCTAACCAAGTGATAAATGTAACAATGTTGCACCTTTCAGCCCCCCAAACGAACCAAGTCTGCTTGGTTAGGTGTGAAAGCGACCTGAGGCTCACTTCCCTTGTCCGCTCAGCATTTCACCTCACCTTGTTTCTGGGGTTAGGGTTAGGGTCTCTCTGCCATTATCATCTCCAGAGTTTGAATTACAGGAGAGCTAAGAGGAGCTCGGCTTCCCCCAGAGACGCTAAAACTTGTCCCTATTGGACTGTATTCTATCTTCCCCACAACGAGGTCCTGGAAATGAAAAAAAGAATAAACATGCCCTGACTGTGTATGTTTATTTGCACATTAATGTTTTTTTTTTTTTTCCTAAACATTTGTCTCAAATAACACTATTGTTATTTTGTTGCTGTTTATCCCATATGAAATATTTCTGACAGTATTGGTCAGTGCTGTGGAAATAGTGGAGTGTCTCCTTCAGTAACCCTGTAAAATGGCCACTGTGTAATTCAAACCCTGATCGTCATTTCTTCCTCTTGGATGTGCATTTATGATTGGTCACCAACATACGTTTAGGGAAATCCTACTCATTGTGCCTTTCAGGGATATAACAACGATCTGAACTCATTTTAGCCACTTGATCTAATTCTGTCAGCCATTTTCACATATCTAGAACGTAGATCAGCTTGTTTCCTTCAGGCTGTCTCCTGAACATTTATAATGTCCACATTAATACTGATGCTGCTTCGATCTGAACCAGTAACACTGAAAAAATGAAAATATGAACACAAAACACAACGTTTTTATTCTACAGTGACTGAAAGGCTTGTCTTTATGTGATCTCCTCTCTCTTCTTTTGTCCTTCCAGACCCAGATCGATCAGTACATCGATCTGATTCGCACTCAAGTCAACACCACAATGGCCAAGTAAGTGAATCTAGTCATCAGTAATGAGTGTGTTCTGGATGGTCTACATGCAGCAGACATTTCATCCACCAGTTCAGTTTCTATTTCCCAGTTTGTTTGTTTTTTGTTTTTTTAAACCCCTCCTCTGCTTTTCTCTCACAGGTTGCAAGAGAAACTTCCTGGAGCTGTGAAGCGCAGCAAAACTGAGTGATCGATTAGAAACCTCCATGTCACTATCGTCTCCATCTCCATTACCATCTTAAAGTCCCTTCCCCTCTCCAGATAAACCCTCCTCCCCAGTCTAACCCCTCCTCCCTGCTCCCTGCTCCATCCACCACCACCATCACCACCCTACTACACTGAACCTTGCTAGGTAGAAAATCTCTGAGCTACTCGATATTCTATGTAAAACTACTGCGCAGCTTAACTTGCAAGCATTAAAAAGAACTGTGCCTGTGCAGACAGGAAGCGCGTCGCTAGCGAGGAAGTGATGTAGCGCCGCAGCCGAGCCCGACTGTCTGTGAGCGAGCCACAGGGGGGTGGAGGCAGGGTGGAGTGAACTAGACTGAATCTATGACCTGGTTTTGTTGTGTACAGGGAGCAGGAGGTGGATGACGGCTGCCTACGTCACAAAAAAAAAAGAAAAAAGCAAATGTCTGTACTTTAAAACCACACATTTCCCTGAAGGTAAATGGAACATTTAAGATGGAAAAGTTGAGAAAATTAAAAATGAAATTAAAAAAATGAGTAAAAAAGTAATGAAACCAACCTTTTGGGTGTAATTGTGGCTCGTCTTATCCTGCTCTCTCGCTCTGCAGCTGTTCTGTGGATAGAAATGAGTTGATTTTAAAGGCTGGTAATGGGTTTGCTGTTACTGATCGGTCTGTTAGAGTTAGTTTCCATTCACCTTACAGGCACTTCTGTATGTAAGTTTCTGCAATGCACTGATTTTTTTTTTTTTCTTTTTGAAACCCATGAGCAGGTTGAAATAAAAGGATTGGAACACTGAGCCAGCTGTGATAATTTGGTCTAGTTCACCCTCTGGATCAGATCCTTTTTTTGAACAGTTTTCTGTATGTATGCGTGTATATAGATATATTCTATATCACCTGGACAACTACAGGCTCTCTCTGCTGTATGGAACACGTTAGCCTCGCTTTTTATATCAGACGTTCCCTCACTGACAGCAGTCCTAACTCCTATTGTCACCACAGTGTTGAGGTCTCACATTCACTTGTATATTTTTATTATTCTTATCACTGCTTATTGCTATTATCGATATTAATTATAGGATGGCTGCTTTGACTCCCTAGTAGCTTGATAACAGCATTGTAAGAGTTATATTAAGTGTCATTGAGCTTCATCATTTTAAACCGGAGGTCCTTCAGAGGCTTCCTGATTGTTGGTTAAGTTAAGAGATTCTCTGATGTTTGTCACACCCTTAAAATCTCGAAGTGGCCTCCCAGCTCAAATAGAACTACTGCTATGGAGTGTGAAGTGTGCCACGAGAAAAAGAAATGCCATCACTGGGACTTTAGTTGATTTTCACGACAAACTGCCAGAGACGTGCTGGCAGGTCATGAAGCAGAACTCCATTCAAAAAATCAAGGAAACTAAAACACAGTCATAACTAACGAGCAAACATGTTGATAAAATTAAATTAACCATATTTTTTTAATCTGTCTAAACTTCCCCTGTAATTCAGCAAAGAAATAATCCACCAAAGAGCATCATTAAAGTATTAATTTGTAACGGAAAATGGACGAAAAAGGAAAATAGAAAGACGTTCTTTTCGTAAACACAGCTTAATAGAGCTAATGTGGTGTTGATCTGATTTTAGCAAACTTTTTTTTTTTTGTAAATTGGCGCGTTAACTTCGTCCACCTTTTAGCTTCCTCTGGAGCTTTGAGCGCTGGGTGGAAAATGCTTAGAAATAACATCAAGTTCAAATGTGTTTCTGCTGAAAAATGAATTTTCACTCCTTAGTAGCATTTGAACCAATTCCACTTTGAAGTATTTGAAGCTTTTTTAAAAAGCATGAATTCATTCATGTTTCCTGAACATATAACACTTCTTTTGGCACATTTTCTCCTCTGTACCAAACTTGGACAGTGACCTGAGAGGACGTTGAGTCACATTTAGCATAAAGCGTTGGTATGTAGCTGGGTGTGGAGTGGTTATTATATAAAGCTCTGTCTGTCACCATGTTCCTTTTCTTTGACTGCCATGAAGCGCACGTCACATAGTGTAAGCTGGAAACAGATTCGCACCCTTTCTATAGGCTGTATCATATTCTTCATTTGTTTAATATTATTACTTGTGACTGTTCCAGTGGTGTTTTTGAACTCGGTAAAAACCATAGTCATATGTTAGCTACTGCTGCGTCTCCATGTTGTTTTAAGGGATGAATATGTAGAAAGAAAGGAAGCCAGTGTGTTTGTGTTGCTGTCCATTTTATCGCGCTCTAAATGACGTTTGCACGCAGTAAATGAGCCCCCTGCATACTGAATAACCAACAGCCTCTTAATGCAGTAACTACTCAAACTACTACTACTACTGCTGTAGTACTGTACTACTGTCTCTGCCTGTGTACTGGATGTTTTCTCTGCTGGAACATTCCTCCCCATGCATGCCCTCCACTGTGATGCCTCACAGATGCATGTTGTCTCATCCACACTGTGGGTGTTAAAGCCAAAATATGCAACATTTCTGTCCTGGTGGTGCTTCCACCTCCACCTACACCCTCTAGTCTGAGGCTGAGGCTGAGCTGAGCAGCATCTGTGGAGGTGCTAAAGATGAAGGTGGAGGTGGAAGGTCATCCTAATATTTGTATGCATCCTCTTTATTTATTTGAATGTGCAGAAAGTTGCATATTGTAGCTTTAAGTTGTCATCTGAGCGCTTGACGTCATCCAAGCTACTGGAGCACCTCTGTGTTAGATGTTAGATTTGTTCAGTTTTATTTAAAGGGTCAGTCTGCCTGTCATTTAGATTTTTAAGATTCGTACCTCCAGCCCAGTACTATGGAGATGTGGTGTTATGAGTGTCCTCACCTTATTTTTAGGGACAGCACAAAATAAATCTCTGAGATTTAATCTGAGAGTATTTTTGATGAACTGATCCTTCAAGCAGCTGCCTTCAATCGGACTTTATCCCAGAGGTGTGATGCTACGGAAGCTAATTAGCTACGAAAGCTAATTAGCTTCCCATACACACAGCACCTTTAACTGTAGTTCAGGAGGCCGTGTTAGCTGTGTTAGGCTGCTTTCAGGATCCCAGTGGGCGGATTTCTTTCTTTTAATTTAATAATAGTGTTAATAGTTTAATATATAACTGAATAAACCCTGGCAGCATGTTGCTTTTCTCTTTCTTCCTGTTTGTCCCTGTTGTCATCAGGTATGAGTGTGTGGCAGGAGTGTGTTTGACGTCTTTTTTTTTTTTGTGTCTGGAGAGTCTCGTTTTGCTTTTTGACTCTTCTGGTTTCTAGACGTTGTTCACTAACATGAGCTCTGTTTTGTATTAGCTATGACCTTGGTTCTGATTTTTGAAGCTTTGGGAAAGATGTTGCAGGAAAAAAAAAAATGACGAAAAGTGTAAAAAAAAAAAAAGTATGTGGTCTCTGTACTGATGTCAAAGTGAAATTAATAAAAACACGTCAAAGGACTGTGGATGTGTTCTTGTCTCAGGTAAAGGGAACAGTAAGAAATAGGGTCCTTGGAAAACCTGGAAAATGATTGACCAATTTTCCAGTTATGGAAAATTAGAAAAAGGTCAAATGTCCTGGACACGTTAAGTTATCCTAGAAAAATATTTGTTTTCCCCATGCCTTGTGAGCAAATGCATTAAAAGTTACTTTTAATGCATTTGCATGAATAATTTTCCAGGACATTTGGCCTTTTTTCCATGACTGGTAAATTGGTCAATCATTTTCCAGGTTTTCCAGGCTTTCCAGGATGCGCGGGGACCCTGAGAAAGAGATATATTTAAAGAAATGCCCACTGATGAAATATGTGCGGTAAGAAGCCTTGAGGCTGCTGTCTGTTATGATGTTTGGGTGCAGAGAGGATTAGAGCTTCTAATTTTAGCCAAATTCATAAAACCATTAAATGTTAACGGTCACATGCAGACATCCCATATAAAGCCTGTGTGGTATTACATAACAGAATCAAAGCAAGTGTCCTAAATACTGAGCGAAGTGTTACAAATTGAGCAGCTTTGGTGCAGATGAGCAGGGTGGTGCAGTGCAGAACAGCTTGACATGAGATTTGGTGATATGACACCATTTTTGACTGTTGTCAAGGCAACAAATCCTTGCAGAATGGTAGTCTGTTGACTGAAGACCTCCTAAGCACACCGAGACGACATGCTGGACTCTGGAGTCCTGCTCCTGCTGCTGAACAGAGCACTATCATACTACTGAAGTTCTACCCTTCTATCTTCAGCTATAAACCCAGCAGAGACTCCTCACTGTACAGTCAGAGGATCAGACCGACTGACATTAACAGAGGCTTTATAGATCGATTAGAAACCAGAAATATTTCTGAGTTTCTTGCTTTCTGAGAAGGCATCTATCTATCTATGGAAGTACATTTGTGCCATATGATTTTGAATTTCAAAACCATCTAATTTCTAGCACACATTCTTATTTTTTTCTCAATGATGAAATAAATTCAGACAAATTCATTGTCTCAAAATATCCAGTTTTTAAAAATTCAATCTAAAGAAATTCAACATCTAAAAATTAGGGGTAAAAAAAATTAAACAAAAAATTGTCTTGAAAAAATTCAATATGAAGAAAAAAAATAACTGTAAAAAAAATCCAGTGTAAAAACAGACCAAGAGAACATCCAGGTAACCAGGTAAAAGCAGCCGATCCCTGGCTCTGTTATCCAGCATCCAGCCAGTTAAGTCCAGTTCACGAGCAGGTGTGTCAGCTAATATATATCGCTAAATTTCCAAACACAAATGGTGACGTAAGCACACTTATTGACGCTCCATCACTCCTGTCAGTCAATATGATTCAATTCAATCTTCCAGGGTCAGTGTCACATGACCAGTGGAGGATAACTTGATTGGTGGATGTTAGATGATAGAGCCAGGGATTGATTGCTTCTACCTGGTTACCTTTTTCAAGCCAAATATTTTGATGTTGAATTTTTTTTTACACTGAATTTTTTCAAGCTAAATTTTTTTATGTTGAATTTTTTTTACACTGAATTTTTTCAAGCCAAATTGTTTGATGTTGAATTTTTTCAAGCCAAATATTTTGATGTTGAATTTTTTTTACACTGAATTTTTTCAAGCCAAATTTTTTGATGTTGAATTTTTTTTACACTGAATTTTTTCAAGCCAAATTTTTTTGATGTTGGATTTTTTTTTACACTGAATTTTTTTCAAGCCAAATTTTTTGATATTGAATTTTTTTTTCAGATTTTTTTTCAAGCCAAATTTTTTGATGTTGAATTTTTTTACACTGATTTTTTCAAGCCAATTTTTTTGATGTTGAATTTTTTTTTACACTGAATTTTTTCAAGCCAATTTTTTTGATGTTGATTTTTTTACACTGAATTTTTTCAAGCCAAATTTTTTTATGTTGATTTTTTTACACTGAATTTTCAGTTGTTGAACTTCTTTATATTGAATGTTTAAAAAATATTTAGAGACTTTTTTATACTTTATCATTGAGGAAAAAATGTGTCTGATTCTGATGCTGAAAAAAATATCTCTGCAAATGGCACAGATATACTTCCATATGGGACAGTAATAAAAAAAAAAACAGTCTGTATGTGTGAGTGACAATGTTCTATTCTATGTAGCACTTTTCTACTGGTGACTCTTATTTTGAAAAGAAAGACAACAATAATAATAATATACAGTAATAGTCTGCTGATTATTGGAGTCAAAATGGCTTCATATGTGTGGAGAGTTGATCATGATTTTAATTTGAAATGTCAATGTGAGACCAGAATTATTTTATGTTAAGGCAGTGTTCCTGTTCCTCATCACTGGCTCAAAGGAGCCCAAAACAGAGCAAAAACAAGACAGTGAACGTGTCTGTGTTGAGTGTTTATTCAAAGATCATGGAGGAGAGAAAGCATGTCTCACATGTTGGCATTTTACAAATGAACGGTGAGAGTGAAGAGTGAGGATCTCTGATCACACACACACACACACACACACACACACACACACACACACACACACACCACATGTCCTCTCAAACATTTCACTGTAACTTACTTCATTTTAAATAATAAGTGCTCTATCAGGAGGAGTCTTCTAGACTGATGGGGGCTTTTTCTTTCTTAAAGTGGACCAGTGAGAGTAAATATAAGTCTGTTACCACTCAGTAACTGTTAGGTATTAAACCACAATATGTGCAGTCAAACAAAAATATTACTTCATTGTCAAATTTAACAACTCTTCTATTGAAATATGACTTAAATTATATTATTAGGACTTCATTCTCCAAACGTTTGTTACTTTAACTCAGTATTTCTGTATTTTTTTGCGTCATCTTCATTATTTCAGTCTGACTTTTTCTTTAAATGTCTTTTTTTAAATGATATTCTCACAAATGTGACTTTATTCTGACATTATGACTTTATTCTCAGATATATTATTACTTTCCTTGTTATATTATTGTCAAATTTTGACTTCATGTTTTCTTCTTATTCGAGCATTACTTTTTTTTCTCAAAATGTAATGAAATGGGTTGGTTAGCTTTATTTTTAACAGCAGCCCTCACATTCTGTTGTATCTCTACAACCAGCTGACGTGTGGATCCAGTGACGGCCTACTTAAAGATTACTGATGAAATATATGGTTCTTGATGAAAACACAATCCCTGAGTTACATTTTCCAGGTGAAGACGTGACATCTCATGGCACACTTTTCTTTCTCTGAGAGCTCAAACGTTCCTCTCCAAACATCCTCTGTTGCATACATTTTTGTACAGTGAATGAAATAAAACCAAGCAATACCGAAACTGGAGTTAACGTTTCAAAATAAAAGTCCGACGAGACGTTCTCCAGCAGTTAAGGAGCAAAGTCACTGTTGAAGTGTTGAATGAAGTAGAAAAGACTGTAATTACAAACACGCTTTGTAGAAACCAGGGTGCATAAAAGTGCTCGTATAAAGGAAAAATAATTCTATTTTTTCATCTATTTACATATTCTTTTTTGTGCAGTTTTAGCTAAGATGACTCGTAGATGATGGAGAGGATGCAGACTGACAGAGAGAGATAACATATCTCGTTATAATGTAAACAGGGCATTAAATAGAGGAGAGAGACGTGACCTCGCTGGCTGCACGCTGGCATTCATTGTCTTCAGCAATAACAGGAACAGGCTGTACAGGGAAAGCTGGGCTTCTCTACCTTTTTTGGGACAAAGTGCTGTGTTGTCTTCAGACACGTCATCGTAAAACTAATTCACCTCGGCCTCACCGAAGTTTCGAACTTCCTGAGAGCGTAAGACTCGACCAGAAACAAGCCAGGGGCCCCTCTGCCAGGCCCCCTCCTGGACCTGGAAGATGATAGGTAGACAGCACATACCATGACTACAATAAGCTATTTACGAGAATAAAAAATACTCATGCGGGAGTTCAGTTTGATCATCTAAAGCCCTGCTTCAGTATTAGCGGCTGGTCAGATCCTGTATCCCCAGATAAATATCCTCTTTATACGACATCATCAATGTTTTTGTCTTTAGACTTTAAGCTTAACAGATTTTAACCATTCAAACTGCATTTAAAACATCTGTCTCCCTCCTTTCTGTGCAGTGTGAGGGGATTGAAAGCCCTTACCATTATCTTCCAGTGAGGACCCTGGGAACAAGTTTTTCTTGTTCTGATAATTATCAAGCTGATTTGGAAACTATTGAACTCTTCAATGGCAAATTTAAAGCGCTTGTGTAGCAACCTGCAGGAAGGTTAGGAATGATTTATGAATTATTTTTCAGTTTTAAATTAGTGAGGCCGGACTTTCATTTTCAGGTTGTTGACTCTCACATAGAAATTCCAGCATTTGTCAACCAAATTCTCATTTTTGTCCATCATGATGAATACTTGCTCTGCTCCTGCAGTGCAGAGATTTAGGGAGATGAAGACAAATACTTGAACTTCCCTTTAAGAAGGAAGGTGGAGGGTGTTTTTGACGAGCGACGGACGGAGGCCCTTTCTAAGTGCCGTAGTGAGCTGCAGGGGGAGCCAGCTCGGGGTGTCCGTGATCCTGAGCGGAGAAGCAGTCGTCAGAGTGGATGAAGTGCAGGGGGGCCTGGTTGTAGCTCAGCAGGGTCTGCTGCTTCTCCTCTGGGCTGTAGTCCAGAGAGTGGGGGTGAACTTGCTGGACGTGCCTCTTGATGGTGCTAACCTTCAGCGTGGCCAGGGTGGCGCCGCACACCATGCAGATGAGCCCGTGTCTGCGACAGTCGTAATCCATCAGGTACTCCATCCGCCAGCGCACCTGGTAGTTCCTCCTCTGGTCCTTGCCGGGGTAATGGCCGTGACGAGAGGGAGCGGCTGCGGAGGCGGTGCTGTCGTCCCTCGCTTTGCCCTTCCCTCCGCTCCCACCCTCCTCCTTCTTCACCAGTTTGCTGTGAGTTCTGACATCAGGGGAGGCGTCCTCAGTCGTCTCTGCTCTGGTATTTAGGTTATCAGCTTCACTCGGCTTGATTTCTGCAGAGAAACGGCAAGGAGGGTGCTAAACAACATGAATCCACCTGACTCTGATAAGAACTAACAAACAAAGCTGCTTCTCTTTCATCACAAACTGCTGTATAACAAAAGAAAGAACAGGTCATCTCATCATGATTTCAGTCTGTACAGGTCAGATAAAATGTGATGTTGTCCTGTGGAAATAGATATTTATCAAGAAATAAATAAATATGGATATAAAATTGACTTATAAACCAAGGAAAAAAGGAAGACGTCCTGTCTCTAAACAGCTCTATTTCCACTTAGCAGTAATACTTTTTTTGATTTCTGTTCTTTGGAACCACATGCACATTGCATCTTTGACTCAATTTTTTACAAATAACTTTCATATCACAATTAACAAAAAAAAAATTTATTTTATCTAATAATTGTGTCTAATTAACACTTCACTTACAAATAAAAATTTTCTTCCTTTTTATTTTGTACATATTGTAAATATTTATTATTACTACTTATTCATTTCATTGCTGTTGTTTATTGTATACTGTAATTTGTTTATGCTGTTGTGGCAGCTGAATTTCCCCCAATGGAGGATAAATAAAAAAAATATATTTAATTCCATTCTATAAGGGACAGTGTTTTAATCTCTCACCATCTTGGATTCGCATGCCATCACTAGAATAATCTTTGGTCCAGGCGGCAGCCATGGCTTCCCTTTCCTGCCGGCTCAGGCTTGTCGTCTCGGGGTGACACTCCTGGATGTGGCGGCGGAAGCTGCTGACCTTGACTTCGTGCAGGACCTGAGAACACACCATGCAGAAGGTGCCGCGGCCCTGAGGCCCATACGCCACCAAGTAGTCGAGGCGGAGTCGCCATGGGTCGCCACCTCGTAGCCGCCTCTTCCTGGGCTGGCGGAGAGGCTGGGGTCCCTGCTGCGGAGCTCCAACGCCTCCGTCCTCGCCGATGAGACAAGAGTCCTGAGTTAAAGTGCCATCACCTCCTGGGTACAAGTCACTGTTGATCTGGATAGCCTCCACTTCCTGAGCAAAGAGGTCCACCCTGCCTTCTTTGGTGATGGGCTCTGATTTGATTTCTGGCTCTTCTGTGACGGAGCAGAGAATCACACATCATATCACATGTGAAACATAAAACATATGCAGAGATGACCTTACAGGTGTCATGAGGTGTTTCTATGGGAACTGTTGTTTACTGATAAAAAGCAAACGATGGATGCTGGTGGAGCACTGACATGTGATCAGGAGGCAGTGCTGGAAGATTCAGGACAATGATGGGATGTCCAGGCTCACCCTGTTACCATGGCAACGCTGATTCAGATAAGCCGTGATAAAAAAGCCGTGTGTGTGTGTGTGTGTGTGTATGTGGTCAGATGTCAGACTGATCAGACTTGTGTTTTCTCTGTACACTGATGTGTTTCTGTTCCTACCATGAGTCTGAGCCCAGGCCTGCAGGATGCAGTGCTTCTCCTCGGAGCTGTAGACCAGGGAGTTGGGGTGGGTGTCCAACATGTGGCTCTTGATGTGGTCCAGGTGGAGGGAGGGCAGCTCTCCTCCACACACCATGCACAGCAGCCGGCCGGCCTCCGCCTCGTACTCCATCAGGAACTCCTGGCGGAACCAGGCGTGCAGCGAGTCGTTCAGGTAGCGCTCCAGAGTCTGGGTTGACGGTCCAGGGAGGTCCTGCTCCTCCTGCTGGGGCGGAGGGGCTTCACCCTCCTCAGAGCGGGGAGACAGACTGGGGGGTTGCTGTGGCTGCTCCTGGGGGGTCACCTGCTCCGGTGGTTCAGCTATATTTAACACCAAATAAGGCAGTCTTGGATGAAAAACATCATTTTAAAATGAATATGTCTAAACACAATATGTAGGTGTGATACATGCAGAAATATTATTATTTCATAATTAGACAGAAGTGTGGGAAGTCATCTAAAATAAACCAGTCATTCTGTTTCAATTGAGGGTGAAGACATGACTACATTTGAATGGTACAATAACACTTATTATTAAACTCCTCATTTCAATACACAAAGTCTTCCTCAATATAAACTGGTTTTAGATGGAGCTAAGTTTGCATATAGATATTTTACTGTTAAATGTCTACACTTACATGTCTCTTCTTGTGCTACACTAATCTTTAGGATTTGTTTTAATTTTGCCATTTCTGCCACAGTGGTCTCTGTTCAGCAAAAGTTATATAGGAACACCTCAAGACTACTGACAAATAATAAGCAGCATTATAAACTGCTTGGAGTTTCCCAACCCCCTATTCATATTCAGTGCTTAACAAATGTATTATTCTTCCTCCAATATTGATGATTACCAAAATATTTTTTCTATAATGGTTAATCCGCCAGTATGTGCAAGCTCTTTCATCAATGCTAAAATATAATTATTGTTGTTATCCAGGAATTTTCAGAATTACTGTTAATATATTTGTTAAAAAAGTACATATCACATTTTATGTGGCTTGATATTTGTATCCACAGCAGTGTGCTTTGCCTTGACTCGCATATGAACTTAAGTGACATCCCATTCCTAATCCATAGGGTTCAATATGACATTGGTCCACCCTTTGCAGCTATAACAGCTTCAACTCTTCTGGGAAGGCTGTCCACAAGGTTTAGGAGTGTGTTTATGGGAATTTTTGACCATTCTTCCAGAAGTGTATTTGTGAGGTCACACACTGATGTTGGACGAGAAGGCCTGCCTCTCAGTCTCTGCTCTAATTCATCCCAAAGGTGTTCTATTGGGTTGAGGTCAGGACTCTGTGCAGGCCAGTCAAGTTCATCCACACCAGACTCTGTCATCCATGTCTTTATGGACCTTGCTTTGTGCACTGGTGCACAGTCATGTTGGAAGAGGAAGGGGCCAGCTCCAAACTGTTCCCACAAAGTTGGGAGCATGGAATTGTCCAAAATGTCTTGGTATGCTGAAGCATTCAGAGTTCCTTTCAGTGGAACTAAGGGGCCAAGCCCAGCTCCTGAAAAACAACCCCACACCATAATCCCCCCTCCACCAAACTTTACACTTGGCACAATGCAGTCCGACAAGTATCGTTCTCCTGGCAACCGCCAAACCCAGACTCATCCATCAGATTACCAGATGGAGAAGCGTGATTCGTCACTCCAGAGAACACGTCTCCACTGTTCTAGAGTCCAGTGGCGGCGTGCTTTACACCATTGCATCCAACGCTTTGCATTGCACTTGGTGATGTATGGCTTGGATGCAGCTGCTCGGCCATGAAAACCCATTCCATGAAGCTCTCTGTGCACTGTTCTTGAGCTAATCTGAAGGCCACATGAAGTTTGGAGGTCTGTAGTGATTGACTCTGCAGAAAGTTGGAGACCTCTTCACACTATGTGCCTCAGCATCCCCTGACCCCACTCCATCAGTTTACGTGGTCTACCACTTTGTGGCTGAGTTGCTGTCGTTCCCAAACACGTCCACGTTCTTATAATACAGCTGACAGTTGACTGTGGAATATTTAGGAGTGAGGAAATTTCACGACTGGATCTGTTGCACAGGTGGCATCCTATCACAGTTCCATGCTGGAATTCACTGAGCTCCTGAGAGCGACCCATTCTTTCACAAATGTTTGTAAAAGCAGTCTGCATGCCGAGGTGCTTGATTTTATACACCTGTGGCCATGGAAGTGATTGGAACACCTGATTCTGATTATTTGGTTCGGTGAGCGAATACTTTTGGCAATATAGTGTATGTAGCTGCTGAATGACAATTAAAAAAAAGAAAAAAAATGTGTGATGATATGTATGATTAGGAAAATGAAATCATCCTTTGCATCCAAACTGTTCAGTAGTTCAGTAGTCAAACTGACTCTGGACCTGAGGCTGTAGTCAGTTTGACAGTGATAGCAGGAGGGAAGCAGAAAGCCTGAAGGAAACAAATCCAGTGTGAACATGCAAAACATGAAAAGACTAGTGCCTGTAACTGGAGACACAGCTTTGAATATATTTACAGGAAGGAGACTTCTCACTAAAAATGGCATACTGTTCACTGTTTACTGTTTTGTTAAAAAACAAAGTCATGCTCCTGGACCTGGTCATCCCCCTCCATCCTGACCTCTGTGTGAGGGCATCAAGAAAGGACTCTACTTCCTATGTACCCTCCTGACAAAACATGTGGAAAGACTTTCATGTCTGCTGGCTGCCAGTCCTTGTGCTCTCATTCCCGTGTTTCCTGGTGCTTTTCCACCATCTACTGTCCCTCCCTGGAACAGCAGGACTCCTTCATGGGGATGTGACTCAAATTAAATGTGGCTCCTTAAAAAGTTCAACTTCCTGAATGGAAAGTCATTAACAACATCCAGTTAAAGCGATTCTGCTCTTTTCTAAGAGTGAGATGAGAAGATGGATGAACATCTAATGCTCCTCTGTGAACTTCAAAGCTGGATTCAGGATGAGATTAGCCTAGCTTAGCATCAAGAGATACCATAGCTGACTTCCCACTCTACCTCTCTCTCGCTACCTCTCTCTCTACATCTACCTCTCTGTCTCTCTACCTTTACCTCTCTCTCTCTCGACCTCTCTACATCTACCTCTCTCTACCTTTACCTCTCTCTACATCTACCTCTCTCTACCTTTACCTCTCTCTCTACATCTACCTCTCTCTACCTTTACCTCTCTCTCTACATCTACCTCTCTCTACCTTTACCTCTCTCTCTACATCTACCTCTCTCTACCTTTACCTCTCTCTCTACATCTACCTCTCTCTACCTTTACCTCGCTCTCTACCTTTACCTCTCTCTCTACCTTTACCTCACTCTCTACCTTTACCTCTCTCTACATCTACCTCTCTCTCTACATCTACCTCTCTCTACCTCTCTCTACCTCTTTGTCTCTCTACTTCTCTCTACCTTTACCTCTCTCTACATCTACCTCGCTCTACCTCTCTCTACCTCTACCTCTCTCTACCTCTGTCTCTCTACCTCTTTGTCTCTCTTCCTCTCTCTACCTCTGTCTCTCTCTACCTCTCTCTACCTCTTTGTCTCTCTACCTCTACCTCTCTCTACCTCTTTGTCTCTCTACCTCTACCTCTCTCTACCTCTGTCTCTCTACCTCTCTGTCTCTCTACCTCTTCGTCTCTCGTCTACCTCTCCGTCTCTCTACCTCTCTCAACCTCTTCCTCACTCTACCTCTAGCTCTCTCTACATCTACCTCTCTTTCTACATCTACTTCTCTCTCCACCTCCTCCTCTCTCTACACCTCTCTAGCTCTATCTCTACCTCTCTCTACCTTTCTCTCTGCCTCTCTCTCTCTACCTCTACCTCTCTCACTAATCATCATTACATCATGCATTTTTATCTTACTTCATGTCACTCTTAAGCTCTTAAACTATCACTTGGTAGCTTACAGTATACGTATGCTTTTATAGTTTTTGCACATTTTTGTATCTTGTTACACTGCTTAGATTGTTGGTTTTACACTATATTGCATTTTTGCAATATCCTGCACTGTGTATATATATTTTTAAATCTCCTTACTTTTTCCCACTGTGTATTGCAACTGTTGTGAAAGAATTTCCTTTAGGATGAGTAAAGTTCTATCTTATCTCACTCTACCTCTGATGAATAAGGTTGGGTCACTCAGTACAGATAAAACTCCTGCCTACAGTATCTACTTTTGTTTTGTATTTGTCTCCTGGATATTAATTTGTTGTTTTACAGCTGGGTTGGAAATCTCTCATGTCAGATTTCCCCAAAACACACAATACAGTATCATAACTGTGATCAAATGCTACAGAAAGGCCTTCCCTCTGCAGCCCATTACATCATCCTCTCCTCCTCACACACCAACACATAAACTCATACTGCCACCAAGTGTGAGGTGTAGAAAACTCCTTGCCCACAGTCCTACCCACCGGCAGCATGTTGGTCTGAGTCCAGCTGCTCCTCTTCTTCCTGAGCTGAAGGTCCAGCAGCAGAGCTCAGTGACCTCTGACCTCCCCCCAGACTCAGGTGGCTCTCCCACCCTGAGCGGATCACCTCCTTGTCGGCTGCGCTCCACAGCAGGGAGTCAGGGTGCTTCTGTCGGATGTGCCTCTTGATGGTGCTGAGCTTCAGGGTGGCCAGCGAACTGCCACACACCATGCAGATCATCCCGTGCCGCTGGGGATCAAAGTCCATCAGGTACTCGCTGCGCCAGTACTCGTGGTAGTAGCGCCGGTGGTCGCGTCCTGGGATCCGGCTGAGGCCTGGACGCGAGGCCCTCTGGACCCTGGGTTTACGCCCCGAGGGCCTGGTGGCTGGGGAGAGGAGGAGTGGGTGGTCTGGTCCCTCTGTGATGTTCCAGTAGCTGGTGCCTGGAGACGTGACCGGTGAGACCAGGCCAGCCTCCGAGTCCTCCTCACCGTGGCCGTTAGCAAGAGCGTCCTCTTCTGTCAGAAATACGAGAGACCCTGAATGAATATATGAATATACAGTCATGGAAAAAATTATTAGACCACCCTTGTTTTCTTCAATTTCTTGTTCATTCTAATATCTGGTACCACTAAACGTATAATACAATGAACACAACAAAAAATGCAGCTGGTCACATAATACTTTATGTCCTATTTGACATTCTTAAGCTTAATTGATTCCCAGGGTATATTAGGGGCCATTTCATGTCACAAGCAGCACTGCACATGCAAAGGCCTAGAGTGGTTTCCTGCTTACATTCAAGCCGTAGCACAACTCAGAAGTTGTCAGCTCTCACATAATGCCTAAAACAAAAGAATTATGTGAAGCAACAAAGGCAGCCATCTTGGCACTGCTGGAAATTGGCATGAGTGAGAGACAGGTAGCGAAAAAACTGAAGATCTCCAAGACAGCCGTTCATTACAACAAAAAAAAAACAAGCTGAACATGGCACTACCAAATTGCTACCTGGCCGTGGCAGGAAACATCTTTCTACCCCACGAGATGACCGTGCACTCATCCGTTCCTGTGTCAGGAATCGTCGTCAGACCTCCAGGGACCTTAAAAATGAGTGGGCACTGTCGAGAAATGTGACTTGCTCGGCAAGGACAGTTCGAAACCGACTTGTTGAAGCTGGTTTGAAGTCACACAGAGCACGCAAGAAGCCCTTCATCAATGAAAGGCAGAGGAAGGCCCGGTTACTCTTTGCTCGAGACCACAAGGATTGGACTGTTGATGATTGGGCTAAGGTTCTCTTCAGTGATGAATCCAATTTGAATTGATGCCCACTCCAGCCAACTTACTGGTTAGGAGGAAGCCTGGAGAAGCTTACAACCCAGACTGTCTTGCCCCTACAGTAAAACATGGGGGTGGATCAGTCATGATCTGGGGCTGTTTCAGTCTGAGTGGAACAGGGCAAATGCAATTGTGTGAAGGCCGAATGAACCAGGTCAAGTACAGGACTACCCTTGAAAACAGTCTTCTTCCATCAGCTGGAAAACTCTTTTCTGCCTCGAATGACTGGATTTTCCAACAAGACAATGCCCCTTGCCACACGGCAAGGTCAGTTAAAGCCTGGATGGAGAACCACAACATTCGCACCATGCCTTGGCCTGCTCAATCACCAGATCTTAATCCAATTGAAAACCTGTGGAAAATCATCAAACTCAAAATGGAGAACCACAAGCCCAAAAACAAAGAAAATTTGTTTGAATTTGTCCAACAGGAATGGGCTGCTGTGACAGCAGAACAATGTCAGAAGCTGGTGGAGAGCATGCCAAGACGCATGGCTGCAGTCATCAAAAACAATGGTTATGCAATCAAGTATTAACTCTTGTGTGTATCATGTGTTTAAAGCAAACAGAAAAGAAAACATGGAATGCTTAAAAGTAGTGTTTTTGGCAGTACAATGCCATAGCTATTGATGTAAGAATTTAAGTAATTTTGGTTATTATCAAGAAAACCATGGAAAATGAATAATCCTTAGTTCTTAAATTAAACTCTCATGAGCTATTTTTGTTGTTATCATTATAATTGTCCAAACAAATGTACCTTTAGTTGAGCCAGGCATTAAAATTAACAAGAAATTGAAGAAAACAAGGGTGGTCTAATAATTTTTTCCATGACTGTAGGTGTGTTGATCAAATTGTAGTTCACTTAAATGAGGAACTACTTTTAATTAACCTTTGCTTTCATACATGTCATACACGTCTCTCTTGATTCAAACATGAATCATGAGAACCAAAGTATCATATTGTGAATAAATCACAGATTTTAAGCTCATTGTTTGTCTCGTTTTGATTTAAAGATGCAGCTCGCAGACTTCCCAGTTTGATCTGTCTCTTTATGAAACTTATCTAGCTTATATACTGTATTTTACGTATTACACATATTTGTGTATGTATACATGTATTTTACATCTCACCTAACCCTTGTGTTCTCTAGGGTCCAAAAATGACCCAACCACTGTTTTACTGCATTTTTTGGTGTTTTGTAGGTTTCTTTTGACTATATAACTAAAAAATGGTGTTCAGCAATAATAATCACAATTTAACTTTTTTTTTCTTTTAACTTTAATTAGGGTGATGTAAATAAAACAATTTGAGCCTGGTTATTTCATGCAGTGTTTCTGCACTGTAAATACAGATATTCACACTTACCTTTTCAAAAAATCTTTTGGCTGAACTCTGCTGACTCAAACTCACCTTGCTGTTGTTTTATCACTGTCCACTTGTTTGTGTTTTATCTGTTTTTTTCCCTTTCTTTTTAACCCAGAGATTTTCTTTAAAATACAAATAATAAAACAAATAAAATGTATTAGTATTATTAATATTAATATTAGTGTGTGATGAATGAAAATACATTTATGGTTGAATTTTAAATTAAGCTTGAGATGCTTAGTGGATGCTAGTCATGCCTTGTAGTTCACTATACAGAATATTTAGCCCCCACACAAAGGCTTATTTGGGTTATGTTTTACACATCATTAGTATTATTAATGTACATCCCCTGATATGAGGCTGTCCACTAGGGGGCAGCTGAGCCTGGTCCGCCTGCCTGCGTGCTGTTGAGCCTTTGTTTATAGGAGCCACAGAGACGGAGGGGCCATGCTGCTCCATGGCATTGTCCCTGACACGGATTAACTGGCTGTCTGACAATGGCCGTGGCTCTGACAGCCAAGCACTCCCACTTTTGCGGTGAGAAACACCAGAATAATACCACTTGTTTCTTTCTCCTTTACCTCCCAAGTCACTGTCCTGTCGCGTCGCTTCCTCCTCTCCGCTTATTATTAATGAGAGCAGCTCAGCCTGCTCGGCACACCGGAGCTCCACAGGCTCGCTTCCCCCCGTCTCCTTCTCTTCCATCACTGCTGCCCGCTGCTCTCTTACCGCTCCTGGTCCTCCTTCCTTCACTGGATCGCAGCGCTGGAGCGGGACACCAACAACAACATGTTACAACAGTGACATGTTCGCACCGCTCGGCACGACTCGGCACGCATCTGGCAGGTCGCTCTATCACGAGCCCATCGCTGAGGAGCCCGTGCTCTACGCTGTCCCCCCACGCGCCCCGCACGGGAGCCAAGTTAACTTTTCATATAATCTGTCTTTCATGAAGCCCGTGTCGGTTCCTCCGTGCTGCAGGGTGGGAGCGCCTCGGTCAGGCCTTCTCTAATGTATTTTAAGGCTCTTGCTTGTCTTCAGGGTGGGGAGCCGGACTAGGGGCCCCTGGGGCTCCTTAAGGGGCTCCTGGGTAAATTTAAAGAGACAGTAGCAGCGTCGACAATGCACACCCACCCCTGTGGGGGGGAGCAAAGGGAGCAGCAGGAGCTAATACTGATAAGCTGCTAATACTGAGGCCGTTGTTCTCACTAAATCATGCCAGGATATGGAGGTTTGTTCGGCAAAGCATCGGTTAAAACTCGAGGCGGGTCCTCTGGAAATCAGGGCCCCAGCAGCTCCAGCTCATAGTAGGCTGGAGAGCCTGTTATAGCCTGCTAGATAAAACCCTCTGTTCATAGGGCCGCATAGTCATGTTATGCTACATATTAACCTGCATTATTATAGACACACAGTACGGCTGTAAATAACAGTAATTATAGGGGATAATAATCTACCCAATATTTGCTTTGGTCAAAAAGCGATTCAATTTTCAAATGTCACTGATGACAAAGAAAAATGAAAATATGCATATGCGTTGCTCTGTTTTATTGATTCGTATTTTGCTCAAAAACAAATATATACAGCAATGAAATAATAGAATAAGTAATAATAATAGTAAGAAAAAAATACAATATGTAGCCTACTAATTAAAAAGAAAGAAATTGTATATTTTATGTTTATAAATGAAACGTTAATTTTTAACAATTATTCGATAAATAAATTACTGTTTGTAATGAGGATGTGATTTGTAGAAATAGACATAAATAGAAAAAAAATAAAATTAATAGTAAAATTAAATTCAAACGTTCAATTGAAATATATTTCGAATAATATTTATAGGGATATTTTAATTGCAATCCTACTACAACCTCTACCACAAGTACTCGTTGATCCTCATTGTGCCCTATCCCTGACAGTTGTGCACATGAATTGAGGTCATCTGTAGAAAAAGCCAATAAGTCAATGGACCTTTGTCCAGCTTCTCCAAGCTGGAAAAGCCCACATATGATGGTGATGAGTGCTCTTTGATTAGTTATTGAATGTTCACTTTCGCCTCAACAAATACATGTTCAGTGCTGTCATTAGATATACATATATTTAAATGGTTTTAAAGTGTGCTGTCTCAGAGTGTCCACGCCACTCACTGAGCGCATCCAGGTCCCACATCCTGGTACTTCTCAGCGTTGTCAAGGCAGCCTCAGAGCACGGCTGGCTGGCGGAAAAGTAGCTGCAGTGTCCTGGCAACATATCTGTCCTAACAACGTCCCCCAAAACATGTCCCGGAAAGTTAGGTGTAACTAAAAGGTATCGGGTATGCATGCTTTTCTTCCACACCTTTCCAAGTGTCCTGTTTGCGACAGTAATGTGGGCTTTTCTCGCTTCTCGTAGTCCAGTCTCAGACAGGCACCCGTCCGTGTGGACAACAGGAGGAGGATCTGTCCATTGTGCCGCTGAGAGACACAGCGGTTCAGGCACCATTTACGCCCTAAATGTAGCTGCTTTTCACCGCTTGCACTGTTAACCACGCTTCAGTGTAGTCGATTCGCTGCGTTTACCATCAAATAGACAAAGAATAAAGCGTAAAAATGGCTCTCGACCGATATAATTAGTGATAGAAAGGGACAGGTTTAAAGGGACAGTGTCGCTCTGCTTCCTTCCTGCTTCCTGTAGCTAATGCTACACATTTCTACTTAGCCTATATGTAGCTACGCGACGTGTTTACACTAACAAAGGTGCTGTGGGGTGGAAATATTTAATATGGATATTTTAAAGTGATACGTTTTAACATTTAGCCAACTGTAACATGTAGTCTGTCTCACGTGGAAACCGTGTTGTGAGAGCAGATGGGCGTTTTAGTCCCACTAGCCTACATATTCATTGTCTTGTGATTAGCATCCATTTCAGCAAGAGACGCTGGATATAGGAACACCTGCATGACTCCAAATATGGTATTTATCTGAGTTAAGAAATAGAGTTGAGTTATGAATGTGAATGAATAGCATGTGAGGTGAAATGTTTCACATGTGTTTAACGTCACAAACTGTGTGTTCACACGCTGTCCTCCGTTGAGGCATCCAGTCAACGCATGATGATGCACCTTAAATATATGCTATGACTACATCACATTTGAAATAGACATGCTGGATTGATGTTTATAGCCTTACATGTTGTCAAATATTTGACTTTATTTAGCATGTGAATAGTACATGTAATAAATGCATGTGTTTTTATTTCTAAGGGGAATATGACTGATTTGATGATGTGTTTCAGTCAACATCCTTTCAACAACACCTCTGCCACGCGTTCAGTCTTTACAAAGCTGATGATGTTCAGACTTTCTTTGTTATTATGATTATTTTAGTATAGAGAACGTGAACGTGACGTCACGTCGCTGTGCATTTTGGGTGTCAGCGCCATCTTGGAAGGAACGTGAACGTAAACAGAAGCGATCATGCGATCGGCTGTAACAGCTTTTAACATCAATGCAGCCCGACCATGGCTGCTTCAAAGTTTCTTCACTGAGATACTTCAGAGAAAGTGAGGCAAAGTACCACAGACCTCCCTGACTATGTGACTAGTGCACAAATACACACTCAGCACTCCATGAGACATCACAACTACAATTCAAATAGGTCATTAAGATCTCCAAAAATCAAGTTATACTCTGATTGTGAATCAGTTGAAACTGACTGCAGATGTGAGTGAATTGTGTAAATCTAACTATGTAACTGTAACTATTATGTGTGTAAGCACTGTGTTTATGAAAAGAACGTCCATTTCACATTTGATTTTAACACTTTAACGATGCTCTGTGGTGGATTATTTGTTTGCCGAATTACTATAGAAGCTCGGACAGATTTAAAAAATGGTTCATCTAATTTTATTTTTTTATTTTAATTTTTATTTTATTATTTCCTTGATTTTTTTTTTGAATGGAGTTCTCCATGAATCATGTTTTACAGTTCACATTTCAGAAACAGCAGTGAATAATTGAATTTAATAATATAATTTGGACACGTTCAGCGGGTCGGATTAAAAAGCCTGTAGTTTGAATGTGATAACATTGTGTAGTGGGCAGTAGAATAACTGACTGCTGATTGAGATAAGGGATGAGATTAAATAGATCCTGGAACATAGCCTGGTCTGGAGCAGGCTAGCTCCTCAGAATAAATCTCCATGGTAACTTATACCATAACATGTCCCTCTGTCCTCTATCCTGCTTTTATGCAACCGGATCAGGGTTAAATTGAGCCAGAATAACCAAGATAGCCTAGCTTAATCCCCTAATACCTGTCAAACTCAAATTCACAGTGGGCCAAAATTAAAAACTGGGATGAAGTCAAGGGCCAAACTCAATATTTATTGAAAAATAATGTTTTAAAATAAGTAACTAAGTTACTATTACAGTAACAATAGAAGGCGTGCAGTATAAGTGATAAATTAATGAATAAGTTTGAAACATGTTGAGACTGAAAAAATGAAACCTATTGCACTGAATATTGAATTAAATTATTGCACAGTGACAGGGTAGTAGCTCACCACTGTTTAAGTTGCTGGCACCAGCATTCTGCATACAGTCACCTGATTATCAAAATAGATTAATAAAATGAGCTGGCATGATTGTGACCATGTCCACTGCTGCTAGGAGTATCAGCTCCTCTGTGAGGTTTTTTTTGCATGTGATAGACAACTTTGTATGAGGCTACAGTGCTTTTTTACTGATGCTGCGCTCACAAAATGGCTGGTCTGTTGGCGATATTCATCAAGTTTTCGGTGAAAAAAATCCTCCCCAATTATTATTGACATAATTGGGGAGTAAAGGCCAATTAATACTCGGGCGGAAAAGACGCAGACCGGACTCCGTGCGTCCCCAAAACAGACGTCCGCAAGGTCCGTGCGCGCACACTGGTGCCACACAAAACACTGCTCCGCTTGTATTTTTCACACGACCCGCATTAAATGAGACACCGATTTCGATTCACTGAAATTTCACAGGAAGCTACAGCACAGCTGCGCGCTGGACTATGAAAGCTGTGAGAGAAGCGGTCCCTCCAATCGAATCTACACGATTCACGTAGCTCACCTGTTTTTGGCTTCAAAACAGCAAATTTCGGCGCGGCAGTAGCTCAGTCTGTAGTGACTCGGGCTGGGAATCGGCGGGTCGCCAGTTCAAGTCCAGGTCGGACCAAATGTGGAGAGTGGACTGGTAGCTGGAGAGGTGCCCTTGAGCAAGGCATCGGACCCCCAACTGCTCGGGGTGCCTAGATAAGGGGCAGCCCCCTCACTCTGACACCTCTCCTCCAATGCATGTGTTTGTTTCATAACTTTTGTGTGTATGTGCAACTGAAAAAAAATATACTAACAGAGTGAAAAAATATAATTTCCCTCATTGAGGGATCAATAAAGGAATTCTTCTTCTTTCTTCTATTTCACTGGAAGGTGAGGGATTTTCATGCCTGCGTGACATTGTTCCAAGCCAGATGCCTGAACGTTGTGTCGTGGGATTGGTTCAAAGGTTGTCAAGTGTTTTGTGCATGCCAAAAAGCACGTGACTAACTTTGAACCAGTCCCACGACAGAATTGTCCTGAATGGAACGTTCAGGACAATTGTAGTTTGTAGTATTAGGGGTGCAGGTGCTATTCACCGACAGGCCAGCTCCAATATACATTTGATATGATCTCGTGGGCCAAATATAATTACATGGCTGGCCCGATTTGGCCCGCGGGCCTGAGTTTGACATATGTGATGTACACGATCCTTCCAAGATGGCACCCACGATCCCACAATGCATAGCGGTATGACGTACCTTCACATTCTCTTTGAACTCAGAGCTAATGTGCTGGAACAGTTATGTAATTGATCATTCATTTTACTGACAGAAAATCAACTGGCAACAATTCTTCTTTTAAGGTAAAAACGACAAATATAATGGTTTGGGCTGCTAATCCTGATGCGGAGGAGCAGTGGCTCTACTCTGAGCCCCACTCGGATGACCGAACTTCTCACCCTATCTTTAAGGGAGAGCCCGGACACCCTGTGGAGGAAGCTCATTTCGGCTGCTTGTGTTCGTGATCTTGTTCTTTCGGTCACGACCATAGGTGAGGGTAGGAACTTAGATTGACTGGTAAATTGAGAGCTTCGCCTTTAGGCTCAGCTCTCTCTTCACCATGACTTACCGATACAGCATCCGCATCACTGCAGAAGCTGCACCGATCCGCCTGTCGATCTCCTTCAATTGTGAACAAGACCCCAAGATACTGAAACTCCTCCACTTGGGGCAGGATTTCATTCCCCACCCGGAGAGAGCATGCCACCCTTTTCCGTCTGAGGACCATGGCCTCAGATTTGGAGGTGCTGATTCTCATCCCGACCGCTTCACACTCGGCTGTGAACCACTCCAGTGAGAGTTGTAGATCACGGCTTGATGAAGCCAACAGAACCACATCGTCTGCAAAAAGCAGGGATGTGATGCTGAGGCCACCAAACCGGACCCCCTGCGCCTAGAAATTCTGTCCATAAAAGTTATTAACAGAATCGGTGACAAAGGGCAGCCTTGGCGGAGTCCAACTCTCACTGGAAACGAGTCTGACTTACTGCCGGCAATGCGGACCAGACTCTGACACCGGTCATACGGGGACCGAACAGCCCATACCAAGGGGTCCGGTACCCCAGACTCCGGGACCCCCCACAGGACTCCTCAAGGAATGCGGTCGAACGCCTTCTCCAAGTCCACAAAACACATGTAGACTGGTTGGGTGAATTCCCACACACCCTCCAGGACCCTGCCGAGGTTGTAGAGCTGGTTCACTGTACCACTGCCAGGATGAAAACCACATTGCTCCTCCTGAATCTGAGATTCGACTTCCTGACGAACCCTCCTCTCCAGAACCCCTGAATAGACCTTACCAGGGAGGCTGAGGAGTGTGATCCCCTGTAGTTGGAACACACCCTCCGGTCCCCCTTCTTAAAGAGGGGAACCACCAACCCAGTCTGCCAGTCCAGAGGCACTGTCCCCCCATGTCCACACAATGTTGCAGAGATGTGTCAACCGCAACAGTCCCACAACATTCAGAGCCTTGAGAAACTCCAGGCAGATCTCCTCCACCCCTGGGGCCCTGCCACCGAGGAGCTTTTTGACCACCTCGGTGACCTCCATCCCAGAAATAAGAGAGCCCGCCTTGGGGTCCCCATACTCTGCCTCCTCATCGGCGGGCGTGTCGGTGGGATTGAGGAGGTCTTCAAAGTATTCTCTCCACCATCTCACAACGTTCCGAGTCGAGGTCAGCAACGTCCCATCCTCACTATACACAGTGTTGATGGTGCACTGCTTCCCCCTCCTGAGACTGCATTCCGTTTGGCCTGCCGGTACCTATCGGCTGCCTCCAGAGTACCACAGGCCAAAAAAGCCTGATAGGACCCTTTCTTTAGCTTGACGGCATCCCTCACCGCCGGTGACCACCAACGGGTTCGGGGATTGCCACTGCGACAGGCACCAACCACCAGTGGAGGCACAGAACATGGCCCATTCTGACTCAATGTCCCCCACCTCCCCCGGGATGTGGTTGAAGTTCTGCCGAAGGTGGGAATTGAAACTCCTTCTGACAGGGGGCTCTGCCAGACGTTCCCAGCAGGCCCTCACAATATGTTTGGGTCTGCCAGTTCGGACTGGCATCTTCCCCCACCATCGGAGCCAACACACCACCAGGTGGTGATTGGTTGACTGGGGTAAACCACAATGTACAGGCACCGAGTCGGGGGGCAACAAGTATGCCCACACCTGCCCGGCGCCTCTCGCCGGGGGCAACTCCAGAGTGGAATAGAGTCCAACCCCTCTCAAGAGGACTGGTACCAGAGCCCAAGCTGTACGTTGAGGTGAGTCTATGTCAAGTTGAAATTTCTCAACCTCGCAATCCAGCTCGGGCTCTTTCCCTGCCAGAGAGGTGACATTCCACGTTCCCATTGGAGGTCCCAGGTTGCCTCTTAGGGCTGTGCGCGGCCGGTCCCCATGGGCACGGGTCCGGCCACCAGGTGCTCGCCAACGGGCCCCACCTCCAGGCCTGGCTCCCGAGGGGGGCCCCGGTAACCCGCATCCGTGCAAGGGAAAACGTGCACCAAATTCCTTCTTCTTCATAAGGGGTCCATTGAGCCGTGCTTTGTCTGGTCCCTCACCTAGAACCTGTCTGCCTTGGGTGACCCTACCAGGGGCATAAAGCCCCCGACAACATAGCCCCCAGGGTCATGGGGACACACAAACCCCTCCACCACGATACGGTGACGGCTCAAGGAGGGAATGTCAACATTAGCTTTGCTAGAATTGTTATAGTCTTTTTCTAACATCTTATAGGCTTTTATAAAACATGCAACATTTTATTGATCAAAAACTTAATCAATTAATAGGGAGATGGAAAAAAAATTTAAAATAAATTTGCGTTAACACCTGTCTGATAGGTTTGGATTGTATTTTGCACCTAATACATTGTGTGTGTGTGTGTGTGCATATACAGTATATGTAAAGTAATAGCTTATTAACTAAAGCCTAATTATTAGATTTAATGTCTGAGCTACTGTATTAGACTGTACAGGTGTACTTTATATGCTACTAAGACTTGTTATCTGCTCCTCAAGGCACCTGCACACCGATGTGATGTCTGACAGATCTGCATCGTACAGGAGGACACCATGTGAGGACTCTGGACTGAGGGGATGGAGTGAATCAGCACCACCAGGGAAGAGCCAACTAGCACTGTTGGATGAGAACTGATGGGCTGTACAAGCTGACGATGCCGACTGCAAAAGAGAAAGGTGGTTCAGCGCCCCACCGCTACCGCCCTGCCTCAGAATATGATGACGCCACCCTCATCCAAAAGAGACAATACTGGAGAACAAAGAAGCGAGAGCAGAGGGCCCGACTGACGGAGCGCAGAGACAAGTCAACACCAGACAGTCGAGGTGGAAAGCTCCTACATCTACATGCCCCTGCGACGGTCAACTCCACTTTATCAGGCTCTTTAGCTACCTTCTCTTCTCCTTTGCAGAGTAAAAATGACTCGTACAAAAAAGTCTCTATTGCATCACAGAGTGGAAACACAGCAGAGAGCAGCTCAGTAAAAGCCTCTGAAAACCAAAGGGGGATGTGGCTCCATTCAGTGAAACTTAACAGGGTGCTGCCAGCATCATGCTCTATCTCTGCCAAAGCTGCCACAGTGAAATGTTCGACAACAAGGGGTGCTGTGAGCAGAGCCGTTACCTCAGCCACACCCAGTGGACCCCAGCTGAACACCCGCTCCTCAGTGCCTCTAGCCAGAGTGACCAGAACCACCAATGGCAGCTCCGCTAAACCACCTCAGCCATGTGTGTCTATGCAGGGTGCATCAGTCTCCAGAATGCAACAGAAGGCACAAGTCGCATTAGGAATTCAGCCCAAACTCCTCCCCACCAGTGTGACCACAGGTGTGATTCTTGTGTCTTCTCCATGTGTCCCAGTTTCTATTAAAACAGAGGACAAAACAGTGAACACATCACCTCAAAGTGGAACAAAGTGTGCCTTGGTCACCTTGCAGAGGGCTAAAGGTGTTAGCAAGCCACAGTCTTCCCTGGAGCCAGGGGAGGAGAGAGCAGCCAAGCGCAGAGAGCAGTGGCGGATCAAAAAGAGAGAGCAGAGGGCGAAGCAAGCTAAAGCCAGAGAGAGGACACAGAACGCAGAGACAATGGCCCGAAAAACAGGACTGGTGGGTCATCCTCCATCTCAGTTGTTTTTAAGAGGAGCAGGGCAGAAGCAGTGTCCTGCTCGGGTCAGAATCTCTACCAAAATGGAAAATGATAAACTGCAAAGCGGAGCAGCAAGTTCAGTGACAGTTAACCTGCAAGCAGAGCGGATAAAAGTCCAAAAACTGCATGGCAGTAGGACAACCCAGACAGCTGTCACATGTGATGATATTTCTGTGAGAAAGCCAGGGGAGTCACAGAGAGTCCATCTTTCTAACGTCACTCGAGGGATCGCTCGCTGTAAAACACCTAGACAGAGGTTCGTCGAAGTCCAGAGGACGTTCACGAATCAAAGAAACACAAGATGTAAATCCCTGTTGCTCGCTTCAGTCTTTGGTAACAGAAATATTCCCCAAATCGACCCCAACGACACACCTGAGCAGATAGTAGCCAAACGCAGAGAATACTGGCGGATTAAAAAACGCGAACAGCGAGCTAAGCAGTCAATGGAAATGAAGGCTCGGCTGAAGGAGAAGGACGCCTTGATGCGGAGAGTGAAACGCTACCACAGCATCCTGGAGGAGATGAGGAGGGCCAGAGTGTTGGCCCAGTCCACAGGAACCACCCTGAGCCACGCCTCGGAGACCATCGGAGGGTTCATCAAAGAGGACGGGACGGTGACCACTAACATTCCCCAGGTTCCTACAGATCACATCACAGCAGCACACAAAAGTGAGGAAGAGTGTCATGTGGATCCTAATAATACACCCATCACTAAACGTGTTACCCAGCCTCCTCCTGCCCTCCGCCCAGCTCAGGTGAAAGTCTCTTTTCCTCTTGCTGGACAGTTGGTCAGTCAGCCTCCAGCATTGTCAGTCAGACCAAGGACTCAACTTGAAAGCACAACGATTCCTAATTCACACAAGTTAGCAACCCAAACTGTCCCTCAGCTCACCCTCACTCATCCTCAAACCCCTCAAAATGCCTTTTCTGGAGGACCAACTGCAGGGTCCAACCTCGGTGGCTGCGTCATGAAAATGGTTGTCTCAAGCAGCGCCCCATCGCTATCAGCGCTCTGCTTGGATCCTGAGTTATCAGAGGAGGAGAGGATGGCCAAAAAGAGGGAGTACTGGAGGATAAAAAAGCGAGAGCAGCGAGCAGCCCGTGCCGCTCAATTGAGGCAGGGTGTGCTACAAGCGAGGGCCCATGCTACCCTGCAGAGGAGGAGAGCCCAGAAGCTAGTAGCAGTTAGCACCGTGCCGCTAGGTAGAGGTCTGGCTAACAGGACAGGAAGTGCACAACCTCTCCGCCACAACAGCAGGCCTGTTACGCCACATGCAAATGAGATAAAACGAGAGAGCGAGTCTATGCCAGCAGTTGACCTACATTCTCAACCAGAACAAGCCATCTGTCCAGATATCAAAGCCCCAGCCTCCCCTCCACCTCCTCCTCCTCCAGATCCTCAGCCAGAGCCTGACCCAGCTCAGAGTGCAGACAGCCAAGCTACCACTCTGCTAGCTGTAGCCTCCATGAAGAAACTCCTGGAGGAGTCACTGAGTACGGTAACAGAGTGTAGCACCGAGCAGCAGACTGACATTAAAATAGAGTCAACAGAGGAGGCCTCAGAGCAAGAGGTGGAGCCAAGTGTTCCTCTGGATGAGGTGGCTCCTGTTGCTGCTGACTTGACATTGGAGATAAAAAGCTGGCAGTCAGATACAGACACCTTGGTAGAAGCAGGTTTACCAAGCCCTCCTCTCAAGCACTCACCCCAGAATAGCAACACATTCCCACCTTTTCCCACCTCCAACCACGTAGTCCTGCATCCCACCTGTGAGCACTCATCCCAAACCCCTTCAAACTTCATAGTAAACCCCTCTGACGTCCCAGCGTCGCCACGCAGAACCCTGAGGCTTCGCACCAGTAAAGCAAACCATCAAAGCAGCTGTTCCCCAGAGCCACCAAAGCTACATCACCTACCCATGGATCACCCACAGCAACACCAGACTCAGGCACCAGAACAATGCCAAAACTCACCATCAGCACAAGGATGTGTCCGTGTGGTGACTGAGCACAGCAGTGTGGTCAGCCTGCAGAGGAAGAGGGAGTACTGGAAGCTGATGAAGAGGCAGCAGAGGGCCAGGCTAAGAGCCAGGCAGAGAGAGAGACAGGGGGAAAGCAGCAAGAGAAGCTCTCAGGTGATGTGGCACAGGAATAATGATCATTTTGTAACATGGACATGCTGATAGCTAATACTGAATGTACTTGATGCAGCATTGTTTTGAATATGTTTGGCCATTAATAGAAACAGTCTGAGGGAGTGAGTAAACAGCTACAGTGCACCAGATTGACCTCTGATCAGCTCCTTAAATGTCAATTATTATTAAAACTGAGTGAAAAGTTACATTTCAAACACAAATAGAATGGTTTGTTTGGTTTTAGGCAACAAAACCAGAACAAAAGTTGTTGTTTTGGCTGAAAATATCTGCATCTGATATGAGTGAACGATCCCCAAAGTACATGTTGGTTTCACACAGGATGCTAACTTCAGTTTGGTTTGTTTTTTGTCCCTAACTTCCACCTCATATTCACACTGTCCAAAACTACAGTGCCTGACTCCTGTCATAATTACTGTGGCCCCTAGAGGTCGATGTCCTCTACTTTTAGTCCTTCTGTTGGTGATAACTCATGTGAATCGATGATCAAACCTACTATTGGGTGTCACAGACCTGATAAGATCATTTAATGACCTGATAACCTGCTGTCAAGTCCTGCCTGCTTCTGTCACATTACCATGTGCATCGTTTCACCTCTATTGAGTTTTTTGTCAAATTTGAGTCAAGTCGATTTTATTTTATAGCCCAATGACTCCCTCTGTCCTTTACAAACCACCCTCACATCTAATGAGGAAAAACTCCCCCCAAAACCCCTTTTTAACAGGGAAAAAGAAAGAATTTGAGCACATTTTAATTATGATACACCTCAAAGTGTAATGTGTTGAGAAGAGTCCCTGTTGATGTGGCGCTCGCACCTCTCTGAAAGCTCTGAGACATTGTTTTTAATAATTGCCTCCTCTTTTCATTATGTTAGCACGACACTGAAATGTTGACAAGACGCTTTTTAAAAAGGATTCAGACGAGTTTCACTTGACAGCAGCAACAATGATGACACTTTGACAATGGGCCAGCGGCTAAGACACATACCATAATTTGCTGTTGAATGCTAACACAGCATGAACACGTTGCTAGCCACTACAGGAGTAGTTACCCATATATAGATGTCAGAACTGAATCATAGATATTTGCAGAGCAGCGGTTAGCTGTATTTTGGCTACTATGTATGGATATGAGCAATAATTAATCTGGTAGGCTTCATATATTATTGTCTCATATCATTTGGGGCCAGAGCGGTGGGTGACCCTTTAAATAAACCAGCAAAGAGCAGCTCGTCACCCTCCGTAGATGTAACCTGATTGTGCTGAAATCAAAACATCTGGTCATGCTAAAGATTTTAGCACCTCTGCCGTTAGACTTGTTCATAAAGAGTCTATGGTTTGTAGGCATGGCCGGTGCCCTCTCCAGCTGAAACCTGAGTCATCACCACTAACCTCTGTCTGGCATTTGACACCTGAACAGCAAAAATAGAGAGGAGCATGAGAGGGGCCTGCTTCAAGCTGAGGGCTAACACATAAGTGTACAGTATAAGAAGGATCATTGTCTGCTGGCTGTATTTAATTGTGTACCCGTGTGGGGGAAAACAAAGGTTTGTTCATGTTGTGTTGTTGTCTTCCAGGCTCCAGCTGTTGCTGCTGTCATGGACACTGTTAAAGGTGTGAATGGTCCAGTACTCCAGCCCAAACCATCGTCAGCTTCTCTGACTGCAGGGACTAGTATCCCCACTGTCCTGCTGGTTAGCCCCACATCATGTAGCACCAACCAGTCACCTGACACGCTCCAGGTCAAACTGCCTGTCACCAGTGTCTCCCGTTCACGCAGGAGTGAGCAGAACTACGTCGGGCCTTCACAGATTGTGTCCGACAATCAAGGAGCTCATGAGAATCCCCAACAAGCCATGCTGGCGTCAAGGAAGTGGATGACGAAGAGCACAGATTTAGACCCAGCCCCTTCTCTCCCTACTCTGAAGCCCCCAGATGACACAGTGTCCAGCATCAACCTGCATCCCATTGAGCCCCTCCACACTCCAGACACACTCAGTCCCATTAAAATCCCCTGTGCTCAGCTTCAGAGCCCTGAACATGTGATACAGTCTCCCATCAAGCTGGCACCCTTAACCACCATGGTTCCTCCAAAGCCCATCCCAGGGGAGCCAGAGGAGGACTTTCTGAAGAGGAAGCGGGAGTACTGGAGGATAAAAAAGAAGGAGCAGAGAGCTAGGAAGGCCATTCAGGACAAAGGCTTATCCCCAAGGAGAGCCTACAACAGTGTGAGGCCCATCATGCCTACCCAGGAGACACAAACACAGGTCAGACTATATATACAAGACCCATTATGGTTATATTTAATGTAGAGTTGTCGAAATTTGCGCAACAGTAAGTCTACTTGGAAAAACTGCCCGAAATGCATGCTAAATTTCTTCTAAAATCAGAGTGACACCATTGGCTCTAATAACGTCTGTGTTAATGAAAAGATTGTCTCTTTCTCTTTTCCTTTTCGTCCATTTTACGTTGTAAATTAATACTTTAACGATGCTCTTTGATGGATTATTTGTTTACTGAGGAGAAGCTTGGATAGATTCAGAAAAGATGGTTAATCTAATTTTATCAGCATGTTTGCTTGTTAGTTAAGACTGTGTTGTTAGTTTCCTTGATTTTTGAATGGAATTCTACTTCATGACCTGCCAGCACCTCTCTGGTACATTTCAGGCAGTTTGCCTAATTAGAGTTACTGAACTGAATTAGCATGTTAAGGCTAATTAATCATGTTAAAGGACTAATTTCGACAGCCCTAATTTAATGGTGAAGAACACAGACTAGTCATTGCATGAGTGACATGTCATGTATGTTTTGGTCCATCTATTCCTGCAGGTGCCTGGTCAGTGGGTGAGCTCCTCTGACGAGTTGGATCTAATGAGGTGAGACATTTCTATTCTCGATCTAATTGGGTTTGCTGCCATCGAGAGGTGGAATAATAATGGAAGTAACTGTTCTGTCCCTGGCAGCACTTCAGAGGACACTGACCCAGGGTCCTTCTCATTCCCAAGTTACACAGCGCCACTTGAAGGTCAGGTATCAACTATGTGACTTTGAAGCAAAATGTGCATGGAAGTGGAGAAAATTGCACAAAGCATTTCCTCTTTCAACAGATGAGTCGCAGCTTCTGTTCGCCGGCTATGAGAGCAGCAATGGCGAGGAAGATCCCGTGTCAGACAGCGTGTGGAGGAACCACTACCTCATGGACTACGATCCGCTCAACCAGCTGCTGGTGTGCATGGTGTGTGGAGAGCTGCAGTACTCCCACAGTCTGGAGGGAGTGAGGGCGCACATAGACGAGGCCCACCCTGACACCCTGTCCCTGGAGCCCAGGGAGCAGCAGCGAATACTGGAGGCCTGGGACGAGCAGGTGTCCCAGCGGGAACGCTTCTTCACCAGCCAGCTCCAGCAGCACAGCGGGGCGCTGGCAGGTACAGTATGACTGCAGGGAGAGGGAGCTGTGTGTGTTGCCTCAGTGCTGCACACTGGTGTAACAACCCGAAGTGATTCAAGATTTTCTGGCAACTTTTTATTGAACTTGCATAGCGTACTCTAAAGTAAACAACAAAAACATAGACATCCAACTGTAAAAAGAAATTAGAATAAATTAATAAATAAAATAAAATAAATTAATCAAGAAAATAAATTAAAATAATAAAGAAATTAATAAATTAATACAATTAATAAAATAAATTTAACAAAATAATTTAAATTAATAATGAAAAGAAATTAAACTAATAAAATAAATTGTAAAAATAAGATATTTTAGTACAGTATGGTTGATTTTTTTTTTTTTTTTTGCCTTGTTTTGCAGAAGCACATGGGGACTGAAGAGCAGGAGACAACTGAAGACCAGGAGAGAAAACCCACACTTTGTCTTATTTATTTATTGTAATTTTATTGATTTATTTACCTTCATATAGAGTCACTTTGAAAGAGAATGCTGCACAGGGAACATCCACCCCAAAAAGCAGCTTTACCTCATTTTCCTACCAGGGTGGATTCATCAAAGTCAGTATGAACATTTTTTTTTACTATGACAACTGAGATTTTGTGATGATATTTAAAATATGTAAAGTCCAGCATTCTGGGAAATAGTCTTTGTACTAAGCAAGGCTAAAATGTTTATTACTGGACCTATGAACACACAGATCAAACCTACTTGTTGTTATATTCCTGCTCTGCTTCCTAAAACCACAAGCTACTCCTTTAAGTTAGGTGTTTCTAACCTTCAACAGCTACAAGCATTCAGTGCTTCCCACAGACTTGAACTCCAATCAGACAGTAAAATCCTCCCTTTAAGCAGACTGCGTAACTTTTACTGAACTTTTGAACAATTGCAGGATAACAGCAGCTTTCCCTCATTTCCCAATAACCTCCTGAGTGAGTTGACTGAGAGCGAACAGAGCAGGAACACAGCAGCACAACAGCGTCACTCTACAGAGGCACAGACAAGAGAAATACACAAGGCACGTTTTTTTTTCCTACAGGTGAAATATTTCATTCAAACATTTGGTCATTCTGGGAGGACAATAGACAGCTGCAAGGATATGAACACACAACCCGCTGCTGGTTAAGTGGCCCAAAGAAATTGGTCTTTTTAAAATGTTGGCTGCCCCATCACCAGTGAAGAAGGTTCATGAAGTGAGCTACATTATTGTCAGTTACATGGCAAAATTTACAGAGCTTAATAAATGTATCAGAGCAGCATAGAGCCTCCAGCATCATCTCCTTCACTTTAACTGGACTCTCTCTTCCTCACTGAGAGGAATTTAAACTGAATTCACCTTTTTAGACCCAAATTTGATCCAGAACACTGGAATTCACTGAGAAGTCAGAAATGAATCCAGAATAATAAACAACCACTAAAACACATTTTTCTGTTCAGGAAGGACAGGAAATAACTGCAATTTAACATCTCAGTTAATGAATAATAATGATATGATTTGATATTTTTAATTTTTTTTGTAAAACCTGAAAAAAATCCTGGATAAGAACAATAATATATTTTATCATTAAAGATATAATTTTGATTAAAGAGCTTGAACATACTGGTTGATTAACCATTACAGAAACATTACAAATATTCTGGTAATCAGTAACACCGTTAATTTAGATCAGTGGTGGTAAACACCTGACACTGGGTGGAGGAATAATACATTTGTTAAGCTCTGTAACTAGTTTGCTAACATTAGTCAACACATCATACAAACGAGAGTGACCTGAACAAGAATATTTCTTCTTGCCAGTGAGCTTTTATTTTCTAAGATTTCTTTTATTCCTTCAATCAAATACACCTCTGGATCTGCAGAGTCCCAAATCACCTTCATCAGTGATCAGCAAACAGACAGTATGGAGACATTAAAATGAGCTGAACACTGACTCATCTGCAGTCATTACATTTTGATTTAACCCCCTGAATAATCCAGCTGTAAGAAATCTACTCTACACCTACAGCACAAGCTCTACTAGAGATCGTGTTGCTCTACCGGCAGGTTTACACACTGTTCTTAGTTGGATTGTTGCCTTGGCGTCCTGAAATGTTCCACATGATTTTCTATATGATACTGCTCCATGCTGTCCTTCAAAACCTGAACCGTTCTCGTGTTTCTCGGTGACATTTTGTTTTTAAATCAAGACTACTTTTGTTCAAATTCCTCAACTGTGTGAAAACCTCGACAACAGCTTCACCATGTGACGTAGAAAACATCCACTGTAAATACACTAAAAAAAAGCACTAATGAAATGCCAAATTATTCTTTGACTGTGTTGTTTGATGATTTTTTTTGAGCAACCTTTATTGATTATTTATTGAATCTCCTCTTCTATAATGATTATTGGTGATGCATCGTTCATATCCGTAGAGAGTTCCATGTTAGAGAAGTTTCTCATTTGTGAGTATTGAGGATCCAGTTGATTTCCTGCATGAGTAGTTAAAGAATGAACACTTGTTGATCAGATAAGAGCTCTGGAATGCATTCCCATGTTTTTTTGTTTTTCATTCAGAGTAAAAAGATGAAATAATGTTCTGTTTGAGCACAAAGCTGTATAGAAAACTGCCTGTGCAGCTGCAACAAGGTGAGAGCAGCTGGAAGCGACCAGGCTATTTTACCTTCTGAGAATGTAATTCTGACTCGATGACTTGTTACCAGTTCAAAGGGAATGTTTAAATGCCTTTTCAGTAATAAACCTTTTCTACGTTTGGGCTTATACCTTTGATCTCAAATGTTCCAGTGTGGCTGGATAACCCTCTTGGGCCTCTATCTCTATTCTATTTATTTATCTTTCAGTTTAAGACATTTTAATCCCTTTAACATTATTTGTTGACAGTTTCATAAAGCTACGGCACACACAAGAGACTGACTTTTATTTAATAAATGGTAAAAGCTGAAGCAACACAGGCTAAGATAATATTTTTATTATGTTTCTTAATGCAGCAATAGCACATTGTATTAGAAGCTGCTTGTCTGGTAACAGTGTGATTGATTGTTTGGGACATAAACATGTTTTTGCTCACATTCAGTGGAGGATGAGGTGTTTTCTACCATGTGTAACATGAATGTTGCTCCCCCTACTGGGCTTCTCATCTCTCACTTTGAGGAACATGCATTAAAATGTAGACTACATGTTGACAGAAACTAAAGAAGCACACATTTTTATTTACTTTATTTGATTACTGAATCCTTACCAGCATTATTCAGAGTCCTCATGTTCCTGTCAGTCTTTACAACATAGCACGGTTTACTGTTTTATGCCCTGGGTTCTCCTTGGCTCATCATCCACTATTACCTCTGGGTCTTCTTGAGTCTCTCTCTGGGTCTCTGGTTCTGATCTCTGGTGCTGGTCTGACTCAGGGTCAGCCGCCCCCTGCAGCTCCTTGGGCCCAGCTTCCAGGCGGAACAGAGTGGGGACCTGACCCAGAATGGGATTGTTCTGCTGGAGGCCAGAGATCCACTGGTTGAGGACGGCCTGGTCTCCCTGGCTGGTCATACACATGGCAAAGACTGGACCCTCATCCACTGGATGCAAGACACAACATTTGCATTACACACTCAGTACGAGGTTTCCTCTGCTTTCACTCTGAGCAACACTGAACACCAATTAAAATCAATCAGCTGCAGTGCCTTACAGTCCTCCACATCGAAGCTCTCATCATCCCCGAGGTCACGGTCTAAATCCAGGTCTAGCTGCAGAGGATAGTCCCAACACCTTTCTGGATCATAGGGCTCCTCCACCTGTGGGGAGGGGGTATGAACGTCAGTGCCTTCTTTGCTTTGTCTTGAATTTCAAAAAGATCAGAGCATCAAAACAACACATATTAACTCAATTATAGATAAGGGTTTCCCTACCTTCTCATCAGGCGGTGTGGGGTCCGCTCTGAGGACGTAGTAGTAGACACATGTCTTCCTCAGCCACAGAGGGAAGGGACCCTCTACAAACACAGGCCTACTCACGTTATGCTTGGCCAGCAGCTCCATCTGACTGGGGCTCTGGATACCTGGTGGCAACACAATGAGCAAAATACATATGGATATCATCCGACCATTGTACTTTATAGTTAGGCTCTTAATCATTTGCTGCAATTATTGTCAAAGAACTCATTATCTGATACACTGTACATTCTATAGTATAATTATAGCTGTATACACAAATTCCTCCCCTCTCATTGAATTCAGTGGACAGTGGGAATCCTGTAGACAGCTATAAGACACTGAGCTTGAGATAAACAGTTTGCATACCTACTATATGTGGGAATGTGATCTGCTCTCCACTCTCTGAAATGTCTGTACAGGGCAGCTGATGAGGGAGCAAATAAAGAGACATTACTATTGATGACGATAAATGTGTTTGTGCAACAAACAAATGGTATACAGTGTGTTGGTGGGTTTATTTTTGGTCTTTATGCTTGACAAAGTAAACCAGCTTTCTCAGTTGTACCTGGTAGACGGTGACTTTAGCATCCAGGTCATTAGCGACGCGGGTCAGACTGAAGCGAGCCAAGTCCACTGGGTCTTCAGGCAGCTGCTGGGGGATGGGGAAGGGGTTTGCGTGTTTGAATTTAGGGAACCAGTACATGATGCGCTGGTACTTCCTCATGGGATGGCTCTTCTCTCCAAAGATCTGGACCAGCAGGACTTTGGTCTCCACGTTGGGCATGATGCCTGAAACGCAACCATTTAGAGTGAGGATAGACAGACACAATGCTTCCAGGTCCTTCCCTAAGTGGAATAACCCTCTCTGAAGTCCATGACCAGACTGTTACCCACCGTAGTTCTCCATCTGCTCCAGCAGCTGCACTCCACACTCCTGCTGCCGAGGATAGTGGTTGAACATTCGCTGGATAAAGTTTCTGGGCACAAACACCTCTTTGGGAAAAACATCCAGCAGCCTGTTGTAGACTGCCAGGTCTCTCTCCACGCCAAACTCAGGCATCTTCCTCAAAGCAGCGTAGATAAACTCCACGTGACCCCTCCTCCTCACATCCTGCTTGATGAAGACGTCCACCACTTTGTTAAATGTGGCCTTGGTTTTGGTATCTTTGGCCACCTGCTCAAACAGGTCGTCATGGACGACCAAAGACTTGTTCTTCTTCTTGTCATCCTCGTTGACAAACTCTGCAGGTACAGGTCGACTCTTGGCACATGCTGGGCTGTTGTGGAAACGCCTCAACGTCTATATATTGTTCAGGAAGAAAAAGGCATTTTGTGGAATTTTATTGCTGTCTGAGTCATTCTAATTGTGCTATTTACCACTGCTAACAATTATAATTTCATTTACAGACCAATATTTAGAGGCATGTGTGGAAATTAGAATGCCCTTTATTGTTATTATACTATTGTACCATGAAATCGTAGATTGTAGATTAATGTTTACCTGGAGCTGGGTGTTATGTAGCATGTTAGGCCTACAGGAGGAGGCTGACTGGAGAAGGGCTCCATACTGGACAGTAGACTTGTCCACCAGTCTGAGACACTGCAGCTGGAGGAGGCAGCGGACACACTTCATGGTAGAACCATCACACTGACTGTCAGACACTGCAGAGAGACAATAAATATGACATAAGAGAATAAATCCTTTCACAAACATGCACTCTGCTGAAGAAGAATTTTACTACAGTGAAATACATTGTGATGTTGATGAAAGAACAGCTAAATGTATAAAAATAATTGTGTTTAATGTATTTGTGTTAACGGATCTGAAGACCAGGACAGCTTTATCCATAAACCGTCTTAAATCAACCTCTATCGCGTATACAATGTCGTCAAGAGGTGCGAAATTATTAAACGTACACATTTCTGTATGAAGTTTCGCGTATAAAGAACAAAGTGTCCGGCAAATTAATATTAAGACCTGATATCCGCTTATACTTGATGTTAATGACTTAATGTACAATCTAGACTAACATACCTTATGCTCCTTACTCATTACTCACCATTTACACAGAATAATGTACGGTGAGATTAGTCTCCTTCACACTTCACCCTCAGTGGACGCCTCCATGATGAAATAATGCCGGTACGACTTCCTGGTCCTACACACATTCGCTTCCCCAACAATTGTTCCGCACCCACTGTTGTTGTACAGTAAATACATTTTTGTGTATTTATACTATATAATCCTCTAATTCGGATGTAGTTCGCTTATTGTTTTTGCATTTGATATTAAGTGACACTAAGTTATAAAATGTTAAGAAAGAAAGACAGAAATAAAAGCGTGCTCTGCTTGAGTGTATTTCTGCGCTACATGAACCAGCCTCGTGGTGGCGACAGCTAGCCAAAAAATAACCCAAATAAATCTCTGTCCCGCTTTTATTTGTCACGCGCTGAGGTTTAGCTGTGTTTTCGACTCATTTTTCCAGATATACTACATTCCTTCTAGATACTACTTGCTGCGTCACATATACAGAGACTGGATACAATAACTGCTAGAGATTTAAGATTCAGCTTCTGACATTCATCACTTCTCGCTAATGGTGTCAAGCTAGCTACACATAGCTACAGCACTTCCGGAGGACGCTTTCAATCTCAACTCGTTGTTTGTTTTTATTTCGTTATTTTATTTTATTTATTCTTATCCGCCTATGTAAACAGTCGAATTTGATATTGACTGGATGTTGGGATAATGTATTCTTTAATGAACAATAACATTTTATTTACAGGAAAACTACGTCGTTTCCGGTCGTCTTGTTGCTAAAGCCGTGAGTTTGACTCCAGTTGCCAGAGTGTGACTTCTGACACTCCTCTCAGCATGGAAAACACACCTCAGTCCACACTTTACCTCTAGAGAAACTTCACACATCTCACAGTTTGGATTATGGATTCCTCTACAAACAGTTTGGGTGAGTGAAGCATTAAAAAAAAACTTCTTTTGTTTGTTTGTTTTCAGTGTTGTTGTTGTTGTTGTTGTTGTTGTTTTAGCCTGACAGCAACACTGTGGAAACTTCACTGTGTGTTCGGTTATTGCTCACGTGGTTATAAAATGCACACTTTGCCAAAATGCAACAAATTTGGCACTGATTGTTTGGCTTTCGGCTAACGCACATGCGTCTGAAAACATGGCTTACACTATTTTTAGAAACTGTACAATCTGCAGACTCGTTCGTCTGTGCATCTTTGTCAAAGCAGCTTTTAATTAAATAGATAAAGTTCAACAGCCCTTTCGTGCTGCCTCCTGCCGCATTCTTCGGCTTGTTTTGGTGGAAGGGGAGGACAGTGAGGGGAAACAGGCGCGCTCCTAGAAAGTGTGAAAATGTGAAGGAAGTCTCGGTTGTTGAACTACACCGAATTAAAGAATGTTTTATTATTTGTTTGTCTTGTTAATTCGGGTATATATTTATATTTCCCGTCAAGCAACATCCTGTAAACTTGTCATTATTCGGTGATGCGGGCTCTTCATTTAGCTGTGTTGCAAAATGACAGTAGCAGTGGTGTAAAGAGTGTAGGCGTGAAGGAGCATATCCTGCTGCTGAGCAGCTGCCTGCTTCCAGTCTCTGCTGCTAGCTTTTAGTTTGAGATGGTTTAGTCTTGTTTTCAATCAGCTGTCCTTATTTTTGCATGAGGGGTCAAATCACGTTCACTTTTTTGTTGCTTCATCTGTGTCTTTTAGTTGTGCCTAATGTCAGCTGGGACCAGAGTCATTCATCTTTATTATACATCTACTTTTGTTAAAAGTCATGTTTTGTCAATGAAGTTTTGCATGATAGTTGAATGATGTGTGTTTTCTGCATTAACAGACCACTAGCAAATGTAAACAAAGTAGCATATATGATGCATATGTAATATTTGCACTGTATGGGATATTTTAACAGACTGTCCTTATTTTTGCACAAGCAGTTGACCCCTAAATTACATTGAAAAATGAGCACATTTTGCTCTCCAGCAGCAGCAAGCTCTACCTGTTCTGCTGCCACTGCTGCACAGTGGTGAGCAGGAACTGAACACTGTTGCACAATGCAGCTTTTGTTGCACATCTGTGGGCCCTGCTGTCCCACCTTATGTGCTGATGTTGTGTTTACTTGTCTTGTAAATTGGTGGGGTGGGGAGGCACAGGGGAACAGTAAATATCACACAGGGACGCCCGCCAGCATCTGTGGGAACGGTGCTGTGGCTCAGAGGGAACTGAAGACTGACATACAGTGTAGAGGCTGTCACGCTACTCTGCATTTTTAACCGTAATTATCTTGTGCCAGTGCTTCATAATGAAGGCAATTTAATAATCTGTGGAGAGCTGTGGTGCTGTCTGCTCCTTTCTGTCTCACTGTCAGCTGACTGGCTCGCTCTACATCATGAGTCAGATGATGTGGACAACTCACTTTGTAGGTTGTGATTCGCAGATGACTAGAAGATACCAATAAACAATACTTTTCTCTGTTAATATTGTCCAAAACAGTGAAATACTTCCTTTACTCCAATGAAAACTGAGCAATGAATCATAGTGTATAAGAGATAGAAAATAAATAATGTTAGCTTAAAGGGCAAATAAGGCAATTTTAAGACAACATTGTGAAAAAATACAATATAATTTAATGGTACGGCCACTTAAAAGGTGGCAACATGTCCCTGTTTCTCCAACCAGCAAGTTAACTGGTGGGCTAGTGTGTTATGATGGTGATAGGATTATTCATACACAGCATTAGTATCACAGTATCACAGTGTGGTACAAGTATAAAATAATATTGATGTTTACTACAATGGACAGTGTTTTACTGTTATTGTATTTATTATATCAGACAAAACTCTTCATGTGTATGAAGCGTATTGTACTGTGTACTCCTACATGATGGTAAACTACCTCCACTAAGCACCTACAGTAAAAAATAATTTCCTTGTATGTTGGTACATCTGTAGTTATAGTGGATCGACTGCTAATAGTTCATACCTATTTTAGTTTTAATCAACCATCCATCCATCCATCCATTATCTACCTCTTATCCTCACATAGGGTCATGGGGGGGCTGGAGTCTATCCCAGCTGTCTTAGGGTGAAAGGCAGGGTACACCCTGGACAAGTCTGCAGTTCATCAAAGGACACATATGGTGCTTTTCCACTGCACAGTAATGGCATGGCACGGTACGTCTCAGTTTTGTTGCTTTTCCATTACAACTGAGTACCTCATAGTACCTCCTCGGCGTGGGCGGGGTTGTCATTCAGCAGCGCGAAACTGCATTTACATGTGACACAGAAAACCGGGAAGAAGAAGAAGAACAACAGTACCATCACAAACAATGGTGGACACCATCATTCATGTAAGCAATCACAAGCGATGTTATTTTCTCGTGTAACAATAGTGAAGCAGTTGCCGGTTTTAAAAATGGCGGGGTTGAGTTGTGTTTGGCTTTACAGTGTCAGACGCTTCCAATAACACTCGTTGGCCAATCAGTGGAAGGTAGTCGGACGACGTCACATTTTAGTATCTCTTCGGCTCGCTTGGAACCAGGGCTGAGGAGGTACGGAAAAAAGTATCTAGTACCAGGTACCAGGTACTAGTGGGAAAGCCCCACAACCGTGTAGAGCCGTACCGTACCGTACCACGTCTGTGGAAAAGCACCAATAGAGACAGACAACCACTCACATTCACACCTACGCTCAATTTAAATTAGCTAATTAACCTAATCCCCATGCATGTTTTTGGATGGTGGGAGGAAGCTGGAGTACCCGGAGAGAACCCACGCAGACATGAGGAGAACATGCAAACTCCACACAGATAAGGCCCCGGGCTGGAAATCGACCCCGGTACCTTCTTGCTGTGAGGCCACAGTGCTAACCACGGCCGCCCTTAAATCAACTACTTCCATAGTAGCGTAGTCACTAGAGATGCACCGATCCAGTATTTTCCGATCCAATCCCGATACCTGGGCTGAGTGTATCGGTCGATACCCGATACGGATCCGATACTACTGATGAATGAATGAACCGTATACCTTGCCATGTGAGCGAAGGCATCAGGCTTGACATAAACATTTAGCTTTGTTAAAAAGAAGGTAACAAATTAACACAGATATAAATGTACTTAATTAATTTATTAACAAATAAAGTGTACACTAGCAGCAAAAAGAACTAAATAACACTTCCATGTAAAGTGCACTGCAAACAGATATTTTAAAATGTAATATAAAATATAGCATGTTGCTCTGTGTTTGCTTATCACTAGCTGCTGTGCGTGCTCTGTGTGATGACGTAAACGGCATTGCAAACATAGAATTGAAGTGACTGGATCGGTATGCTGGACCTCATTCATCAGCTAATTTGTCAATATCAGAGGCGATATCTGATCCCGGTATCGGATCGATCGCTAATAGTCACCTCCGCCAAGGAGGTTATGTTTTCACTGGTGTTTGTTTATTTGTTTGTTGGTTTGCAAAATAACTCAAAAAGTTGTGGATGGGTTTTGATGAAATTTTCAGGATTTTTTTTTACTTTTCAAACCAACAAACAAACAAGCTCCAGTGAAAACATAACCTCCTTGGCGGCGGGGGTAACTTTAAATAAAAAGTTGCCGCCGCCTTGGCGGAGGTCTGCGCTCTCTGAGTGCTTTTCTAGTTCTAATTCTGACAGCGTCCTCAGGTTGGTGGACAGTCCACAGTGGATGACGTGTTAGGCAAAGTTCATGTAAATACTCGCTGTGATGTTGAACAGATGGTAACAAACACACCTGTCACCAGGTGTGTATTAAGTGTATATATACTGCATGTAAATGACAACTACAGTTTATTAGCTCAGTGTAGAAACAAGCAGTTAGTTTGGGGGGTGTGAGAATACTGATCTCACTTTGTGGCTTTTCTGTACTCATAGAAGTCAAAGCATGAAGCAGGTTTGTCCTTAGACGCTCTGCCGACAAAGTTCCTCCATCTGTTCTACACCCACATCCTTGCAATCAATGTTCTTTTATATGACTGCCTGGTTCCCTGTTCAAACAGGAAGGAAAGAACTACAGATACACCAACTGTGTCCCAGCTGGATACTAATATGTATGTATCTAAGACTTAGAGGTGTCTTCTGACTTTTTCACTTCCGTCACAATATCGATATTGCAGCCTTGACTACTGGTTGATTCGGATTTTGATCCGATACAATATCAGCATGAAACATACAGCCCTTTATTACTTATTTTGTTGTACTGAATGTTAGAAAAGGCTTGACCAAGTGATATTACTCAAACAGAGAACAAAAGTCAGCAACAGTAGGTCTGAGAAAAACTGACCCATTTATTATTAACTAATGGGTTACATCAATTTAACCTTAAACAGAGGAATATTCTACAGTTGAAGAAAATAATTTAGAAAACCCTGAAAAATAACCTCAATAAATCCAATAAAAAACAAAAAAAATATTTTTTAAGGTGCAAAGTAACCACTAGTTTAACTGAAGCATAAGAATATTCTACAATTGAGTAGAATAAGTAAAACATTATTATTATTGTTATTATTAGACCCTGAAAATCCTCCACCCTTTTAGTGATGCTACTTCAAAATGCTGATGTTGTATTAAACTTCCTGGTTTTTCTATCAGTTTTGTTCTCAGCTTCAACATCTTTTTCAGACTTTAACTGAAAATGCTGCCACAGGGTCGACATCGCTCCTCCTCCTTCTGCTCATGGCGCATTTCCACCACACAGTAATGGCACAGCACAGGACGGCTCGGTTTTGTTGCTTTTCCCATTTCAACTGAGCACCTGATAGTACCTCCTTGGTGTGGGCGGGGTCGTCATACAGCAGCGCAAAACTGCCATGACGTTATTTACATGTGACACAGAAAACCAGGAAGAAGAAGAACAACACTGCTACGCCATGGCGTTGTTTTCTGGGATGCCATTTTCTCGTGTAACAATAGTGAAGCAGTTGCCGGTTTTAAAAATTATGGGGTTGAGTTGTGTTTGGCTTTTACAGTCTAATCAGACGTCACGCATCCAATGACGACACTTGTTGACCAATCAGTGGAAGGCAGACGGCTGACGGTATGTTTTAGTATCTCTTCGGCTCGCTTGGAACCAGGGCTGAGGAGGTACGAAAAAATTACCTAGTACCAGGTACCAGGTACTAGTGGAAAAGCGCCACAACCGTGTAGAGCCGTACCGTACTGTACCATGCCTGTGGAAAACCGCCATTTGTTAGTCTGGAATGGACTGATGCTATCACAGTGATGATATCAGAGAGTCTAGATGCAGGCCGATATAATCTGATATGCGTTTTTTTTTTTGTTGTTGTTGTTGTTTTGTTTTTTGCCGATTGGACTGATATCTGACATCAATATGAGATCTGGACACCCCTACATGTACTGAGATTGTATTAATCTGTACAGTGCAGCTTTGAGTGAATTAATTCAGACAGGCTTGAGAAATGAATCTTTGACATAGGGCTGGACGATAAAATGATAGTAATATATATCGCGATAGACACGTCATCAATGAAAAATATGCTCGATATGGCGATTGATCATTTCACAGAACGTCACTGCAAGAAACTAATCTGACTCTTGCCTGGATGTTGTTCCGCCTAGCTCCACACATCTGAAGACGCACTCGATAGGAAGGACTTCAAGGGAGCAAAAAAAGCTGCTACAAACCACACCCCCTACAAACCACACCCCTACAAACCACGCCCCTACAAACCACACCCCCTACAAACCACGCCTACGTGTTGTTACAGCCACAAATGAGCATTAAGGTTAGGAAATAAGGACATTGTAAGGGGATAGAAGGAGGGACTTAGAATTAGGTAAAGGGGGCGTGGTTTGTCGGGGGCGTGGTTTGTAGCTGCTCTGACTTGGCTTTGGCTGCAGCTAGATCCTTCTCTCACGGGTTGGTTTTAATGTGAGTGGTTGAAGTAGCACGTCATTAAAGATGACGGACAAGTGGTTTATCCAATCAAATCCAAACGGAGCAAGGTTGGTTGTATGAACAAACTCACTGTTCCCTGGTAGTAACATGTGACGCTGCAGCGATTCGCTGTCAGCGAACACGTGACAGTTTCAGTTTGGTTGCACAAGCTCATCACCAAATGCAGTGTGCAGTGAGAAAAGGAAATGAGTGCAGCAGAGAGCGATGAAATTGTGGACAAAAAAAAGGAAAATTTAGCTTGCCAGTAAATCCGCTGTGCTGTTCACACTACAGCCCTGTCTGAATGCTGCACTGCTGTCCAGTCAGCCTCCTCTCGTTAATTCCTAGTTAATAAACGAGCCGCTTGTTGTTTCCGAGTGTTTACAGCGATCGCTGAAACGGCTCTTAGGCAGACCACCGTAGTCTCACAGATGTTAAAACATTTATGCAGCATTTCTGAACGTTTATTTTTGCACCTTAATGTGAAGAGATAGTTAAGTATCCATTGTAATCTTAATTTTCATGAAGATTTAAGCGTACATTTGAGGGATTTTCATGTTTGTGATGACATTTCTTTTCCCTGTTTGCACAGATTGATTTACAATAAAAGTAAGATTTTTTTTCCCATGTTTTTTTTTTTTTTTTTTTTTTAAATAGGTCATGAAAAAAATCAATAATTATCGATATCGACTGATATGAAACACTTATACTGTGATACAGTTTTTTGCTATATCACCCAGCCCTACTTTGACACATTTTTACTACTTCTGGAAATTCCATAACTCACATATTCTGAAATGTCCTTTTTATACAAAACGCTCAACTAATTCTGTCCATACTATGTTGAATTGGACTCATGGTCTGTGTCACCAGTTAATACATAGTTTACCATATATATGTTCTATTTTTCATTTGCTTGGTAAAATATTTTTGCTTCGCCTCTATACTTTATAGTCTTTTATAAATGTGAGTAGCTTTGTCCTTTATGCATTGCCCACTGTCAGTGGAGTATTTGCCATTGTGTTCCCACATCTCCATTATTAACTGGATATGTATAATGTGCAGAATAATGCTTTATCGTTGTGCTTTTTCATTGTGAGTGATTTGGGACACAGTGTGAGTTGTGCAGAGATCAGCAGGAAGTTGCATCAGCAGATTGTGTGACTTCAGTGTGTTTTTCCCAGTGGTGTTGTAATACTGTTTCTTTTCAGAGGAGCAGGCATGCTGTTTTTCTCTCCGAACCTTGAGCTAAATGTGTTTGTCTGGTCAGAGTCACAGTTCTTAGTTGTTCACCAGTTAAGTTGGTAAAGACGAAGAAGAAATTTCAATTTACACTTAGTTTTTATTTTCAGTTACACCCTACATACAAGTTTTGAAACACACATTCATTAATGGAGAGGTGTCAGAGTGAGGGGGTTCAGTGCCTTACTCAAGGGCACTTTGGCAGCTCACAGGAGGAGGAACTGCCACCTTTCCAGCTACGCAAATTTTTCTTATGAAGCAAAATCGTGCTTCATAACTGTAACTAATCATACCCAACCTGAGTGTCTTTGAGCTGCCACCAGACGTATAAATCTGAAAGAAGAAAAACAGCTCACTGTAGACTTAAACGTAGTCCCTGGAGATAAATACTCCCTGCTTATTAAATCAGTAACTGAACCTCATCGCGCTTCACCCAGTGAGATCATGGTGCTGAACAGAGTTATGTGCCATCAGCAGTCGACAGACTAGCTCACTGCTTTGTTGTGTGCAGAGCAAGCATGGTCTCGCATCATGTTTGTGTCTGTTTCAGCCAGATATGACAGTCAGATCTGCGACAGCTTGTTGAACCGCTGCCAGCGCTGTGAGCTTGCACATGTACCATCTCCTCTGGCTTTTTGAGAGATATTTTTTGGATGCTTTGATCCTCTCAGACAGTGGTGCGTGATTTAACTGGCACAACATGTTCACTGAATTTGAAGCTCTGTCTGTTGCAGAATTAAATGATATATACCAGTTGCTCTCACATCCCACGTGATCAAGGTCCTGGAGAGACTGGACTTAGCCCAGCTAAGGCCACAGGTGAGGATGTACAATTTGCCTACCAGTCCCATTTAGGAGTCGATGATGCTGTCGTCTACCTGCTGCAGCGAGGTAGACGACAGCATGGTGGAGGAGACACTGTGAGGATCACATTCTTTGATTTCTCCAGTGCCTTTAACACCATCCAGCCTCTGCTGCTGGGTGAGAGGCTGCAGGTGATGTTGTCTCCTGGGTTACGGACTACCTGACAGGCAGGACACAGTTTGTCCGTCTGGGCAGTGTCCTGTCTGATGTGGTGGTCAGTGATATAGGAGCTCTATAGGGGACTGTGCTCTCTCCTTTCATCTTCACCTTCAGTACAACGCTGAGTCACGTCACCTTCAGAAGTTTTCTGATGACTCAGCTGTTGTTGGGTGTATACGTGATGGAGAGGAGAGTACAGGGCACTGATAGACAACTTTTGGAGTGGACTGAACAAAATCACCTGAGGCTGAACGTCAATAAGACCAGAGAGAGGTGATGGACTTCAGGAAGAGTGGACGCCTTCACAGCCACTACGGATCAGGGGAGAGGAGGTGGAGAACTACAAATACCTGGGAGTGGTGATCGGAAACAGACTGGACTGGAAATCCAACACAGAGGCTGTGTACAAGAAGGGGATGAGCAGACTCTATTTCCTGAGGAAGCTGAGATCCTTCAATGTGTGCACCAAGATGTTGGAGATCTTCTACCACTCTGTTGTTGCCAGCGCCATCTTCTTTGCTGCTGTATGTTGGGGCAGCAGCATCAGAGCCAGTAACACCAGCAGACTTGATAAGATCACCAAGAAGGCTGGTTCTGTGGTTGAACTGTTAAACTGGACTCTTTTCAAACTGTGGTGGACAGGAGAACACTCAAAAAGCTGCTCTCCATCAGGGACAATGAGGAGCATCCTCTCCATCTCACACTGGACACACAGCGGAGCAGCTTCTCTAACAGACTGTTGCAGCTCCGCTGTTGTAGGGACAGATGCAGGAAGTCATTCCTGCCGCACGCCATCACACAGTACAATAAGACTCTATCCTGATGTCACATCATAACACACTGTCCATCTCCAGTTCACTGCACCTGACTGATTATTTGCACTGCGTTAGAATCATAGCAATTCTAATTGTCATATCATATCATTCTGTTCATCTGTTGTTAACCGCACTTTACTTTTTTGCACTATTTCTATTCATAACTGTTATTTCATTACCTACTGTTCATCTCTATTTCACTGCACCTGTTTGGTTATTTGCACTATAAATGTCACCACGAGTCATAATTATTTATCTGCGTACACATTTTATACTTCAAATACGGCGCTTCTTATACCTCACTTGGAAATAGTCATATTTCTCTGTTCTTTATTGCTTTTTGTACTTTGATTGTATCTCTTGCTGCTGCTACAACGTAATTTCCCAGGTTGGGTTCAATAAAGTTCTTCTATTCTATTCTATATATGCAGGAATTTTGAATGTGAGCAAAGAAACTTTTAGCTCTGGTTTTGGTCTCTACCAACACCTGACAAAATATGTGACTCTAGGAGGAAAGACTGATGATAACTCTCAGTGGTTTTGTCTCTCTGAGTGACACCTTTACATTACAGTAGGGCTGAACTGAATATCAAGTTTTCTTGGTACTTGATATTCGGTTAGGCCTACTGGGCATCTCTTACTGGGGCTTGAGGTGCTGGGGCCATAATAGCTGAAGAGACGAGCATTTTTGTCAACAGATAACAAACAACACATTTGCCACAGAGAGTATAACACAGGGCAAATTAGGCCATGTCTACGTTCATTATCACCAATGGCTATCACAGGGCTGTTTTCAGTCCCATCAGAAAAGATTGACACTAATAACTAACTAGTGTTAGCAATGGTCATACAGGTCAACTTGCAGCATGTGTAGTCCACAATATGCACGAAGAACGAATCATTTTACTGTGGTAACGTTAGGCTAGTGTCTCAGTTTCACATTGCCATTTTTCCACATTGTCTCAACATAATGACAGAGAAACGGGCTCTGATAATGCATTGCTAATGTTAGCAATGATGAGTCACCGTTTTTATTTCCCAAACAAATTCAATAACGCACCCCATCCATATGTGCTAACGTTATTATGCACAAACATATATTTGAAATGTCCATTTACATTGAGTACAAAAAAAGAAAGGAGAAAATTAGTAACGTCCGTCTTCAAATTCTTCTCCGCTTTCAGCCGTCTCCATCTTTCAAAGGCATCTCCTGTACAAATCCTTGTTTTATTTCGGACTTTGTCTTGACGTATTTCAGATTCATAACGAGGTCTTTTAGGTTTCGTAACATTAGACGTTATTTATCAGACACGTTCGTAGATGCAGCTGTGGTAACTAGAGCAGAGCTGGCAACATGGATGCTGACACACTACTGACTTGGTGATTGGGAGATAGGTGGAGAGTGGAGCATCAGACCAAAACACAACATGACAACATCAACATCAACTGAGGGCTGCAGCTTGGCTTTTTAAATGAGAATATCCTGGCTGGACTACTGTTCTCAGTGATTGAAGTATTTGAAATGAACATGATTTCTTAATGTCTGGTGACATATCCTATAAATTAAAGTTCCTTTAAATGTCAACATTTATGAAGCTTCATAGCTTCCATCTATAGCCCCACAGAATGATCCGTCATTAATGTGAAATATGAATTAGTGGAATTTGTCACAGTGGAGGTCTGTGCTGTCCTGCACGCTGCATTTGATGATTAATGGTTTCAGATGGTCAATGCACTGAATCAAGTAAAGCCTTTCTAACAGTGCAGGTGAAAGTGTTTCTATGGTATGATGCTGCTCTCTGTTTCACTCAGATGGGATACTAGTGCAGGGGTGTACAGGATGTCGAGCGAAGGCATGCCGCCTCGATCAAAGAAGACAGCACAGAGCAGTGAGCATCTGTAGGTGGTTGAGGTCATAATGTGGAGCGAGTGAGTGGGTGGACGCTGTGAGAAGATGTTGCATGACACTGTCACATAACTGCTACTGGAGATAAGATAAGATGTTTGAGCTCACATTACATGCATATGAAGATCTGATACATTCGTGTATTTTAGGGCTGACGAAATTAGTGTGTTTAAGCGATTATCGCTGTTAACGTGTTAACTTGCTCGTAGGGCTGGGTACTTCGAACTTCGATACTTTTGTAGCACCGAATGAAAAGCTCCGATCCTTTTGGGTGTCAAAAAATTAATCATCTTTGGGTGCCAAATTCCGATACCTAAGTGTCTGTGAACCGTGCTCTCAGATGTCTCCATGGACGGGGGGACATGTCCTCTTCAGATTCATAGAGACACTGATCTGTTCCCCCGCTTTCCCAGCAGAAGGAGACAAACATCACCTGTATAACAGAGGATTAATGTCATGTCATGTCGCATTCGTGTTTTTGACTCATGATACGTTCAAGTTGTATATGACTGTTGGAATTCCAAGCTCCATGTCAGAATTTATATCAGAACCTCCCGTAAAGTCATATCTCCACCTCAGAAAGTCAGGTTAATCTCATCAACCAGACATAGAATTTATGCTATCTGCTACTGATGTAAACAGTAGCTACATGTTTTGTTGTTCGTCTGTAAGGCTGGAAGAGCTGGGAACACTAAACTTTGAGGTTATGTTGATCTGAGCCCCAAGTTCTGACTTCCAGTGAACACACCATAAGGCAAACTCTCACGAACCTGACTCTCACCAGCTGAATGTCGTTCCGCCTAGCTTCACACATTCATCTGGAATAGCTCCATTGGAGAGGTATTTCAGAAGGCAGGGCCTTATCAAAAATCTGTGCATGTGATTGGATAAACCACTTGTCTGTCATCTTTAATGATGTACTACTTTAAACCCAACCCATGACGCTGATGAGAGCCACCATTCTCTGTTCATCTTTCAAAGAATGAATATGCGATAAATTTGACAACACAGTTGAAACAGCAGAATCAATGTTGACGCATGATTCCTCACTGTGAGCCGCAATTGTTGTCTGAATCAAACAGTCGCTTCTCCGCTATGTCACATCTATGAAAATCCCGCCCTACTTGCACCACAGCAACTCTATTTGGACTAACTATCTGAAATGTGTTGCCAGAGACGTGCTGGCAGGTCATGAAGCAGAACTCCATTCAAAAAATCAAGGAAACTAACGAACTAATGATCAAACATTCTGATGAAATTAGATTAACCATCTTTTCGGAATCTGTCCAAGCTTCTCCTGTAATTCAGCAAACAAATAATCCACCAAAGAGCATCGATAAAGTATCAATTTGTAATGTAAAATGGATGAAAAGGAAAAGAGAAAAAGACGTTCTTTTCATAAACACTGTCTAATCTATCTATCTATATCTATCTATCTATATATATATACATATATATACAGTGTGTATATAAATATAGACACTATATTGCCAAAAGTATTCGCTCACCCATCCAAATAATCAGAATCAGGTGTTCCAATCACTTCCATGGTCACAGGTGTATAAAATCAAGCACCTAGGCATGCAGACTGCTTTTACAAACATTTGTGAAAGAATGGGTCGCTCTCAGGAGCTCAGTGAATTCCAGCGTGGAACTGTGATAGGATGCCACCTGTGCAACAAATCCAGTCGTGAAATTTCCTCACTCCTAAATATTCCACAGTCAACTGTCAGCTGTATTATAAGAACATGGAAGTGTTTGGGAACGACAGCAACTCAGCCATGAAGTGGTAGACCACGTAAACTGATGGAGCGGGGTCAGCGGATGCTGAGGCGCATAGTGTGAAGAGGTCACCAACTTTCTGCAGAGTCAATCACTACAGACCTCCAAACTTCATGTGGCCTTCAGATTAGCTCAAGAACAGTGCACAGAGAGCTTCATGGAATTGGTTTCCATGACCGAGCAGCTGCATCCAAGCCATACATCACCAAGTGCAATGCAAAGCGTTGGATGCAGTGGTGTAAAGCACGCCACCACTGGACTCTAAAGTAGTGGAGACGCGTTCTCTGGAGTGACGAATCACGCTTCTCCATCTGGCAATCTGATGGACAAGTCTGGGTTTGGTGGTTGCCAGGAGAACGATACTTGTTGGACTGCATTGTGCCAAGTGTAAAGTTTGGTGGAGGGGGGATTATGGTGTGGGGTTGTTTTTCAGGAGCTGGGCTTGGCCCCTTAGTTCCAGTGAAAGGAACTCTGAATGCTTCAGCATACCAAGACATTTTGGACAATTCCATGCTCCCAACTTTGTGGGAACAGTTTGGAGCTGGCCCCTTCCTCTTCCAACATGACTGTGCACCAGTGCACAAAGCAAGGTCCATAAAGACATGGATGACAGAGTCTGGTGTGGATGAACTTGACTGGCCTGCACAGAGTCCTGACCTCAACCCGATAGAACACCTTTGGGATGAATTAGAGCAGAGACTGAGAGCCAGGCCTTCTCATCCAACATCAGTGTGTGACCTCACAAATACACTTCTGGAAGAATGGTCAAATATTCCCATAAACACACTCCTAAACCTTGTGGACAGCCTTCCCAGAAGAGTTGAAGCTGTTATAGCTGCAAAGGGTGGACCGACGTCATATTGAACCCTATGGATTAGGAATGGGATGTCACTTAAGTTCATATGAGAGGTGAGTTCATAAGGCAGGTGAGCGAATACTTTTGGCAATATAGTGTATATATACACACACACATATCTGTTTGTGTGTGTATACATATATGCATATATATATATATATTAATGCTATCAAAATTACCATGTCTCTTGCAACGCATTTCAGGCACTTTGTCCAAGTAGCGTTACCGTTGCGCAAATTAGCACGTTAACGCATTATTTTCAACAGCCCGAATTTATTCACATGAACTGATTTAATGAGTTGAAAAGTCAAACTGGAGCACATGCTGGGCTAATCTGCTGCTTCTACTCCAGCTCTGGCTCTGACCAAGCCAGATGAAAGATGAAAAGGGATGTTTTTGTAAACTTGCACATCAACCAGTTGGACAAGAAAGACACAGAGCACAGAGACGCAACAGAAGAGTCCAAGAGTGAGTGGCTGTGAAGCTGTCAGACAGCCAACCTCCCACAAGACCTGGGATGACCCGAGGCTTCCAGAGGAGTCACAGTCAAATAGAGGCTCTGTATTCCCAGCTCGGGAATCAAATTCTCCTTTTTTTTTTCCTTTTTCGGATCATTAGTTTCTTGTGGCCTAAAGACAAACTCTCTGAGGCCTCATTTATAAGACGTGATTCACCAGAAAAATATGTTTTTGGGTGAATTGAGCAGATTCAAAACTTGAACCATGAATTCATAATTTGTCATAAAACTATTGGAATTCAATATGACTTGGAAGTCATTTTTTTACTCTAGGTATGTTAGAATGGCTTATTTACTGGGATACTGACAACATGGTTTAATGTCATTATTTTTCCGTTTGTACTCCCATCAAATTTAAATTAATCTTTGGTTAAACAGGCACACACAGGCTTTGTAAGGGATAAAATATTCTAAAGTTTTACAAGAGTCAAAAAGACAAAATAGGAGGTTTTCACTTGATGTCACTTCCGTGTTACGCAGCATGTGCGAAATACAGATGGAGGGCAGGAAGTGAGTTGCTGCTATAGAGACCAGCAACATGCCGATGTTTTGCTCCGTTTACGGTTCCTCGAATCAATCGAACAGGGAAAAAAATAAGAGCTTTTATCGTGTGCCCAAAGTAGTCTTACAAAAAGGGGAAAGATGTAAGAAGCTGACTGAAAAACGCCGGAAAAAATGGCTTTTTAATCTCCGCCTACGGTCTGGGGAAGCTGCGTCGGATAATGCCCGTGTGTGCAGTGACCACTTTGTCAAAGGTAATGACTCATTTTTAGCCCGTAGTTAACAAATTCTTTCATTTTGAAGTTGAGTCGTGTCAAACTGTATAGCTATGTCTATTAAATGTGTACCGTAACGTTACATCTCATCTGTTTAGGTTGTCCAAGTAATTTAAATAACGTTGAGTCGGTAGACTGGGCTCCAACAGTTAACCTCGGGTATCAGAGAGATAGAATCTGCCCGTCGACGTGAGGAGAAAATGAGGCGGAGGGATCAGCAGCAAAAAAGCCCAGAAGATGGAGAAGCTCTGTTGCCTGTGCAGGAGACAGCTGTGAACTTAGAAGAGGACACTGGTGAGATTAAATAATTATCTGGAGATAATGAATTATTCGAATCACTGTGTATAGTCAAAGTCATTGAAGCTAGGTACTTATCATTACTGTATTGCAACTGATCTGTTTATTTTGAATCCGCTATCGTCATAGCTGAGTGCAGCATACTGCTGACGCTTACAGATGCTAACAATAAAATAGCCATAAAAAACCTACCCTGGCAAAAAACAAACGAAAGTTGTTCGGTAGTATTTTTGAGCCCAGGTCGTGCACCCACCCACTGACAAAATAATTGTAGGCATCCATACTTTTGTACGCCTTCGTATGTTGTTTTGTGTAGGACGACGTTTGAAGAACAAGGTAATTGGCAATGTCCACTGCTTCAACTGCGGGCAAATGCGTAAGATCGGTGGAAAAATTGGTCTTCTTTAGAAGATATGGGTCACCTCCGGCATATTCATTGACTTTTTCCAGGTATTTTTTTCTTGATCGCATCTAAACCGGCGCAATACGAGCTTTCCCGCATCTCCTCCATTGCAGTCGGTCACTTCCTGCCCTCCATTTGATTCTCGGCGAAGTCAGGATCATGTGACTGAAAACCTCCTATAAGAAGCTGAGAAGTTCTGCCATGTTTGATTTTCATTCAAGCATCATTTCCTGTCACTTCCTCTGCATGCTGGTACTTTTTGGGGCAGGAATATCAGACGCCATCGCCTTCAGCGCACAGAAAAGCATTGAGAGTCACAAAAAAGTAGCATAATGTGCATTTATCCTGGTAAATTTTGACACAGCAGTTCTGCAATGAAGCCTGAATATTAACCAGAATTCCAGCATTTTGCTGAAGGTTTGAATGTGGATCAAATTCCTGCTTCCCTGAGAGGTTGCCAAACGGCTGTGAGTCACCACAGTCTTGGCTTGTAACTTAAAAAAAAAAAATGAAAACAAGAATACCAGAAGCTCAAAGCAGAGCGGGAAAGAAATTGCCCTACTACTGCACCAGGAACTACCAGGAAAAAAAAAAACTTTATTTTAGTGTTATTCTTATCTGTACTTCTCAATTCTCTGTTTTGGTGTGGTTGCATGGATGTTTGTTCATTCATTAATATTCATCTTGCATGTTACTAGATTATTTTTTTTCTCTCAGTAAAACAAAATCCGAACATATCATTCACTGTATTACTTTTGATCTTGTACCTTCAAATTAAAATGCTCTCAGTGCACCAGTTTCCTTTTAAACTGCTTCCTGTTAAAGATGGCACAGATTAAAGAGTTCTCCTGTTGTACTGGCAGTGCCTACATGTACCAGGATGCATTGCTTCTGACTGTCTACTCTTGTACGGCTTCAGCCTCGGCCTCTCTTTGCTTCACTCCTTCTGCACTCATATTACAGGACTGTTTTGCTGTGAAATGTAGCTAGTTTGCAATACAATTTTGTCTTATTTACACAATGGAAGTTTTTGAGCTTTTTTCCAAGACTACAACACTGTCAGGTCAAGTGAACCTTCTGGATGCAGGAAGAACAGCAGATTTTTGCAGTGAACTCAGCTGTATTAAGTCAATAAAGCAGTACTGAGGAATTATTTCTAAAATACACCACATGAAATTTGTTTGCTTTGCTCCACAGTGAGCGAACTCCAAGCGATAAATCAAACTCTAAAATAGATAAAAGATAAGTTTAGGCATCTTAAATGCAATTTAACAGGTAGCAATGTGGAAAAAATACAATATGTGCAATTTACACATTCACATAAAAGGTGGCAAAATTTCCCGATTACTTCAACCATCAAGTTAACTGGTAGGGATGTCCTGATCCGATATTGATATCGGTCCGATATCAGCAAAATAACGAATATCAGATTATATCGTCCTTCATCTAAACTCTCTGATATCATCACTGTGATAGCATCAGTCCATTCCAGATTCCAGTCCAGCTCTTCTATCCAGCAGCAGAGTCCAGTGATCACAACAACAGCTGTGCTAAGGTGCTAACAAAGGAGAAGGAGGAGGAGTGATGTCAACCCTGTGGCAGCATTTTGAGTTAAAGTCTGAAAAAGACATTGAAGCTGAGAGAAATCAGTGTTGGAACAGAACCAGGAAGCTTAATATAAGATGACCAGATTTCCGAAATGAAATCCGGGAACATTTCCAGCACAGAGTTAATAATAGTTATTACGGTAGCGACTGACTACTGTAATAAGTGTTGCCTGCACGCAACATGCTCACTCTCACTTCCTACCTGGATATTGTAATAATCACTGTTCATGTCAATACATAACTTTTTTTTTTCCTCAATCATAAAACATTGAAATCGGGGACATTTTCAGGAACAGCTTTAACATTAAAGGGGAAGGGGAACAAAGTGGACCTTATTTCTGTGATAAAATACTGCCATTCACTCACCCATATCACTTTGGAGTCATTAGGAGTATTTCTGATGATATTTGGATTTGATGATATCAGTTTAACAGGAGTGAAGGGGGCACAGAAATACAGCTAATAAATGACACAAACTTGACTATTTCTCAAATAACAGCCATTTAATAAGATGGGCTACACTATTACTATTCTCATTTGAGTCAGGACTTTTCCATAACTTGAGAAAATTCAATCTGTAAAAGACAACTTCCTTCTACTTCCCATACTCTTCATAGTTTACTAAGGACCCCTACTGCTCACCTGTGTGGCCTTCACAGTGTTTGAACTAAAATACTTATTTGTGATTTTGTCACATACGCATACGTGCTTTGTTTTAGTTTAGGCACTGCGAAGGCCGCATAGTAGAGTCTGTTTACAGATAGAATTTTCTCACGGACAACTCCTGACTCAAATGAGAATAGTAATAGTGTAGTCCATCTTATTAAACGTCTGTTATTTGAGAAATGGTTGAGTTTGTGTCATTTACTGGCTGCATTTCAGTGCCCCATTCACTCCTGTTAAACTGATATCATCAAATCCAAATATCATCAGAAATACTCCTAATGACTCCGAAGTGAAATGGGTGAGTAAAGGGCAGTATTTTATCCCAGAAATAAGGTCCAATTTGTAAAAAACGGAACTTCCCCTTTATATGTATTTATTTTATTTAATTGTAGAGTCTTATGTTTAAGGTTAAACTGATGTAACCCATTGGTTAATAATAAATGGGTCAGACCTACTATTGCTGACTGTTGTTCTCTGTTTGAGTAATATCACTTGATCAAGCTTTTTCTAACATTCAATACAACTAAATAAGTCATAAAAATATGATTATTTATGCTAATATTGTATCAGATCAATATCGGTATCGGAAATGAAAACGTAGTGTCATTACACCCCTAGTGTAATTAGACTTATAGCAGCCCACAGCAACAGTGTGAAGGTCAGTCATATTTATAGTCTGCTGTATATTAAAAGGACTGCCACTCACTGTGACTGTCCTAACATGCACTTTGAAAGGATGAGCCATCACAGATAGTGACATAGAGACACACATTCCTTTTTTATGTGGGTGTTTGAGGAGTGTTGGCCCTTTTAAAAACCCTCTGTTATTATATTTAACCTTCACATTACTACTGCCGCTACCAGTAAAACCAGGCAATAAAACACATTCATCCATTCATCTGGTCCATGTATAAAACCAGCCTACTAAGTATAGGATCCCACTGCCAAAAGGAGTTCCTGTGAAGACGCTCTTGTACAGCAGTAGTGGGTGTGGTGTGTCACAAGCTGCCAGTCAGAGCTTCACTGGAAACGCAACATGTTTCCCAAGAAAGACAGCACAGAAAAACAGCTCAGGGGCATTTCTGACATGCTGTGTGCCCACTGAAGTGTGTCCGACCTCACTTTAGTATTCCTGAAGCTCCTCATTTATCAGCACTGTGGTATTTATATGTGTGAGATGGACCCAGGCTGGATGGAGACAGTTAATAGTTTTCCCCAAGGGTAAATTCAGCAATAAACTGTTCCTTTTGAGGACACACTGACTTCCTGTACAGATTGACTACATATATTCAGGTATTTTCAGCTCCAGTGTGAGAGTAGGAAATGTTCCAGTTGTGTTACATGTTGACAGTGAATTAGTCTATCTCTAAAAACTGGAAGAGTCTGGGTGTTCTGATAGAGCTGCCACTTAACTCAGTGAGTGCCAGCCATTTATAAAACACAAAGTGCCTTGTTCCAGCATTTTTGATCATTTTGAGTCATATTTCTAGACCCACAGAATATTTTGTACTATGACTCTGAAAACAGTGAATAGCTCAAATGAAAGAAAAGACTCTCTATTTCATCATGAAAAAAATGTTTGTTTTTACCTTGTTCCCTTCTTGTTTTATCAGAGGTAGAGTAGAGGACACTTTCACCAAAATCACTACTTTTTGTCCAGATTCTTTGTTTTACTCTCTAGTCTCGATCGTCTCCACTTCCTGTTTTGATCTCTGTGATGTATACCATCTCTTTATGCTCCAACTACGAATCCCAGAAGCCCCAAAATTACTCACAGGATGTAGGAGAGCGCCCTCTTGTGTCTACTGCCAAAAAAACACTTAGCACTCAGAGTTAAAAACCAGCATTATATGTGGAGATCAGTCAGTAGCTGGATCACTCATCTTATTAATCATAATAATAAAATAAAAGTCATTCTTCCAGTTGCAAGTTCTTTATAATATCCATAATAATTAATTAAATTAAATAAATTACATAATTAAATTAAAGTAACAATCCTTCAATTTCCCAGAGGGCGCTGTCTGAACAGATCAATAAAGTTTTATCTATCTATCTATCTAGATAGATCTTCTGTCTATCTTATTAGATAGATAGATAGATAGAACTAGTGAATGGTGGCTTGTGACAGAATGAGTACTACCATTGCAAAGATGCACTATATTTTTCCCACAAGCCAATCAGAGCAGACTGTATTTTCCAGAGCGTTTCAATCACAGGCTGAATATTCAGACAGATAGAATGTAAGAAAAAAATTATGAAAGCATGCAAACATGTTCTGGTGCCAATGAGTCTTAAAACCTTTTGTCTGTGACTGTACCTACAGCGTCTAGTTCCTTCCTGCATTACACTGAGCTCATGTTTATCCTGAAAAACTGTTAATTGTCTTCTTGGCCAGCCTCCAGCATTCAGTCCTATCCTGGGTGCGGCAGATAGAAAGAAAATGGTCTTTAGCACCGTGTTGTGTGTTTATTGCAAAATCTCAACAGTCCATAACACTGCATCCAGCTGGTGAGAGTTAAGCCACAAAGAGCGGTTACAGCAATAATTTGACATGCATGCGATGCGGATGTGTGTATAATGAGGCTGCAGCTCATGAGAACAAAAATATCAAAGCTCATTATATTATTTCCTGTCCTTCCTGAACAGAAAAATGTGTTTTAGTGCTTGTTTGTTATTCTGGATTCATTTCTGACTTCTCAGTGAATTCCAGTGTTCTGGATCAAATTTGAGTCTAAAAAGGTGAATTCAGTTTAAATTCCTCACTCCTGTTCAAAATGGTGAAGAGTAGTGAACTCAGTGAGACACAAAGAGTCCAGTTAAAGTGAAGGACGTGCTAGCCAGCTACAGGTTGCTATGGGCCAATGCAAACCTGTCCAAAACAACCCCTAAACGTCCGTTTTAAAATATGTGCAACTCACCGAGTGGTTCTTGGCGTTCACTGATGTTCCATATTAAATATTGCAGCGAAATACAGCTTCTGTCGTGTTTTATTTGGCATTTTGTAAATCCAATTTATTTCTGCAGGAAGACTATTCGGAAGATATTACTCCGCCACCAGAAATGGAAAGGGGAGCTGTTTACGTTAGGTTGTAGTTCTTTCACAGTATCGCTCGGTGGTGGAGGTAATGCACCTCTTAGTTGGTTTGCCAACCGCCATTAAACCCCAAAGAAGAAGAAGCGGAAGTAGTACGCTCAGTAGGGCTGGGACGATGACCATCATCACCGCAGTATATTAAAATAATTTAAAAAAAATTATCCCTACATATTTGCTGTTGAAAGTTACAGGAGTGTATATTGTGTTTGATATGAAACAGTAATATTTAGTAACGTCCTGTTTTTAAAGCTAGACGGAGAAACAAAACTTCTCACACTGCAGCTCGGCAGCGGACCAGTCCATTAACTCTAAGGAGCAGGGGGTTGTTTTGTTTTCATATCATCATAATTTATTTCGAGGTTTCAGTACTTGATTGATTAAATTGAATACTGTATATACACACACATAATACACAGGCATAAAAGACAGAAGTATTACATAAATGGGTGTTCAATTTCAATAGTCAGTACTTATAGCAGACACACCTCTCTTATGTAGTACTGTTCATAGTTGTTTACGCTGCTCTGTTGAATTATTTTATTCAACAATAGCCGCAAATCTTGTTACGCAGCCGAACACTGATCGCCAATTTGTGCACATTTTATGCCAGAGGACAAGGAGCGATCGGCGGGATTGCGGTGATCAGGGAGGGCAGGGAGGCTTATCCTCTCATAGGGTCATGGGGGGGCTGGAGTCTATCCCAGCTGTCTTAGGGTGAAAGGCAGGGTACACCCTGGACAAGTCTCCAGTTCATAGAGACAGACAACCACTCACACTCACATTCACACCTACCGGCAATTTAAATTAGCCCATTAATCTAATCCCCATGCATGTTTTTGGATGGTGGGAGGAAGCCGGAGTACCAGAGAGAACCCACACAGACACGGGGAGAACATGCAAACTCCACACAGAAAGGCCCCGGGCCTGGATTCAAACCCGGTACCCTCTTGCTGTGAGGCGACAGTGCTAACCACTACACCACTGTGCCGCCCCGCTAATGTGCTTTCTCCATTCTGATTTGCGATTATACTGGGGAAAAAAATAAATTCAGAGACTGAAAATGGAATACAAAAGGTGGATTCTTGAGGAAGACATCCTCGATTTTGAGTTTGATGGTTAAGGATACTGTTTTGAACGACAATACACAGAAGAGGAGCTACAGAGCAGAAGGTTACACACGGTTGTGAGGTATCTGAAAAAGTAGTTTGAGGATTTACAAAATGCCCAATAAAACAAGACAGAAGCTGTATGTCGCTTTAATATGGAACATCAGTGAACACCAGTAACCACTTGGTGAGTTGCACATTTTTTAAAACAAATGTTTGCGGGTTGTTTTGGACAGGTTTGCATTGGCCCATAGCAACCCATAAATAGCTGGCACAGCCGATTCTAAATGAGCCAAATACCGGAAACAGGACCACTCTTCAAAATTTCGGTGACAACCACTGTTTTGCATCCCAGGCAACTTAGAAAGAGGGCTTAAAGTGTAAAATATCGGAATATGCCTTTAAGCTCTGACATATTCAGACAGACAGGATAGGAAAATTAAAATCACGACATGAAAGCATGTAAACACGTTCTTGCAGAAAACTTAAAGTACAAGCATGAACTTGGAGCGTGGTGTATCTCCTTTAAAGTCTCAACCCCATGAGTCAAATCCAAAGTGAGAACGGGGTTTCTTCTCCCCATAAAGCTTCAGGAGTAATGTGTCCATCCATCACTGTCTCACTGTTGGAACTGAATGAGGTTCATCTGGGTTTCAAAAGGGAAACTTGTTTATTTGCTAATGATGTCGGCTCTTTGATGGCTGATGAAGGCTCTCTTTTTCCCCTCAGAAGGAAGAGGCCCGCTGTGGGAATGAGCTCGTAGCATGTGGTTCTGCTTTTCTCAGCCTTTTCCGTCCACGTTTCTGCAACAGCCTCGCAAAAAGCAGGAAGGAATGTTTTAATTGTTTGTCATCAGGTAGTGTTTAGAGACAAGGGCTTTAGGATGGCTATTAAAGCTCCAGCCACTTTCCGTTAACGTTGGAGGAGCCAGGTGAGGCCTTCCATAAGATCTGTCACAAAAAGTCTCAAGGCAGACCTGCCTGTACCATCACAGCTTTATATGGTGAAGGTAAAGAGCAGTCTGGGCTGCATTATTTCCAACACCAAGACCTAACTCTAAACCTAAACCCAGGTTTACCCTGACAGTATTATATGTAGTATATATTCAGTATTTGCTTGTAAATCCAAGGTATGTGCCAAGATCCTGATATTGACTGATCCACAACGTAGCCCTCTGTAATCTTCCACTCAACTGTCATTTCCCTGCAGATTACGTCTGGGTTTGATCCTCTTGGACTTGTTTTCTCAGGATGAGTTCCATCCTGGCCAGTCAGAGAAGGGTGGGAGATGGGGGGAGGCGGGTGTTAACAATGACGTTGAACATATGTGCAGCATTTGCGTTGTAGTCTAGCTGGTTGTAGTTTGGAGAAGGAAGTGAAGGAAGCCATTCAATCCGTTTTGGCTAGGCTCCCAAATATTCAGCAATTGAAGTCGGAGCAAGAGGAATGTTTAACCAGTTTTATTGCCAGCAAAGATGTTGTGGCTTTACTCCTCACAGGGTTCAGGAAAAGTCTTATTTTTCAGTTAGCTCCGTTAGTGGTGAAGGAGTTGGCTAGCTTGAATACTAGCGGTGCATTATATACGTCACGACCAAACATTAGCGATTGGGTAAAATCAGATCTAGACCTGTGCGATATGGATAAAATTCTGTATCCCAGTATAGCCAGGTTTATATCCCGATAACGATATATATTCCGATATGCTATTTTTTTCTGATGTGTTTTTAATTTCCATTGTGCTCTCCTCTGTCTCCTCTGTGGCGTAATCCCTTATATGCTTTTATTCTGAAGGCTTATTTTGAGGCTTACTTTGAGAGTGACTGGAAGTGAATCTGGCTATGTTTGCACTGTATTTTAATATAAAGTTTGGCTGCTAATAAAGATGTGTTTTAAACCATAATAAATCATTCAACAGAGCTAACTAAGTAGCTACATATCTTATATCTTATAGGCTTATATCGTACGGTAGACATTTTTAAACCGCATTACGATATATATCGTAATATCGCACAGCTCTAATCAGATCCAATCATTTCAAACTTCAACAGAGTTCACGCCTCCCGTCTGAAATCGGTTCTCAATGGAGGAATGCCAGACCCTCTGTAGGATAGTACAAGTGTTTGGAAGACCAGGCTATTTGTGAGTTAACAATGATGCGAAAAGCGACTACTGATGACACGTTGTGCTTCATGGAAATAACAGCTATGTGTCAGTGAGAGCGCCACCAACTGGAGGAGGGAAGAAATATTTTGTGATTAATTTCAACATCATCTGTTCTTGGTTCTTAGTGCGAACTTGGCCTGTGCCAAGTAAAATGCAGCGAAAGAGAATATTCCGTTGTCTCCACCAGATGGTTTTTTTAAAGAAAATAAGAAAGTTATTTATTGGGTTTATATGGCAAAACAACAAAGCTAGAATTAGACTTTCCCTGTTACACTTACCACACAGTAAGGGAGGTTTAAAATGTCCAAATATAACATGGTATTATTGGGCAGTACAATTAAGGACTATTAAATTTTATTTTGCAACAAAGGATGTCCCACAATGGAAAGAAATGGAATCAGAATGTTTGCGTTTGCCTTTACCAATGTATTTCTACTCTGATACATTGCCAAACTTGATAAAACAAACCACTAACCCAATTGTCAAAAATATGATAAGAGTATGGTTTGAAGTAAAAAAAATTACAAAAGAAACAAGTTGTTTATCTCAGTACACTCCTATTTGGGGAAATCAGTGTTTTACACCGGGAAGAACAGATGCTGTGTTTAGACGGTGGGCATTAAAGGGACTAGAGAAAATTCAGGATCTTTATCTGACCAACTCCGATACCATGTTATCATTCGAACAAATAAGATATAAATATGACATAGATAAAAAATACTTCTTTAAATTCCTCCAACTTAGAAATTACATTAGGGTGAGCCAAAATGGTTTTCTAACCAAACCCTCAGCTTCTGACTTAGAAAAAATTATATCTGAGGACAGTTTAAGTAAAGGTGCTATAGCAAAGATATATAAATATTTGTTATCAAAATCGGTTGAAAATGCAGATCATAAACGAGAAGCATGGAAGGAAGATCTAGGCACAGATATATCGTCAGAGGACTGGCAATATATATGCACTTAGGCTCACACCCAATCAGTCAACACCAGATTTCGACTGTTGCATTATAAATGGCTGATGAGAATTTATATTACGCCATTTCAGTTAAATACAATAGGAATATTCCGGATACATGTACAAAATGCACTGAGGCGCAGGGGACATTATTCCATTGTATGTGGCAATGCAACAAGATAAAATCTTTTTGGGAAGAGGTTAAAAGAGCAATAGAAAAAATTATTTCAAAAAACATTCCAATGGATCCCGCGCTCTTTGTCTTAGGTCTTTACCCAAAAAGTCATAAATACAACAAAAGTCAACGAATACTAATAGATATGTGTCTTTTACATGCCAAAAGATCCATTGCAATGTTTGGGAAGAAGATCAGCAGACCAAGTGTTACGTATTGGGAGAGAGTGACATACATACAAAAAGGAAGGCAAGATATGTTCGAAGAGATATGGAAACCGTTAAATATGTTTGTTAATGGTATTGATTTAGCAAATGACAATGAGGAGGAATAAGTAGTTATGTAAACCTTACAACAGGACTAAAGAGTTTGAATACCCGCAACTGTATTAAGCCCTTAAATTATGTATAAAATGTTTTATGGATGAGAAGTGAATGTTAGTGATGTGTATATGTAATGTTTGTTTGCTTGGTCTTGTTCTGTTTATGACATTTGTACCATAACAGGTGCTTTCGTTAAAGCACAGACCTATATATTTGATATAATTACATGTATGTACGTATATACAAATGTATGTGTATGTAAGAAAATGTTAATAAACATATTGTTCAAAAAAAAAAAAATGCATCGAAAGGGAATCAAACCGAATGATGGAAGTAGCTCAGAGTTAGCCACCTGACTTCCTTGTCATCTCTAGGACTGGCATTTCATCATCAGGCTACCGAACGTTGATACTTTTGTAGCATCAAACAAAAAGCTGTGATCCTATCAGGTATCAAAAAATGACTAATTTTTCGTTGCCATATTCAGATACCCTAGTGTCTGTGAACCATACTCTCTGATGTCACTAAGGACAGGGGGACATGTCCCCTTCAGATTCATAGTGACACTGATCCATCCTCCAACTTTCTTGCATAAGGAGACAAACATCACCAGTAAAACAGGAGTAATGTCACTGAAGCAGCACTGGGAGCCTGGAGTTGGTATGTTTAGACTCATGGTGCGTTCACGTTGTACACGAATGTGGGAATTTCGATCAGAACCCTCTGTGAAGTTGGATCTCCACCTCAGAAAGTCAGATTAATCTCACCAACCAGACATAGAATTCATGCTATCTGCTACTAACATAAACAGTAGCTACTGTACATGTGTTGTTGTACGTCTGTAAGGCTGGAAGGGCTGGGATCACTAAACTTTGAGGTTAAGGTGATCTAAGCTCCAAGTTCACAACACATCATAAGGTAAACTCTCATGCCCCAGGGTCCTAAAGAGGACTGGAAACGGCCTGTGCCTGTTGATCATCATCAGCCATCATGATAAAGCCTAAATTACTCAAAAATAACTTATAGAGGTATCATTCTGGAACCGGTATCGAAATTGGCATCAAACCATACCCAGCCCAAATCATCTAAGTGTAATTCAAGTTTAACATATGGGCCCAAATTTGTGTGATGAAAGGAAATCCTCACAGCCAGCAGTGTGAACTCAGATAGATACAACCCGTCTGACCTGAGATCAGCAAAAACAGCTTTCATGACTCTGTATCACACTTAACATGCAGCCCTGCCACGGTCCACTCTGCTGTTATTCTAGAGGATAATCAGTGTGCAGCGTTTCCAAGTAGACCTAATTGTTGAAGGAACATTTCCTCTACTGCCGAGCTGGAGCAGCTCCAGGCGTTTTGCAACAGCCGTGATGATGAAATGCCTGTTCCAGAGAAACGGTTACACCAAAGGAAAATGTCTTTTAAAGCCACAGTGAATCATAACCCTGGTCTGCCAGGAGATCCACAAAGCTGCTCTTGCATCACACGGCTGGCAAAGTCACTGACATCTGCATCACTGTACAGTGAACAGGTCAGCCCACCTTCAGCAAGCCTGAGCCAAAGCACCCATTGACTGCTTCACTTTAATCAGCAGGTGGTAAGCAGGAGTTTTACTTTATTCCTTGACAAATAGACTTAACTGCTACGCTCATAGCTATAACGCTTAAATTGCAGACATACAGTAGTATTTTGCACTAATAGATCCTTAAATTTGACATTTTCTATGCCCAGTAGATTTTTTAAAATGATTAATAGGATCAGTTTTGTCGTTTGTTTGTAGAAAATGACGAACAGCTGAAAAAAGTAATTTTTCATTCAGACTGAATGACCCACAGCTTTTTCTTTCATTTTGAACCAAATTAAAGGGAAACTTTTTGACTGATGGGGACAACAATTTTTTAAATTGGTCCAGTATTTAGGGAGAACACTGCAGCTGCTAGAAGAAAACTTCTCAAGCAAGACAAATCCCTAAACACCATGGAAGAAAAAGTGACAGTAATTGACAGAAGACCATTTACATGTGCAGGTTGGACCATGACCATGAAGGAAAAACAAAAAGTGTTTTATTGTGTTTTGCTGTCGGGAGGTTGACCTTTGTTTCAGTGTGAAGCTCCAAATCCAGACTGTGTGAAACTTTGGAAAGTCTCACAATTCATTTTCAACTCTTGACGTCACGATTCGATCCAGAATTGATTCTGAGTTAAAATATGATTGTTGATTGAATAAATAGAAAGCGTACACCTCTCCTCTGCTGAATTACTATTTGGAAAAAGTTGATCTGATAAGAAATAGTGAGATATCTGCATGAGTCAGAACAGCTATCAGTAATCTGTAGGGATTATGTCCTCTAATCATGTCAAACATCGGTCCAGGAAGTGTTGAGTTTCATTCATCAAAGCATGTATTTCTGTTAAAAAAGAGCTCTGAACATGACTATGTTGTTACACTGATGGAATCAGTGATGTGGAAATGTACAGAGTTTAACAAATGTATTAAAGCATCAAATATCCTCCATCATCATCTCCTTCACTTCCTCACTGAGGAACCACCATTTTGAGCAGGAGTGAGGAATTTAAACTGAATTCACCTTTTTAGACCCAAATTTGATCCAGAACACTGGAATTCACTGAGAAGTCAGAAATGAATCCAGAATAAAAAACAACCACTAAAACACATTTTTCTGTTCAGGAAGGACAGGAAATAACTGCAATTGAACATCTTAAAATAATAATAAAGTTGTTTGATATTTTTTTTTCTGCTTTTTTAAAACAATAAAATTCCTGGATTAAAAACAATAATTATGTTTTATAATTAAATATATCATTTTGATTAAAGAGCTTGCACATACTGGTGGATTAACCATTACAGAAACATTAAAAATAGTTTTGGTAATCAGTAATACTGTTAATTTAGGACATTGGGGATAAACACATGACACTGGGTGGAGGAGTAATGCATTTATTAAGCTCTGTGTATGACAGACAACTGAACATGAAGCACATTTGCTTCAACATAGTAAAGGTAAACTGAAAAAAAACAGGAGCAGAGCATAATACTGGGAAGCTTGTGACTGAACTCCGATAAAAATTTAATAGGCATTTTTAAAACAGCGAAAAGTTTGTTTTAATAAAAACCTTATTATATCTGCAGCTGAGGTAAATTAAAGACCATGACTTTATTATTTATGGTCTCACTTTAATATAAGAACATCATGTACTTTTACGTGCTACAGTGTGTTGCAGAGATTTTTGCAGCAGATTTTTGCAGATTTTTCTGGAAGATTTTAACAGAGTTAGTCTCAAGCTGTTGGAGAAGATTCAAAGTGAAGTGCCAGAGAATAAAGATCCATGTGGAAATGGAGCTTAAAGCGTAGACAAACAGCTGCAGACTATAGTCACAGAGACATTCAGCGTCTATTCATGCTACAACTGAGGGTCTGCACTAGTTTGATTCAAAGTGTTTATTGTCATGTGAACAGTAAGGAAACATGTTTCCCTGCACATTAAAATACTTCCTTTGCTATCCGAACACTGAGCAATAAATCAAAAACTGTTAAATAGATAAAAGATAGAATCAGATAAAAGGCAATTAAGGCAGTAATGTGAAAAATATATATGCAATGTGGTAATGCACCATAACTGTGACAGCCACCATAAATATCAAGTATCAGAAGAAGAGGCATGCACCTTAGGAAATAAAATAGCATCCTCAAAATGTTCTTCGTTGTTTTTGGCTGAACAACAAGAGAAATGTGTGTGCCATCTTAACCAGAGTCAGACCAGGGATGAGGATGATTTCTTGATAGAATACAGTAATGCAAAAGATGTGGAACCACAGGAGTTTGCACAGTCAATGCACTTGAGATGCATTCAGAGTGTTGTCACAAATCGTACTGCGGATGACCACATTTATGTCACAAAGACCAAAGCAGGCACTGGTAGACCTGCTCAGCCACAGACACAAGGTATGAACCGGCCTTTTGACTGCAGTTACTGCCACCTGAAACAGAGTCGACCAGGCTTTAAAGGATTTGTGCAGAGACGAGTGGTGTCTGAGGACCTCTTACCTACTTATTACTGAGTGGGAAAAGCAGTTCCTCCGAACTTCTCGGCCAATTAAGGCTCGTGCTTTGTTGGGCCGCAGTGAAAAGATGGAACTTAAAATGGCTGAGTGAGAATTAAGTGGCTGAGTAATGATGAGGACTACTAACACAGCTGAGTGGAGCAGCTTTGTTCCATTCTGGGACAGCAGAGCAGGAGGAGGCTCTCCACTCACACTCCACACTCATACTGTCTGGACCAGAACCAGCTGAGTCCCACACACTCACCATAACTCTGGCTCTGCTCAACACAATAAGGTCTTTGAGGGGCTAAGGACACTCCTCTGATTGAGGGCCATGCTCTAAGCAGCTGTAATCCGCTCCAAATGGACAACAAACATACATGTTTGTTTGTCTATACATGTGAGGACCGACACTGACAGAATGCATACACGAGCCCCAAACCCTAACCTCTGCCTTTTAACTTAACCCCTAACACTAAACTAAACCTTTGCAGTCTCCCGCGGAGACTGTGAGTAATTTTGAGGCTTCTGGGATTTGTAGTTGGAGCATAAGGAGACAGTATATGCCACAGAGATCAAAGCAGGAAGTGGAGACGATCGAGATTACAGAGCAATATACTCTACCTCTGATGAAATAGAGAGTCTCTTCTTTCATTTGAGCTATTCAGTGTTTTCAGAGTCATAGTACAAAATATTCTGTGGGTCTTGAAATATTGACTCAGAATGGGCAAAAAACGCTGGAACAGGGCCCTCTGTCTTTTAAAAAAAACGGCTGGCACTCAAAAAGTTAATATCGACCGATCTGATACTGATACAGTTTTTATGTGTTCTAATAAGTTCTGTGTTTCTGAAAAGAGCGTCTCTTTCTCTTTTCCTTTTTGTCCATTTCATGTTACAAATGAATACTTTAACGATGCTCTTTGGTGGATTATTTGTTTGCTGAATTAAGGCCAATTCATACTCGGGCAGAACGGATGCGGAACAGACTCCATGGAGGTCCACATACTTAAAGTGAACGTCCGCAAGGTCCGTGCGTGCAAAGCTCAAATTTTGCATCTGCGTGGACTCCGCTCGGTGCTGTTGTCACAAAACACTGCTCGGCATGTGTTTTTCACACTGACTTGCATTAAATGTGACACCGATCGTTTGATTCACAGCAGTTTGACAGGAAACTGGTGCGCGGCTGTACGCTCGACTATGAAAGCTCTTAGCGGAGTGGACAGTCCGCACGGATAGAATGCCTGAGTATGAACTGGCCTTTACAGGAGAAGTTTGAACAGATTCAGAAATGGCTAGTCTAATTTTATCAGCATGTTTGATCGTTAGTTATGACTGCGTTGTTAGTTTCCTTGATTTTTTTTTGAGTTCTGCCTCATGACCTGCTTTAATCTTTAGTGGAAATATTTCAGACAGTTTGTCCAGTAGAGTTACCATCACACATGATTGCAGATTAATCGCGTGAACGTGCTAATTATGACAAAGAAATAAAACAAAACTTCTCTCCCACGGCGCATCGCCAGCGCATGACGTCACTCACAGCGCACAGCATAGAATTACACTGAATAGATCTGCCCCAATGGACCGGGCCCGTTGTCACTGATACCCGATCTAGAATTTTCTTCAATATCAGCACCGATACCAATATCGGAGCAGTGCATCGCTAAGCTTAACCTTAAAACCCAGTCTTAACCCTCAGACAGTTCTTTAGTGAGGACCTGCCAAAATTCACAAAGCAGAAATGATCCAATATGTTGTTGTCCTTTCTGGCTACTCCCTTCCGGGGGATGATCTGCATGTAGACTTGGCGTTAGTTTTTTTACACCGGATGCCCTTACTGATGCAACCCTTGCCCAGTTTGGTAACCGGGACTGGGGGAGAGTGGAACCCAGGTTCCCCAGGCCGATGGCATGCGGAATTACCCACTGCACTACCAGCCGGTAAAAAAGATCCAATATGATATTTTAAAACTGAAATGGTCCTCACAAAGATACAAGCACACACAGGAATAACACTAGAATGAGCTAATGAAGCAGAACATTTTGGTTATATTGTCAGTCATCTGTAACAGAGTTGTTGGCTTATATTCTAGTCCTGTTTCCCTTTTTATTTCCATCTCGATGTCATGCGAATTTCACACAGTCCATCGAAATAGCAGGAAAAACTGCAGTATAATTGTGTTTCCATCAGTTGGCTTGGAACAAAGTCCTGAATGTCCAATAAAAGATGGAGAGTGATGGAGGAAAATCTGCTCAGTGTGTATCTGAGAGGTTGCTGGTGTCCTTTAGTATCAGCTAAAATCGGTTGATTTAATATTCTCATCCAAAGAGAAAAACAAAGAAATGTACTTCTTTGAAGGCTCACGCTTATTCATAAGCCCTGCTCTTCTGAAATACCACTCTGGTCTCTTTGTAGATGACGCCTCTGCAGACAGCAGCGCTGAGTTCCCAGACCGAGCTTCCATGATGGAGGTTCGTCTGCAGGCTCAGGAGGACGAGATCACGCTGCTGAAATCCTCTCTGGCTGATGCCCTGCGCAGGATCCGCCTCCATGATCAGCTCCTTCCGTTACTGAAACAACAGCTCATTGCAGGTGAGGGATCCTCAACATGTTGTATCTACACTCACATGGTACACTGGATGGTAGATAGGGATGCACAATAACTTTTTTAAACAGATACCGATAACCAATAACTTTCTGTTTCCAAAGGCCAATACCGATAACTAATAACTTTCTGCTTCTAAAGGCCAATACCAATAATTTTCTGCTTCCAAAGGCCAATACCGATAACTAATAACTTTCTGCTTCTAAAGGCTAATACCGATAACTTTCTGCTTCCAAAGGCTGTTACCGATAACTTTCGCTTCCAAAGGTTGATACCAATAGCGATAACTTTTTGCTTCCAAAGGCCGATACCGATAACTTTCTGCTTCCAAGGGTTGATACCAATAAAGTTAACTTTATGCTTCCAAAGACCGATACCGATAACTTTGTGCTTCCAAAGGTTGATACAGACAACTTTCTGCTTCTAAAGGCTGTTACCGATAACTTTCTGCTTCCAAAGGTTGATACCAATAATGATAACTTTTTGCTGCCAAAGGCCAATACCGATAACTTTCTGCTTCCAAAGATTGATACCAATAACGATAACTTTTTGCTTCCAAAGGCCGATACCGATAACTTTCTACTTCTACAGGTTGATACCATTAACGATAACTTTCTGTTCCAAAGGCATTACCAATAACTTTCTGCTTCCAAAGGTTGATGCCAATAACGATAAATTTTTGCTTCCAAAGGCCGATACCGATAACTTTCTGCTTCCAAAAGCCAATACCGATAACTCTCTGCTTCCAAAGGTCGGTACCAATATGAAAACTGATAACTTTCTATTTCCAAAGGCTGACACCGATACGATAACTGCTAACTTTTTGCTTCCATTCTGCTTCCAAAGGTGGATACCAATAACTTTCTACTTCCAAAGGCCAATACTGATAACCAATAACTTTCTGCTTCCAAAGGCCATACCGATAATTTTTTGCTTCTAATGGCCAATACCAGTAACTTTCTGCTTCCAAAGGTCGATACCGATAACTTTCTGTTTCCAAGGGCCGATAACGATACAGATAACATACCTGGAGATAAAAAAAAGACGAATAAAAGTGGACCTTAGATATATCATGACATCAATACTATTGACAAAAACAGTTATTAAATGAAAATATTTATTTTGTCCAATAAAAAAACTATTAGCAAGCCTCTCAAACTTTTGCTTAACACTTAAGCAAAAAAAAAAAAAAAACAGTACTTAACACTTAAACTTCTGGTCCCTTTGGCTTCATGACATCAAGTCAAGGCTGCAACTACCAAAATGATGACTGAGTTGATGAGTTGTTTTCTGACATGAGGGAGTATTCTAAGTTAATTTTTCCAGTCAAAAAGTTGTTTTTCTGATTATACCGATGCCACTTCAAGGCAGCACTCACTGCAGGCAGTTCAAGTCTCTAGACTGTAAGACTGGGAGCACTTGATTAAAAAGTATAATTTACATATTATCAGGGGTATTTTTTATTATATCTGACTTATCGGAATGACATCATAATTTCCAGACATCGGACCAGTAATGATCTGGCCAATAATTATCCTGCACCCCTAATGGTAGAACATTATTTTCACATTCATCCGTTACATTTGCAAAGCAGGTCATGTACTCAAATTTCACTTTTTTCAATCAAGGAAACTCAAATTATTTAGTTTAGTTATTTCAGTTGCCTGAAATCAGTTTAATCAGGTTGTGTAGATGGAGGCTGTATGTTATGTTAGGCTCATGATTCACTACACATGAACTGATAGTGTAAGGGATAATGCCTGGGGAGGTGTTATTATCAGGAATTAAGGGATGACGATACCAGAACCTGACTCATAGCATCTGTCTATAAACAGTGTGGAGAAATCTATGACGGCTTTCTATAATAACAGTACGTATTATCATTGTCATTATCAAATGATGTACTGTTATGGTATTGGTTCTGAAACTTGGGTATAATTTTCAAAGGAAAGATGGTGCACACTGACCTGACCTTTCATGGAAAAATGACTGGATTTACTGACGATCAAATAATAATGTAATAACTTTCATCCCACCCAGTGAACCCTGGTGCAGCTCGAGTGCTGAACCAAGTGTGTTGCTCTGATGGCTGCACGAGCAACAAAAGACTGTCCTCCAGCTCGGGCGTGGACGGGATCCGCCACTCTGCTACCAGGTACTGGACAGGAGGACTGACGAGGGGGACATCAGAGTTTTATTTTGGTGTATAGCCATATTGTTTGCTACACCCGAAGCAAACTAGTCTATTCATATGATGTGTTAATTTTCCTGTGTTGCTCTTCCGTTTTGACCTCAACCTTTGAACTATCTCTAGCCAACTGTCAGACAGCGTTGTGACCAATGCGAATGGCCACATAGGAAGCCCAGTGTCCATGAAACCCAGAGCCACACCAGCCACACTGGACCAGTCAACACAGACAGAGCCCACCATCCTGGGGCAGGACACTGAGCAGGACAGGGTCCCTCTCCCCAGGCGGGTCCAGAGCCTACAACTGGAGGACGCCCTCCCTCCAGGGACACATGTATTTGAGGGCACACGAGCCAAGCTCCATCGCACCCTCGGTTTGGAAGAGGAGGATGAGGAGCAGGAGGAAGATGAAGAAGGCGGAGGGGAGCAGGAAAAGGAGCTGAGCAGGACGTCGTCAGTGGAGGAGCCCATTCAGCCCACCACGATCCGAGGCCTCCAGAGGGAGGACTTCCAGGATGGAAGCTGCTCACCAGAGGAGCTGGGCTCTCCCACGGCCTCAGTCAGAACCTCAGACCAGAACCTCAGCCCCCGAGCCGCTCCACTGTCCCCCATCCAGGAAGGAGAGAAGAAACCACTGTGTGTGATCTCTCCGTCCTCACCACCGCTGCCTGCATAATCATCTCTCTCGTGACTGATTGCATGGCTTTTATGGACCAATCAAAACATTTCTTGAGTCTAACTTGCGTGACTGCAAACCCCAGTTGTGCTGCAAACCACCTTACGAAACAATGAGCCGCAGGTCACTAGGCTGATTGTTCCATGTCAGAGCAGGAAAATGGAGGATGACACGTCCTGTCGTCATGTTCAGTCCAGCCTCCATGGTCTTTTCGTCTCTGTGTGTTTGAGCAAGGGGCAAGGGAAACATAAAGCCGTAGTGGAACATAATGGCGGCACTCGTCCACGCTGAGTGACATATCCAAGATTAGCTTCACGGCACACAGAGATTTGAGCCCAGTGGAAAATGTGATGTGAGGCTGATTGAACACAGCATAACGTACTAAAGGGGCGAGGAGAAAGGTTGGGATTACAAGCTGTATACACTGAGACCGAACAAGAAAGGTCAGGGGGTTTGCACCACTATACAGATGTAACCTTTCAAAGACAAAAACATGTTTTTTAAAATGACATATCTGTCCAAACAGCATACATCAGAGTTAATATCCATCTGAAGAACCTCCAGAGTGGTCCTCTGTTACAACTTCACTGTAGCCACAGAGTATTAAAGTTGATGGCTCTGTAAGATGATGCAGATGTGCAGTGTTGACACAGTGCCATTAGGAATCTGCCATTCAACTGGGGTTTGCAGAAACGCATAAGCTACCTTAAATCCTGATCTTTTAACACAGTTCTTCTCCTCTTCTAATCAGACTTTTAACATTTTCTTCGTCAAATCAAGGATCTCTTGCATGCTGTGGTTGATTCTCAAACAATTGTCTTTTATAGTGACTGGGAAAGCACAGCGCCAGTGCACTGTGCTTTTGTTTACTTGTGCGTGCATGTGTTCTTTTGTCCTACTTCCTTGTTGTGGCTTGTAAAGGGTTTGTTTCATTGTTGGTAACGTGCTCTAGTCCATCAGCTCTGCCAAACCTGCAGTACTGGGAAAGCTGTGCCGCCATGCTCAGTCTACTACACCTCTACATTCAACACTTCATTTCAGATTAGTAGGAGTAGAGACCTTTAGGAGGAATGGGTGGTTGCCAGCCGAGTTTCACTTCCTCGATTTGAGGCCAGTGACGTTAGACGTCAAAGCTTTTAATAATTAATCCCAAGGGGAATTCACGTAACTATTACATAACATTAACTATAACAGATTTAGGCCAGGAGTTAAAAGTCAATTCCAGTTTATTACAATTTAGGTCCAATTTTCATGGTTTTCAACAGTTCAATCAGTAATTGTGACATTGCCTCTCCAAGTTCATTGCTGACAATTGGGAACATTATGACATTTCTAAAAAGAAGTTTAACAGGGCAAGAAACACGATCAAACAAGTTGTAAACAAACCTGCAGTTTAGCTAGACAAACGTTAGTTAACCACCAAAACTGTCTGTTGTACACATTCATCACAATTTCCAGAGCTACGTCCTGCTCTAGACGTCCTTTTGGCTTGTTTAAAACTTGCCTGACTGTTTGTGTTACTTCTGTGCTTGTTTGCCAGTAAGCTGCAAATGTTAGCATACCTGGCTAACTAGCTTATTACTTACAGTAGTAACCTAAGTTTTTTTCCCAGGTTAAAATTTAGCATATCAATAGCTAACTGCATCTTATGGTGCTTCTGTGCTTGTTTGCCAGTAAGCCACTAATGTTAGCATACCTGGCTAACTAGCTTATTACTTACAGTAGTAACCTAAGTTTTTTTCCCAGGTTAAAATTTAGCATATCAATAGCTAACTGCATCTTATGGTGCTTCTGTGCTTGTTTGCCAGTAAGCCACTAATGTTAGCATACCTAGCTAACTAGCTTATTACCTACAATAGTAACCTAAGTTTTTTTCCGCAGGTTAAAATTTAGCATATCTTTAGCCAACTACATCTTATGGGGCTACAGTGTAACACAAATCTTAGATGCAACAGTTCAGGGTAAATGTAGTTGTTCTGTAATGAATGTTTATTAAATTTATTAGCTTGTCCTGTTAGCTTTGGGCCCGCAAGTCTGCAATAATCGCATGGTAGCTGTGCACTTCCTGTCTCCTAAATGGGTGTGGCTAACATTACTTTTGCAACAATGTCTGCTAACATTAAATATTTTAATAGCTAAAAAAACAGCTCAACAGGCATAGCAGCAGTAACTAAAGGGGACAGGATTTAGCAAAATGTCAGTTACTCTGGTGAGTACAGTGTTATTATTACAGGGGCGTAATGGATGCCATATGTAAGTTGTATTTAACCAGATTTTTCCTTTGGGAAGCTTGGGAATGAAATCAATAAATGAAACATGATCATGTTCAAAATTAAACATTCGATGTGTGAACTATAAAGAAATGTGTTTCCTACTTCTTTTGCTATCCACACTGAACGCAGAGCAATCAGCCAAGAAAAAATATATACAAACAGATAAACAATAACAGCTTATTGGCAAATATGACAACACCTTTTGAAGGCAGCATTTGGAAAATACAATATATATATTAAAAATATTGACTATGCAGAAAGGTAAAGGTAGTGCAGCATCAGTCAATATGTGTAATATTGAGCAATGAGTGTGTACTAACATGTGGAACGAGAGGTAGTCTGTGATTACAGACTCCTGCCAGCTGTTTAAGAGTTTGATGGCAGTGGGAAAAACACTTTTCAGTCTAGATGTTGCAGGGATTTAGTGTCTGTATGTGAGCACAGTGTTTCCCTCTGGAAACTGAAGCTGATTTCTATCCTCTGGTGTTCCAGGGTTCGTAGGAATAGCGAGAAACTGGGCAACCCGGAGAGGCAGAAGAAACGTCTGGACAAGAAGGCGGCGTCCACGGCCAACCTCCTCACCCGCTCCCCCAGCCTGGAGAAGTGAGCCACGCTGCCATCACTCACAGCTGTCACACTTTTTTCACAGCAGTCACACAGCTCACTTTTTCCTATGGCTGCTGCAGCCTCACATATCTCATCAAGGAGACACTTGCTGGAACACTGATGGCCCCAATGAATAATACTAAAATTCCACTCCCATGAGAACCCCATGTGATTCTGAAGAGAGGGACTAAAATATTGTCATATACCTGTCTCACACATTTGATTTCTGTCTCCACAGCCGAGTTAAGGAGCTGATCGCTGGTGCAGGTAATGCATCTTTCTGTTTTTAATTCTGAAACTGAGATCAATGTTTTCACCACTTTATCCAAATGTCCAAGGAATTAAACACAGAAACTTGAAGAAAATCTGGTTTACAGTGGTGTGCAATTGTGGGGTGGCCAGATTGGTAAAAACATGCACTAAAGTGCCCTCTCTGGAGGCAAAATTACACAATGAAGCACCTTTTTGGAGGCAGAGATGCACACTAAACTGCCCTCTTTTGAGGCAATAACCTGCACTAAAGTGCCCTCTTTGGAGGCAAAAACATGCACTAAAGTGCCCACTTTGGAGGCAAAATTACACAATAAAATGCCTTTTTGGAGGCAAAGATGCACACTAAACTGCCCTCTTTTGAGGCAATAACCTGCACTAAAGTGCCCTCTTTGGAGGCAAAAACATGCACTGAAGTGCTCTCTTTTTAGGCAAAAATGTGCACTAAAGTTCCTTCTTCGGAGGCAAGAATGTGCACTAAAGTGCCCCCTGGTTGGCAAAACACACTCAATTTCTCTCTTGGCTGAAAAAAACCCCTACTAAACTGCTGAATTGGCTGGTTAAAACATGAGAAAATACTCTCCTGGGAGGCACAAATGAATGCTAAAATGCTCTCAAAAACACTGAAGCACTCTCTCAAAAGCACTGAATTGAAGTGCCCTCTTCAGTGGCAAGAAAGCGCTGTAGGTGTCCTTTTTTTAAATTTTCACCCCTGCCCTTCAAAAAGTATATGCACACCACTGCTGGTTTCCCTTCAGTAAAGGTAAGGTATTCAGAGATAGAGTAGGGCAAGGTGTGTGTTTGTCATCCTAGGAAAAAAAACATTGCTTTCTGAACATGTGGTTGGTTTTTGAAATGTTGAGAGAATTTAGAATTCTTTAGTACAACATTTACTGTAATAAAAAACGTAGAATATATTCCAGTTGTATCGAGATATAACTCTCCTCCACTAAGAGTCAGCTGCTACTTCACTCAATTGAGGAAGAGGAAATTGAACAACCCTGTAAAACCTCTGGTTGTCTTGTCTTTCATATGATAATGTGACTAATCATAATATGTTTACATGCCCGCGGTTGTCCCAGGTATGATTAGGATTTTTGCACATTAGCATCATATCCTGGTTATCCTCAATGGTCCTTTTCCTGTCCTCTTATGCAGTCAGTAAAACAAAACAATACGGTGCCAAACAGCATAAATGACACACCTGTATGCAGACAATCAGAAATGTAGACACTACCAGAGGCAGGGCTCAATAACCATGGGGTTAGGGTCATCTAACCTCCCTAAGTAATGCTCTTGTGTTGGCAGAGACTCCTGTTTAAATCCTTTGAACTGTGATGTTGATTCATGCTACTGATGCAGAAAATCTTCCTGGCAGTTTTTCCTGTCAGACAGTGTCTATAGCCAGACACCGTAGGACTGTGTATACTGTATGAATGCATGAAAACAGATCTCTTTGATTGACAGGTGACCTTTTATCTGGATTGCTATGCAGACACAGCGTAGCGTGCAATGTTTCTACCCAGTGAAAGCTGTCTGTGACAGAAGTATAACCTTAGTGGAGCAAATACAGACATGATACATGGATTTCGTTGTAATCGGGGACTTTTTCCAGGTTTTCCTGGCTTCAGCTTTGGCGAGGCCAGAGTTGAACTATAATTCTGTTTATGTGGCAGCTTCTCTCTGGTTCACACATGAAGTCTTGTGCAAAAACGAGTGCATTTCCCAACCAATCATGTTTGTGGTTAGCGACGCTTTTATGAGTTTTGGCCTTCAGTCTGGTCATGGTTAGCCCTGTTTTCAGGCTTCAGTCCTACACTACAGTACGACAGAGCGCTACAGGACACTCTTTATATCTGACTCACTCACACTGTGAAAGTGGAAAATTTGGCAACAAACCTGGATGAGATTGACATTTGACACAGTTGAGCAGGATGTTGCAACTTCACATGCATATCATATTTATATGATTGACGTTTAACGATTTAGTCAATGCGGATCCTGTTGTGGCAGGTTTTTTTTTTCCATTTCCTTCTAATCAGTCAGTTATGTCAATTATATAAAATATCTACCTATTTTACAGCTCAGGTTTGCACTGGTCTGTTGCAAGATTTTTGATTTAATCCAGTAAAGAACTCATCAAAACAAACAGGGATTATTTTAGGTGCAGCTCTGCTTCTTTTTCTTCCACTCTCTGAGGAACAAGTGGTAATGCAAAGACAGAGCAGGTCGGCTAGCTGGTTAGCATCATTTCAGTGGATATCTCTGCAACACATAAACGTCTTTGACATGGTGCTAACACTGTAACCTCTTCACATCCTGTTGATGATGTTTGTTTTTTGTTTTGAACGACCCGTTCTGGCCTGATCGTACATAAAGCACCTTTAAATTCATGCTCATTGGTAATCTTTAGGTATCATGAAAGCACTGATAATGTAGTTTGAGTACATATTGTTCCAATCAGTATGAAAAATTCAATATAACTGCACTACCAATGGTTGTGTGAATGATCTTCAAATGCAGTGATCACATAAATGTATTGGTTATTAATAATAACTACTGGAAAATGTGGGCGGTTTGCACTTCTGCTTCAGGACAACCTGCTAAATTAACTGTCAACATTAAAGCCTGTCATCCAGCTGAAAGCCAGCAGGTCATTTAGAGGCCACCTTTATAGCTTAACGCACCCTGTGAACACCACAAGCATCACTCAGTGGGACATTTTTAAAAGGCCACCACTTTTTTATGGTAGGGCCAGTTTTGGCCGTGGGCGCTGCCTGGAATCACATCCACTGTGGTTAGCCGAGCTGCCTCCCCACTCCAGCTCTGAATGATGGATGGCCGGCTCTGCAGAAGAGGCTGCCAAAACAACATTTTTAAGACTTCCCCTGCTCTCTCTCTGTCTGGATGTCTCCATAAGTCTTCTTTGATTCAGTAATTGCTGTGCTTGGCATGAGTTTTTTTTTTTAGTTTTTTTTTTTTTAAGCTTTTCAAATGCTGACAGTGGAGAGTGGCAGGAAATTTAGGGGGCATAGGACAAATGTCCCTGGAGATGTGTTTAAATACTGTTTTGGCACCCGTCTGAAATGTGTCCGTAGCATTGAATATCAAAACTGTTCTAGACTGTTCTAGACTGGTGCTCTGCTGGGTGTGTTCATTATAAGCACTAGAACCAATTCTGTTATTACTTCAATTCCAAACATTTCTCTGGCTTTTAACCATACCTTATTAGCTGTTGTTTAGCACTCCATATACATGTTCTTTACCCTGTGTCATGATTTGAATCATGGTGTAATATAATGAGGGCTCAGGTCTGGACAATACCATCACCATCTGGACCCATGAGAGACAAAAAGATAATGCCAGAGCTACATTAAGGAAGCCTTGAGTGGCAAGCAAGAAATTAAAAAACAAAACATTATTTTCTATTTTGGGTTTATGACTTCAGAACAGTTTACCAGGAAATCTTTATGTGTTCCTTGAGTGCCAGTTCACAATGGGACATAAAAAGTGCATGTTTCCTTCCAGGTGAGTTTTAACTCTCTGAGTGCCAAGGACGTATATTTACGTTCTTTAAAATAAAACGCTTGAATACCATAAACGTATATATTGGTTTTAACTTTTTTTTCGGCAGTGGGTCGCCAATCGCGGTCTCCTGCAGTCTGTGAGTAATATTGGGGCTTTTGGGATTTGTAGTCGGGACATAAGAGACGGTATACACCACAGAGATCAAAACAGGAAGTGGAGACGATCGAGATTAGAGAACAAAACAAACAGAATCTGGACAAAAAGTGGTGATTTTGGTGAAAGTATCCTCTACTCTACCTCTGATAAAACAAGAATGGAACAAGGTAAAAACAAACATTTTTTTCATGATGAAATAGAGAGTCTCTTCTTTCATTTGAGCTATTCAGTGTTTTCAGAGGCATAGTACAAAATATTCTGTGGGTCTTGAAATATGACTCAAAATGGGTATAAACACTGGAACAAGACACTTTCTGTTTTATAAAATGGCTGGCACTCAGTGAGTTAAATATCTCCATTCACTCTAAACACAAGTGTGTTGGCAAGTTATGTTAAACACTAGGGCTGTTGAAATTATCATGTTAATGTGATTAATCAGTATTAATCAGTGTTAATTTGCACCATATTAACTCTACCTGGACAAAGTGCCTGAAATGTGTTACCAGAGACGTGCTGGCAGGTCATGAAGCAGAACTCCATTCCAAAAATCAAGGAAACGAAAACACAGTCATAACTAACGATCAAACTGCTGATAAAATTAGATTAATCATCTTTTCTGAATCTGTCCAAGCTTCTCCTGTAATTCAGCAAATAAATAATCCACCAAAGAGCATCGATAAAGTATTAATTTGTAACGTGAAATGGATGAAAAGGAGCTTGTTAGCGCTAATATGGTGTCACTCTGCTTTTAGAAACATATGTATGTGTATATACTGTATAAATTAGCATGTCTCTGGCAACACATTTTCGGCACTTTGTCCAAGTAGAGTAACCATTGTTCAAATTAGCACATTAACGCATTACTTTTGACAGCCCAAGTAAATCCATAGTCCTAGTGTGAACAAGGGGCAGTGGTGCACTTCAGCCTATTGTGGCTAAAATTAGTACAGCAACCAACACTGCCAAAACAAAAATCACTTGCCAAAACTGTTTTTTCATCTGTGAAACAAACAATAAGCAAATTGAAGGAACTTGAAAGATGATATGGGCAAAACCAGTTTTTCACCTGGTCTTATTTTTCCCCGTTTGCCTCTCAGGGCTCCTGTACTATATGGGACGGTGCCCATAATTTTAATTGGGTTCATGAATCAAAAACTCATAATTCTGACAAGACATCTTATAATATAACAGGGACTTGTGTCTTTACTCTCCTCTGAACTGGGTTTTCTTATCAGCCTTTTACTAAATCGTTTGTTGAAACAGGAAAAAGTTTTCCTTCTTGTCCTGCTCAGGTTTGATTTATTTCTTCCTGTTTCCTCCTCACTGACTTGATTTTCCAAGAATGAGGTTCCTGTCTTGCTAAGTCTCTTTTCAAGGTGTCTCTCTGGCCTTTTACCAGCTACCGCCATTTTATGGTCAGACAGATATTTAAAGACCGTGAGTCTGAGCAGTCATATTTCAGTCTGCTCAGCCTTACTGCTCGCCTTCACCCCCAGTCTCATAAAATAACACAACCTGCTGCCAAAGGGGCAGAGTCAGGTGAGAAGTCCCAAAAAGAAATGGAAAAGGAAAATATAACCCAGCTTGAAATTCAAAGCTTGTAGATCTAACTTGATGTAAAAAAAAACAAAAAAAAAACAAAAGAAAGGAATATATCCTTGGGGATCTTAAAGGCAAAGTTGGGTCAATGAGCTTAGATGATGTTGGTGTTTATTTGCTTGGCTGATCTCATGCTCTTATTCTCACACAGGATCCCCTGGATCCAGAAGAGGAACCTACAGCCAAGGTAGACCTGCCATCATGTCCCTTTTTGTCTTTATGGCTCTTGATAATGTTGCTCTGTGATCTGTTGACTGACACAACTTTATGAGGTGAGATAAACTTCAGTTTATTATGTACACCTTATAGAAATATTCACTTAATGCAGCTTGAAGTAAAAAAAAACATCTTAAAAGTTACTAGGGTTGCAGAATTCATGAACTTTCCACAGAAATTAACAGGAATTTATGTGAATAAACAGGGAATACTCTTGACTGTCTCTGCTCTGTCTTGATCACATGCACATAGCAGCGCTTTGCTGACTGCAGGGCTGTTGAGGCCACACTCCCTACGTGTCATCTGTTTTTGTTTTATTTAGCATAGATGTTCTATTATGACCGGTCACAATGTTCATATTTATGTTTGGATCTAACAGTTTATTTAAATTCCCAGTTAATTCTCTTAAATTCCAATATATATAATATTATCAAAATTCCCCATCTTAACTTACCATGGAAATTTTATGGAAATTTACTAGGAATTTTCTACCCTTTGCAATCCTAAAAGTTACTGGACATAACTCTGCTGTTTTTAGGAGAAGGTAGTCGTCCCCTAATGCTCATTAAATAAGCATTAAATATTGTATCATTGTTTTTTAAGTACACTATATTGCCAAAAGTATTTGCTCACCTGCCTTGACTTGCTTATGAACTTAAGTGACATCCCATTCCTAATCCATAGGGTTCAATATGACGTCGGTCCACCCTTTGCAGCTGTAACAGCTTCAACTCTTCTGGGAAGGCTGTCCACAAGGTTTAGGAGTGTGTTTATGGGAATTTTTGACCATTCTTCCAGAAGTGTATTTGTGAGGTCACACACTGATGTTGGATGAGATGGCCTGGCTCTCAGTCTCTGCTCTAATTCATCCCAAAGGTGTTCTATCGGGTTGAGGTCAGGACTCTGTGCAGGCCAGTCAAGTTCATCCACACCAGACTCTGTCATCCATGTCTTTATGGACCTTGCTTTGTGCACTGGTGCACAGTCATGTTGGAAGAGGAAGGGGCCAGCTCCAAACTGTTCCCACAAAGTTGGGAGCATGGAATTGTCCAAAATGTCTTGGTATGCTGAAGCATTCAGAGTTCCTTTCACTGGAACTAAGGGGCCAAGCCCAGCTCCTGAAAAACAACCCCACACCATAATCCCCCCTCCACCAAACTTTACACTTGCAGTCCGACAAGTATCGTTCTCCTGGCAACCTCCTGCTCTAGAGTCCAGTGGCGGCGTGCTTTACACCACTGCATCCAACGCTTTGCATTGCACTTGGTGATGTATGGCTTGGATGCAGCTGCTCGGCCATGGAAACCCATTCCATGAAGCTCTCTGTGCACTGTTCTTTTTTTTTTTCAACATCTTTATTGGGATGCAAAACAGGCAACAAAGGCAAAAGAGATAAGCCAAGGTAACTTAGAAAAATTAAACAGGAGATGATATCTGCATCATAAATAATAAAAATAAATAAATATATATGAAAATATATATATGTATATATATACATATACACATACGTGTATATGTATATATACGTATATATATATATATACATACGTGTATGTATATATATATATATATATACATACACGTATGTATATATACGTATATATACATATATATATATATACACACACACACCGCGTGAATATACAAGACAATTATGTGCAACAGCAGATACAGTTTGCTCCCTGGAATATTTTAGTTTTATTTTTCAAAATAAAAAATAAAGTTAAAAAAAAAGAACAAATTATATAAAATAGAAAAGAGAGAAGTGGAAAGGAGAAAGAAGAGAAAAGAGAAGAAAAGAAGAGGTGGGGTGGAGGGGTCCATTACTCAGGAGGTAAGGTTTGAAGAGAGTGAAAGAAGTTCAAAAGGGGAAGCCACTTCCTGTAAAACTGTGCACTGTTCTTGAGCTAATCTGAAGGCCACATGAAGTTTGGAGGTCTGTAGTGATTGACTCTGCAGAAAGTTGGAGACCTCTTCACACTATGTGCCTCAGCATCCACTGACCCCGCTCCATCAGTTTACGTGGTCTACCACTTCATGGCTGAGTTTCTGTCGTTCCCAAACACTTCCACGTTCTTATAATACAGCTGACAGTTGACTGTGGAATATTTAGGAGTGAGGAAATTTCATGACTGGATTTGTTGCACAGGTGGCATCCTATCACAGTTCCACGCTGGAATTCACTGAGCTCCTGAGAGCGACCCATTCTTTCACAAATGTTTGTAAAAGCAGTCTGCATGCCTAGCTGCTTAATTTTATACACCTGTGGTCATGGAAGTGATTGGAACACCTGATTCTGATTATTTGGATGGATGAGCAAATACTTTTGGCAATATAGTGTATGTTCAACAGATTCAGATAAAGTTGCTTAAAACTGACAGGAGCTGATGAATGTAAAAGCCCTGAAAGCCCTGAGCAGGAAAAAAAACATTTTCTGGTCTCAGTCTGAAAAATAACACAGGAACTTAGAAAGATCATCCTGCCAACATTTTTTACTTGTTTTTGTTAGAATTAATCGAATAATTTTCGATCTATTTCTACAAGTCACATCCACATTTCAAATAGTAAAACACATTTTATTTATCTAATAATTGTGTTTTAATTAACATTTCATTTGCAAATAAAAATGTATTTTCTTCCTTTTTTTAGAAGAAGAAGACTTCCTTTATTGATCCCTCAATGAGGGAAATTACATTTTTTCACTCTGTCCATATAGTTTTTTTTTCAGTTGCACATTACACAAAAGTTATGAAACAAACACATGCATTGGAGGAGAGGTGTCAGAGTGAGGGGCTGCCCCTTATCCAGGCACCCCGAGCAGTTGGGGGTTCGGTACCTTGCTCAAGGGCACCTCGGCAGTGCCCAGGAGGAGGAACTGGCACCTCTCCAGCTACCAGTCCACTCTCCACATTTGGTCCGACCTGGACTTGAACTGGCGACCCTCCGATTCCCAGCCCGAGTCACTACAGACTGAGCTTCTCAGGATATAAGTTTATTTTTGTTTTTTTTGCTCCGAGTAGTTATAGGTTGATTTTGAGAACATATGTGTACAAACGTCACTATGATTATAATAATAACAGCTCCCTCTGCAGTTTCAGTAAAGGTTCCTGGTCAATGTTGGTAGGAGGAAGTGGAGACAGGATGGAGGGTAGAATAAACAGTAACACTCTGGTCTGCCTCTCTGTGTATTCCTGCTACAGCCCTGCTCCTCTGCTCTGTTTCTCTTCCAGGACAGTCGATCAAAATGTTCATCCGCGGCCGCCCGATAACCATGTACATCCCCTCGAACATCCAGAACTACGAAGACCTGAAGATGGAGCCTCCCTCTGAGAGACTGGAGCTGGACTGGGTGTATCCTTCCATCCTATTTATGAGGCCTCTGTTACATTCACGATCATTTCACTGTGGGCTTATTTCCTGGATTAAAGCCACAGTCTGCTTTTGGAAAGTGTCTCTATAATAGTCAAGTGTGTGTGAGAGCACAGAGTAGCTGTTAGCTGTGAGGACTGTGTGTTTACAGCCACAGTCATATGATCTTAGCCCATAATGTGTGAACTGCTCCTTTAATGAATGATTAACATGAATCCTTGACCCTGTATCATCAGCTATGGCTACCGGGGACGGGACTGCCGGGCCAACCTCTACTTCCTCCCAACAGGCGAGGCAGTTTACTTCATCGCCTGCGTGGTTGTGCTTTACCACATCAACAACCGCACACAGCGGCACTACCACAAGCACACAGATTGTGTCCGCTGGTCAGTAAAACAGAACTTCTGGCAAACTACTGCTTCATGTTGACATGAAGCATTATGGATAAAATCTCAAATATTAAAAAAAAAAAAACAAGGACAGTCACAATCCTTTAAAATTTGTTCATTTTACTCTGCTTGGTGTCACCAAATGGTATCCAAATTACACTAATTAATTGTATTTTTTTTAACCAACAGACTTCATACTGTGTTAATGTTAACCAATCAGAACATGAGATGACATAATATAGAGAGCCAACCAGTGAAACACACTTATTTAACTTGACTTTGTAAGAACAAGACAAGGTGGGATTGAACCCAAATGCACGACTCTCAAAAAGTTTTTCAAAATAAAAGTATTTCTTAACAAAATTAAACAAAGTAAAGATCGCTTGATTATCAAGGAAAAAACTAGACTAATAACTGGCTGTGAATAACAAAAAGAAATCAATTGACATACAAGGAGAAGTAGACTTCACCAATAAAAATAACAAGCAAATAGTGCTGCTGACTGCAAGAATAGGACTCAACTATAAAACAGAAAGTCACTCTAAATGAGGAACAAACACAAAGAACTAAAGTAACAAAAGTAAAGGTGCTCACAGAAGGTGAGGAGAAACTTCTGGACAGTAACAACACAAAACACTGACAAACAAAGTGACAAAGAAAAACGCTCACAGAACACACTGTAACAAACTCACACCTGACTGGCTGGTTGTATGATACACAACAAGACGAACTGGCAGAGGACAGGGGAAGCCGCAGACTATTTAAACATGAGGAAATGGGAAACAGCTGGAAATAATCAGGGGCGAGGCAGACAATCGCCAGACAGGAAACAGGAGGACAGGAAGTGACGTGGCTGAAACGAGAGGGAAGACATTACTACAAAATAAAACAGGACATGACAACATACAAACAATACAAAAAAACAAAACTTATCTCAGGTAGCTTGACATGACATGACAGACTTCATTATTCAGTCAACGTAATTTCCGAAACAAAAGTATTTATTTTAATCCAAACCATGATATTTTCCTAAACCTAATCAAAAATCCACAAACTTAACCACCATGTTTTAAACTCTGACCATGTTAGTATGTCATTTACATAACTAATTAACTCTTTGAGTGCGACAAGTACATATATCCAAAAGTAAGCAGTAGATATGTCCATACTGTGTAGATCCGCAGAATATACAGAGGTGTGTTTTTGTACATTTATATTAGCATATACGGTACAAATGATAGAGAAGCTTCACAGTAGCCGGTCACATTCTGTACCCTCACACATCCTCAATGTACAGCCACTGACGTATTTCAACGTCATTTAAAATCAGACGCTTGAGTGCCATCAACATATGTCAAAGTGTTTTTTCGGCAGTAGGCAGAAGAGGGTGCTCTCATACAGCCTGTGAGTAATGTTGGGGCTTCTGGGATTTGTAGTCGAAGCATAAAGAGATGGTGTACACCACAGAAATCAAAGCAGGAAGTGGAGACGATCGAGATTAGAGAGCAAAACAAACATTTTTTTCATGATGAAATAGAGAGTCTCTTTATTCATTTGAGCTATTCAGTGTTTTCAGAGCCATAGTACAAAATATTCTGTGCATCATGAAAGAGATGACTCAAAACGGTGGAACAAGGTACTTTGTGTTAAATAAAATGGCTGGCTAGTTAACATACTGGTTAACATACATAGTGTAATTTACAAGAATGGGTTGTTAAATGACACGAAAATCTTAAAATGCATCGACATGACCCTGGATCAAAAGTGGCATAAATGGAATGTGTATATGAATAAAGAACAAAGGTCAAATACTCAGCAGACCTAATGGACAGTGATAAAAGCTGCAACAAGAGCGTGCCCTGCTTCTGTTTATTATTTTCATAATTTTAATTTATTTGTATATTGTACTTTTTTCTCCTCCCCAAAGAAAGTTGCATTGTTGTGCAGTTGGTTTTGTTTTAAAAAAAAAAAAAAAAAAAAGAAGAACGCAAAATAAATAAAACGTAAAAAATAGACGTGACACAGATGTCCTTAAAAGAGGCTATTTATACGTGTTCCCTTAAGAAGTATTATACTGTCACTGTCCGTACAGTTTTGACAGAGAACATGTGGTGTATCGAAAAGCTGATTTTAATTCATGTCAAACACAGTTTACAGTGTTGCACCACTGATAATAATATGAAGTACAAGAGTATGACACAAGCCTGAAACTGTAAATCAAAGATAGTCTTAGGTTCAAAGAGTTAGAACTAATTATAACTCTCTAAAAACCTATTAAAACATATTTAAATCATTACAGCCCACTAGAACCTGTCACAGCAGTTTAAAGCCCATTGAGCGCTATTAAGAGCTATCAACAGACCAACCTGCCAAGGGCAAATAAATAAAGTTATTAACCCATACTGAACTCCACCCAGCTCTTCATATGGCTGCAGGTATCTACTGTTGAGTGTTTGTGTGTTGTTGAAATCTGGCAGCATGCTGTCATGTCACCACATGTCTCTGAAACCACCTTCATCATAAAACAGCTGATGTCTTTTGACAGATAAGATGAAAGCAAACAGGTTCATAGCAGGTCACAGAGGAGAGGGACTTTCCTACTGCGTCATTCAAATATCACATCCTCCAGTGCACAATATGGAAATTCAGTGTCTGTTTTATCAACACACTGAATCCCAACCTGCCTGAATATGAGCAACCTGACCACATAATGAGATTTTAGAGGAGTTTGCTGACAGTCAAGACATTAACACAAACACTCAGTGACTCCAGTCTATCATGGGTGTATTTATTGTCATATTCATGCATTATGACTGTTGTGGATGACTAAAAAAAAAGGGAGTGCAGATGCCAACAGTGACTAGTGCACATAAAAAATATCCACCAACATTTTGGGCCCAGAAGCTGAGGGAACATAGGGGAAACTGGATCCTGTTCCTGGCTTGGACACCTCACCACTTCCATGGTTTTGGCAGGAATCTGTGGGCATAGATGTGTGCTTTTTGAAATGTAGAAAAATCAAAGCAAAGGGGGGGTGTAATCAGATTTATATACATGGGCCAAATGCATACAGTATATGTGGTTAGGTAGCTGGATTGACAACATAAAACCCATTTAAGCAAACCACGCAGAGTTGAAGTCACTCCTCATGAATCCCTTTCTGCTGAATGTTGAAATACTCGACTATTCTCTAACATATTTACCTTCATACAGTGATAATATGTACAGCTAGTTTCATGCCCCATCTGCTATAACAAGTATACTGGTTTATTATTTTACTACTGGGGCATAAAATGGTTACATTCCAACCACTGTGCAACTGTATCTAACCATTAGATGAAAGTCAATAGTGTAATCTACATAGTGTACTTTGCCTCACCATGAGTGTTCTTATTATTTTGAAATGGTTGATTCAATTACATTATTACATTATTTATGTTATACACTAAGAGGCATTAAAAACACAACATTGTATTTTTTCGATATTAATTTGAATTTTCATAATTTATTGGGCGACTTCACTTGGTTTGATACTGAACATGAATGAACAAAAGCAACAATAGAAAAATGAATGGACATGGATTACAAATGTCAGTATCTTGTGTGATCGTCGTGGCATAGACATGATGAGCGCGTTGATTTCTGCCACTGGAATCGCTTCCCACTCTTCCAAGAGTGCAGTACGGAGATCAGCAACCGTCACCGGCAGTGGAATACGACGCCGTACACGGCGATCCAGATTGTCCCAAAGGTGTTCAATCGGATTCATATCCGGGGAATAAGGCGGCCAGTCCATAACCTGCACATTATGTCTGTGCATAACGTGCCTGCAGGCGTGAGATAGTGCATCTGTGGACGCCAAAATGCCTGGCTACCCTCGCTTCGGCCATTCTGGATCTCAGCATACCAATGGCCTGCTCCCTCATGTTTGCTGCTAAGCGTGGCATGGTGACCGTCTGTGACAGCTTGCATTTTTCCTCCGGCTTTTTAAAGCCTTGACCAGTTGAGCTCAAATCACCAAAAGAACTCACTGAAAGCTTTCAAACAATGTCCTAACGAATCACACATTGGTACCGTCTGCCACGTTAATTTATTGTTTGAGCTGAAAAATGTGGCTCCATAGTTTCAATAGCCACGAGTGGTAGTAAACAAAACATTCTTTTGTATACAAAGTAGTTGTATCCAATTTTATTTTACATTGACTTTGTTGCATTTTTAATGCCTCTTAGTATATTATGTTCTTCCTGCAGTCTTACCATCCATCCTGACAAGGTGCGGGTGGCGTCTGGCCAGGCGGCCGGGGTGGATAAAGATGGCAAGGTTACTGCTGCTCTCACACTCATGCACATTTATACAGCTGTATTTATTATAGTCATATATATTGATATTGTGTGTGTGTGTGTGTGTGTGTGTGTGTGTGTGTGTGTGTTAGCCTCTGCAGCCTTGTGTTCACATCTGGGACTCTACCACCCTGGTCACCCTGCAGCAGATCGGCTTGGGAACCTTCCAGAGAGGAGTGGGATCAGTCGCATTTTCCTTTGCTGTGAGTTCATTGATGCAGTGAGAACCTGGCTAATCCAGCGCCATCAACTGTTCGGAAAACTGAACTAGTTTCCAGAGTTCCCGCAGTTCCTTTAAAGGTCTTAAAATTTCTTAAATTAAAGTCCAGGTAATTAAATTGTCCTAAATTTACTGTAAATTTGCTGTAGGTATTAAATTTTCAGATTTTGGTATTTTATGCCATTGGTATTTTATAGGAAAACACAGCATTCAGAGATTTACTGCAATTTTGTGCATTATTTTGTTCACAAAGTTCACTTCTTTGTTCTTGAAAGTTGTGAAATTAAAGTTGTAGAAAAAAGTTAAGCGTTATGCCTTCAATTTATATCATTGTTGCAAGTGTTAAAGGGCTGAAAAAAAATTGTAAAAAAAATATTGTTGGACATTAATCTGTTATCAGATTTTTTTTTTCCCTGCTAAATATCAATATCAGCATCAACGTTAAAAACTCTATGTTGGTCAAGACCGACAATAAATTGACTATTTCATACCAAAGAAATTGTTATGATATTTTTTGGTCTTAAATTATATTGGTTGAGGTCTTGAAAAGGTCTATAAAGGTATTAAATCTGACTTTAAAATGGTGCAAGAACCCTGGTTTCACTCATTTTACTTATTGTGAGCAAAAAAAAAAGCAACCCATGTATTTTCATGTTTCTCCTTAAGTCAGTGTCTGCAGGGAAATTTTCTGAGTTGCTCTGAGAACATTCAGACCTGAACTTATTTTTTTACAATTTTATTCTGATGGCATGAATGCAACATTATTGATGATAGATTAACAAAATGCAAAGTGGAAGTGACTGGAAATATTTAATGAACAGTATTCAGAATCAGAAACAAGTGTTTTTTGTCATTTAAGTTTGTACACAGAAGGAATTTAGCTTGATATTCTGGTGCATGACATATAAACGTATAACGGCAGTGCAGAGATAAGAACCAAAAGATAATAATGTGACTAAGAATAAATATGAATGCATAAACTCAGATTATGTGAAAAAAGAGAGCAGCCACAGAGAGAGTGGTGTGTGAGACATGACTTTATACTACATTTTCAGTGTTTATTTATTCTGCATGTTGTCTCCAGGACTCTGGAGCATTCCTGTGTGTGATCGATGACTCTAATGAACACATGCTGTCAGTGTGGGACTGCAACAAGGGGACCAAGCATGCAGAGGTTAAGGTAAACAACAACAACAACAAGCAAAGTGTACATGAACCTAACAGGCTTAATAAAGTGATGAAGACCCTTTAAGATGATGGGAATACTTATTATCACAGAAATACTATCAGTTTTCCTCACATTGTGTATCATTAAGTTAAGGATTATTCTGAGCTGACTACACTGAGCACACTGTGGGACAATAATCAAATTATATTTCAAAGACACAATATAACATATATCAGCTAGAGGAAAAAAAGGATGATTGACTGGTTTTAGATGATTTGAAGGAATGAACATAGTAGGGGTGGGTATTGGCAAAGACTTCATGATATGATACGTGTCGCGATACTTGAGTCACGATACGATACATTATTGTGTTATTCCAGATATTGCGATATTCTGCATAGATCACTGAGAAATTTATAATGCAAGATTTTAAATTTGTATATATACACTAAGAGGCATTAAACAGGCAATATTGTATTTTTTTCGATATTAATTTGAATTTTCATAATTTATTGGGTGACTTCACTTGGTATGATACTAAACATGAATGAACAAAAGCAACAATAGAAAAATGAATGGACATGGATTATAAATGTCAGTATCTTGTGTGATCGTCGTGGCATAGACATGATGAGCGCGTTGATTTCGCCCACTGGAATCGCTTCCCACTCTTCCAAGAGTGCAGTACGGAGATCAGCAACCGTCACCGGCAGTGGAATACGACGCCGTACACGGCGATCCAGATTGTCCCAAAGGTGTTCAATCGGATTCATATCCGGGGAATAAGGCGGCCAGTCCATAACCTGCACATTATGTCTGTGCATAACGTGCCTGCAGGCGTGAGATAGTGCATCTGTGGACGCCAAAATGCCTGGCTACCCTCGCTTCGGTCATTCTGGATCTCAGCATACCAATGGCCTGCTCCCTCATGTTTGCTGCTAAGTGTGGCATGGTGACCGTCTGTGACAGCTTGCATTTTTCCTCTGGGTTTTTAAAGCCTTGACCAGTTGAGCTCAAATCACCAAAAGAACTCATTGAAAGCTTTCAAACAATGTCCTAACGAATCACACATGCAAAAACAGGGACTGGTACCGTCAAAAATGTGGCTTCATAGTTTCAATAGCCACAAGTGGTAGTAAACAAAACATTCTTTTGTATACAAAGTAGTTGTATCCAATTTTATTTTACATTGACTTTGTTGCGTTTTTAATGCCTCTTTGTGTACATAAATTTACACATATATTAGGGCTGTTGAAGTTACCACATTAATGTACATTATTTATTTATTTTTTAATTTTTTTTAACTACTTTTTTTTTTTTTACATTTTTGCAACATGCCAGCTCTCGATTATGTGCTCCTCGGTGTTTGCAGAACAAACCCCAAGTGAGAAAGTGTTAAAAAGAGTTTAAAAAAAAAGAGATGTGTTCTTAAGAGCAGGTGGTGAAAAGTGTTTTTAGATCAAAATCATTAGAGAGGTTTGACAGGTTCTTCCTGCTTTCAGTCTTTGGCTTACACAACAATAAACATGTCTGTGCTCACAGACATTAAACAGGTTTTATTATAGTTCATCTGAGGTTTCTGAAATTATCAGTCAGTGCAGGGATCCCTAATCTACAGAGACAGTGAACTCCTGTGGACACAGTGACAGCTGGCTGCAGGCTCAGAGTGTAGATGCTCTTTATAAAGGAGGCCTGTTAGCAGAGATTAAAGGGGGGGGGTCTCTGCCATGTTTTTATGGGCTTTTATCCCAAAACGCCTCAACTTCCCTGAGAGCAATTTCAGCACGGCTGTCATGGCAACAGGGTAAATATTTTATAAGTTGAATTTGTCCAGCTGTATGTATGTGTGTGAGCTGTCTAATGTGGCAGAGGTGGGCGTTGTATATCATCTGGAGTCAGGAATTTAATGGGCTCCTGCAAGAAGTTTGTGTTTGGTGGATGGTAGCGTCCAGTGCTGACCTGTACTGTATAAACACACTAGTTCATCTGACAGGAACAAGGTAATTATACCCACCCCCCCCCCCCCACCCCCACCCCACACACACACACACACACACACACACACACAGCAGTGGAATAGTCCATATGCCACTTTACAGCACCGCCATGAATGGAGCTTTTTGTGTCTGTACTTTCTGTACATACAGTGTACAGGGTCACCGAGGCCACGCTGCAGGGGCTTCAAAGCAACAAACATTTTTAGAAAATAGGACAAATCCTAAAAGCAGCTTAACCTAAAGCAAGGTTATAATAGTTTGGGATTTTTCATTATGGTTTTCAAATGAGAAGTGATGGACCGTGAGGTTTCATACGGTGTCGCCAGCTCTCATAAAATTGCTTGAGCTAAATAAATCAATTTCATATCAATCCAGAATTGACAAAGATGAAAACAAAGGGATTTTTATCTCTAATTTCAATGAATTTAATTAGTTTTGTGAACACACAATACAGTTTGTTAGTTATCATTTTTTCTTTTTCTTTTAATTTTACTTTTTATTTCAGTTAACAAAATTATTTTTCAAGTCTAATTTTAGTCATTTCATTCCTTTTCGTTAACGATAAAAACCTTCACCTAAAGCTGGCACTCTTGATTTTTCTTTACTATTTCAGGGCAACAGAACGAGCTAAAAACACAAACTCTGATCTATTATCACCTCAGCTAACTTTGACTGTCATATAGTCCTGACTACGTAGGGCTTCACTTTGAGTTTTCAGGCCTTAAAACCAAAACAAAGAGCTCAAAGACTCCATAACACTGCATAGTCGACCTCTCAGAATTTGAGCCGCATATTCATTTATATGAATAATGACTCAAATGATTGTGAAATAATAATGAAAAGAGTCCATCAGATGTCTCTCCTCAGGTCTATGGAGCGTTTTAGTCTCTTTTATCCAATTGTTTTGGTTTGGTTTTTGGCTGGAGCCTATCCCAGCTGTCTTAGGGTGAAAGGCAGTGTACACGCTGGACAAGTCTCCAGTTCATCACAGGACACATAGAGACAGACAACCACTCACACTCACATTCACACCTACGGTCAATTTAAATTTAAATTTAAACCAATTAACCTAATCCCCATGCATGTTTTTGGATGGTGGGAGGAAGCCGGAGTACCCAGAGAGAACCCACGCAGACACAGGGAGAACATGCAGAAGGGCCCCACAGAAAGGCCCCGGGATTCGAACCCGGTACCTTCTTGCTGGGAGGCGACAATGCTAACCACTACACCACCGTGCCGCCCTTTTTTGGTTTTACTTCCTCATAATTTACTGTTCTGGTTCCATCTCATTGTTCTATTAAAATGCATCAGTGAACCACACACTTGGTTCTCACAGTGTCATTTACATTTCCCTGCAGCAGCTGATCAACCCCTAAAATTTGTCAAGCATGCGTTCACTTTAAAGTATCAGCAGTCCAGAACGTGTGTGTGTGTTGTGTTGTGTTTCCAGAGTACCAACGAGGCTGTGTTCGCCGTGGAGTTCAACCCCAGCGACAGCACCAACATTATCACCTGTGGGAAATCCCACGTCTACTTCTGGACTCTCAGCGCTGGACAGTTCACCAAGAAACAAGGCATTTTTGGAGTAAGACACAGTCGCTTTTTCCATCCATCCATCCATCATCTACCGCTTATCCTCACAGGGTCGCGGGGGGGCTGGAGCCTATCCCAGCTGTCTTAGGGCGGAAGGCAGGGTACACCCTGGACAAGTCTCCAGTTCATCACAGGACACATAGAGACAGACAACCACTCACACTCACATTCACACCTACGGTCAATTTAAATTAGCCAGTTAACCTAATCCCCATGCATGTTTTTGGATGGTGGGAGGAAGCCGGAGTACCCGGAGAGAACCCACGCAGACACGGGGAGAACATGCAAACTCCACACAGAAAGGTCCCGGGCCCGGGATTCAAAACAGTCGCTTTATCCAGACAGCAAAATGAATGATTTATTTTTCAGTTCCCTCATTGGCTGAGTACAAGTATGTACTTCAAAATGAAGTTTGGAACTTCCTCAGCTAAAAGGAGAAGTGAGGAGCGTAAATAAAGAGAACTGAGAATTGAGAGAAACTATATTGAGCCTGAGGTGTTAAAGGAACAGTGCGCATTTAGGAGGATCTAAATATGAAAATAAATAAACATATAACAGACTGCAGTTTGTCTGGGATCAGTTTATTAAATATATCATTTGGTTAATCTCAGTGAGTGTGCATGTTAAAGGAGACATATTATGTAAAACTCACTTTTTGTGGGCCTTTGTAGTCACATTTGAGTCTCTGCTGTTCTTATAAACACTCCAAACATGAAAAAAAAACAGCCATGCGTTTTCTTTGAGTAGCTTTCAGTCAAGAACGGTTTGCTGCTGTGAGCTCTTTTAATTTCCCACGGTTCCTGTTAAGAGCCGGGAATTTTGCATAGAACTGCCCCGCACCTGTCGAGTACGTACCTTTGAGCCTGCAGCACTGCAGTACTAACCGAGCCCCGATGACTCCGATCACTGCCAGCCACCGCAGAGCTCCGGCTAGCACTGCAGCTGCAGACAGCAGCCAGAGCCAACGGAGCCCCGGCCAGCTCGGAGCTCAGCTCGGTGCAAAACTTTGGGAAGTTCTGGTGGTCCTTGAGTAATTAATATCAGGAGACGTTCAACATAAGCTCTGTGAGCACAAGGCTCATTTGAAGCTAGCGTTATACACTTATTTGTAATTTAGGTGACTATTGTTAACGGCCTCTTTGCCAGCGCCAGTATGCATCTAGAAGTAAACAGAAGCGCACGGTAAAGGCAAATTCATACTCAGGCGAAACGGACACAGAACAGACTCCGCAGAGGTCTGCGCATACTCAAAGCGGACGTCCGCAAGGTCTGTGTGCACAAAGCTCAAATTTTACGTCTGTGCGGACTCCACTCCACGCTGGTGTCACACAAAACACTGCTCGCCATGTGTTTTTCATACCGACAAGCATTAAATGTGACACCGATTGTCTGATTCACGTCATTTTGACAGGAAACTAGTGCACGGCTGTACACTTGACTATGAAAGCTCTGCGGACTGTCAGCGGCACTGTATCCATGTGGGCTGTCTGCTCAAGTATGAATTGGCCTTAAGGCAAGAGAAAGAGCCACTTCCTGCCTCCAGAGAGGGGGCGTGGTCAGACACAGCTCAGGAAAATTTAAAGGTACAGACACAGAAGCAGCCTGTTCTCAGCAGAGCTCAATACAGTGATTTTTAACTGGCTGGAATTCAGCACCAGGGCTGAGTTTGGGGTAATACACTTTGAATACAATATTGTTGGACATCTGAGACCTATATAAAATTGCAGAAAAAGTTATATAATATGTCCCCTTTAATGTCTTGACTTCTCAGGAAACTCCGCAAATTTAGTCAGGTTGCTCAAATGTAGGCAGTTTGGAAGTTTGGGATTCAGTGTGAGGTGTTGACACATGGAATATAACATTATTATGTTTTCTTTAGGACTGTCGAAGTTAACACGTTAACACGATAAATCTGCAAAAAGAACATCTCTTTTTCTTTTTGTCCATTTCACGTTACACGTTAATACTTTAAAGATGCTCTTTGATGGATTATTTGTTTGCTGAATTACAGGAGAAGCTTGGATAGATTAATAAAAAGATGATTAATCTAATTTTATCAGCATGTTCGATTGATAGTTTCCTTGATTTTTTGAATGGAGTTCTGCTTCATGACCTGCCAGCACATCTCTGACAACACGTTTCAGGCAGTTTGTCCAACATACTGTCATGCAAATTAGTGTGTTAATGCTGATTAACTGACGTTAACCTCCATGCTAATTTTGACAGCTCTAGTTTTCTTTAGTGTATAATTACCTGTAAATATGTTGTGTTTTATTAGCTTATAATGAGCCGACCACAATGTTTGTTCAGTTGCCTACAACACTGGCTCTAGACTGGGACATTGACATTGTCCTGCACATTTTGCACACAGGAGAAATTCTGGTCAGTTTCAGTCTGAAATCTCACTGTTAGATGAACCAAATACTTCACACTGGACATTAAATTATCTAATCTGACTGATCTGAGATGTAAATCTGCTATAAATTGAACTGATTAAATGTGTAGTTCAGTAAAGGAAATGTATTTTTACACCTGTATCTTCTCAGAAATACAAGAAGCCCAAGTTCATCCAGTGCTTTGTGTTCAGTCTGACTGGAGACGTCCTAACCGGAGACTCTGAAGGAAACATCCTGACGTGGGGAAAATCAGCTGCGGATGTCAAAACGCTCGGTAAAGGAGCCAAAGGTCGGTGCTGTCCATCAGTATAGGGGCTACAACATGAAACGTCAGGTCTAATGTTTTGTCAGGTTGAATAAAAACACGCTGACACCCACAGAGACCTTCCAGATCATGCGACAGACCAGAGCCCATGAAGGCAGCGTGTTCACCCTGTGCACCCTGCAGGGCGGCGCTCTGCTCAGCGGAGGAGGGAAGGACCGCAAGATTATCCGCTGGAGCGCCGACCTGGCACCTGAGAGAGAGTGTGAGGTGAACCACGACTGATAGTGTGTATGGGTGTGTGCTGGCTCAAATAAGAGGCACAGGTTGCTGGATTAAAGGGATCATTTGTCCAGATTCCAGAAAAGTATGGGGCGGTCCGTACCATCGCTGACGTGGATGGGGAGGAGCTATTGGTTGGTACGACCCGTAATGCCATCCTGAGAGGAACCTTCTCAGACGGATTTGTGGCCATAGTGCAGGTATGCTAATGATGTAGTTTGAAAGCTTTTTTTAGGGTTACTTTATGTATTTTAACAATAATAGTTGTCAACTAGAAAAGCACTCAGAGCACAGACCTCCGCCAAGGCGGCGGCGGCGGTGACTTTTTTTTAATTTAAAGTTACCCCTGCCATACCCCATACCCCGGTAATGTTTTCACCATTGTTTGTTAATTTATTTGTATGTTTGCTGGTTTGTTGGTTTGCAAAATAACTCAAAAAGTTGAAAATTTCATCAAAATCCGTCCACAACTTTTTGAGTTATTTTGCAAACCAACAACAAATATTGAAAACATAATGGTGGAGGTGATAAGTGCAGTTTAATAATACAGCAGCTACTCTGTCAGAAAGGACAGAAGTATCTGCTGAGAGCATCCAACATGTCATGAGCAACTACTGTAGTTGCACATGGCTGACCTATTTAAGAACTCTTATCTCATTTTAATAGAAAAATAAAATGATAATATTTTTTTTCCTTAGCATTTTTTTTAAACACTTGATACACTTACACTTAAAACAGTGAAATTAGGAGGAGTAAAAAGCAGATTCTTCAACAGGTAAACATTGGCCCAAGTTGTTGCCTAGAAACGTGATTTCATTGCAATTCAGTTGAAATGCTCTAAGATAAAGCATTTCAGATAAAAGACGTAAAATACAGACAGTATGAGGATTTTTTTTAAATATTTGTTTTAAAACAGTGTATTCCTGTGTATATATTTCTATATCACCTTTGTCTCTGGACAGCGTCACCAATACCAGCTGACATGAATTAAAACTTGCCTAATTCAAACTAATTCCTGAAGATATCGCCAATTTCTGTTATACATGGTTTGACATCCAAGGTGACTTTTCTGTTTACAGCTGGATTACAACCATGCTTCTGACCAAACAATAACAATATAAAACAATCAGTAATATGGTACAGTATGTAAATACTTTAAATAGCTATTCTTGGCTAAATTCTTACCATGAATGGTATCAAACACTTTAAAAATTCATGGAAAGCTTAAGGATTTAAGCAGCCTCAGTTCATAACTTGTGTGTGATGTGCAACTGAGAAATAATAACAGAGTGAAAAAATGTAATTTCCCCATTGAGGGATTAATAAAGTAAGTCTTCTTCTTCTTCTTCTTCTTCTTCTATTAGAGTCTCATGTCATGATCTAGTTTTGAAACGTTTATTGTTTCAGTTTCTGTTGTTCTGATATGACTATAAACACGTAAATACCTCAGACTAGAAGAAGACTGAACCCAAACACAAAGCACAGGGACAAACTGGAAGAACGTAGCGTTCCATCTTGTATCTACATGTAGTCAGCCTGCTTAGAGCTTTGTGATGCCAGCATGTTCGAGTCAACAGCTGGCATCACAAAGCTTTTTACAAACGTCTCTACTGACCACTGGAATTTGGCTTCCTGCTCACATTAGATTTCCAGTGTGGGAAAGTCCAACCACTTCCAGACAGAACAACTGAAGTGTAATGCCCCACTAGAGGCCCCTAGACGCTGCAGAGATCACTGCAGCACACCACACCTGCTGCTGGAGACAGTGAATAACACCACATATTATTATAATATCCAGCATGACATAAAGACACATGAATAAGCCATATGTTTAATGACTTTCTCTTCTTTTTTGAAAAACCAAATTGAATAAAAGCCTCATGTCATGATCCAGTTTTTGAACTTTCATTATTTCAGTTTTTCTTTCAATATTTATTGTTTCAATTTTGAAGCAGAATTTTAGATGAAATTTGAAGTTGAAAACTAGAAAATGAATCCTAAACCTTGAGGTAATAAAATACAAATAACTGCTATATAAATATGCCTTTTTATTTAAACATGATGCCCTTGACAAAAAAACATGCTGAACTCAAGTGCCCTCTTCAGTGGTGAGAATGCTCTGTAGGTGCCCTTTTTTTCCTTTTGACCCCTGCCCTTCAGAAAGTCTATGCACACCACTGCCCAAACCCTAGACACTTTTAAATGTACAATACGTAAGAAATTTATTTAAATTAATCATAAAATGGTCCTGATATGTCACCAGACATTAAGAAATCATGTTCATTTCAAATACTTAGATCACTGAGAACAGTAGTCCAGCCAGGATATTCTCATTTAAAAAGCCAAGTTGCAGCCCTCAACTGATGTTGATGTTGTCATGTTGTGTTTTGGTCTGATGCTCCACCCTCCACCTATCTCCCAATCACCAAGTCAGTAGTGTGTCAGCATCCGGGTTACCAGCTCTGCTCTAGTTACCACAGCTGCAGCTACGAATGTGTCGGATAAATAATGTCTCACGTTACGAAACCTAAAAGACCTCGTTATGAATCTAAATACATCGTGACAAAGTCAAAAATAAAACAAGGATTTGTATAGGAGATGCCTTTGGAAGATGGAGACGGCTGAAAGCAGACGGGTAGCAGCACTTCTGATCAGCCACTCTCACCGCATACCCCCACCCCCTGACCTAAGGTGATGCCCAAGGTGGCTGCTGTAATCTCACCTCCTCTGGAGTTTCATAAATGAGCACACACTAATCATAGCCACTGTGGTTCTTTATTTAACTTATTTTACTGTTTTAATTTTGTTGCATTCATTGTAATCTGTTTATTTATTTGCTTATTTTTTTTTTATATATTCCGTGTACAACACTTTGATCGGCTGCTGTTGACTTAAAGATGCTCCGTAAATAAACTTGACTTGTGTATGTGTTTGTCAGGGTCATGTGGATGAGATGTGGGGGCTGGCTACACACCCCTCTCAGAACATCTTCCTCACCTGTGGCCATGACAAGCAGGTGTGTTTGTGGAACACAGAGGAGCACAAGCTGGACTGGTGCATCAGCCTGGAGGTAGGAGTAGATCTGGTTCAGCTGACTAACACTGCACTATTACTGGACACAGACAGCTAACTGGGCTTGTGTCTCTCACAGGACTACGGCTTATGTGCAGATTTCTGTCCAAATGGATCAGTGGTCTCAGCCGGACTCAGCACAGGAAGGTAACACAGCGCTGCTACGCTAACATTCACACCTGCAACCGCCTCAGTAAGGCACATGACATCATCACTGTTCACCCCGCCTTTCACGTTTGACCTGTTGCCCTCTGGCAGCTGCTACAGGTGCATAAAACAACTTAACGAATAGACTGAGGAACATTTTCTTTTGCCCAAAAGCCATCACCACCAGTGGCGTGCATGGACTTTTTAAAGGACAGGGGCTAAAAATAAAAAAGGGCACTTACAGTGCATTCTCACCACTGGAGAGGGCACTTAAGTTCATGTTTTTGCCTCCAAAGAGGGCACTTTAGCGCATGTTTTTGCCTCCAAAGAGGGCTATTTTGGGCATGTTTTTACCTCCAAAGAGGACACTTTAGCGCATGTTTCTGCCCCCAAAGAGGGCAATGTAGCGCATGTTTTTGCCTCCAAAGAAGGCAATTTAGTGCATGTTTTTGCCTCCAAAGAGGGCAATTTAGTGTGTGTTTTTCAACAACTGGTCCACCCCCAGTGCACACACCATTGATCACCACTTTCTTTTGTTTGTGTTTTTATTTTTGGCATTTTAAAAGAAGCAGCCCTCCCCATCTTGTTGTATATTGTATTTAAAGGCTTTTCTACTCTATTCTATCCTTTCACTTAGACTAATCTGTGAGCTGAAAAGAATGACATAAGATCGCTCACCAAATGGTTCCTTGTATGAAAGTCATTTTAATAATCAATATATGCAATGTGGAATGGAACATTTTAAGGGAATGGGTCTGGGAAATCCCTTCATTCATTCTTTGTGAAAGTGAGATCAGAATATAGAAATAATGATTTGTGCAGTTTTAACACCCAGACATAGTGTTGCCCAATTTGTCATTCACAGAAAAGAATAAATAGAGTAGAGATACACAGATGTGACTGATAGGTTAAAGAGCTGCCTGCTGTCCAGTCCCTTGTCTTCACTGATGTGTCTCTGTAACAACAAACAGGTGGATGGTCCTTGACCTGCAGACCAGAGAGGTGGTGTCTGAATCCATCGATGGGAACGAGCAGCTGTCTGTCATGAGATACTCACCAGGTCAGGCTTCAGCTTCAACTACTCTCACAGTTATCAGAGTCCAACATTTAAGAGCAGGCCAGGGGTGGAGGAAGAAGCATGGAAATCCCCTCTGAACTGCATGAATGGCCTCTTGTGTTCTCAGATGGCAGCTTTTTAGCTGTTGGATCCCATGACAACTTCATCTACATCTACAATGTGACGGAGAATGGCCGGCGTTACACCCGCTTTGGGAAATGTAATGTGAGTTAAATATTGAATTCAGAAATGTTCCAGTTTGTTTATTGGATTTCCTCTTGACTTTCTGTTAGTCAGACCTGAACCTGACCCAGGATCTGAGGCTAGTGCTGCTCTTGTTCTTTGGTCACTGCATATCTGTATGCACAGCTGTTGGGTAGAGTCAGAAAGAGATACCCCCCAGAAAGGTCAGTAAGTACTGAGAGAGACAGACAACCATGTTGTTGAGTCTGCACATGGGATTTATTGACCAAACTTGCCCTCTAATAATTGTTATATATGATCAGGTGTAACATTATGACCACTGCCAAGTGAAGTGAATAACACTGATCATCTCTTCATCATGGTTCCTGGATATATAAGACATCAAATGAACATTTAGTCCTCAGAGTTGATGTGAGAAGCAGGAAAAATGTTCCAGCTTCAGGATTTTTCAGGAGTTTAACAACAAGAAGCAAACTGTGATGTCTAGAGGACTGGATCAGAACATCTCCAGAAGTGCAGCTCTGGTGGTCTGTTCCTGGTCTGCAGTGGTCAGGTTCTATCAAAAGTGGTCCAAAGAAGGACCAGTGGTGAACCAGAGACAGGGTCATGAGAGGACAAGGATCACTGATGCAGGTGGGGAGTGAAGGCTGGTCCTGGTGGTCTGATCCAATAGACCAGAGGAGTCACTGCTGCTGAACATAGAAAGGAGTCACATAGCACAGAATAAACCTTCAGGGGTCAGAGGTCACACAGGAGGACCAACACTAGATTAGACATAATGTTATGTAGATGTAATGTGCCTCTGCTTATATGTCCTATCAGGGTCACTCCAGCTTCATAACTCATCTGGATTGGTCCAAAGATGGAAAGTACATCATGTCTAATTCAGGCGACTATGAGATCCTTTACTGTAAGTATCATTTTGTGTGTTAATCTCCAGGCAGTGAGGCAGTGTGCTCCTCTCACCATTATTATGCATGTGTTCTGACAGGGGACATCGCAGCAGGGTGTAAACTGCTGAGGAATCGCTTTGAGAGCAGAGACAGAGAATGGGCCTCTTATACCTGTGTGCTGGGCTTCCATGTCATGGGTGAGACTTTGCTTTGCTGTATCACCCACTGTTACCCAGCAGTCATTTTATCAGGGAGCTGAACTGTCACTGTGGTGTTCCAGGTGTGTGGTTGGAGGGCTCTGACGGCACAGACATCAACGCCCTGTGTCGCTCTCACAGTGAGAGGATGGTGGCTGTAGCTGATGACTTCTGCAAAGTCCACCTCTTCCAGTACCCCTGTCCTAAACCCAAGGTACACATGGCTCTGGCTGCCTTCACAGGAAAACAAATAGAGTTCTTTAACTGTTTCCAACATAACAACTTTCAACATGAAGAGGAAAAACCTTTTCCATTTCAGCAAGAATAAATTTATGACATCTGTCCTGGCTCTTTTTATGGCAGAGAGTCCTCAGCGAGAATAGAAGCAGGACAGTAATTGTGCATTTTGTAATATACTTAGTTAAATTTCAATCATCCAGTTATTTGAATCGCTACATTTCAAGAGCTAATTGTGTCAGCAAACTGGCACCTTGTACATTATATGTCTTCAAGTCTGATTTAGTGATGACATCTATTTTCAGATTCACATGAAAAACATCCTTTTCTCCTTGATATCCATATTTCTGATCAGTATCTCAGTATGTCCTTGTAATTTCAGAGCATACCTCTTAACAAAATGATCATTTAACCATGTCAAAATGTGAACACACGGAGGGACAAAACAGTTATATTTAGATTATGTTTAGTGTAGATTTTTGATATTTTGGATGTCTCAGATCAAGATTGATCTTTTACAGCAGAGACCTCAGAGCTAAATGCATGCACATAGTACAACATCACACCAAGACATAATGCAGTCATGGTGCACATGCATGTACTCATTCACACAGTCATAAATGTTATTAAAAAAAGTGTTGAACTTTGAAGCCTCTCAGTGGAATAAGTCTCTAACTCCAGTCTGTGTAGCAGTTCTTGCAGTAATGAGGTACAGAAATAAGATAAAAGTTTATTTATCCCTGTTAGAAAAAGGGTTGGGTCACCTATCTAAAAACCGATAAAAAGATGGAGTGACAAAATGAGGAAAGAGGTGCTTTATTTATTTTACAAAAACGACGAACAAACAAGCCTCCAGTGTTTCTGATGCCTGGTGCTACCTTTGTGATTTACAGTCGAGGGAAATGATGAGCTAAAGTCAGGGATCATCTTAACTCTTTGAGTGCCCTTGATGTGTTTTGCTGTCAAAGTGTTTTTTGGGCAACGGGTCGCCGATTGCGGTCTCGCACAGCCTGTGAGTAATTTTGGGGCTTCTGGGATTTGTAGTCTGGACATAAAAAGACAGTATACACCACAGAGATCAAAACAGGAAGTAGAGACGATCGAGATTAGAGAGCAAAACAAACAGAATCTGGACAAAAAGTGGTGATTTTGGTGAAAGTGTCCTCTACCTCTGATAAAACAAGAATGGAACAAGGTAAAAACAAACATTTTTTTTCATGATGAAATAGAGAGTCTCTTCTTTCATTTGAGCTATTCAGTGTTAGTACAAAATATTCTGTGCATCATGAAATATGACTCAAGGCACTTCATGTTTTATAAAACGGCTGGCACTCAAAGAGTTAAAAGTCCTCCCGTAACATAACAACCTCCATTTTTAAAGTAATATGATTCCAGCGTGCTGACAAATATTGGGCTCATCTTTCCTCTCCAGGCGCCGAGCCACAAGTACGAGGGCCACGGCAGCCACGTCACCAACGTCTGCTTCACCCACAGCGACTCCCACCTGCTCTCCATGGGCGGGAAGGACACCTGCATCCTTCAGTGGAGGGTGGTCGGAGGCGGGGGTGGCGACGGCAGCAGGGAGAGACTGGCCTCGGCCTCATCCACCTCCACCTCCACCAGCTCCCCAGAACCTGCCACCAGCTAGGAAGAAGAGGCATTACTAAACAGTGAGGGGAAGTGTCTGCACAGAGCCAGAGAGGCATGTTGGTCAGTGGACAGCAGCCACAGCTTTGGGCTCAGCCGTCTTATGCAGGGCCACTACTGCACCAGCTTCACCCAGAGCATGGAGAGGAATCCTCTCCAGGAGGAATGTCCACTCCACATTAACACTCACACACCTCCTTAGTCATGTAAAGCCTTGTGAAACTGGATGGTGTGTTCTTCTCTGTTGGACATGTGGTGAGGATCATCTGGTTTGCTGGTCCAGAACATGACCCGACTCCTTCGGTGACAAAGACTTTGGTTTCAGTGAACATTCCTACGTCTTAGTCCATCTTGTTTATCAAAGTAACCAAAGAAACTACACCATTGGGTCTATAAAGACATTTGCATAATGTTTTTACATATTTTTAATATTTTAAACAATGTGTGGTTGACATCTCAGCTAATATTGAAGCTTCTTTTTCCGCTTGCATCAGACAGACTGTGACAAACCTGTTCCAATGAAATCAGTTCTGACTAATTAATTCCTCTAACAGTAGATCAGTGCATTTGAACGTGATTGCTTTAGTACAGTTTTATATATTTAAGTGAACGTTGGGAATATTGTGATGTTGTATGTGTCGAGCTCCCAATAAATAGCTGAAGACTGGATGGTGTACTGTGTGTGAAGTGCCAGTAGTGGGCAGTGCTGCTCCATGTTCACACAGAAGGATCTTTTTCTTTTTCTATAGTAAGTAAGTAAGTCTATATGTTAAGTGAGTGACCACATACTATATAAATAAATGGAGTATTATTACTAATTCATAACATGACAGCATCAGGTGGTCGTTTGAGGCCTTTGCCCCACACTGTTAGCATGCTGCTGCTAATAATGATTATTATAGGCCTAAATAAACAGATATTCCTATTTGTTGGCAAGGTGGGTCTATTTGTCATTTGTCAGACCACCACTCAGTGTCAGACGTTTGCCACCACTGCCCTAAATTAACAGTATTACTGGTTATTAAAATATTTTTCTGTAATGGTTAATTCACCAGTATGAGCAAGCTCTTTAATCAAAATGATATCTTTAATGATAAAATAGAATTATTGATGTTATTTAGGAATTACAAAATTTACTGTTTTACAAAAAAAAATCAAACACATCATTATTATTATTATTTATTAATAGAGATGTTAAATTGTCATTGCTGAACAGAAAAATGTGTTTTAGTGGCTGTTTGTTATTCTGGATTCATTTCTGACTTCTCAGTGAATTCCAGTGTTCTGGATCAAATTTGGGTCTAAAAAGGTGAATTCAGTTTAAATTCCTCACTCCTGTTCAAAATGGTGAAGAGTAGTGAACTCAGTGAGAAACAAAGAGTCCAGTTAAAGTGAAGGAGATGATGCTGGAGGATATTTGAGACACCAGTCTATCTATGAATTTATTTAAGGTGATAGAAACAGATTATAAACAAATGTATGGAGGTGTATGTGTATGTTTTCCCGTATTTAAAGCTAACTGCTGGGCAGGTGATGTTGGGGTTGTTGGCATACTGCCACTGGACTTCTCTGGAGACCATGAATCACTCAATCCTGCCCCCCTCTGGCTATTTTAAATGAACTTCACGTACAGAATATTTCTGTTATGACAGGCTTTTTGCAGACCTTTTGTTATGCATTTTACCTTTTTCTTCTTTTCTGAGACTTTATCAGTGGACAGTAACAATCATACAGTTTTAGAAATTGAGTCAAAAATGCCACATAGGCCTCGTTTGGATTATCACCATAAACACCATCCCATGCACAATGTGACAGCCCTGTTTTAAATGCTTCAATCCTTTCAGGTGTTTTAAGTCTAAACAAGTTGATTGTAGTATTTCATAATATCTTTTTAGGATTAATATTCCTAGTGTTCATAAACACTGGGAAATGGTCTGTGATATCACTCAACAAAAGAACGCTTGCTGTAATATCCTGAATACTGGTGAAAATGTTAGGGTTGCACATTCCTGGGTTACCCTTGTTGGTTTATCAATTATGGGTCTCAATCCATAACTTAACATTTCACTTATGAAATCATAAGTTAATTTATGTGTTTTCCATTTTAATAAATCAATGTTGAAGTCTCCACACACAAAAACAAGTTTCTTACTACTTAAATTTCCGAAAACATTTGCTAAATTATTTATGAAATGCTCGACGTGAGCACCTGGAGTCCTGTAAATACAGCATAAAAATATACTTTGATCTTTCTCCATTTTTATCTGTATAGTCATACACTCCATTATATCATCTATAACTAAGCTGTCAATAACCTCACAATATAAATTCTTCTGAACATAAAATGCTACTCCACCGCCTTTATTACTTTTCCTATTAATGTTATAAAAACCGTAACCTTCTTTTAGGGTCCTTCTTGGGAAATGTGTAACGGGAAGAGACATTGTCTTTCTCTAGGGTGATATTCTTGCTTCTAAAGAAGTCAAGAAGTTGTTGCTCTAGAGTTAGATTACAACATCTCTGGCCAAAGAAGATTGCTCCAAGTCATCAATTCTTTGCTCCAAAGTCTCAGTCCTTTTGTGTCTTTGGATGATTTGCTCCTTTAACTCTCACACCTCATCCAGGAGTTTGATTAGGTTTGTTTGTTGTTGTCCAATCTTACTCATCTCCTGTCCCATATAGTTAAGAGATTTTTTTCATCTCCTCAAGCTCCTTTGATAATACATTTATAGTTGCCATAATCAGGCTAAGTTGAGCACATCTTATTGATATAGAAACACTATCCCACCACATTAATCCATGCATTATGCCATAACACACATACACTTTAAACTTGTCAATGACCACATTTAACTTCTAAAAAGACTTAATATTGATATATTCACATTACAAGATGGGTACTTTTTTTACTTCGAGCTACTCTGAATAAAATGTCTTCTAAAACTGCAATTACTATAATAACTTGACTTACTGTTTCATCATTTTAAATTAAAAAGTCACAATTCTGTCTCCTCATGTTTTTTTTTATCACAATTTAAATTTAAAAAGTTATAATTTTGATTTTTTTTATTAACCCCAACTTTTCATCCACTTATTTTCTCAGCAGTGAAGACCTTTCAAACTAAAAACTGAGTCAAATCAAACAATCCGAGAAGACATTTACAGACATCCTGTGAGCATGTGGAGCTCCTCTGCTTGTTCCTCGTGCAGCTGAATGCGTTGAATTAATGATACAACATTATTATTTAAAGCATATTACATAACTCTTATGATAATACACACTCCAACAGTTTCCTGGGTGTTTTCAGCACTTTATTCTGAAGGAGCCATGTGTATTTGCCTCAACTGTGTGTGCGCGTGTGTGCGTGCACGCACGCGCGTACGTGTGCATTCCCAACTTCCTGCTTTGAAGAGCTCAAACTTTCTGTACATGAGAAAAAATATGGAGACAACGTAAACATTTTATCAATATTTTAAATAGCATTTTGGTGTCTGAAAAGCGCGTAAGAAGTTTTACACCTTTAGTCGTGTGTCACTTTATTATTAATGTTGTTTACTTCAGGTTGTTTACTAAACCAGAGCCATTGGAAAAGTTAATTGTGAGATACCGGAGATTGTCGAGAACTTCCGAAGATGACGATTTGCGCACGAACGAAGGGGGCCAGTGAGTGTGTGTGTTTCTGTGTGCGAGTGTGTGTGTTGAACTGAGCGGAGGTGAAGAAGAGGAGGATGAAGCTGGGAGCGGAGGATGGGAGGAAGAGTGGAGTAAGAGACAGGCTAGCTGTGTGTGAATGAGTGAGTGAGAGAGTGAGGAAGAGGAGAGGAAGGTCGTCGGAGGGACCGAAAACAAAGACTTCGATATTTTGGGGATAACCTCCGGAACATTACTAACGGAAACTTTCAACTTTTTACCCGCCACATCGCGGCTTGTTGTGTCCGGAGCCGGCTTTGTCTCACGGCGGGGGTGTCTACGATAAATGAAGGAATAAAATAGATCCCCATCGACCTTTTTCTACCCAAGCAGGGAATACCCTGGGACTGCTTTTGATAAAGGTTACGAGAGAATGGCGGCCAACATGTACCGAGTGGGAGGTAAGGAACGTTTTACATTTTTAAGACACCCCCCCACAACGTGATTGTTCGTTTCGACAGCAAGGTGGCTAGCTAGCCGCTAGCTGTCTGTTCTGTTAGCCGCTAACTAATGCTAGCTCTCCCTAGCGTCTGTACGTGCGTCCACTCTTGCATGGAAGAACGTCAAGGCTATTAAAAACCTCCAACAATGCAATGTGACTTAGCTAATGGGCAAATGTAAATAACTACAACACTATCACTTAGTTTCTACTCGGTTGTAATTAGACTGAAACGCTCCGGCATTCGGCACGAATATAACACATCAAGTAGTGCTCATTTTTTGAAAATATCAACTTTTAAGACAGATTGGCTTGCTATCCCGACTAGTGCCCACTAAAACGCGTTACCCTACGGCGGGCTGCAAACAGCACGAATCGGCTGTGAAAGTTTGTATGTAATTTGAAATAAATGCACTGCTGTGGATTGTAAAGTTTGGGGAATTGTATTTGTAGTTGCAAGTAAGAAAAGCATCCCAAATTAGTCACATTTTGGAGGTACAGTGTGTACATTCAGTGACGTCCTGGAAGTGAACACAATGCTAGTTAGCATGAAGTGCTACGTTAATGTTAGCCGTTGAGAGGTCAGCATCTAACCGATTCTAAAGACGTCTGGGGTAGCTAGCTAAAGCGGGTCGGCTAGCTTTATCCACTAGGTGGGTCAGTTTCATTATTGACACCGCCATATCACTTCATATGCACGGATAGCGTTAGCCGTGCTAGCTAACTTTGCTTGATTGCTAAGTTTGATTAGCTTAGCTACGTGCTGTGTGTGGCTATGTGTTGACCGGTGTGTTGTCTTTTTGAAACACAAACGCTCGTTTATAAGTGCTTAATTTAATAAAAGTAACTACGTCGTCATATACTGTTTACCAATTGTTACAACGAAGTACCGGCAAGTGAAAAACGTAACTAAGTTAGCTAATAATAACTTACTACCAGCGTAATGTGTGTCGGTGAGACCTCATTTCATTACGTACCGCTACTTTACCCGTGGGTGGACACCATAGCATCTCAGCAGAATTAAAATTCATGTTAAGTGTGTCTATGAAACAGTAAAATGCATGTTGTCTCGTTAGGATTTTCACCTCAGTCGTTTGCTAACACCGGGTTTCGTAACGTCACCGTTAAACGCCGGTAGAGACGGCTACCTGCCACAGAAACTGCCCCCACTGTTTCCTCCCAGTTTCAGAGACCCTGAGATGTGGATCAGTACTTTACAGAGGATGTCCATCTGTCGCTTCGTCTTTTCAGTGCTTGTGACTAACGTTTGTTGGCTAGATGCTTTAATAATCATTAATAATGATGTTAGGACTAGGTGTACCTTTTTCGTGGCTGCTGATATGGCTGGATCGAAAGTCTTATAGCAGTGTAAGTTCAGTTAGGTCACACAGGACTCTGTGGGGCTATATAGGTCATGCTGATTAAACGCTACCCTGCAAAATGTGCTGCACAGTTCTTGGTTTTTGTCGAGTGCTATAATAGTATACAGCAAAGTGAACTTGTTTGTCATACGATTGCATCGGATTTACAATGGTTAGTATAATGCAAATGAGTCACATCAGCAGATATTGTTGCAGGGCACCTCTTGCTAGTGGTAAAGTGGGCTGATATTGGGATTATATCAGGCACTTATTGTTCAAACGTTGCTGTATTATATCTAAGGTGTGTGATATATGCATATGGCTCAATCTGCATGAAACAATGCATGTTTATATAGTTAGAATAGGGAACTAAACGTCAAATATGTCTAAGGATAGATTCAGGTATGTTAATATTGCTGTCCAGTGCCCACATTACAAAAGTGTGTGTGCAGGAGACCCATAAAAATTAACAGATTCAGTCGCTTGCTGCCAGGCTTGACTTGTGTCCGTCTAGTCAACAGGCATTCTGAGGGAACTTTACACATTTAGAGCTGATGGGTTTTTCAGGCAAAGTTGTATATTTTACCAGCTTGCTGGATCATGACATGAGTGTGTTGTGGAATTTCCACAGCAATAATGCACTGTAGTGAGCCAATAAAATATTACAGAGTAATGCTAAGTCTAACATATTGCATGTAGCAACCAGTATGCAATTATGTAATGACTTGTAATGATGAGGTTGAGTTGTTTGGCTGTATGAAGCAGAAACAATAATGGTGATCAACTTAAATCTGTAGAATGAATTCATATTTAGCATATATGAAGCAAGTGTCCATGGATTTTGCATTCAGTGAGGTTTGCTGTTGTTGCAGCTGACTGGTGCAGGCACTTCTGTATGAGCAAGCGCCTATATCACCAGTCCTCTAAAAGCACACAGTGTTCAGCCTGCATGTAAGATCATTATCTTCCCCAGAGATTAGTCAAAGGGCTTCCTCCTCTTCATTCACCCTCAAGCACTCGCCGTACTGCGCCACTCCGGTTGCATACGTCCACAACAAACACTCAGAGCAGCTCCCCAGCAGACCCTTTTTTTTTAAGATACTTATATACATTAACATAAACCCAGCTGATCCTTGAATCCCTGCTGTGATTACGCTGAATGTCAGGCTTAGCAGAGGCATGTGTTTTTTTTTTCTGAAGGGTATGTGGTGTGAACACTCTGAAGTCCAGTGTGTTTCATTCGTGGATCATTGATCCGTCAGCCCCCTCACTCATTGATGCACTAAGCTGGCCTCAGTGCTGCTGGAACAGGATCATTCTTTAATTTGTCCCGCTGGGCAAGAAGCAGAGATGGAGGGCTGGAATATTAAAGGGAAACTCCCTTCATCCACCATCAATATGTCTTTTTAGAAATCACTTGAGAGTGCACATCCCCTTTTGGTGCTTCAGCCAGTGTTATGTAATGTGGCGCTGTTGTGTTTCTTCACTGTGAAGAAGGAGGTGATGCTTTTCTGGTCGGGCTCCTCATCAGTGTGTTAAGTAGAGCAAGAAATCCTCTCCCTGTCTGAGTCCTTCCTTCTCCATCTCGGCTTGTGATGATGCATCAGAAACCCACTGCTATCCTCCCGAGGCTCTCCGTGCCTGCTAGTGGGAGGACCAGATGGAGCTTAACATGAAGCTGTGCAGAACGGCATCAAACGCTACCAGGAAGTGCTGTGTCTGTGGTAGTTGTAGGATGAATGAATGGTAGGTTTGATGATATTTTCAAGGCTGACATCTCTCAGTTCAAGCTGTAAGCAGCTGTTATATTTACACATAAAATCCCTAACATATGTATTAATAATAATCTAGCAATTACATTTTTTTTTACAATGACCACTTTTTAAAGAAACAGTTTAGCCCCAAAACACTGACTGATGTGCACCAAGTAAGAAAAAATTACAAAAGCAAAAAATGATTAAAAAAAAAAATGTTGCTGTTTTCACTTGAGTTATATTGTACTGAAACCCTGAGGTTGACCCTTTTATACACATACTTTTTCCATTCGTGTTAAAGACAGCAAAGGCTGTAGTAACTATAGACGTGTCATGTTTTGTTCTTGATTTCTGTTTGCCTATTTTGAGCTGTTAATATGTATTTATTTAGCATTTAGTGTGGATATTGGCATCTGATCACAGGCCTCTGCATTTACACCTAAATGCTCTTGTCTTGATTCTTCTTCATTGTCACCCATATGCAGACCAGGCAGATAGGTATTGCTGTATGGGCTCCACTTGTCTTTGGTGTGTAGGGGAAGGGCTCAGCTCGACTGCAGGAAGAGGTGGAGCTAGGTGACCTTTCAGGTAGATGGGCAGGTGTCGTCATAACTGTCTGAAATCCAAGACCATTACAGGGAGGATTGCTGCGTTCTGATTGCAATCCAGTGCCATAATAAGCTTCACTCAGTGTTAGGGTGCACTCACACTAGGCCCAGTTGTTCCGTGCCGAAGCCTGAATGCCCCCCCCCCCCCCCGCACACTGGCCCGCACTCGCATTACTCTAATCCAACTGCGCCCAGGCCCGGCTGCCTCCGAAATGTACGCCATCACGTTGATTCACGTAATACGCATAATGTGACATCATCATAAATTTGCCCATGTTGTTGCTGGGGACGTTTTTGTTGTGTGGAAACACCATGGGGAACATTGGAATATACTTCTCCAACTGCGTAATACGTTATCCAACTCCGTAGCCATGGAGACCCCTCGAGCCCTTGCAGTTCTCTGTGGTGGTGTGTGTGCAGCCCTACCGTAAAATGCACCCCCTCTCCATTCGCCTTAACATGGCATCGTGAGGGAGATAGAACAGAAGAACAGCGGTTGCTCACAGTTTTTAAAGCTCCTCTAAAGAGAGAAAATAACAGATGGTCTTCTCAACACAAAATCGGATAATAGCAAATGCAAACCAACACCTTTTGGTATGTTCTGTAAAAATACACCCCAACCATAATTACTAAATGGATTTTTTGAGCAAGTTGAATGTATTTGACTTGCGTTTCACAAGGCTTATCGATACTTTAGTTCGTGTCTGTGCTGCTGCGGAGGCAACCTGTCTGTATGTTTCTGTGTCGGGCGAGGGGATGCATTTCAATTGCCTTGGCTGTGCGCACGCATGGCCAACCGTGCCGTGCCCAGGCCCACCACATCCAATCTGGGGATCCGTGCAGCGACCAGGCACAGCTCGATTGCACTCATAGAATCCCAGAATTTAGTGGCAAACGGGCCTGGGCACGGTACGATGGCCCCAGTGTGAGTGCGCCCTTAGATAGTGTTGCAGTTCATACCTGCTGTAGCATTTCACTACAGCAGGGTTTACCTTGTTACTACACCTGCCAGCCTACCAATTTTTCTCTGCTATTTCACAGTCTGTCCCCTGTATCTCTCCATTGTACATCAGTATTAAGTAATGGAAGCTAGAGCTGTGCGATATGGATAAAATTCTATATCCCAGTATAGCCAAGTTTATATCCCGATAACGATATATATTCCGATATAGTATTTTTTTTTCTGATGTGTTTTTACTTTCCATTGCGCTCTCCTCCGTCTCCTCTGCGGCGTAATCCCTTGTACGCTTTTATTCTGAAGGCTTACTTTGAGAGCGACCGGAAATCCGGCTTTGTTTGCACTGTAGCCTACTTTTACTGTGCAGTTTGGCTGATAATAAAGATGTTTTAAGTGATAATAAATCATTCACACGCAACACGACATCCTCCATGCTGCTTTTCCTCTGCTTACTTCCGAGCTACAACTTTTTTTGTTTACTTCCGAGCTACAACTGCGGTAAACCTGTCCTCACGGGTCACGTGAACATGCTACCACAAAGCAATAGCATTGCTGCGGTTACAGTAGCTGTCATATTATTATGTCTATGCTTCATTATTATCCAGCGGTCATTCCGAAGTTGAGTTATACTTTACACGGCATATCTAAACCACAACCAGAGTAACATTTATGTTAGCGTAGCAACAGAACTAACTAAGTAGCTACATGTTAAAATTACGATATAAACAACAGAGGCTTATATCGTACGGCAGACGTTTTTCTACCGCATTACGATATATATCGTAATATCGCACAGCTCTAACGGAAGTGCAGCGTTTCTTGCACGTACTATGGACGTATTGCTTGCAACATCCGTTTACACTGGGAGTGTTGTACAGTTTAGCGCTGTATGTGAGACTGCTCCACACTCTCACGAGATTCACAACATAACGTAGTGAACTTCTTGTTTACTCTGCACAGCCGCTCATTACTTCACAGCTCATCTCTCCCTTGTTCTTCTTTTATCTGTTTTTGGCATGTTTTTGAAAACTCATTCAATTGCACACACAGGCTACAGTAGAATTTACTCACTGTCAACTCCAACCACTTCTGCAGTTTCTTTCCATGCATTCTCTTTTCTGTGGCTGTCTTCATTAAACGCATGTTGGACATTATAAATAATGCTGTATTTCTCCACTTCGATGATAAATCTTTTTCGTCCATTATTTGGCCTTCCGTTGGTTATGCTGCTAATATAAAGTAGCTGGAGTTCACTCGTGACATTTTATTTTGAAAATCCAATGGAAACTCTTATTCTGGTGCCTGACTTCCTGTCTGTTCAATCTAGTTTGTGGAGAGTGTCATGTTTTGGCAGCGGCACGTTTTGGAACTAGAACCAATGCGCATCTCTCGCGAAGCTGCGCGTGATATGCACTGGGAATGCTTCAGTTACGTGTGTGGTGTAAATTGACTCATTGGCTTTAATGAAAGCGTTTCACAGCGGCTGTCGCTCCGCTGCAGTTACGCGTGTGGTGTAAATATAAGTATAAATATTTTAATGACACGCCTGCTTTATTCTGAGTTTAATTAGTTTCCTTTCTGACTGAACTCAGTGTTGAGAGCTGTGATTCAAGGAAGATTCTAGTGTGTCCTAGTCTGTGACTCTGACCATACCTTGTCGACTGGCCTCTTGACCCTTAACAATCCCCTTAACCAGTTCCCTCCACATGCCCAGCTTCACCCTATTCACACCAGGACAGGAACTATCGCATGAATACAGGAAAAACATTTCAGCTGCTGGAGGTGATCCTGCTAGTCTGTTCGACATTATGAGCAGTATTAGTATGAGCCTTTTCTCTTTACATTACATTTTAACCACGTTCCACTTGATCTCTTCCCCTTTCCGCCACATTTATTTCACTGGTAATAAGTGCTGAGTCGAAGCGTAAGCTGGGTCAGTGCTGTGTGGGAAGGGTTACTTGTGGTTAGCAGAATAGGCTGTGAGGAGCTCCAAAACCGAGGTCAGCGCAGGTTTCTATGTACAGAATATTGATGAATTAATAGAAGCCAGACGCTCTCAGTGAGCGAGACACTAAATATAGGCTTGTCCCTCTCAAGAAGCTGTTACTAATATTTGTTTTCAGCAAAGCTGGAAAAGGCAGATTGGCAGGTTTACTGACTGCTCAGATACAACCGCATTTAATTTTCTGCTGTAACAGGAACAGCTGAAGAAGAGCACTGCCCAAATAATATGCCGTGTACAATTAAACACATGATTATTTGAAATCAGGAAACATCCAGCCTAATCCAGCATGAAAACCAGACCAAGAGTTTGACCAAGCAGCTTAGTAGACACTCTCAGTCATTCTGATGATTCATTTTTCACTGCTGCGCTGTGAGATGACCTTCGTTAACTTGTATTTGTATGTCATCTTGGTTAACAGGGTCACTGCCAGAAGGTGTTACCATGGGGCTATAGCTGACCCCCTGACTGACTATTTTGATTCGTAGATAATAATGCAGTGTGCTTATGGTGGCCTGATCACGTTAGAGGCAGGCAGCCTCAGACAGACACTGATCTTGTTTTACTGATGTGGTATGTGCCTCATGTAATGGTAGGGGAGAGACACTGGGGCATGATCGCCATCGATTCACTGCTGTCCTCAGGGTGTTGGTGCACATTACTGCAGGGAATCAGGACGTTGGTTTTTCTGCTGCATCTCGAGGCATATGTGTGCAGCCTCGCACAAGACAGTAGATTCTGGCGTTTTTGACATATCATCACACGCCACTGGCACGTGTCACCCTAAAACGACAGTCAGTTTTGCATCCAACTGGTAAATTGTTGCACATTTCCATCCACTATTTGGATATTAGGCGTAACAGCTGGTGGAGCTAATTCTCCAGTCAGGTGTGGTGCCATCAAACCATTACGGAGACAAATGACACAACGAGATGATGAAATTACAAGAGCTCCAGCTCATGTGCTTATGGTACCCTGGTTCATGCTTTATATATATATATATATATATATATATATATATATATATATATATATATATATATATAGAGAGAGAGAGAGAGAGAGAGGTATTAAGTTTTTTTGTTGTTTGTTGTTTTTTTTTTTAAATAAATACTCAACCTTATTACTGCTACTTATAAAAAAAGGGAAATAAATGGTTCTGATTTAAATTCTGACTTTGAGCTTCGAAATTCCGACATTTTGTGTACGACTTGAATGCACCATGAGTCGAAACTTACCAACGGCAGTCTCCCAGTACTGTTACAAAGACATTAATCCTCTGTTTTACCGGTGAAGTTTGTCTCCATATGTTGGGAACGTGGGGGGACAGATCAGTGTCTCTGTGAATCTGAAGGGGACATGTCAGTTTTTTGATACCTGACAGCATCGCAGCTTTTTGGTCAATGCAGCAAAAGTGTCAAAGTTCGGTACCCAGCCCTATCTAGAAGTGTATGTCCTGCTTACAGTTTAGCTGGAACATCAGTACAGTGGCACTCTCTCCAGCTGGGTTGCTGAGAGTGCTGTCAGCTGGACCTTCATGGACATCAGTAGAGGAGTCTGGTTCATAAGTAGTTTTGCAGACTCCACTTTCAGCACTAGAGAGATGAAAGCATCAGAGCAGCCAACAGACTGCCCTTCCTTGTGGTGACTGACTTGGTTTGTAAAGTTTAAAGTCTGTTGTGCTGTTGCTTCTGTACTTCTGTGTACAGTGATGCAGCTAAAAAGGCAACACAGTGAGTGAGATGCAACAACGAATCAATAAAAATTGATTATTAAAATTGCTGGCAATGAATTTCAACATTGATTCTTTGTGTCACATGAATATATCAGTCACCTCCACATCACGGAACTCACTGAGTTGAGTGAACCGATGCATACTGCTGTAAAGCACCACAGAAGAAGAGCAGAGTGGCTCATATGGAGCTAGGGCTGTGACAGTATGGATTTTTTTTTTTATTGCTGCGGTGATGAAGCCGCAACCCCGCTACCCCCACCGTAACCCCTCCATGCACTCCTGTTACTTAAAGAGCTCTGGGATGTCAGTGCAGCAACCTGTGATTTGTGCACTTTTTTTGCACTTTCAGTTTGAGATAATGTCCGGTTTTTGAATAAGAGGATGGAAATTAATTATCCGACTCATTGATTAATCGATAAAATAATCGACCGATTAATCGATTATTAAAATAATTGTTAGTTGCAGTGAGAACTGTCTGCTCTGCAGGTCAACTCTTAGGCACTCATATGCTAGGATTCCTCTCCATTAGTGTTATTAGTGTCAGTCATCAATAGCACAAGTTAAGGGATGTTATATTATAGTGCTTGGCATCTTCAGACTTTGAGTAATATAACACTGTGCTTTGTGTGGTTGTGCAGTTTCCTTAAAAATTAGCCTGGCATGACATTTTTATATTTGATTGGAAAATTGTTTCTGGGTTGAAATGAAAATACAAATTTGAAAAATGGAAGAAAGCTTTCTCCCAGCAGCTTCTCAGGCTTCCAGTTAGAGGGGGGGGTTCCTTATCTGAACAGTTGCTGTCAGTCCAGAGGAGCCCTGAAGTATCAGAGGTCAAAGTGCACTTTTTGGGCTTTGAAATGTGTATTGTGAAAGGCATATTGTTATACTTAGTGTGTGTGGGTGTGGGTGTGTGCGCGCAGAGCAGCATGAAAAAAAGGGCCAAAGATAACATATTGGGCCGGTGAGTCACTTCAAAGCCATTTCCAATACAAAAAAAGGAGAAGAATGGTGGACACATCATTCCAGTCCTTTTCTTGTTATTTGTCCAGTGTAACTTTTTATCCAACAGAAGTCCAGAGTCCCTTCGTAAGCAATATTAATGCAGGTCGGTACACTCAGGAATAACTATTGCTTTATAGGCTTGTAACTGTAAGTATATACATGTCTGTGTAAATAGATAAATATATTCACACAATTATAACAATACACTGTATGTCCCTCTTTTCACAAATACTGATAAGAACATCACCATATACACAGACTTTTATCTGTGGTGAAAGGTCATTGTGTTGAAATGAGCTGTCCATTTCCTCCAGTAATTGTTAAATTTATCCATAGATACATTCAGGGAAAATGTTAGCGTTTCCATATCAAATAGTTCTGTGACAATCCCCCCTCGTGTTGGGGGCTCCCCTTTTTAACCATCATTTTAATAAGATACTTATCACAGGAATTAATTGTAGTTGAGATATTCCCTAGATACACTGTACAGAAGTCATGTTTAATTTCAAAGCCTACTATCGAAATCATCTTTCTTACTAATTTCACCCAGTAGGGTCTAATGATTGCACAGTCCCAGAAGATGTGGAAATGATCTGCCTGGGAGTTCCCACACTCTCTCCGGTATTGTCCAGAACCCTGTCCACCACTCTGAAGTTGTTTTATGTACATTATCATTCATCTGATTTTTTTTTTTTTTTACAGATTATGTGTACTTTGAGAACTCCTCCAGCAACCCTTACCTGATCCGAAGAATAGAAGAGCTTAACAAGGTCGGTGGTTTCTTTCTTCCTTCTCTCTGATATGTGGCCATTGGAAAGTTGTTTCTCTGATACAGTACATATTTTCTGTAGTTAACTCTCCATACAAAAATGCCATTTCAGTTTTAATAAACAGATCCAAGCTTTATTCAGAACATATTTCAGACCTAACCCAGACCTGTCTACAACCTCCAGCTTTTGCATGTCTCATTACAAATATTGCACCGTTGTCTGGTTATAAGAGCTTTTGGCTCAGACGTGACTCGGCTGTGGTTCATTGAGAGATTCGCGGTGTCGCCTTTTTTCTACATGAAACGTGCTTCTCTCAGCTAAAATAGATTGCAATAATGATCTGTTGATGCCTCGTACCAGCAGCGTTACGAGACATGGTGATGGTCACAAGTGATTTTGAAATGCACAGACCAGTATCAAATCAGAGGTGATTTTTTTTTTCCTCGTATTATTTATTTAGTTGTTTTCATGTGGGATTTGATTTAAAAATCCATTTTTTATTTATTTTTTTTTGTTGTTTAAGATAACAAATAATTTAAGTTGCACTTTTGCAACTTGCGTTGTATTAAAGTTTACCTCTGAGAAATAACAAGGGATTAACTTTAATTTGTTAAAGATAAGAGAAAATATAATTTGTAGTTTTTATATGTGTAAATTTATAAATGCATTCATGCATAGTTTGTGATTTGAAGTTACACCCTACCTCAGAATTTTTTTTTGTTTATTAATTTTTTCCGAGGAATTTTTTGCCAGTCTTAAATTCTAGACTCATTCTAATGCAAATCATGAAAAAAAATGTATCGTTAACCCAGTGTCAAAAATCATATTGAGTCCTGAGTTGAGTGTATCGTGGCATCCCTCATGGTTGGTGTGTTAAAATCATTGGGACACTCACATGTGATTTCAGCCAACATACTGTACACCCTAACACACACAAACTCACACACACACCATTTCCCTTTTGTCTGACACGGCTCATGGTAAACAGTGGTTACTGTAATCACAGGACACCAGTACAGGAGCCCCTTATATAACAGCAGCAGCAGCATATGACACAGGCTTGTTTCCCAGTCAAAGGATTAAGCTCATTTATGTAACACTCTTACATTGAAGGGCTTGTGCTGAGCACCAAGAGGACTGCATCGTCCTGACTGAGTGCTAATGGCTGCTGAGCACAATGAATGGATAGAGAGAGAGAGTGCCTTATCCAGATTAGGGTCAGGCAGTAACATAATTTTTTTTTAAATGGTTATTGTCAGTCCAGTAGCTGTTGATATAGCAATATATTTGCACTGATAAGCAGGTGTGTGTGCACGTGGGGGAATGTACTCACATGCAGATAACTGATAAGTTCATCCAATTGCCCAACCCTAAAACATATACCAGCATATGTATGTATCTTAATGTGATTTACGGTGATCATATGACCTGTGCAAGAATTGGTTCAATAAAAAGGAACAGTTTATAGAAATTGTGGAAGTGCTTTGATAACATTAACCTTAATAGAAAGGAGTAGAAAGGCTTCATCACACAACAAAGACGCAATTTACTGTCACCACTAAATGTACTAACCTGTGTGAGGAAGAGAGAAACCGGTCACACAGCAGGCTGGAGGTGGTCTGACATCCAGTGTGGTTAAAAGTGATCCATAACACAGGGAGACCTCACTGAAGGGTGCAGATCGAGGTCAGGTTTCTTTACTGTCATGTGCACAAACGATAATTGATGCAGTTGTTGGCAATGATGTTCTAATATCTGATGCTCTCTACATCGATGTGTACTAGTAGTCAAACCGGGGGAAAAATAAGAAATTACTCATACCGTGGATGAACAGCTCAGAATCGTTGTGCAGGTGATTAATATGGAGTACTGATTATTTAGGGGTGGGTAAAAATATCAGTGCTTTGCTATTTTTATTATTATTATTATTATTATTATTATCATTACCTAATTTCAAATCGATCTTGAGGACATGCTGAATGGTTGGCTGGTGCCGCGGTGGAGGCCATTGCCATGGCGGACCCCGGCCAGTGCTGCAGCTAAGCCCGGTGCCATCTGTGAGTCTTTATTGGCACCATAACTTGATTTACAGCTGGTGGTGAATGGTTAGTGTCTGATTAACTTCAAAAAAATGTAACAAATTAATGCGAACTAGTTCATTTTTTAGGATTGTGAGCTTAGTTCATTTTGTTTAAAAGTAAACCATGAACGTGAACTGGTTCATTTTCATATGTGTGAACTGGAACAGCACCGATGATCAGAGAGGGCACAGAGGGTGGAACTGCTATTGATCAAATGTGAAATAGTAATAATCAGAATAAGCTTTATATGTCAAAGATAAATAACAAACTAGCAGCGGCTCAACTGAACATAACGTAACTTATACTTCTTTCTGAAGAAAGAAGTGTTGTGCAGTGTTGTGTACGCTGGTGAATACATACACTCAGCAGTGTATACAACACTGCTGACTGTATACATTCACCAGGAAATGGATTTTAGTAAAATATAAGTCATGAGTAAAGTCTTAGGCAGGGCAAGTAAGAATTTCGACGGGGCAAGTAGATTTGAGAAATACTTGCCCAGCAGTGCAAGTAGGAAAAACCTTAACGTCAGACCCTGATATAGAGTATGTTCAAATGGGCATGAAAATAATAAAATGAATATTAAAATCAAGGATCAAATCAAATTGCAACCTGAAGAATTGAAATCAAAAAGAGAAGTTCTCGTCAATACCCAGCCCTATGATTATTCCTTCCATCAATAGGAGAAAAGTACTCTGACATTTTTGTGCAGGGATACGAGTTGAAACTGGTTTTGTTAGGGTTAGGGTTTGGTTGTTTTTATGACCAGTGTAGCTAGCTAGTTGCCAAGTCTCATTTGATTGGATATTTTTTTAAATACCCTTGAGTGCATGAGGAGTCACATTTGAAACTTTTTTTTCAGTAAGAGAAAAGAACATTTTTTATGTGAAATTCATGTTTTTTTCATATTTGTCATATTAACATAAGGATATGAGATTAAACTGGGAAATACATTTTTCATTTCATTTGCTGAAGTGTAAAAACCTTGATCACCGATGTGCACGGAGCAGAGGAGAGCAGATTAGGCTGGTTGATTGTGATTAGTGAGTGGTTGGTATAGTTATGACACCTGGCTGAACACCCTGTGGCAGCCTGCAGCTGCTGATAATTAAAGTGCTTTTACCTGCTCTTTCTTTTTGGCCCGCTCAAATAATATGCCAAGAATCGTATCTGAAAACCTGGGATACTGAACTCCAGTTTGTGTCTCTCATTAACCCTAAAGAGTGAATGGAACCATGTCAACATGGCTGAAGACACACAGACGAGAGTGGTGAAGACTGTTATAACAGTGCTTTTATTGTGACGCCAACTCGTAACCGCTGACTTTCCGTTTACAGACAGCCAATGGGAACGTGGAGGCGAAGGTGGTGTGTCTGTTCAGGAGGCGAGACATCTCAGGCAACCTCAACACTCTGGCTGACAGCAATGCAAGTGAGTAGCAACCCTGGAGCCTGAGCCTCCTCTCAGCACCCCTCTTGTTTCCTGCAGCGTGAGAGCAGGTATGATAAGGCTGGCTGCCTTTAATGAACCTGTTCCCCATTGTGCTTCACATAAAAACCTCAAAGTACCTCTTCAGCTTTTATGTTCTAAATTGCACCAAGGTCTGTTTCTGGTGCTAAAGTAAGACCATCACTTTTGTGTAAGGCTCAGTACTAAAAAAAATAGTTAATAGGACGGCTGTTTATTTGTTCATTTCAAACATGTCCTAATCATATCAAAATGGTATGTCAATTACTGTAAAGTGATTATAACTCCTGTCAGATGTTGTATCAGTTAAGTTAATTATAAGTTTAATTTTGTCAGCTGTTATTACATTTATTCATAGTCCTGAGGTCAAAACTTAATATTAGTACTCTTGGTGATGTGCTGCTGGTGTCCACAATTACAGAAAAGATGATCTGGGAAGAGAAATGTCCAGCCATCCATTTACAAGAAGAACTGCTGACGTACATCAATGTATAGGGAAAAAACTGTAAAACTAGGGCTGGGCAATATTGTTCAAAAATCGAACCAGGTACCTTCTTGCTGTGAGGCGACAGTGCTAACCACTACACCACCGTGCCACCCATGTATTTATATGTCATTTAAAATCACTTGTGTCATTGACGAATAAATACGTCAAAGTGTTTTCCAACAGTAGACACAAGAGTGCGCTCTCATACATTTTGTGAATAATGTTGGGGCTTCTGGGATTTGTAGTCTGGACATAAAGAGACAGTATACACCACAGAGATCAAAGCAGGAAGTGGAGATGATCGAGATTAGAGAGCAAAACAAAATCTGGACAAAAAGTGGTGATTTTGGTGAAAGTGTCCTCTACCTCTGATAAAACAAGAATGGAACAAGGTAAAAACAAACATTTTTTTCATGATGAAATAGAAATAGCTATTCAGTGTTTACACAGTCATGGTACATGACATGAACGTTTTTTTTTTTTTGGAAATTTATTAAAAATAATAATAAAAAACCCTTAGAAATCCCATGTACATAAATATTCAGTCTTTACCATGAAGCTCTAATTGAGCTCAGGTGCTTCTTATTTTACTGATCATCTTCGAGATGTTCCTGCAGCTTAACTGGAGTCCACCTGTGGTAAATTCAGTTGATTGGACATGATTTGGAAAGGCTCACACCTGTCTGTATAAGGTCCCTCACTGGACAGAGCATGTCAGCGCACAAACCAAGCAGCAAGTCTGAGGAATTGTCTGTAGACCTCAGAAACAGGACGGGTCAGGAAGGGTCTAGAAACATTTCTGCTGCTCTGAAGGTCCTAATGAACCCACTGACCTCCATAATCTGTAAATGAAGAAGTTAAGAACCACCAGGACTCTTCTAGAGCTGACCGGACTCTAAACTGAGCAATCAGGGAGAAGAGCCCTAGTCAGGGAAGTGACCAAGAAGCTGATGGTCACTGTGTCAGAGCTACAGCATTCCTCTGTGGAAGGAGGAGAAGCTTCCAGAAGGACAACCAGCTCTGCAGCAATCCACCAATTAGGCCTGTTTGGTAGAGTGTCCAGAGGGAAGCCACTCCTTAGTAAAAGCACATGGCAGCCCACCTGGAGTTTGACTAAATGCACCCAAAGGACTCTCAGACCATGAAAAACTAAACTCTCTGGTCTGATAAGGCAAAGATTGAACTCTTTGGTGTGAATGCCAGGCATCATGTTTGGAGGAAACCAGGCAGCGTTCATCACCAGGACAACACCATCCCTACAGTGAAGCATGGTGGAGGTAGCATCATGTGGTGAGGAACTGGAGTCTAGTCAGTTTAGAGGGAAAGATGAATGCAGCGATGTGCAGAGACATCCTGGATGAAAAGCTGCTCCAGAGCTCTGGACCTTAGACTGAGGAGACGGTTCATCTTTCAGCAGGACAACGACCCTCAGCACACAGCCAAGATATCAAACAACTCTGTGAATGTCCTTGAGTGGCCCAGCCAGAGCCAGACTGGAATCTGAACATCTCTGGAAAGATCGGAAAATGACTGAACACCAACGCTTTCTACCCAACCTGATGGAGCTGGAGAGGAGCTGCAAAGAGGAATGGCCCAAACTGTCCAAAGACAGGTGAACACTGGAGGCTGTAACTGATGCCAAAGGAGCATCAACAAAGTACTGAGCAAAGGCTGTGAATACGTGTGATTTCTTAGTTGTTTTTTTTATTTTTAATACATTTTAAAACACCTTTTTCATGTTTTCATAATGGAGTGTGTGTTCCTATGTTGGCAAAGTACTGCGATTTACTAAACTACAACACTACAGACTCTTTAATCTCTACTTTTCCTTCTCTAAAGAGCAGCATGCAAAACATTAACATTGCATTTTTAACTGACACTGTCAATTTCACAGGTTTCTATGGTCAGTAATTCTATGAATAACATGATGACAGCATGAATACATCTAGTCTGGTTTGTGCAGCCAGAAGCTCTTTAGTGAGAGAAGAGCCTCTACTCTATATCACCAGTTGCAGTTTTTTTTCCCCAGTTTATGATCTGATGATGATCATTTTAAAAGTTTAAGTCAGATACTTTCAATCAACATTTTCATATAATGAAATTCAAGGTAGTGAAGGGAGGCAGGTGTCGCCTCAGCTGAATCCACGTGTTTAGCAGTGAAATGATCCCACACCCCACTGGAGTTATGTCTCTGCAGAGACATAATAATAGTGTCCATATATGATTTTCAGTAGTGTGGTGTCAGTACATGGTGCCTGCCCTGCCCCCTCCACCCCACCTTGATCCAGCCTGTGAGTGAGAGTGATCAGAGAGCCAAGGAGGTGGAGGGTGGAGCTAGACGGGTGGTGCTAATAGCATGCAGACTACTGAAGCCTGATCACATTCACTCATTACCCCCAACCCTACCAACAACAGCTACCCCTCCCTCCTCCTGGGCTGCAGTGCTCCAGACAAAGACACACACACACACACACACACACACTACACATCAAAATGGATGCATTAATGCTGCCTCTTTTTGTGCTCAGCACCACACACAGATGCGTTAGTGTTTGTTCACCAGTCATGTGTGGACAAGTCTGAGATGCAGCTAAATACAGTGATGGTAATTTCATCATGTGGTGTTTTGGCTGGCAGCCTGCGCTCTTTTAATGGTTTTTATTCTTTTAAAGAAGTCCAGCCACCATATTCCAAACCTGGCTATTTAGAAATTATAGGTTATACAGTGAGAGAAGAGCTGATCCACCATAGTGCAAATGAAATCATCTCAACTGATTTATGGGGATGGTCTATTTTTTTTTAAAGGAGTTTCTCTCACAAGCAAATCATGAAGTCACCATTTCACCACAATCTGAGACTGGTGCTAATTAAAAACAATGCTTTGCTTATCACTGCTGCTCTCACCATTAACACTCACTATAGTTAGATTTGCTTGTTCGCTGCTGTATTCAGTTACTGAAAACATCAACAGTCTTGTAATTGTTTTAGAAAATCTGCTTTGCATTTGTCCCCGGCTTCTAATAAAGTCTGCCACTTAACACCTGACGTTATGTGAAAGGCTTTCGGATTCATTCATTTCAGTTATCACAATACAGCATTAACAAAAGATTCCCATGAATAATATTTAACTATATAATCACTACATAATATTTTAATTCAACAAATGCAAATGCACTTGTTATCTCTGTGAGTGTTTTTTTTGGGCAGCAGGGACAAAAGGGATATGTAGTCTGGACATAAAGAGACGGTATACACCACAGCGATCAAAGCAGGAAGTGGAGACAATCGAGATTAGAGAGCAAAACAAACAGAATCTGGACAAAAAGTGGTGATTTTGCAGAAAGTGTCCTCTACTCTACCTCTGATAAAACAAGAATGGAACAAGGTAGAAACAAACATTTTTTTCATGATGAAATAGAGAGACTCTACTTTCATTTGAGCTGTTCTGTGTTTTCAGAGTCCATCCATCCATTATCTACCGCTTATCCTTAGGGTGGAAGGCAGGGTACACCCTGGAGGGTCACCACCTCATCGCAGGGCACTTATGGTGCTTTTCCACAGGCGCGGTACGGTACAGTACGGTACGGCTCTACACGGTTGTGACACTTTTCCACTAGTACCTGGTACCTGGTACTAGGTATTTTTTTTCGGACCTCTTCAATCCTGGTTCCAAACCAGTCGAAGCAATACTAAAACATGACGTCAGCCAGCTGCCTTCCACTGATTGGCCAACGAGTGTCGTCATTAGAAGCGTCATTGGATGCGGGACGTCCGATTGGACTGTAAAAGCCAAACACAACTCCGCTCCACCATTTTTAAAACTGGCAACTGCTTCGCTATTTTTACACTTCCTGGAGTCTTCTGTCTCTTCTCTTTCGCTTTGTGCGTGACAAAAAGTCACAGAGTGAGCAACAAACAGATGATCGCTTCGGTGTCCTCCATTGTTTGTGTTGTTGTTATTCTTCCCGGTTGTCTGTGTCGCATGCAAATAAAGTTACGGCAGTTTTGCGCTGCCGTGTGACAACCCTGCCCACACCGAGGAGGTGCTCAGTTGTAATGGAAAATCAGCAAAACTGGGCCGTACCGTGCCGTTACTGTGTAGTGGAAAAGCGCCAATAGAGACAGACAACCATTCACACTCACATTGACACCTACGGTCAATTTAAATTATCCAATTAACCTAATGTATGTTTTTGGATGGTGGGAGGAAGTCGGAGTTCAGAGTCATAGTACAAAATATTATGTGGGTCTTAAAATATGACTCAAAATGGACAAAAACACTGGAACAATATTCTTTCTTTTTTTTTTTTTGAACAATATGTTTATTAACTGGTACAAGATTCCTTTGATTTTAAAAAAGGGCTTGCACTCAAAGAGTTAATACATGTGTAATGTCATTCTAATATGTTCTTTTTCACATAGTTAAGACTATATAGGACTAAATGTGATCTAGAAAGTCCAGTTTAACTAATAAATTCATTAACTTAAGCTTAAAGACCCTGAAATATAGTTTCACAGTGAGCTTCTTACTATAAGCAACGGAGTCCTGATCCCTAGCAACGGCCCAGACATGGGTGGCAGGCTTTCCATTAATTGTTTTATTTTCTTGTGCTATTTCTCTAGATTTTCAATTTTTATAAGTGTTTTGCTGCACACACTGGGTAGATTTTTTTTTTTTTCCCTGTGGGATGGGTGAGTGGACCTTGTTTGCATCAAGACATCAAGAGACCTTGTTTATTCAAAGGAACAGCTGCTCTCTCTCCGGACAACAGGGAAAAACTGGCAGTGTTTGCTCTTTACTGGGGCTTCTGAGTTGGCCGTACCAGGGCTGCAGAGCTGCCGCTAAGCTAAAGACACGGCATACAGCGGAGCGGTGGAGGTACAAGCAGTCTATCCATCTGTTGTCAAGGGGGATGTAAACACACAGAACAACAAGACCAACCAGCTGGTGGTCCTTGTGAGGAGCCAGAAAATCTAGAGGGAGTGTAGCCTCATGTGCTTCGCAGAGACTCCTGATGTTTGTGTGGGTTTACCTGGATTCACCACCTTTAGAGCGAACAGGGACTCCAAGCTGAGTGGAAACCACAAAGGTGGAGACAGTGGTGACATGTTACTGTTAAAGTGACTGTGTGATGTAGGGATACTGAGCTGCTTGCAGTGAGTCTCAGACATAACTACATGCCCAGGGTGCAGACACAACACCCCAAGGTTGTCTTTGCAATATTTGGTGAGTTCAATCATGTCACCTTGGACTCCACTCTCTCAACTGCCCCACCAGGACAATAGATCTCCTTTATGCCAATGTGAAGGAGGCTTTATAGTGCCATTCCCCTGCCTCCACTGGGCAGATCAGATCACAACCTCTTCTTTCTTCAACCCCAATACAAACCAGGGGTACTCAGGGAACCCACAACCACACACACCTTCAGGAAGTGTCCTCTTGGGGCAGTAGAGGCTCTCAGGGACTGCTCTCAGGAACTGTTTCTGAACCAAACAGAGAGGGCATGAGGGGTCTCACACTGCATCACGGACTACCTGAACTTCTGCATGGTCATTGCTGCGAACACCAGAACCGTGAGCTTCTTCCCTTACAACAAGCCCTGGATTACCAGGGAGCCTCTCCAGCATGTCTTCAACCTGAGCCTGAGACTGGGGAGGCTCCCTCTACTGTGGAAAACATCCTGCCATATCCCAGTTCCCAAGAAGGCATACCTTAGTGTTTTGAATGACTACAAACTTCTGACTCCCTGACTGGAACTGCTCCTGCTCCATCAGCTCAGACTCCAGGTTCACCAGACACTCAGACCTCTACAGTTCAGTACCAAGAGGAGGTGGGGGAAGATGACACCATCCTGTATCTGAACACACAACTTACTTTCATTTTCAATTTTGTTGTACAAATTAGTAATTAGATTCATATTTCATATTTTCCTGTTACGTCCTTAGCTTTTAGCTACAAAAGATTTGTGGCAAAAGGTTTGTTTTTGTTTGTTTGTTTTTTTTTTTGGGGGGGGATTATCTTTTTATTTGGAAATGCAATTTTCATACATCGCACCCATTTATTGGCAACCATAGTCTTTCAATAAAAATAAATGAGGATGGATGCAGAAAATTTTTATTTATTTATTTATTTTAGTCTTACATGTGGCAAAAGTTATGTTTTTAAACTAATATGTGTTAGTCATTTTTCCCTGTTAAAAGGGTTTTTGGGGAGTTTTATCTCAGTTGATATGATGGTCCTTTGTAAAGGACAGAGGGTGTCATATCCTATACAGATTGTAAAGCCCTCTGAGGATGATTTGTGATATTTGGCTGTACAAATAAAATCATCATCTGGGTCTTTCCATTATGTTTTAGGGCTGCAGCTACTGAATATTTTAGTAATCAAGTATTCTACAGAATATTCTAGCGATCAGTCGAGTACTCGTGTAAAACATACTTTTGCTTAGTTAAAGAGCAATTATAAATGTATAAGAGAAAAGAAGTTTCTCTCTGTTATTCGAGGTGGAGGAAATTACCTCGAGTATTTTTTGTACTAGAGTTACTTGTGTAATTGTTTCAGCCCTATTATGTTTTACCTCTCTATACTAACAAACACACAGATGAGTGATCTGTAAAATCCTTCTCATTAAAATGTAGCTTCAAAGGCCATCCAGCCCTGTCATATACCCACAGTGATGCATGGGACTAGCTGGACATGTGATCAGGCCTAATTTTCACTTTCGTCATCCGTGACATAACTTTGGTCATCACATAGTGTAGGCGTTGGCTCTGTGAGGACGTCTACTTACTGCCAGTTTGTAATGACTGTGGACAGGTCAGCCGGTCACTATGGTAGTATAGTGATCTGCTGCACTGAACACATCCTCCAATGGGACAGCAGGAGTTGTGCTCCTGCCTGTTCGTGGTGTTGGCGCCTGTTGGGAGTAGAGCCCACGCTTAATGGTGATGAAGAAGTGCACCAGCTCTTAAACCTTGCTTTATCTGGCATCAGCGCTCCTCTTCCTCCTCATTCTACTCACACATCAATTCTGTGTGGAGAACAAAAGGCCCTTGATCTGTCCCCAGGGCCCCAGCACACAGAGGGTTAATTCTGACTCGCCTTATGTCTCTGTGTGTGTGTGTGTGTGTGTGTGTGTGTGTGGAGGGAGTTGAGGATACATGTTGGGGGGGATGGGCGCCTCAGGTTTGGTACACAGGGTTTCCTACTTTGTCTGGCAGGGACTAGCCGGACAGGAGGGGGGGAGGGGGGTTGAGAGGTTAACAGAAAAGGGGTGGGGCTTAAGGTACGTCCCTCTCTCTCGCTGTTTCTCTCCTCTCTCTCTTCTCTCACCCTCACTGACAGGGTTTCCTGTGGCTGAGTGCAGGGGCGGAGTCCACGGAGATGGAGTGATATAGTCCCTCCCCTCCAGCTTGCAACAAATTACTCACCCGCCTGAAATTAGGAATGCGCAATCTAGTGGCCGAACACACACACACACACACACACACAGCTGCTTATGGTTTAATATATTTGTGTGTCTTATTGGCTGAAACTTGGAATGTGTTTGGTCATGTGAAACAGTATTTTACACTAAGTCCATTAATGCCCGTGCCACACACACACACATAGTTTTAATTTTTACATTTTTGCACCATTGAGCACACAGGATTTTTTTTTTTTTTTTCCCCCCTAGCCTGATGATGTGATGACCTTTGCACACGTGCTAGAGGAGGATCAACAACAATGCTAATGCAATAAAGGCAAAGTAAGAAATTAACTCAGAGAACTAAAACTGACAGGTCATTACATAAGAGTGTGACTATAAACGTGGTGGCCTCAGGTATATGGTTGTGTTCACACAGATGTTACTACTGCTCGTTATCCTTTAAATCTTTAATGCGTGACGTATTTCTGCCGTTTCATAAGATATATCAGCCAGCTCTAACAGATGAAATGATCGTCCAGAGCTGTCCAGCTGAGAAGCTGTCAAATCATTTTATAGGACTTTATAGATCATATTTCAGTCTCTTCGGTCTCCAGGTGGCACTTTGTTCATTTTTAAAGAGGAAAATATTATAGATCTAAGATCAAACTGACAGAAGGGTGGAGCTCAGGGGGAAAAAGTCGCAATTACAAATCTGTCAGCTACTTCAGGACCCCGGACAGCACCGTGGGTTCCTCAATACACTGCACAGATAGGCTGCTGATAGGTCAGAGCTGTGGTCAGGGCTATAGGTTTTTAACTTCGGAAAACCTCAGTCTGATAAAGAATCAGACTTGACCCGACTAGACCAATATGTTGGACTAAACAATAAGGATGGGAGTCTTTTGGCACCTCACAATTCAATTCTGAACTGATTATCGATGCATCTCGATGCAGCATTTTAGGTATATTTCCGTGGGTGATTTTTAAAAATACAGATGTGTATAAATCTGAGTTTGCTGATCACATCAACAGATGAATTACCTTCATTAATATTTTATTAGAGCAAAGACTGTATGACTTTCTATGAACAATCAATAATAAATGCATTCAAACACCATATGGAAGTATGTGGGAAAATAATAAACAGGTTCTTCCTTTCTTTTCTTTCTAATCTTTCTTTTCTATCTGCCTAGTCAGCTGTCCTCTGGATGCCATCATGAACACGTCACTTTTCTCTCAACTCAGAGTGGTATCCTAAATTCGCCATACGGCCGCTTTTAAAGAAGCCAGTACAGGTCCAAAATGGTTGATGTTCGCCATCGCAGCTGAAACTTTGTAAACGACTCTGGCATGTGTTTGGTGCTCATGAGTTTATAGCAGAGAGAGGAGAGTTTTTTTTAAAATTTATTTTATTTATTATCTTTATTTATACAGGTAAAATCTCATTGAGACCCAGGGTCTCATTTACAAGAGAGATCTGTTCCAGGTTTCTGTAGCCCTGCAGCAGGACAACTGATTTAATATTAAAATTCATATTATTAACTGGTCTGCATCAAGACTCAGTCATTCTAGAGAGAATCTATGATGCATGGAAGAAAAAACAACCGTTCTACTGCCCCCTTCACTTCCCTCTTCACACTCCATCAGTACACCCACTGGAAGATAAAGTGATGACATGGAGAGACAGGAGAAAAATGAGTGGTTTAGGTGACAAGGAGCACTAAACAAATAGTGAGAGGATTCAACAGTTCTTCAAAACTCAGCAGAGTAGACCTGACTGCATGAGCCATGAAGCTGCTCAGGGCAGCAGCCAGCAGGGGGCCTGCCTGAGGACACTGCTGGTATGAACAAGGCATGGGTTATTCTTCATGCCTTCACTCCTGTTTCACTTCATGGAGGATCAGTGTTTTGGAGCTCTAAGGCAGAATTCCTCACATCCTCTTTCAGATCATGACAGCGTGAACGATTTTTGTCATGTCAGGAGTAAAGCAGCGCTGACGCTGATGTGTTTGTCTTGTAGGAGAATTTGAGGAGGAGTCGAAGCAGCCGACACCGTCTGAACAACAGAAGCACCAGCTCAAACACAGAGAACTGTTCTTGTCTCGACAGTTTGAATCTCTACCTGCTACTCACATACGGTACGTGTTTGCTAACAGGAGTTAGTGACAGAGCTCCAGCCACCTCGCTGCAGCCATTCCCAGCTGGTAAGGCAGTGATATGGTCTGCTCTGGCACAGGAACGATTCCTTTTATTTCCTTTTAGAAAGAGTTGCAACCCAACCTGTTCAGCTGTCCGTGAATGAATACTGACAGAGGCACATGTGAACCACACACCTTGGTCACGCAGGCATATTTTATAGATTGTCCCCACCCTGACACCACTGTTATCTTAAGCCAGAAGCAGCTGTTTATTGAGAAATTCACTCAGCAGCACATGTAGTTATCAGAATTAGCTTGTTTGGTTTCGCTTTTAAACATGCACTCGCCTTTAAACAGGAAAAAAAGAGAAGTATGTCAAATCCCTATTTTAAATAGTTCAATGTGAGGAATTTCTCAAAATAAAGTGATGAACATAATAGGAGTTTATTAATTGAACTCTTACTGAACACATGTTGAACAGAACTCAAGGCTACAGTATTTACTCCTGATGAATGTCTCAGAAAACCAACGTGATTTGCTTTTTTCTTATTATCAGCGGTGTCATTACGTGTCTTTGTGTGAAACCTTTATATTTATAGAATCTGTGCGTGTTTGTCTGTGAACGCTCCTCTCTGTCTCCTCAGGGGGAAATGTAACGTCACCCTCCTCAATGAAACTGACGTCTTGGCCGGCTATCTGGACAAAGAGGTGAGAGACCATCTGTTCATTTATCACCACTGGTTTTATACCTTTGACTTTACAAAAAGACGCAGTGAATGGATTGTTCGAACAAGGTGTGTTTTGCAAGCAGCTGTAATATTTCTTTTGTGGGGGTTTTTTCCTTGCCCAGGACTGTTTCTTCTACTCGTTGGTGTTTGACCCCGTCCAGAAGACCCTGCTGGCGGACCAGGGCGAGATCCGGGTGGGCTCGAAGTACCAGGCAGAGATCCCTGACAAGCTAGCTGAGGGTAAGCAGCATGTTTGAAGCTGTCACTTGTTAGGCTGTTTCCACCTCTAAAAAAAATAAAATAAATGTAATAAAGCAGAAGCTGCTCAGAGTTAACCCACTTCCTCCTCGTCTCAGGCGAATCAGACAACCGGATCCAGGAGAAGCTGGAGACCAAGGTGTGGGACCCCAACAACCAGCTGAAGGACCCTCAGATCGACCAGTTCCTGGTGGTGGCAAGGTAACACTCGCCTGCCGTCTGTCACTCAGTTGCATCATCGCCATCACTAAATGCCGTTGCCATGACGACTCCTGACTCAACCATCCACAGAACAGCTTTTCTAGAGGAAATGTGTGAATTGGCAACAAGTTTGATAATCTCATGGGAAATAGTAGTGTGTTGGCGATTCATTTCATTTCAGGGTATATACATGTTGTATATTATGTGGTTTAACACTGTAGTTAGCAGTGGATTGATGACACTAGACTAGCACTGTTTCTTTTCTAGTAAATCTATAGGAAGTCTGCTTTTTGGAAGGAATCGTCCTTCTGCCCATGAATTGGACCATGAGCCAAACACTCCCTCTAGTGTTGATTTGATGAACATTCAGCACTGCACATTTCGCCCTCCTGTAACCGTAGATCAGATCACAGATAATAACGAGGATGTGTTATTTTGCAGAGCTGTGGGGACCTTTGCTCGAGCCCTGGACTGCAGCAGCTCCATCCGTCAGCCCAGCCTCCACATGAGTGCAGCTGCAGCCTCCAGAGACATCACCTTGGTGAGACTGATGATCTATATTTATTGTTTCAAGTTGGTATCAAGTTTTTTAGTCTCCAAGCTTGCTCCAGTTGATGCCAGTGCTTCATTTCTTGTCTTTGTTAGCACTGGGTTACACATCACCTACCTGTTTGGTTTCAGCATTTAAGAAGACTGGTCCCTGTTTGAGTCTCATCCACTGTATCCTGATGCAGCTTTAGATCAGCCAAGTCTGTCACACATCTGCGTCTTCTCAGTTTATTCACAGCAGCTTTAGTTAGTTCATAACCAATTCAAACATTTGTGTCCCTTCCTAGAAACAGACTTTAGCAATCTGACTGTGTTAAAAAGCTTAACCTGCCCTGTTTGCCTCAAAGAGCATCCAGCATCATGAAGAGATTTAACTGGGACTCTTCAGAAATGAATTCAGAATAACAAACAACCACTAAAACACATTTTTCTGTTCAGGAATGACAGCAAATAACTGCAGTTTAACATCTACATCAAAAAAAAATGTCAAAAAAGCTTTGGTATTTCTTTTCTACTTTTTTGTAAAACTCATGAATAACAACAATAATTCTATTTTATATTAGCTCTGTACTGTATGAATGGCCTGCCAGGCCTGTACAATGGTAGGGTAAACACTGGAATATAATCTGTTCCCCACTGAAGACAGCTGAAGGTTGCAGTGATGAAGCTCTAACATTCACCTTCTCTCTGCTCTCAGTTCCATGCTATGGACACGTTGCAGAAGAACAACTACGACCTGGCCAAAGCCATGTCCACCCTGGTTCCTCAGGGAGGTCCGGTGCTCTGCCGCGATGAGATGGAGGAGTGGAGCGCCTCAGAGGCCATGCTGTTCGAGGAGGCTCTGGAGAAATATGGCAAAGACTTCAACGACATCCGCCAGGATTTTGTGAGCTCCTCCCCTCTGCTGTCTCTTTCAGTTTAGATATACAGTCATGGAAAAAATTATTAGACCACCCTTGTTTTCTTCAATTTCTTGTTAGTTTTAATGCCTGGCTCAACTCAAAGGTACATTTGTTTGGACAATTATAATGATAACAACAAAAATAGCTCATGAGAGTTTAATTTAAGAACTAAGGATTATTCATTTTCCATGGTTTTCTTGATAATAACCAAAATTACTTAAATTCTTACATCAATAGCTATGGCATTGTACCGCCAAAAACACTACTTTTAAGCATTCCATGTTTTCTTTTCTGTTTGCTTTAAACACATGATACACACAAGAGTTAATACTTGATTGCATAACCATTGTTTTTGATGACTGCAGCCATGCGTCTTGGCATGCTCTCCACCAGCTTCTGACATTGTTCTGCTGTCACAGCAGCCCATTCCTGTTGGACAAATTCAAACAAATTTTCTTTGTTTTTGGGCTTGTGGTTCTCCATTTTGAGTTTGATGATTTTCCACAGGTTTTCAATTGGATTAAGGTCTGGTGATTGAGCAGGCCAAGGCATGGTGCGAATGTTGTGGTTCTCCATCCAGGCTTTAACTGACCTTGCCGTGTGGCAAGGGGCATTGTCTTGTTGGAAAATCCAGTCATTCGAGGCAGGAAAGAGTTTTCCAGCTGATGGAAGAAGACTGTTTTCAAAGGTAGTCCTGTACTTGACCTGGTTCATTCGGCCTTCACACAATTGCATTTGCCCTGTTCCACTCAGACTGAAACAACCCCAGATCATGACTGATCCACCCCCATGTTTTACTGTAGGGGCAAGACAGTCTGGGTTGTAAGCTTCTCCAGGCTTCCTCCTAACCAGTAAGTTGGCTGGAGTGGGCATCAATTCAAAATTGGATTCATCACTGAAGAGAACCTTAGCCCAATCATCAACAGTCCAATCCTTGTGGTCTCGAGCAAAGAGTAACCGGGCCTTCCTCTGCCTTTCATTGATGAAGGGCTTCTTGCGTGCTCTGTGTGACTTCAAACCAGCTTCAACAAGTCGGTTTCGAACTGTCCTTGCCGAGCAAGTCACATTTCTCGACAGTGCCCACTCATTTTTAAGGTCCCTGGAGGTCTGACGACGATTCCTGACACAGGAACGGATGAGTGCACGGTCATCTCGTGGGGTAGAAAGACGTTTCCTGCCACGGCCAGGTAGCAATTTGGTAGTGCCATGTTCAGCTTGTTTTTTTGTTGGAATGAACGGCTGTCTTGGAGATCTTCAGTTTTTTCGCTACCTGTCTCTCACTCATGCCAATTTCCAGCAGTGCCAAGATGGCTGCCTTTGTTGCTTCACATAATTCTTTTGTTTTAGGCATTATGTGAGAGCTGACAACTTCTGAGTTGTGCTACGGCTTGAATGTAAGCAGGAAACCACTCTAGGCCTTTGCATGTGCAGTGCTGCTTGTGACATGAAATGGCCTCTTATATACCCTGGGAATCAATTAAGCTTAAGAATGTCAAATAGGACATAAAGTATTATGTGACCAGCTGCATTTTTTGTTGTGTTCATTGTATTATACGTTTAGTGGTACCATATATTAGAATGAACAAGAAATTGAAGAAAACAAGGGTGGTCTAATAATTTTTTCCATGACTGTATGTGGGCGCTTGATTGGTGTCATGTTGATGTAAACTTGATCTGTGTGCCTCCCCCCACCCTCAGCTGCCCTGGAAGTCTCTAGCCAGTGTGGTCCAGTTCTACTACATGTGGAAGACTACAGACCGCTACATCCAGCAGGTGAGTCTACACTAAGCCACCAAACACCCTGAAAACTGTTGAGCTTCTGAGGAGGGCCCAGTTAACGTGCAGCCCCTGGCCACTAAATCCAAACATGGATGAGCTCCTGTGAATCAGGGTTCCTACTTGTCCTGGAAAATTACTGACCAACTTTCCAGTCAAATGTGCTCAACAGTTAAGTTATTCTGGAAAATTATCTATGCAAACAGATTAGTTTGCATTTGCTCACAAGGCATGGGGAGGATAAGTGATTTTCCAGGACAACTTAAGTGTTTCCAGGACATTTGACCTTTTTTTTTCTAATTTTTCATGACTGTGACCTTGTGAATCTTTTACTGTAATAACTAAATATCTGTAAATATATTTTTATCTTAACTATAAATTTTTTATTCTGCTGTTTTTTCTTTGTAATTGTATAGCATTCAGTTGAGCATTAGTTGTATTCAATGGAATACAATGAAAGTTTTTTTGATTTGATTTTGAGCTTTTTCCAGACAAGCTGTCCTCCTGTCCAGATCTAAATTGTGTGTCCATAAACTTGGTTCTTTGATGTTGGGTGGGGGAGGAACAATGAACATGTCACCAACCTGTTTCCCATCCACTGTTTCCTCTGTCAGAAACGCCTAAAGGCAGCAGAAGCAGACAGCAAGCTGAAGCAGGTGTACATCCCCACCTAGTGAGTGTTACTGTCAGTCTCAACATGAAGCAGCTCCCTCATGTTAGAACATGTCAGAAATAACCATCTCTCCTCACCAGCACCAAACCCAACCCCAACCAGATCATGGTGCCAGGCAGCAAGCCTGGTATGAATGGGGCAGCGGGCTTCCAGAAAGGACTGAGCTGTGAGAGCTGCCACAGTAAGTGCTCATCACAAGAGTTAATGCTGTGTCATCTGTGCAGTCCACAAGCAGTAAAAACCTCTCTAACGCTGACTGTCCCTCCACCATCCAGCGGCACAGTCTCCTCAGTGGTACGCCTGGGGTCCTCCCAACATGCAGTGCAGACTGTGCGCCTCCTGCTGGATCTACTGGAAGAAGTATGGAGGCCTGAAGACCCCCACGCAGCTGGAGGGAGCAGCTAGAACTGGCTCTGTAAGTGTCCCTGCTCACAGTCCATGGCAGTCAAACGTAGTGCAGAAACCACCCGTTAGCCTGGACTTATGATCCTAATGGTTTCCCCTGTTCTTCGCCGCTCAGGAGTCAGGCCCCCGTGGTCACATGACACGCCAGGAGGTTCAGGGCATGTCACCGTTTACCCGCAATGAAGGCCGAGCCAAGCTACTGGCCAAGAACCGCCAGACGTTCATCCTGCAGACCACCAAGCTGACCCGCATCGCTCGGCGGGTATGCGAAGACATCCTGCAGCCTCGGCGCGCTGCACGGCGGCCTTACGCCTCCATCAACGCCAACGCCGTCAAGGCTGAGTGTAAGTTCAGCACTGACACCATAGTTTCCGCAGTAATGAGCGTGTTGATGAGCTGGTTAAATCAAACACTGGTTGTCTCTTCAGGTATAATCAGGCTGCCCAAAGCCACAAAAACTCCTCTAAAGACCAAGCTGGTGCCTCGACAGTCACTGGCCACCATTGTGAAGGATCTAGGTGAGAGCATGTCATGTCATGTGACCGTCAGCCAGACTCTGAATCCACCTTCTCCAGTGTGATTGGATGTTGATGTTGTGTTTCTGCAGCCATCTCCGCTCCTCTGAAGCTGAAGGCGTCCAGAGGACCCCCGACACCCATCAACAGGAACCAGGCCAGCCAGCCCCGTGTAGGGCAAAGCCTGCTGGGAAAGAGAGGCTTCGACAGCGTAAGTATCACACACATCATCTATGGTGTCCCATGACCCTCTTCACTTTTGCCTTTACATGACAAACTGTCTGTACGAGTCAAACTGAGGCACTTTCTAAATACTTTTATACTGTCTTCATGCGACAGCCTCCAGTGTTATGTATAAATATTGGGAGGGTATTACATGGACAAATGATCCCCTGCTGGAATCCATCTGGGGCTGTTGGAGGAGGCTTTGATTACTTTGATTTGTCACTTCCAAGACTGAGGCATCGTTACATACAAATACATGCTCCAGTACAGCAGCAGACTGTGCTCATATCTGCAGGCACCATGGTGACTTATAGCAGCGATAGATACCTAAATATAATCTTTCAACTCACTCGTCACCTGTCTGTCTTTTCTAATCATGATACAATGCTGTTTGCCTTATTAGTAATAAGTTGATTGACTCTCCTGGCCTGTCATTGGTTCACAGGCTACAGGGGTGCCCTACCCAGCCAATGGGAGGCCGTACACATCAGGGATGAGGACCACCTCTCAGTCGGTCATCAAGCGGCAGAAGGTCAGCCAGGGGGAGGCTCCCAACCCCGTGGTGTTTGTGGCTACGAAGGACACCAGGTACGTGTCACTGTTTCAGTCCCGTCCTTCCGTCGTTCAAGATGAAGCAGCACCAATGTGATGGTACAGTAAGGTGCTGAGGTTCTACTGCAGCTTCCACCTCAGCAGTAGTGCTTTATGGTCATGGAATTTGTTGGTCAGAGATGAGTGAGGAAGGACTGCCTGGAGAGAAGACCAGTGACCACATGTTCTGTTGTTTTCTTCTGCACCGTGTACCCAATAAGCATGGAAACGCATCAGTGTCTGTCCTACTTCTGTTATATTTCTGTTTACCCCATATTCTTCATACATACGTATTGTATGTACAGTGCTTAACAAATGTATCAGAGCAAGGAGCCTCCAGCATGAGCAAGAGTGGCACTGGGTGGTGGGATAATACATTTATTAAGCTCTGTATTTTCAGACACTGTGAGAAAAATAAGGTGTTTTGTTAATATTAAAGCACAAAAACATTATCCAGAGTACAAGTGTGAACCTGTCAATGAGCGGGATATGTCCCCTTTAATTCTTGGAGCCGTCACAGTGGATGAAGTGAAGCTTACTGTAGACCAGAGAAGGCTTCATCAGTAATATTATGCTATGGTGTCTGTCCTCCAGGGCTCTGAGGAAACATCTGACCCAGTCAGAGATGCGTCGGGCAGCAAGAAAACCTCACCTCCTGGTCCGGATCAAACTTCCACCTCCTCCTCGCTCCCTGGTCATGCCTCTGCTCCCATCCAGCACCAGCGAACCCATCGTCCTGGAGGACTGAAGAGGAGGGACGGGGTCTTTTAACAGGACATGGGGGTCGGGTGGGAGTGGGAGGGTCTGTGCTCGGGCCGTCACTTAACAGGCAGCACAGTACGCCACACCAGTAGTCTTTTATTTCCCCTCTTTTCTTTAGTCCTCTGTTACTTCCCAATGCTGATGTGTTCACACACACACACACACACACACACACACACACACACACACACACACACACACACACAAGCACTTAGATAACTACACTTACATCACACATACACATCAACACAACACTTTGGGCTTCGTAGTATTTTATTCCACATCCTGAATTATTTTGCTCCCCGTTTCAACACCGCCTGTTTTTAAACGTGTAATTTAAATCAAGATATTTCTCATCCTGAAACAACATTGATGAAGCACACTTTGTTTTTCCTCCACTGCCTCTCTATGTTTGTGTAAATATATGCACCATTTCAGGGCCGACGCCCACAGCGTGTGAGAACGAGGAGCTGCAGCCGGCCCAACGTCGAAATTAGAAATTTGATCAGAATATTTCATCCAGCCTGTTCATTGGTGAAGTTGAGGAGACAGTCAGTGTTTTATCCATTTTTACTTTTCTCTCTCAGTCTGCACCTTGTCAGCTTTTACCATCAGCAGCCAGGATCCAAACACAAGCCTGTTAACAGGGATTAATAAATCCTGACACTTAAGTCCTCCTCATCTGCGTCATCAGTGTCGAAAATAAAGAGTGAGTAGAAGACAGCTTGACTGAAGTCATGTTCATATGTTAAAGTTAAAACACCCTGCAACCATTATGGTCATTCTAATTCAATCTGCTGATTATCCTCTAAAACGCAGATATTGGGTTCATTTTTGATCAATCAGAACTTAATCCGGCCCCAACAGGATGGTTGATGCATTTCTATTTTTTCTGCAGCCTGAACTGAATCCTGACTTAACTGCTCAATTTAGTTTTGTGCTCCCTTGATAAGTTTGTTATTAAATAACCCTCCGTACTGTCTCCACCCTCGCCAGGCATCACTGTCACTATTTAAAAAAGAAAAAAAAATTAAGGGTTGATTTTGCCGTCGAGGTGCTCCATAGCTATGCTTTTCTGTCCGGTTTGAAGAGACGTCCTCTTCACCTCACCAGGACATTAGAAGAGGCTGCCTGCAGTCAGTCTGTGGGTTCACAGTGGAGCAGCGATCATGTGTCTGCTGGAGGAAAATCAAAACGATAGTGGTTACTGTGGCTTTGGCTTTGAGGCGCTATGTTTGAGTACTGAACGAAGCCATAATGTGTGGGGGGGATGTCAGATCAATGCCTCAGCATTTCACACTGTTCTGTTCTGTTTGGTTGGTTTGAAGGAAACTGATGTAATTCTGTTACTGGTCAGTTGATAAAAGTCTGTTAAAAAGCAGCAATATGTAAATGTTTGGAAGACAATGAGGGCCAAAAATGAAGTTCTGGAATCATGTTAAAAGAAATTAAAGCCTCCAAATGCGGATTCATCTGTTTTCATACGGCCTTGATCGTCTTCTGTTGATGTCCGATGATGTTTTTGATTGTGATCGAGTGTGATGATGATGTGAAAGGAGGCTTCAGCCGTCATTTCCTTTCTTTATCTTGGTTCCCCCTGTTTGTACCTTTAAGAAAGGGTGAGTACTAAAAGCAAGCTGATAATTGGATGATTATAATTCCTGTGAATCCACACAGCAGTGAGGGCTGAACACAGGTTTTATGAGCAAGTTTGGTCCCAATGTGGGCTTTGTAATATTTCTCAAAAAAAAAAAGAATTTTGAAGTGTTGCATTTGTAGCAAATACTAATCTGTGTAAAGACAAGTGGAGAACTGGCATATTTTAAACTTTTTTTACATCTAAAGTGTGATACGCTGCTCCATTGTGGTGGAGATGGCTCTAATAGGCTACTGTACATGTGAACCATTGTTCTCCTTCATGGGGTGGGGGGGTGGGGTTCAAAAGGGACCGGGTGCTGATTTTTATATGATGGAGAGACAAACATGCTACAACTGAAACTTTTTCTCAAGTGTTTTTTATTCCGACGTCTCTGTATCCTTTAATGTATCTTGATAAGAAAAGAAATAAAGATTTTTTTTTTCTTTGTGGTCAGTCATGGGCTCTTTGTCCACTATTTTCTCTCTTGGAAATTTTTGACTCTGTGTTAATATTTTGCTAAATTAATGTTTAAAAAAAAGAAAAGATTAAGACCATTTTAGAGTGGATTTGAAGCAGCATTATTGTTTCTGCAGCCATAGGGGAACCAACTGAAAACTCAATATAAACATTATCACTATTTAAAATTGTTATGGCAACTACAGGAGTTGGACAGTTGGAATTTATTGTTGGAGGTTTCATGGCTAAATGTGACGAGCCTGGTGGCCAAACTTCATTGATTGCACATTGCACCAGTAAGAGCAGAGTGTGACGGTTCAATTAGCAGAGTAATAGCACAGTTTTGTTGGTGCATCTGTGACCAAGACAGGAAATCTTTGTGATGTATCAAATGCCACGGTATCCAGGGTAATGTCAGCATACCACCAAGAAGGATGAACCACATCCAACAGGAGGAACTGTGGACGCAAGAAGAAGCTGTCTGAAAGGGATGTCCAGGTGCTAACTCTCCTGCAACTCTCCTGTTTCCACCAAAACTGTCCGTCTGGAGCTCCACAGGGTCAATATCCATGGCCGGGCTGCTATAGCCAAACCGAACCATTCTGGAGGCCCATGTGCACCCAATGGTTCAAACATTGTATCCTGCCGTGTATCAGGATGATAATGCACCAATACAATAACCCAAAACCAATAAATATTACTGAGCCACTTATGGGTGTTTTGGAGGAGCAAATCAGGAAACATTTTCCTCCACCAGCATCACGTAGTGACCTGGACACTATTCTGCAAGAAGAATGGCTCAAAATCCCTCTGGCCACTGTGCAGGACTTGTATCTGTCATTCCCAAGACGAACTGATGCTGTATTGGCTGCAAAAGAAGACCCTACACCATATTAATGAATTGCTGTGGTGTTTCTGTTTCACTGTCCAACCCCTGTATTTGATGGTTAAAATTAGCTGTGCATGCTTCCAGCTAACACAGAGCTACATTAGCATTCATTTCAAGATGTTGAGCAGGTAGAGTCCACTGACTTTATCAGAGCTTTACAGTGAAAACAGCTGCCGGCCAAACCAACTGGGATATATTGATTTATTTATCTTTAAATTTGTAATGGTTTTACCACTATGTAACATCCTGGAAACTTGTTTCATTCATGGTTTCTGTGTGAATATTTTTTTTCCATCAGATATCCAGTTATATGTCACTCCTCATTTCAGATTTTTTTTTTAAAAAATATCTCCAACAGTTTCTTGATATATTATTGTAAACTTATTGTAGTGTAAACTAAAAGTGGTGCAAATATTTCTTATTATAATCATTTTGTTTTATTTATCCATTTTTTCCTCTTTTTTATCTCTACTTTTGGTAGTTTGATTTTCTCTTTTAGATATTTGTAAAATACGTCTCTATTTAATTTACATGTTAGCTGGGTTCCTTTTAAAAGCCCTCAGATCTCTATAGTCTCTATAGATCAAAGATCTTTATTGTCACTACACTGCTGCAGACGACAATACAACAACATTGTAAAGACACTATCTGATATTTAAATATAAATGAATAAATCAGTGAATATTTAGACAGGACAACAAAAAACATTAAGTCAAGTTACAGATTAACAAATTCCATGAAGTCCAAAGCTCAATGAAACTTCATGTTTGCACTTTATCAATATGTAGAGATTTTTTTTCACCCTTCTGTCCAAAAATACCTAAATTATATCCACTGTGATTTAATATAACAAAGCTATAAACAATTAAATGCTTTATTAATGAGTCCTGCACTGAGTCTGACTGCCTTGCTAAAGCAAATATTTGTGCTGTCTGTTCTTATCAGACAGCTTTTAATTAGAAGGTCTGCTTTAACTACTTCCGTCTGAGGTGTGAATGTGGACAAACTGACCTGGGGTCGTCACCTTCCCAGTGTTTTCACACTGAGGATGTGGATTGAGCTCTGTGACGAACAGCCGCCAGCCGATAATTAGATATTTCACTGTGAGAGAGACAGAAAACAATAAAAAGAAGTTATTAATCCACTGATGGGAAATTAAATGATTTTACACATTGTGTATTCAGGTCTGAATGCATTTCCAAAAGGATGCATTACATGCATCCATGGAGTGATTAAAGTGAGAGTGAAAGGGACACATTGAGAGGTAGGTGGTTCAGTGTCTTGCTAAAGGGCACCTCAGCAGTGTCCAAGAGGAAGAATTGACTCCTCTTCAGCCACCAGACCAAACTGTACTGAGTCTGAGTCACAGACACCTACAGAATAAAACAATATCATGGTGTATTTCATTCAGTTTTATCACAATGCATTGATAAAAGGAGGCTTTCAGGGGCAGCTTTTTTGCTCAAAAACTTTGAACATTACACATAAGAAAGGCAGTCATTCCAGTTTTTTTTCCTCATTTTGGTAATAACATGGGTCATCAAGAGCATCACCAAATAAGAAACAAATAAACACTTATTGTTTGAAAACCTCTGACTGGATATTCATCAGTGCTACACATTTTTTATTTGTGATCAACTTAAGATATTTATAAAATATGATTGATACATGAGCATAAAACAAATGAGTTAGCTTCAGTTCAAGGAACATTTGTTATCAATGTCGAGACATTTTGAGATATACTGTAGGCTATGGATATATGTTATTGAATATTTTTAAATGTAATTCTTTAATTTTATTTGTGACGCAAAATTTAAAGGAATAAGCCATGTCTCGTGTCATAAATTAGGATAGATTTTTCCACACTGTGATATTTTCTCAGCATTATTAAAACATTCTTTATTAGTTTATTAGTGCATTTTTAGATAGGATAGCAATGTGCTTTATAAAAAAAGAGGCATTCTGTTATTTATGGCATTTCATTAATTCATCACACCATTGTGAATGGATCTGTATTATTTTTTTAATTTTATTATTTTTTATTATTTTTTATTATTTTATTTTTATTACATTATTAAGTCAAACTCTTTAAATTTAATTCTTAGCTCATTAGATGGCCATTAGGATTAACTAAGTCTCTAAGTCTCTAAAATATATTTTTATAGATAGAGTGAATTGTTGCTTTCAGAGTCACTAACGTAGCGATGCAGCTGCTGCGAACCGGATTGGTCTGTTGTCTAACACGTGACTGGTCGCTTGTGACGTCAGCTCGAACGCACCTGATGCTCGTTTGAAGTGGAAGGCGGGAGGAGAAGAGGCTAGTTTAAAAGACAAACGGAGAGCTGACATCTTTGCTTGTGACTCGACAGCAGAGCAGGAGTGTTTGAGAGTCCATGCCACTCCACTAACTAACACAGCCGCTAGCTAACCAGCTAACTAACAAGCTAACACCCCATCTGTCTGCAGCCATGTTTGAGGTAAGTCAGTACTTCTGTGTTTTTACTGTCTTCTCACTGCTTGTTTTTTTTTTCTTGTTTGTCTTTAAACTCATGTTGTTGTTCTTCAACATGGACTGGTACTGGAATAATGAGGCTATCCAGCTCATATTATGATATGACAATTTGTAATTTGCATTAATTTGTAGGATTTTTAGAGGATAAGTTCTTATTAATGACCAGCAGTAGTGTGTATTGTGTGTAGTATTTAAAAAAAAAAAAAAAAAAATAAAAATATATATATATATATATATATATATATATATATATATATATATATATATAAGTTCTTTTGCACTTTCGTGAGAATTACATTTTAAACACTTCCCTGTCTGGTCCATGGCATTATGGGTATTGTTGGCATTAAGTGTCTAAGCAATGGATAATATTTCTGTATAATGTGACATTTTAAAGGATTTCATATACCAATCTCTCTCTCGCTCTCTCTCTCTTCCCCCCCCAGACCAGCAGCGATGACCTGTTCCTGCCATCCCACCAGGACGAGGAGTTGGTGGACAACCTGCTGTCCAGCAGTGAGGAGTCTGATGGAGATGTTGGTGGTGAAGGGCTCTCCCTGGCTAAGGCCCTACTCCCACTGGTTGAGTCCTCCTCCCCTCCATTGATTCCCTGGGTCTGCTCCACCCGCTACAAGACAGAACTCTGCACCAACTACTCTGCTACTGGTTTCTGCAAGTACGCTGAACACTGCCAGTTCGCCCACGGCCTCCATGAGCTCCACGTTCCCTTCCGCCACCCAAAGTACAAGACGGAGTTGTGCCGCAGCTTCCACACAACCGGCTACTGCTACTACGGCAGCCGCTGCCTGTTCGTCCACAACCCCACTGAGCAGCGGCCCACCCTGCGCCGCCGCAGGAACGTCCCCTGTCGCACCTTCCGCTCCTTTGGCGTCTGTCCCTTCGGCACCCGCTGTCTTTTCCTGCACGTTGAGGGTGGAGATGACAGCAGTGGTCAGGAGAGCCCTGGTGTTGGTGAGGAGAAAACTCCAGTTTCCAGCCCCCAGATCCAACCACAGACCAAAGAGTGGAAGCCACGTGGCGCTCTGTGTCGCACCTTCAGCTCCTTTGGCTTCTGCCTGTATGGCACCCGCTGCCGCTTCCAGCACGGCCTCCCCAGCAAAATCAAAACCTCCGACCAGACCCAAGGAGGGTCCTTCTACCCTCCGCTGTCCCCTGGCAGTTCAGGTTTACCTTCCCCCACTTCCCTCTTTGCATCCTCCTCACCACTCTCTTCCACCTCCTCTTCTCCTCCATCAGCATCTCCTCTCACCACCCCACCTGCAGAGGCTACTGCCCACAATGCCTTCACCTTCTCCAGTCAACACCTAAGTGACCTGCTACTGCCACTGGCCATCCACTTGCAGCAGCTGGAGAGCAGCAAGGCCCAGGAGATCTGGGACAACAGGGCGCTCTGACTGGATGAGGTCATGGACAGAAAGCAGCATCAGCACTAAACACAGCTCAATTAATTTTTTTTTTTTTTTTTTTTTTTTTTTTTTTTAAACTTCTCTTTCCCTCAAGAGCATTTATTATATTTTTTAATTTAGGACATTTAATGTGTGAGCTTGTGTCAGCAGGTCAAGCAGGACTTGAACTGTTCAACTGCAGATCAGGCAGTCTGGTGTAACATTGGACAGGTGGTCTGGAGTCTGTACAGTTGTTGCTATGAGTGTAACTTTTTTTAACTATTGTAAATACTTTATTAATGAAGGGCTTAAATGGAATGCCTGACCACAAGATCGTGAATAAACTAATTTTAATCCCTACCTTCATGTTGTGGTCTTGACTTATGCTAATGGTCACACAGAAGTGAATGATCCATGAATATAATGTATAAAATGTGTTTAATGACTTGCCAGGTGACTGTGGCAACAAAATGCCTCCTAACAAGGACACATAACTAGCTGCCAAAGAAGTTATTCAACTCAACTGAAAGAGATTATTATTTTATTTATTTTTTTTCCCCCAGAAAAAGACCCTAGAAGATCCTGACTGGCTTGTAGAGTCTGTGGTGTGCTTTGTCCTTTCCTATGACCTTAGTAGCTGCACACATGCCACGAATATGGGAATTGTTTCTGCTGTAGCATCTTACAAAACCAGTGCGTGATTATTATTCCAAAACCCTGATTCATCAACTAAATGCACAATAACAAGCAGCTTTGTGTTCCAACACTGTCACACTGGTGCTACTGTGGTAGTTTCATTAATTGCGTTTCATTTTGTGCAGCCAGGTTTTGGGATCATGTGGAAAGCCAAATCAAGAGTGACACAATTAAAGATTACAGCTTGGGGAATTTTAAATGGGAAGTTGACAGTTTGTGTGAACTGAAATTGTTTTCCTTGATTAACATAACATCAAGTCCAGTTGTGTTTCAATTATCCAATCGCTAACCCGGTATTCTTCAGTCGACCAATCACAGGCCTTCACCCCCTGGCGCGTCATCAGTACACGGAAATTGTCAACATATAGTCCAAACACAATCAAGGTAGCTCGTATTACCACCGGATATTGTGCGTCAAATTCATTCAGGTGAATAGAAACACTTTTTTTGAATTAAATATTGGTTTGGTTTCTCTCTTGAGTGTTTTATTTCAATCAGAAACGTGGCATACTATTAAAAAAAAAGACCTTTATTTTGAAGGGTTAGACGGATGTCTTCTTTACTACTTGCTAACTTCAGAGCTAGCTAACATTAGCTACATTGATGCAAACTATCCTCCTGGTCGTCACTGAAACTGGATGAAACTCGGCCTTCAGTCGCTCTAGCTGAGAGGGTAAAATCTAGATGAACTATGAAAGATGTTGCGTTGAATTTCTCTGTGCTAATACACAACTAACGTTAGCTATTAGCATCTTCTGCGGTTGTAGCTAGCCACAACGGTAAAGTAATGGCTCAGGCTAGCAACGTTATTTAGCTGTCTGCTCGCTTTTTAAAGTAAAAATAATTCAGTAGCATACTTTTATACACCAGACTATTGTAGTTGTCTTAATGCCATAATAACTTAAAAATAATTTCCCTATAGTAACTTTTTAAATTGTTAAATTTGTTGCGTTCGTATGCAGAGCGCTGTATACTTCCCATTGAAAAGATGGTATTTAAAACAATTTGTGTTATTGTCACTAACACACCACTGATACATCAAAAGCAAATCCCGCCGTGACTCGGATGTGTGTTTTTGTGAATTCGGGATATTTCTGATCCACTAAGCACAACTCAATCTTAATATAGTAGTGCTGTTGTACGGGCTCTCTGTGGTTCTTATGGACCTGTCGCCCTTCATGTTGTCTTGGTGCTTTAGAAGAAGTGAAAGACATGAACAAAAACATGCAGCAAGTGTTATCGTTAGGTGCTTTTCCTTGCTGGTTTTCAAAGGCGCCGTGGGCATGGCGGACCGAGAGGAGCGCCGCTTTGCCGAAGTCTCCCGGGACTCTGTCAAACTCATGGCCGAGAGTGCAGGCGTGGAGCTCGGCGACGAGGTGGCTTCTCTGCTGGCTGAAGATGTGTGTTACCGACTCAGGGAGGCGACACAGGTCAGTGTTGTCTGGTGCATGGACAGATAACTGAAACATTAAATCTAAATCTGTCCTTGTTTCATACTGGAAATTGTGAATTTGACTGGATCACTCATCAGTATTCATGCTGTTCACATTAGAAAGTATAGTCTTATGTATGTTATTGTGTCTCTGTCACATCACTGTAAGTACCTGACATGCTGCATACATGTTGTTTTGGACCCACACAGAGCAGCTCTCAGTTTATGAGACATGCAAAAAGGAGGAAGCTGACAGTGGAGGACTTCAACAGAGCTCTGCGCTGGAGCAACGTGGAGGTGAGGATGTAACTGTGATGGTCTGTCCAAGTATGACTGATTAAAACATTTAAAACATGGACGTGCTACAGTGATGAGTTTCACATGTCTGTGTTTATCAGGCCATATGTGGCTACGGGGCCCAGGACGCTCTTCCTTTCCGCTCCGCAAAAGAAGGAGAGCTTTTCTTCATTGAGGATCGGGACATCAACCTGGTCGAGTTGGCTCTGGCCACCAACATCCCCAAGGGCTGCGCTGAGACCATGGTGCGAGGTACAACCCAGCGCAGAAGCAGCCTTCGTTATGAAAGTTAAAGATCCAGGTCTTTTAATCAGGAGTCATCTTTTACCAATGATTTCTCTTGTTTTTCTTCATGTCAGTAAATGTGTCTTACCTGGATGGGAAAGGCAACCTTGAGCCTCAGGGGACAGGTAACACTCAGCCTCTCCTTAGTTCACTTGAGAAGTCACATACAGTGTTTAATCTGATGAAATGTTCACTTGAATGCAACATGATGTGGTAAAAGTAGGTTATTTTTCAACTTCAGGTAGTGTAATGCACTGACAAACCAATGAGATAACTCACACAGCTGAATCACTGGCAGGCAGACACAAAACATGGAGGAAGTGGTTACAGTTAAAGTACGTTTTCTCATCATATTTGGTTTATATTGCTGAAAAAAAAACATTTCCCTGAGTACAAACACTTCTCAGGCTGATCTCCTTATAAACTCTAAATGCATAAGTCTATCCAAAGAATATACTGACGCTCTTTTAAAAAGCTGCTCTCACTGACAGTTCATTGTTGAACACCGATGGAAGGTTTCAGTGTTTGTCATCACTGTTGTCATCTCAGTTCCCACAGCAGTGCAGTCCCTGTCAGATGACCTGTTGAAGTACTACCAGCAGATCACTCGGGCCATCCTGGGAGAGGACCCCCACCTCATGAAGGTAAAGTGCTGCTGAACACTGGCAGGCATTCAGTCTGTGTCTGACCTCTCACATTTTGATCCTCTGTGTATTTCAGGTGGCTCTGCTGGACCTTCAGTCCAACTCCAAGATCGCTGCCCTCCTGCCATACTTTGTTTATGTCATCAGTGGAGTATGCTTGCTATTTAATATTTCACATTTAAACAAAGTTAGAATCAAAACAATAGCTGACTGTGCTATTTATTACTATTATACTATCACTAATGTACTATTTTTTTTGATTGGCTGTGTGGCTGTTTGTGTCCAGGTGAAGTCAGTTAGCCATGATTTGGAGCAGCTCAACAGGCTCCTGCACATGGTGAAGAGCCTGGTCCAGAACCCCTACCTGTACCTGGGCTCATATGTGCGCAGCCTGGTCTCTAGTGTCATGTACTGCATCCTGGAGCCCCTGGCCGCCTCCATCAACCCACTCAACGACCACTGGACCCTCAGGGACTATGCAGCCCTGCTCCTCAGCCACATCTTCTGGTGAGTATGAATACGTAGAGCCAGTCTATTCCTCTGCTGCTAACTGGTGACACACCAGTTTAAAGTGGTAGTATTGTATGAAGCAGCACAACTTCCACTCCTTAGAATTTTGCATTTATACACATTTTTGAGTTGCTGTATTGCTTCTCTGTGTGTGGAGACTAAAATATTTCCAAACTAACAACATATTGAGTTAGCCTGAAAATAGAATAGAATAAAATAGATTTACTTTCCCAACGTGGGAAATTATTTTAAAGAGGAAAGGGTTCAATAACAACCCAGTAAAACCCAAACAAATAATCAAAACCTCTCTTATTTTTTATAAAGGAATTAAAGAAAGTAGAGCTACTGTAAATTCCACATGTTAACATCAACATAATTTCTTCTTCCTGCGCTCTTTAGAGGTCTGGTTCTGGACCTGCAGCCCTCTCAGCTCCACTTGACTGAAATGGGCTGTAGTGTGAACACGAGCAACGGATTGTACCTAGGCATGTGTAAAATTCCCCAAAATTGATCAAGGCGCGGCACGGTGGTGTAGTGGTTAGCACTGTTAGCCTCACAGCAAGAAGGCACTGGGTTCGATTCCCGGCCCGGGGCCTTTCAGTGTGGAGTTTGCATGTGGGTTCTCTCCGGTAACTCGGGCTTCCTCCCACCATCCAAAAACATGCATAGCGATTAGGTTAATTTAAATTGTCCGTAGGTGTGAGTGTGAGTGGTTGTCTGTCTCTATGTGTCCTGTGATGAACTGGAGACTTGTCCAGGGTGTACCCTGCCTTTCACCCTAAGACAGCTGGGATAGGCTGGGATAGGCAGAACATGGATGGATGCAGAGACAGAATGATCCTGGGATACCTACCTTCCTGCATATCATGTCACCTTGAGGCAAAGTGTGAAAATCTAGTTTTAAAGCCTGTATATATTTTAGTGTTCATTGAAATAAAATGAAAATGGTGAGAGGACTGACGCAGCAGAAAGTGACTGAACTGACCTGATGGATCAACTCGATCACTGAACTCTCACAATGAAGGACAACAGATGAATCAGTGACTAACACTGTCCAGCCAATGATATAATGTGGTTCACACGTTTACTGAAGCAGCCAATCAGAGTCATTAACAGAGCTTTATGAGCACGTGCTACTGTTTAGCAGGTTAGCATAAAGCTAACGGTTCAGTGGAGTTAAGAGAGGTAAAAGCTGCTAACCTGTTACTATGGTGAAATGAACGGGCCACAGCCTTAGTGCTTATTCTAGTGTTCACTTAAGAAGAAGTTTCATTTATGGATATTAATCATTAAATGCTGTTAGTAGATTATGAGAAGTAGAAATGCTAATAAAGGATGTGTAATTTTATATTTTATTGTCAAAGAGTTACAGGAACCGCTGTATCACATGCTGGTGATGTTGATCACAGAGGTCCAAGGACTTCTCAGGGAGTTAGTGTGTTTGCTCAGACACATGAAAAATTAGAGGGAACATTGCTTACCAGCACAATTACTTCTGTTTTTTCATGTTGCGTTCACATTTTCCAGCGTGAGCTCCACCTTTAGGTCTAAGCAGTGGACTACTCCTTTCTGCCTGTACTTATGTAAAAGTCCAAATACTCCATGACAAGTAAAAAACTAAATTTAAAATGTAAAATCACGTAAATATCAGCAAAATGTACTTAAAACTACTCAGAATTGATCCTTTAAATATTATTATGTGAGCCCACACCATCACCGATCCACCCCCATGCTTCACTGTAGGCATGCAACAGTCTGGGTGGTACACTTCTTTGGGGCTTCTCCACACCATAACTCTCCTGAATGTGGGAAAGACAGTAAAGGTGGACTCATCAGAGAACAATACATGTTTCACATTGTCCACAGCCCAAGATTTTCACTGCTGGTATCATTGAAACCGACGTTTGGCATTGGCACGAGTGACCAAAGGTTTGGCTATAGCAGCTCGGCCATGGATATTGACCCTGTGGATCTCCAGACGGACAGTTTTGGTGGAAACAGGAGAGTTGAGATGCACATTTAATTCTGCAGTGAGTTGGGCAGCTGTGGTTTTATGTATTTTGGATACATCCCTTTCAGACAGCTTCCTCTTGCGTCCACAGTTCCTCCTGTTGGATGTGGTTCATCCTTCTTGGTGGTATGCTGACATTACCCTGGATACCATGGCTTTTGATACATCACAAAGACTTGCTATCTTGGTCACAGATGCTCCAGCAAGACATGCACCAACAATTTGTCCTCTTTTGAACTCTGATATGTCACTCATAATGTTGTGTGTATTGCAATATTTTAAGCAAAACTGTGCTATCACTCTGCTAATTGAACCTTCACACTCTGCTCTTACTGGTGCAATGTGCAATCAATGAAGTTTGGCCACCAGGCTGGTCACATTTAGCCATGAAACCTCCAACACTAAATTGGCCAGTGTTTCAGTTTCATTGTCCAACCCCTGTACGTCAATGGCAAAATGATTAAATTCATTCGTCCTCTGTAAGCACCAATAATAATCATTAACATTCACCTGGTGAGCGTCCATCTTATTGCGCCCTCTCTCTTCAGGACTCATGGTGACCTGGTGAGTGGCCTCTACCATCAGATCCTGCTGTCGCTCCAGAAGGTCCTGTCTGACCCAGTGAGACCACTGTGCTCCCACTATGGAGCTGTGGTGGGGCTCCATGCTCTGGGATGGAAGGTATGATCACTACTCACTGCTTCCTGCTGTACGTCTGAACAGTCTGCTGTTTCTGCTTCTCCTGTGAAAACAGTAAAGTTCAGTCTGTGTGACAGACTGTGTTCAGAGAGATTTAGAGCTCCAAATATTACCATCTTAAATCACAGCCTTCATCTGAAATAGTCACTTTTATTCTTCTTGTGCCTGCTGCAACACTTTGTTCTTGCTTTTGTTCCAATTTAAGATATTTTTCTTTTACTCTCAAATATCCTGAATGTCTTGAGCATTTCTGTAAAATTATACTATATATAGAATAGATTATTTTCTATTGATCCCCCATTGGGGGGCAAAATCATTTGTCAGAGCAGCATGAACTACAGTAATACAAAAAAATTATGATGAAATAATTGAATAATTAGTAATATTAAATACATACCTACAGTATGCACTAAAAAAAGGAAATAGTTTTTAATAGCAAATGAAATGGAAAAAATATTCAGACTATACTATATAGTAGGACTTCTGAAGTGAACACACTGATTTGCGCTAAAAGTTGCTAAAATCTGAGCTATACCACATTAGCTTGACTAAGATCTGTGTTTATGAAAACAGTGTCTCTTTCTCTTTTCCTTTTCGTCCATTTCGTCTTTGGTGGATTATTTGTTTGCTGAATTACAGGAGAAGTTTGCACAGATTCAGAAAAGATGGTTAATCTAATTTTATCAGCATGTTTGATCGTTAGTTGTGACTGTGTTTTTAGTTTCCTTGATTTTTTTGAATGGAGTTCTGCTTCATGACCTGCCAGCACGTCTCTGGCAACACGTTACAGGCAGTTTGTCCAAGTAGAGGTACTGTTGCACAAATTGACTGACTCCTTGCTGTAATCTTATTACTGATAGTTATTTCTGTTTGTCTCCTCAGTGATCAGTACTATCAGTAACCTCACTGTGTGTTTTTTGGGCAGGCTGTAGAGAGAGTGCTCTTCCCACACCTCCCTGCCTACTGGGCCAATCTCCAGGCTGTGCTGGATGACTACTCTGTTTCCAACGCCCAGGTCAAAGCAGATGGACATAAGGTCTATGGAGCCATCCTGGTCAGTGCTGCAGTGACTCCTTCTTCATCAGCATCACTCTGATGATACAGTCCCAAACTGTGAACCTCTATCGGACACAGAGAACAAACACACACTGTATCACTCCCCTTTTAAACATTTCAACCTGTCGCTCTCATTCTCATTCACACTATCACTCCCTGTTCTGCACATGATGTGCTTTTCATGAATTGGTGTGGAACTAAATGTTATGTTAATCACATTCAGTTTGGTCAGGCCCCTAAATATCACTTATAGACTTAGAGCCGTCTACTTTCTTCTTGATCAGAAGTTCAGTCCTACTCTGCTATGACCTCTTAACAAAGCAATGTCTGCTTGGCTACACTGGAAAATTAAAGCTTAATAGCTTTAATAACTATCTAGTAATGACAGTTAATTATGCTGCTTGAGGGCAGTGGAACAAGCTGAAAATGTGTTATTTTTATATCACTCTATTACATTGTTATAGCAATACATTACCCATGGTCATTTGATCTGTGTTAATATTAATGTTTGATCAGTGCAGCTTTGAAAAGGTTCAACAAGTAACAATTTAGTGAAATGCTTAGACATTAAAGTTACTAAGTTTGTCTTCATGGTGGAAATAGAGGAAAGGTCACCAAAATAATCAATATTCAGGCAGATTTCTTGGTTGAGAGCCAAATATTGTGACAGTTGACTGTTTGACGTCACTTTGCATCCTGTTTTCAGTCAGTTTGTCCGTCCGTCCTGCAGGTGGCAGTGGAGCGTCTGCTGAAGATGAAGGCTCTGTCTCTGTCCCAGCCAGCAGAGGGAGGCTCCAGTGGTCAGCCTGGCTCCACGGTGGGCTCTATGGGTTACAGGGTGAGCTCCCCCGGCCTCAGTCCTCCTCCAGAGCCTCTATCAGAAGCCGCCCTGGGAATCGCCAGCCACCTTCAGGCCGGGGGGGCCGGCTGTCCCTGGGAGGAGTGGACCCCGGTCCCACTGCCAGCCATGTACTGTGAGCTCTACTCCTTCTTTGGAGACAGCCTGGCTGTCAGGTTCAGTACAGGACCAGGATTTGGCGGCTACGCTCCCTGCACCCCGGCCCAGCTCAGCGATGCCAGGAAGGAGCCCCCAGGCCCTGCCTCCAACCCTGACACCACCCGAAAGATGCCCCAGCTCACTGCCAACCTGAACATCAGCCCCAGGCAGGATGGGAGTCCTCGCACTGACCCGCCCCCACCCAGCCTGGCAGCTACTGGATCAGGACGGTAAAGCTGATTGTGAATCTAAAGCACTGGATGTGAGTTTGAAGAATGTTGCTAACTGTTGTTTCTCCTCAGGTCCCTGGCTCGCTCCTCCACCTCCTCCTCTGTGCAGCGCTCCAGATCTTCCTCGTCACGTTCAGGCCAGCGCTCAGCAGGTCCGTCTCGTGACGTCTTCCCCAAAGCTCGCTTCACTTCTCCTCAGACGGGACTTCCTGTGTTCTCCTTCCTCATCGGCGGCCGGCAGATGGGACGCCGTTGCCAGGGACGCCGGCCTTTCCAGACCACTTTTGCCCCGACACCACCTCTTCCTGCCATCCCACCGCGTGCCTACGCCCACAAACTGCCTGTCATCGGCAGGGTGGGCAAACCTGTACGCCGCTGGGCGTGTTCCCATTACTCCCTTCATCTGCCTCTATAGAGAGGACGCACAGACTGATTATATGTGTGTATGTTTATTATTATCATTATTAGCTTAAGCTGTCAATAACTGCTCTTTTTGTGATGATCCTTTCTTAGCTGAAGATGTTTTGCTATCAGGAAGGTTCAAACAGTGTCTCGGCTGTTATTCATTGTAACAGAACCCTTTATGGGCAATTCAAACTGATTTAACTACTATTTGTTATTATTTCCAACTTTGGTGCTCAACACTGGAGACAAAATCTGGGATTGCGGACCGAGTCACCAGGAATATCTCTTATCTTTTATTTTGTACAAATTCTTCAGCGTTATTGACAAGATGTGATAATTACATAAAGAGTAACAATGAGTGTGAAGATGAAGGTGATGTACACCACAGTGTTTTCTTAAGCTTCTAATAACCAGAAGGCAGAAACATATTATCACTTTTTCTTTTTTAAGTTCTAATGCCCATCACAGTATTAAAACTGATTTTTTTTTTTCTAGTCCAATCTTAAGTCAAATAGGTGAATATTTTCACATTAACATGATAGAAAGAAAAAGAGGAAAGTGGAAAAATCATATTTGATTTGCTGGAGTGTTTTGAAAAGATGAATTCATAATTAAAACTATAGGTTACTCTTTAGTCAGCTAATTATTTGAGCTCTATACTCATTGGGGTCTGATTAAAGGCCTGTCGACAACCATTGTGCTACTTCCTGTAAATTTCCTGCTACTGATTGTAAAACTGAAGAGACTGAAAACCTGCAGCAGAGGAAGTTTGAAGTCTTGTACATAGCTCTTATTTCCACTGAATAAAACATCTTCTGTTGTAGTTTTGAAACTGCAGTCCAACATGCCTGTCTGGTCGGTATGCCTCACAGTAGTTGATTATTATTATTTTTTTATTTAACCACTTTTTTGTTGTGGTTTTGCATCACTGTGTCATCATTTTGAGTATCTTTGCAGTTGTTTTGTGTCAATTTGGACATTTTTTTGTGATTATTTTAAGTCTCTGTGTTTGATTTATGTCTCTGTAGCCATTTTGCATCCCTTAATAGTGATTTTGAGTTTCTTTCTTGTTGCATTGACTATTTTCATAGTTGCTGTGAGCCTCTTTGTGGACTTTTTGAGTCCTGTTATCAGTTTGTAAGTGAAGTCCAGGGGGCGTTCACACTCCACACACCTGGCTGCTCCTCTCAGTAATGCATCCATGTGGACCTCCTCTACCTCTGTAAATATTTAAAGCCTACCAGCTCTCAGTATCTGGTTGCAGCAGCAGTCAGAAGCAACAATGGCAGAGCTCTTGTCCTCACTGGGACTGTTCTGCCAGCTCCATGCTTTTTCCTGCCTGCTTCTGTGCTACCTACTCCTCCTCCTACTGGGAGGTCTGGTGTTCACAGGGGTGGAGAAGCCGGTGGAGAGGGAGCTGAGAGCCGAGGTGGAGGAGCTGCTGCGCTCCTTCCTGCAGGAGAACCCCTGCGTGGAGGAGAGGAGGCTCAGCGAGCTGCTGGGTAAAGCTCTGTCTGCTCATCAGAGTGACGTCTCTGTGCTGAAGGCTGACGCTGAGGAGAGACGCTATGGCTTCACTTCATCACTCTACTTCGTCATCGTCACTCTGACCACCATGGGTAGGATGCTGATCATCATCACTCTCTCAGTTTCTCACTGTGTCTTTATTCTGTTTGCACTAGATTTATTTTGAAAATCCAGGCTTTATCAGTAACCTTGAACTTGATGTTCGGTCGGCAGCAACATGACTGTGACTTTAAACAAAAAGTAGTCATTGTGTTAGTACACAAACTAATCATTTTAGGTGCACATCAACGCTCTGGACCTGTTTGTTTTTGAGGCTTTTGGTGATTTGATGGACATTTCTTCACCACTTGCCAACATTTTATAAACCTAACAATGAATTGAATTTATTGAAAATTTGGCTCATAACCCCATTTTAACGTCGCAAATTTCTGGTGACCCAAGACATTAAAAACAAAGATATTTTTTCTAAAATTAATTTGTTTTTGATCATGTGATAGTTTAAATAAATGACTGGTAATTTTAGAGGCTATATAATATATATTATTATGGATGGAGGCAGAAAGGCCAGGTTGAGATTAAAGCACAGTTTTATTTTCCCTGGTCAGGACATTTACAGTCAGTCCAGCTGCAAATTAATACTGAACGAACAGTAAGTCAAAGAATGAATTACGAAAGAGCTGCAGTATCTCAAACAGTTGAAGGATAAATGGTACCACAGTGAATTAGAGAAAGTGTGTGATATTTGAATTATAATGAAATTTATATTCAAGCATTACAAAATACTTTTTATTGCTAATTTGTTCACTTTTTATTGAACCCATGTGGAAAGCACATGAGCATATTTTCCAAAGGTCTCAAAGTATTCCTAAAAAATGTTTAAAAAAAAAAAAGGCAGTGGAGGAGACAATGGTGCAAACAATAGTCCTACCTGGCTGCCTGACCATAGAAGCTCTTAGCTAGCCTAATGCTATGACGCAGTAGCTCTTATCACCATGCAGAGGGCCAAACATCTGGCAGGTCTGCTACAGGACAGATAACACACAGCAGTCCTTAGTGGATCTAAATGGTTCAAGTACAGAGCTTAACAAATATATTAGACCACTAGTCCTATTCCAGCATCATCTCCTTCACTTTAACTGGACTCTTTGTGTCTCACTGAGTTCACTACTCTTCACCATTTTGAACAGGAGTGAGGAATTTAAACTGAATTCACCTTTTTAGACCCACATTTGATCCAGAACACTGGAATTCACTGAGAAGTCACAAATGAATCCAGAACAACAAACAACCACTAAAACACATTTTTCTGTTCAGCAATGATAACAAATAACTGAAGCATTTAACAGCTCAGTCAAAATAAAAATAATAATAATAATGATAATAATTGTCATTTGATATTTTCTCTGCTTTTTTTGTAAAAAAAAAAGTTGGTTTGAAAATTCCTGGATAACGACAATACTTATATTTTATCATTAAATATATCATTTTGATTAAAGAGCTTGTACATTTTACAGAAACATAACATGTCCTCCCTCTCCTCTTCCTCAGGTTCAGATTCTTACACTCCTAAATCAGATGAAGCCAAGTTCTTCTGTATCTTCTACTGCAGCCTGGGGATCCCCCTCACCCTCTTCCTCCTCACCCTCCTCTCCAACCTCCTCTTGCCTGTCGTCACCCACGCTCCCATCCACCACCTGCACACTCACTGGGGTTTGTCCTACACCCAGGCCTCCTTCGTCCACGTCTGCCTCCTCTCTGTGGCCGTCCTCTTCCTCCTCTTCCTCCTCCCTGCCCTCCTGGTCTGTGTGCTGGAGCCGGACTGGAGCTTCCTGGATGCTCTCTTCTTCTGCTTCGTCATCCTGAGCACCGTCGGCCAGGGAGGCAACTCTCTGGGGAGGACCTGGGGAGGGACGGCCAAGCAGACACTGCAGCTCCTTACCACATGTGAGTGGAATTAGACTCACAACACTTACTTTTTTTTTTTTTTTTTTTTTTTTTTTTTTTCCACTTTGTCTGCATTGTTCTCATTGTTCAACACCACAAAAGAGTGTCGACCTTTTATGAGATTATGCATATTTTAGTCTTGCAGCAAAAGCAATTAATATTTGGTGCTGTATGTGACTATCACCGCCCTCCTGGAATCTAATCTTACTTTATTTATTGGAATTTCCTGTTATAAGCCAGAGAGGGACGTGCTACACCTGGGTGATAAGAGGGGGAAATAAATGACAGACAGGGAGATAAGACAAAACAAAAGGGAAGTTTACAGACAGGCAGTTCTATTGGAATAAAAACGTGTAAGCTACTGTGTCATTCTAACACCTTCATCCCAACACCCAACAGTATTGAACACCAGAGTAGTGGAGGACCTAATCAGAGCAAAGTAGGCTACCAAGAACACAAATGAAAGAAGTATGTGGAGAAAACATGACCTTGAGAAGTGAGAAGTGAGAAGTCAGACGAATGATTTGGCACATACTAGCAGTTCACATCAGTACTTATCAATGTGACTCGGAGGAGTTATAAGGTCTGGATAAAACATGCATGTGTGTAGAACAATCGAAACCCAGAGCGCTCTACCACGACCCTCATGGCCAGATCGCCAGGTGTCCACAACAACCTGGGAAGTGGGAGCATCGACGATGCCAAACCCAGAGAGCCACCCGGGCCACCGAGAACCACGCAGATCCAACGACCAGGAGGAGAAAGAAACCACCACCTCCCAGGAGGCCAGGACAGGTCCAAGGGGCCAGCGACACGAGGGCCCACCCAACCCCAACCACCCCACCATCCACCCCGCCTCCCAACCTCCCCACCCCCGCCCACACCCCCCAGCCACCCCAACACCTGGGAGACAGGAGGCCACCGCCGCCTCATGAGGCAAGACCCGCGAACCGAGCGCCCTCCCGAGGGAGGGGGACGAGAGCGAGGGAGCACCAGGCCCGCACGCAGCAGGCCATCCCCGGGCGGCCTCCAGAAGCCGACCGACGCCGGGCCCGAACGCAAAACCATGGGGCCAGTGTGGGCGAGGAGAGAAAGGGAGAGGGAAAAGCGCGGGACGGACCAGCGCCACCATGAACTGACAGGAGCCCCACCCCACACACAGAGACAACCGAGAGCACGGGCGAGAGCAGGCCGAATCCACCAATCAGGGAGCAGCAACTGCACGCCGCCACCCACTCACCCAACCCCCCGGCCAGCAAAGAGCCCACCACCAGCCCCCGACCATACTGACCAGCCGCCACATCCCCAAACACAGCTGCCGTGGCACCGCCACTGAGGCCACAGCATCAGGGGCCCACCATAGCTGCAAGGGGACCCCCAGGCCCCCAACCTCCCCTCGCAGCCCCGAGATTCGAGGGGGCCGGGTCCCACCAGAATGGCCATTAATTTAATTTAGTGATCCCAACCTATTTATGGGCTTCCCTGTTCCAGACGAGGGAAGCCTATCACCCAAAACGTGGTTCGCAAGCTACCCTGTGTGTAATGTGGTGCATTAAAAGCTGGAAGGGCAGGAGAGGCTGCAGGGGAAGAACAGAGGCTGCAGGATAAGGGCACCTGCAGCCAACCCTAATCCGAATCCCTAAGCCACCCCAAACCCCCCAAAAGCGTGAGTGTGTTTACTGTATTAAAATTGAAGAGCAGGGGGGCAAGTGGGTGGAGAGGGGGAAGACTACAGTGCCCTGGAGCACTGCACTGCACCACCAAATCTCCCACCGGCCTCACCCCACCTGTCTTCAAAGCCCTATGTGTTGAGTCCCTATATGTGCCTAAATGTGACTATGTATAGTGAGGTGCAAGATATGTGAAGTGCACATTAAGAGGCAGTTCAGGTGGACCCGGCCCATGGAACAGAGCCGCAAGGGAGTAGACGAGATGGGCATAGCTCCTGAAGCACTGGGCCCCACAGGATCAAGAGGCCAGGGGCCAGGGAAATCCCACACAAACCAGCAGGCCCCACCAACACCATGACCCTGAAAGCTGCAGCCTCAGAGCAGGGCCCCAGCAGCCATGCAGAATTAGAGATGCAGCGACCAACCAGCACAGCCGAACAGGATCGATACGCACTTCACCAGCCGGAGCCAGATGCGCATGCCAGCGCCCTCGGCAAACAATCCCCACCGGCGGACCCAGATCGCTCCCCCAAGCCTCCCGGGATGCCCCCTTGTGTGCGAGGAGGCCCCCGACTCCACCGTAACACTGATTCGCCCCACCACCCCCAGCACGAGGAGACAAGCTCCGCTGGGGACGGAGCAAGCCCCCACCCGGCTGGGCCCCCTCCCCGCCCACGACCGCGCCGGACCCGGACCGCGGCTCGCGCCCGCTGAGCTTGGAACTCCAGTGGTGATCTGCGGGCCCAGGCGCTTGCCTGAGCACTGCTGGCCAGAGCACCCACACCCTCAACCTCCCAGAAGAGAGCCCCGCCCCAAGCCAACCCCACCAGCGACGCAGGACCCCAGACACCCCGGGACGGAGGAGGGAGGAGCAGGCAGGCAGGAGAGGAGAGAGGAGGGGACGCTGGCAGGAAAGGAACCGAGGAAGCACCTCCTGCCCCACACCCCAGAGCCAGCCAGACCGGTCACGAGGAGATAGGGGCAACCACCTCTCCGGACCCTCGAAAACAGCCGAAGGCCCAGAAGCCATAGGGCCCAAAAGGAGAGACATCGGACACATCCACCTCGGGGAGGGCCACAGCCGGGCAGGCCACTCAGAATCGTAGCGGAACACCAGGGACAAGAGGAAAAGTAATCCCCTTGTGACAGCACCCAGCCTTTGGATTCCTTGGATCCATCATTCCTTAATGAAGAGATGGTTACTCAACTGCAATATAAGAGAAGAGGAGACAAGTTAGGGATCAGAACAAAGGCACAGAGAGAATGAATATTTTCTGGAACAGCTCAAATTTATGAGGGGGGTCGGCATATGCTAACAGACAAGAGCAGACTATGAAGTTATATTAAGAGCTCTAATAAATAGAGATTTTTCTTCTGCCAAAAAATGTAGGACAATGTTTAAAAAAAAAAAAAAAAACAAGAATAGACTATAGATTTATATTGAGAGCTCTAATAAATGGAGACCATTTTTCTGTAAAAGATGTCAATTGGTTCTTTCGGGAAGCAGATATTTTCTCAAGTGAGATATGCTCAAAGAGGAGGTTTAGCCAATGGGTAATGTTGATTGCTCTCTTATCCTTCCAATTAACCAAGATGGACTTCTTAGCGATGGCGAGAGCTACAAGCGTGGGTTGAAGGTGAATGACTGGTACTGTCGCTGTGGTAAAATCGCCAATTAAGCATAAGTTTGGAGATTGTGGGATCCTGCAGTCCAAAATAGAAGAGAGTTTCTGTGTTACTGTTGCCCAGAATTGAAATACAGGAGAACATAGCCACAGTGCATGAAAATAAGTATCAGTAGTTTTTTGAGTGCATTGGGTGCACAAGTCAGACTGTGAGAAACCCATTTTATACATTTTATACTGCTGCATGCAGTGCTCTGTGGAGAACCTTAAATTGGATCAGTTGTAGGTTAGTATTTTTGTCATGCTAAATGTTTTTCCACAGATCTGAGTCCAAAAATCATGGTCTAAGGGCATGGTTAAATCTTTTCTCCCATTTTCGGATTGGTAAATGTATAGAGTCTGTCTTTGAGAGGAAACTATACATTTTTGAGAGGTTTTTCTTATTTTTGGGGAACAATTTGGTGATGTATTTGATAAAGTCAGGTGGCTGTAAATCAGGTGGCTGAGAGGTGGACTGAAGTGTTGGGATTGTCTTTGTAATTGTTTTCTTTACCTGCAGGAATTGGAAAATTTTCATTCCTTATTCCAAAGGTTTGGAATAAGTCTGTGTATGTCATAAATATGTTATCTTGGAGGAGGTGATGGAGATGGGTGACCCCTTCTCTGCCCAATGCACTGAGATAGAGAGGGGTTTTATTGTTTACAAAGTCTGGGCTGTATAGATTGGTGAGAGTATACTGGGTTGAAGTGGTGAACCCAGATTTCAAGGGCTCTCCACCATGCAGACAGTGTGGAGGCGATCAAGGGATTCTTGAAGCAGGAATGATTTTTAAGAACAGAGGTGATAAAGGGTAGATCAGCGAGTTTAATATGGTTGCAGTCTAACTGTTCTAGTTCCATCCAGGAGTTATATTCTTCCTGTGGATGGATCCACTTGATAAGGTATTGTAACTGATTAGCTAGGTAGTAATGCAAAAAATTGGGAGCCTCCAGTCCTCCTTCAGACTTATTCTTCTGGAGAGTAGCCAGGCTGATTGTAGCCTTTTTGTTCTTTGAGTAGAATTTACCGATAGCTGAATCTAATGTTTGGAACCATTTTGTTGTGGGTTTAAATGGGATCATGGAGAAGAGATAGTTGATTTGGGGGTAATATTTTCATCTTGACAGTAGCTATTCGTCCCAACAGTGAGATAGGAAGGTTATTCCAACGGCTCAGATCACCACACACTTTGTCCACAAGTGGTGTGAAGTTCAAGTGGACAAGATCTGAGAGTTTGGAGGAAATATTTATGCCCAGATATCTAATGCTGCCTGTAGGAAAGAGTAATGAGTGTTTTGGATTGCAGGATTCCATGAGCTCTCTGTTAATGGCAGTATAATTGATTTTGACCAGTTGATGGAGTAATCTGATAGGCGTGAGAAGGTTGTGATGAGTTTACATACTTCCTTCATTGATGTTTTGGGTTTTTCTAAATAAAGTAAAATGTCATCCACGTATAGATTAATTTTGTGTTCAGACTTCAGAGAGCAGATACCTTTGATACTGTTGTTCTGACGCACGCTGCAGCCAATGGTTCGATAAAAATTGCAAACAGTAAGGGAGAGAGTGGACATCCTTGTCTAGTTCCCTTTGCAAAGTGAAGCTTTGTGAAGTGATCCCATTAGTCGTGACAGTAGCTTTAGGTGAGTTATACAGAGTTGAAACCCACTGGATGAATGAGTCACCAAAACCAAATTTATGAAGTACAGAGAAGAGAAAGGACCAGTTAACTTTGTCAAAGGCTTTTTCTGCATCAAGTGATATAACGATCGCTTCTCTGTTGCAGCGCCAAGGCCAAATTGATCAGATTTAGAAGCCTTCTAAAGTTGTTAGTGGAGGTCGGTCTTTAATAAATCCTGTTTGATCGCTAGAATTATAGCCGGGATAATTTTCTCCAACCTGGAAGCGAGCGCTTTAGATATAATTTTGATGTCAGAGTTGATTAGCGACAGAGGCCGATAGCCAACAGGCAAGTGTGTAGGGTCTTTATCTGGTTTCAATAATAACTTTATTGCAGCTGTGTTCATGTGAGCGCTTATATAGCCTTTATTTTTAATCTCCATAACTGTTCTGAAAAAAAGGGGTGCTAGCATTAGCCAGAAATGTTTGAGAAATTCAGCAGGGAAACCATCCGGACCAGGTGCTTTGCCTGCTGACATACTATCTAATGCACATTGTAATTCACTGATAGTCATTGGAGCATCTAAGATGTCTCTGCATTCAGATGTTAGTTCAGGCAGCTTTAGATTGTTGAGAAATGTGTGAATATCGTCTTTGTTGGGGTTAACTGTTGCTGAATATAGCTTGTGGTAATAGCTATAAAACATCTGATTGATTTCTTTGAGGAGATTGAGTATATTTACCAGTAGGATCCTGTATTGCTGTTATAAAAGATTTTTCTCTGTTGCGTTGTACTAAATTGCAAGAAATTTGCCTGATTTGTTGCTGTACTCAAATCATTGTATCTCAGTTGTTGTAGTAAAAATCTGTTTTCTTTGATAAAATGTCGTCGAGGCATAACTTTGCATACTGTGTAACTCAGATTGTAATTGTTCGCTTGGATTTAATGCATAATCCTGCAAGTAAAGTTGTTTAATTTTTTCCTCAATATCTGTCTCCATTTGTTGTTCCTTTCTTTCTTGTATGAAGAGTACGATATTATTTTACCTCTAATTACGGCCTTCCAGGTTTCCCAAAGTAAAGAAGGAGATGAATCTGGAAAGTCATTATTTTCTAGAAAGTCTGCCCACTCTCTCCTTACCATTTGATCAAATTCAGGATCTTTAAGTAGAGATATGTTGAAGCGCCAAGTCTGAGGAGGTTTACGGTAAGTGTCTCACAACACTTACTAAGTACAACATGAAATACTGAAGGGACAGACAGCAGCATACAAGATACAGAAATATAAAAATAACACATAAACAAACAAACAAATAGCTTAACTTAACATAGTATTTTTTTGCTAATAGTATCATTATAATTTGCAAATATTGTGTTGAACTGTGATGTAAAATTTCAAGAGTTCTCAGAGAATAAAGACCACATCTACAGGACATTTTAGCATTTATTTAGTTGTTTTGGCCAGCATCTTTTAGCTGATAAAGAGACTGTTTGTTGGTGGTGGAGACCAAATCCAGAGTGGTCTGCTGGATGTGTAAACAGACAGTTTGCAAACACATCAGCCACACCAACTTTAGAGAAGCATTTAGTATATACAGTATGTGATTGTTGGCTCGCAAGTTGCCAGAAAAACGAAACGAGAAAATATAAAGCTGCAGGCAGTGACTTTGAGCAACTATGCTATATAAATAGTTTGTATAAAAATGGCATTATATCCTGACAGTAGTAATGAGACAGATGATCTGTGTTAAAATAATGTTCCTCTATTCCTGAAGGCACCTGAATCTAGACAGCCAACCACAGCTGAGCTGTGTTCAGAGTCATACTGTCAACATGAATCAATATTACTGTCATGTTTTCATGTTTTCAGCAGCAGATTTTAGTGAACTGTTGAGCTGTAACATGAGGACATTTGTGACCCAGCTGCCCACCTTTTAGAACTACTTCTGGAGTTTAATGACAAAACGTAAAAAATACAAACGTTTTCTTTTCTCCCCACATTTTCTTAATTCATTTAATTATTGTTCATATACTGTAGTACAGGAATAACTTTTAAAACTCCAGCACTGAAATTTTGGAAAAATTTTTACATCATAATTTTTTGTTGAATATAATGTTGACAGGCTGGACCTTCCTTTAAAACTGAGAAATGAGTCAAAGTCAATTTCACAATATAAGCAGAATATACTGTGAAATGCTGTTTCCCCAGTCCACAGACAGCACAAACAACAATAAAATACTGTAGATGCTCTAAGTTAAGTACTACACTAAACTAACTTAATGGATATATTCAAATGATAAGCTAAACTAACATAACAGAAACAACATTGAGCACAATAAGTAAATAAACAGACAGCATAAACTGAATGGCTATGACCTTAAAGTGACCAGAGTGTGAGAAGTGGAAGCAAAGATGCTTGTGCAGCGATAACTGTGAAAATAAACAGTAATACTGGACAGTGAGGTGGCAAAGAGCAGCAAATGTAGTAAACTTTTTTCAAAATTAGAGTGAAGGTCAAAAGGAAAATGAATGAGCTGTGCTCTGTCCACAGGTTATCTGCTGCTGGGCCTGGTGCTGATCATCACCTTCAAGGACACTGTCCTGCAGGTTCCCCAGGTCTGTGCGGTGATCAGGCTCTTCTCTGGTCAGCAGTATGCAGAGCTGGAAGGTTTCCACCTCAGTGAGCTGACACAGAGTGAAGAGAGCTGTGAGGAGGACCCTCAGTGCTTCCAGTCCATCTGCACCATCTCCTCCACCCCTTTAGAGCGGAGCGGCCAGCTGGCGCCTTCAGAGCAGGAAGCTCCACTCCCCAAAGCAGCTGACCTCCACAGCTGGACACCAAGCCAGCCCCAGACCATCGGCTTTTAACGACCACTGCGTGAGTCACTTTGATTCCTGGGTCGCTGTTCTCGCCTTTTGACTGCATTAATGCACTTATATACTTTTACATATCATATCAGATTTGAACAGTGAAAAGTTAGGAAACAGCTTTTATTCACTTTGTCTGTGTCCACCTGATGAAGACAAGCTAAACCAACAGGGACACTGACCTTGTTTCAGCAGCATGACATTACAAAAAGTCCTAAATAAAATAAAAAACAAAACAAAACAAAACAAAACAAAAAAAAAAACGGTGACAAGTGGACTGAGATGAAAAGAAATGCCTCTGAAAAAAGTAAGTAAGAAGATAAACAAGCAAAAGGCAAATACAGTTAAATATATTGAATATAATATAATATAACATAATATGATACGATCCAGGCGGCACGGTGGTGTAGTGGTTAGCACTGTCGCCTCACAGCAAGAAGGTACCGGGTTTGCATGTTCTCTCTGGTACTCCGGCTTCCTCCCACCATCCAAAAACATGCATGGGGATTAGGTTAATTGGTTAATTTAAATTGTCTGTAGGTGTGAGTATGAGTGGTTGTCTGTCTCTATGTGTCCTGTGATGAGGTGGCCTTCCGCCCTAAGACAGCTGGGATAGGCTCCAGCCCCCCCGTGACCCTATGAGGATAAGCGGTAGATAATGGATGGATGGATAATATGAGACAATATAATATAACATGACACAATGTAACATAATATAATATAATAAAACACAACATAATATAATATAATAAAACACAACATAATATAATATAATATAATGTAAATTGGTTCGTGGTTCCTAAAGAGGTTAGTGTGACAGTGTGGTCTCTCTTCTCCTGTCTGGCTTTGGCAGGAGTTTGATTGACAGTTGACTCATCCAGTACCTGTCAATTATTTTTTTTTTTTAAATAAATGTCTGTGAGGATGACCAGGTTCCAACAAGCCACATGTGGGTCAGACATGTGGGACCCTAAAATATAAACATTTCAATTTAACACATTAATTTCTCAGATAGCTCTCTTGCATCTTCAGAATTAAAGTGTGAGTCTGGAAAAACGACAGTCTGCTCATTTCTTATTATATCTGTATGATTGTGGTAAATGTTCAGGTACCTCTCCTGTTCGTAATCCTCTCTTGGTTTCAGCAGAAACATCTTTATCTGTGAGCCAGATGTTTCAGCGTGCCTCTTATATTTATATATGTGTTATGATTTGAATGTGTACATGTATACTGGGAATTGTTTTCCAGTGGCTTTATCCGTGAGAAAATACTTTCCCAGATTTTGTTGTAGCTGCTAATCAAATGTGGGACATGCTGTGCAGTCCAGCTTAAAGCGGGACATCTGGTCCCCTTAGGGCCAGTCCTTTTCCAGTGTGCTACAAACCATGTGGTGTGTCGGTTTAGGAGGAGCCATGCTGTTTTTAGGTTCAGCCTTATATATGCCAGCCACATTTTGGATTGAAATGGCTAAATTGAACAGTGCGCAGGTACAACAAGTGACCACAAGATGTCACTACTGACTGATGCAGAGGAGCAGGTCTGTGGGCAGAGAGACTGTGGTCCTCGATCTAATGAAGAGGATGCCTCTGGGCTCTTTAAATGTCAGCTAAAAGCATCAGTGTGGTTTGTAGCTCAGCATATGCTGAGCCTCACCAGCACCTTCTCTAACTATTCCTGTTTTCACCTTGTTTGTTTTGCTCTTATTTGAACTTATGGAAACAGCCTTGATGGAGGGCTGAGCTCTCCAAGTGCCCTTCTAGTTTTTCAGCTTTTCTACTGTCAGACTTGAATCATGTGACTTTGTTCTTCTGTTGTACCTGCAGATAGTGTCATGTTACCTGCTACCAGAGGTTTAAAGGGACATTCCATCACTTTCAGATTGTACCTCCATAGAGTTTGACCTATCAGTGAAGCGGTTTAAATCATCTGGATGAACTGTTGGATCTTTTCCACTCTTATCCTCGTACTGCTCGGGTATCACCAGACTTCACTGTGGTAATTTGTAGAGATTGGTTCAGTTACTTTGATGCATACAGTGTCTTCATCACTGACATGATTCCTCTTTAAAAGAGCACTTCACTGCCTGAGCAGGACCAGAGACAGCATCTTTTTCTGTACACTCATCGTCCACTAAAGAGTTGCACTTTAATAAAATATTTGGCAGTTGATTGGATGTTTCAGTCAAATTCACAAAAGTGAAACTATCTTAGTTTTGTTTTTTGTTCTTCTTTCAGTGCCACCTATAGAAACTGACGGCAATCTTAAACTAACAGATCTGAAATGCAGACAGATCCAGCAGCTGCATGGCTTATTTCTCAGGACACGTGGGTGAACTATTTTCACGAGCCGCCATGTTGTTGTGTTGTACACAAAAGCATTAGTTGGAGCCTGAGAACACTGTGATTTTTCCATGACCTCATTACAGTTCACTCTCGTATCAAAAATCTGTATTTTTCAATCTAGATTTTGTGTGTGAGTGTTGAAGATGGCCTCTTTCCACTGTTCATACAGAAGGATCGCAGCAGGAAGCATCTCCGCAGACATGGATGACAACAGAAATGACAAATTGAATTGAATTAATTGCTGTTAATCTTTGAACAGTGGCTGCTCTTGTTCATGGACCTCCCTCCTCTCCACAGGTCCAGAGCTTTGTTTGGACTGAGTGCTCCTTTAAGGAAGCATGGACATGGAGGTGCACAGTGCTTTACTTGGAGCTGTAACAGAGGTCTGCTCTGTGTTCTCCTACTAAGGCTGTTTGTACAGGGAGCCGCCATGAAGCTGAGCTGTGCCCAGCACTGGCAGCTCTAGCCCCACCCTACAACACACACACACACACACACACGGTCACTTCTACTCGTGTATGAGGTCATCAGTCTTGTAAGGTTGACTTCTTGTTATGTCCAGAGTGAACCTTTAGGTTATGATATAGATGATATTCAGTGGCAGAGTATACAGTAACAACTGGTCAGACTGTCTAATTAACTTGTCAAAACTGATTTTGAAAATTAAAATTGAGCACTTCATTGTTGTTTTTACTACATACTGATCACTGATCAGTTGAGTCCCAGTCCAGTCCATATGGAATTCTTCATTCATTAGAATATATACAACATCAATACTGGTGTATATATTGATCCATCCATCCATCCATCTATCCATTCATCCATCATCCACCCATCATCTATCCATCATCATCCATTATCCATCCATCCATCATCTATCCATCAAACATCCATCCATCCATCATCCATCCACCCATCATCTATCATCATCCATCCATCCATCATCCATCCATCATCCATCATCCATCCATCCATCATCCACCCATCCATCATCATCCACCCATCTTCTAGCCATCATCCATCCATCATCCATCATCCATCCATTATCCATCCATCCATCCATTATCCATCCATCCATCATCCATCCATCCAGCCATCATCCACTCATCATCCATCCATCATCCATCCATTATCCATCCATCCATCCATCCATCCATCCATCCATCATCCATCCATCCATCCATCCATCATCCACCCATCATCCATCCATCCATCATCCATCCATCCATCCATCCATTATACATCCACCCATCATCTATCCATCCATCATCCATCCACCCATCATCCATCCATGCATCAACCATTTTTTGAAAAACAACTGCTCACTGTATTTTTCTTTAACTTTTGATGGAGCCTGACAAACACTTTCTTTCCATGTCCAGAACCACCAACTTGTCAGTTACAGCTGAGAAAATATTGAAAATTAAATTACAAGGGAAAAGTGATTTGGGACAATAGAAATGTTTTTTAAGCAGTGATAGTCAGAAAGCAGGACATGGTGGGAAGTCACTTGTTTTGTTGGTGATGTTTTTTCTGCTGAGTCACTGTTGAGTGCCTCCTTTGTCCTCCAGTCAGCAGTCTGCAGGGCTGAGCTGAAGCATCTCTCAGAGATGACTGTGGGTCATCATGACAGCCTTGTGATGGCCAGTCATCAGACACATGAACTCAGTGAAACACTGTGTCAAATACCACGGACAGCTGCTGTCCCAGGAGCCTTTGAGGCTCAACCAGGTCACATGATCCAACACCATATCACCTCAAGGGAAGTGAACTGGCTCAAAGCTGTTGCACTTACAGCTACCTGCAACAGTAGGCCTGCAACTATTTACAAGAACAACGGGTCAAATTACTTTTTATCATGTGAAAAGTAACTTGTAACAATATTTAAAGAATTCCAGCATTGCAATGTCACAGTAGTGATAATAACTGCATGTAAAACAGATGAATTTGCAGTGTGTGAGCTGTCATAAAGCCACCTAGCAACACCCTACCAACCACCTAAAACACACACCCTGCAAAAATCTAGCAGTCATCCAGTACCACTTTAGCACCTGTCCCCATAGCAACCGCCTAGCAACCACTAAGACATGCTGTAGTAACACCCTAACACGCCAAATGTCCTTGCACCTACCTATGAAAACACTGTCAACAGTTAGTTTGCAAACATGACAAAGAATGATTTCTAATCCTGAGCAACAAAATAAAATAATGAAAGCATTTAATTATGTCCTTTATTGACATATGATGCCATAGCATATCATGGTCTCAAAGGTCATACAGGACATGTGTCTGCACTGCACACTGTTGCATGGCTTATGGCTCATGGCTGCACAATGTCCTGTGACCTTATTAATATAGTGGTGCATGCTCATGCTGCCTGTTGCTCCTGACAGACAGCTCACAGGTGTTTGGCTTAGCCAGGCTATATTTACAAAGGTCATAGATGGAACTGGGAGGCATGACACCAGCAGGGATCTGATTACTCCACCACTGGTACGCCTCATGTTCATCCATACCTGGAAAGAAGGATCTTGAAGTTCTTATTCTTTCAGGTGGTTTAGTGAATTCACAGAGAAACCAAAAATATGAGAATAGAAAACACAAACAGGGGTTTTAATTAACACTGAATTACTGATTACCAAGTTATTTTTAATGTTCCTGTAATGGTTAATCCACCAGTATGTGCAAGCTCTTTAATCAAAATGATATATTTAATGCTAAAATATAATTATTGCTTCTCTCCATGCTCTTTGAGACAAAATAAGACAGGCTATTACATAACTTCTGTATATTGGTCAAAATATTCACATTGCATTTCCCTGTATTTGGAAACAGGATGCACACCAAATGCTGGGTGGCTTCAGACAGGAAGTGGATTGTTTAGGAGTGACTTCACTTCATAGTTGCCACCGTGTACCCCCATCACTATAAACCCTGAACTGATAAAAAAAAGACCAAGCTAAAACAGATATGTTCATTATCTATTATGTTCATATATACAGGGGCAGCCCCTCTTCAGCATCATACAGTCCATTCCTTTCCCAGTTGAGAGCTGTCACTGAACCACAGGAATCAGGAAGTGCAATTCCCAAAACAGTTTCACATAAACATAACCTCATCCATGATGGAGCCTTGGCAAAGCATCAATTTTTAAAAAACTGCTACTCTCACATGTGGAGAGACTCCCCTCTGCTCCTCCTTTTCTGTCGCTTTATTTCTACCCACTGAATGCAGCTGTTTCCCAGCATGCCTGCAGAGTAAACCTGCTGGGAGACATGGAGGATGAAGGGACACTGACAGGGAGGTTCAGTCTCATAACAGAAACACCAAGGACGAATCACTTAGATTAACACAACAGATGCTGGGGCAGGATGTGCTGTGATCTGTTGGACCGTGTGGGACTGTAAGAATGTGGAGCTGATGTCTTTTTATAAGCAGGACATCTGGTCCAATCATGTCCACCTGTGGGATAAATACTATGATAGTGGTTGTTGGTTTGTCTCTTCTACTTTAATACTCCCTCTTGGTTATATTATTTGTACCATATTGGACGGTTAAGCTTCATTTCTTTATGTTGTAAAGTGAAGGTCAGGATGAGGGGCTGTCTAACTAACATGCAGGAGACCAGAGCCCTGCAATGAATGTTCACCTTTTTTATTAAACTTAACCATTAGTGAGTGTTTTATTTTTTTAGTCACCCAACCGGAGGCATCTTAATCATCTTTTTTTTCTACCCTGCCTCGCACATATCAAAGTCCCCATCTACAAATACCGTAGAAGGCAGTAATTTATATAAAAAATGTAATTAATGTAATGTGTGTGTTCATTTGTCCAATATTGACATTTTTCCTGTGGACATATTTCATCATTATACAGATGAACAGCTAACTCATGTTTTTTTGATCAGAACATTAAGATTTTCCACATTCAGACCAACTCTTCAACACAGCAGAGAACATATTACTCCAGTCTTTTTCTTTCTGATTCATATTGAAATTAATATTCCTTTTATTAGGATGGTTTGGCTTTGTTATATATTTCTGATATTTTAACTAAACCATTCCCAGAATCATGTTTTTACTGTTTTGGAGTGTTTAATACTGAAACAAACCTCAAAAACCTAAAAAGCTTTTAACTCCCATTAATTGGCCGTTCAAAATTCTTTATAGCATTTTTTAAAGTATAAAGCACTGACAAATATAGGCCTCTATCCCCTTATCCCCATCCCTTCATTCTTTGAAAAAGCACAACTTCTCTGCCAAGAGGACAAGTAAAAGTATTCATGTGTTGAGTTAATCGAAAAGAAACCTTCATATTTAATTCATGTATTGTTTGCAGACTCCAGACAAGGTGTGTCATGTGGTTCGACGTTCACACAGCGGAGTTGAATACGACCACAGTAGCTATGGAAACAAATGATCATTGTATTGCGAGATAATATCAGCATGTAGTGAGAAAAACAGGGGACCCAGGCAGCTTCCTTATGCAACTCCTAAACAAAAGTCCTTTTCCTGTGATGCATGATCACTGTAAACACTGCTCCCTGTAATGTTGAATATGTGGGACCAGATAAGAGCACATTCAGACCGACCCAGTTCTCAGACTTCACAAGTATAGCATCTCTGATCTTCCTAAACTTTACTTAGAAACACAATGTGAATTTGAGCACGTGATCGGTGTAAAGTGGACTCATTACACACACGTGATTTTTGAAATACTGTGAATTAACCCCAGTTAGTTTTATAAAATCCAGAAAATCACATGGATTACACCAGAAAGAGTGACATGTTTCCTCCATTTGTGCAGGTGTGTGAGGTTTCTAAGGGTTCTTTTTAATTATACAATATGTTGATATTAGTATAGTTTCAAATATAATGAGGTGTGTGTAACGAATAAGGCAATTTCCATGCTGAAGTCTTATGAGCTGGAGGAAGGACATCTGCATAGTGTATTATATAAATTTAACGTTTAACAACATAATGAGGATGAAATTAAAATATCAATACTTGACTTTTATCATTCAGGGTGTGAACAGGGTGTTTATCTTTGTGTGTGTCGGAGGCTACGTTATATTCCCAGCTGCTCTATTCGTCAGCAGCAGATTATAAATATAGACTCAGGGCTAAACTGGAAAAGTCCCTCTGGCTGAGGGACACACACACACACACACACACACACACACACACACACACACACACACACACATAATTTCTATTTTGTAGTACCTGTAGTTCCTAGATAATGTCCCTAAACACAGCTTCATGGGAACTCACTAATCACTGTTTGGCTCATCTTTGGGCTGTTTGCCTCTTTTGTTAGACATATGAAGGAGACAGGGAGCAAGTGTTTGCATATTATATAATAAAAGCAAATGATGTCTGATGAAACGTCTGTGTAATAATTGTCTCTCTGCTCAGTAACTCACTGACTAACATGCTATTTCATCTCCAATGGCTCTTATTTGTCTTCTGTCTTTTTTATATCTATTTCATGTCATTAGTTTTACGCTTTGGTGACTTCAGCTAAAGCATCCCGTAACAACAACATCCCATATTAATGCCATTAGATTGTCCTGCAGAATATGAAGTCATTGTTGGTGTGGCTTGTACAGTAAAACAACATGTTGCCTCATAACCAACTGGACTCTGACAAGTCAGCAACAATATGCAGTAGAAAAACAGGAAGTGTTGACCTTCAAATGAAAAAGTGCTCTATAGAATAGTGATCAATTAATAACTGTACCCAACTTTGATATTTTCCTGGTTCATCAGTTCAATCTGTGACTGTAATAAAACATTTAAACAATGTTAATTGTGTAGGATTAAAATAGAGATCTATACAAGTGATTCTTTGCTATTAAGCATGCAATTTATTTTAAATGTTGCACTCTAATGTGTTTTTGAAAAGTGTACAGAATTATATTGATGAATAGTCTTGGCCAAACATTAATCAGTGGCGTGCATAGACTTTTTGAAGGACAGGGGTGAAAAGAAAAAAAGGGCAGCTGTAGCACGTTCTCGCCACTGTAGAGGGCATGTAAGCAAGAGGTGATTTTTACCAGTCAAGAGAACGGGTAAGTGTGCTTTTTTTCCACCCAAGAGGACAATTTATTTATTTTTTTGCCAACTTTAGTGCACTTTTTTCAACAATGAGGCTGCAAGGAGAGGTGACTAGTAATTAGTAATTAATAACTTACACATAACATACAGTTTTGCTTCCAGTATTGCCAGATGCAATATTTGAAATTTAAATACTTTACACAACTTTAAATGAACGAGGACTTTTCTTTTACACTTTTGGGTTGAAATAAAAAAAAAAAAACAGTTATGACTTTCGTTTGACATCCTGGGGTTTTATTTTGAAAGTCCTAATCTTCCGCCTTCCTCTTCATGTCAGTTAGCTTGTCGCTAGCTTGCTAGGCGTGTGTTTGTTTTGCAGCCTGTGAAGTGAGCGCCGGGGAGGAGTGTGTGTCACACGGAGGAGCTGTCAGTGAAACAGGTGGAGTTTGTCAGCCTGTTCCTCCCGGTGAAGTCCCCGCGGAGGGTCACGGTGGCGGGGATACATATTTTCTTCGTATTAACGTCGGTTAATCGTGTCTTTGAGAGAGTTATCCGACGAGTCTGGCCATGACTTCGGTGTGGAAGCGGCTTCAGCGGGCCGGAAAGAAAGCGTCCAAGTTCCAGTTTGCTGCTACATTTCAAGAACTGGTGGTAGAAAGCACAAAGAAATGGTGAGTGGCTGTTTTAACACTTTTCACTGGTTTATAAAGTGGAAATGTGGTGTCAAAGCCACCCTAACGGTCTGTCTCCAGCTGGCAGCCTTGTCGTGGATGGGAAGAGAATGTGATGCCAAACTCCATTCAGAAATATTAACATTTTGTTTCTGCAAAGTCACGTTGGTCACAGAACAAAATGGCCATTAAGGCTTTAGTTAATGTGTTCTTTAGCCTACTCTCCTTAAACCAAACGATATTTTGTCAGTATAAATGACGCTGTCATTGGCTCGCTTATTACTCCATCATTATTACCATTCACATAAACTGTTTATAAAAGTGAACGCTTTTCACATTAAGTTCAGTGCAGTTCGTGTCGTTTTATGTTTCAGAATAAAAATGAGAGTCAAGCTGTTTGGAGGTTATTTTTTTTTTTTTAATCAAAAGCTGACCTTGTGTCAATAAGAAAGTGTTAAATACTGGTGACACGCCCCATTACTTCCGCGTCTGCTTTTTTTTTTTTTTTAAACAAATTTGTTAGGCTGATAGGCAGCCCACAGTTATACTGAATCAGCTGGTTGCTATCAGAAAGACCAGTTGCAGTCAGGTGTGCAGGTGGAGAAAGGATGTGGTCATCCCCACCATCAGCACCAGCAGGACTGTCAGTCTGTTATTCACTACTGCTGAAAATGATTAGCTGATTAACCAACCAGTGGGTAGAATAAATATTTATTATCAAGCAAAAATACAACATAAACAGAATATTCTCTTTTTATTGGCAGTTGGTTGGCCAAAACAACTATTTGTAGGTGTCACCCAGGGGAGGGTTCAGCTATTTGGGGGCCCTGCGGCAAAATCAGTTTTTGGGCCCCTGTTAAAATGGCAGTCCTTAACTCTTTAAATATATATATATATATATATATATATATATATATATATATATGTAATTTTGGGGACTTCTGGGATATGTATTCAGAATATAAAGACACATTATACACCACAGAGATGGAAGCAGGAAGTGGAGACATCTGGATCAGAGAGTAGAGCAATCAGTATGAGAAAAAATGTGGTGTTTTTGGTGAAGCTAGCCTCTACTTCAGATAAAACAAGAATGGAACAAGGTAAAAACAACAGGTGTTGTTTGATGAAATAGAGTCTTTTCTTTTATTTGAGCTAGTCAGTGTTTTCAGAGACATAGTACAAAGTATTCTGTGGGTCTAGAAATATGACTCAAAATTGGCAAAAATGCTAGCACGAGTTACTTTCTGTTTTATAATAGGGCTTGCATTCAAAGAGAATTTTTATTTTAGTGAAAACAATGGAAGTGTGCTCAGAATTTTGCTTTAGTTTGTAGTTTTCATGTTGAAAGGTCAGCATAGAAATAGAATAGAAGAAATCTATTTCTGTGTATGTTAGTGATATGTCGCCACAGATAGTCAGTTCATCATACTGTAAATATATGAACTTTGCAGTACTCCCATTAATAAGGCTTAGGCTCAGTCACCATTGTGTTACCGGCTGAATCAGCCATACAGCCCCTTGCTGCTTTTCTTCCCCCCACTATCAAAAAAATAAAGACTAAAATGCTCCGAAAATCTACTTGAACACAGAGACGCTCAGTGAATGCCCTGGAGTCCTGTAGCGGGTGCTGGGAAATGTGACATTTTCCTCTTATTTTTTATTTGTGAGACCTCTGGTTATGTTTCCTCATATGTGAGGGTCTGTGTAAATATTCTGAATTTGAAGATGCCATCCATGGCCTTCGTTATGACATTTTATAGTCCAGCAGCCTTTAGCTGTTAAAACAGTTACCAGCTACTGTAGCACTTGACATTTATTGTTGTTGGATCATTTCATTAGTTTCACTGGTACGCTGTGCTACAACTACATTTTGTTTAGCACAACTACTGAGTACTACCGCGGCCGGGAGCGCAGTGGATGATTGCGCATGCCATCGGCCTGGGGAACCCGGGTTCGACTCTCTCCCAGAGAAGGGAAGGGCCTCCGGTGTAAAAAAGCTATCGTCAAGTCTACAGTGTGGCGACCCTGGTAGGGAGCAGCCAGAAAGGACAACAATAACAAGTACTGAGTACTGGTTCATTCCCGGCTTCTCCATGGTAGCTCTATTGCATTTAATGGATACAGTGAGTGGTCATAGTTGTCATAGTCGAGCTGGATCACTGAGTAATTGTCAGCATGCTCACAGTCAGATTTAACAGCAGCATACTGATGGAAAACTGAAGAGTTTGGAGCAAAATGTTCCCACCCAGTAGATTAGGGTGTAGATCAGAGTCATAAAGAACAACTTGGTGCTGCCGTAGCTCTTTTAATTCCATTATCATTACTCACTGTGCAGTCAGCATGTGTTTCCAATCCTCCAGCCCTGGCTTGTATAGTGGCCCACCTTCCTGTCACTCTGCTCTGCACTATCCCAAGAAGTATCACACACACACACAGACCAGTATCAACATGTTTCTGCCCCTGCTCCCTCATAGAGGAGTTTATCCACACAGTGTGAGCATTGATACACTACCTTAGTAATCCATCACTACATATGAAGTGTATAGGGGAGCAAGAGCACACTGTAAATACAGCAACAATGTAATATGTATATGATGTTGAAATTGTGCATTATTTAAAAGGGGTCTGGTGGGATCAAGAAGTCATGGTCTCTGAGGATGGTTGCTGACGTACGGTAGATGGTAGCAATGGCAAACATATTTAAGTCCAAATTATTATCTATGAGTAAAAAAATCACAAGAAATATGTGATTTTTTTGATAACTTGGTAATTTGACATGGTAGCAATTAACTGTGCCATACTTTCTATCTAGTGTGTTAAATATGTGATGAACAAGTCTCCAGTTCATCACAGGACACATAGAGACAGACAACCACTCACACTCACATTCACACCTAGAGGCAATTTAAATTAGTCAATTAACCTAATCCCCATGCATGTTTTTGGATGGTGGGATGAATCCAGAGTACCCGGAGAGAACCCACACAGACACGGGGAGAACATGCAAACTGTATACCTTTAGCCTATATATTATTGTATATCGTCATATACCACCCTATTGTATGCTGTCATATATGGGCATACTGTATAACATTGTATGATGGTATACTGTCATATACCATCATACGATGTCATATATAGTCATACTGTATAACATCATATACTGTCATATACCATCATACAATGTCAAATATAGTCATACTGTATAACATCATATACTGTCATATACCATCATACAATGTCAAATATAGTCATACTGTATAACATCATATACTGTCATATACATCATACAATGTCAAATATAGTCATACTGTATAACATCATATATTCTCATATACCATCATATTATGTCATATATAGTCATACTGTATAACATCATATATTCTCATATACCATCATATTATGTCATATATAGTCATACTGTGTAACATAATATACTCTCATATACCATCATATAATGTAATATATATCGTCATATACTGTCATATATTGTCATATATATTCATAATAACATATAGTCATATATCATCATAATAACATAGTTATTATGATGATTATTAGTTAGCAGTACCCCCTGGAGCCTAATAAAATTGTTTTACATATGTTTTAATACTACAAAATACCCAGAATAATAGAGAACATCACATCAAGTGAAGGGTTATGTGAAAACTGTGCTTCTTAATTATCGTCATCCAACATTAGTCCCTATTTCAGTTTAGCAAGGAAGGTAAACATTTCTTACCTTAGACAATGTCATATGCATATTTTTGCTGACATATCCCCCAAACGAGAAAAAAACATACCTCGTAACGTGTGGCACACCGTCACCTCAGATAGATTTTCACCTGCAATGTTAATCATTTATTTATGTGAATTTATTTGAATATCTTTAGGTTGTTTGTTTTATGTTTATGCGTGTAGGTATGTATATCTATTTGTGTCTGTCTCTCTTTCTGTCTCGTGTTTGGAAAGTTTGTTTTAATATTTAATAAAAAGAGTGTTTAAAAAAAGAACAATTCCCATGATTCCACCGGCATTGTTTGGAGAGGTTACTATACTTAGTACCTGCTCAGAAAGTAAGAGCTGTAACTTATTATCTCATAATTAACAGGAGTTCTTACCTTTTATCCATGTTTGTCTTTGGCTTACAGACCATTTGGTTGTATGTGACTGTTAACTGATACATGTTTAGATTTAAATGTTTGCACTGTGTGGTAGAGTACATCCTTCATTTCTTCACCAGCATTAACCAGCGCAGCTTGTGTCGAGGCTGCGTCTGTACATGTTCTCACTTTATATAATATCATGTCATGCTCTGAAAGCTGCAGTCTGAGGACAGCTATCATGTGTGTCATTTCACTAGAGTGTGTGTGTAATAAGTGTGTACTGTACTGATGACAATAATAGAAATGTTAGGCTGTGTTCAGGCTGGCCTTGAAGGATACGTTCAACCTGTGAAACATGCATATTTGCTTTCTCAGTATTGGAGAGAAATGTCATGTATTGGACAAAAAATGTGAAATACTCACCTGTAAATATTACAGTGTACGTCTATAGCTTTTATTGTGAAAGGTAAGAATACATTATGTGATTAAGGTTTAGTGCTGGAAAAATGATTCATGAGTTGTGTGCCCTTGCTGTTTCTTCACAAACGTCTAGCACAGTAACTGAATTTTTTGCAGCATTCATCACAGTGATGGTGCAAGACTTAACCATCCTGCTTCTACAGAGACCAAAATGTATCTGGCAACCAGCACTATAGCCAGAGATGTCATACCAATTAACATGTTGTGTCTTGTTTGTTCAGCCAGTGCAGATACTCACCCCCCTTGGGGGATTAATAAAGCATGTCTCCAAATTTAAATCGACAGTTGCATGCTGGAACTATTTCTTACCAACAGTGTGTCCCTGCAGCCAGTACTGCTGCACAGTGTATGTCAGTCACAGCTGGTGTGTGCAGGTTTTGATTTTGATCTCTGTACAGGCATGATGGTGCCAATCTAGCACCTTCACTGTGACGTCAAGACCCCAGGAAGCTGCAGACAGTCACTGCACCTGACTGGTGTCAGTCATGAAATAGCTCCAGCATGTAACTCCATTGTATAATTATAAAAATAACCAAGTTAATCATTGAGCTTTAGAGGGAAGTGAACAGAGCTAGGCTAACTGATCCCCCCTGATCCCAGGCTGTATGCTAAGCTAAATGATTCCCCCTGCTCCCAATCTTTAAGCTAAGCTAGCTAACTGTTTCCCCTTGCTTCCAGTCTTTATGCTAAGCTAGCTAACTGTTTCCCCCTGCTTCCAGTCTTTATGCTAAGCTAGCTAACTGTTTCCTCCTGCTTCCAGTCTTTATGCTAAGCTAACTGTTTCCCCCTGCTCCCAATCTTTAAGCTAAGCTAGGCTAACTGTTTCCTCCTGCTTCCAGTCTTTATGCTAAGCTAGCTGTTTCTCCCTGCTCCCAATCTTTAAGCTAAGCTAGGCTAACTGTTTCCCCCTGCTTCCAGTCTTTATGCTTAGCTAGGCTAAATGTTTCCTCCTACTCTCAGTTTTTGTGCTTAGCTAGGCTGTTTCCCCTGCTTCCAGTCTTAATTCGTAGCGAGGATTACTATTCACGCTGCTTCCAGTCTTTATACTTAGTGAGGCTAACTGTTCCCACCTACTCTGAGGCTTAATATTTAGCTAGGATAACTGTTTCTTCCTACTCTTCCTACTCTTAGTCTTAATATTTATTTAGGCTAACTGTTTCCCCTACTCTCAGTCGTAATATTTAGCCAGGCTAACTGTTTCTCCCTTCTGTCAGCCTTCATATTTAGCAAAGCTAACTGTTTCCCCCTACTCTCAGTCGTAATATTTAGCCAGGCTAACTGTTTCTCCCTTCTGTCAGCCTTCATATTTAGCAAAGCTAACTGTTTCCCCCTACTCTCAGTCGTAATATTTAGCTAGGTTAACTGTTTCCCCCTACTCTCAGTTGTAATATTTAGCTAGGCTAACTGTTTCCCCCTACCCTCAGCCTTCATATTTAGCTAAGCTAACTGTTTCCCCTACTCTCAGTCTTCATATTTAGCAAAGCTAACTGTTTCCCCCTACTCTCAGTCGTAATATTTAGCTTGGTTAACTGTTTCCCCCTACTCTTAGTTGAAATATTTAGCTAGGCTAACTGTTTCCCCTACTCTCAGTCGTAATATTTAGCCAGGCTAACTGTTTCCCCCTACTCTCAGTTGTAATATTTAGCTAGGCTAACTGTTTCCCCCCTGCCCTCAGCCTTCATATTTAGCTAACTGTTTCCCCTACTCTCAGTCTTCATATTTAGCTAAGCTAACTGTTTTCCGCTACTCTCAGTCTTAATATTTAGCTAGGCTGTTTCCTCCTACTCTCAATCGTTATGCTTAGCTAGGCGAACCACCCCAGGCTCAAGTGTCATGCTTAACACACAGAACACTTTACACTTTAAGAAAGTAACTGAATAAGCATATACCCAGAAACTGTTCCTTCAAGGCTGCAGTTGCGTAGCAGCAAAGACATGATTTTTGAAAAATGGTCACAGTAACAATATAATTTTATTTGGGCAGTGGTTTAGTTGACGTGAATGAAAAAGCAGTGCCTTCTGTCCAACAGGTGTGATAAAGCTAGAGAGGGTCTGACTAACTACACCCCACACTCCTAGAAAGAAGGCCCATCATGCTAAATGACTGAAAAAATTATGTGGGTGTGTAGGGACTTTATTAAGTTTACAGCAAGATACTGGCAGACATGGCTGTGTTTTCTCCAGTCTATGACAAGAATGTGTAAAATGTGGATGAGCTAGATGGGCCCTCTTTCTGAACTGATAAGCAAAAGCCACCTACCTACCTACATGTGAGTAAGAGTGTTTAGATAGTCTGGCAATACTATTTAGAAGTGGTATGATCAACAGCTTAACTCACAGCATCCAGCATCGCCTCATATGGTAAAGCTTAAACATGTGCTACTACAGATGAAAACCAGCACTTGAGGTAATTGCAGGTCTGTTGTGAGCATGTTACCGTATGTTAATTACATGTGTTCTGTCTTAAGAAGCTGTACTCTGACTAGAGATCTACAATCTACCAGGGACTTAAACACCATTTGTATGTCAGCCTGTTGCCACAGCAGAAGGATCATGGCTATGGTCAGGAGTGCAGCAGGTGTAGGATTGCTATTAATCCTGTGTGAAGATCACCGCGGCAGACGTTGTCTATTTCTGTTCACCCTGTTTCACTCTTACTCCTCTCTAGTTCACAGCCATTGTCACCATTCTACACATTAGTTATGAGATGAGAGTCAAGCAACAAGAGAAAACCAGTCTTTAAAGGTCATTACTCACTATACAGATTCAATACTTGGATTAAAACTGCCAGTAGATGTTGCACCAGTGGTCATGCTATAGCTAATTCTGGTTTATTACAATTATTATTTTTGGAGTTTCAGTTTATTCAGTGTGCTGTTTAGCCACTCTTTAGGTCAGCGATGAGGCATGACATTCAGAGTTGATGTTAGAAGTAGAAAAAATGTTCCAGCATCAGGATTTTTCAGGAGTTTGACACCAAGGAGCAAACAGTGATGTCTAGAGGACTGGATCAGAGCATCTCCAGAAGTGCAGCTCTGGTGGTCTGTTCCTGGTCTGCAGTGGTCAGGATCTATCAAAAGTGGTCCAAGGAAGGACCAGTGGAGAACCAGAGACAGGATCATGAGAGGACAAGGATCACTGATGCAGGTGGGGAGTGAAGGCTGGTCCTGGTGGTCTGATCCAACAGACCAGAGGAGTTAATGCTGCTGAAGATAGAAAGGAGTCACATAGCACAGAATAAACCTTCAGGGGTCAGAGGTCACACAGGAGGACCAACACTATTGTGTATAAAGATGGATGACATGACAGCTCCACAAAAGTGAAGCCAAAACATCTCGACAGCCCCTGGTGGCTGGCTGCAGAATAGCTCATTAAGCCTGTCTCCTCTGTGTTCCTGGATGGGAAGTTTAAAACAAATTAAAGTACACATCAGGATGGTTTCTGTCTCTTTAGGTAATTCCTATCACACTGGTGTTTGTTTTACTAAAAGTGCAGTACTTATATGAAAACTGAAGAAAGACCAGCCTCTGGATTGGACCATACTGTCTTTTGTCTCTTGCTCTTTTTGTCCGGCCTGGTGGGTTTGTTGTTCATGACTCGTCTCATGTTTCTTGTCCTTTCTGGCTTGAGGCTCCTATTCTTTATGTGGCGTTGGGATGTTCCCACATTAACAGGTCTTTTGTTGTCAGTTCAAAATGGTGGATCTAGTTTTTACTGTGAGACATGTCCACCAATGGTTGATTTAGAGACAGCCTGTGTCTTTGTTTCCTCCTTACTGTGACCTGTGATAAATATATCCAGATATGTGGCCAGACACGAATGATGATGTGCTCATGTTTTTAATCAGTGTTGGGCAACAACACGTTATTAATGCTCTCAGATGTCTCTGTGAAAGTGGGGGACATGTCCCCTTCTGATTCATAGTGACACTGATCTGCCCCCCCCCACTTTCTCAGCATAAGGAGACAAACATCGCTGGTAAAACAGAAGATTAATGTCATTACAGGAGCAGCATTGGGAGCCTGGTGCTTTCGCCTCATGATGCGTTCAAGTTGTATAGGAATGTAGGAATTTCCAGTCTTCAAGTCAGAATTTTAATCAGACCCCCCTGTGAAGTCAGATCTCCTCCTCAGAAAATCAGATTAATCTCACCAACCAGACATAGAATTCATGCTACTGCTACTGATGTAAACAGTAGCTACATGTTTTGTTGTTCGTCTGTAAGGCTGGAAGAGCTGGGAGCACTAAACTTTGAGGTTAAGATGATCTGAGCTCCAAGTTCTGACTTCCAGTGAACACACCATAAAACACTCTCACTCCCTAGGGTCCTAAAGAGGAACTAAAGAGTTAATTTTGACAGTAACACATTACTTTTTGCATGAAGTAACTAGTAACTACAAGTAGTTACTATTTTTCAGTAACTAACACAACACTGGTTTTAATACAAATAATGGTGACCTCATAAAATAGTGCCAGCCTGCTGTTTTCAGGGCAGAGTGTGGTGAAAAGTTGTTGAACGGAAATGTATTGTGGTTTGAAGCTACACTGTTTTCACAACAATGGCTTCACCCACATCTTGTCTCTGGTTTTCTTGCTGTAGTTGCATCACTCGTTCTCACAGAAAGCTGCTGCTGTGAAGGCTCAGGGTAATGGTCTCCCTCTGTTCACATAGTTTGTCTGCAGTGTTTACAGGCTCACATCCAATCAGAGCTGTTTATCTTGCAGTAGACTCACTGCTCTGTATCACAAAGTCACAAGATGTTGATTTCCTCCTGGCTGAGCTCTTCAGCTCAGTGTTTTAACACACAGATGGGCTAGTGTGCTACGCTACAATCAGCCCTCCTCTCCTGAGCCTGAGCTCTTCCTCACGCTACATTATTAGATTACATGAAATTAGATGATGGCCAATCTTAACAGCTGTCAGATGATGGATTGCCATGAAATGTTTCCCACTGATTGAATCTATCACCTTAATGACCCTCCTGAATTTTAATTAGTAGACGAACAATAACAAATCTCACTATTTGCTACCTAAAACACACCATTTACTTTTTTGCCATTGAGTGATTCTTAGCGTGGGATCAATGCACTTTTTAATAGAGAAATCAACACAATGAAAAAAGTAATATTCATAACTTTTACAGTGCTTTTAGGTTCAAGTTCAGGTTTATTTAGACCAACAGGTAGATTTAAATAAATGTCAATGACAGGGAATGAGGGAGTGATTTCAGATATAAGCAACATTTTCTTCACTATAGGACTTTTTTTTTTTTACATAGTGAAAATGAAACATCATCTCAAAAACATGTCTGTGTGTTATATTCATTTGCTTTCAGGCAACCAGACAAACTGAGAGTGGTATGGATCAGAAGAAACCGACGTCACAGCACAAAGGTAATAAAGCAGAGAAAAATGAGATGAGGGTCATTTAGAACTTAGAATTAAAAAGTCTTAAAATGTCTTAAATAAAAATCCGGGTAATTAAGATCTTAAAGTTACTGTAAATTTGCTGTAGGTATTAAATTTTCAGGTGGTGTGTTATTAGTATTCAGAGATTTACTGCAATTTTGCACATTATTTTGATTGTAAAGTTCACTTCTTTGTTCTTGAAAGTTGTGAAATCAAAGTTCTAGAAAAAATGTTAGTGTTATGCCTTCAGTTTAGATAGTTGTTACAAGTGTTAAAGGGCTAAAACAAAATTTCATAAAAAAATTATTATCAGAGATTAATCGGTTATCACATTTTTTTTCCTGCTAAATATCAGCATCAGCCTCAAAAAGCATACAATAAATTGACCATTTTCTTCCAAAGAAATTATTATGGCATTTTTTATTTGTGGCATCTTAAATTATATTTGTTGAGGTCTTAAGAAGTATTAAATTTGACTTTTAAAGGGTGCAAGAAACTCGTAAGAAGCGTTCAAAACAGTCACTTGTCTCTGCAGAGCTCCTGGTTTATTAATGGTTAAACTATAGACAGAAATAATCTTCTGGATTTTGATGTTTCTAGGAAGATAATCTTTCTTTTAATCTTGTATTTACAGCCTGATCTCTTAAAAATGACATCCCCAGTGGACGTGTAATATTTACTGAATATTTACTGAATTTACTGAATATTTACTTTTGTTCACTTATGTTACATACATAACTGACAAAACGTAAAATATATATATGTGTATATATACATGTATAAATATATATACACATATATATAAGGCAAACCATGAAGTTTTTACTATTCCTAACCAAGTAGTTCTATTTTTGTTTTGTTTGCGTTTTCAGTGTTGAAAAATTGAAACCTTAGTCTGGGAGAAAATAAGTTTCCCTCAAAATGTAATTGAGAAAATAAGTTATTTGTATGGAAATGTAGTTTCCAGAAGACATATTTGGTATTTCTAGTGTGCCCATCAGAAACCTGTTGTTCTGTCTGTCAGCTCCACAGCTGGCAGCCAGGGATCAAAAACCCTTACAGAGGCCTGGTGCTCTGGCAGCTTCCAGAGACTTTAGACATCACTGTCACACTCTTTAAGGTATGATTTTTTTGTCATTGTGTAGGTTTATCTGATAAATTATTTTGATTCCAGATGCATAATTTCATTTATTGTCTGTCAACAGGACCCTACTGCGGAGGAGTTTGAAGACAAGGACTGGACTTTTGTGATTGAAAATGTGAGTCTGCAGGATCTGCGTTTAACCTTAGATCTGATTTTATTTGACTGGAATAAATTTTCTGCACTCTGTCTTGACTTCTTGTTTTGGTTTTATTAATTAGGAGACAAAAGGCCGTAGGAAGGTGTTGGCATCAGCAGATATTAATATGAAGAAGTTTGCGAGCGCCACGCCGGCCCAGTATGACGTAACACTGAAGCTCAAGCCGCTGTCTGTTAAAGTGGTGGAGGCCACGCTGAAGCTCAACTTGTCCTGTGTCTTCCTCAAAGAGGGCAAAGCCACGTAAGTCATCAACCCTGCAGCATACCAGTGTTATTTACTGAAATCTGTAAACATCAAAGCTGTGTAATTCCAACATTAAAGTCGGTCGAGGCCTTCTGAGACGTGTTTTTCTGCTCTCCACAGAGACGAGGACATGCAGAGTCTGGCCAGCCTGTTGAGTATAAAACAGAGTGACATTGGAAACCTGGATGACTTTATTGACAGTGATGATGAAGGCGGTGAGGAGAGGAGGGCCAGCTTTGGACAAGCCACTCCTGTTACTGGTAAGATTAGGTCTCACTTGAGGATCACTGGGGTCAATCCACCAAATTATCATGCAGTGACAGTCGTGGAAAGAGGCATTCAGGAGCTACTTGATCCAAATACTGAAGGTCCTGATTTAAAACTAAAAAGGTGATAACACTTAGATTGAAGACAGAGGAGACCTATCACTCTGTTGGGGTTGTTGGAGCAACAGAAACTCACAAATAATCTTTGGCATGCAACCATACTTGTGTTCGGATTTTTCATTAGATGTTTTTCATTCTAATTTCAGCATGTCTCAACCAGAAGCATTGTGACTCCAGCTCTACCCTCTAAGCTCTAAATCTCTTCTAAATAAAGTATCGCTGCGCTAGATTTAGCAAGGAACTCTATGTACTGCAGTTTACAACGTCTACATTACAACATCTAATTAATAGTGGAAACATCTAGCTAATATAAATAATATCTAATCTAACTAAAAAACAAAGTTGTCCCTTCTGACCTTTTTATTTCTCTTTGAACTGTTTCCTCACTTCTGCTTGGTCTGTTTCCTATTCAAAGCTCAGTTCCTCTTCACTCAGTCCTTCTGTTCCCTCTTCTCTCTGCACCAGCCTCCTCTGTCATCAGAGTACATGACCTGGCTTGGAGGCCTGCAGTTGAATCAGGTCCCACAGGTAACTAACTGGACTGTCTATTTCCAGTCTACTTCCTGATTACCACCACCACCACCACATATTAAATCTTTAACATTCATCATATGTTTTATTAAAGTAGTCATGTTCACCAAAGTAGCTGAGTATCGCTGTTGTGCCATGAAAATAACAAACACGTATCTGAGTACCGTCACTGTCCATCTCATTTCCTCTTTTCACTTCCTCATTCCCACATGTCCACTTTCATCTATGCATCTTTATTCTTTACTACTCCTCTTCTTATCCTTCTTCCCGTCAAACCATTTAATCTCTCTCCATCTTTTCTCTTCACCTTCTCCTTCCATTCTACTCATCTCTTATCTTTCACCCAGTAACCTCAGAGATGGATTGGAAAACGTCCTCCACCATCTCGGTACCATCTCGTCCTCCTCTGCCTGAACCCCCAGACCTCTCTGTTCCATCCTTTTCACGCACACGACCACCGAGCATTACCCAGCAGGCTCGACCCTCCCCCTATGCCTACTCATTGCCAGCCTTTACTCGTGCTCACCCTCCTGCACTCCCCAAAATCTTCCAGCCTGCTGCCGGATCAGGTATCGGCCTACAGACGTTCCTCATCCAGTGTGGTCTCTTTAGAGCAGATTATTTTGGTACATTTGTCATCTTTAGTAAAGAATTGTTTCATTCATCCTGTATCATGAGTTACTGTGAATTTTAGATGCTTTTGAGGATTGTTTGAACTGAACTCCAAGCATCCTGCTGCCCCGTAAATCCTTTCCTCTCTGCTCAGTGCTGATGTTTTGAAGCTCTACTATAAAGTGTCTGGTTTTGACACAATAACAATTTAACATTGCATTGATCTGATGACTAAGAAAACTGACTGAAGGATAAGGGCAATGAACAAATTCATTTTAATAGTTTGTGCTAGATACAGCCAGTTCTTAAATATTGCGTCATTATTAATGTCACTGATTTTTATTTGCCAGCTGTTATGCCTATTTGTTTTTTTATATAGATATTCTGTTATTTAATAACAGATAAGAAATAAGATATTTAACAACATTTTACTTCCATGTGTTGTTTTGATATCTGTTCAGATGGCAAAACCACTCTACACAGATTTTTCACATGAAAACCCTTCTAAAAGCAGGTTGTGATATCAGACCTGACACTTTTTCAGCTTTCAATCAGCCTGTAATGGGTCTGGATTTGTTTCCTTGTGCAGATTTCTGATTATAGAGATGAGGTTGGCTGCGAACATTTAAGTCTCTCCCGCTTTCCTCTATTGGTTTCCACTCATCCCTCTCACTCTCTTTCACTTCCTGTCCATCCTGTGCCCATTTCAGCTCCACGAAGGCCCCATAGCTTCCACAGTGGCTCCTCTCCAGCTGAAGGCTTGGAGGCCCAGACTTTCGCTACCTTGACCCCCTCTAAAGCCACCTCCTCCCTCTCCTCTTCACCCTCTGATCCATCTCTCCATCATCTTTCTTTCTCTGATACCTCACAAACAGGTATTACATAACTATTGGAAATTAGGATTGGTTTCTAATTGATAAAAATAACTAAAATAAAGTACATGGTGGTTTTTATTTGTCTTGCTTTGAGGGTGAGTGCTGCATTCACATTCATTAGAAAAGGCAGACATAGTACTTAAAGAAATGCCATTCATGAAACTTTTAGTAGTGAATGTCTTTAGTAAGAATTATAGGATGCATCTTTGGCTTCTGTTTTTTTGTTGTTTGGGTTTAATGTTGATTACACTCTCCTTTATATCTCCTTTCACTCAGTGGTAACCACTGTTAATGCAGCATTAGTCCTACCTTTTCATCACCACTTTCTTTTCATTTATTCTTCCTCTCTCAGCCTATTCCAGTGCTTGTACAACACAGAGCGTTCCCTTTTATTCTGCTTCCTCCTCCTCATCTTCAGCTCCTCTCAGCTCCTTCTCTTCTATACTTGCACCTCCACCTGCTGTCTCCAGACAGCCCAAAGCTCACTTCACCTCTGGGGGGGAGCAGTGCTCTGCCCTCACCAGGCCCACCAGCCTCCCATCTGCCCCAGGTACAGGGTCAGATCCTGTCTTTTCATCCATGAACCTATACCTTACAATACCTTTACTTGTGTTTCTCCCTGTCCATCCTTCTATGTTTGTTCTATGCCCCCCCTTTTCCTTATTTTTTCCAGCTCCCTGGCAAAGTGAATGGAGGCCTCCTAAATCTCAAGCCCCTCTAGCACAGCCTGCCAGCTCTCCTAAGTTTCTGCATCTCTCTGTCAGTGACCCTGGACAGCCTGCAGGGCTGCAGAAACAGCAGATGGAGACACCATGTAATGCTGCTCCACCTTTAACACAACTCAAGCCTGACATCCTCCCCTGTTGTTAAGCCTCTGCTGTGCTGTGTGTCCTTTCATTCATGTTCTCATGTCCGCTCCTGTCCCTATATTTAATTTACTGACATGCAGCTGTCAGTCATCCTTCATCATTCAGAGGAGCTTAGATTATTATTTATTTGTAGAATACCCCTGCCTGTTTCATGTAGTCCGCTGGTGTCCAAGCACAGTTAGGACGTAGTCACACCTGGAAGGTCCATTAGTTCACTTGCTTTGGACCAGCAGGACCAGAATTAACACATGTGCTAAGATCGTTCAACCGTTGAACGGTAAACGTGTGGGTGGGGTAAAGTGAAAAGTGAAAGTAGGCCGACTTAAACATTGGAGACTTTGTGTGCTGTCGTTATCCTTACAGCAAAAAGGTTCAAGTGTCAAGACCGTTTGATGCAACATGAGTTTTACAATATCATGCTCATAATTTTGCAACAACGAAGATGCGCAGCAAAGCAGCTGAGAAGGAGAGCTCTCATGTGTGTCCAATCCAAAAAGGTAGATTTTTTGCAACTGGGTCGGATCAAGGTCGGGCTGTTTTCACACCTGAAACGAACCGCACCAGGGTTTGATAGGAACCGCTCCGAGACCACCTCCTCAGCTGAGTCTCGGTCCGCACCAGAGTTCGAGTGATTGTATTCATACTGTCCAAAAAGGTCCGAACCAAGGGAAGAAACGAACTTGAGTTTGTTTTAATGGAACTAAACAAGGCAGGTGTGCATACACCCTTAAAGAAGTCCAGACATCAGGCTATGACTCTAGTTGAATTCTCATTAGCTCACATGCTGTTTGTAAAACACTTTGTTGGATACTCACACTGGGAGCAGTTGGTCAGGGTGACAACACTCCAGTGATATTCTATACTTCTCTTCTCGTCACCAAATCCCATGTGCAAAGCCAAACCAGACAATGTGCTGCCCCACTAAGGAGTATTGTGTATTTCAAAGCCTGATATATCTCATAGAGGTCCATTGTTGTTAAAACCACATCACAGTGAGCTGCACTCGGTGATGTTATTCTGACTCAGTCTACGTACACCATCCAAATGTGGATTAATCTATAGCTGAAGTAGTTTCCACGAAATACACTGTTTCTTCCTGTTTCCTAAAATCTACAGTGACCCTCCTTGTTTAAGGAAGTGAGTTGAGAAGTAGAACAAAGAAAATACATATTTGTGAGTGTTTTTAAAGCTTTATATCTTCAGTAGGAGCCATGGCTGGCATCTAATAAGTGAAGGCAACGAACATTAACGTTAGAATCTTGCATCTCTGAATGACACAAACCATAACTTGATAAAATAGATGACACATTCCTCCCTCTACTCTGCTTCTGATCTGTATATATCCCATATTTTCTCTAATGTGGTGTTTTTGCTTCTATTGTTCTCTTTCTATGTACTACACTACCTGCCCTCCCTCTCATCTCTTTGTGACTGCTCACACTGGACATAATGCCTGCAGCATACTTCAGTTATGCGTCATTGATTTTCCACCTTTGCTTCACTCTTCTCCTCTCCTCCTTCCCATCATTCCTCTGCCCCATCCTGTTTCCTCTCTGTCAGCTTCAGTCTCTTTGCTCACTGGTCAGTCTTTGGAGCAGAAACCTCAGAGAGGGTCTGGGTTTGTTCCTTCCTGGAGAGCCCAGGTCACCCCAACAGAGACGCCCTCACCTTCCTCTTTCAGTTCTTCCTCTTCTCTTGTGCTTTTTGGACCTCCTCCTTCTCATCCTCATATATCCCAAACTGCCACAACCTCCCACAGTGACCAAGATACAGGTACATAATCACCACATTGTTCCTGTGTAAACAAACTAAACCCACCGATATAACAGCATATGTCTCCCCCTGCTGGTTGTTTCCATTAAAGCAGCTTAACAGTTGATTCCTCACAGGTAAAAATACTGTATACTCTTCATGCTGTGCTGGTGTGGTGGAATATATGAACATTAACCTCCAGCTGATCATGTATAATCTCTTCTTTTATTTGTTTTAGAATTCAAAAGACAGTTGAGCACTCTGAGTGAGGAGGACAACCAATGTACAACACCAACAAGTGAGCATCACATAATGATATGAATAAGTGACACCTGGATGCTGTGACTACATGGCTAACTGTACATTATTTTATGTCGTTCAGCTTCTGATCCCAGAGCAACGAGCAGCCAGAAGCCAGAGTCATCTAGGGCTTCAGAGTGGAAAAGAGATGCACGTTTTGGAATCGAGGTTGTCAAGGCATCAGCTGGGTGAGTAAATAAACAATGTTGACTGTTACTGGGTTTGGTGTTTTTTAATATATGGTGTGGTTGTCGTGGCTGTGAAGGAATAACCCACCCTCCAGATATCCCAACACTGTTAATGGCAACAATCAGTGGTGTGAAATGTTTAAATGAGTGTCTCGCTCATAACAACTGAGGGTACTCATCAGTAAGTGGAGCTGCTCAGATGACTGGATGGATGGGTGGATGGATGACATGGATAAAGTTGAAAGGGCTCAAAAAAAAGCTAGTATGAGGACCTCCATTTTGCATTGTTTCGTCAAAGTTCTGATTTTTTGTACAAAGCACCTTTCAAAATAAAAGTAACAAAGTGCTACACAAAATAATTTTAGCACAATATCTCCAACTTTCAGGATAGTGACAAACACAAGAATGAACCAAACATGAACAAAATCAATAAGTGAGAAAGTGACTGTTTAGTGAGTTTTGATAAGATTTTAATAGGGCTGTCAAACTAAGCTCTGCTTGGACAAACTGCCTGATTTGGGGCCATTAGTTAAAATCTGTGTGACACCATATTAGCTCTAATAAGTGTCTTACTCTTTTCCTTTTCGTCCATTTCTCGTTACAAAGTAAAACTTTAACAATGCTCTTTGGTGGATTATTTGTTTGCTGAATTACAGGAGAAGTTTGGACAGATTCAGAAAAGATGGTTAATCTAATTTTATCAGCATGTTTGATCATTACTTATGACTGTGTTGTTAGTTTCCTCGATTTTTTTAATTCTGCTTCATGACCTTCTAGCACATCTCTGAGTTAGTGTGTTAACTTAATTAATCGTGTTGTACTAATCTCAGCAGCCCTAGTTTTTAATTTGAGAATAGAGAACTACTTTGGTAATGTCATTTTGCTGAGCAATTAAATTTTGAGTGGTTGTATTGATTAGTTGAGCATGAAGAAAATATTGTCAAATATTTATATTTATAACTATCAAATATGTCTGGAAATGCTAAGCACATTGCTGGGACATATTTAACAGTCCCTTTGATGAACTAGCGACTTGTCCAGGGTGTCCCCTGCCTCTCGCCCTAAGACAGCTAGGATAGGCTCCAGCCCCCCCACAACCCTATGTGAGAGGTAGAAAATGGATGGATGGATGGATATTTAACAGTTAAAGACCATTTCAGGGTGGATTATTCCTTTAGTGTCATGATTTGATTTCTATCAGACATTAATGGCACTGCATGTGTGTTACTGCTAACAACCTCTGCTGGGTAATCATACATGGCAACACAGGGAATTTGATATTGTGTTCTACTTCTTATATACGTTTGGCAACTGAAGGACATGTATTTTTATTCAAAGCCAGATTTGATTGGAAAGCCTAATCATAGATGCCGTCTGGTATTTCTTATTCCTGCCTTTTCTATCTCAACAACTTGGGGTTGTGTTGCAAGATACTGATGAAAGTCTATGGTATGAAGATGGTGGCTTGTGTGGTTCTATGTAGGAGTGACATGTAATCTTTTTAGCAAAATTCAGTGTTACGGAATGAGATTAAAGATGATTTATCCCTGTAGATGTCATTGAAATATGGTCCAGCGCCTTGTTCAATACTAAACTTCAGCAAAGAATACTTTATACAGCAAAGGCCTGTGATTCTCTTGGCATATTTAACATAAACCTAAGCAATATTCATATTATGACCATTGAATCAAATGACTTCCTGAACTATGAAAGGGTTGCCAGTACCCCCACTCTGTAGCTTTTTGCAGTTTAATTGTTGTAGTGTGCTGGTTTATGAAAATTGATGTATATATATACTGTAAGCATGCAGCTACCCTTCACAAGCTCATATGTCATTTATGTTATCTGGCCAGTGCAAAATAGTGGAACTAAAGTAAATGAGGAGGTGGTGAAGAGCCAAATATTGTTTAGTAGTAAATAGAGAGGAAATCGTTAAAAAAATGCACTCATTTCATCCCACAAAGTCTCCATTTGTTTGGCTTGAAACTCTTCTGGGAGTGTTTGAAAGAGTTTAGGTAAAATTCCGTTACATTACATTTTTGCACTCAAAGGCAGGTTTGCCAAGTCAGAGTTGCCAAAAATGACCCCTCCGTTGAGCAGCTTCTAGTGCTTATAATCTTGTGGCATTGTTTCAGCACTGCAAACGTGTTACTGTGTTGCTTGTTGAGCTGCGTGTGAATATGCACAGACTATGGGATTTTCTTTTTATGTTGAAATTCAAACAAACACAACTTGTTCAAAATCATGTTGATGCAGCAAGTGCCAAGTGATGTGGCAGTGTTGTTGGCTGCTGCTTGGCAAGAACTGGTCATTTCTTCTGTGATTTGTCACAGAACGCTTGTTTGGTTTGTGACTCTGGGTTTGAACCTCATCTTGTATATTTATTATCTCTTATTTTGTAGTTCTGTGTCTTGTTGCTCATTGCTTGCGTGATGTTTAGTGGAATTCCGTGAATATGGCCTGGATATGGACTGCATTACTGCGGTGACAACCTTCCTTACGTCATAACTCTGATCTTCATTTGTTTGTCCCTCAGACCTGAGAGCATGGCCTCACTTCTGCCCCTTAGCCCCAGAACGCCCATATCCCCAGGGCTAAATTATTTTGAGATGCCAAAAGCACAGATGGATCAAACAGAATCAAGGCCAAAAATGACATTCCCGTCCTTCCACCCAGTACTTCCTTCCTTCACTTCGGCACCAGAGCAAAACCCTGATTTTCAAGATTACACATCTGCATCAGTCGAGAAGCTTCTGGTTAAACCAAAAAATCACTTGTCCAAGATGTCCATCCAATTAGGAAGTCCAAAAACTCAACCAGAGCCTGCTCAACATATTCCCCTTTCTCCAGCTAATCCCCAGCCTACCTCCAGGTCGCTCCAGGGACCTTTGTTGCATTCGCCTCAAATTGCTACAACCGCTGACAAAAAAAAAATAGGAAGAATAGGAGTGGCCCATAAGAATGAATCTGTAACTATGGATTTGGGGTAAGTGTAGCATGGTGCTCTGTTAGTTAAATCCCCATTCTATAATCTTGAAAATGCATCTATGTTAACACATACAATACAAAGTAATTCACGGTGAGACATCTAAAGCACTGATCTCTTTGATATACTTTACTCCTTCAGAAATGAGAGCCTTAGGGATGCCAGTTCTGCTTTTCCTTCAATGGTGATGGACAAAATACCTGAAGTTCAGTCCAGAGCGCAGTTCATTGCGAAAAACTCACACTGGGAAATGCCACAAAGAGACACCCGAAAAATACACCCTGGTCCTCCAAAAAATGTTATGGATAAGAAACCCATATGCAACATGACTGCCCCAGACCAAAACACTTCAAGATTGGAATCTGATTTTGGATTTTTCTCAGCACAACAGACCACAGAAAATTTATCAAAACAAAGAGAAGAGCTGAAAAGGGATTTTGTATCATCTTCTAAAAGAAGGTTTGATGGTTTGGACCCAGAGCATTGTATGGCGAAAGAGGGAACTGAAAACTTGTCTTGGTCTATGGATAGGAGGCCACTATGTGAAAGCAATAGGAAAGTTACACAAGAAAGTGTGTTACCCAGCGCTACAGTCAGTAGGGAAGACAAGTTTGTCTACATATCGAAGGTGGAACTTAGTCCATTGATTACAACAGGTCATTCACCGTCCACTGTACTACCTGAAGTTCAAATTGAGCGCACAGTGGGAGTGCTAAGTATAACTGAGGCACAATCAAGCTGCCCACAATATTCCAAGATTCCTGGTGTGCCATCTCTATGTCAGTCACAAGTTCTAGCTTGGCCTGATGATAAGAGGTTATTGTTTCAGAAGTTACCCAGCAACAGATTTCCTTTACTCCTGTATTCAGATCAGGTTTGTTCCCTTTATGAGGGTAGTACAGGAATTACAAAAATGGTGGACTTGGCACCATCCTGCTCCAGATCTGCCAGTATTCCTGGATTCCCATCTGCTGTGAAACATGAACCAAATATGACTTGTCTTTTACCTATGTGTCCCAGAATTTCCAGGATTCCAGGGTTCACTTCTGCTGGTCCAGTGACTGGATATAAAAATGTTTGGGATAGATGTTCTTTGTGGAAGAAACCATTGCAGATAAGAGATGTGTCTTGTGTCCAGGAACAAGCTGTTAATGATCCTAATATGATTAAAGTCATGGTGGCCATGTTGCCAACGTGTTCTAGAAAGGCCAGCATTCCAGGGTTACCTTCTGCACCATTGAAGAAGGCTGCAAATACTCCAAGTATGGGCAGTCTTCTCCCTACATGTCCCAAACAGACAATGGTCGCAGGTATGCCGGGTAGACAAACTGTTGTTGCATACAATGACAGATGGCATATTTCGAGGGAATTCAATTTAGAGAAAGCATTGCGAAGCAGTTCTCTTTTGGTTCAGGAGAATTCGTTTGAGGATGAAGAACATGTAAAACATATGGTAAATATGTTGCCATCTTGTCCTCGGAAGGAAACCATCCCTGGTTTTCCCTCTGTGCTGAGAAAAGAACCAAGTGTGCTTGGTGTTCCATTTGCACCAAGCCACAGTCCTAGCATGGCATATTTTTTGCCTGCTTGCCCAAGAAAAACCAGAGTCATTGGTTTACCCTCTAAAGAGCCAGTTAATGTGCATTGGGAGGGTTTGGATACAATCATTCTGATGGAGAAACCCTTGAGTAAAAGTGAAGTCTTTATTCTAGATAGTTCCCCAGGTGCTGCTCAGAATCTAGATAAAGGAGAAATATTCAGTTCAATGACAATGTTGCCCTCATGCCCCATGAGAACTTGCCTTGTGGGTGTGCCCACAGCACCCCAGAAGCTGTCACCAAACATTGTCAGGCTTGCACCTATATGCCCCAAACAGACCCAAACTCCTGGTATGCCATCTCGGGTTCATAACTATTCAGAGAGCAAAGATTGGCTTGCTTTGAGGCAGTTAATTGAGTGGAGACGAGAGAAGAAAATACAAGCTTACATTGTTCAGTGGATACTGAAAGACAGAGAAATCCCTAAAGACATGGTTAATATGTTGATAAGTTGCCCACAAAATGCCAAAGTTTTTGGCTTACCCTTTGCTCCACGAAAAGAACCTAGTATGGTTCATACTATACCTTCATGCCCTGTACTTAGTGGATTCCCTGGTTGGCCTTCAAAGACTGGACAAAAAAATTGCTTGACCGTCTGCAATGAATGGTTTGTTTCTCAAAGTTTACAGTGGGTGCGTCCATTAATCAAAAAGGAAGTGCATATTCTAAATGCAGAGTTGTATTTTGACAAGAAAACTGCTGAAAATATGAGTGCAATTTTGTCCTCTTGCCCTGAGAATGCCAGAGTCCCTGGGTTCCCCTCTGCTATAACGCTGGCAGATGGGCTAACTATGGTGGATTTATTGCCTAGTTGTACAAAGGAATCTAGAGTTCCTGGAATGCCACTTAGAGACACTGTCAAACAATTTAAGTGGCTAAGGGAAACTAAGTCCCTGCTACTCCCGAGAGAGAAGTCTGATACGTCACATTTACAGGATGTTAATATGTTCTATTCTGATTGTGATATGATCATAAATATGGTATCAATATTGCCCACCTGCCCACTGACAGCCTGTTTACCAGGCTTTCCATCCATCCCATGTCAGGTGTTGGCAGATATACCAAGTATGATCAATCTGTTGCCTACTTGTCCAAGACGTTCCAGAGTATGTGGAATACCCTCTAGATTGCGCAGTGATTCTGATGAGACAGAATGGCCAATTTGGGAAAGGCTAGTAAGATACCCAGTGAGGCTATCAATTATACATTACCATAATATGTATCTTAGAGAAAAGGCATTGGTTAGAATTATGGTATCAATGCTGCCACCTTGTCCAAAGCATTCATATATTCCTGGAGTTCCCTCCAAGGCAGGAGAGAGACAGCTGGAATCGCCCAGCATGTTAAAATCTGTGGCCACTTTCCCAAAACACAGTGAAATTCCAGGTCTACCTGCAAAGAATATTGCAAAGGATTCTGATGGCTGGCATGTGGACAAGGATGTAGTTTGGGAAAACTCATTCAATAAAAGGTATGGAGTTGTCCACCAAGATTTTACAGTTATGGAAACATCATACAAGGACAAAGAAATAATGCTGAGTATGCTTCCACCATGTCCACGCCAAGCCCTGAGCCCTGGATTTCCATCTGCTCCACGACCCCAAGCAGTCATTGTGGAACAACCAGACATGGTACAGATCCTGCCATGTTGCCCACACCAGTCAAGAATCATTGGTTTCCCCTCAATTATTTCTGATTCCAATATAGGAAGCTGGCCTGTGTTGAAAACAGAAGGCTGCTGTCCCTTTTACACAAAACATAGTTCTCCTCACAAAGATACAATAATGAGGAGTCTTTCTCTTGAACCTTCTTCAAACATTGCTCTCAGCTCTGTCGTCACAGCAGTTCCACCACCTGATGAAGATAGGCTTCCGAATATGGTAAATATTGTGCCATCTTGCCCAAAGAAAGCCTCTGTTTTTGGGGTACCATCAACAAATGTGCATCATTCAGAACAGAGGTGGCCAGGAACAAAAATAATTGGAAGGGAAAGAGCAATGCTGTCACTGGAGGAGCATTCCCTCTGTATGGTTTCTGTCAAAGAGGGATCCATGCAGTTTATATTCCCTAGACAAGATTTACCACAGCATGAGCAACAACGAATGACAACTGAGTCCTCAACCTGTCCCATCGAGGCCATTGTCAAAGAGATACCATCACCAGATTCTGAAATCCAAGTGGATCAGCCATCCTCCAGAGTTGATGGCACTGACTTTTCATGGGATGAGGCCAGTCCAACCAGATTAGATCTTGACACAAAGGAAATTAAATCTGATATGTGCTCAGCTTTGGAGAGCCATCAAAATGAACAGGACTTTTGGAAACTAACGGAGGCTGAAGAAATAGGTTTTCTAGAAAAAGGGTGAGTTTGAGAGTTGGAGTTTGAGTTGTGTCGTGTTAGCAGATTTGGATTTTAAAACACTTTCTGTTCAATTCTGTTTTCAGAAACTTGCAGTGCAGAATGTGGCACCCCATTCCTGACTTGCCACTAATCTTGAGTGTTAGCAAGAGGTGGGTTGGCTTGATTTACACAGTGATTCAGTGATGTGATGCATTTCCTCAACAATGCATTTGCTTTATCACTACACCATCTGACTGCAAAATTTGTCAAGTACATTTGTTTTATATCATACTTTGTGTGGTTATTCTGTGGGTCTCCGAATTTATGCAGTTTCCCCCTGTTGTTACTTGTCATTGTTCCAGCCCTCGGGATGAGAAGGATATTCAAGAAACTCAGATATCAATGTATGATAAGGGCAAAGAAGCAGAGTCTGCTGTAGTGACTGTGCAGGGCCATGGTTTCATGCCTGTAGAAGAGTCAGATAAATCTGTGGCAGTAGACTTAATGGACGGCGTTACTACAAGTTATGACACTGTGGATCAAGGGGGCGTTAGATACTCTGAGAGTGGGTAAGTATGAGAGAGGTTACTGCATGGCCTCTGCTCTTGCCAGGTTGATCTAGATTTTGTGATGTGTGTTGGTGCCAATAACAGTGGAATTCCATGAATTTTGATTCTACAGTAAAAAAAAAACAAATTAAACCGTAAATTGTACACACACACTCCTTTCTTTTTTGTTAAGAAGTAAACAAGGGCATAATTCCTTTCTTCAAACAGCTGTTTATTTTATGTAATTATTAAGTTTCTTGCTTGAACACATCATATTGTAAATCAGTAACACCTTTGTTATCTAGCTCTTATCCTGCAGATTTCATCACAACTCAGTTGTTCAGGGTCAGCTCAATGTCATACAGCAGTATGACCAGTGGAAATGATTTGTCTCACAGATTTTTGTGCTCTAGAACCCTTTAGAGAAATTTTAATTTCACAAAATCCAACATTATTTCCATGAAAAGTTACAGTAAAATATTGACTTTCAGGTACTTTCAGGTAATACCACGAAATAATTTGAAATGATTTTCCACATAGTAATAATGCTGGCTCTACTGTCCTGGGCATTGTAACTGTGGTTGTCATATCAACCTAAGCAAACTGTTTTGCATGATGTTTTGTTTGCAGTGCAGCTTTTTTAGCTCAGGAGCTTTTTCATACAGGCTGTTTGGAGTGAATAGTATTTGCTGAACTTGCGTGCCTGACAGTAACCTAGCATTTTAAGAATGATGAGTGGAAATATATTTATTTTGTTTTATATCCAACGTTGATATCATATGTGAAGTAGTTGTAATTAGCATGCGAAGCACTGATTATTTTCTCACTAATGGATTGAGATACACAATATCAGGCTTGCGGTCATGAATATATAGACTGAAGAGGAAATTTGTAGCCTTTTTATTTGACATCTTCCAACTCTGACTAAAACATTGTATTTACCTTCTCTTTAGACATGAAATCACGGTTTCACTGCAGCCATCATGCCTGACTGTTGCTGGTGCAGCAGAACTCCCATCCCAAACCCAAATAAGTAATGTTGAGCAGCAGTTAGAAAAATATCCCACAAACAGGACAATACTGTGGGAAGAGCTACCAAAGGCAACTACAGTAAAGTGTCCTACAGACAAGAGCATTCAATGGGAGGAGCTACCAAAGGTAACAGAAGCTGGGATGGCAGATCTACTGCCGACTTACCCAACAGTTAGCAGCACATTTGAATCAACTGAAAAACAAAGTGATGAATGCCTGCAGGACAGCAAGACTACTTTGGGTACACTATCTCAAGATGATGACATTTTTTCCCATCCTCACGAGCAGTGTGTGCCATATTATGTGAAGCCTGAAGCTGAGTTCAAACAGTTGACTTTCTTGGAAGTCTGTCCCAGTGTCACAAACATTGCTGGCATGCCATCCAAGTTTTCTGTAAAAGAAAAACACTGGCTTACAGATCAAAAGCCATTCTGGGAGAAACAGTCAAAAATAAAGGAACTTTTACTGCCGTATGCATTAAAGGATGATGAGAGAACCAAAAAGAGAATGGTTTTAACGGTACCCTCATGCCCAAGAGAGGCTATAAATCCAGGGTTCCCCTCAGCACCACAACATAGTTCTGTTTTTTATGGACCAAATACGGTGGATATTTATCCTGTCTGTCCAGTTCTATCCAAAGACAATAACGGATCATGGTTATCCCAAGAGGACCACCTTTTGGAGAAGAAAATGAAGACTGAACCTCTTGTGATGACAGTGTCACCAAAGGAGAAGGATGAAATTGGATCTTTGGTAGCAACTCGTCAAAGAAATTCATGCATATCAGACATCCCCTCAAATCCACAACCTACTACATCACATCATGGATCAGATATGGTGAGCCTTTTAAGTGCTTGCCCTAAAACCTCTTGTATTGAAGGTTTTCCATCATTAATGGAACATTTGAGCAAAAACTGGGCAACATTTTATGAATCCGTAGGGGTAACACAGACAAAAATCAACACAGTCATGATTGAGGAAAGGCCTCACAATAATGACATGAGGGCTATGTCAGCTTTAGCTCCAACATGTCCAAAAAAAGCTTGTATCCCTGGATTTCCATCTGTTCAGGAACCTACAGTATTCTATGATGGGTTCAGTAGGGTCAATCTCCTTCCATCTTGCCCAGCTGTTTCAAGTATGGCTGGTTTTCCTTCAATGCAGAAAACTGACAGCAAAGACTGGAACACTGTCCATCAGCCATTATGGGAAAAGCAGATGAAAAAAGAGTCTATATTACTATTGGAGTATGATAAAATGAACAAAGACATAAAAGACATAGTTTCCCTTGCACAAAGTTGCCCAAGAGAATCGCTCATCTTTGGCGTACCCTCTGTCCCAAAACCCAAGATAATTGATGCTGTTGACATGAATATGGTCAGTCTTTCAAGCTCATGTTCAAAAGTGTCACAGATACCAGGATTTCCATCATCACAACTTCTAAAAGAGTGGACAGTGAGCAGGAAACCACTATTTGAACCAAGACTGAAAGAAAAGCAAAAGGTGTCATTGACTGACTGTGAAGAAGATAAAATAGCAATGGAAGATATGGTGTCTCTAGTACCATCCTGTCCAAAAGAGGCCCGGGCACCAGGATTTCCTTCTCACCCAAATTCCAAAACTGTGTTTAGAGCACCAAATATGATCAGTCTTTTAACAATGTGCTCACAAGTTTCCCAAATTCCTGGATTCCCATCAGTTGATGGAGATATGAATGTAGGATGGGTAACAGAAAAGGGTGCATTGCTGAAGTGGCTACCAAAGAAGAGGGTCATATTTGACACATCCAATGACACTGAAAAGATAATTAAGAATATGGTTTCCTGTGTACCATCCTGTCCTAAAGTTTCAAGTATCCCTGGCTTCCCATCTATTCCAAATTCCAAGCAGGTGTATTATGGCCTAAATGTAGTCAACCTCCTTCCTTTGTGCCCCCTTGTTTCTAAGATACCAGGAATTCCGTCAGTTGCAGGGCACAAGAAAGACGGGTGGGGTGTTGAACTTCAATCATTGGTTCCTAGACCACAAAAGACTGTTCAGCTGAGAGTTAACAACCCACAAATTCACATAGACAAACCAAATAACATGCTTGCTTTGGTCCCTTCTTGCCCAGGATCATCAAAGACTCCAGGCTTCCCATCTGTTCCCCGATACAGTATGCTGAGTCTTGTACCTGTTTGCTCCAGTGTATCTAATCTACCTGGATTTGCTACCTTTGAGGGGTCTTCAAAATTCCAGTGGCTTTTTGATCCACATACGTTGTGCGATAAGCCATCAAAGGAGAATGCATTTGTAATACACAGTCCAAATCAAGATGGAGAAACTGAGAAGACAATGTTGGCATTAACCCCATCTTGCCCAGAAGCATCTAGGATCCCTGGGTTCCCCTCTGCACCTCGAACCAAATCCAAAATTGAACCTGATATGTTGTGTTTTATACATTGCTGCTCTACTGCTTCAAGTCTCAAAGGGTTTGCATCTATTAATACAACACCAAGCACAGAGTGGCTGAATGACACAAACCGAATTTTGATAAAGACTCAGGACAAGGCAACAGAAATGAACTTATCACTTGCTGGACAGGACCAGCTCTCTTGCTACAGCATGAAAAGCATGGTGGCATTAGTGACATCCTGCCCAAAAGCAGCCAGAGTATGTGGTTTTCCTTCTGCTCAAGTTGCAAACAGACCACCAAACATGGTCAGCTTATACACATGTGCTCCATGTGTTTCATGTATCCCAGGTTTTCCATCAGCAAGGATGATTAGCTCTGAATGTACAAATGGACAAACTAGGACAATGCACAGTGAGATCCTGTTTCAGAAGCTGCAGAAAGAGAAGAGTTTCATCATCGCGAAATTCTCAGCTAAAGATAAACATGAACAAGATACAATGGTAGCAATGGCTCCATCCTGTCCACATTTTAGTCGAATCCCTGGGCTCCCCAGCATAGCGCTAACAAATCCAACAGAGAAAGAATCAATGACTTCTCCAGTTCCTTGTTTGACTAAGAAGCATGCTTCACCACAGTTGCCTCATGCACAGTCAACTCAGTCAAATCTCAAAGACCCAAGAATGCGTGATGTTAGCCTCCCCACCACACCACTTGCATATGGTGAGACATTAACAATGTGATAATCAAGGTCACATTCACCTTTCTTGGTCTTGTTTATTTATGTTTTTTTAATATGTTTGCTTTTATGACAGAGGAGCAATTCAAATGCGGTACAAAGCCAAACATAGACCTTTGTGTAGATAACGGGTAAGTAGAAGAGCCCAGTGCTCTTGCATTGTTTGCTGTGAAAGGCAGCAGTTACTGTAATTGCTTGTCTAACATGGACTGCCTTGACCGATAGATGATAGCTTTAGTAACTTGACAATACAGTGCATGTTAAATTTCAGCATCTCTGTGAAGGCTGTATTTAATTAGTTTTCTTCTGCGTTCTGTGCTTCAATCTTAAACTGGGTCATATTTGAATCCTCAGCAAATCACATACAGAGAGGATAGTAGCAGAAGAAGTCCAAACAAAAGAGAAGAAACCATTGGACACTGCAGAGCCAGCAGGAGTCTTGGGTTGGGAAGTATTGGAAGCAGAGGGAACATTTACAGAAAAACAGACAAAATCCTCTTTGTCAGCAAAAGAGGAAGAGGCGTCAGGATTAGTAAAGACTATTGTGGGTGTTTTGCACAAAGGGTAAGTATAAGACTGGTCTGAAACTAACAGTGTGCAGCATGCAACATATTGTGTATCAATTATTGCTAACCCTAAATGGAGATATTTCATGGTCCATTTTCTCATACATCATATAGCTCATTCTATTTTCAATTAAAATTTTGGGGTTAAAGAAATTGAGTGCATTTGCATGGGAATTTATTTTACTTTATCAAATTACTGGTTTTCATCATTCGTTACATGTTTACTGAAACCATTGTTTTTGCATGGTTCCAGGTTTCACTCACTCACTCCAGTATCCATGTCTCACAGTTATGAAACAGTAGCATCGATTTTGGGGCCGTCTAGCTCTACATTACCTGAAGTGGAGCATCAAACCAAAGCTGCTTCTTCTGTGGATCTGAAAGACAAGACACTGACCCCTTCAGATGAGTTTTTAAGAACAAGTGCTGAGCCTTACATGTTGGACTTGTTGACCAATGTTGACCGATCAGCGTCTCCATCATCAACTACAGACAGTGATGATGGGTTTTTGGTTTGTGCAAGCATGAAGAAATGGCCACCACTGACAGAGGCAGATATCACTGAAATATCAAAGGAAGATAGTGAACAAGTAGAGGAGCAAGAGGCTTCTCTTGATCAATGCTATACAAAGGAGAACTCACTCACAGGGCAGGACTCTGATCAAACATCTGTGTACATTGAAATTTTGTTAGCAAGGGACCAGACCGGGACAGAACAGGATGAGGTTAGAACAGTGTCAGCTTCTTCACAGCTGGATAAAGGGTGAGTGCTGTTGCACAAGTTAAGTGTTTGGTTGCACGGTGTGATAGTTTTCGTGTTCTACATTTTGGTGATAACATTGTCTCTTGTTCTGCTTATGAGTACTTACCACTCAGGAAATTGTGATGGTCAAGTATTTGTGATGGCCAAAAGACTGGCATTGTGTTGTGGAATGGTAATGTTGCCTATTTTGCAGCTTTTTACATAGGTGTTGTAAACTTTGTCTTTACAGTACATCCTATATGTGCTGCTGTGTTGTTTCAATGACAGCATGCATTGACTTGTATAGTAAAGTAGGAAAAGATTTTATGGCTGGTGGTTGTCTTTTTGGTTGAACAGATGTTTTTGGTTGGAGATAAGGTGCATGGTACAACTAGTGGTAAAATAAAGAAGCGCAAATTTTTAAGCTTGTCCTTTTTTTTCCTTAAGCCCCCAACAAACAAAGATGGAAGGAATTTCTGCCACTGCCCTGCAGCCTACATCAAATGAGTCACTGACAGACACCAATGTACATGGGGATGTACTCATGGACAAACCCTCATATGTTAGTCCAGTTGTACCACAGGCATTGACCACTGACATTGCTATTCCTCAGCGAGGCAGAAAGCCTAAGAGAAAGGTTCCAGATCCTGCAGAACAGAAAAGGTTTGCTCAAGAAAAAGCCACCGTTCCACTACGACCACTCAGACGGAAGGATAGTTTGACACCAGACCGCAAACAAAAATCTGATGGTGTGTCGGTCAAGATCCTCCCTGAGGTTGTTCCAGTCCTGTCTGTAAGGAAAGACGCTGCCGCTGAGATACAACCTACCACTTCGTCATCTTGCAGCATAAATGGCCATGCCCAAGAATGTGACAGTGCTCAAGCAACATCATATACAAGTGACTATGAACAAAAAGGAGAAGCTGAATCTGCGCAAATATCTATGGATGTAGTCGCACCTCCTCGTGTGAAAAGAAGGGATGGTAGTTTGCCACCTGAACCTCCACAGAAAACAGCCCCTTGCAAACCTCTGAGGAAAAAAGACAGTTTTAGTACAAAGACGTCTGTTCCAAAAACTAATGTCCAACAGGATTTGAAATCCCATTTCATTTCTACTACAGATCCTGTTCCTTCTCAACCTTATGAGAAAAGTTTTGATGTTCCAGGTGCTCTTGAACCTTCACAAAGCATTGATAAACCCGGCCAAGCAGCCACTGATATCATCCCTTCACAACCTGTGGAAGGTAAAGACCAAAAAACCAAACAATATCAAGAAACAGATTTTGTTGGGAGTGCCCCTGTACAGGCAGATACAGAACTGGCCATATCGAAAGACACAGAGCAAACCTCTAGTACTTCAGAATGGCCCAAGAAAGACATCAATACTTCTGTCCAGGACTCTTCTCTTGTAATTCCTCCCTTGGAAACAAAGGGAATTGAGAGCATCACCCCAAAGCCAGAACCAGAGATATTTCATGTTGAGCAAACTGCTTCTCTCTCAATCATCAAGAAGATCCGTCTTCCACAACATGGCAAGAAATTGGCCTCCAGGAAATTTAGCAAAATTGACAGTTGCAGGGAGTCTGTAAAGCCAGTCCAGATTAACAACAGTGTTACAGAAGAAATCAAGCAGTCAGATGTTGCTGGTGACACATCTGTTGATTCGATCGGCATCCTGTCCTCTCAGAAATCAGAGGATGCATCAGAGATCGCAGAAGCAGAGAAAGTCAAACAAACAACTCTTCGTATCCCAAGGCCTTGTGTGAGGAAACGTCTTAGTGGATCCTTCTCAGGTGACGTTACAGCTATGGCGAGCACATCTCAGACTTCCCATGGAGAAGAAGCACAGGCAGCAAGGCAAGGTGGCCCTACATCCACATCCTCTGCAACTAAAGAACTGTCAATGCAACACAGTAAAGGCTCCCCACCTCTTTCTATGGGTGATCAACCCCTTCCAGCTACAGAAGAAGTATCTCCTGTTAAGTTGAGGAGAAGCAGATTGACTGTTGATGGCAGTACTCAAGGAGAGGCTGGTCATATTTCAGAGAAGACGCCAAGAGCTTCAAGTTTGCCTGTACCAAAACCAAGAGTAAAGAAACGTCTCAGTGGTTCCTTCCCAGATGCCACTACAGTTTCTGGCTCACCACCCCCCTGCCTGCCAGACACAGTATCTGACGCCACTGCTTGTGAATCTGTCCAACAGAACGAACAGTCAAGCTTACCTGTTCCATTGCCACGGGCCAAGAAACGTCTCAGTGCAACTTATTCAGGTAGCACACCACCTATAGACAATGTTTTCCCCCTAGAAATGGATTTCTCTCAGACAACCCCTGAGGATACATCTGTCAGTAGTAAGGAAACTAAGGAAGGCTCGACATCGCTGGATTCAAGTGTGATCTCTGAAGGAGGTTTCGTCACGATCCTAGGAGAAGATTATGCTGCGTCACAGTTAGAACGAGATGTTCTAGAGGCAATGAGAGAGGAAGGATTTCCTCAGGTAGACTCTGTGGAGGAAATCACTGAAGGCTGGACCTTTCCAGAAAAACCTGTTGTCACAGATGATGTCTCAGAGGAGGCTGCAGAGGCAGTGTCTAAACAAGCAGACATTGAAAAAATCTTGGGAGCAGAGGTGGATAGGTCCCTTGCTTCCACTGTTGCATCTTCTCCAGATGACTGGCTGCATGTGGAGGATGATAATGACAGTGAACCAATGAAAGTAAACTCAAGGAAGGAAGTGAGGGATGAAGAGTTGGAGTTTGGCTTTGTGTCTGTACATGTAGCTGCTGGTTGGTCAGAGGAAGAAAGGTAAGGTTAGTCAGTAAACATTGAGGTTTGGGGGTGTGTTCATAACTGACTAACTCTCCACACAACATACATTCTCACGTCCTTGTACTTTCTAATTATCTAACATGGTGTGGTTTCATTAGCAACATGGTTTACAGATTGATCAATAACTAGTGTTTTATTGTGACAAAATCTTATCAAAGAAATTAATTTCTCACTTTGTTTTTTTATCTTTCCAGGCAAAGGGAGAAGCCACAAGCTGAACTAACACCACCTCAGAAAAGACCTGAAGATGGGGCTGCCTCTTTGGAAGTATGTTAAAGCTGCACTAATCAATATTTCTATATTAAAGGATACTAGTTATGCTGCAGTTATCATCAGCTGTATACTTTTGTATTTTGTTTTAATGTTGAAAATGACTTTTCACTCTCTGAAAAACCTAGTGTGCTTTCATTGGTTAGCTGAATCTCACATATTGTATATACAGTATAGGGATGTAACGATACACTCAACTTATTTTTGATTTTGATAAAATTTCCTCGCTCCTTTTTTGACAAAACGAGCCAAATTCTAACTGAAAAAGATTCCGTTACGTATTAACTAAACTAAAAACATTAACTAATACATTTCCGAGATAGCAAATTATGCAATGAATGTATATTTAAAAAAACTATATATATTATATATAGGTATATAAATTTATATTATAATATTATATTATATATATATTATATGTTATATATGTGCAATACAATGCATATGTGCTCTTTTTAAAAGTGCAACTGAAATTATATTTTATCTGAAACAACAAAAAATAAATATATAAAAAAAAAAAAAAAAAAAAACAATTCCCACATCAAAATAACTAAATGAATAATACAAATAAACAGGAACTCTCAAAAATGACCTGAGTGGTCTGTTCATTCTCGATTTCAAAATCACTTGTGACTGTTTTGTTTCGAATACCTGACAGTACGACATTGATCAAGTAGTGCGTTATAATGTCAATCAAGTGAACTCAAAAGTAGATTGCACTTTCTGCTGTTTAAAAAAAAGCGTCACAATTCATTTTTCATCTCAGCTGATGTAAATCATCACGCATTTGTATAGATTTTAAAGGAACCGTATGTAGGATGGTGGCCAAAACTGATACTGCAATCACTTTCAAATTACTGCAGAGCAGTGTCTCCCCTCTCCCTCTCCCCTGACTAGAAGTTGCCAGTTAGGCTGCAGGATCCAACAGGAACAGAAAGTGTTACAGTGAATGAAAAGCAGCCACCTAGGGCATCACCATGGACACTTAGAAGGAGTAAAATGGGGTGGGGGAGAGCTGTGAAGGGCTGGGGTAAAGGGAGTGGAGCTCTGGGTCGGGGCTGCTGATCCGTGGTGATAATGGCCGATCGGGAGTGCTGCTGCCTGGCCACTTTCAGCCGTCTCCATCTTTCAAAGGCATCTCCTGTACAAATCCTTGCTTTATTTCAGACTTTGTCACAACATATTTCGGATTCATACGAGGTCTTTTAGGTTTCGTAACATTAGACATTATTTATCCAACGCATAGAGCAGAGCAGAGCTGGCAACCCGGATGCTGACACACTACTGACTTGGTGATTGGGAGATAGGTGGAAGGTGGCGCATCAGACCAAAACACAACATGACAACATCAACATCAGTTGAGGGCTGCAAGTTGGCTTTTTAAATGAGAATATCCTGGCTGGACTACTGTTGTCAGTGATATTAGTATTTGAAATGAACATGATTTCTTAATGTCTGGTGACATATCAGGGCCATTTTATGATTCAAGAAGAATAATAAGAAGAAGAAGAATTCCTTTATTAATCCCTCAAGGGGAAATTACATTTTTTCACTCTGTTAGTAACTTTTTGTCAGTTGCACATTACACACACAAACAAACACATGCACATGCATTAGAGGAGAGGTGTCAGAGTGAGGGGGCTGCCCCTTATCCAGGCGCCCCGAGCAGTTGGGGGTTCGGTGCCTTGCTCAAGGGCACCTCTCCAGCTACCAGTCCACTCTCCACATTTGGTCCGACCTGGACTTGAACTGGCCTGGACTTGAACTGGCGACCCTCCCAGACTTCCCAGCCCAAGTCACTTCCCAGCCCAAGTCACTACAGACTGAGCTACTGCCGTCCCAATTCATTTAAATACATTTCTTACATATTGTTACTTTGATTGTTTGGCGATGCATTGTTACATCGCTAATATGGTACCTGGTGTTTGTCCCCACTGTCCTAAATTAACAATATTACTCATTATCAAAACATTAATCCACCAGTATGTGCAAGATGTTTCATCAAAATTATATCTTTAATGCTAAAATATTGTGGATGTTAACCAGGAATTTTGAATTTTACTGTTTTACAAAAAAGCTGACATCATTGTGATTTTTTTGATTGAGATTCATTTCCTATCCTTCCTGAGCAGAAAAATGTGTTTTAGTGGTTGTTTGTTATTCTGGATTCACTCCTGTTCAAAATGGTGAAGAGTAGTGAACTCAGTGAGAAACAAAGAGTCCAGTTAAAGTGAAGGAGATGATGCTGCTGCTTTGATATATTTATTAAGCTTTACATATTAAATGTATTATTCTTCTGCTACTTATCTGACACTCAAATGGCAGATATAATAGTGGTACTGTGGTGTCTGGATGCATATTTCAATCATCTCCATGGTCACTGTGTGCTCCAGGGCTTTTCACCTGCTCCCAGTTTAGTGACATCCAGTCAGTCTCTACTGGACTGGTGTCAGGAAGTCACACAGGATCACAAGGGAGTGAAGATCACCAACTTCAGCACCTCCTGGAGGAACGGCCTTGCCTTTTGTGCCATTTTACATCACTTCCAACCAGAAAAGATGTAAGAAACAACACAGTTGAAAGTAGTTGTTTTTATTTTGTTCCTCTTTATGGATTCACTGTTAATGTGTTTTTTTGTCTTTTTTTTCTTTGTGTAGTAATTATGAAATGCTGGACCCGTATGACATCAAGTATAACAACAAAAAGGTGATCTGTTAATTACCAGTGTAGTGTAACTGTGACATGATCATGTGCTGGTTGATCATTTTTAATCAAATCTGTTTTTCCTACTATCTGCAGGCCTTTGACGGCTTCGCTGAACTCGGCATTTCCAAATTGATGGAGCCTTCAGACATGGTGATGCTAGCAGTGCCTGACCGCCTCATCGTCATGACCTACCTCAACCAGATCCGCACCCATTTCACCGGCCAGGAGCTCAGTGTGCTGCACATAGAAAGGGATAGCAGCGAGTCCAGTTATGCCGTAGCAGGAGAGCGGGAGAGCCAAGATGACCCCGAGGCGACCGTTCGCTACTGCACCCAGAGGCTGCAGGAGGAGGGTATAAGCCTAGAGACTAACGGGACTGCAAGCACAGCAGAGCCGGAAAGTCAAACCAGAGACGTCGTTCCACCTCCCAGAACCAAACGTCTGCAGGTCTCTGGGGCAGGTGGGGCTCAGTTACCAGTGGCACCACCAAGGACTCATTTCCTGTCCAAGACTGGTTTCTCTCATGTCAAAGACGCTGATCTGGTCAAGAAACGTAGGTCACAGCGGAGGAGGAGTGGCTCAGTAGAAGAAGCAGACGTATCAGTGGTATGATACATTATTGTTATAATCATTTATCCTTTTAATTCTTATCATTTAGTTCTCTGTACATGAGGAACTTCTTTTATCTGCAGGTTGTTGCAGGACAGGAAGAGAGTGTCATTACACGGAGGAAGTCAGACACAGGTTGGATATCCTATATTTTAATATATCCACATTATTAAACTGTTAAACACATTTGTATTTATTAGACATTATTTGTAATTTATTTTCCCTTTGTGTTTGTTTGACAGAGAGAACAGAGGCTGTGGTTGAGGAGGGACGACCAGAAGGCCAGGTCAGTTACCATTTCATTCACTGTAGGGCTCAGGGTCCTAACTGCCTGTAGGTACTGTAACTGTGTTTGTCTAAATGTATCCAGGACCCCAGCCAGTATGTGCTGAGTCAGATAGAAGCCCTGGAAGCAGAACAAAATCATATCGATAACAGAGCAGGTGTGGTGGAGCGGAAACTCAGACAACTGCTGGAAACAGGTGAGTAAAAAGTACAAATGACAATATTTAAGATAAGATAATCCTTTATTTGTTCCGCATATGCGGAAATTTGCATTGCTACATTAGTAAAGTGGACAGAACAACATTATAATAAGCAGTGATATTAGTGGACAAGAATAAATAGAAAGATGTGTCAAAATAAGCAGGTAACAGAGGTAAAGTAATACTTTACTAAGTAAATAATTAATATAGATTAATAAACAGTGTATACATTTTTAAATAAGCCAGGGTTCCCACGGTTCCTTGAAAAGTCTTAAAATTAAATTGTCATAAATTTACCTTAAATTTGCTGTAAGTATTAAATTTTCAGATGGTGCGTTTAATGCCAATCAGAAAACAAAGTATTCAGAAATTTACAGCAATTTTGCATGTTGTGCCACCAATTTATATCATTGTTGCAAGTGTTAAAGGACTGAAAAAAAAATCATAAAAAAATATTTTCTGAGATTAATCGGTTATCAAATTTTTTTCCTGCTAAATATTGATATTGGAATTGGCCTCAAAAGCTCCATATTGGTCAAGTCCTTCAATAAAATGACTATTTTTTTTACAAAAAAAAACAAAATTGTTATGAGATTTTGGGTCTTAAATCATATTTGTTGAGGTCTTAAAAAGTATTAAATTTGACTTCAAAGATGATGCAAGAACTCTTTAAGCAAAATACCAGGTGAACTAAGTCATCATATGAACACAATGAAGCAACTGGTGTAATAAGGATAAGGAAAATATTCCACAATGAGTAGCAGAAATAAGAGTGATATTGCACATTTATGGAATATTCATTCTTCACAGTGAAATTGCATTTTTCCAGTGAAGGAAAGAAAGAGATGTGATGTGACTTTGTCCTGCAGGCAGTGACAAGGTGGAGGAAGAGAGGCTGATTCAGGAGTGGTTTACGCTGGTCAACAAGAAGAACGCTTTAATCAGGAGGCAGGACCATCTGCAGCTGCTGTGAGACATCATAACACAACATAACTTCACACAGTGTTTGAAGCATTACAGTGGTATTTACAGCATCTCACCACGAGGTCCATTTAGTCACACTTCTGGAGCTTTTGATCGTCACAGAGGGAGTTGGGCAGTTCATTGAATTGATGAAATTGTTAAAATTCCTACAATTTATACACAATTCACATTTATACTTGTTGCTTTGGCTTGAAAAAAAACTTCAACATTTAAAGCTATATAGTTTAGTTAGCTATAGTAACTAGTATGTTATATAATATTCACAGCTATTATCTTTGTTGTGTGTAATCCCCTGAAGCTAGGAAGGGTTGTGTTTTCATCAGATTAGAAGCAGTCCTTCATCTCTACACAGAGAGCAGGTCCACTTCAGAGTCCACCATGTTGAATGGATGGTGGCCCTGAATGGACAAACCAATAGAGAGGCCTTCTCATGTTTTTTTGTCAACCGCTGTCTGACTTTCTGCTCCTAAAATTGTGTTATTATAGTATGGGTCTAAATCATACATACTGTCCTTTAAGCCTCTGTGGATGGAAAACCCTTAAATAGCTCAAACACATGTAAACATCATGTAACAGAATAGAAAGCTATAGAAAAGTGACTGAGTGGACTGTGGTGAGATCAGAGTTTGAATTTAACCATAATAATAAATTGATAATAGCCTAATTGGTTCACTTTTGTGGCTCATTTATGTAGAGACTTCTTCCAACTGTCTGTGACTGACCCGCTCGAGTTTGTGCCAGTTGTTGTTGGAGAAGTTTTACATATTTCTTTGAACCTGTTTATCATGTTAACAGAAATAATACTCATTATGTTTGTGATTTAAATAAAAAAAGTCCTCCCATGTAGCTGGAACCCTGGGTGACATTGTTTTGGTCAACAATGAACTTTAAATCTGAATGTTTTCAGTGTTTTAAAGAGTTGAGCTTTGTGAGATGTGTCTGTGAAATCTTAGATATCTTAGTATTTGAAATCCTGTTCTTGGGCTGCATTAAGTGGTGTATGCATTTTAACTGTGCGCTCTAGTTTCTGGGGGAAATCCTGTCCACACATAGGAGCAAATTAAAAGCTTGCTATTGTCTCTGTGCCAGATTCCTGAATAATGTTAAGATGAAAGATAATTGTCAGTAATAGTCCATTCTTGACCTTTGATACAGTAGTTTGACTAAAGAAAGCAATGCTGCTGTACACATGTTCTGATGCATCTCTGCTGATTGACAGGTTGGAGGAACAAGACTTGGAGAGAAAGTTTGAGCTGTTGAACGAAGAGCTGAGAGACATGATGGCAATCGAAGGTACGGCTTTTATCGCTGAACATGTACTGCAGGACTCAGTCCATGACAAACACCAAACACTGAGAGCTTGTTTTGTGTGTTTGTGTAGGTGTGTGTGACTGCAGCTCTGCAGGTGTTTTTACATTCTCCTGAATGAGAAAGCTCACACACAACTCCTGTAGACACTGGATAGGGAAGTCATGGCTGATCCACAGCTTTCAGGGAATAAGAGACTGGAGTTTATCAGCCTTATTCCTAATATATTACGTTAGATCTCCATGGAGATAAATGCCTTTTACCTTAGTACTGAAAAGGGATGAAAAATGATGTAATGATACACTCAACTCATGATTTGATATGATTTCTGATACTGGGTTCTCAGCTGGCTTCTTAGCTGTCAGCCTCCATTTTCCATTGTTCTTTTCCTGAAAGTCCCCCCCGCCCCCCTCACTACCATTTGTTTTTCTCTGCTGTCGTTGTGCTGCAGAGTGCCAAAAGACTCCAGCCCATAAACACAGGGAGCAGCTGCTGCTTCAGGAGCTGGTTTCACTGGTCAACCAGAGGGATGAACTGCTCCACAATATGGACGCCAAAGAGAGAGGGTGAGTTTCTTTCACTGGCTCTATGTTTGTTGTGTACACATGCATCTATTTCCATGACTGGTGATCTGAAAGGCATCATCATGTGTTGACATTTGCTCGTTTGTCTGCAGAGGTCTGGAGGAGGACGAGCGTCTGGAGCGAGGCCTGGAGCAGCGCAGGAGGAAGTATGCCCAACATCAGAAAGAGAAGTGTGTGATGCAGTGATTCTATAGACAGTAAAGGCTGGGTCACCTCCCTAAAACCATGTGTTTGGTCCTCTTTCACCTGCTGTCAGACCAGCTGGTTTGAAGTCAGCAGTGAGAGACATTTAGATACAACTGACCCAAGGTTGGTACTTCTGAACCAAGGTGTATTTCCAGCAGAGAATCCCCCAAAACCTGAGAAATACCAGCTGTGCTAAGGCTCTGAATCAATGTGCTTCCCCTTTTGAGTGTCTTAAAATGTGGCACTAGACAAAACATCAAGGTGTTTGAAGTGGGCAGACGTGTCATTTCCACAAATTCAGTGAATTCTTTATTTAGCTACTGGATGTTCAGCAGCCACTGAGCAGAAGAGGCAGCAGAGAGAGCTGCACATACGTTTGGACTGTTTTTGCTTTACAGTTTCTGTGTTGCTGTGTTGATTTCTTTAGTGACTATTGTTGTAGACTGTGAAGGTTGTCTGACTGAATGTGTGCATGAGACTGGAATGTTCTGCACAGGTATCAGCTGCAACAAACAGGACAGGTCGGTTAGGATTGGACCTGTTGATAACCAAAATGGTTATGAGGGTTGAGTGCTTGCTGGTGGAACATGGAACATTAAAACGTGGCATTTATGTGCACAAAGCATGCATATAAATCAGGGCTGTCGAAATTAACGCATTTATCTGTGTTAAATTTGCGCAACAGTAACTCTATTTGAACAAACTACCTGAAATGTGTTACCAGAGATGTGCTGGCAGGTCATGAAGCAGAACTCCAAAAATCAAGAACAACAACACAGTCATAACTAACGATCAAACATGCTGATAAAATTAGATTAACCATCTTTCTGAATCTGTCCAAGCTTCTCCTGTAATTCACCGAACAAATAATCCACCAAAGAGCATCGATAAAGTATTAATTTGTAACATGAAATGGACGAACAGGAAAAGTGAAAATACGTTCTTTTCATAAAAACAGAGCTTATTAGAGCTAATGTGGTGTCGATCTGATTTTAGCAGCTTAAGGTAGTTACCGACGCACAAATTAGACATTAACGTTTTAACACAGATTAATTGCTAAATAATTTAAAATTTTGAGTTTTTTTTAATTTCGACAGCCCTGATATAAATGTTTTTGGATCTACCAGCAGGAAGTCAGTGATTTTTTTTTCCTGGGTACAGTTTGGTTAAGTTTAGGCTTAAAACATATTTGGTTAGGTTTAAGGAAAGATTGTGGTTTGGTATAAAAAGGACTGAAAGAGACAGCTCACGTCTAAATTAAAGAAAAAAACAACATATTTTTCCTCTCACCTGGATTCTTGAGCTATATAGTTAGCTAGCTCTGTGGTGCTACATGAGCTAGCAGAGCAGAGGATGGAGGCACGCCTCCTCCTGTAGACTCACATGAGAGAAAAGTTTCAAGATGAAATGCTCAGACAAGATTTGTGAATTCCAAGTAAGAGAAGATATCACTAACAACACACAATCAAAACGATCCAGACTGATAAGAGAGGTTTTTTTTTTTGGGTGAACTGACCCTTTAGTTTTATGATTGTGGTCATGGTTTAAGCTGTTGTCGACCACATCCAACAAGGATGTAAACAACAAATACTTATCTATCCACTTTTTATTGTGCAGTTCGTCACCATGGTTGCCTTACTGAAGGATGCCCCACATATAGTTTTAACTATTTGATTTCTTTTAGTGCAGATGGATGTGTTTGTTTTTCTTGTTTGATTTTAGTGTTGAAATGTTTACATCATATTGCATGGTGGGATAAAAATGCTAGGAAAGCAGCCATTTTAAATAACTTATTGGATTTAATTTAAAGTTTGGCTATTTATTTTTTAGGTATATCAGCTGGAGAAGCATATTTTAACCAAAGCTTATGTTATTATCACAACAGAGACTGTTTATAAAGTACAGTAGAATTTATCCTCTCTGTAAACAGCGACATAGGAATATTTACAGGATTTTTTTTCTTAAGAAAATGTTCTGGTGAGGTTTAAGTGTTTAAGCGCATTCAGTGACACCTGTCTTTTATTTTGAAAATACTTTCACATTACACAGAAGTATTTTTTTCTGAATGAAAGGTGAAGATGGGATTGTTTCTTCCTATTACAGCCACCTTTGTTCTTTGTTGTTAACAAGTTATGAGCGTTTGCTTAAAGTAAATTACTGCTTCCATCTCTTCCTTCTTGTTCTGGATCAGTGCCATTTATTAGTGTTGAAAAGTTTGCAGTTCTCATGTTTACCTGTGTCAGTTAGTTACTGTTTGTTATAGGGCTGACCTTCGGTCTCCTTTTTGACATTCGAAGCTTCGGCGCTCCAGACAAATTATATTCGAACCTTCGACGGGGGGCAGGGGTTGCAAATAAACAAACCAGAAACATGATAGTAAACACCGCCAGTAACCATGCCGCCACGGCGCTTTTATTCTGAAAGGGCTAGCTTCTGGCTACATATTAAATCCCTGATCATAATGCCACATACAGTCTACACACACAGTAACGGTAACGAGGGGCACATTTTAACGGGCGTTGACTTATTTATACCTTTATCCATTTCAAATTATCTGATCACTTCTTGGACATGTTTGCTCGTGTCTGTAGCTAGTGAGTGAAACTGGACAAAAAAAAGTCTGAAGCTTCGAATTTTATTTTTTTTATTGGAATCCCGTGCCATGGATCGAAGCTTCAAAGCTTCGAATTTTTTGGGTCAGCCTTCATCTGTTAGAAAGATTGCTCTTTTTATTTGTGGTTTCTTTGTTACATTTGCACTATTTGTAAAGTTTGGAAAATACAAAAGATTTGAATGCCTTTACACATCTCATGCTCTTTTATTTATTATTTTATTTAGATGGGTTGTGAATTTCTAGACTCTCAAGAGAGATTTGAGAATATTTTGACTTGGATTAAATAAGATTTGTTTTGGAATGCAGTGCAACAGTTTAGTACAATGTGAGGAGAAGAAGTAAGGATGCAACAAGAACTTCAACAAATATATCAACACATTTCTAAAATACATTACCTATCCTGTCTTTGTGACAACACAAAACCAGATCAGCTCAAAGCCAATGAAGTTAAGCTGTTTAGCTATTTCAAGTTTATTGTCAACTAAATGTTTTTTTTTTCCACAATGCAGTGTGTTGAAGCAGGTGAATGCATAACTATTTGGACACCAGTTTTGCTCTGGTTTCTACACCAAATGTCTTTGAAGTGTGTCCTTACTGTTGTCGTGTTTATGTCCAATAGACTGTCCTTTTCCCCTCACATGCCTGTGACAATGAGGACTTCTTCTAACCATCATCTCCAGAGTCATTTGTGTTGTAGATATTCCAGAAAACTATTGCTGTCAGGACTCAAAAACAGGAGATTGTGAGGACATCTAGTGGATGGTAGACATCTTCTGGGGAACTAAACAGGGAACAGAGAGCCAGACTAAGAAAAACCTCCAACAGACTAGGAAGTACTAAATTAAGGTCTAAACCACCAGAAGTGAAACCTACTTTTTCATGTTTCATTAAAATGTATTGTCCACCTTCATGTTACTTTCTAATAAGTGAATTTCTAGTTGTGTCTGGGGTTTGTTTCAGGGTGGATCTCTGTCTCAGTTTCTCAGTCTTTTTGCCAAAGTTTGGAGCCAGTGAGGACATTCCTGATGGCTGAGGGTTTATAGAGGGATAGATGGAGGTGTGCAGCGGTGAGTGAGATATGCAGGTATCACTTGTCTGACAGGAAGAGAGGGCTCAGTGTGGTGTGAACACAGCTGAGGTTTGCTGAAACAAACCTGTTTCCACTGTATGATATGATGATATCATGAAACTGTGGGTTAAAGCGTATGCCTGCAAGTGCTGCACCAGAAAATAGCCTGCAAGTTCTCACTGGCAACAAACACTGGTTTAATAGTGAAACCACATATAAAAACATTGATGATGAAGACAGAGGTATAACACATCATAACTAATATTATTTAATATTACCATCAAATCCAATCAGTTCACATGTCAATAATTTCCTGTCTTTACCTTTCTACTAAACATCAGACCTTTTAGTTTAATCGTTGTGAAATCAGCTCTTAAAAAATAGTTGACAACAAGCAGCAGTTCTCAAGCGTCAACACTTATAAGGAAAGAAATAATAGAAAGAGGAAGTGGGAAAGTTGCCCAATACTGGACAGAAAGAAAGGAAATAACAAAATGACTGTTGTCAGAGATTAATTCTCAATCTATCTTTGACTTCTGCCCTCTATTAACCCGGTTTAGTGTCAAACCTGTTGTGGCTGTGCACACAGTGTTTTAAATGTAACAATTTACACACATCAGTCACTTTGTATAGTCAATATGTGAATGGATTACAACCCAACCTAAAAATGAGACTGTAGACTGCTTTTAATGAGAAGGATGGGGTGTTTTTTTTCCAGGAAAAGCCAGCGGTTATTATGTCATGTGCTGCTCGTACCTACTCTACTCTCCTAGCTAGCAATAGCTAATGGTTGTTAGAAATGGACCAACTGACCAGCCACGACTACAGACTCCACACAAGCAGTGCTGTGCATGGGGGATGCGCACTACATACCCTCTTGGGAGGCAAAAATGTGCTAAATTGTCCTCCTGGTTGGTAAAATACACTGACCTCCTCTCTTGGCTGGTTAAAACAGGAGGCAGGAGCGTTTTTTGCCTCCAAAGAGGCAAGAACACGCTGTAGGTGCCCTTTTTTCAACCCTGCCCTTCAAAATGTTTATGGACACCACTGCACACAAGCACAAAAACCCAGTTATAAAGTCATATTTGGTGAAGTCCGTCCTGAAAACCATGAAAGCAACTATCCTCTGTCTGGTTTTGTGTATCAAAGTGGACTCAGAGCTGACCACATTCCTCTTGGACAGGTAAGCTAGCATTACTGCTAACATTAGCTTGATTGTGGTAGCCTACATGGATAAGATACCTGGCTAGCTGGCATGTTAGCTAGCCAGCTAACATATCCACGTAACATAACATGGATATTAACATATCCATGTTATGTTACGTGGATATATTAGCTAGCCAACTAAGATATCCAGCTATCATGGGTTTGTTAGCTGGCTAACATTACATGGATACATTAGCTAGCCAGCTAACATATCCATCAACTAACATGGGTTTGTTAGCTTGCTAGCTAACCTGAATACGTTAGGTAGCCAGCTAACAAACCCATGGGCTAACATGGGTTTGTTAGCTGAATATGCTGGCTGGCTAACATAAATAAATTAGTTAGCGTTAGCTTGCCACATCACTTGGCCAGGATTCATGATACTAATTTGTGTAATGTGGCAAATGATGAACGAGCCATTCACCAACCACATAACTCACCGTGCTTATGTGACCATGACATTAAAAGTAAAAAAAAAACATTTAATGCCATCTGGATATTAGGGTTTAGTAGCCTCTATTTTTCAGACGGAAAGGAAATAGTGGAGGAAGAAGAGGGCTGTAAATGTTGAAACAATATTTATTTTTATTCATCTTTAATCACACAACATATGAGTAGTGCAAACAATAAGAGAACATAAAGGAAAAGGAGTACACATACAGTCAACTCATTTCACTCCTAAACTGATGGATGAAAATGAAAACAATTCTGAATAAAATAAAAAGAAAATGTTTCAAATAGAGATTAACATCCTTTTAATGTAAATATATATTTATCCCACAGAAGACTTCAAAACTAAACTCGACACAACCCATAAGAATTTAACATGAAAACATTGATAGAATAAATGTTCAGTCGTTGTTGATGACGTGTTTAGCCATTTCATTCAACTCATGAAATGACAATTTTTATTAAATTTGGTCATAAACATTAACATGTTCACTCACCTAGTTTACATTCAAGTGTGCAGTATAACTTTTATTAAAAACATTTGAAATACAGAATATGTCAAAATAATAAATATAATTTATTAAAATAGAACTTAAGCGTAAGTTACTGATATACATAGTCATGTGTAGGGTAATATATTTCAACTTCATCGTTGTTTAATGTATTTTTTAACTGTATTTTGTGTACGCTGAGTATATTGTTCTATTGTGTACTGAAAGCTGCAGCAGCACAGAAATACAGGAAGTGGGGAGGCGTATTTTCCAGAGAGGGAAGGCTTGTTTCAGCACTTTAATTACGACATTCCTCCGAGCCAAATCACAAATAGATGTAAACACAGACATCAGTCGTTTAAGGTGAGCTGGGTGTCAGAGCTGACAGTAGTGGATTATGACAGAGCTGAAAGAACTGAAAGCATGGCTGTGTGGTGGGCTACTTTAACCCTGCTGTGGATGTTTGAAGCCAGCTGTGACATTCAATATGAAGCAGAGGAGGGTGAGTGTAAATATATGTTTGAAGTCCACACCAAAAAAAGTCAAATATAAAAGCAAATGTTCGTTCAATATAGTGAGGTGAAATATTTCCCAAAATATTATTATAATTTTCCAAAATTAGTGAAATACTGAAGCCAATATGCATGGTTACTTACAACACCAACGTAATCTACCATCTGTGGCTTTAAAACTAATTTTATTATTATTTCTATTTATTGTTATTTATTATTTTTTATTAATTCATTAATTTATTATTTCATTTTTTGTTATTTATTATTTAATTGAATTTTTTAATTTTTTTTTTTTTACTGTTTTTATTATCCTTTATGGTTGTTTATGTACGGCAGCACTTTGTTTTCAGCTGTGGTTGTTTTTAAAGTGCTCTACAAATAAAGCTGAGTTGAGTTGAGTTTTAACCCCAGTGAACATTGTAGTTACAGATTGGGTTGATAGGAAAGAACCATGGCTTTTTTCAAGAGGAAAAAATATTAGACTAAGAATATTAGAATATTATTATTATTATTAAACTATGGCAAAAGATATCAAAAGTATATTGTACAGTCTACAGTCATGCCAGTGGTGTGTGAGCATTTTTTTTTTATTTGGTCATAAACCAAGCTACTGCACCCTTTGAAACCTTGACCTGCTGATGGGGGGTTCAGTTTACAAGGGGAAATACTTCAGACATGCAATATGACAACTACAAAATGTTTCGTTATTTTATTGAATAATATTTATTGGAAATCTTTATCCTTTTTTGATTATATATTAGGCTCAATAAAAGAAAGAAAATGTTTGACCTAAAAGGATTATTTTGTATTTTTCAACCCTTTTTTCCCCAGTGTATGCAACTTTCTTCAGTCTCTTCACTGTTATGGAAAGCCTTACATAGTTCCAACAATAAGTACATCTATATTTCTCTCCTTCACCATTCTCAAAGGAATTGATGATAACATTTTGTGAGAGCAAATCCACTGAAAGAGTTCAATATCTAGAAAGAGGAAGCCAAGCCAGACACCACCCTGATAAAGATGAGCGTGGGGGAATTAGGGGATTTTAGTTATGAATCAAGAGTCACTTCATACTGAAAGATAGCGTATGATTTAAACTTTTGGCTCCAGCCATAATCACTATGTCTTTAATCATCTATGCTGCTGGAAACTGTATTTTATGTGAGACCAGTGTGGTTGAGCAGCAGAGAAACAGAGTTGACTTTCTCTTTCTTTTCCTTTGTTTAGTGGAGATTTTCCATTCTGATAAACAGCCCAGACTGGGATGGAGTTCTGACCCACGCAGAGAAGTACCGTTTTATACAATAATATGAACATGTGCTATGGTAATTCTAACTGTAATGTGCAGCTGCAATCAAAATTATTACCTCCGCCAAGTAGGTTATGTTTTTACTTGGTATTGTTTGTTTGTATGTTTGATGGTTTGCAAAATAACTCAAAAAGTTATGGACAGTTTTTGACAAAATTACCAGGGTTGGTCAGAAGAGACCTAACTTAAAGCTGATTCATTTTTGGATCTGATTTAATGTCACCACCAAAAATGAATCAGTTTTAAGTTAGGCCACTTCTGGCCAATCCTGAAAATTTCGTCACAAGCCGTCCATAACTTTATGAGTTACCTTGCAAACAATCAAACAAACAAACAAAACCCGGTGAAAATGGCAGGGGTAACTTTAAATAAAAAAAGTTGGCGCCGCTGCCTTGGCGGAGGTCTGCGCTCTCTGAGTGGTTTTCTAGTTTGACCTATATTACGCTTATTGGCAAAATGTAAAAAAAAAAATCAGCTGTTTGCAATAAACAAAGTAGACAAGAACAGTTGACAACTGATATTAACATGTTGTTTATCCAAATTCAACAAAAATACTACTTTGAATCAGTCCTGCAGTCTTCAGGGCTTCATTAGTTCAGGTGTGCTTGAGCTCGACACACAAATACCTGGACTGGCCAGGGGGTTTGTTGAGTGACGTTTGATTGCATGTTAGAAATATGACTATGGCAAAAGAGTTCAGAGAAGAGAACCCAAAATCCACGACTCAAATGGTGTTTATTTAATAAATAACAAAAAAAAGTGCTTGACTCATACATAAACCTAAAATATCTGACCCTGAGCATGTGGCATGTAATGTTTATGAATTAACTAACAAAAAATCCCCTCGTTAGAAGGTAAGTAAAACAGAAACTAAGTACTCAAATCAAAATGCTCCTCTATGAACTAAACACAAAATCACTGTAATGAGGAACTACACTTAAGACTAAACAAATGCTACAAACTAAAGACTGTCACAAAAGATGAGGAACTAACCAAAGTAGCAAATCAAAAACCTGATTACACTGTCTTTACAAAAACAGGCTAACAAAGCAGCAAAGAAAAGCTCACTCAAATCATGACTTGACTTGAATGTTCAGAAACTGACATGGGATGACTGATAGACTGGACACACAGAGCAATACGAACTGGCACAGAACAGGGCAAGCCGCAGACTATTAATACATGAGGTAAAAGGCCACAGGTGGAAACAATCAGGAGGCAGACAATCACCAGACTGGAGAAGAGGAGGGTAGGAAGTGGAGTGGCTGAAATGAGGAAAACAATAAAAAATAAAACAGGAAATGACAAGACAACATGACTGAATGTAAATAAAAACTGTGACTTAACAAAATGACAAGACGTGACAATAATGCCTTGCATAAACAAAGAAAAGGATAGAAAAAAAATATCAAACACTCTGAAGTTCCACGAGACTCAGTTGGAAGGAAAGTTTGCAAACAATTACAGGAACAGCGGCTGCACTACCTGGACGAGGCAGAAAGAGGAAACTATCATCAGCTGCAACCAGATTCCTGAGGAGACAAGTGGTGGAAAGTTCTTGAGTGACTGCAAAACACCTGCAGCAGGAACTGAGGGGGGGGGGCTGGAGCCTATCCCGGCTGTCTTAGGGTGAAAGGCAGGGTACACCCTGGACAAGTCTCCAGTTCATCACAGGACACATAGAGACAGACAACCACTCACACTCACATTCACACCTAGGGACAATTTAAATTAACCAATTAACCTAATCCCCATGTATGTTTTTGGATGGTGGGAGGAAGCCGGAGTACCCGGAGAGAACCCACACAGACACGGGGAGAACATGCAAACTCCACACAGAAAGGCCCCGGGCTGGGATTCAAACCCAGTACCATCTTGCTGTGAGGCGACAGTGCTAACCACTACACCACCGTGCTGCCCCACACCCAGTATATTTTCAAAATAAAATGATCTGTTCGCGGCAGATCATCTAATCGATTTCCTTCTACTCAGCGAACACAGGGTGGTTCTTTTTCACTGACGCGACGCTATAACCCACTATATCACGCAATTAAGCGAATAAGCAAGATCTCGTTAGTCAGCAAGACGTGCCTATAAGCTTTCTGCATTTTAATTTTAAATTATGGTATGAATGCTGGTATGAAAGCTGCCTGTTGTTAGTGTTTTTATGTAAAAAGATATTTAATGAAGCTAGAAATTCAGAGTGTTATCGTTTTTTATGTAAAGATATGAGAATGAAGTTGCTCTCTCTATATGAAAAATATGAAATCTAATATGAATTTGAAAAAACAAAAACAGACAGCAGGATGTTATTCAAGTACTTCACCACTCATAGTAAACTAATTATTACTCTTGGCTGTCATGGACAACATGACTGGCTCATATGCAGTTTAATTATCTTCCATATTCCTGGTTATTTATTCACCCTGCCATCCCAGTGGTGTTTTTGTGTCTTCCTGTTCTGCTATGGAACTTTGATGTTCTCTTCTTCTTCCCCATCATCCAGTGGAGTGAAGTTCATCCAAGACTGGGTGCTCAGAGTCCGGTCCCTGTGCTCCAGGCTTGTGGAAGACGTGTAACGAGAAGTGTTTTAAGTCAGTGGATGGAGCGGAAAGACGCCCACTATCTACTGATGGATGTTTCATTTGCCCAAGAGGAGGAACCGTCCGGTCAGCTTGTCCCACTAAGAGTTCACCTTTTTGACTTAGACACACCAATCTCTAGATTCCAGACTAGCTGGACAGTCCTGGACCTCCAGACCTCCAGTCCATTCCCTCCCACGGTCCCTCCAGACCAGATATACAAGCACATGAAGCGCAGCCTGGCTCTGAGCGTGGGCTCAGTGAGACGCAGAGGCTTCCAGCTGGCCTTCTCCTACTCAGGAACATGTGTGCTGGTAGCGTCCATCAGACTTTACTACAGGAAGTGCCCTGATACTGTGGCTCACCTGGCCTTGTTTAAGGGGACAGGGGCCATGTCAGGTCAGGTGATGGGTTCCTGTGTGAAAGGAGCCATGGAGGTTCTTCCACCTGTTAGAGAGTGTGATAAGGATGGAGTTTGGGGTCCACTGCAGGGAGGATGTACCTGCAAACCTGGACATCAAGTCATGAATGACACCTGTCAAGGTACAGAGGTTTACCTTTTATTCAGATACCAGAAAACTTTCTGTCCTGGGACAACAGTCAATACCAGAGTAATATGAATGACAGAGAGCATTTTGTAGTTTACATAAACAGACTTGAAATCAATTTTATTTGTGTAGACAAATATCACAAATTATGAATGTACAATCTGTACAGGATAAGCCATGTTCACAGTTTAAGGTTGTGATTCCTGACTGTATGTTTTTCTGAGATTTCTACCTTTAAATCCCAGACTTAAAAGTCTGGAATTTAATCAGAATCAGATATAATATTACAGTTTAGATTCCTTTAATTATGTATTGTTTCAAGATTTACTGGCAGTTTTACCTTGAACAAAAGAGAAAAGATAATTTTCTTGGAGAATTTTAACCCATATTACAGTGCATGCATTAACTCTTTGAGTGCCTCTTGAGTTTCCAGTTATTTCTACAAGTCTGACTTTTCTCTGATAGAGTGATTGGAACAGATACTTCTTTGTCACAAAAACATTCATGAAGTTTGGTTCTTTTATGACTTTTATGGGTCAACTGAAAATATGACAAACATTTATCACTGGACCAAAAAACAGACCTACTTTACCAGACTAGTTCTCAACCTAGAAGACAGTATCCACTCTACTAAATGCAGCCTTTACAAATACTCCGAGCTTCAGCAGCACTGTTTCTTTTTCACCAGTATGTAGGATGGGCTTCTACAAACCAGCCAATGAGAGTGGAGAATGCCGGCTGTGCCCGCAAAATAGCAGGACACAAGGGGAGGGATCAGAGAGATGTGACTGTCTGCAGGGCTTCAGCCGCCTGCCAGCTGACCCCGATGACCTGGGCTGCACCAGTAAGAAACACTATGCAGGTGTCATCCTATTAAACTACTGTGGCATCACAAAGAACACTAATGGATGCCTTTTGTCTTATTTTTCACTTGTCAGTGTTATCAAGTTCTGCTGTCATGATGATTATGATGCAGTTTGATCATGTATTTATTGTAAAATTGCTTAATGACACTGGTTGGTTACCTTCTACTGTACCTGTGTATCTATATCTGAAGTGATTCTAACACATACGCTCACCGGCCACTTCATTAAGTACATTGTTTGTTAACTCAAATAGCTAATCAGCCAATCACATGGCTGCAACTCACTGCATTTAGGTATGTTGAGGTGGCTAAGACAACTTATTCAAACGGAGCATCAAACGGAGTTGGTATCAGGCGGGCTTGTCTGACTATTTCAGAAACTGATGATCTACTGAGATTTTCACCACAACCATTTCTAGGGTTCACAGAGAATCATCCAGAAAAGAGGAAATATCCAGTGAGAAAGATGCCTTGTTGATGTGAGAGGTCACAGGAGAATGGACAGACTGGTTGGAGATGATAGAAAGACAACAGGAACTCTAATAACCACTGGTTCAACCAAGGAAAGCAGAATATCATCTGTGAAGGACAACACTGGAGCCTTGAAAAAAATGCACTAGAGCAACAGAAGCGCACACCTGGAGCCACTCCTGTCAGCTAAGAACGGGAAACTGAGGCTACAGTTCACAACTGGTTTCTAGAAGACGACAAAGAGTTCACTGGACTCCAATGGCCTCCACAGTCACCAGATCTCAATCCAGTAGATCCTCTGGGATGTGGAGGAACGGAGATTCTCATCATAGATGATCAGCTGACAAATCTGCAACTGAGTGATGCTATCATGTCAATATGGACCAAAATCTTTGAGGAATTATCCAACACCTTGTTGAAAGTCTGACACCAAGAATTGAGGCAGTTGTGAAGGAAAAGGGGTCCAACCTTTTACTAACAAGGTGTACCTAATAAAGTGGCCGGTGAGTGTACTTTATGGATGTTGCCATGTCTCAGCATTGTTGTGTTGTTGTCCACAGAGCCGCCCTCTGCCCCTGTGAATCTAACAGCCTATCATCTCAATGACTCTGTGCTGGTAATGACATGGGATCCTCCTCATGACTGGGGAGGTAGACATGAAGTCAAGTATGGCATCAAGTGCGAAAGGGAAGTGGATTCTGGCCGTCAGTGGGAGGCATGTGGGAACGATGTGGTTTTCCTGCCGAACTCAACGGAGCTGACCGACACGTCAGTCCGAATCACAGAACTAAATCCACAGCATGACTATAAACTCTCAGTGCAAGCCTGGAACGATATATCCAGCCTGTGGGGGGCGCCACCATCATCCACTGCTACCATCACGATGCACAGATGTATGTAAGCCCAGGTAGATGAGGTCAATACAGTAGAAAGTCCAGACAGAGAGGGTTCTTCATTATGTTTCCTACTTTGAAAGCAGGACTAAGTTTTGAAAGGAAACCAAACTAATATTTCTTCTTGCAAGAGAAAAGCTGAAGTCACTGAGTGTTGCTCAATTCAGTACACTCAGAGGTTTTAGACTCTCTATATATAGACATATGACCCATCTCCACTTCCTCCCACTGTGTGATAATGCAGCCAAAATAACCCAATGCACGTATACAGCATCTTAAGATCGATGCACGATAGCTGTTTGGCTAGAAAGACACAACAACTCCAAGTTTTTATTACACAGACTTGTGACATTTATATAAAGTTAAAGTTACAATAGCAGACCCCCCGTCTACTTCACTAAGCATTACGTCTCATCTCCTTTGGCAGCATCAAAAAAAGTAATGAAAACCAAACTTAGCAGAATAATAAACACTTGAACATACAACAGAACAATCTAAAATGACAGAAACCGTGAAAGAAAAAAATATTGTTTGACCTACGCCCCATCTACTGGCATGGAGGAAGCTGGATGTACAGTATGAACTATACTGCAACCAGCCACCAGGGGGCAATTGAGGTGTTGTAGCTTCACTTTTGGGGAGCTTTTGAGTCATCCATCTGTATATACAGTCTATTGCAGCGTTCGTCTTGTACTCTGAAGTCGTTTTGCTCAGAGTTGTAAATTTCAATTGGAACGCCCTCCAAAGTCGAATTTCCGACATGTAAAGTTGTACAAACCTCACCAACTCCGACTTGACAACAACGTTATAATCCAAGATGGCAGCACCCGGGATTAGCATCGTGTTGCATTATACGTTACAGCCTACAGTAAACTCAAACAGTTTTCCCACACAGAATTACACTGGAGAACAAACACACACCCTTCGTTGTGCCTATCAATTGTGTTTGAGGACCTCATATCGCTGCATTAGCTCTCTGTATTTCAACAGAGCAGGCACAACAAACTTTTCATTATGTTAACAGAGTGCAGTCTCCTACTGCCTTACTGTTCTTCTAGCAGTGCTTCTCCTACCAAGTAACTGTCACAATGCTTTTTTTTTCACAAATATGGAAATTATAGTCAAAAATACATAGTTTGATGTAACACTGGAGGCGCCCTGAATGTATATATGTGAAGGAGGTGTGTAAATGATCAAAAAACAGTATTATTGGCAGTAACAGAGGGCCCTAAGTTCAAATTTTGCTTAAGGCCCCATGAAGGTTTTCTGCCGGCCCTGGAACAGTTTATGGCGGCTAATGTTAGTGACCACACTTGTGTTTTTGTTGCAGGGAAAGCTCCACCTGTGGTGATCACCGTGACGCTGGGTTCAAACATCTCAGAGACTGAAATAGCGCCAGCTCCTCAGCACCAGGGTCACTTCACCATGTGGGTGACAGTTGGTATTTTATTTGGCATCCTGCTGCTCATGGCTGTCATCCCCGTCGGTGTATGTGTCCTTCGCAGCAGATACACTAAACTCAGGTAACTAAACCGTCCACTGCTAAAGTTACTGTGAGTGAATGTGAGTGGTCATTGCTGAGCTGAGATGATGAGTGTCAGATAATCAGATAAGACAATAATCAAATTTATAATATAGATGAGTTTCTGTGACACATGACTGAGAGCTAATCAGATCAATGTGAGGAGAATGTGGTGCCAAATCACAAAAGTAATGAGTGGAAATGAAATTCTCCTTCTAACACAAATTATGACTCTAAAAAGTCATTTTCAATCAAAAGCCTTTACTGTCAATATGTGAGCGCTGCTCCACATGGTGCTTAGTACAATGAAGAAAATAAAATAGTCAAATTAAAATATTAAAGTAGAAATTACATTAATAAAGTTTTCTAAAAAATAAAGCTATATTGACAGTATATAAGACACAGGTATTGCTCCAAAATACAGTAATTTCACATTTACAGGAATTAAATTATTGCACATTTATTTATATTACCTGTTATTGCATCGAAAATAACATATATTTATTATTTACTGTATATTTTTATTGCACATAAATTATGATATATATATTATTTTCTGTGTAATAACGGGTAATACAAATAAATACATTTGCAATAATATTTTATATATGTATATATATATATATATATATATATATATATATAAAAAGACAATATTCTGTATATAATATATAGAGCATAAATTTATACTAGTGTCCGCAGTTATTTTAAGGCTTGCCAGCAAGTTGTGTTATTTTTATTTTTTAATATCCATATATAATCTTGACACTGAAGCAATGACTCGTCTAACTCCCTGCTGTGTATGCATCCTTGACCACCGAGAGACATCTACCCATAGTTAGTTTTTGCAATAACTGTCAGTATACACAGGACATTTACATCTATTTTCCAATTACTATAATTCCACAGTGCCCTCTATGTGTGGGAACAGTCATGCACAGGTTAAACATAAGGTGATGATGATGATTAGACTTAAAGTTATAAATTTCCCACATAACAGGTCTGACCAGGACACCGAGCTTTTACCGATGAATGCTGAATTTTCTTACCGGCGCCCACAGCAGGTGGAGGCTACTGTCCAGCCGCCCAGCAGTGAGTGTCATGAGCCACTTCTCTGTTTTTGAATCAAATCTAATCACACACAAAATGCTATTTATCTACAAACAGGACACATTGTGATGTGTTTATCCTGCAGATATGATTATGGTTATGTTTAAGGTATATGTATTGTTTTTTCTATCACTGTAAAAACTCTTATTTATCCCACTGTCATACAGCCTACAGTACATGTTACCACCATCTTAATTTAATCAATGCAATTTGCGGTGTTTGATAGTGTCAGTCGACTCTACGCTTTTGTGAAATTATAGACTAATTCATATAATTTCCTTCATATTTTTCTTTGTTGGGCTATTTAACTAGCTTCTGTTATTCTACTTTTCTTTATTCGGATCCCTCTTAGCTGCCACTAAAAGGTCTGCACACTACAAAGTTTTACAAAAACATAACATATTACCTCAAGTAGATATCTGTTATCTGATCCAAGAAGGCAAATTAAAACCATTTTCAAGATAAAAACAAAACATATCACATTCATGTCACTAAACTGATTCAACAGTCAAAACCATTTCCATGACAAGTTTAGAAAAAAACAGGTAACATATTGTGATGGTCCTTAAAGCCTCTGAAATGTGAATCCTTTCCTGTTTGTTTCAGTGGTGGAGGGTGTGACCCAGCTGTGGGAGGGGCTCAGCAGCAGGCTGCTGGACAGCCTGAAAGAGGTCCTGGTGGAGAGAACCAAGCTCACCCTGGGCAAGGAGCTAGGAAAAGGTCAGTTCATGATTCCTCCTCACCTGTAATACTGTTTAAACCTCACAGCACTGGACCATCTCAATCAGGTGAGCAACACTTCCACATGTCTGGAACTCCTCCTATAGTACACTTGATTCTTACTACACACTATGTAGTGGACTGCTATATCTCACGGGGCTTAAAACTGAACTTATCATTGACAGAACAACCACCAGAATGACCTAAATATGCTTCCAAAATGTCAATTTATTGGCAGCTGAACTGACCCAGCTGCCTTACTCACAGCACACTCTCAGTAGAATTCAAAAATCTTTGAATAATGAATGAGCGGCTCATTTCTCATACAGCCCTAGACTGTCCTCCAAAACTACTGAATGAATCAATCAGAGATGAGAGATGGGCCTTAAAGGTGCAGAGACTTCAGTTGATCATGAGGTCCAGGAGCATTTAAGAATCTAGTCTGGCTCAGATTATTCTCAGGAGACACTTGACACAGCGAGTTCATCAGCTAAGGCTGATGGGAATGTCTTTACTTCTGCAGATAATTCATATACCAAATAAACCAACCAAATAAAACAAAAATAAATAAACAAAAATATTGGACAAATTTTGAATAGATATTTATTTAGATGGGATCAATCCTGGCGGGAAGATGACTGACAAGTCCAGTCCATCCAATACTGGTTGAGACCAATTCTTCATGTGTCTAAGCAAACACACAAACTCCCTGAAAAGTCCTTGGACCACAGTGATCAATATCAGACATGAACACTGTGGCCACATCTGGATCACACCTGTCCAAAACCTGAGATCATAACAAGTTACATGGCTTATTAAAAGAATCAAGGAGGTAGGTAGGTATCCCAGGATCACTCTGTCCCTAGAGACTTTGGGGAAATTAATTTTACACATGCCTCTGTACAACCCGTCGTGTTCACACTACAGCCCATTTCAGTCAAATGGAGCTGAGACGGATACAGGTCTAGAACCAGACCTGTAAAGAGCGCAGGAAGAAGATATTATGTTGATATTCGCAAGTGGAATTTATAGTAGCTCTATTTCCTTAATTCCTTTATAAAAAAATAAGAGAGGTTTTGATTCAGAACATCAATTTAGAAAGAAAGGAATCCAAACAGCTCACTATCACTGCACTGTTGTGACATTTCACTCTAAACCACCAATATCACCATGGTAGTGACAGAGGAAAAGTCAGGAGATTACTACAGTCATAAGGATGCATCACTTCATTCACTGAATGAGTGAAAAAAGTTGACCAGCTGCTTTCTCTAGAAGGAAAGTCTTGTGTTGAGTGTCCATGTGAGGTCCTCAGTGATGTGGACGCCCAGGTATTTAAGGTCTTAAGGATGCATCCTTAAGGCACCTTGAATGACCACAAATTGTCATGGCAACCCATCCAAATGTTGCTGGGACTTCAAAAGTAGTGGAGAGACCAATTGACATTGTTAGACTGCACTTATTGTATATACTGTAATGATTATATCTTATATAAAACCATACAATATTTACATCATTCATAACCTGTTCTCCTGTATGTATGTTCTTATTAAATTTGTGCTCTCATTTATTTATTTACTCCTTATCTACTTCTGGTTGGATGTGATCTGCATTTCGTTGTTCTTGTTAAATCTTATCTAATCTGTCGCTCCAGCCATGCTGCTAGCAGGAGTGTCAAGCTTTTGGATTTTAATCAAGGCTTGAATCAGTTGCAGAAGCCTTTAACTATTTATTTTTATGATTTAACACTGTAACTCATAAATCTGCAGGTTTACCACAGGAGACATTCCTTCATCAGACTATACCTTCGACCAGATCGTTGATTATTGATGAAAACATTCAGACCTGGAAGGAAAAGTGATAACATGGAGTCCTTTTTGTTCTACAGGAGAGTTTGGCTCGGTGTACGAAGGGGTCTTCACACCAGATGAAGGTGTGGACATCAAAGTGGCTGTGAAGACCATGAAAGGTGTGTACTCAAATCTTCATCACAGCTCTGCTCTGCTGTGCTGCTAGCTTTTCATGACATTCCCTCTGTCCTACACATCTAGTTGGATTCCACAGCCAGGAAGACTTACATGAGTTTTTGAGAGAGGCGGAGATCATGAAGAATTTTGATCATGAAAATGTGGTATGACTGCTGGGTAAGACACACTAAATCATTAGCTCATTACATTAAGTGGTGGCACTTTTTACAACAACGCGTCATCTGCAGCTCAGATTGACACGGTCATGACCTCAGATAATAACGTCTAAAGCCTTAACAAAGTTATGCAAAATGCTTGAAAAGGTTGTTTGTCCTGCAGGGGTTACTTTACAGAGAGAGCAGGACTCTCCTCTGCCTGTTCCTCTGGTCATCCTGCCTTACATGAAACATGGAGACCTGCGCCGCTTCCTTATTGCTACACGATATGGAGATATTCCCATGGTGAGATGCAGTCAGCACCCACATACCTGTATATATATACATATACATAAATATGGCTTGCTGACATAGAGAGATACACGCAAGGACAATTTGACCTGTGACCTGTGAAAGATGATCAGTTTAACAGTGATTAAAAAATACTAACTGAGCAATAATATGGAAGATGGACAAATGGAAACATGAACAGTCTTATTGAACACCAAATCATACCCTCTGCCAAACAAAATATCACTGACTTGGGTTTTTATTGAACAATAATTTGACTTTTTTATATTAAGCGGTGTGTTTATGAAAAGAAAGTATCTTTTCCTTTTCATCCATTTCGCGTTACAAATTCATACTTTAACGATGCTCTTCAGTGGATTATTTGCTGAATTACAGGAGAAGCTTGGACAGATTCAGAAAAGATGGTTAGTTTAATTTTATCAGCATGTTTGATTATTAGTTGTTAGTTTCTTTAATTTTTTTGAATGGAGTTCTGTTTCATGAACTGCCAGCACGTCTCTGGTACGTCTTTCAGACAGTTTGTCCAAGTAGCGTTACCGTTGTGTAAGTTAAAGGAGCAGTATGTAGGATTGTGGCCAAAACTGGTACTACAGTCACTTTCAAATTACTGTATAGCAGTGTCTCCCCTCTCCCTCTCCCCTGACTAGAGGTTGCCAGCTTGGCTGCAGTATCCAACAGGTACAGAAAGTGTTACAGTGAATGAAAAGCAGCCACCTAGGGCATTACCATGGGCACTTAGAAGGAGTAAAATGGGGTGGGGGAGAGCTGTGGAGGGCTGGGGTAAAGGGAGTGGAGCTCTGGGTCGAGGGCTGCTGATCCGCGGTGATAGTGGCCGATTGAGACTGCTGCTTCGCGGGGGGGCTGAAGCCTATCCCAGCTGTCTTAGGGTGGAAGGCAGGGTACACTCTGGACAAGTCTCCAGTTCATCACAGGACACATAGAGACAGACAACCACTCACACTCACATTCACAACTACGGTCAATTTAAATTAGCCAATTAACCTAATCCCCATGTATGGTTTTGGATGGTTGGAGGAAGGGCCATTTTATGATTAATTTAAATACGTCTTACATATTGTACCTTTAATGTGTTAATGCTGATTAATCACATTAATATGCTAGTTAAAATAAATCAGAACACACCCTTTTGTACCCCCCTCTTCCAGGTTGTGCCTTATCAGAGTCTCCTGCGCTTCATGATTGACATCGCAGCAGGGATGGACTATCTGAGCTCACGGGGGTTCCTGCACAGAGACCTGGCTGCACGCAACTGCATGTGAGTCCATCAGAGAGGGGGATCAAATAAAGGACTCCTTGTTCATATGTGAGTGTGTCTCTGTCCTCAGCCATTGGTATTCAACCATGGCTTGTGTCTGGGAAGGAAGCTGCTTGAAATGAAATAAAGAGGCAGACTGGGAGCCTCAGAGGAGACGGTGTGTTCAGGGACACCTTATAGAAGAGAGTGTGCCAGCACTGATTTTGTTATTTGATGTACACCATCATGCAAATGAACAGTTGTCTGTCCTCAGGCTGGGCGATGACCTTAGGGTGTGTGTGGCTGACTTTGGCTTGTCCAAGAAAATCTACAGCAGCAATTATTATCGTCAAAAAGTAGCTATCCGTGTGCCAATTAAGTGGATGGCCATGGAGAGCCTGTCTGAGTCTGTCTACACCACCAAAAGTGACGTGGTGAGTTCAGGCTTCTTTCTATAACAGTGACAAGCACAGCTTTAAAAGTAGAGATTGGTCTCTTAGTCGTAAAACTATGATTTCTTATCCCTGTTGTCTCAGTGGGCGTTCGGGGTGACAATGTGGGAGATTGTGAGCCGAGGGAGGACTCCCTATCCTGGAGTTCACAACCATGAGCTGCTGGAGCTGCTGCTGTCAGGACACCGGCTCAAACCACCTGAGGACTGTGACCACACACTGTGAGTTTATCACTCCTTTTTGCTCTTAGGGGCTTCTTTTTGAAATACTAACAGAAATAAGTTCATTGATATTATATATACAGTAGCCTATGTTACATTGATAATGGAAGGCATAAACAAGAAGCTTGTTTGTAAAATAAATTGATTTAATACTGTTTTAAAGAGGACATACAGTATCATACTCAGGTTCATACATGCAGTATATTCGGGGTTTCCACTTGAACATGTTTACACTTTTTAATGTAAAAAACACACATTATTTCTCTTATATTGTCTGTCTGAACATACCTGGAATCAAAATGCTCCATTTTAGGGCCCGCTGAACTGATGAAACCTGTAACGATGGGTCCCACTCACTCATTGCTTTGTTTTAAACCATTGCAACTATTCTTTTAACAATGTGTACCTCACCTTGCCTCCTCCCCTTCCCTCAGTTATGAAGTCATGCAGAGCTGCTGGGATAAGGAGCCGAGCTGCAGGCCTGGTTTCGGGGAACTGAGCGAGACGCTGAAAGGTCTTCTGTCAGAGCTGCCAGCACTGGAGGCTAGCCAGGAGGCCAGATACATCAACCACAGCCTCGAGGTTGCTGCTGCTGCTGCTGCCGCTGCTCCCTTTCAGGATCCACAGACAGATTGTGGGGGAAGATGGGAAAATGTCTACCTGCCTACTCCAGTTGGAGCTGCTGCTGCTGCAGCCAGAGATGAGGATGTGGAAATAGATGAAGGCTACCTTAAGTGTATTCCTGCCGCAGCAGTTAAAGAGGGTGATAGTCAATAAAAAGATACAAAAATTTAATTATATTTTCCAGGCTGGGAGAAGGGCACTCTCTCCACATTTGATCACTAAATATGAAAGCTGATATAGAATGAGCAAAAGACCCAGATTTATTTTGCACTTTTTAGAACATTTGTATATCTGTTTTGTATATAATTTATGGGTCACTACATAATATCTGTGACTAGAAAATATATGTTTTCAGATAACAGTATTTTATGAAATAAAAGAAGTTCAACAATGTGTTGCAAAGTAATGGTTATGGTAGCACTTTTGGTAGCAACAATAGCACAAATATGAGTTTAACACTCACAAGTTATGAAACGCTGTGATTTAAAATACTTTAGCAATTATTTTCATCTTGTTGAAGTTGCATTGACATTTTATATTTTGGCAATATTTATTTTGTTCACTCCAATCCCAGCACCTGTTGGAAAAAGTTGATATTTTAAGCTTACATGTATGTTTGCAAGTTAAACTACATATCCCAGTAACACTCTGGTTCTGGCTTCTTCCTGGTTTATGAGTAGTGACACGTCACCTTACGTCACTACCGCACCTGCGCAGCCATCTTGAGCCTCCACCAAGCAACGGACACAGAAAGGCAGAAAATTGGAACAAAATACAACAACCTAACCTGAGAAAACAAGGATATGTCCGCTGGAAATAAAAATATATGAAACAATAAAGGCCGAATACAGAGGAAACACCACGGGACAGTAACGGAGACGGTAAAAACAGCTCTCTAAGTCCCTCGGATACCCGGACCCACAAGTCATCTTTTTTTGCCGGAGTAGGAAGGAAGAGCCGAGTCGCCGACAGAAAAACATCCGAGAGAAACCATGAATCCCGAATAGTGAGTAACCGGCTCCATTGTAACACGGTCACTGTCGCGTTCATTTGGAAATCACAATTTAATGTTTAATAGTTTATAGTGTAGCCATCGCTTTCATTAATAATGTAGGCTAATGTCCTGTCGATACATTTATGTCAGACAGCACTTAGCTGTCTCCCCTCTCGTGAACAGGGCGCGGACAATTTTTTTAAAGGTGTCAGTCTCGCGAACGGTTTTCCTTTAAACGTCAGGTGACAGCTTGCTCGTGCCTCACCGTGTCGGGCTGTGACACGAGGCAAATAAATGAGCCCGAGCGTATAAAACTGGGAAATCCTTCCTGTCATATTTCATTCTGGAAACTAGAAACGATTAGCCTTAGCTGTACGGTAGCGTTACATGAAGTAATGTCGTATGTAAGGTAGCTAACCTGTAGCCTCCACATTCGGTCTAACGTCAGTTAGCCTGTTATTAGCATTTTGCTAGTCTGTAAGGACACAGGAGCTGCTACTCTAAATCCGCAGTAAAATGCAACATGAAGTGATTTTTTTTCTATTTTTGAATGGCAGTCTATTTACTACAGTGGACATTAGCATAGTCACATGGTTACGGTTCATTTCGCTGATAAAATGCCGACACTGGCTTCTCTCCATCGCGTAGTTTGCCGGGGCTAACGCGACATGACACTCAGGTGGCTGCTGTTTGACAGCTGACCTGCGGCCCTGAAATGAGAGGACACCCGCTTGTCACCGGATCTGTCGGCTTAACGTTTCGGTGTCGCAGCGGCTGTCCCGGAGCCGACAGCAGGAGCTTCTCGGTGAATTCTGAATGAATCGCGTCCAACTAGCTGAGCTAATACCTCCACACCCTTAGCAGACAAGCTTTATTCCTCTGTGTTTACTCTGTCTCCTGTTAGCTAACAGGCTTGCTAAGTGCCTCATTGACACAGCTTATCATCTTCAAAGACCTGATGTCATTTGTCAAAGGTGTCACTACTGGGTTTATTAATGGATAACAAGTCATTTACTAAGTTTTATAGGGCAGTTATAAGCCTCCATCAAGATCATCTTTAGGTTGGGCTAATAGGCTGTTATTTGTTGATTACAAATTTACATTCATACTAGCCTGTGCTACATGATGAATCATTTTTACAGCCTGTAACAGTGTTTTACATTAGTTGATGCTGCTTACTTGTGTCAGATCCATAATATTGTTCCCAGATAATATTTTTTTTGTTCTATCTGTTCTTAAACAGCTTTTTGACTCCGGACAACATTTTAAATTTAAAAATGGATTCATTTATTAAAAAAAGGAATATATGTTCATGCTACTCAAAGTAAGCGATCATATCCACAACTGAGTAATTGCTTTGGCACTAGTATTGTAGTATTATAAGTAAAGGCTTGTTGCCATAGTAACTGTTGTTTTCTGGCAGGTTTAACTGTCTTTTTCATGGCACTCACTTGAAGTATGAGTATTAAGCTGTACACTTCAGATGGTCTCTCAGCATCAGTCCACATCAACACAAGCTATAGGCATGGAGAGCGTGAACCGGCTGATTGCAACAGTGCTGTTGATCCAGTGTTTGTGTCATATTATCAGTTGATCAAGTGTCAGGCTACAACAAGAATAGAAGTCAGTGGCATTGGGCAGTTCTCTACAGCTGTCTGTGCTGTGTGTCTCATTCATGTCATGTTGTTTTCCTCTCAGTGATTGGTTGGAGGGTGGGGGTTGTGTTATTCCATCATTTTGGAGAACCTGCTAGTGGCAGTAATGACAACGTAAACACTGTTTATTTTCCTCAAAATAAGGTTTAAATATGTATTGTTTAGGTTTCAGTGCTTTAGGTCAGGTATGGGCACTGTAATCAAGAAGGTTCAAGATACCTAGTCCTAATTCCAGGGCCGGATTAACCTGCTGCAGAACCCCCGGGCACAGGGCCCCTGGTATGGTCCCACAACTACATTCTGCACGTGCTGGAGTACTGCCTGGCCCTGGGATTACCTTGTTGTTCACCTGCAAACAGTAGTTGGACAAAAACTAAAATATAGGCTATACTCAAAGCCCACTCACTAGCTTTTTCTGGAGCTTTCAACCAAACCACTGAAATGAGGTTGAGAGACCCTGAAAAGGCTAATAAGTGGACCTTTGAGATAGTTTTTTTTTGACATAACTCAAATTATTTTGTAATATTCAACATAAAAGGTAGCATTGGCCGAAGCTAATCCTAAAGTTGAGGGATTGGGATTATCAGTGCACATTTCAATTGGCTAAAACAAGGGTGATACATCAGAGTTATAGTAAATTATAATTGTCAGTGTCAGGAACAGTATTCTCTCAGTTAACCTTTATTTCATATTACACCCGTCAAATTTAAGATCATAAATGAAATTGTTCTGAAACAGGTCCTTCAGTATTTAGATTGAGTAGCTTGTGAACAAGAAGTTTGATGTATGTTACGGTTTTTCTCAGTCGCTTTACTGCATTTCTCACATCACTCTTGACATTTGCATAACAGTTCAACCTCCACAGTATTTAGTCATTTGTGTTCATCATAGTAGCAGTTTCTCATTCCTTCCAGCAAATTTCAAATGTTTTGGACTTGCATCAGTTGCTTTCATACAACTCTCTGGTGTTTAATGATATTATCATTTGCTTCTGTCAGGTCAGTACAAATTAACTATACTTGTTAATGCTCAATAGTCATTCTCTGAAATACATTTCATTGCTTGAGTCATTACACACAAAGATGTTGAACTAGTTTTCAAAATCCATCAAGCAAATATTATAATTTTTATCTTTTGTGGGTTTTTTCATGATGTCTCCCAAATTGAACATTTTCTCTCAGATGAACCTCAGCTTTCACTGATGAGAAGGACTGTGTAAAGCATTGGCCTCATAGAGGAGGGGTGAGGATGTGGGGAGGAAGGGGAAGAGGAGGCCACGTTCAGCCCTGATGAAATCAGGGCTAAAGTTATGGATCAACTGTAGTTTTCTGTGTCTGTGTAAATAGTCCGTAGTGCTGTCTTGACCATTCTCAGGTAGTTTCAGTAAGATCTGCCTTTTTTTTTGCATTGGGAAACACTGTCAGAGTAAAGTGTCTTAATGAAAACATGACTATCTAGTTCATAAACAATGAAGTCAGGACTTTTCATCTTGATGACACTGACACTTTTATTGACATGAAAACTTGCTTTTGAGGAATAAACTGTCCATTTTGAGCAAGTGATATGCTTTTGCAGGTTATCCACTAGCACCAAAGTGACTAAGAAAAACTAAATATTTTGGTAAACAGGCTAAATATTGAATCAGACTCTCAGTGTTACAGGACTGGGATCAGGGACAAAATCCACTGGCTTGGTATCATATGATCTTACTTAAAAATGTTGGCAAAAGGAGAACACTTGTATTGAATTGGTAATGGATTTTGGCAGACACCAATAGTAGAGCCATCACAATCACCAAGAAAGGAAATGAGATTTTGACACAGGGAGCCTTTTCATGATACAGAAAGAAATCGTTAGGAGCTCAGGATCAAGTAATACAGCAGGAGCTGCCACTGGGCCTTCATCACACCTGGTTTATCACAAACAAAATGTCAACTGAGTCAGCAGAAAGCAGGTGACACTTGGTGCACCTGCAGCTTTGGACTCCATATGCTGTACTATTCTCATTGTGAACAAATAATGCTAAAGACTCAACCCCACTGTGAATGTATCTTACTAACTAGGAGTGGGGAAAAATAATCGATTCTACGATGCATCGCAAATTCTCTTTCAAACGACTGTGTCTTGTTGCAGATCAGTTGATAATTGAAAATCCAAAGTTTCAGCTGTGACAGCGATTAACAAATGTTTACAACCTGCATCTGGCCTTCTTCTTTAAAAGCTGCTGTATGGCAGCATTTTGGATCTTATGAGGCAGAGGGGAAGGTGGACAAGACCTACGCTGTGTGTGGGGAGGCAAATCAAATAGTTTGGAAACACTGCAAAACCACATTTCGCAATACCACATATTGATTGTTCTTAGAAAGCCATTTTTTAACAATCACATGTGGAAATATGTATAATATTGTTTCACTGAGGTGCATTGATAATTGGTTTATAATTCAGTTGTTGAATAATGAAGTGCCAGGAGCTTCCTACCCTACCACTAACACATAGAGTGTGTATCAAAGGCTGATATCGCTTCTTCCACTGTGCCATTAACAACACTTCATTGAGCCTCCCTGATGGACTGGCTGACACCATGAACACACTGTCCTGTGGTCCTACTTCTAACCTGGGTTGTTTTTCTCTCAGTGACTATCTGTTCAAGCTCCTGCTCATTGGAGACTCTGGAGTGGGGAAGTCGTGTCTCCTGCTGCGCTTTGCTGTAAGTAGCTCTGTCTCATCACCACCTGCAGCGTGTTTTTCACTTCCTGCTGCCCTCTAAACACCTCAACATTTGGTCCTTCCTCACCAGGACGACACCTACACAGAGAGCTACATCAGCACTATCGGAGTGGACTTCAAGATCCGCACCATCGAGCTGGACGGCAAGACCATCAAACTGCAGATTGTGAGTGTGTCTCTGTAACCCGCACCTGAGCCAGGACTGAAATCCAACCATTGTTAACAAAACACACAAGAGGCGTGCTCTGTCTGTGTGTGTGTGTGTGTGTGTGTGTGTGTGTGTGTGTGTGTGTGTGTGTGTGTGTGTGTGTGTGTGTGTGTGTGTGTGTGTGTGTGTGTGTGTGTGTGTGTGCGCACACGTTTGGTATTCAGACCAAGCTGTAACTGGATCCTGTTTAGTCAAGGGAGCAGGCTGTACCACCCCAGAGACATCCAGTAACCCTGCTCATACATCCACACCATTAACCCTTTAACACCTGAGCCTCAACACTCCTGTCCTGTTTATCCAGAAGACTTGGAAATTACAATATCTGGAAATTATTTGCAATTAACTGCATGTTATAAGAGTGTGAAAATGAGGAAAAACACAAAACTGACTTTGATTTCATTTGGGGACAAAAACAATGAAATTGAACATGAGTAACAGATTTGACATGTTAAAGTTTAAATTTTAAAAGTATGAAAACTATTTACAATACAATTTTGTGGGTCTTTGTCTCTAAATGTGCAAAAATCGGCCATGAAATGGAAACTATATACAAGCGTTTTTTTACCACAGGGAACAAAGAGGCTGGTGTCACCAGCTTCCAGGAGAGGCATGAATGAAATACTGTAATGACACCATATTGGCTGTAAAGAACAATGTGTCAGCTTTCAGAAACTGTTGGATTTATTCTGTTTCTTTCTATCGCTGTAAACACACCTGGAGATACATGGACATACTGCTGTGTGTTTTTGTAGTTCTGCAGAAATTGAACAAGTTTTTAGAGTATTTCTGAACCATGTGAGGCATTTGGCACTAGCTTTCCACTGTATTTACAAACTGGTACACTTCAGATTCATGTCTTAAAAGGTCAACAGCTGGACCAACTTAAAGTACCAGAAGTTTTCATGAAGCTAAGTTTAGTTAATGAGGATGGGCTTGTGCTGTCTGATGACATGCACTTCACATTCCCATGAGTTCGAAGCAGCAGCATCAAATCATAGATGGCAGAGGAAAAAAAAAACTACAAAAGAGTCCTCTGTATCCTTCACAGGCACAGAAATAGAGCTGATGATACTGTTACGTAGATGCTGGCAACTGCGGACTACATCAAAGTTACTTTCTTCTTCTCCACAAATACGGTTATTTCTCAAATAAAAGCCAGTTTTCAACTGATTGCTGAGCGTCGAGGCCAGCTAATAAAAAAACAGGGTGAAATCAGCTGTAATGAATATAGTGAACTAAATGCTAATGAACATTTACACAGCACTAATGTCACCGTTACAACAGAGTCATGTCATACTCAGCACTCTGCTGCTCTCAGCCTTTCTTTTATCTTCATCCACTAATTATTGGACCGCGACACACAAATAAGCTGAATTTGTTCAGCTTAAATTAGATCTTTTGATTGTCTCAAGGGTTCATGCATTCACATTCTTTCTTGGAAAGTGTATTTAGTCATACTGATTTCTGATCTTTCCTCTGCCTGTGTTTTTCTCAGTGGGACACCGCTGGACAGGAGAGGTTTCGTACCATCACCTCCAGTTACTACCGTGGAGCCCATGGCATTATAGTTGTATATGATGTGACAGATCAGGTGGGTCAGCCGGAGGAAATTACTCCAAAACTTTATGAAAGTATTGTTTTGTTACTTTGCTGAGTTTGGCCCAGTCCTGTGAGCTGGGAATATATTATTTCATTTGCAGGATAATTGTTTCAAGATTCTCTCAATGATTTAAGGGTGTTTTGATCTGGATCTTTCAAATGTATCGACAGCCAAACCCTGCATCTGGTGCCAATCTGACATAAAGAGTTAATTAATGACCAGTAGTTTCATGTGAACTTTTAGAAAGCGACTGGATGTAAAACAAACCTGTTAAATTGGTAGACTCAGTCTATAGAAGCAATAATCTTGTCAGACATGTCAGGGATAGTTCAGTAAGACTCTTAGATGGATCAGGTGTAAATGATATACCACTGGACCACCTGGACTAGCTAGTGGACTAGATCCAGTCCTTGTCCTGCTCATCTTCTTGTCATTTTGCAGGAGTCCTATAACAACGTCAAGCAGTGGCTCCAGGAAATCGACCGCTACGCCAGTGAAAATGTCAACAAGCTCCTGGTGGGCAACAAGTGTGACCTGACCACTAAGAAAGTAGTGGACTACACAACAGCCAAGGTAAGGCAAGGTAACAGAGTGCAACACAACGCGTATGTGCTCTTCTTAAAAGTGCACCTGAAATTATTTTTTATCTTAAACAACAAAAATAAAAACTGGATTTTTAAAACAAATCCCACATCAAAATAACAAATGAATAATACAAATAAACAAAATCTCTCAAAAAATGTCTCTCATTCTGTCTGAATACCTGACAGTGACGTACGACGATCGAACACGTAGTGACGTATGACATAAATTGAGTGAACTCTAAAGTAGATCACTCCCTCTGCTGTTTAAAAAGAGCATCACGATTCATTTTTCATCTCAGCTGATTTGAATCGTCACACATTTGTATTGATTTTAACTGTCTAGCGATGCATAGTTACATTTCTAGAGGTTATCATTGGTCTCTATGAGGGAGGGGTGCACATTTTCTGCAGAGGTAATATTAACAAAGGATTTTTCAATAATGAAAAAACATGAATAAATCTGGCGTTGAGTGTCAGCTGCACACCTCCAGTCCTCCAGTGTCTGAATCTCTCCAGCCATTGCTGTGTCCTGACACTTTCCTCCTTGTGCTCCTGCAGGAGTTTGCGGACTCTTTGGCTATCCCCTTCCTGGAGACGAGCGCCAAAAACGCCACCAACGTAGAGCAAGCTTTCATGACCATGGCTGCAGAGATCAAGAAGCGTATGGGCCCCGGGGCCACAGCCGGCGGCGACAAGCCCAACTTAAAGATTGAGAGCACCCCCGTCAGGCAGTCCGGAGGGGGCTGCTGTTAAAAGCCCCCCAGCACCCCCAACCATCACCTCCTTTTCTTCTTCTTCTGTGTTCCTTTCCATCATCTCTGCCACTCCTTCACCTCCCTGTTCCTCCATAACACCCTGTAACCCACACCACCGACTGACTCCCCTTCTGCCTGCACATCCGGGGAAGGTGTTAAGATCAGAAAACAAAATTTCCTGGGTTAATTCAGGCCTGAACACCCATTAAACCACTGGAGAGGAGGGGGACAGACATGAGGCCACTTTTTACTTTCTGCTAAGAGGACAGAAAGAAAACAGATAGGGGGGGACAAGGATATTGATTTAGAGAGAAGTGGAGGCAGTGGAAGATTAGGTTTAGATACCAGTGAGTTTATCTCCACACACACACACACACACACACACACACACACGTTCAACACACTGCAGCGGAGTGGCACAGGTTAAAGACATTTAAGCCTCTTGGCCAAACACTTTTCTCCTCAGGCTGTTTCTGTTTCTGCTGATTTCATCTGATCCCAGCCCAGACTTTTCTGTTTACCTGCACAAACACACACAGTGACTCAGCAGTGACTCATCACTACTGTTTATTGATGTAGATCCAGGGGAAGCCCATCCAGGGAGGCCCTCCCCCTTCATCTGTCCTCTCACTCTCTGAAGGTGTGTTCAGACAGGAAGTCATACATGTGAGTTTAAAACACACAGACTGTTTTACCCCTCAGTTCTCTGTATGAATGTGCTGTCAGTTTTACAGTAATACTACCTTCTGCCAGCTATGAGCTAACCATGACTGCAGGACTAAGTAACCAATCACAGGAAGTCAGCTTTGTGCCATCCGCTTTCATTGCCAGACGCTTTGAGAGTGCTTATTATAGTTTTCCCCGCGTAGCAGCATGTAAAACTGGTCAATCCATCCACTGAGCTTACACTGTAGACTAAATGGTAGTTGAGGATTTCTCTGCCATGCATTAATTATATTCATTTCTATGCTGTTCAATGCCACTAAAACCACTTTTTTCTGCTGCCAGTAGCTGGGGCAGTGTGAAATGCACATGTTCAATTGAGCCTCAAATTATGTGCAGTTATTTAATATTTATCCTTCCGTATTTCTCTGTATATGTTTGTGATTAGATTAGTGCTGCCCTGGGATTAACACTTTTTCAGCCGTCTTCGCCTCAGTTTGTGCCATCTCTCAGGTGGACTCGCCCGTTCAAGCCTTTCTGTTGTCTTTGTATGTAGTCACATCAGCTCTAAGATTCTCCTCATGAGCTCTCTGAACACACCTTTTTAAGGTAGCGTTGAAAAAAGAGAGGTTACTGTCACAACGCTTCACACGTAGCCAGCTAGCTCAGTGGCTAACAGTAAGGTAACACAGAGTGCAGGCTAGCTGCCACCACTGACTCCTGTCTGAGGGGAGTGCTTTTATTTGGAAGTGGATGCTACTTAACAGCTAACACAAGACAGTTTGCTATCGGTCATGGGCACAAATTCACGTGTCAAAAAATTCGCAGAAGCTGTGGAAGTGAATGGTTAGGGTGGCATGGCCAGGCCGAGGTGTGAGTTTATAATAAGATCAACCTGCAGAGACAGATTAGTTTTGACGGAAGCGTCAACCAAAGGATCCTTCAGCGACGTTATCTTTTCAGTTTCCCTCCTCCCTCTCCATTTCATATCCAAAAGAAAGCAATATGACAGAATGCTGTGACATTTAGCATCGCCGCTCCCTGGAATGACACTAAACATTACGGTCTGAGGGCAGATAACACTGCATACAGACTGGCCTATTCTGAATTGATCTTTTAATAATTGTTTTTATTATTGTTGTGGTTTTATTGCTTGTTTTTTTTTGTTTTTTTCCTTAACTCCTGCTACAGACACCTTATACAGTTAGTTTAAGCTCTCTTGTTCAGTGTGTCATTGTTGCTTGTTGGCAGATGAAGCTGAGGTGGAGATGTGGTGTGGGTGTGCCTGAAGGGCTGGGGGGAGGTTCCTTCCCTGAGCCCCTCCCCTTTGAGTCCTTTACTTTAATTCCTGACGTCTCAGGGTACGTCAAATGAACTGCGTTGTGCTTTCAGATGCTGTTGGACGATTCAACAAACTCTTCATTTGAAGTATATTGAGACGAGACATGTCCATATTCATCTGGAAGACGCCCCCAGTCTTCAGTATTTCAGCTGCCATTTCAGTTGGCATGCAGTGAAGGGCCACAGGTCAGGTGTGTACCCAGGGCTGTAAGGTTAGATGGATGTGACGACCTGAGCTTAGCCAGCCTTGTTTTGTTTGTTTGGCTCAGACGCTGGCCGCTGGCCATCAGCTGCTGACGGTCTATGTCGTAACGGTTGAAATGGGAGACTGGTCTGAGGTGTGTTTATGTAGCTGCAGCTCAGAGCTGCTTCTCATAGCTGTGCCAGGTGTCAGCGGTATTTCCAGGGAAACTGGAAGGAATGTGAGGAGCAGAGGGGCCTCCACTCTGGAGCCCTCATCAATCTGAGCCACAGCGCCTGTCCCCCTTTAAAAGGAACTGGAAAACATGCATTCTGAACTCCCTTTTGATTTGCTATTTGTGATGATGCGTTGGCCATAGTCAGTCTCATTACTTGTGTTTTGGGGCGTTTTGGAGATTCAGGGACTGACTGGTCTCACTTTGTTGACCGGATATGAACTCCCACGTCTCCCCCCCTGGCCAAACATGTCACTGCAGCATGATGAATTCCTCTGGATCCTCCCTGACCGGCTCCTCCACTCACATAAGGGAGTCCCGCCCAGCCTTCGCTTGAACGCCTCGTTGTGTCTGAAAGAAAAACCTGTCAGGGCCAACAGCAACACAGGCGTCACTGATCCAGGTTCAGTCAGTAAGCATCAGGTCTGGAGTGGTCAGAGTGGAGCGCTGATGTGACCGTGTGTGTGTGTGTGTGCGTGCGTGTGTGTGTGTGCGTGTGTGTGCGTGTGTGCGTGTGTGTGTGCACGTGTGTGCACAGAGAGTTTTTTTTTTTTTTTTTTAGCCTTGTGTGTTTTCAGCCCTGCTAATGCTAAGCTAAGGATGCTGTTGCAGGACTGGAATCTGACACTAAGTGTGTGTGTATGTGTGTGTGTGTGTGAGAGACATTCCTGATCTTTCTGGACACATCTTGGCATCAGGCCGTCTCACTTGAGTAGATGCAGAACAAGCAATCATTGAAACATAACAAACACACACACACACCAGATAATGACTGATTTTCTTTTTTTAACCTTTCTTTCAACACGTCTTGATGTTCTGCTGATTTTAAGGTATTCATTGAATTCTGTGTTGTCTAGTTCATGGAAGTACGAGGGGAAGCTGGGTTTGGGGTGGGGAGGGATAAACTTTTGCTTATGAATGTGATTCTGATGAAACAACACTTGACTTTTCTTCTTTTAAAGTTCACTTTTTTATCTATTTGTTTGGGTTAACGGGGTGTTTTCCATGTCATTTGCACACATGTCCATCGCTGTTCAATGGCTTAATAGAGGCACTCACTAGGTGTTGTTTGTTAATAAAAAGCACCGGGCAGCAGCTCGCCCGTCACTCACCTCCTGTCTGTTTTTTCAGTTTGGCTTGTTCACATTGGTGCTGTCTCCCTGCTGAGTTTGCTCATGTGTTTTTTTTTCTGTACATATTATAAATATATATATAATAAAATGATGAAAAAGATCAACATCAACATGAGAGCTGGTCTGGTGTTGTTTCTAAACAGCATCTATAGACACTGATGGACTGACTGCACAGATGATGAACTTTAAATTATTAATATATTAATATACAGAGCTTTATAAATGCATTATTCTACCACTGTCCTAAATTAATAGTATTACTGATGAGAAAAGTATTTTATATTATTTTTCTGTAATGGTTAATCCACCAGTATGTGCAAGCTCTTTAATCAAGATGATATCTTAAATGATAAAATATAATTATTGTTCTTATCCAGGAATTTTGAATTCTACTTTTATAAAAAAAAAACACACATTATTATTATTATTATTATTATTATTATCATTTTGACTGAGATGTTAAATTCTTAAGTTATTTGCTGTCCTTCCTGAACAGAAAAATGTGTTTTAGTGGTTGTTTGTTATTCTGGATTCATTTCTGACTTCTCAGTGAATTCCAGTGTTCTGGATCAAATTTGGGTCTAAAAAGGTGAATTCAGTTTAAATTCCTCACTCCTGTTCAAAATGGTGAAGAGTAGTGAACTCAGTGAGAAACAAAGAGTCCAGCTAAAGTGAAGGAGATGATGCTGGAATAGTTCATCAACCCCAGGTTCTTCCAAATAGCATACTTTTTCTTTTTTCTTTTAGGACGTACTGCAGCTGTGAGCTTTCCTTAGGCTGTAAAATGTGACCAGAGGCTCCTTCAAAGTCACAAAAGACAGAGTATTATTATTATTATTATTTCACAGGATGAGCAGGGAAACCTTTGTGTGGAATCAGAAAATTTAATATTTCTCCACTTCTTTTTTTTTTTGTTTTATTTAAACATTTTGAAACTTGAACAGACACAGTACGTGTGTAGGATTTGATCATTTTGTCAAAAGGACTGATCTTCATGGGACCATAAAAACATATTCCAGATGTCCGCTCTTGTTCAGATGTCCTGCTCTGAATTCATACATGCTGCACAGTCGTCAGTCATTCTCCTGACAGCCACTGGGGATCACACGTGCTCTCTGTAGGAGTGCACTGTTGCACAACGAGCTGCCACAAGAAGTCAGGTCCCTCCCAGCATCCATTACTCCGGCGACCATACTCTAGAACTCCTGTCATCCACGTGGCAGCCGCCCTTGATATGTACCCCTGCCTCTCCCTGTGGACCTTTAAATAACTGCAGATCATCTGTAGATGCAGGCGGCTCCGCTGAAGTGCATCACTGTGTCAAGCGGAAACGTTGGAAGGGCAAACGGAGGGATGCTTGACATTGAATGTTGCCAGTTGTCGATGAGGGTTCGACTCTGGCTCTGATATGAAAACCCTGCAGCAGCTCTGCAGCAAGACCCTCTCAGCAGATATATGATGAGCCATACGAGCGATATATCCAAAGTGTGCCTACACCTGGGTGCTGTGTTGAACATCCTTGTGGAACAAAGTGAAGGCTCTGTCAGTGTTTGCTCAACATTTCCTTAGGTGTTGAGAAGGTGATGATAGAGCTCCCTCTCTCTTCTGGTGGGAGGCATGGGGTGCTTGGTGACCTTGAGTTATTTTTAGCACAGTGGGGTCGCTGCAAACTGGGAGCAAAGCTTGGAGACACTCAGTAGCGTCTGCAGCTTTCTGTGATGCTGCTACAACAGGGGGAGGCGTCAGTGTTCAGCCAGCAACACCCACCCAGCCCTGATGCTAGAGATGCACAGGTACTTTAAGGATAATAATAATAATAATAATAATAATAATAATAATAATAATAATTATTATTATTATTATTTTTGACAATTTGGGTTTCAGATTTTCTAAATTTTGGCCAAATGAAATGGACAGCTTTTTTCTTTTGCAGCTGCACTTTTGAATCTAACTCCTGACAGGAAGTTGGATCAACAACCAAACAGCGTGTTTGACTCTTGAGTGAAGATGTTGGGCTGCAGTTCTCTATTCAAGAGTCCCTGTGAATTTGTAGATAACTAGTCGAGCTGTTTTTGTGGCTCCTATAGTTTTATCACTCAACAGGTGGTGGTAACACACCGAGATTTACTGCAATGCGCCAACAAACAATCCACTTTGAGAGCACACACCAAGCGACTATGCTGCAAATTATTTAGAAACTTAGATTTAGATATGTTAGATATTTTATCTTGTTTTAAGAGTTAATTTAAGTGTTCAACTTTACACTACAATCTTAAATCAAGCTTATCTTTTTGTCTCAAACAGGCAGGAAATCTTAAAATGAGGTGCATAACTCTTAAAACATATATTACATTTGTCCCCAAAGTCTCATCAGATAAATCCTGTTTTAAGATTCATTAACAAACTCAAGTTGCTTGATTCAAGAGTCACCCAAAAAAAAATCTGAAACATTACATTTTAAGTAATCTCATCTTAAAACCAGCATTTTCTGCTTATTTTTTGCTTGTATTTAGTATATAACGCTTACTTTGGGTCTGTAAAAAGTTACATTTTAAGTAATCTCATCTCTTAAAAGTTAGATTTTCATTAATCATCTTCAGGTGCTCCATCCCTGAGGGATGGTTGAAATGGACAATTTTTCTGTATATGACAATTAAAGCTGATTATTTTTTAAATTAAAACCATCATTTTAAGCCTTCTTAAATACCTTATTTCTAGACTTAACCGTCTTAATTACAGAAATCTTGTCAAGGTAAATTATTTCACTTGTTTTGAGGACCTTTTTCCTCAGATGTAGTGTTTTTATCGTCTCGTTTCTTGGCCCTTCTTCATTTTAGCGTTTACTCCCACTTGCCTGGTGTTTTGGGCTGAGACTGATCAGCAACTGACAGGGAAAAAAAAGATACTGAATTCGTGCTCATTTCAACACAATTTATTTACATACTCTCCATACACTGTGAAGCCTTGGCAATCTACAGCTGCGTGGCACTTTCAGTTCATCATGTCAGCAGTCCTTCCTGTACTTGCTGTGTTATCCCACCCTTGAGTGTTCAGATATTTGTTCGAGCTCACAGTCTTTACTCGGCACATCCACCTCTGGCTTCCAGCTCTGGCTTTCAGTCGACGGGGCCCTGGAAGATGAGTTTGATGTGGCCCTGTTCCCCTGTCAACCAGGTGCCACAGAAGGGGCAGGCAGCATGGAAGGCGTGGGTGCCGTGGGGTAACGGGATCTGGCTCCACCCCACCACTGTCTTTTCTGAGCAAACATGGCCGCAGGGGCAGAAAGCGTGAGTAGGCGGCCCGGCGTCCAGGTACAATCCTCCCTCACAGCCCAGCCACAGCGGGACATAGGGGCCCACTCGCCGGCACATGGGGCACTCCCTCTCCCCGGTGCTGGCTGGCGCTGTGCCCCCTGGGCCGGCGGGGCCCTTCTCCTTGCGGTAGCCCCAGTTGTGGTAGCCGTGTACGTGACCGCAGTTGACGTAGACCCAGGGCTGCTTCTTGTCGACGATCTCGCGCTGGGCCAGACTAGGGAAGGCCAGGGTGTTGAAGCCCACAGGACACTGGGGCCGGGCGGCGTTCAGCTCCTGACGAAGGGACTCCAGCTGTTTGAGGGTGGGGGTGTGGCGTAGTCCAGCTGGGGTCCTCCACAACAGCGTGGCCCCACACAGATCTATCAGAGAGCCGTCCTGGAGAGTGTTGGACTCATTCTCCACCTCCAGAGGAGAACAGATAAAGAGAAAAGGTTTATTAGTTTTCACCAGTGGCGTCATTAGGCCTATTATGGGGGGGGGGCTGAAGCCCCCTAAAATATCTGTAAGCCCCCCATAAATAATTTGGTGAATTTTATTTCCTTTTTATACCAAGAAAATATTTGATCATCACATTCTGCATGGAAATATTCTTGACAAAAACAACAGTACACAGAAATATATTGTGTGAAATTAATTACACAAAAAACCCTTATTCTTCGATTTACATCAATAAAAAATGTTTAAGAAATGTTTAAAAAAAGCTAGAGTGGCCCTGATGGCAGTGGCATCATTAGATGTATTCTTCTTAAGACCCCATAAAAGTGCAGAAAAACTCTATATCATGGTCCTAAAGTGCTCTCTTTGGAGGCAAAAACATGCACTAAGTGTCCCCGTTGTGTCAAAACATGCTGAAGTGCCCTCTTGGCTTGTTAAAACATGATAAATCTCACCTCGCCCCCCCCTCACCTGTGTGCTTAGCCCCTCTTATCCTGAAAACCTGGTGACGCCCCTGGTTTTCACCTGTGGGCTGTCATTTTGGCATCCATTAGCATTAGCTGGTGCAGCTCTGCACTAGATGGTACACGCTGTACACCACATGATGGCACTGTGCTCAACTGGTTATGGTTCCATCTGTTTTTAGAGGCTTCCCATCATCATCATCATCACTAGCATCACATTTACTCAGTAACTGATCGCATCCTGTGATAGTGTTCTTGCATCCTGCGGGTGGTTGTCGTTGACAACAAGGTCATTTACCCCACTGAGGTGCTGTTTCAGTGTGTGATATAAAGGTGGACTGGAGTGTAATGTGTACAAGTAGTGGTTGGTACGGGACAGTGGCAGAAGATCCCTGCAGGTCACATCATGGTCAGACATGTTACTAATTTTCCCATCAGCCCCTATCATCTTACCAGTTTTCCTCTCTGCTGGGCTGAGCGAGTCTCCCTCAGGGCGAAGACGTTTCCACAAACTGAGATTTCCCTCCAGACACCTGGAGCCGGCTCGGACACAAACTCCCCCGCCGGGTGCATCACCAGCACGCCGTTAGTGGTCAGGCCGTCCATGAGGCCGTCCGACGTCCTCCATTTAGCAGCTCGCTCCTGAGGGACGCACCCAGAACAGGCAGACGCTAAGGTTAGAGGAATACTGGTGAGGCACAGAGAGATGATAGTGAAGCTTTCCAGCTTGAAAAAAGAGCTAACGCTGCTTTTCTCTGCTGCTATATTTAGCTCGGTACAGAACGACTACTGTACTGACTAATGCCCCCACACTTAAGAATGAACACATCCCTGAGAGAAAGGAAGGATTATTATAAGCACAAATTAGCTCTGAAGGAATTTAAAAACCGTGACGGTTAAAGTAAACAGTTAAATATGAGTTTAACATTAATGTGTGAGGCCAGAGAACATCGTTATTTGACATCACGTTAACAAACTCAAGCAGGAACATCTGGAAACATCTGAAACTAAGAGTCACATGAGTCATTTATTAGGTGTATAAATCACAAGTTTCATCACAAAAAGATTCATTGTATTGATTCTTCTGCTGAGAAATGATTTGGATTTGATTCGATTCAGGCACCTGTGATGGATATGAGATGATCCCATATCCCCATTTAATACATCAGCTACACTTATATCAGCTCAGAAAAAGCAACTAAAATGTGATTTGACAGTTTTATTACAGGGCTCTTCCAGACATTCATTTTATAGTAAGAGGACTAAAAGTAGACGTCCTGTTCACGGTGAAGTGCAGAGTTGTCGTTGCCAGATTAGGTGGTTTTCCTCTTAAATGGTGACTCTTAAACATGTATCAATGTTTTCATGTTTGCCATGTTTCTGTGGTAGCTCACAACAGACAAACTGTAGTGAACCTCCTGGAGAGAAAGATATGTTTCTCTGGAGTTGGTGGAGACCAAACCAGAGGTAAAAGGAGAGTAACTATTGGACTGATACTCATCAGGTGGTTGTCCATATTAACCTTCTACTATTAGAATATGTTAATGATTGCTCTTATTGTGTTGTATTGTCCCCAAATGGCCAAAAAAAATAGATTTATTAACTCATTAAGTGTCTGAAAGTGGCTTGGCCATTTTCAGTCATATTTCTGGACCCACAGAATATTTTATACTATGTCTCTGAAAACACTGAATAGCTCAAATGAAAGAAGAGACTCTCTATTTCATCATGAAAAAATATGTTTGTTTTTACCTTGTTCCATTCTTGTTTTATCAGAGGTAGAGTAGAGGACACTTTCACCACTTTTTTTTCCAGATTCTGTTTGTTTTGCTCTCTAATCTCGATCGCCTCCACTTCCTGCTTTGATCTCTGTGGTGCATGCCGTCTTTTTCCCCACATTATGCACCGACTACAAATCCCAGAAGCCCCAATATTACTCACAATCTGCTGTGTGAGAGCGCCCTCTTGTGCCTGCTGCCGAAAAAACACTTTGACGTATATATACGTCTATGGCAGTCAAAGAGTTACAGCTTAAAAGACAATCATCTAAAACAAAAAAAATCCTATTTTTATTGCATCTCTACATTAATTTCTCTGCTATCTCTTAACATGTGCATTTGGTACCAGACATGTTGTAATATGTCAAATATGTCTTCATACATAAATGTATTTCATCAAATGTCGGCCATCTTATAAATGTTGAAGGTGGTAGTGAGTGATATATGATTATTATTATTATGATGATGTAGACATGCAGATGCAGGAGGTCACTGTGGTTCTCCAGAAACCTTGATGCTGTCTGCATATTCACTTTCATTAGGTCAGTTCACGAAGACATTTCGAGTGTGCCGGATATGAAAATGTCTCCTCTTGTGATCGTATCCATGAAGTCAGTGTGGCAGATAGCAGGGCACACTGCCTGGAGCTGATGTCAGAAATAAAACAGAAGAAAAGCAACTGGTGCACAAACCATGGCTGAGAGGATTAATGTCATGTCATGTTGCTTTCAAAAAAAGATCAACTAGTTCTCTGCATAAAGTGGCTCGGATTGTCTGGCTGGTTTGGAAACTTCCTCCTTTAATTGTTGGAAATGTAGCTTAAACCTCTTTGCATTAGTCACTAAGACAAAATAACATGAGAGAATCGAGCTAAGGTCTTTGTGCACATAATCCTGTATTATGTAGCCATGGTCCAATAACAGTGATATCAGGTCAGAGGTGAACCTCAGAGGCTCACTTTTAATAGAAGGACTATATTTGTTCCATATATCAGTGATGGCTGAAGTCCTGATGGCTGGGGGACGATACAAGCCTCAGTCCTTATGTGTGTGTGTGTGTGTGTGCATGTATTACTGTTGTTATGGGGACATGAATATGTTTACATACTCACTTTGTGGGGACTCATCTGAGGCCAAAATCCATGTCCCCATAATGTGAACTGTTATATTTTAGAGTAAAGACTTTAGAAGATTTAATGTTGGTGTAAAGTTAGATTTTGTTTAGAGTTAGGATTAGGATTATGCAAGTCCTGGTTATGGTTAAGTCCCCATAACCTGAGTAATACACAACTGTGTGTGTGTGTGTGTGTGTGTGTGTGTTTAGCACAGGTTGCTGATGTCATCTCCCTGACGGCTGGCCTACTTGTCTGGGTTTGGTCTGGGTAGGGGTGTTCTGATGAATCTTGCATGGGATGAAGTCATGCTGTTATTGGTTTGCATGGCTTTGGAGCACCTACATGTAACGTTTTCAAACCACCCTACCCCAGAAGCTCCTGCAGTGGTTTGAAAAATTTCACATCACAAAATCCATCACAGCATCTCCTGACTGAGGACAGTATGGGGGGAGATAACTGCTAACACGCTTGACATGCCATTCCACTGTTTAAATGGTGAAGGGTTGAGGTTTCATGATGAGTTCAGCCTCTGGACGGCTGTCCTCACTGAACTAGAGACCCAGTGAGACGAGCCCAGTGCAGCACTGCTGAGCTGGCTTGACAGTGCATGACTGTGCTGCATTAATGAACATAAGCAGGACTAGAGCGGTCATGCATCATTGATATAGCAGGATGGTCAGAGGCGTACTGTTGCCACTGCGAATGTTACATCACGCTCCATGGAAACTAAACCCACTTACAGGAAGTTAAAGACAGAGCAAGTACAATTTAATTTAACTTTATGCTAATTAACTAGCCAAGCATCTGCCTCTTCCTGGTGAGCTGCAACCACACTTTATGTCCACTTTACGTTTTTCTGAGTATTTGTTTCCCTGTTTTTTCTGGCTAATTCTTGCTGTGTTTAGGACTATTTTTCCTGTTTTTCTGAGTGTTTTTTTTCTGTTTTTCTGAGTATTTTCCCCGTTTTTCTGAGTAATTCTTTCTGATTTTTCAGAGTATTTTTCCCTGTTTTTCTGAGTAATTCTTTCTGTTTTTTTGAGAGTATTTTTTTTTTAGGAATTTTTTTCCTATTTCTGGGAAAAAAATCTGTTTTTCTGAGTATTTCTTTCTGTTTTGCAGAGTAATTTTTCCTGTTTTTTTGTGGTAATTTTATCGCCCAAGTTTTTTAGGTATTTTTTTTCCCTGAAATACTGAGAGTCCCACAAGAACATCCAACCTGACAAATCCTTCAGGTGCCTTTGTAAAATTGCACAGATACCATATATATTCCTTAAAGACAGGACTATCTCCCACTGTCTTAAACCCAGATCAAAGTAAAACTTGACTGAACTAAATCAAATGTCTGCTTCCATTAAATTAAGATCTCAATTAAGGAATGAATGTGTTTATTGTTTCAAATGATTTCTAAACTCAGAAAAATAGTCCAAAAAACATAACAGGAAATTATTCAGAAAAAAAAGGAAAAATAATTACTCAGAAAATCACAAAAAAATACCTAAAAAAAAATCAACCATAAAAATAAAATTACTCTGAAAAACAGAAAGAAATATAAAAAAACAAAAAATATAATTTACTGGAAAAATTATTTTTTCAAGTGAATGGAATAGGCTTCTACTATCAGAGGGTAATTCTGCTTTAGTCACTCCAACCCATAATAATATAATTATGATCACCATGTTTAAGGAAAACTATGATTTATTACAATTTGTGTTTCATCTCTGTAGCTTTAAACGCCAGTTTTCATAATCTTGTACTCTTCAAAGTAAGAGCTGAGATCTCGTAGTGCAGCTTCTTCACTAAAAATAGTCCCAGCTAACTGATGCAAAGCCCACTTCACAATATCTATTTTGGTCAGTACAATATGATCATAACAGGGAGAAATTAGAGGTAAAAAACTAGAGAAGGTTAAAAAAGCAGCAGATATTTGCTCAGCATACACAGAGTACAGAGTGATGATAAGCTGGATGTTCACTGACTGGTTATGTAACCAGACTCATGTCTCTTTAATAGCTTGAGATGGTAACATACGACCAGAAGCATGGAGCCAAGGCACTTTCATATCACACACACACACACGTTTCTTCAAGCCAGGTCATGTACACTGACACCCATCCTCGCAGCTATGATGTCACCCGTGGGTGGCACAACCATCTCCCTGATGTCGCTCTCACCATGGTTACCTTGGTTACCAGGCCTAGCACCCATGAGGGAGAACACTCACCCCCAGGAAGATGTTCTTGGAGGAGTCGAAACCGGCGGCGTAGATGCGGGCCGTGTAGGGAGCACTGCGTTCACACATGATGCGGCAGGCATAGCGGGAGATGGTGCTCTGGGCGGACTGGCCTCCGCCGCCACCTTCCCCTGCTGCACCCCCACCCTGACTGCTGCCGCTGCCCACTGTGTCCGTCACCACGAAGTCAATCATGCTC